>OZ012739.1:351004509-353404509 GCA_963859935.3 Lathyrus sativus | reverse complement strand
AATCTAGTGGTTACTAGCACTATCCAGGACCAATTGTTATTGGTATGCCTAGTTCGGTCGTCACCAATTGACCTAAGTCCAATAGTTATTGGCATCGCTTAAAGCAGATCGTTATCCTCTGGCCGTTACCAAACTTTGTAAAAGAAGGAACCAATGGTCATTGGTCTCCCTGGACTCGGTCGTCACCAAAATTCCCAGTTAAGTCTAGTGGTTACTAGCATTGTCCAGAACCAATTGTTATTGGTATATCCTGATTTGGTCATCACCAGTCTCCTCTAAGACCAGCGGTTACTGGCATTGCTTGAAAACTAATCGTTATTAGTACCGAAAGTTGATTGTTACCAACTTCCCCAGCCAGGGTCCTGTTGTTTTGACAACATTGCTTGGAATTCCCCAATTGTAATTGGAATTTCGATTTGGTCGTCACCATATCCCCAGGAAGTCTAAGGATATTTAACACTTCTTGGAAACCGTTATTGTTTTGGTCGTCACCATATCCCCAGTAAGTCTAGTGGAAACTAGCACTGTTTGAAGCTATTTGTCATTCTGGTCGTCACCAGTCTCCCCAGTTGAAGCTTTTGCTTTTCCAGTCGAGTCTCGGAGAACTAGTGGATACTAGTTTCCCCGGCACGTCCGGTCTTATTTCTAACCTTTTCCTGAAGATCCCGTTTGAACTCTTCGTTATAGGAATTTTTTCTCATCTGGTTATCCCCAGTGAGAGTCGTGTCTTTGTTCCGTCTTTTCCCCGGTGAAGCTTTGCTTCCTTGGTGATTTTGTTCTCCAGCAAAGTTTGCCCCAGTGGGTTTCTTCCCCAGTGTGGTTTGCATTTATTTTCTTTCGTTTCCCCAGTGAAGAGTTGTCATTTTCCCCGGTGGGTTTCCTCATCTGGTTATCCCCAGTAAGGATCGTATCTCCTTTCCTGTATTGAAAGCTTCATCGGAGAAGTGTCATGTTCACCTGAGGTAAAATTTATCGGGTACATGAATGAAGAATGTTGCGTGTTGAGGAAAAGTAATGGTAGTCGCCATTTGAACAATAGGTGTTGTGAATGGATAAGATAATCTTCGCTTCTCAGATGCCCCAAGTCAAATGGTTATGAGAAGAATTCGTCCTAAGAGGATTTTACAGAAAACATGGCGTCCCACTGCCCCACTGTTTTCAAACTCTTAGAGAGATTCGCCAAATCTCGACGTAACTGGCCCTGATTGGTGGTATTATGACTGAGTCTTTAAACATAGCTCCCTAGGCGAAGTCAAACTTGTACAGAACAAACCATTTGGAAAAAAAACTTGCCCCAGTTTAGCAGAGTCTTCAATTTTCAAATAGAACAAGCTCATTGCTGATGTCTATACGTAAACTTTCTAAGATATCTGTTGCACCCCAAATTTTGACCCCTTAGATCCTCATCATCATTGTAGGATCATATTCATTTGATTAACCAACCTTAATCCAATTCAAGTTTATCTCTGTCAAGATGCAGATGAGTTAGGGTTCCGTACCGTCAAAATCGACACTTCGATGGTTTGATCAAATCAATGTTTTGGATTGATCCAACTTCAAACAAGATCAAGAATACAACATTGGTTCAAGTATGAATCCAATTTGAGGTGGTCACCCGGGGTTCGAGAACAGTGCAATTTGAGACACCCGATTAGGGCTTTTGACTGGAAAAAGTAAACTGTAGTTTGACTTTTGATTCAAAGAGTATTTCAATGATGGGATCAAGGTCCATTAAGCTCCTATGGCTTAGTAAAGTCCTTCCAAAGAGTTTCAAGTCCTCAGGATGTCCGGATCACCAACGGGCGACTCGGTAGACACCGATCGATCGAAAAGTTGACCAAAAAGTCAACTCTCCAACAATAAGGAATTTGACTTCAAGGTGTGAATGAAAAATCTTCCTTATATCATATTACACCTCCCCATAAAATTTCATGACCATTGGATCAAGGGTTAGGAAGTAATTGCAAAAATCGAGAATTAGGGTTTCGAAAGGGGCAAAGCCATAACTCCTCAACCACACATCCAATTGAAGTGGTTCTAGGATTGTTTGAAAGGTCTTGGCAAACCCTAAAAAAGTCCCAAAGTGGTCCATATTCAAAAAATGCATGGAATTGGAGTTATAGCAAAAATCATTTTTCTAGTACAAAACACTTAGAGAAATTTCACCAAATTCTGGCCATACAATTCCTAGTTTCATCCAACTTCAAGGGGATTTTCAACCAAGATTCACATAGATTTGGAACTTCTGGTAAACATGAAAGTTATAGAGCTACACAAGGGCTTTCTAAAAAGTACAAGAACTCCCCAAGGAGATTTATGAACTAGGAGTTATGGTGCATTGAAGTTGGGTCTGCCACACTTGAGATTACCAATTCAACATTTTTCAAAATTCAGAATTAATCAACATGGGCTACACTCAGCCATTGGGCTTTGATCCTTTCTGATATTAGGAGGCTTGGATGATGCAAACACCAGAAAAAATGAAGAATTGGAGAGTTTGTTCAACTTGGAGCAAGTGGACATTATAATAATCATTTAAAGGCCATGAAAGAGAAACTTTTCTCCTACATTATGACAGCAACAGTCCCCTATCAGTATGGACTCTCTCCAATCACCTCAGCCCATCTTTCCAACTGCCATTGGCTTGCATAGAGCCTTGGAGCTGATGTGAAGGTGGCTGCTACAAAGATATTGGCAAGATTCACTTCAAAAACTTCATAATTTCCCTCCAAAAGTAGTAAGTACCAAGCTGCCCTCATCCTTGGTTTCCCTATAAATAGAGGCCTCACCCTCACTTCCAATACACCTCAGAGCTATTCACAAGATGAAAGTATCATAGCTCTCCTTCTCATTCCCTCTTTACTTGTAAGTGAAGAAAAGTTCAAAAACACCAAAATTGGTCATTTTGCAACTTTCACACCATTTTCATTTCTAACAGTTCCAACACTCCCACAACCATCCATACACCTTCTAAATAACATATAGAAGGTTTATGATACATCAAACCATCAAAAAAAACCCAAAAAATCAAAAAGTCAACTTTCTCCTCACCATACTTTGACCAAAAGCTACAAAAATCACCATATCTCGTTCTACTCATTTCTTTGGCATCCTAAGAGCTCTAACACTTTGCATATGTTGTGTCTCAACTGTTCAAATTGCTAGGAGTCATCAACAACTCACATTTCTTCCATTTGTACCAAAGTTGCATTTTTCTCAAAATTGCAAGTTCAAGGCAATAAGGGATTTCAGCACCTCTGGTTTTCTAGGAGTAATTTGGCTTGCTTTGAGTTCATCACCACAGGTATGTGATGTCTATACCATGCTCATTCATTACCATGTCACAATATCTCACCTTGGTATTTTTGTTTAGAAGCTTATTATCATGATTGTAGCATGTACACATCTCAATACCAAAACTGTGGAGAATGGAAGTTTTGTGGATTCTAATCTATGTGTTATCATGTTTGTGTGTGTAATACATGTTTGCTTGTTTCATTTTGAAAAGTGCCCTGTCATTGTCAAAAACCTCAAAACAGTATGCACACCCCATTAAGTCATGGTTCACTTGCATCAAAAGCTGTTGGAAAAACCACAAAGATGTTGACTTGTTTTGGTTACCACTTGGCTTGATATTTGTTTGTTTTGATGATAAATACTGATATTTGATTATGAGCATCTTTCAAGACATAAACTTGACCAACCTTTCTGCTAGCAGCCCAGGATACCTTGCCTTTGCATTTTTCTGAGTGATCATTAATATCCCTGCATTGTGCTCATGATAACTTATTTGTGTCATGTGATCTGTTGGAATGTTAATATCACTGCATTAACTTGTTTGTGTTATGTGGTCTGCTGGAATGTTAACATCACTGTATTATGAATAAAGTTTCAAAACCTTTTCATGCTAGCCTTTTCCTGCTACTGCATCTTTTATGACAACATAAAACCAATAGCAGCTGCATCATCTCTTTTTGCATAGAACATTGCAGGTATGATCTGATCATTCAAGCATGTTCTAAAATGTATTTGAAGTGCGCCCACATAGTTACTTTAGTTGATTTACACATAAAGCTCAAATTCACATGTTTACCATAAATGCTGCAAAATTCATCAAATCATCCAAATACCTCTTCTTGTCACAGACTGTTTTTACATCAAATTCATTTGGGAATGCTTTACATTTGTCATCTATGAGTTGTTAACATAATTTGTTGCCCAAAAAACTGGTTGCCTTAAGTTTTGATCTTTTCAAAAGTGCATTTCTTTAAAAACAAGCAACTATCATGACTTCTTTGTATAGATTTGTTTCTCATCAAAACTTCTTTGCCAACACTTCATACTAGTTGTTTAGAGGATGATTATATATTTGTTTGGTGACAAAGCTAACTGTTCTAAAATATTCACCATAGAATGTAATTTTCAAAAGAACACTTCCTCAACTTCATATGCCATTTTTTACATGAGAGTGTTTCTACTTAAAATTACCTTTTGAACACATCATAACAAACATTTATGAAATGATGCCATCCTCATTAGGAGTCAAAACTGATCATCTCTTACTTTTCATTTTAATATGCAAATTTTCACCAGAGTCTTGTATTTTACATGTCAAATCCATAATCTGTTGGTGCTGGGCTTGTTTGAATGTTTTAGAATCATGTTTACCACTTACATGGGTTGTATGAATGTGTATTTTGATGTGAGCACAATTGAAACAAACTGTCATAGCATGTTCATACTAAATCACAAAAGCCACTCACATTACCATTTTGTACCTAAGTTGATTTTTTGACCAAAGCCACATTATGTACACCTCATGTTCATCATTTTGAAATTGTTAGCATCATTACTTCACATAAAAACACCCTGTCATGAAATCTCACTCTTCAAATGCTCATTTTTTCACAAAATGACACATCACACACCAATCTTGTGCATCAGTTTGTTTTGAATTGAAATACTTGATCTAATATCTCATACTTGTCATTCATGATGTGTTTGCGTGATTACATGAAGCTGAAACTGCCTGAACACAAATCACACACTAAAAATGCATTTTTCCCAAAAACACAAAGTCACTCTTACTGCTACTTTTTGCATCAAACTGTTTTTCACTCAAAATCACCTCATGAACACTTCATAATTAGCATCCTTGAGCTGTTCACATCATCACACAATCAAAACACACATTATCCCAAGATCCATGTTTCAAAATGCACTTTCCTTCACTATTTTGCATTTCATATTACATGTGTATATTCTGTTGGATTTCAGAGAGTTTGAGTTGATAGCATCATTATATATCATGTTTGAATCTTGTATGAATGCTTGGCCTGACTTGAAAGTATTTGAGTTTGTTTGAAAATCACAAAATGCATCACATAACACTAATACACACCAGCTATCGAATTTTCTTGCACAGTGAGAATTTTCGAAAACTGAGATTACCATCTTCTTCCTTATTCAATTCTACCCAATTTCCATGTAAATTTTGTGTCGATCCGATTAACGGTTAGGAAGTTACGTACCAAAACGTATTTGCCTTGTTTTATGTTTTTTGCCCAAGTGAACTCATTCTACCCTTATTTATTTATGGGGGTGGCTTTGTACTTGGATGTACAACCACTCCAGTGGTAACCAACTTACTCTTAAACACACCTTTCGCTAGCATGTCATGGGTTCGATCCGGGTGGAGGTCGAATCCATTTTGTTTATTTTTTAGAATTCATGATTTCAATTATTTTCTTTATTGTCTTCCATTACTATCCAACACGTGCGCAGTGCCCTAGTGGTTATTATGGGTGTTGATGAGCACAAGGGCCTAAGCTGGGTTCAACTCCCAGCTTGGCCCTTTCTTTTTATTTTATTTGTTATTTGTTTTATTAAACAACCTCAACTTCAAAAATTCATAACTCACTCATTTTTAATCATTTTGAACCCATTCTTTTTGCATTATGTTTGTCTTGATGCCTACTTTCATGTGATATTTTTTAATTCCATGTTTGTTCAAATACTCATGCCCTTTGGTTGCTTGCAAGTTGCCTTTGTATTGAGATCGTTATCTCCCATATGTAGATGAATTTCTTTTTCACCATGACCATTCATGTTAAGATATTTATTCATTCTCACTTATTTTATGTTAGTAAACATGTTAGGGCTATTTACTTTGGCTGTTACCATAAAAAAAATCTCATTTCATCTGTGTTTACTTTAAAGTGAGATCCGTCGTTACGATTCTTGCTCGATTACTGGCCTTGATTGTCATCCATACATTTTCACTTATGACATGCTCCTTTATTGGTTGTCACCATGCTTTCATCATCCCTACCTGATTAAGTAATTTCCTTTTCTTAATTCCTCCTAAATTACGAGGTTAAACTAATTTAATTGTGTGAGATTGTTATCTATGCATATTTGTTGTTACACTTTGAGTTTACAACTTGGTTACTTTCAAATTGTCATTTTTTTGCATGGTTGTTACCTTCATCATGCTCTCAATCTTTGTCAAGATATGCCTACATCTTTGTAATATGCTTACCATATTTGGTTGTAACAATCCCGCTTACCTAAAAGTACTTGCTCATTGTAATGTGTTTATTCATCCTTGATTATAATCATGTCTTCTATATGTTTGAATATTTTTGCTTTGTTAAGTATTTTCTTCCCCAAGTGATGGAACTTTTTAGTTCTCATCCAAGTTGTCTCCTCTCCTTCCTTCCAAAGGAAAAGTCTCTCCATTGACCCTTTGTGTCATGGATAGCTCATTACCTCTCTTGACTTTGTAAAGTCATCTTGAACCTTAGTTAGGTTAGAACCCATAAGCCATTAGACTTTGCTTAAGTCTAAAAGACCCACCTTTACTAGGAGTGTTCTTCAACTAGAACCCTAGGTTAGAGTTTGTTAACTCTATATAAGAATCATAGTAGTGATTACTTACTTCCCCCTTTGAGAGTTCAACATAGATCTAGAGAGTTTTGTTAAACTCTACATAAACATTGTGATGTTTGTTCCCCCCCCTTTGACCTTGATCATAGTCAAGTGTTCTTCAACCCTAGTGAGGTGAACTACGATTGCTCTGATTCTATCCTAGTTAGGATACGTAGGCAGAGGACGCGATGTCTTTGTGAGCAAATTTAGAAACTATCTTTAGGTTTTAACCTTCACCCTTTACCTAACCCCAAACCTTAGCAAACATTTCCAAACTTAGCATGCAAACAAACAAAAGGTTCCTGTAGAGTACTACAGATGTTTAGGATGTGAAATACCTACCCTATGCATAACCAACCCCCAATCCCCGAATCTCTTAGCGTTGTCGTTACATCGCGAAAAGGGTTCGTTCTTTCTTTAGACCTTTCCTTTGGATAAATTAAAGACCGGTTGTGAATTTAAGAATTAAAGATTCAAGTTAATCAATAGCTTGATATCACGATTCTCACTGCAACAATATCAAGCAAACTTAGGAAGTCAGAAATGTTAATTTTGAAACTGTTAATGCGACACACGTTTGTCTTGAAGTTTTTTGAAAAGGAGATATCACGATAACTTGTGACCGAAATCACTAGTTAGGATATAGATTAATTTTTTACAAAGCCAACCATCAAATTGAGCATAGCTCACAGGAGTCAGGAAACGTTATCTCATTGAGTATGCTTTCGAAGTAAACCTTACTTCAATTAGGACTTTGAAAGGTTATATCGGTTTAGTTTATGATTTGTAAAACAAAGGGAATAAAGGTCAAAAATTTTTTTGTACCCACCTATTTTTTGAAAGATGTTCATTATCTTTTGAAAAAAAATTAGGTGTTCAACCAAGCTGGTTGAAAATTGCCCTAGGTTAAGTTGAAAAGAGTTAAAAAGTAATTAATCACTTTATGTCTCTGGTGTTTAGGAGGTTTGAAAAAAAATGCCTCACATCATCAGTAGGTTTTATTTGAAAGCATACATCAAGAGACCTTGTGTTTTACTTCGTCATCCTCCTTCCAATTCTTTACCATAGTGAGAAAAATTGGGTAAAGTTGGCATTATAAAATTATGAAGAAAATTTTAAGAGTGAAACAAATGGATATCTTCAAGACAAACACTTATTGCACTACTTATTCAAAATAACATGTTCTTACATGCCAATTATGCTTTTAATCAAAGAAATAAAACACATAAGCAAACGAAGATGAATAGGTAATCAGCATAATGGTGTTCCATTCACGATTGGTCTTCCTCCTTTGAAGGTTAGCACTTCCTCATCAATCATTTCTTGGATTTTCTCTTGGAAAACTTTTCATTCTTCAATCGAATGCCCCAACACTCCATCATGAAATTCATAGCTGGTGTTTGGGTTGAACCACAATGGGCGAGACTTCATGATTCTAGTCTTTATAGGTGTCATCACTGAGTTTCGGATGAAATAAGACCATAGCTGACTGTAAGTCATTGGGATAAGATCAAACCAGCGAGTTTCTTCTGTCGGAGTACTCAAAGGTGCCTTCTGACTCTGAAACCGTCTTCGAACTTGTCGATTCTGATGCTGATCTGGAGAAGCCAATCTTCGTTTATGAGGTAATCGTTGTTTGCGCTGAGCAGGTGCTACATACTGATGTTGAGGATGAGATACTGGAACTGGATCTGGCAAGATTGCATTAACATCAACACTTCCTTCCTCTAGGGAATCACCAACTGAAGTTTCCTCATTAGCTTGGTTATTCAAGTCATCTTGAATTCTTCCATTTTTAAGTGCATTCTCGATGTTTACTCCGAATTCCATAATTTTGGAGAAATCTAATGGCACAACGCCTACCATTCTATCATAATAAGAGCCTGCCAGTGTTCTTAGAAACATCTTGCTTAATTCTTTCTCTAGAAGGGGTGGATGAACTTGGGCTGCCAACTCTTTCCATCGCTGAGCATATTCCCTGAAAGATTCATCATCATTCTTACTCATTCCTTTTAGTTGATCACTGTTTGGAGCCACGTCCAAATTATAATTGTATTGCTTCACAAAAGCATCGGCTAAGTTTCTCCAAGATTGAATACAGTTCCTTTGTAGCTTCATATACCATATCAAGGATGCCCCAGATAAGCTTTCTTGAAAGCAGTGCATCATCAATTCGTCATCGCCAACATAAGCAGCCATCTTTCAACAAAACATCATCAAATGGTATCTTGGACAACTAACACCCTTGTAAACTTCAAAGACATGCATCTTGAACTTCGGAGGAATGATTACACCTGGAACCTGACATAGGTCACGAGCATCAAGACCAGATGCATTAGCTTCTTTCACTATTTTCAATTGCTCTTTAAAATCACATAACTCTTTCTCCATTGCTATGAATATAGGATCATCCATCTTCATCTTAGTACGAACATTCTGAAGATTAGGTACAGGCTGTGGAAACTGGGAATCTTTTTCATCAACTTGACCAACCAGGTTATCTTGCACAGGCTGAGGTTGTGTAGAAACATCCACTTGTTGAACATTTTCAGAGGGAAGATCAAATAACGGATTAGTCCTTACTCTGAAACCAGTCATGGGATCCATATCCCTTGTTCTCTTTACTATCCTTCGGTAGTACTTCAAGCTTGGTCAGATGGTCGAGATGTCAGCTGACAGACAAAGACAGAAGACCGGATGAGCCACAGAAGAGGAGAGACACATGCATATGCAAAAATGCTAAATGCAGAATGCAGAGAATGAAAAGTTCCATGGAACTCAAGTTTTTATAAACGTTTACAGAATACCAAAGAAAATTATTTATATTTCTATAATGGATTACAAGTGAATATTCTTATAAGAGTCCTGACATAATAGCTATATAAAAGCTAATAAAAGCCCTAAGGAAGTCCTTCATCGTACTTGTTGATTTGTTCTTCCACTTGGATCTTCTTGAAGGTAAGTTGTCCATGATCAACATTTAAAGATTAGTTTGATAGAGGAAAATAAATCCTCCATCTCTTTTTTTTTTTGTTGGAAAATGAGGAATGAATCCTTTGTTTTCTTGGGTCTTCAATGATAATGATAATCTTTTGAATTTCTAATGATCCTCTATTATAAAGGGAGCCCCTTGTATTTGTCTTTTGAGTTTTCTTCAATCTAAGCTCCTACTTCCTTAGGCCATCCAAGTTAGGACTCTTAAAAGAATATTTCAAAATATTTTTCTTTTGTAATCCTTATTGGTTTCTGTAATGTTTATAAATAAACTAGGAATCCCATGAAACCAATGCAATATGATGCTTTATGGATGCAACAAACACAAGTAAGCACATAGAGACATAAAGATAAACAAACAAGGGGGAACCTAGGTTTGCAATGAGCATGGAGCAAAGGTATACCCATTCCCAAAGGTTGTGGACTAAAGGTTGATTGTACCTGCAGAACAAGGTTCTAAAGAGGTTCCCAAAGTCATTAGCTAATCTTTCGGATATTATCAACTTCCCAATTACTCAGTGATTAATAATATTCTTAAGAGAACTTCTTTTGAGTGTAGCATCGCGTAGCACTATTTCGGGTGTACTCCCTTATAGTCCCGCACTACGCCCTAATAAAGGCCAAAGTGGGGTTAAGGTAACTATGGTCCTCAATATCATAGACTCCAATCGAAAATAGTAAAAGTATTCACAATTACTTGTTCAACCGAACTATTTTCGAAAGGGTCTCAACTGAGTGTGATTTTCAAGTCAACTTGGTCGGATTCAACTCCCTATAAGTCTCGTCGAACATATCATTATCCTATCTTAAGTTCACTCAAGTCCGGGTGTAGGACTCTGTCTCACCACTCAAGAGTATCAACCCAAAAGCAATAAACAAACAAGTAAACAATTATACAAATAAGAAATATAAAGCAATAAACAAGTAAAAACAAGATACGGAAACCCACTAAGGGTCCCCAGTGAAGTCGCCATTTCTGTCGCGGTGAAAATCGGATACCAAACTATTAATTAGTTTGAATCTTTAATTCATTTTGCAACCGAACTTTGATTTGTCCAAAGGAAGGGATAAATATCGAAATTCCCATAATGCAATGCAAATGCAAGGTTTAAAGAGTTATAGATTCAGGGGTTGGTTAAACTTAGGAAAGGTGCTAGCATCCTAAGTTTCTGTAGTACTCTACAGGAACCTCTTGTTTTATGTTGTTTATTGCTAAATGTTTATCTGCTTAAAGGTTGAAAGACCTAGGGGTTTATTTCTAAGTATACTCGATAAGATATCGCATCTTATGCCTACATATCCTTACGGGAGTGGAATCCGAGTATTTGTAGTTCCCCTAAAGGGTTTGAGGAGCTCTTTGACTGTGGTCAAAGTTCCTATGGGTTTAGGGTAGTTGGTTGATTGATTTTAGGAGAAGGAGATGAGTTGTCATTTTAAGGGAGATTTAACCGCCACAGGTTGTAGGAAAATAGTCTTTGCATCGTCTTAAGAGAAGGGCTCAAGTACTCAGATATTGATCGACGATGTACGCCTCTATCTCTCTTAAGGAAAAGTCCCTACGGTATTGATTGTATTGATGTGGGGTGGATATTCTATCTCTCTTAAGATGATTAACATCTATTTCTCTGTTGTGTTTGAATATTTTGTATTGAGTTGATTGTTTGTTTCTATGTTGTAAAGTAAAGACAAAGGTCCTCATATGAGGTAGGATCTGTCCTAAAAGATCGACTTGAATGGGATCAAGGATCATGTGGGAGAATGATGCAAATGATGTGCACTACACACAATTGTTGAATCATGTGTAGGTTTTTCCTTTGGACGGAATGCGATGCGAGAAAGGTAAATTGCGATAATATTAAATTGCAGAAAGTAAAGCCATACACACGCATGAAAGCGCTAAGGTGTAGGTGAGTGAATTGTGAAAGTGTAAGATGCACGAATGAATTGGATTTACGATGTTGATTGATTTTAAGCGGATTGCTTAAAGAAAATTATATTAGATTAGATGAATTGATTTTACGGGGAAAAATATATTATTGGTGAGATTGACTTACGAGGAAATGGATTGATTTTAAGGAAGATGTTAAATTGATTATATTAGTTTAGTAAAGAGTTTAGGCTTTTAAGAAAAAGGTTAAATTTGGGGAGATTAATTTTGGGTGAATTTGATTTAGGAAATTAATTGACTATTTTAAAAAAGATTATTTTTGAGAAATTACTTAGGGGAAATATGTGAGATTAGTTTTTTATTTTTATTGTAAAAGTAAAGGTTATTATCAAAGTTAAATTAATTAGAAAAAAGGTTTTAATTATTATCTCAAAAAAACAAGCTAATTATAAAATAGTTTTGGTTTTCATCTGTTTTAACAAGCTAGTTATTATGAAATAGATTAATTAGAAACGCAAATGGTTTAGTTATTAATAAGATAAGTTAATTTAAGAAAAGTTTTGCTGAATAATTATTATTATAAAAAAGATATTATAAAGGTTGATTATTAAATTGGTTAATGAAAATATAAATAGGTTAATTAAGTAAAATAGAGGATTAAGAGACTAAACAAGGTTAGTGGGCGGATGGATCCTGTGTGTGCGAGGGTGTATGAGTTATGGTGTGCCCGTGTTGTAGAATGTGTGATCTGATCCGTTGGAGATCGTGCGGTGATGATGAAGGGTGCATCATATGTGTACGTGGGTGTGTCGTGTGTGATTATCAAATTACAACAGATTAACAAAATAGAATGAAAACCCTAAAATCCCTTTCCCCCAAATCGCCTTCGTCCTCTCATCTCCTCTCGGCTCTTCGATTTCCCCTTCTTCTCCTGTCTCCGTTCACCTTCCTCGACTCCATTCTCCCCTATTTCTTCGATTTGCTTTCTTTTTCCCTTCACGAGGTGCTGAAATAAAACATGAACAAATTAAAAAGCTCAAAAGGTCAGAAACAAGGAAAACGACGATTACAGCGGTGATTTACGGTGCAGGTTGGATGGTGGTTGATTGGCGACGGAAAAAGGCGACCTCCAGTGTTGATGCGAACGGATTTGAGGAAGCTCCGAGATCGAAGATAAGTTTTTTTCCTGATTTGTACGACCTTCAGTTTAGGGTTTGGTTTTGGGACATTTTGTGGCTGTTTGTGCGTACGGTGCGTGTATGTATTGTGTATATCCCCCTTTCTATGCGACTTTGCACCTCCTTTTATAGTTGTAGATCCTTGATTGCTGATTGAATGAGTCCAATGAATTCATGATTTCTTTCCAAACTCGTATGAGCGAAAATAATTACTGAAAATCTGATGAAGTTTCCTTCCTTCTTGGTATCGACTTGTCTAGTCTTGTCTTGGAATGAATTTATGGCTTTGTCAATGTTAATTCGGAAGGTTTTAATTACTGTCTAATTGTTTTTCCTTTGTTGTGGATCAGTGATTGATGAAACTGCCATATCCAGCTTATTCTGTTTGATCGTGTTTGAAGAGCAATTTTGCCCATCTTTGTCAATTACATGAGGTCCTTTACCAGTTTCAGTTACTTTGTGAAGAAGCCATGAGAACAACTTTTCCTTAGCCTGCGTGTGAAACATTTGCATCTTCAACATGTATTTCGATATATCCATCTCTCCTGTTGGCTCTTCATTGTTTACAGGGTTCAGTAAGTAGATTCGTCTTCTTTTACTTGCAGCGGTGGGCTTCGTTCATTCAAATCAAACGTTTGTGGGATGCTGCTTTGGTGAGGATATTGGTTCTTACGTGTTTTTTGTGTGACTGCTTTTAATTTCTTTTCAAATGTTTTGACAGTGGCTGGTTTTAATTTCTTTTCAAATGTTTTGACAGTGGCTGGTTTTTGCAACCTTTAATGAAAGCTCCAGACAACAGTTGGAATTTCCTGAGGGGCCACCGAGTTAACAATGGAGGCAAAGAACATAGTCAATGATGGTAATAACGACCTTGCAACTGATCTAGCGAGACTAACAGGACAGGAGAAACCATGACTGATGCACCTCTTTCCAGCGAGTGAGTATTACTCATGAGTAGTTATTATTGACATGAAGCATACTGTCACAAACATCTTTGACATGTTCTTTAATTTTCTTCTTGCAGAAACTCTGGTTTAGACTTTGTCGCATATGTGGAGAGTTTATGACATGTGCAAGCAAGTTCCACCTTAGGCTCAAACATACTTCTCAGATATCAGTTGTGACTGTCTTATCATCAGTATGGCCAGGCAGAAATCTCTACTGCGAGCAGGTGGTGTTTTGATGAATAGAATACAAACAGGTAGAATGGAACATAAGTGAGACTAACCAAACCCAATTTCGTGTATATCATATAAAAAGCAAGGTGACAGCAACTAGGAAAGTTCCAGCAATTCTATTGCAAATGAAAGCTTTGAAGAAAGCTGGGGCTGATAAACAAGAAGATGAGAAGATAACGGGCGAAAACCAAAAGGCGGCTACAAGCGGGTTGTTACGGTAATGCTTACATCAGTCCTTCATACCAAAGAAACAAGCGGATTCTGAAAGAGTGCCGAGCTCGGGAGATTTTTCCCTTATGATTGACTTCCTCTTCCTTCTTATTGTTATTTTTTAGAATTAAAAACTGCGGTTTAGTTACTTACTAACTTTGTCTTGTTGGCAGCATCCCGGACCCGGTTTAATCGTGGTGGTCTTGTACTTTTCAACGGTCTGCTTCATCGCAGGGTAATTGGGCTTCACAAATTGATCCATACGGCTGCGACACATGAGTCACAGTTTTGGCATGCGAGAGAGCAAAAAGAAATGGAGCAAGGAAAGTTCTGCATCTTGATATAGTATGCTCCCATGGTGTGTAAACTAGGATTGTTTGAAATTAATAATGGACCTGAATTCCTCTTGTAATTTCTTGGTTTAATATTATGCTTGGTAATATGCTCACGGACGTATTTATGCGCTTTTATTTGCGTGCAGACATTCTGGTTACAACTCATAGATTTGGCTGTATGGTTCTACAAAGTTGGCATCAATGCGAGCAGTCCTGAGGACGTACGCGGAAGTGAACTTCTGAGAGCTGGCATGGCTTTGAATGGTTTCTGCATCAGAGTTCAAGCGTGGGACATAGGCTGCTAGCGGTATATCATGCTACAAGGGTTATCATTTTTTCCTCCTACACTTGTATGCAATGGCTACTGTATTTAGTTTGATTGAATTCGTATTTTTATGATTGAATTTCCTGAACATTTCCTCTGGAGGTGACGACAATTTTTATTTGAAACAGTTTTAGAACAATGGCTGCCTATGGCTTTCAACTTTGATCAAAAGCTCGAAGCTGCTTTCGTCTTGACGCATGGATCCTTGCTATGGCTATATACGGAAACGGCAGAGTGCATTTCTGAGTGATTTTCCAATCCAAACTTTAATTATGGTAACACAGAGGAGCTTGAGGTTATGATAACACAAAGGCTTCACCAGACGGATGTTATCAGGACAAGTCAATCTATCCAGATATAAAGGATATCCTTTAGCTTACCTTTAGACTTTAAATTCTTTTGTAATTTAAAGTATGAGCACACACTTGAGTCATTATAAGGATTCATGATGATGTAATGAGGTTGGATACAGCCTTGCAAGAAATCTCCTCGTATTAAAATTGTCTGGGATACTTGAGTGACTTAAAAAAAGTAATGTATGTTTTCTTCAAATAACTTGTTTGTTCAAATTAATGAAGGGATATTTATAATACTCATTCTTTACAGTGTTAAAACCATAAACGCATCAACCCGCAGTCCTTGTCTATTTTAACCCTCGTAGGCCTATCCTGCTTAATTCATACCAAGATATTAATACCTCTTGCGATAGGTCTCTTTCATTGGACTTTTAATGGTATCTTATTAAACTTGAATTAGTGAAGCATGGTGCCACCCCCACGACAAATCTCTTTGACTTTGTAATTTGAATGAAAAAGAAACTTCCTTGACGTTATAAGAAATCCATAGGCCAAAATATATTAATTACACATGTGAACTTCAAACCCTTGGTTTATAAGAAAGCGGACATACTTCTGACTTTCATGAGATAAAGCCAGAAAGTCCATCCAAGCTATCTTTAAAGTACTGATCCAAGAGTGGCCCCCTAGAAGGAATAATTTGCAAGAACGCGCACTATCTCCACTTGGAAATTAACATCGCGTAAACCTGCGCAAAATTGGTTAGTGATGATAAAAACGCACACAAAGGTAAAAGATAGCATGTAAGAAAGCAAACAAAAGAGGTGGGATCTTAAGGTCAAAAATTAGGGTGCGACATGTACCAATGCCTTTGATTAACAACAAAAAAAGTATGGGAAAATTTAGGGTATGACAGATGCCCCTATCTAATCGGCTTAAACCTGGTAAGACGAAATGCTACGGCATTCATTCTTTCAAGGTAGAAGATGATTAGATATAGAAGACCCTGGATTTGTCCGAAAAGAAAGGAACTGCTTGGGAATGAAATATAGGATATCTTGCAAAGGTCGCTAACACCAAAAGGATGTTAAAAGAGAAAACTTGACACCCAAAGGATGACAAACCTATCACCAAAAGGATGATAGTACACTCACACACACTTCTCTGACATTAAAATAAAGTAAGGGACCCACTATTAAAAGGATAGTGGAGCGAAGCAAAATCAACCCTAACACCAAAAGTATGTAGGGAGTCCATTACCAAAAGGATAATGGAAAAAACGCTAATCATGACACCAAAAGAATGCCAGACCCATCGCCAAAAGGATGATAGAGCGAAACAAAATCAACCTTAACACCAAAAGGATGTAGGGGATCCATTACCAAAAGGATAATGGAAAAACGCTAATCATAACATCAAAAGGATGCCAGACCCATCGCCAAAAGGATGATGGAGCGAAACAAAATCAACCTTAACACCAAAAGGATGTAGGGGATCCATTACCAAAAGGATAATGGAAAAAACGCTAATCATAACATCAAAAGGATGCCAGACCCATTGCCAAAAGGATGATTGTTGCGGTGAAAATTGGATATCAAGCTATTAATTAACTTGAATCTTATTTCTTTTACAACCGGACTTTATTTTATCCAAAGGATAGGTCTAAAGAAAGAAAAACCTTTTTCGCGATGTAACGACAACGCTTAAGAGATTCGGGGATCCGGGGTTGGTTATACCTAGGGAAGGTGTTAGCACCCTAAATATCTGTAGTACTCTACAGGAACCTTTTATTTGATTGCTTGCTAAGTTTGTGAAAATGTACTGTGGATTGGGAAAAGATATGAGTTGTAACCTAAAGTTATATACACTAAGTTTGCTCATAAAGACGTCGTATCTTCTGCCTACGTATCCTAACTAGGATAGAATCAGAGCAATCGTAGTTCACCTCACATGGTATAAAGAACACTTGATTATGATCAAGGTTCCGGGGGGGGACAAACATTACAATGTTTGTGTGGAGTTTGACAAAACTCCCTAATCTAAGTTGTAATATTCAAAAGAGGAAGTAAGAAATCATGACGATGATTCTTACACAGAGTTGACGAACTCTTTCCTAGGGTTCTAGTTGAAGAACACTTCTAGTACAGGTGGGTCTTTTAGACTTAAAGCAGAGTCTAAGGGTTTCTAAACTAAAGCTCAAAGTGACTTAACAAAGTCAAGGGAAAGGATAAATGAATTATTCTTGACATGAGGGTCAAGTGGGTAGACCTTCCTTTGGAGGAAGACTGGGGAGGCAACTGGATGAAAGCTAACAAGCTTCATCACTTGGGGAAAGAAAAATAAAAGGGAAAGGTAACAACATAATAAAACACTTTCATGGTAACAACCAATTGAACAAACATGTGAAATGATAAGGATGAAAGCACATTGATAATAACCAACACAGATGAAAATAACGATAACTGTAACGACATATTGCATTCAAATACAGTCAACAGGTGGGGAGAAATAAACATAGTTATAACTCAAAATGAAAATCCTAGCATGTTAACTAACATGTATGGACATGAGTACAAACAAATTTCACAAACAAATCCAAGTGGAACCACATAAAAATTCATCTGCAAATGCGTAAACGGACGCGAAACGCACTTAATTTGCACCCAGTCAAAAGAGGTGAAAAACTTGTCAAACATGAAAATAAAAAATATGATATGAAATTAAACATTAAGAGGAACACAATAAAAAAGAACGGGTGAAAAACGATTAAAATCGAGAGAGTTATGAATTTTCAAAGTTTGAATGAAAAAATGGAAAAAATGCCAAAAGAGTTGCCCTCCTCAGGGGTGGAACTCAGGATCATGGCTTGAAAGGCGCGTTTGGCATAAGAGGCTTACCACTGGGGTGGCTATACATCCGTTTGTATAAGCCACCCCTTTAATTAATAAGGGTAACTCACTTGAATTTCTGGGCAAAAACAAACACACTCAAAATGATTTACGTTTTCGATTGTAACTTTCCCGTTTCTTATCCAAATGAGACAAACTTTATATGCAACTGGCCTAGAAAAACATGAGGATCATGATGGTGGTGTTATTTTTATGAAATTCCTCCTCTACTGAAAAACACGATAGCAGCTGTTCTTTGATGTTATGTGATGCATCTTGCAATGAATGACACAATTCAAACACTTTTAATCCAAACTAAATGCACACACACCTCACATAAATAACATAGAGTGATTCTAACACCTCAAGCAAGCTTGATACAAACAGATTATGAAAGTTTCATGTCAAGTGCCTTGTTTTGGTAAAGATGCATATTGAAGTGGATAACTCATGACAGTTTGTTTTGAGGCCAAAGAAATATGCAAACATCTTCCAAATGATCAATGTGAAGTTTTCAAAAGGTGGTTTTGGTGAAATCAAACTCATGCAAAAAATAGCATATGAGTTGCTTGAATGAATTTGATGTGTTTATGGCAAACATGTGAATCCATCTTTATGCACAGCCAAGCCAAAGTGAATACATAGGCACTTCTCAAATATGAATTTAAACATGTTCAAGTAATAAAAACTGACTTTCCATAGCTTATGCCAAAAAATGATTTCCAGCATGTTATGACTTTTCTTGACAGCAAATGAAAAGCAAGCATAGTCCAAGCACACATAGTTGATTGAGAATGCTCTCTTACATCCAAGGCTTGATGATGATGATGTCCTTAAAACTCAAATGATTCCAAAACATGAAAACAGGATTTTGGTGTAAAATGTGCTATTGTGTGTGTGTGAAGCATGATGATGTTAATGGCTATGAATGCTAAATCAACAGGTCTGTGCAATCACATTTGGTGATTGAAATTGATTTGATCATATTTGAAACATGATAATGAAGGTGTCTTTACTAATCATTTTATCAAAACCCAACAAAATATGAGTTTTAATATGAAATGCATATGGTGATGAATGCCTCAAACCTACTGTCAACAGAATTTGATACTTTTCCATGATGAATTGCCAACAGTCCAATGTTCAACAGAAAAGAAAATCACACAAGAGCAATGTAAACATATGCAATAACCATTAAATCAAAACCTGCTGCAAACATTAAATAAGACAACATCCTGAAAATCCTCTAAACTTGACAAAAGATCAAGTATACCAAGCTGTCAACACCAGGCCATGAGGATATCTGTGGTCATCATGAAAAGGACCTATTGTGATAATGCCTACTTACTTTCATCAATTCATACATGGCTATGAATCTCAGGACACATCAAACACCTTAGGCTAGAATGGAAATTTTTGGAGTTCAATTATTTCAAGACAAGAAGTCAGCAGCAGATCAAGGCAATGTGCTTTTTTACAACCACAAACAAGTTACTCTACCATCTAACTGATCTCAGTGGCTGCCAAGTTGGTGGTATCTCTATTAATATGTAGTGATGAATTCCAACCAGTATGTTTTTACAAACAACATGATCCACACAAGAATGCCTTGGAACAGACTCAAACATCAAAACTGTTAGAATACTAAGTCTGAATCTAAGAACAGTCCTAGGCAGTATCTAGATAGCAAATGGTTGTTTTGGTACTGACAGTTTTTTTTAACATGCATAACAGATCCATATATGAATAGCCAAGTCCTACATACACCAGGCAATGAGTACATGTTGGCAATTTCAAACAAATTCTGACTTGGTGAGTCTAATTATTTAGCAATAATTGGTGCAATTATGCCAATGAGTACTGAATAATAAAGGGCAAACAAAACAGCCCTCTTGAAAAGCATATACTTATCAAATCAAGGCATTGCCTAAAATCATGGTTCTAGGTTGAGTCAAGCTAAGGCAGGTTGGCCATAAACATTAATGAAACACACAACAACAAAACCAAAACCATATCAGAAATCAATCACAGCCCCACAACAAACTTAACCTATGTTCTAGCAAAAAACATGACTTAACAACCTATCCCCGAAAACTGTTTTGACAACAACAACCGCAAATTCATCATGCTAATGTTTGAAACTTGACAAGGACAAACCAGACATATATGATAATACTCATAACAATCTCATCATTCATCAACAAACAAATATCATGAAAGTCACCAAATGTTCATAGTTTCAAATTTCACCAAAATTCTCAAAATGCAAAGACATGAAAAAATGGTGCAAGAGTCAAGGTGTACAAGATACATACCTCTTGTGGACCTTGTTGAACAAGCTAGAATAGCCAAGAAACCCAAAGAACTTCAATCTTCTTTCTTGCCTTGACTCTTTTCTTCACTTTTAAGCAAAATGCAACTATGATGCCAAATGAAGAAATATGACCCTCCAATGATTTCTAGTACTTTGAACAGTTGAGAAACATCATATGAGAGGTGTTAGGATGATTGAAATGCCAAGAAAATATATGGAACAAGATATGGCAAGTTTTGTAGCTTTTGGTCAAAGTAGTGTGGTGATGAAATTGACTTTTTAATTTGTGAAGTTTTTGGGTGGTTCAAAGGTCTAGACACTTTCTATACCATATTTGGAGAGTGTGTGGATGGTTGTTGGAAGGTATGGAAATGGGTATGGCAGCCCTGGTAGCAAGACAGCTTTTTGGTGATTTTTGTGAAAAGTGAGATTTGTGATTTTGAAGCAAGAAATGGAAATAGCAAGGACAAAGGTTTTCTTCTGGTTTTAGAATGTTGTTGATGATGTAAATGAAGTGAGGAAGGCCTCCTTTTATAGGCAAGTGAGAGTGAGGGGCTGGTTTGAAGCTTTCTTCATTTTGAAGAAAGGTTTGGATATTTTTGGAAGAAACCTCCCTTGGAGGGTTTTCTCTTGGCTGAAGATCTAAGCCTCAAAGGTCAAGCAAAATGATGATTTTCAGAGGTTGATATCAGGCTAGGAGTGTAGGAGTGAGGCTGGTTCAGAATCACTTTCCACATCATGCTTGTTTTAATGTTTTAAAAATGCAAGTTGCAAGGCAACTTGCAAGCCACTTGCAATTTTGGCTAAATCCTTAAACTTCTGCATTTCCTTGGTTCTTTCATGCTAAAAACATTCTACATATCAGTTACAACAAGTTTCATAAGCTGAGATTGGCCAACTTTGATGAAAGAATGCATTTTGAAACTTGGCCAATGTGGGACTAAAGTGAAAAACCACCAACTTGCCATGACCATAACTTTCAGCTCACAAATCATTTTGAGATGTGCTAGTACTTTTTAGAAAGCCCTCGCATAGCTATAAAACATTCATGTTTTTATGAGTTTCAATTTCCCAAAGGAACTTGGCCAAAAAGCCCTCCAAAGTTGCTGAAAAACGAGCTTAAAAATGAAATTTTCCTAAGTCTTTTTCCCCTCTTGAAATGAATTTGACCATAACTCAAAATCTATGCATTTTATGATCATGGACCACTTAGGGACTTTTGTAGGACTTTTCAAGAGCTTCTAAATGAGCTTTGAACCAACTCAATTGGATGTGTGGTTAAGGAGTTATGGTTTAGCCCTTTTCAAAACCCTAATTTCCCGATTTTTCGATTACTCCTTCATCCTTGATCCAATGGTCATGAAAATTGATATGCAATTCCAATATGACATAAGGAACAACTTTTTTTCACAACTTGAAGTCCAATTCATAAAATTTGGAGAGTTGACATTTTGGGCAACCGTACGACCGATCGGTGATTACCGAGTCGCCTGTTGACATTCTGGGCCTCCTGAGACCTTGAAACTTCTTGGATGAACTTTATTAAGCTATATGAACTTCATGAATCACAATACCACCATTTAAACACCTTCCATCATCGAAGTCAAACTACGGTTGACTGTTACTGGTCCAAAACCCTAATCGGGTGCTCTGAAATGTACTGCTCTGAGTTCTGGGGTAACAACCTCACATTGGCTTCTTGATTGACATTATATAATACCCTTGACCTTGTTTCCTATTTGGACGAGCCCAAAACATTGACTAATCACAAACCCTGAAACTTTGATTTTGACTGCCCGAAACCCTGATTCATCTGCAATTTGACAAAAACAGACTTGCACTGGGTTAAGGTTAGAAATTTCATGAGTATGCTCCTAAAATGATAATGAGAATCTAAGGGGTCAAAATTTGGGGTGCAACAATGATGAAGCGAAACAAAATCAACCTTAACACCAAAAGGATGTAGAGGATCCATTACCAAAAGGATAATGGAAAAAAACGCTAGTCATGACATCAAAAGGATATCAGACCCATCGCCAAAAGGATGATGGAGCAAAACAAAATCGACCCTAACACCAAAAGGATGTAGGGGATCCATTACCAAAAGGATAATGGAAAAAAACGCTAGTCATGACATCAAAAGGATATCATACCCATCGCCAAAAGGATGATGGAGCGAAACAAAATCAACCCTAACACCAAAAGGATGTAGGGAATCCATTACCAAAAGGATAATGGAAAATACACTACTCATGACATCAAAAGGATATCAGACCCATCACCAAAAGGATGATGAAGCATGAACACAAACCTGACACCAAAAGGATGTAGGGGGATAAGTTTCTCTGAAGAGATTGCCACTTATTGCTGAAGAGGATAATCGAGTCTGCTGGAAACAACTCATTGGGGATGGCCCTAGAGAAAGATTGGATCGAGATAGGTCCACGGGGAACGCCTGCTGACTTAAATGATATGCCCCTGACTGGGTTGAATTTGTCGTTGAAGTTTTGTCTTGGTCAACAAAAGGTTGAACAACTTTGTGAGGAACGCTCACGGCTTTGCTGAAGATGCCCCTGTTTGGGATGAATGTTGATTTGAAGATCTGATTACCCACAAGGTTGAAATACATCGTGGGAAATACCCATGGTCTTGAAAAGATGCCCCAGACTGGGCTGAATTTTGCTTTGAAACTCTTGAATTTGTCCAACAGAAAGTTGCACAACTTCGTGGGGAATGCCCGCGGTCTTGCGAAGAATGCCCCTGACTGGGCTGCAAATGGTCTTGTAAATCTTCGAGATTGATCCTGGACCTTGACTCGCATATGTGAATGCTTGATGATAAAGATGTTCCATAAATGCAAATGCAAATGCTCGGAGACGCAAGAGTTGGGGAGGGATGATATGATTCTGGGTATGCATATGATACAAAAGTTATTATGAAGCAGTATGCTTATGATGTCGAATGTGATGCGTATGATGCATATGATTGCAAACAGGTGATTGGAAATGCAAATGCCAACGTGGCGGACTTTGGTAGTTGCCAATGCGGATTGGACTTTGGACCAGGTGGGAAAGTGGAGGTCAAGCCTAACTTCTTGACATCATTTCTTCATGATGTAATAAAACTTGGAGGTGCTGATACCCTCAACTCGGGGCCAGCTTTGCTAGGTTGGACGGTCTTGTTAGTCAAGTCGTTTCAAGATTTAAAACGGTGTTCCTGTGTACTCCTTAGATTCATGGTCACCCTTTAGTTACCCTAAGAGAGTGAGTCATCCCTTAATTCAATTTACCATAATGTCATTATATGCAAAACCCATCATCAAATAAACGAATCTTGCAACCATATAGTAATAAAAAGAACAGAGAAAACTTTGATGAAAGTAATTTTTATTGATGAAAACCCATAAATGGGAAAATTACAAAAGAAGGCAATTCCTAAAAGAGGTAACTTCTTTAAGATATATATATAAAAAAAAACTAAGACAATGTTGGAAACGATTCCTGCCGAGTTTCAAATCCGCTATGGCCCATATGTCTCTGAAGACCCTTCATGCCTTGCTTCTGAATGCAACGATTGAATTGATCTTTCTCAGTCAAGAGCTTGATGATTATGGAGGAGGGTTCGCACGTCTTTTCAAGATGCAGTTTTGCCTTTTTGAATCCTTAACTTTTGCCTAAGCCGCCCTTTCGGGTTTTCAGCCTACCAGGATACCTTTACTTACTTTTTTTTATAGTCCCTAATTTTTGCCTGAGCCATCTTTATGGCTCACCAGGACGCCCATTTTTACGTGGATTCTCTTTTTGGTCCACCGGGTCTATTTTTAGGCATAATATTTTTTAACTGCATCCGAATTCACAGGGGATGGAAGATCGTCACCGTCCATGGTTGAGAGGATCAAGGCTCCTCCGGAGAAAACCTTCTTTACTATATATGGACCCTCGTAGTTTGGTGCCTATTTGCCCCTTGGATCAACATGAGTTGGATGAATTTTCCTCAGTACCAAATCTCCTGCTTGGATATGTCGTGGGCGAACTTTCTTGTCAAAGGCCCTTGATAACGAGAAAACGCATCGATTATATTGCTAGGTTTCA
Source organism: Lathyrus sativus (assembly GCA_963859935.3). Classification (NCBI taxonomy): domain Eukaryota; kingdom Viridiplantae; phylum Streptophyta; class Magnoliopsida; order Fabales; family Fabaceae; genus Lathyrus; species Lathyrus sativus. The sequence continues at coordinate 353,379,882 of OZ012739.1, read as the reverse complement.
TTAACGTTTTATCGCATATTCACCGTTTTAACACTCGATTTCTCGAGTTTTCCTTACCATTTTGCAGGTACATCATTATATGGAGCTAAATCATGAATTAAGAGCAAAAGGAACAAAAGAAACCATAAAGAGATGAAGAAATGAAGAAGCCTGCAAAAGACTGCATAATTTGTTGCAGCCACGATCGTCACAAGGGTGTCACGACCGTGACACCCCAATTTGAGCCATCACGACCGTAAGAGAGTGGTCACGACCGTGACACTTAAAAACCTCAAGTTACGAACGTGAAGACCTTGTCACGACCGTGACAAGGGTAAAGTTGGGTTTTTGACTCAGACTACGTCAAGGCATTACGTGAAGACCACTTCTCCTATTGGCATTACGTGAAGACCATTCCTCCTATTTCGTTGCCACGTTCCTACATTCCTTCCACAAATTCAGCAAGGCCCATGCAACAAAGGTCCAAAAATCTAGCCCATTAAGGATTCTATAAATAGTACAAGTTCTATGAACAAGAGGAGGGCATTCTTTATTCAAATTCCTGCGGAAGCTCTGCCGAACTATATTACGAACCAACCTTTCTATTCCTGCATTATTTTTAGTTTTCTGTTTTGTTTTTATTTGTATCCAAACCAACCATATAACAATTCCCAACATCAGGAAATTGTTATACATTTATTTGTTTCTAAGCCTTCAGCATTCGTTTATTTTCAATTTCCGCCAACTCCAAGCTTTCCGGTTTGTGGAAGAAGGAGTCTGCTCGAATATTTGTTAACCAGGTTTTTCATTATATTGCAATTTAATTTAATTATAATGTTTATTTATTTTTCTGCCATGAGTACGTTATTATTAAATTCTCTGTCTCTGTCTGGTTCAACATCGATGAGTAGCTAAACACCTTAGGGCGGTATGTAGTTATAACAAACTTAACCGGTAAAATATAACCATAGGCTAAAAATAATTAATCACTCAACATTCTGGATGATACTTTTTAATTGAAATAGACCTTTTCGTTACGAGAGTAAGAAAAGAGTATTAGGTTAGGTCAAGACCACGAGAGTGTGAGATTTTAACCAGATAGCTAAAGTTAGGCATTTAAATTAAACACAGCGAGAGCGCTTTAAGATAAATTAGAATTACTTAGTTTCCAAAAATTACCTCTAAACACTTATGGGCTAGCGAGAGCAGGCATAGGGCTTTAGGGATAAGATCTGATATAAGACCACGAGAGTGTGAGTTGAGGGTATTTAAACTGGTAATCTCTACAGAATAGATTAAGTGAACACCTTTATAAGCCTAGGTTAGATTGACCCACCTAAGTTAGTATAATTACATACCGACCGCCTTAATATTACTTTATTAAAACTTAAATTTAATTCCGCCTTTAATAGTCTTAAAAACCAACAAAAATCGTGACAACCATTCGCCTTAGCTAAACTAGAAGTTCATCTAGCACTAAGTAACCATAGAATCCCTGTGGATCGATAATCTTAAATATTACTTCGATAGGCTGTGCACTTGCAGTAAGATACCGCTAGACGCATATGTAGACACGTCTTTAGCCCATCAGCCCTCTTCAACCGTTTCTGGTATAACTGTCCATGACAGATGGCTGTCATGCGCTTCTCGTCAATGAGATTAAGCTGGTCGAGTCTGGCTTGCATCCATTCGGCTTCATCTAGCTTGACGTCTGCCAAAATTCTCAAGGAGGGAATTTCTACTTCAATGGGCAATACTGCTTCCATGCCATATACGAGAGAAAACGGGGTTGCCCTATGGAAGTGCGCACTGAGGTGCGGTAGCCATGCAGCGCAAATGGCAACATCTCGTGCCAGTCTTTGTAAGTCTTCACCATCTTCTGGACGATTTTCTTAATATTCTTATTTGCCTCCTCAACAGCTCCATTCATTTTGGGACGATAAGGTGTTGAATTGTGGTGTTCAATCTTGAAGCTTTTACACAACTCTTTCATCATCTTATTGTTGAGGTTTGAACCGTTGTCCGTAATGATCTTGTTCTGGATTCCATATCGACAAATAATCTCTTTCTTGATGAAGCGAGTCACCACTTGCTTAGGTGACGTTGGCATAAGATGCAGCTTCTACCCATTTGGTAAAGTAGTCGATGGCCACTAAGATAAAACGGTGTCCGTTCGAAGCGGTTGGCTCGATGCGTCCAATTACATCTATACCCCACATGGCGAAAGGCCAAGGCGAAGTCAACACATTCAAAGGGAATGGTGAAGTATGAACTTTGTCTGTGTAAATTTGGCACTTGTGGCATGACTGGACATGGAGACAACAATTTGTTTCCATCGCTATCCAATAGTATCCTGCCCTTAAGATCTTCTTAACCATAGTATGACCACTAGCATGTGTTCCAAAAGATCCTTCGTGCACTTCATTTATGATGCGTTCTGCTTCATGTTTATCGACGCATCTAAGTAGAACCGAATCATAATTCTGCTTGTACAACACGTCACCGCTGAGGAAGAACTTCGACGAGAGCTTTCTGAGGTACTTCTTGTCAGTGATAGTTATGCCTTCTGGATATTCCTGTGTCTCTAGATACTGCTTGATATCATAGAACCAAGGATCATCATCAACTTTAGGTTCCTCCGCATAGGCTGCCAGGCAATAAGCGGGTTCATCCAGATACTCCAGACGGATGGATGGCACCTCATTCTTCCACTTGACCTGAAACATGGATGCTAGTGTTGCTAGAGCGTCAACCAACTGATTTTCTCCTCTGGGAATGTGATGAAAACTGATCTCATCAAAGTACGAGATTAACTTCAAGACATGATCTTTGTAAGGAATCAACTTGAGGTCAAGTGTTTCATATTCCCCTTTAATCTGGCATATGACAAGTGCAGAATCTCCATAGACTTCCAGAATCTTGATCCTATTATCAATGGCATCTTCAATTACGAAAATACAAGCTTCATATTCGGCCATGTTTTTAGTACATTTGAAGCATAATCTGACGGTGAATGGTAGGTGAAAACCAGTTGGAGAAGTGATGACTGCCCTAATTCCACAACCCTTAGCATTTGCGGCACCGTCGAACACGAGCGTCCATCGCGATCCTGCTTCGGGTCCATCATCTGGGCCTGGTGGGGTATAGTCTCTGGCGAACATGATGTCTTTGTTGGGGAAATCAAAGTGCATAGACTGGCAGTTGTCCATAGGTTGGCGGGCAAGGTAGTCAGAGAGTACACTTCCTTTGATAGCTTTCTGCGTAACATACTAGATGTCATACTCTGTTAATACCATTTGCCAACGAGCCACTTGTCCGGTGAGAGCGGGCTTCTCGAATATGTATTTGACAGGGTCCATCTTGGAGATCAACAAGGTTGTATGGGTGAGCATATATTGTCTTAAGCGTTTTGCTGCCCAAGCCAATGTACAACACGTCTTCTCGAGCATTGAATATCTTGATTCACAGTCGTTAAACTTCTTGCTGAGGTAGTAAATTCCATGCTCCTTTCTACCAGTTTCGTCATGTTGACCCAACACACATCCTATAGATCCTTCTAGCACAGTCAAGTACATGATCAGGGGTCGTCCGGGTATTGGAGGCATCAAGATCGGCGGTTCTTGTAGATATTCCTTTATTTTCTCAAAGGCTTTCTGACAATTATCATTCCACACCACTGCTTGATCCTTTCGAAGTAGTTTGAAGATGGGCTCACAAGTGGCCGTTAGATGAGATATGAACCTAGCGATGTAGTTCAATCTCCCAAGAAAAACTTGGACTTCCTTTTCAGTTTTAGGTGTTGGCATCTCTTGGATAGCTTTGACCTTATCTGGATCGACTTCAATCCCCTTTTGGCTCACAATAAAACCTAGCAGTTTACCAGATCTTACACCAAAAGTGCATTTGTTGGGATTTAATCTCAGCTCGAATTTCCTTAGTCTGGCGAATAGTTTTTCCAAGTGAATGAGGTGTTCTTCCTCAGTCTGGGATTTCGCAATCATATCGTCTACATAGCACTCAATTTCTCTATGTATCATGTCATGAAAGAGAGTGACCATTGCTCGCTGATATGTCACGCCCGCGTTCTTGAGCCCAAATGGCATGACCTTGTAACAGAAAGTTCCCCATGGGGTGATGAAAGTCGTTTTTTCCATATCTCTGGGTGCCATCTTAATCTGGTTATATCCAGAAAAGCCATCCATAAACAAGAAGACAGAGAACTGGATTGTGTTATCTACTAGTACATCAATGTGTGGTAGAGGGAAGTCATCTTTCAGACTCGCTCTGTTAAGGTCTCTATAATCGACACACATTCGCACCTTCCCATCCTTCTTTGGTACTGGGACAATATTTGCTACCCATTGTGGATAGCTGGGTACTGCCAGAAAACCAGTGTCTAATTGCTTTTGCACTTCTTCTTTGATCTTGAAGGACATCTATGGCTTCGTTCTCCTCAACTTTTGCTTCACTGGCAGGAAACCTTCCTTGAGAGGCAACTTGTGCATCACAATCTCTTCATCTAGACCCGGCATATCCTTTTAGGACCAAGCAAATACGTCAACATACTCTCGAAGCAATATGACCAGTTTTGACTTAATCTCTGATTCCAAAGCTGCACCTATCTTGATCTCTTTGGCATCCTCTTCAGTTCCCATGTTGATAACTTTGACCACTTCTTGATACGGTTGAATGACCTTTGACTCTTGCTTTAGTAGTCTAGCTAGCTCTTCTGAGAGATCACAATCTTCCTCGCAGTCTTCGTCGGCTTGGTAGATCGGGTTATCAAAGTCATATTGGACCATAGCGGGGTCGTTATCGACAGGAGCAGGGGAGGATCTACACGATGAATGACTTCATGCTTTTATTTTTTAGAAAAGATTGGCAAAAAGAAGAAAAATAAAACAAAACATTGCCTTTCAAAAATAATTTTATGTGCAAAAAGTAAAAATGAAAGAAAGAAAGCGTAATTGGATGTGAAAGTTTATTTATTGATGATAAGTTGTGCTTTAAAAGCAAAAAGCCCTACAACATGATCCATATGCCTTGGGCAGAGCATAGGATTTTTTAGGTAAAATAAAAAAAAGGGAATTACTCGTCTACTAAGGTAACTTCAGGGATTTCGACGACTCTCCAATTGTTCAAAGTTTGATTAGGCGCCCTAGGATACACCATGCACAGCTCTTCATGATCTTCAGCTTCAGTTTCCAAAAACATGACTTGATCATCGACAAGGTGGCCCCACTAGTAAAAACCAACGGAGTTGCAAGCCCTTTGCCCCTATCAGTTGCATTCTTCTGCTTGTAACCTAGACCAACTCCATTTTTGTTAACGGGCAATTCCAACACTCTGCCCCATCCTCACGGATGTCCTTCCTCTATCACTGTCCTTGCGTCCTTCCAAGTCACTATTAAAGATGCTGGCTTTTCATAAATCATTTCAACATTGATTAAAGGCTGAAACAGGGTCTCATGCACTTCACCTCCTACTTCCACATAGCGAAAAAAATCAAGATGGCTCACAAGAACATCTTCTTCACCCTCAATGATGACCATCTAATTATTAATCATAAATTTGATCTTTTGATGCAAGGTTGAAGTTACGGCACCTGCGGAATGAACCCACGGACGACCAAGGAGGCAAGTATAAGAGGGATATATATCCATTACATAAAATGTAATGATAAAAGTATGAGGTCCAATCTTGATCGGGAGATCAACCTCGCCTACCACAGTTCTCTTAGCTCTATCAAAAGCTTTTACAATGGTTTGACTTGGCTTCATCACAAGTCCTTCAATTGAATGCTTGCACAACGAGCTCTTTGGTAACACATTCAGCGATGATCCAGTATCAACAAGCACCCTAGAGAATACAACATCCACACATTCGATAGTAATGTGCAAGGACTTGTTATGATTCTTACCTTCGAGAGGTAATTCACTATTATTAAAGCTCAATATATGACCTGATGCTATATTTCCCACCACTTCTTCAAACTGCACTACTGATATCTCCTCGGGCACGTAAGCTGCCTTCAAGAATTTTAACAGCGCTTCTTGATGGGCTTTCGAACACATTAATAATGAAAGCATGGATATCTTTGAGGGAGTCTGATTGAGCTGGTCAATCACTTTGTAATCGCTTTTCTGAATGATTCTTAGAAACTCCTCTGCTTCATTATTTGGGACGCCTTTCTGTTTAGATGACTGCCCCTGTTCAATGGTGCTTGGTCTGACAGTATCTTTCCTTGTATTGTCACTGTTGTTGACAGGTGGTACAGTTGGAGCGAAGATTCGACCACTTCTAGTGACACCCCCGGTTCCCACAATGTTCTCGACAGTCTTTTTCTCTTCCAAGATATCCTTTTCTCCTATCTTCTGCACGTTGAGAAAGAAAATCTCATCATATAGCCAAGGTACAACATTAGTGCTTTCGTATGGAAACGGCGCTGGGGCCAAAATGACAAGCTGGTTCATTGATGGTGGAGACGTAGGTATCTCAACCGGATCATAAGGGATTTGTAGTGGGATAGAAGTCTGTCCATACATGTTGTCCCATTCTTCCTCATCGCACGATATGGTCAATGGTGTACGAGCCAAATTATCAGAAGGAATCCACAACTCATACCCATCATCATATGGTATCTCCTATATTTCAAATGGAATTTCAAGAGTAGCAACTTCTTTAGACTTTGACAGTTGTTCTGCTACTAATACACCTTAATTAATCAGGCTTTGGATGCCTTTCTTCAACTCAGTGTATCCTTGAGATCCGCCCAAACAAACGTGGCAATTGGTTGAACAACCTGGATAAATGTTCTTCAATAGGAGTTGCTCCTTAATAGTGGAAAGAGGAGTTCTCAATTTGTCGATATCTGAAATTAATCGGATCCCCTTAGAGCCTTCAATCATGTTTGTTGAGTGGTGAGGCGACATTGGATTGGTTTTGATGTTTGGAGTGTCTCAAGTGAAGTTTATCGCCTTTGAATCGATAAGATCTTGTACAATGTGCTTCAGAGTCTTGCAATTTTCAATGTTATGGCCTGGGGAGCCAGAATGGAATTCACATTTGGCATTAGCATCATAGCCAAAAGGGAGAACCTCTGGGGGATTCCTCATTTCCCTAAGCTGAACAAGGCCTCCTTTCAACAAGAATGGTAGTAATCTGGCGTAAGTTAACGGAATTGGATCAAATTTTCTTTCTGGTCTTCTCAGTCTTTGTTGACCCTGGTACTGATTTTGTCTTGGTTGATAGGATTGTTTGTTGTCTATTTTGTTGAACGGTGGGTTGACTTGCTGGAATGGACAACGGTTGTTATGGAGCGACGACAACAACATGGTGATAACCTTGATGAGTTCTTCCTCTATCTGCGAACACAACACTAGTTTCTCCTTCTTTCTTCTTAACAAAACCCTGATAGGGCTTCTTGAACCCACTTGAAGATCCGTCAGCATTCTGAATCTTTCTTGCCTTCATAAAACTCTCTAGTCTTTCTCCAGCCGTGACAAGTTCAGAAAACACTGTAGAGGTTGTAGATGCTAGACGCTCAAGGATCGGTCCTTGCAGCGTGCCCATGAAGAGGTCTGTCAGCTCTCTCTCCATCAACGGAGGTTGTACTCTTGCAGCTACTCCCCACCACCTCTGAGCAAAGTCTTTGAAAGATTCATTCAGTTTATGGGTTAAATTCTGAAGCTGCATTCGATTTGGAGCCATGTCAGTGTTGTATAGATAATGTCTCACAAAAGCGTCTGCTAACTCCTTCCATCTTTTCACATTGGATCGTTCAAGATGCATGTACCATTCCAGAGAAGCCTCTGTCAAACTATCTTGAAAGAAATGGATTAACAACTTCTCGTCATCGGAATATGCGGTCATCTTCCTGCAATAAGACCTTATATGGGTCCTAGGACAACTGTTACCCTTGTATTTCTTGAAGGTTGGGATCACAAACTTTGGAGGTATCTTAACTCTGGGTACAAGACATATTTCAGTGGCATCTAGTCCCAAAACATCGGGGCCTTGCAGCGACCTTACCACTTATTGTAAAGCATTGAACCTCTTCTCTAATTCAGCGGTCTGTGGTGCATATGCTTCAGCTGAATTCTTGTAGAAGCCTTCATGATCATCATAGTGAACTGGTGGTGGAATCGTGGTACCATGAGGATGAGTTGTACCAACTGGGGGATGGACTGCGTTGATAGGTGCAGCACCTGCAGAAGTAGGATTTGCCCCAACATGGGTTGGGATGGCATCAGTAGGAGTTGGAACTGGAACTGCGCCATTTGCGTTAGGAACTGCACCAGCCAAAATCTGGTTAGCGTTCCTCTCTGCTGTTTGCCTTATCTCTTCTTGAATCCTGGCCATGTTCTGAATCACATCCATGAGTTAATTCATCTACATCTTCATACCTAGCATCTCGTTCCTCATAGTAGCATGGTCTTGCTCTAGCTGATCCATGACTCTTTTCTGATTATTCCTTGTGTTGTACTGATGTCGAGAAGTCAACTTGCTTTACTCTCTCTCTCTCTGAAAGGGTAAGCGGTGTGTAAGGTCGGGTTTTAGGGAATGCAAAAAGAATGATGTGCAAACGTATGCGATGTTCAAGAGACTTTCGAGGCTTATGATTATCATCGGTATTATAGAACTGTGACTGAATAATAAAGAATGCACAATTTAGACCAAAGAGTAAACTTTCATTAATTTGAGAGAAAATTCAATACAAACGATTGCTGAATAAGCTGAAAATAACAATTCATGCTACAAGAAAAAATACTAAATAACTAAAATTCTTTCTTTTGGAGACGTTCTTTAAGCTTTTTTTGTCTCGAACATGAATCTTCTAAACATTTGGTCGCAGAGCTGGATAAAGTGATGAATAGAAGGAGGGATATCATTTCCTTCCAAGTCTTGAATTGCGCTTTCCAATCTCCATGGGATATCACGGATCATGAGGTTGCAATGCTCCACCAGATTATTATAACTAGCACGACACATGTCTAGAGTCGACTGGTAGTAACAAATAGAATCCACATGGGTGTCCAACAATTCATTGAGCTAAGCCTCTTTCTTGAGCCACTGTGTACTATCCCCTTGCAAGGCGTCGAAACAATTCCTCCACAGAGTAGTTGTTTCTTGGGCGGTTTCCAATTCTAAACATTTGTTGTTCCACATGTCAGGAGTGACATATGAAGCCCTTAATGTTTCCTCCTTGAGTTGTCGCTCGTCTTCCACTAGGGTCAAGGCATTTCTTAGTTGCTTTTCAAGATCCTCAATATCAGCCTCAAGATTCTCTCTTGTCTCCTTCTTCTTAGTAGAATCTAGTTCAAAGAAATTCCATGCTCTATCACAAGAAGCCTTAGTTTCTTTTAGGCGTTGTCGAAGAGTTGTTAATGATGTATCAGCCCCTTCGAAACCCTGCTGGTATTTGACTCTCAGGTCTGTTTCTAACTTCAATTTCTTGCTATTCTCATCCGCTCGATCTTGTTCAAACTCTACTTTCCTTTTATATTGGCCTTTCTCCACATTTGCTTGGTGAATTTCAGCCTCGAGGTTCTGATTTTCTTTAGTCAACCTTTCTACCACTAGCTTTAGTTTCTCATACTCTTCCATAGATACATGGGTGGGAGCAGGAGGTCCTTCTTGCATAGATGGTTCTGGGGGAAACGACAGCATCCTTTCAGCCACTATGGCTAGCAACCATTGGTTGTATGGCTCTTTTGCCACACAATTCTTTGCCTTCAACTCTTTCCTCCCCTTTGTATGAATCTTGGCCCATGCTTTAGCAACCTTTCGGGCAAACTCAGGATCTTCTGTTGTGGCAAGCAAAAAGAAGCTTTGAACTTTCTCTGCTTCGGGCTCATCTTCCATAACATAGCCCAACTGGCGCAATGCCATGACTGGGTTGTAGTTGATGCAACCAGCCCTATTGATTAGAGGTACATTATCGAACTCCCCACAACTAAAGATAATCTCCACATCATAGTACTCATGATAATACCAAGCAATATCATTGGCTTCTAGAGACATAATGCGTTGAGACCACTTCAGCTTTTTCTTGTTTTCCATGAACGGTCCTCCCTTCGGTAGATGGGAGGTGTACCATTTGAATAATAGGTGAGAACAACATTGGATCATTCCTGCCTTCTTTTCACTTCTCCAATGAATAGAGTGGTAGACATCAGCGAGAAGGGTAGGGATAGGATTCTTTTGCATGAAGATAGTGATAGCAGTGATATCTATGAAATTATCTACATTTGGAAAGAGGACAATCCCATAAATCATTAGAGCAACAACAATACCAAACCTTTCCCAATCTCCCACAGTCTTGTATTGAGCAGCTTTATCTAGCAGAAATTTCAAAGGAAAGCCTTGAACCCCTCCCTTATTGGCTAGCCCATCTTTGACTTCCTCTTTGGTCATACGAAGAGTAAGAGCAATGGCAGAAGGCTTTGGTTCTTCTTCCAAGCCGGTGTAGATAGGTTGATCCTTAATCTTGATATTCAAAATGTGAGAATATTCTTCAAGAGTAGGGGCCAACTAATAGTTTTGAAAAGTGAAACATCTGAGAGGCGCATCATAGAACTGAGCCATAGCGAACAAAGCCCAAGTATCGACCTTAGAATGGAGGGGATCAAGCAATTTCCCACACTTCCCCTGAAAGTTGATCTTGATAGCCTTTGGCACGTCAATCAGAATGTCTTGAATCAATTCCAACTTTGGTTCTTTAAACTTGATGGAATTTGTGCTTCTCTTTCTCTGATCAGTCATTGTGTTCACCAATACCTGAGATAATCACAGTCTCTTAAGTCCCTTGATATGCAAAAATGTTATGCAATGCAATGTTTCATGTATGCACATGATAAAAGAACAATAGCGAGATCAAAGTCATAGGTCTTGCAAAACAACACAAAAGGTATCTCTCCCATCGGGTCTTTTTGGTCATCACCACACCAAATCAACATCATAGTTCAAAACATGCCTTAAAAATGAAGGTTACAACCACATGGTAATGAACATAGACAGTTCTAACAAGAAATTACATTTTTAGTAGCAACTGGTACAAGATAACAATTAGCATCAAACAAAACTTGTTCTTGGTTTACAAACAGCAAAAGAGAAAGGTTTGGCAGTTGTTGGAATCAAAAGATTACATGGCAATGGTTCAAGAATTTTGACAGTTTATGCAGCAAGTATGGATTTGTCAAAACAGCATATCAAACAAGTATGCATACACATCAAGACAACTTGACCTTAAACAAAATAGCCAATCAAACTAAACATGGTGATTGGTTTTGCACAACAAACATAGAAACAGAAGCAGCAACCAATCTTGGTCATTACAATACCAAGTCAAAACACATCAATCAATTCATGCCTTGCACTGAAAGTTACAACTACATGGTGATGAACACAAACAAGTTTAGCACAAAAACCTAGTTCTAGCATGCTAATTAGCACAAAAAATATGTTCTATTTACAAACAGCAAGGATCAACAAAAATGGAAAGGGTTGGAAACAAGGCATAGCAGCACGACAGTGGTTTAGACAGTTTATGCAGCAAGTGTGTATTTTTAACATGACTATGCCTACAATCACCAACTAGCCCTAATACTCCTAATGTACATGACAATTAGTAAGCTTATGGAAGTTTGGAGTTACAAACAGAAGAGCATGGTATGTTTGATGCAAATAATCAAAACATGGATCAATGATGCTTACAAGCCATTTTCAAGACAGAATGCAAACATGATTCATAAATCAACAGAACATACATATAGGCTATCACAAATGACTACAAAACTAGATATGAGCAAATGATGCTTGCAAACACAACCTTATTATAATGCCTAAGTGATGACAACTATTGATGCACAAATGATAAAGTCACTCTATCCACCAACAAGATGCACATGAAAACCACATATCTCATGTTAACAAATATAGACCAAACACCAAGCAATAGTTCAGGCTATCTCAGATATTCACTTATCATGACAGTGGCAAGTATCAGAATATCAAGGCATATAGCATGATGATTACTAACATTAAGACAACATAACAAGGCATGGTTATCAACAAGCTTCAAAAAGTCACAAGAGCCATCCTAGGTCCAACAACACCAAACAACTTACAAGCATACTCAAAATGTGCTATAAACCAAGTTTGAACACAAAGAAGATCTAGAAATACACTAACATTGAAAATGGTATATGAGTTGAAAAATGCACATGAGTGAAAAATGGCCAAAACAGAAATGCAGCAGAACCATAACCAAACCAGTTTCAAATGATATCAACACCACATGAATCACACATATAAGGGAATTTAAATCAAAATGCTAACAAACAGATTCATGATTCAAAAATGCTGCTGCAACAGAAACAATCCACAATATTCACAAACTGAACAACATCAAACTTCAAAACAGTTGCAAGCCAACTTTCACATGTTCATACATGACACTTAGTAGCATTTAATAGAAACTTAAGATTTAGCATAAATCAATACAACATGGTATGATGATCATAAAAGCAATATACATTAATGAGCAAACAAGCAAAATAGGACAAATTCAAACATGAACTGCATTGTATTCAAAACACATTGTAACCACTAATGCACATCAACCACATTCATGACAGTTTAAAGAAGGATAGTAACTACCAACCTCTTGTAGACCTCCAAGAAAGTTTGTGCAGTATGGAAAACCTTGAAGCCTCCAAATAAGATTCAATCCAATGCCTTGATGAAGATGACAACTTTTCTTGCACTTGAAGTAAACAAGTGAAGCCTTAGGACAGAACTCAAAGTAAATGATGATGATGGTATTTTAGGCTATGGACAGTTGGTACATCATAAACCTAAGGTGTTTGGAGGTTTACAATGATCAAAACAGGCATGAGCAGTGATTTGGCAGATTTTATATGTGAAGTCAAACTTTCCTTGGTTGAAAGTTGACTTTTGGGAAAATGAGGGTTTTGACTGGTTTAAGAGTTTGAACACCTCCCACGCATCATTTGTGGATTGTGTGGATGGTTTGTGGTGATTTTGAGTGGGTGAAAATGGTTTTGGAAGATGTTTTGCTCAAGGCAAATTTTTGAGGTATTTTGGGATGGTTTTCTTCACTTGTAAGAAAATGCAAGATAGGATGAGAGCAATGGTTTTATCTTGGGTTTTAGAGTACTCTGGTGTACCTCTTAACATAGAGGAAACCTCTATTTATAGGCAAGGAAAGGCTTGGGGCACATTGGTACTTTGGCATCTTTGGAGGGAGATTTGTGATGAAATCTCATTCAAGATTGTGGACAACTGCCAATTCAGGCTCTTGGCTCAAGTTTATGCATAAATCAAGTGGTGAGGATGACATAGAAGTGACTGAAATATGGCTAGGGAGTAGGAGAACTGCAGCTGCAAGATTTCTTCCATAAAGTTTCTTTTTCCTCATTTCTTTCATTAAAATAATGACAAATTGCCTCCAACTTACCAAATCCATCAAATCCCTCAATTTTCTGCATATCAACTCATCATACTCTCTAATTATCAGATAGAAACATGATCCAATGGCTGAGAATGGTTCAAGTGATCAAAACGTGAGTTTGTGAAAAAATGGAAATGTTGAACTCAAGTGTTGAAACCTCAACTTGTTGGATTCATAACTCTCAACTCATAAGGGCTATGGAGGAGTTCTAGTACATTTTGAAAAGCCCCTATGAAGCTCTACAACTTTCATGTTTTCATGATATTCAGATTCCAAGTGGACTAGGTGAAAACTCCACTCAAAGTTGCTAAAAAACATGCCTAAAAGGCCAATAACTTAGAATATTTCTAAGTTATTTTTCCCTCTTGTAATGACTTTGGCCATAACTCCAAATCTATGCATTTTCTGCTCATGGACCACTGTGGGACTTTTGTAGGAATTGTCAAGAGCTTTCCAATGAGCTTTGAACCAACTCAATTGGATGTGTGGTTAGGGAGTTACGATCTTGCCCCTTTCAAAACCCTAATTTCCCGATTTTTTGATTACTCCTCCATCCTTGATCCAATGGTCATAAAAATTCATGGATAGGTGTAATATGGCATTAGGAACATTTTTGCCTCACACTTTGAGGTCAAATTCCTTATGGTTGAAGAGTTGACTTTTTGGTCAACGAAACGATCGATCGATGACTACCGAGTCGACTATTGACGTTCTGAGTCTTCTGAGGCCTTGAAACCTATTGAGTAGACTTCACTAAGCCATATGGACTTCATGGACCATGATCCCACCATTGGAGCACCATTTAAATCAAAAGTTAAACTACAGTTGACTTTTTCCCAAATCTCCCGATTTTCAATTGACTGATCAATTGAAGCTCTTCTGATTAAAATTGATGGTCAATCTCCTATCCTCACACACCTTAGGACACATGGAAGGCCATGGAAACAAGTCTTGCCCTTGAAAACAAAATTATCCTGATTAAAATTGAAACCCTAATTTCACCCTTTTTGTCTGGGCATTGTGCAGATGAACTGAGTGATCATTCCAACTCCACCATGACCTCTGAGGTACCCAACAAGCTCCTACCTCATGCTCACACCAATGAAAAAAAATCTCAAAATTTCTTGACAACCCTCTGATGGTTTGTACCAATGCCTTTGATTAGCAACAAAAAAAGTATGGACAAATTTAGGGTATGACACTCTCTTACATACAACTTGATCGTGTCATACCCCAAATTTGTCCTACCTTTTTCAAAATTTCATTTGCCTGACTTTATTTTTAATTTGCATCGCTTGTACAACATAACGTGCATTTCAGCATGAATAATTTCTAAAATGATTAGCCAGAATAAAATTCTTGGATATGCAGACGGACTGGTCGAATTGTGTCTCAAACATACGAGAAAAATCAGTGATTGAAATTTTTTGAATTTAAGCTTGCAAACGTCATTGATTTTGACCTAATTTCCATAAAGCTTGACCTAGCACGCTCGTCTTATCTCTCGACAAACTTTCAGTCACTTTTTGATCGGTCTGAGCCTTTTTACCCGTCCTGGTCAATTTTCAAATTTGACCAAACACTATATTTCTCTGAGTCATTTATTCTATGCTAATCATTTTGATGAGGTCGATATAATCTTTCAAGCATTTTTATTACTCGATTTTATGCATTTTTTTATCCTATCTTTTTTATATTTTCATTAAAATTACCAGAATAATTAATTAGAATTTTATCTTTTTTATATTTTTTTATCCTTTCTAGAAGCTTGTCCAATTGCAATTGGGTGGTTTTCAAATTTGTCACCTTAACCAATTAAGAGTTGACACTTGACCTTTAATGTATTGGCAAATAATAATAATAATAATAATTATAATATATATATATATATATATATATATATATATATATATATATATATATATATATATATATATATATATATATATATATATATATATATATATATATATATATATATATATATATATATATATATATATATATATATATATATATATATATATATATATATATATATATATATATATATATATATATATATATATATATATATATATATATATATATATATATATATATATATATATATATATATATATATATATATATATAAACAATAAAAATTAAAAAGAAAGAAGAGGATAAAAAGGGATTCTCTGAGCACGCATGGGAAAAAGAAAAGAGAAAGATTGTTCTCTTCTTCTTCGCGTCACCATCACCGTCCACATTTCCCTCCGATTCACATTTCCCGTCGCTGTCGTTCTTTTGCCACCAGACTTTGTCTCAAATCATCATCCCCTCAACACCATTCAAAGCTCACCCTCAACGCCTTATCCGTCTATGTTTCCTCCTTAAACCACCTCCGCAACTGTGTTCGTGATGCCTCACCGTAAAACCTCTCCGACCTCCCATTCATTTCCATCACTGAATTTCGAATCACCACCATAACCCTCTTCGACCCCTTTCTCCCTCACTGCGAATCTTCCATTATCATCAACTCATCACCCTCCATCGTTACCCACATTCTCCTTTTCCTTCAATATAAAACCTTCGAACCTCCAATTCTCATATCCGAAAACCATCTTTAAACTCTCAAAATCAAACATTCTCACTGCCGAAACTCAGCATAACCACACTATAACGACCAAAATCGCGTCTTCCACTCTTTTCTGCTTTCGTCATTTTCGAACTCGCAAAGTGTGTTTTCCATTCTGCTTGGGCTGCTGTTGATTTTGTGCAGGTTGCGACATCGCCAGAATTTCGATTATGCAACAAGAGCTTTATGCAACGTGTACACAGAGGCCCCGCTACTTTCAACTTCCGGCACGAGGTTGCAACAACAACATTGCGTTT
The DNA here is from genome assembly GCA_963859935.3 of Lathyrus sativus. Lineage (NCBI taxonomy): Eukaryota > Viridiplantae > Streptophyta > Magnoliopsida > Fabales > Fabaceae > Lathyrus > Lathyrus sativus. The sequence goes on along the minus strand of OZ012739.1, from coordinate 353,363,552 downwards.
GAAGTTTGGTTTTTGCAGCAGCAACACAAACTCGTGCATCTTACAACACATCTGATTCGACTCTTAACGAGAACTTTTCATCTCAGCAAAAGTAACAACATTTAGATTTATTCGAACCCAGCATCTCACCTGCTAACAGCTCAGCCGGCCCACTCATCGACTCTGCAAAAATTCTGCTAATCACCAAGACATAACGACAACCAACTCAGTGCAGACTACGTAAATCATTTTTCGCCTTCGGTTGGTTTTGCTTTCGTTTATGACTCTATTTTTAATATGTATTTATCTTTTAATTTGGTTTGATATTTTATAATATGCTGAACATTGAATTTAATCTAGTTTCTATTATGTGGCTTGTGTTGTACATTTTGAGAATAATAAACTTTACATTAATGCGAATGTGCTTTTTGGTTTCAAATTAGAGAAAAGGGTGTCCGCCTCATGTGTTAATTTCTGTAGTTTGTTTTCTTCATTTCTTTGCCTTTTTAATGAATCTATTTAATTAAATTAGTTTTTAATTTCGAGTAGGATATTGGGCCTTCTTTGGGGCCTATTGTTTTTTACCAATACACCTCATGTTCATTTATTTGGCCCTCCCACATGACATAATTAACTTCGTAAATTTTTGTAAATAACTTTATGATTTGACAACTTTGCAAATAATTTTGAGTTGCTATTTAATTCCTTTGTGATAAATTCGATTTTCTAATCCATTGGATTCGGTAATTTCATACGGTAATGTCACAAAATAATTCCTATACATTAATGGGATAAATTTTTTCGCGTTATGATCGTGTATGACATTCCTCATATTATTATTATACACAAATTGGTTTTGAAAAACATTAAAAGTATTTTCCTAATTAAATTATGAAAGTAGTGGATTCTTGAGGTCTAACACTCCTTTGATCCTTGAACGATCGCTCTTGAGGTGCACGCCTTGGGTTGCATTGTCAATAATGCCCTGATTAATTGGTTGCGAGACCGACGTCTCGTTTATCGAATAGTCGACATTCTCCCTTAAAATACTTAACAAATTAAACCCTGTTCTCCTTGCTCCCGTACGACCGAAACCCTAAAACCTACTAAAATCAAATTTTGTTTTCTCAATCAAATTCTTAATACACTTTAATTTATTCAAACAACTTTTCACAAAGAACATTGCTTAGTCCCTTCTTCCGCGCAAATAAACTAGTGCTTCAGCCTCCCCTAGCGAGCAGACAAGCCAATATTTAGCAGTTATAATGTGACCTAAACTCTCATTTGTAAAACACACAAACCAACCAACCGTAGTTTTCTGAGCTGCGATTGCTCTATCTTCCTCATTGCACCATGAGGGTACGTAGGCATATGATTGCGATATCCTAGCGAGCTACCTTTTTCTTTTAACCTCAAACCTTTACCAGTAGTCCCAAAAACTACGATGCTCTAACTTTCCCATTGCACGAGGGAATACGTAGGCACAAAGGCCCTAATCCTTGACGAACACCCTAATAAAAAACCACCATTTCCCCTTAGAAGCGAATCCTTAGAAGAAAATAAACACTCTATCTATCTTTTCTCTTGAATCAAATCAAGAGGTTCTTGTTGAGTACAACAGACGTAGAGGGTGCTAATACCTTTCCTTTACGTAATCGACTCCCGAACCTAGAATTTGATTACGATGATCATGTTCTTATCTCTTTAAAGGTTTTATCGATATTCTCCTGTCACACCTTCATTTTCACCTTTAGCCTTTCATATCCTACGTTCGTCATATCATACATCGTTCTATTGCATATCGAGCATGTGGGTTCACAAGGTAAGGATCGGGTCGGTTCGTTGTTTTCCATTTCAAATAAGATAAATTGTCTATCATGGGCTACATTGAAGAAAAGGTTCATCATCTAAGGTTTGGTTCAAGTTGGAAAGTCTACTCATGTAGATTCCTTCAAGGAGAAGTTATTTGAATATTCAAGATCAATATTCTTAATGAACATGAAGTGCAAAGCCTAATTCAAGATTTATTCATCCAACTTTGGTTCAAATTCTATGTTCAAGTGGAATTCAAATTTGCAAGGCATAAGTCAAGATCACAAGTTCATAATTCAAGACTCCATTCATTTCAAATTCAATGGCATAAGGGAGATCCATCATTCTAAATTCAAGATTCATGAATTCAAGATTAGATTCAAGAATATTACAAAGAGAAATTTCATGACATTGCAAGAATGTCACATTTTTTTACAAAGTTTCTAACTCTAAGTAAATGCTTAGAAAATTAAGCTATTTCTAATCTTAATTCAAGTTTCTAATCAACTTCATGCTATGGTACCCTTCATGCACCATCAAGTCCACATGTTCCTCATTATGCTTACAAATATCCAAGGAAAATAATTAAGATACAACTTAACATTGGAACATGTCAAGATCAAGACTATGCATGCTTAGTCATGGGCATTTTTAATGTGATCCAAAACAGTCCCATGCAAGAAGTGACAAATTGCCTCATAACCAAACAATTCATGTCACAAAACCAAAGTAATAAACTCATGGTGATGCATTTACACATCAAATATCATAATTTTAAAATTCTGTCAAAGGTAGTAACATTGACCACAAGGACAGTCCAAGCACAAGCCAATAAATAGGTACAAGATTTGAGAGCAATACAAAGTGCAGCAGAAAAAAGATAGGCTAGGCAGGTGTAGCAGCAAAAATACAGCAAGGTGTCGTATCGCTGCGAAGAGGGGCCGACAATGACAGAAGAGTCGCCACCGTTCGTTATTTATCCCAAAGAGAGAGAAAGGAAACAATCATAGAAAACCTACAAAAAAGGGAGAAGACAGGTCATCGCAACCAAATCTTGGGTTCGGGAGTCAGTTACGCGAAGGGAAGGTATGAGCACCCCTCACGTCCGTTGTACTCAACGGGATCCACGCTTGTTGTCTATCTAAAAAGGTGTTAATCTATCAAAAGGCTGGCTCACAGGGACGAAAGAAAATAAAAGAGACTCGATAGAGCATCACCTCTCTATGCCTACGTATTCCCTCGTGCAATGGGAAAGCCAGAGTCAACGTAGTTCGGAAAACTACGGGTGATAGGGGGAAAGGTTGCTCACCAAGACATCGTCGTCTTGTTCCTACGTATTCTCATCTGGTATGAGAAATCAGAGCAAACGTAGTCTGGGCTGACACGACCACAGATTGGTTAAGTGTTTTAACGGAGTAGGGTTAAACCTTCATTCTAGCAGTTAGGGACGACGCCTGTTTGCGGTAGAACCAAGACTTAACACACTCTTTCTGAAAATGATTTTCAAACAATCCTGAGGGATAAAAAAGGTTTGATGTTTTGTTTTGTGTTTTTTATGAAGAAGTGAATTGAGTTAAGTTTGTAACTCATGTTGCACTAAATACTATGACTTGAGAGCGAATGCGTCGCATATCGCCCAAAGGGCATACATTAAACACTCTAGACAGATTGAGAGGAGACCCCCCAACTATCATTCCTCAAGTAGTTAAGGCTCGTAGCGTACAACATTTAATATCCTTTATTAAGTGTCTTAAGATGTTTAGGAGATGATAAGAGAAAGACACAAACTCTAAGGGGAAACTAATCAACCCTAATGTTATCATGTAAAGTGTTCCTAAAGTTGGGATTAAGAAGGGAAGAATCTATCCTAATGTTATCATGCAAAGTATTGAACACCTAATATCTCTCCTACTCTCATCTTAAATAAAGGGACTAGGAATCCTAAGGGATCATGGCAAAAGACCAAGTAAACAATAGATAATTCAATCAGAGATGAAATGAGAATAAGAAGAAATTGACTTAAACAAGTCAAAAGCAATGCAAAGATGAAATGCAAAGATGAAATGCAAGAAATAAATGATGAAATCCAAATACAAATGATTAAAACAAGATGACTTAAACAAGTCAAAATGAGTGAGATGAAATGGGATAAGTTACAACTCCTACAACCATTCAAACATCAATCACTTACACAAAGGTTGGGCATAAAACAAAACCAAAAAGCTATGATCAAAGAGAAGGTGGGAGAAAGAAGCTTGGGCAGCAAGAAAATGAAAATTATCTCAACCAAACAATTCAAATTGATCATGCAAAATGGACAATCAAATAAGTGCAAGGGAGTTGCCAATTATCCAAGACAAACTCAAAGTGTGAATGTGAACACTAGATCATCTTGAATAAGAGCCAAACCACATGGGGCAGAAGTGGATCATCAAGAGAAAAGCCTTGAATCAAGTTGGAAAAAAGATACAAACATCAACCAAGTCATGGCAAGTGGAAAAACCAAAGTTCTATCTCATGATCAACACTTGAAAACAAGTGGAAATACCTAACTTCTAAGTCACTTGCAAAACAAGTTACACAAGTGTATGACCTAAAAATAAAAAAACCATCACCTTAATAATGTTATAAACAAGTATCAAGACTCATAGGGTGCATATGGGATCCATAAGAGTCATTTCCCAAAGGAACTAGGTCAAACTAGTTTGTATGAACCTCTCCTAAGATGACTTGACTTGCAAGCTTCATCAAAAATAGGAAAAATGTTCAATAAATCTCAAATAAAAAGCACAAAGTAACCAAGAAAAAGGGAAAACAGAAGCCAAAGTTTCAAGGTCATATCCATCTCAAGGCATCACCAAAAAATTCAAGAATTGATGGTGCTCCACCTTATCGAGCAAATGTCGAGGGTTAAGAAAAGTCCACTCAAAGGTAAATGAAAAATTGATCAATGGCCATTCAAAATCACCCTCAAAGATGCCTAAATCCCTCACCTAAGTGAGGGAGAAGCCATGATCATAGGGGATAAGGATTTGAAGTCCAAACAATCATGATCAAATGAAGACAACACCAAAAAACACCTTTACTTGCAAAATTAAAATAAAATGGCAAATAAAAATAAAATCATAATTAAAAAATATGGAAAATTAAATAAGACTTCTAAGTATAAGAAAATATGTTTTGAGAATTTTCTGATCATTAAAAGTATTTTTAATAATAGGAAATGAAAACATGAAAGAAAATAAAATAAAAATAAATAAAAGACCAAGGGAGGTGTAGTCAGCAAAATCAAATGAACTGAATCTAGTTATAATGCACGCTGGGCCAGAAAAAAGGGGGTGGGGATATCATTCTAGGCCCAAACGACCCAAGAACCCAGGATTAATGAAACTCTGTGTTTCATTAATCCTATGCGGAGTCAGCATGCTACGCAGCCTGGTCAAGCGAATCAGAAAACAACAACACACGAGGTCAAACTTTCAACCGTGGCCAGGTCAGCTTCCACCTGAGAAAGAACCAGACGTCGGAGCTAGGGCTTCGGTCTTCTTCTCCGACCAGCTTGCCGGAGCTCAGTCCAAAATTCTCAATAAAAATGGTGGAATCTTACACCATTCGAAAGCTTACACTACAAGGGATCCAAATCCAACACTTAAACATAAAAAAGGTTCCTAAAATAAGAGAATCGAAAGCTTGAAGTTCAAGATGCACACTCTGAAATTTCATTAAACAGCCACCAAAACATATCAAACATAGCCTACTCCACGTAGGGCTTCAGATGCAACCCAAAATGCTCCTAAAAAGTGCCTAGAATGAGAGAAAATAGAAGTGGAAGCTTACTGAACGGAGAAGCTCCGTTGGCTCTTCCCAGGCACGCAAGCTTCACTTTCTTGCTTCCATTCTGCTCCTTAGCCTTTGATGAAGATGAAACAAGCTCCAATTGAAGTTGATTTGAAGAGAAAAGTCAGATTCAAAAATAGCAAGTGTTGAGAAAAATTCAAGCTCTCTATACTCTCTCCAATTGCAAATGCCTCTTCTCAGCATTAGGGCAGATCAAAATGCTTTTATATGATGGATATTTACACACCATGCAGGCCCATGCTAGCTATTTAGTGTCATTCCAAAAAAATGACCAAAAAATGCTCTTCACAAGCACACACAGGTTTAACCTTATTCACTCTCTTTTGGGTCAACACTTAATCAAGTATAAGGTGTAGCAATGCATTGAATAAAGTTTGGCTTTGTACACACTTCATAGGTCAAGTTTTAATTCAAAACTTTTCAAGTAAGAAACTTGAAAATAAGGCATATTATGGCTTCTCCTGTTGGCCCATTTATGGTAAACTTCTTTTGTGTCATGTAAAAGTGTGAAATATCTCAAAATGAAACAAAACAATGACTTGTAAATGAAGTGATTCAAACCATGACCAAAAGTCAAATTTTCCATCTTGAAATGGCTCACATGACCACATAATTCAACAAACCTCATGAATTTTGAGTTCAATGAGGAGTTAAGACTCTTATGCATAAGTTTCATGTTGGTCAAAATTGGATTTGAGGCCTTAAAGTTCATGGAAATGACCATTGAAAAGAATGACCTATAATGAACTTTTCCAAAAATACCCTTGAATTGTTAAGACCATAACTTGAGTTCCACAAATGATAAAGAGGACTTCTAGGACTTTTTGGAAAGCTAAGATCATTAGGAGCAACTTTCATGTTCACTTGAAGTTAAGGGGAAGCTTGCTTCTAAGTCAAAAATTCCTTGGAAGTGAGTTGACCAAAATTCTCTTCATCTGAGACCCCTAACTTGTTAGTATCATAACTTGAAATGTATAAACTTAATGAATGAGTTCTATTACTCAAAAGAAAGCTAAGAACATTACCTACAAGTCTCATATTTTCATGAAAAATATATTGAGCTTGAATCATAGGGTAAATTGTCCTTGGAGTTAGACACCAAAGAAGGGGATTTTACACTGAAATCCTCTTAAACCCTAATTTAGTAACTTCTTGAGCCCTTGATTCCTCTTGATTTGATATTAAAATGACATCTTATATGCTCTAAGATAACTTCCCATGGCCTCAATGACTTAGATCCAAGTCTTGAACCTTCTCAAACCCACAGTTGACTTTGGGTTGACCAGATGAAACCCTAGTTCCATATCTTTTGACTATGGCTCCTGAAGATGAATTGAATGATTACACAAGCTCCACAATGACCCCTATGGTACTCTGTAACGCCTCGATTTCGATTATTTCATTTTATTGAGTGTTCTATTTGAATTGAGTAAAAATTGTTTTAATTGTGAATTTGATGTGTTAATTTAGTATGTTTTAATATTTTACCGTTTCGGAGAATTTCGGGTAAAATTTAGATTGGAGGGTATTTTAGTCTTTTGATAAAAATAGAATTGAGGGGAAAAGTATAAGAGGAAATAGGGAGGAAAAAAGAAAAGAGAGTTAGAGAGAAAGAAAAGAGAAAGAAAGAAGAAGAGAAGAGGAAGAGGAGGGAGAAGAGCAAAACCTAGAATCATCAAGAACCAACATCCAAGCTTTCGATTAATCGGGTAAGGGTGTGAAACTTTATTATTCTATCCATATGTACGATCATGAATGTGTTATGTGGAATGTTTGGTAGTTTTCTACACTTTCCATTTCTAGGTTGAATTTGATTTAATCGGTGGAATCGAGTTTTTAATGGTTGAAAATGAGAATAAGTGGTAAGGTTTAAGTCGAGAGATGTTGGGTAGTGTTGCTGAGACGAGTTGGAATAGAATTGGTTAGATTCGGTGAGTTTTAGGATTTTTGGACAGTTAGGGATTTCTGAGTTCGCAGGTTCGCCAGGCGAGTGGCAGCGAAGCTTCGCCAGGCGAAGCCTAGCGAGTGGTCAGCGAACCAAGTCAGTAGCCAAATTCAATCTTCGCTGGCAAGTTCGCCGGGCGAAGGCCAGGGGCGAGGGTTCGCCAGGCGAATGAATCCAGCGAGTGGTAACAAATACTTCCAGTAGCTTCTGACTGCCTTCGCTAGCAAGTTCGCCAGGCGAAGGAGGTAGCGAGTATTCGCCAGAGGCTTCGCCAGGCGAAGGTCAGGGAATGTGACAACGTTTTTCCAATTTCCTGTGTTTTCTTTTCCAATGTTAATTGTTTGTTTCGGTTACGTTAATCCTTATCTGACTGAACGATTTGTGTTGCCGTGGTGATATGTTATGCTGTGGGTAGCCGTATGGCGTGAATCCTAGGATATGAATCAATTGTGAGTGTGGCCGTTGGGATAATTATATGCATTGTTAGAATTGAATAAAAATGCATGGTAATTGTGATGAATGTGAAGAACGCATGATAATATAATTGTGAATATGTATGCATTTTGTGTTAATTGATCCCGCGTAGGATCTGCAGAACCTCGTGTGAGAGATGGTTTATAGTTGATAAAGTCATGTTAGCATGTGAATCATCATGATATGCATTTGTGTTAATTGATCCCGTGTAGGATCTGCAAAACCTCGTGTGAGCGATGGTTACATTTGATCCCGTGTAGGATCTGCAGAACCTCGTATGATACGATGGTTCTATTTGATTCCGCATAGAATCTGCAGAACGATTGTGTGCCCATGTGGGGTGTGAGCAATCAGATTGTGTGCCCATTGTCGCTACTCGAAAAATGCAACGACGGGGAGGCGAAAAGGATAGACAGAAGAGTCGCCACCGAACTTTATTTATCCCATGAGGGGAAAGGAAAATATCGAGAAAACCTTAAGAAAGAAATGGATAAGATGGTCTCGCAACCAAGAACGGGTTCGGAAGCCGGTTATGCGAAGGGAAGGTATTATCACCCCTCGCGTCCATCGTACTCGATGGGAACCTTTTGTTTGTCGATGTGCTAAAATATTATGCTATAAAAGAGTGTTTCAAAGGGTAGAAAGAAGGGTTTAGAAACGAGGAAAGAGAGGTAACGAGGGAGAAAGGAGAAAGGACAGAATCGGTAGGACTTCGCGGTCCTAGGCCTACGTATTCTCAATAGGTATGAGAAAGTCAGAGTCGACGTAGTTCGGGGAACTACAGATATGGGGGGAATGTGCTCGCCAAGACGTCGCCGTCTTGTGCCTACGTATTCTCATCTGGTATGAGAAATCAGAGCAGCCGTAGTTCGGCTAACTACGGGTGAAAGGTGAAAAAGGGAGCTCGCCAAGACATCGCCGTCTTGTGCCTACGTATTCTCATCTGACATGAGAAATCAGAGCAGACGTAGTTCGGCCTACTACGGGTAACCGGTGTTGATGTTTTTTATGGATGATGCTATCGTGCGCATTCTAGCAGTTTAGGTGTTTTGCTGCTCGCTCGTTGGAGACTTAGGCGTTACCTGTTTGCGGTAGAACGGACGTAACATATCCTTTTTGAAATGATTGATTAGTTTTCGCCACGCGAGGCAAGAAGTCACGTTTGATTGATTTGAGATTGTTTTTTAGGGGGCGAGACAGGTCCTCGGATAGTAACCCCTACGGGTAGTACCCAATTCTTTGTCTCAAAGTTTTTGTCATAAAAGGGTGTGGCGAACGAGGCGTCTTCGTATTGAAAGACGAGCGTCGAAACCACCCTCACTACAGTGGGCATCCCAACGCTCGGAGAAGAAGAGGTCTACACCCAATCCTCTCTCTTTAATTCAATGCAAAGAGAACTTCGTTCTCTTATTAAAGATGTTTTTGGTTTTGAATGGTAAGTGCTTTGCGACAGAGAACCCTACGGTAAACGTCAGCACTCGGGATAGGAGAAGGCCTACGCCTAACCACTCCACGACCATTCAAGTTTTTGTTATAAAAGATTTGAAAGTGCACTCGGTACAGGACCGAGGTTTTAGGCGTGAAAATTGCGGAAGGAAGTTGTGAAAGCGAGATGGTGGATAAAGTCGCGTCTTCGTATTGAAAGACGAGTATCGAGACCACCCTCACTGCAGTGGGCATCCCAACACTCGAAGAAGAAGAGGTCTACACCCAATCCTCTCTTTTTAGTTCAATACAAGGAATTGATCTTAAGGAGATGAGATTTGAAAATGGATGGGAAGCGTCTTCGCATTGAAAGACGAGTGTCGAAACCACCCTCACTACAGTGGGCATCCCAACGCTCGGAGAGGAAAAAAGTCTACACTTAATCCCCTCTTTTTAATTCAATACAAAGATAATTGGATTTTGAAGATGGTTTGTCAATGCTTTTGAATCGAGTTGGGACAAGTAATGAAGAGAGAAAATAGGTGGTCTCAGATCCAACATTACTCATCAATAATTTGACTGGTAATGAATTACAGAGGTCTCGTCATCGACCCTAAAAAAGAATTAAATCGAAAGTGAAAGCATAATCCACATTATTTACAAAATAAATCTTACAATACTAAATGAAATAAAAATGAAATTCAAAAAAATAATTTAATAAAATTACTTTAAAGAAATAACTTAAAAACTTATATTAAAATTCTAGTTAGGATTAACAATAAAAATGGGAGAAAAGATGAAAGCTAGAGGTAAGAAGATAGATGGGTATGCAGAAAACATGTGAGAATCATATGGGTCCCGGGCCCATCATCTCACAAAACTTAAACATTAAAAAAAAAGGGAAACCAAAAGGGTGACGCGTTCAAGAACGAACGTCGCAGACCCACGAAACCTCAACACAAGAGCTCATATCATCATTTTCCAAGAACCACAACAAAAAAAGTAATAATGATAAGAGGTGAAAGAGGTTTAAAGCTTCAACATCAAACGAATCCTCATCTCCTTGAACTCAACCGCCGACCACCTCTGTAACGAGGCTCCCCTCGTCTCTTACAAATTAATTCATAGCAAAGTGCTCAAAACACGTGTCTGATTCAACATTATCACAACATGAGTAGATCCGGAAAAATTATTTCTCACCTTCGTAACTGAAAATCGTACCTTTTCCTTTAATCTTCCGTTTATTACCAGGTTAGTACCATCTCTTCTTTTCGTCTATTTCTCCTCAAACGACTTAGGTTTCAGATTAAGGGTCTATTTCTCCTCAAATGACTCGGGTTTCAGATTAAGGGATAGGTTTGGTTTTTTTTTTTGGGTTTTAATATGAGGTTTGAGTTTGAAAGAACGAAGGTTTTTTTTTACAGGTAATGAAGGTTGAAGGATGAACTTCGGGTTGTTGTTAATGTGGGGTTGTGGGGTTAGAGGATGAAGAGGGGTTTTTCTGATTCGCGGTGTGTTGATGAGGGGTTTTGAAAAGGAAAAGGAATTTCGATTGGTGGTTTTTGAAAGATGGAAGATGTTGGTAGTGAGAAAGTGAGCTGCGGCTAGGGTTTGCCAAGATTAAAGAGCAGAAGGAGGTCTGAGTTATGGTTTTTTCTGTTTTGGTGACAGGTTTTGTGGGATTCTCCTCAGTTATGTGTGGTGAATGAGGGAAAGCTCGAGGTTTTTGTTAGAAACTTGTTTGGTTCTAGGTTGAGGCAGTTGAAAAATGAAGGGGTCAGGTTTGTTGAAGGGAATGAGGTTGAGATGGGAGGTTGTTGAGGACCGTTTGAGGAAGAGATTTTGGGATTTCTGAAACGGTGATGGAGGCTGCTTGAAGATAGTACCGAAGCGGTTGGTTTTGGAGTTGAAGAGATGATAGTTTAGAGGTTGAAAGAAGGTGTTGGTTTGAGTTCAGTTTTTAAGTTGGATTTGGAGGTTTTAGGATGAAGAAAACTAGTAGAAATCGAAGAGAAAGGATCAAGTTTCATGATGACAGTTGGATGAAGAATTAGTGAAGGTTGAAAGGTTCTTTTTTTATCCATTTGAGAAGTGGCTATTGAAGTTATAAGTTACAGAAGAGCGAAGGAGTTTTTGATTTTCAGTTTGGTTGTTGGACTTTCTGTTGAAGAAGTTTGGATGGAGGGTGTTAAGGTTAGAGATGAAATCATTGTTATGGTTTTGTTTCAAAGTTAAGAGCCCCAAAATAAGAGGCAACTTTGGAGTGAAAGGCTCCTCCTCAAAGTTTGAGGGAGACCCCCCAGGTTTATCATTTCCCCCCCCCCAAAAGAAAGATTGGTCTTCTGTTTTAATATGCAAATCTGCCGTTGTTGTTGTTTTGTTGGCTATTTGTGTGTAGCAGGTTTGCAGCAGGGTATTGTCTGTCGGTACGGTTGTCCAGAAGTTGTCTGGAGTGGGCTTTGGTGCAGTAATAGCAGGGTAGTGGTCTGTCGGTACGATTTCACAGATGTGTGGGCTGTTGATAGCAGGTATTGTCTGGTGTGATTTTGTGCAGCAGCTTTTTCACTTTCTTGGATGTGGACTGGCTTGTTTTTTTTTTATTGCAGGTCAAGGCTTGTTGGAGATGTAGCTATGTTAGGTTTTGCCGGATGGTTGTGGATTAAGACTTGTAGAAGCTAACTGTGACGAAAGGATGGAATATGTATGTTCTTGGCAAGTTGGTATTGCATCCTTGCAAGTTGTGACGGGATTAAGCTGGTGCTTTGCGTGCTGCGAATGATGCACCGGTTCGTGAGCTGGCATTTTGTAGCAGGCTCTATGTTTTTTATTTTGGCGAGGGTCCATGTGAAAAGAATAAGAGCCATCTAACATACAATTTATTTTCCATTTCACGTCGGCAAGGTTGTGCGCATCCAGACGAACTTTCGAAATGGCTTGCGAAGTGTGTGAGTGGTGATTGTGAGCTGCTACTTACGCTGCATTTTGGAGTGAAAGAAAACGCGTTGTACACGTACTTTGGCATTACTGTGACATATTTTGCAGGTTGAAATAACATAATTTTTTCTCGGAATTTTCGGTGTGTACGCAACTCGGCATGTCACTATGATATTGTTATCTTTTCAATTGCAGGTTTTTGTATTGTTATGGAATGAATGCAATATCCGTGGGTTTGGCACAATGCACTTTGTAAATTCTGCATCGAACATGCTGTGGTACGAACGAACACGAGGTGCATTGCGGACCTGCTGCAAATTCTAACAACTCTTTGCATTGCCTTTTGCTGTTTGCAGGTTATCTGGAAGGGTTATTGAGGCACTTGAAGGAGAGTGGGGTCAAGCTCGTACAACATACGGTTTTGGTGGATGACTTGGTTTGGTGCCGTTCTCAATTTGTTGGCTGAAATTTCTGTTTTGCAGGTCCGTACTTGCACGGTTTATGCAGGCTGTGTTGATAGTGGGCGAGCATGAGGGACGGTCCGCTCTCGTCATTTTCGGCATATTGTCCAAAATCCAATTGCCAGCTTTCATGTTTGTGTTGAGTATTCGCGTGTTGTACATTTACAACAGGTTTTGCATTTGGTGTGTCTTGCCGTGGGGTCCCACATGAGCTGTTGTTGGCCGTATTTTTTTTCCTTACCACTTCTCCCCTTTTTTTTATTCTTTTTTTTTCAGGTTTTGTCTGCTAGTTGTGTAAGGTTTGCACAGAGTTTGGCATGTTATGGCGCAGCTTTCATATGACCCGGATATTAACTGCACAGCAACAATTTCTAGTTGTTTTTAGGCACTTGTGTTAGGGACCCCTTGTAGTGATTTTTTGGCTTTGTTTCTACATATTATTTGTGTATATTTTTCACTTTGTAACATGGACCGTGAGCTTTGGAGACAGGCCTTGGAAATGTTGTAATGGAATGTGGGTTGTAACTCCTTAATGAAAATGATATATTTTCCATGTGCATCTTTTGTATGGATTGTGATTGGGCTTGGTAAATTTGGGCTTTAAAGTATGAATATGTCTCACGAAACCTTGAATATTCCCAACTTAGAACTCGAATTTCTAATTGATCAAGACACAAACATGGTCAAAATTAAATACTTTTGAGAACATGAGTTATAACCTTAAGAATTCGATCCAAATGTACCAAACTTGATCAAATTACCTACTTGAATCCCGAGTGAACCTGACTTTGATCATAAGACCCCTGAGCACCCCAGATTTCATCACTTCATGATTTTCAATCATCAAACGCTCAAAATTAGCACATCCTTGCTCTCAAACAGCATGTGACAAGAGCAGGGACATGAAGCAATCCCAACTTTTCACCAAGACTAAACAAAACTCCACTTAACTTCAAGTGTAGTTGCACTCAATACTCTAATTGAAAGGCATAGGTCCCACATGATTCTCCATCGCGAAATATCTGAATTTGGCACAAATTGACATATGGATCCACACATAACAATTTTGAATTAACACATAAACCCCAACTGCAACCTCAAATAAGCACCTTTGAATTGATACACCTTGACTTGACAAACCACTAATGAACCTCCATCCAACTTAGCAACAACATGATTTCGGTCAGCAAGGAGAAATGAAAGAAACAACATATTTTTTTATTTTTCTGCCCCTGACAATCACATATGCTTATCTGTTTGTCTTTAAGGACCTTGACTTGTCTTTGATAAGGGTAACCACTTGGTGACTTGAATATAACCTCCTTGATCAGGTTAAAAACCATTGGTAATTTTGTTAGACACACATTTCTTGATCCCCTGTGAAATGCAAAATGCTATGCAATGCAATGCTTACGTATGTGCTGATGCAATGAAATAAAACATAAGCCAGAGAGGTCGGTCAAATTTTGGGGTACAACAGCTGCCCCTATTCAAACGACTTAGACTTGAAGGGATGAAAGGTAAGCGACTTTCATACAATCAAGGTAAAAGACGGTTGAATACCCAAGGACCCGGAAATTTGACAACCGCGATACGAACTTCTGACATTGCCGCCAGGCACCCATATTAAGTAGAACGTCTGACCTCGCCGTCAGCTCCTTTAACAGCATCTAACCTCGCTGTCAGATCTCAGCGTCAAAATTATAAATCAACTGACTTTATCGTCGGTCTTCAATATTTTCTGACTTCGCCGTCAATTTTTTCACAGGACTTTGGTAAAGCCCCTGACTTCGCCGTCAGCTCTTCAAAATAATCTTCTGACCTCGCCGTCATTTCCAACAGTTTTGACTTCGCCGTCAATTCTTAAAATAATCGGTAAAAGCATCTGACCTCACGGTCAGGCCTCGACATTAAGTCGGTAAAAAGATCTAACCTCGCCGTCAGTCCTCTGTTAAATACAAACAGATATTGAATCCAAAGATACGATCCTCCGACATCGCCGTCAAGACAAAATCCAACATCGCCGTTGGAAGAACCAAATTACCTGACATCGCCTCCAAGAACAAACATCTAGCATCGCCGCTAAAGAATCAAACCACTCGACCTCGCCGCCGAACAAACAAATCACTCTGACATCGCCGCCAGAAACAAACATTCAACATCGCCGCTGAAAAGTACAATTACTTTTGACATCGCCGTCAAAACAAACTTTCAACATCGCCGTCGAAAAACTAAATCACTCCGACATCGCCGCCAGAAACAAACATCCAACCTCGCCGCTGAACAAACAAATCACTCTGACATCGCCGCCAGAAACAAACATCCAACCTCTCCGCTGAACAAACAAATCACTCTAACATCGCCGCCAGAAACAAACATCCAACCTCGCCGCTGAACAAACAAATCACTCTGACATCGCCGCCAGAAACA
This sequence comes from Lathyrus sativus, assembly GCA_963859935.3. Lineage (NCBI taxonomy): Eukaryota > Viridiplantae > Streptophyta > Magnoliopsida > Fabales > Fabaceae > Lathyrus > Lathyrus sativus. The sequence continues at coordinate 353,348,234 of OZ012739.1, read as the reverse complement.
AACATCCAACCTCGCCGCTGAACAAACAAATCACTCTGACATCGCTGCCAGAAACAAACATCCAACCTCGCCGCTGAACAAACAAATCACTCTGACATCGCCGCCAGAAACAAACATCCAACCTCGCCGCTGAACAAACAAATCACTCTGACATCGCTGCCAGAAACAAACTTCTCAACATCGCCGTTGAAGAATCAAACCACTTGACATCGCCGTCAAAATAAACATTCAGCATCACCGCATCCTTTGGTGACAACTACAAAAGAAATCCGCTGGGGAGACAGCATGAGCTGGGGTCTAGCCAACACACGGGCGAAGATACTAGTCATCTGCGGGACTTACTTGAAACAGAAGGGTAACGACTCAGCTTATGTTTCACATGCATATGTTTGGATATGACGAAATGCTCCATACGAAATGGGAATGCTTCGCGTTCGGGTAGATGCTATGCATGTATGTAGATGCAAATGAACCACTTTAGCAAAATAAATGCTAAAGAGAAAGAGCAAACTCAGTTGAGTCAGAGCTAGATACGCCTAGCGCAAATAAACTCATGCTGGGGAATGCAAGCCGTGGATGGCCTCCGAGAAAACTTCTGGGTAAAACTGCTCCGTTAAGAACAAAACCACTCCGCTGGGGATCCAAATCAAACTCTGCTGCGGAGAACGTCCCGGATGGCCTATCAGCCTACAACTCTTCTGGGGATCAAGCAACTTGGCTGGAGGCAACAACTCCACTCTACCGGGGAAATCGGCTATGAATGATTAGCCAGAATAACTCTACTGGGGAAACACAGCAGATTGCTGAGGAATAGCTCCATTCTGTCGGAGATTGAATCCGCTATCTGCTAGGGATTTTGAATAAGACTTACTGGGAGCTTATCCCAAACTATCTCTGCTGGGGATGGAGATAAACAATCTCTGAGTCAGTTCCACTCTGTGGGGAAGGAAATTAACTCCGCTGGCTTGGCTGGGGATTAGATAAGGAGGGAATCAACATCAATTTCTGCTTGGGGAAAATGAGAAGTAAACTCCAACAATACTTCCGTTTGAGGAATGAGTCAATGACCTAGACTCTGAGGGGAAAGAAGTCAACCATTTAGACTTTGTAGGGATAACAGTACTGCACTCGCCCTACTGCTGGGGAAATAAACCCAAATCTGCTTCTATAATTCTGATAAGCTCTGAAGATATGGAGAGGAACACATCTCCTTTGTTTCCAATTTTGCCCCAGCCTGTGGAACCTGATGGTTAGATATGAACTGCCTCAGCGCTTCGAACCCCGAAGAAGTGCTTCAAGTCAATTTCCTTTCTGGATAAGGATAGTTTTCGTGCTCCTGGGGTGGCCTGCCCCAGCTTTGAAGTGATTTTGCCCCTGATTGGCTGAATTGGAGAAGTGCCTTTGACTTCGAGAGACTTACTTAATCTCGACCTGATTGCCCCAGATTAACGGACCTTAGGAAATGGCGGACTCCTTTGATAATCATTTGATATGCCTTGCCCCTGCTCAACGGAGTACTCAGGCGTTCCGCATCTTATCTCGATCGAACTTTCCACTGTTGGAACTCTCCTGATGTCAAGTGCTTACTCACAAGTAAAACAAATCATTTTGCAAAAGACAATGTTAATGCAATGTATATGACAGTTTTTAAATCCAAGCCTGTTCACTTAAAAAAAATTGTGATGTATAGTGAATGAATCACTTATCGGAATGTCAATATCAATACCCATACGGTAAGAAAATCCTTTTAGGAGTCAGTTTTGACACGATCTTTACCGAAGTATGCTTTCGAAACAAACATGCTTCAATTAGGTCTTTTGAAGGTTGTAACGTGGTCAGGTTCATGGTTTAAAATAAAGGATATAAGGCTCAAAGTTCTGTTTAACCCACCCACTCTCCTTGATGTTCTTCAATCCTATGTTCAGCTAATTCAACACAAGCGCTCACTTCTCAAAGGTTAAATGACCAGAGTGATGGTTCGGGAAACCACAAGTTTGTGGAGTGACAGTCACTCGCTTTCTTCTTTGGTGTCTGGAGTCACACGACTTGTTTTTTCATCATCATTCATTCCCTATTTTTGCCTGGACTGGCTCTTTTGAGTATATCATTTGATTTCGAAGTCCAGCGGGATGCCCTAATTTTTCCTAAGCCATTTGTTTTCAGGTTATCGACTTAGCGGGCCTTTTTTTTTCTTCTTTTTTTTTCTTTCTTTTGAACAGATCGTGTGACACCGGTTTGTCTGACTTGTTGAAAAGGATTGTGATTGTCTCACTCCTTGGCTGGTGAAGGATAACCACTGTGGTTCTTTAGGTACGACCTATACAGGTGCGATTGATCCTCGAACGGGAACACTACTCTTGCAATTTGGATGTTTAGTCGAATTAACTGACACCTACCCTACCCCAGGTTAAGATTGAGGGTTTTTTCGTTTTCGGAAAGAAACTCCTACTACTAGGCTCAAAGGGGTTAACAAGGGATTATCTTCCTTATATCTCCGGTGTTTAGGAATTTGAAACAATGCCTGTACATCATCAGCAATGGTTTTAATTCAAAAAGCATACATTCGGAAGTTTGCGTCTTTAAATTTCGTCATCCTCCATCAAGGAATTCCGCTTAAACAAGCGTTTGACATCAATGAAAAGCAATATTGAGTGAACACGAATGGATTTAATCAAAACATGCATATTCATTTCATTATCATTATCAATCGAAAACAAACACGTCTTATAAATGAAATTTGCAAATAAGTTCGCACTTAAACAGAAAAGAAACTACAAATGCAACATGATAGAAAGATTGCCAGCTTCGGGGAACTGGGCTTTCATTCTTGACTTGCTGCTGAACCAACCATCTTTAGAATTGCTCATCGAGATCCGTCTGATACTCTTCTGAACATATGCTCTTGGTGAATCCCTCCATGACATTAGCTGCCGAACCCATATGACTTGACGAAGGAAGATCGTTGATCTGAATACCCTGAGGCGTGATTGAAAACCTGTTGGAGTCCAGCAGAGTCTGAACCTGGCTTCTAAGCACCTTACAGTCTTCAGTTGAATGCCCCTGTGCCCCAACATGGTACTCACAGCGAGCGTTGACATCAGAATCCAACGGATGTGGAGAAGTCTCTGGATCAGTTTGCTTCGGCACAATCAAACCACCTCTGATTAAGTCTGGCAATATCTGACTGTACGACAATGGCAACTGAGTGAAATGTCTCTCTGGCTTCCTCGGTCTTCGTCGGGCGTGCTGACGCGGCTGATGACGGTATGAATGTTGACTATGAACAGTTGAAACATATGGAGATCGAATTTGAGGTATCAGAGACTCCCTTTGTTCAGGAACTTTCATCCTCAGGCTTGGCCTAGGAACGGGCAATGGTTGCGGGCAGGAAGACTCTAAGGTCACAGATTGCAAGACAGGCTCCTGACCTGATACGACTTCAGGGGAGAGAATAGAAACATCCACATCTTCCGAAATAAGACCATTGCTCGGCATGAACTCAAATGCTCTTGAATCGATTAAATCCTGAACCTTGTGCTTAAAGGCTTTGCAATTCTCGATACTATGCCCTGGTGCCCCAGAATGGAAATCACAATGGGCTCTTTCATCATAGCCTTGTGGTGGCTTACCGGCAAGTGGAGACATAGTCCGGAGTTTAACCAATCGAAGTTGAAGCAAGAGTTGCAACAACTGAGCATAAGTCATAGGGATCTGGTTGAACATTCTGTCGGACTGCTTCGTCCTTTGAGCATACCTCTTAATCCTAGGATTGTCTCGGGAAACAGGAAGCAGTTGTTGGCGAGGAAATACTGGAACCTCAGGTTGTGTAAGATATCTTTGAGGCACTTCACGCCTTGGGAGAGGTTCCATATGTAAAGGTGGGATGGCCATCTCTGCCGCAGCTTCGGGCACATGATCGCCTTCCTTTCTCAACACATTTCTCATGACTTCTGTTATCAGGCCCATCTGAGTCTTCAACTGATGGACTTCTTCTCTAAGCACTCTCTGATCCTGAAACAAAACTTGCATGTTCGTCATGAATTGTCCCATTTGGCTTCGGATTCCCCTCAACTCTTCTCGAATTTGTTCCATAGTTGTCTCTGTTGATTTTCTTTTGGTGGAATGATCTTCAATTCTGGAACAAGCCGGATGGAAAACCACATGAAGCAATTACGTCCACAAAATTAGAACACCTCTATGCAAATGAATAATGATGCAATATACAAGACATGCAAAGAAATGCAAATGAATATGCAAATGCAACAGGGGATCAAACGTTGTTGTGTTGTTGTCGGTGACGGACCAGCGCTTCGCCTTGAGACCAAACAACATTAGTACAAGGATCCCACTGTAACTGTTCATACTGTCAAACAGGTAGGATGAAGGTCAAAGTTTTTCCTGCAAGGCAGCACAACGAGATACCTCTCACCTCGGGTGAGCAATCTATTAGTTTAAGAGGGTATTCCAAAGGCTTTTCAAACAAAGTCCCATGCACTAACCCTCAAAAGTTTCCCATCATAATGACTACTCGTAAGACGGTAATCCCTTCAAAAGGATGAACACAGAGTTAGGTTTTAGCAACCTTTGGAATAAGGTTCTACAAAAGGTCTTCAGAATCGCGGACTCCCAAGTTGAAGATAAGAAAGCCATTACGACTACACGTAAGACATAATTATTCCAACGGGGTCTCATCTGAGCGGTGGAATTCGATCCAACTCAACGAGTCCTAAGTCTCGCAAATCAGAAAGAAACCACCTCCTAACTTAGTGCATACTCGAAAGCTCGGGTAGAAAGCTTTATCCTCAAAAACCAAACCAAATGAACCCAACAAGTTAGAAATAAACATAACCATAAAATAAATAGCAAAACAAATAAAGCACGAATGCGACAAACAAAATAGGCGTGGCTTGCTAGTTGTCCCCAGCAGAGTCGCCAGCTGTCGCTACTCGAAAAATGCAACGACGGGGAGGCGAAAAGGATAGACAGAAGAGTCGCCACCGAACTTTATTTATCCCATGAGGGGAAAGGAAAATATCGAGAAAACCTTAAGAAAGAAATGGATAAGATGGTCTCGCAACCAAGAACGGGTTCGGAAGCCGGTTATGCGAAGGGAAGGTATTAGCACCCCTCGCATCCATCGTACTCGATGGGAACCTTTTGTTTGTCGATGTGCTAAAATATTATGCTATAAAAGAGTGTTTCAAAGGGTAGAAAGAAGGGTTTAGAAACGAGGAAAGAGAGGTAACGAGGGAGAAAGGAGAAAGGACAGACTCGGTAGGACTTCGCGGTCCTAGGCCTACGTATTCTCAATAGGTATGAGAAAGTCAGAGTCGACGTAGTTCGGGGAACTACAGATATAGGGGGAATGTGCTCGCCAAGACGTCGCCGTCTTGTGCCTACGTATTCTCATCTGGTATGAGAAATCAGAGCAGCCGTAGTTCGGCTAACTACGGGTGAAAGGTGAAAAAGGGAGCTCGCCAAGACATCGCCGTCTTGTGCCTACGTATTCTCATCTGACATGAGAAATCAGAGCAGACGTAGTTCGGCCTACTACGGGTAACCGGTGTTGATGTTTTTTATGGATGATGCTATCGTGCGCATTCTAGCAGTTTAGGTGTTTTGCTGCTCGCTCGTTGGAGACTTAGGCGTTACCTGTTTGCGGTAGAACGGACGTAACATATCCTTTTTGAAATGATTGATTAGTTTTCGCCACGCGAGGCAAGAAGTCACGTTTGATTGATTTGAGATTGTTTTTTAGGGGGCGAGACAGGTCCTCAGATAGTAACCCCTACGGGTAGTACCCAATTCTTTGTCTCAAAGTTTTTGTCATAAAAGGGTGTGGCGAACGAGGCGTCTTCGTATTGAAAGACGAGCGTCGAAACCACCCTCACTACAGTGGGCATCCCAACGCTCGGAGAAGAAGAGGTCTACACCCAATCCTCTCTCTTTAATTCAATGCAAAGAGAACTTCGTTCTCTTATTAAAGATGTTTTTGGTTTTGAATGGTAAGTGCTTTGCGACAGAGAACCCTACGGTAAACGTCAGCACTCGAGATAGGAGAAGGCCTACGCCTAACCACTCCACGACCATTCAAGTTTTTGTTATAAAAGATTTGAAAGTGCACTCGGTACAGGACCGAGGTTTTAGGCGTGAAAATTGCGGAAGGAAGTTGTGAAAGCGAGATGGTGGATAAAGTCGCGTCTTCGTATTGAAAGACGAGTATCGAGACCACCCTCACTGCAGTGGGCATCCCAACACTCGAAGAAGAAGAGGTCTACACCCAATCCTCTCTTTTTAGTTCAATACAAGGAATTGATCTTAAGGAGATGAGATTTGAAAATGGATGGGAAGCGTCTTCGCATTGAAAGACGAGTGTCGAAACCACCCTCACTACAGTGGGCATCCCAACGCTCGGAGAGGAAAAAAGTCTACACTTAATCCCCTCTTTTTAATTCAATACAAAGATAATTGGATTTTGAAGATGGTTTGTCAATGCTTTTGAATCGAGTTGGGACAAGTAATGAAGAGAGAAAAGAGGTGGTCTCAGATCCAACATTACTCATCAATAATTTGACTGGTAATGAATTACAGAGGTCTCGTCATCGACCCTAAAAAAGAATTAAATCGAAAGTGAAAGCATAATCCACATTATTTACAAAATAAATCTTACAATACTAAATGAAATAAAAATGAAATTCAAAAACATAATTTAATAAAATTACTTTAAAGAAATAACTTAAAAACTTATATTAAAATTCTAGTTAGGATTAACAATAAAAATGGGAGAAAAGATGAAAGCTAGAGGTAAGAAGATAGATGGGTATGCAGAAAACATGTGAGAATCATATGGGTCCCGGGCCCATCATCTCACAAAACTTAAACTTTAAAAAAAAATGGGAAACCAAAAGGGTGACGCGTTCAAGAACGAACGTCGCAGACCCACGAAACCTCAACACAAGAGCTCATATCATCATTTTCCAAGAACCACAACAAAAAAAGTAATAATGATAAGAGGTGAAAGAGGTTTAAAGCTTCAACATCAAACGAATCCTCATCTCCTTGAACTCAACCGCCGACCACCTCTGTAACGAGGCTCCCTCGTCTCTTACAAATTAATTCATAGCAAAGCGCTCAAAACACGTGTCTGATTCAACATTATCACAGCATGAGTAGATCCGGAAAAATTATTTCTCACCTTCGTAACTGAAAATCGTACCTTTCCTTTAATCTTCCGTTTATTACCAGGTTATTACCATCTCTTCTTTTCGTCTATTTCTCCTCAGACGACTTAGGTTTCAAATTAAGGGTCTATTTCTCCTCAAATGACTCGGGTTTCAGATTAAGGGATAGGTTTGGTTTTTTTTTGGGTTTTAATATGAGGTTTGAGTTTGAAAGAACGAAGGTTTTTTTTACAGGTAATGAAGGTTGAAGGATGAACTTCGGGTTGTTGTTAATGTGCGGTTGTGGGGTTAGAGGATGAAGAGGGGTTTTTCTGATTCGCGGTGTGTTGATGAGGGGTTTTGAAAAGGAAAAGGAATTTCGATTGGTGGTTTTTGAAAGATGGAAGATGTTGGTAGTGAGAAAGTGAGCTGCGGCTAGGGTTTGCCAAGATTAAAGAGCAGAAAGAGGTCTGAGTTATGGTTTTTTCTGTTTTGGTGACAGGTTTTGTGGGATTCTCCTCAGTTATGTGTGGTGAATGAGGGAAAGCTCGAGGTTTTTGTTAGAAACTTGTTTGGTTCTAGGTTGAGGCAGTTGAAAAATGAAGGGGTCAGGTTTGTTGAAGGGAATGAGGTTGAGATGGGAGGTTGTTGAGGACCGTTTGAGGAAGAGATTTTGGGATTTCTGAAACGGTGATGGAGGCTGCTTGAAGATAGTACCGAAGCGGTTGGTTTTGGAGTTGAAGAGATGATAGTTTAGAGGTTGAAAGAAGGTGTTGGTTTGAGTTCAGTTTTTAAGTTGGATTTGGAGGTTTTAGGATGAAGAAAACTAGTAGAAATCGAAGAGAAAGGATCAAGTTTCATGATGACAGTTGGATGAAGAATTAGTGAAGGTTGAAAGGTTTTTTTTTTATCCATTTGAGAAGTGGCTATTGAAGTTATAAGTTACAGAAGAGCGAAGGAGTTTTTGATTTTCAGTTTGGTTGTTGGACTTTCTGTTGAAGAAGTTTGGATGGAGGGTGTTAAGGTTAGAGATGAAATCATTGTTATGGTTTTGTTTCAAAGTTAAGAGCCCCAAAATAAGAGGCAACTTTGGAGTGAAAGGCTCCTCCTCAAAGTTTGAGGGAGACCCCCCAGGTTTATCATTTTCCCCCCCAAAAGAAAGATTGGTCTTCTGTTTTAATATGCAAATCTGTCGTTGTTGTTGTTTTGTTGGCTATTTGTGTGTAGCAGGTTTGCAGCAGGGTATTGTCTGTCGCTACGGTTGTGCAGAAGTTGTCTGGAGTGGGCTTTGGTGCAGTAATAGCAGGGTAGTGGTCTGTCGGTACGATTTCACAGATGTGTGGGCTGTTGATAGCAGGTATTGTCTGGTGTGATTTTGTGCAGCAGCTTTTTCACTTTCTTGGAAGTGGACTGGCTTGTTTTTTTTTATTGCAGGTCAAGGCTTGTTGGAGATGTAGCTATGTTAGGTTTTGCCGGATGGTTGTGGATTAAGACTTGTAGAAGCTAACTGTGACGAAAGGATGGAATATGTATGTTCTTGGCAAGTTGGTATTGCATCCTTGCAAGTTGTGACGGGATTAAGCTGGTGCTTTGCGTGCTGCGAATGATGCACCGGTTCGTGAGCTGGCATTTTGTAGCAGGCTGTATGTTTTTTATTTTGGCGAGGGTCCATGTGAAAAGAATAAGAGCCATATAACATACAATTTATTTTCCATTTCACGTCGGCAAGGTTGTGCGCATCCAGACGAACTTTCGAAATGGCTTGCGAAGTGTGTGAGTGGTGATTGTGAGCTGCTACTTACGCTGCATTTTGGAGTGAAAGAAAACGCGTTGTACACGTACTTTGGCATTACTGTGACATATTCTGCAGGTTGAAATAACATAATTTTTTCTCGGAATTTTCGGTGTGTACGCAACTCGGCATGTCACTATGATATTGTTATCTTTTCAATTGCAGGAATTTGTATTGTTATGGAATGAATGCAATATCCGTGGGTTTGGCACAATGCACTTTGTAAATTCTGCATCGAACATGCTGTGGTACGAACGAACACGAGGTGCATTGCGGACCTGCTGCAAATTCTAACAACTCTCTGCATTGCCTTTTGCTGTTTGCAGGTTATCTGGAAGGGTTATTGAGGCACTTGAAGGAGAGTGGGGTCAAGCTCGTACAACATACGGTTTTGGTGGATGACTTGGTTTGGTGCCGTTCTCAATTTGTTGGCTGAAATTTCTGTTTTGCAGGTCCGTACTTGCACGGTTTATGCAGGCTGTGTTGATAGTGGGCGAGCATGAGGGACGGTCCGCTCTCGTCATTTTCGGCATATTGTCCAAAATCCAATTGCCAGCTTTCATGTTTGTGTTGAGTATTCGCGTGCTGTACATTTACAACAGGTTTTGCATTTGGTGTGTCTTGCCGTGGGGTCCCACATGAGCTGTTGTTGGCCGTATTTTTTTTCCTTACCACTTCTCCCCTTTTTTTTATTCTTTTTTTTCAGGTTTTGTCTGCTAGTTGTGTAAGGTTTGCACAGAGTTTGGCATGTTATGGTGCAACTTTCATATGACCCGGATATTAACTGCACAACAACAATTTCTAGTTGTTTTTAGGCACTTGTGTGAGGGACCCCTTGTAGTGATTTTTTGGCTTTGTTTCTACATATTATTTGTGTATATTTTTCACTTTGTAACATGGACCGTGAGCTTTGGAGACATGCCTTGGAAATGTTGTAATGGAATGTGGGTTGTAACTCCTTAATGAAAATGATATATTTTCCATGTGCATCTTTTGTATGGATTGTGATTGGGCTTGGTAAATTTGGGCTTTAAAGTATGAATATGTCTCACGAAACCTTGAATATTCCCAACTTAGAACTCGAATTTCTAATTGATCAAGACACAAACATGGTCAAAATTAAATACTTTTGAGAACATGAGTTATAACCTTAAGAATTCGATCCAAATGTACCAAACTTGATCAAATTACCTACTTGAATCCCGAGTGAACCTGACTTTGATCATAAGACCCCTGAGCACCCCAGATTTCATCACTTCATGATTTTCAATCATCAAACGCTCAAAATTAGCACATCCTTGCTCTCAAACAGCATGTGACAAGAGCAGGGACATGAAGCAATCCCAACTTTTCACCAAGACTAAACAAAACTCCACTTAACTTCAAGTGTAGTTGCACTCAATACTCTAATTGAAAGGCATAGGTCCCACATGATTCTCCATCGCGAAATATCTGAATTTGGCACAAATTGACATATGGATCCACACATAACAATTTTGAATTAACACATAAACCCCAACTGCAACCTCAAATAAGCACCTTTGAATTGATACACCTTGACTTGACAAACCACTAATGAACCTCCATCCAACTTAGCAACAACATGATTTCGGTCAGCAAGGAGAAATGAAAGAAACAACATATTTTTTTATTTTTCTGCCCCTGACAATCACATATGCTTATCTGTTTGTCTTTAAGGACCTTGACTTGTCTCTGATAAGGGTAACCACTTGGTGACTTGAATATAACCTCCTTGATCAGTTTAAAAACCATTGGTAATTTTGTTAGACACACATTTCTTGATCCCCTGTGAAATGCAAAATGCTATGCAATGCAATGCTTACGTATGTGCTGATGCAATGAAATAAAACATAAGCCAGAGAGGTCGGTCAAATTTTGGGGTACAACACCCATGTGGGGTGTGAGAAATCCTGAAACATCGTGTGCTCATATGGGGTGTGAGCGATGGGTGAACATCGTAGGCCCGACGGGGAGTTACTTCGGTAACGAGCGATGGTTCCATTTTGGTTCTTCAATTGAACCTGCTGAATTGAGTCGGTACCGCATTTGCATCTGCATAGAGTCGTGAGTCGGTCTCTATGAGTTGCATTATCATCTTTATATGATGCATTGGTGAAATAAACATGTATGTGGATGTTCATGTGAAATGGTGATGATATAAACATATTGTGTATGTTTATGTGAATTAATGCGAATTGTGTTAGTGGCATGAATGAGTATGCTTGAAAATATGTGTACATATATATGTGTGAAATTATGTATATATGTAGGTTTATATAGATTGGTATAGACATTGGTGATTGCATATTGTATATGCTTGATGTTCTATTTTTATATAGATACTTATATGGATACATTGCGATGTATAGAATGATTGAGGTGAGTTGTGGTGTGAATGCGGAAGATGCGTAACTAATGATATGTATATATATGATTTATGCATTGAATATTATGATATTGTTTCTCACTCTTATGCTGTTTTATGACGCTCTATGAGGCATTGCAGATTAGGTGCTGATAATCCCTTTTTGTGAAGCGCATCTTCATTAGTTTTGGTCAGATGGCTCTGATATGTAACACCGGGTAGCATAGAAAGCCTTGGGCTATTTTTGATGAATACATTTGTATATGTATTATTGGTGTTGCATGTTGTGTAAACATGAATGTTGTTGATGAATTACATTGAATGATGTGAATATGTATATATGTGAATACATGTCGGTTGTGATTCAAATGTTTATATTTTCCGCTTTTATTCTAAATATTTGAGATGTGGGTATAAGGACTAAGATCCTCTGATGTGTTTGTTGCCCATTGTTGCATATCTATTATGAGCAGGTGTTGTATGTGTTTTAATTCAAGCATAGTGTGACATGTTCCTTTTATACCGTATTTTAAATAATACTCTGATGAATATTTGAATTCATGCCTAAAAGATTCATTTGATTATTTGGGGGTATAGAAAGGGGGTGTTACATTAAGTGGTATCAGAGCCAGTGTTGAGTCTGTTGTGTCTGTCTTATTGTTGTTGACGGTTAAGCTGTGGTTTAACCTTGTTGTTGTTTCTGGGTTGCTCAGAACATGGCTGGTAGGAATGATGCTGCGTTGGCTGCTGCCATGGAAGCAATGGCTAGGGCGGTGTAGGGTGCGCCAAATGCGAATGAGAATGATGAGTTCAGGAAGAATCAGCCGCCGGTCTTTAAAGGAAGATTCGATCCTGATGGTGCTCAGATTTGGCTGAAGGAGATCGAAAGAGTTTTCAGAGTTATGAATTATGCTGAAGGAAACAAGGTGAGACTTGGGACTCACATGCTGAGGGAAGAAGCCGACGACTGGTGAGTCGGTATGCGACAAGTTATTGAGGTGAATGAGGAAACAATCACTTGGGATTTGTTTCGTACGGAATTCTTGAGAAAGTATTATCCCGAAAGTGTGAAGGGGAAGAAATAAATGGAATTTATTGAGTTGAAACAAGGCAACATGTCCGTGGTAGACTACACGGCGAAGTTTGTGGAATTGGTTCAATTTCATCCTCATTATGCGGCGGTGACGGTGGAATTTTCCAAATGTATTAAGTATGAGAATGGTTTGCGCCCTGAGATTAAGCAAGCAATGGGGTATCAACGAATTCGAAGGTTTTCGGATTTGGCCGAATGTTGTAGGATTTTTGAAGAAGATAGGAAAGCTCGTTCCACACATTATAAGAGTGTGAATAAGAGGAAAGGGAAACAACAAGTAAGGAGTGGGCCGTATGTGACGCCTGTTGATAAGGGCAAACATAGGGGAAACTTCGATAGGAGATCCGGAGGTGGGGCTTCCGGTATGATTAAGTGCTTCAAGTGTGGTGAGATGGGACATAAGTCTTTTGATTGCGGAAAGACCGTTGCAAAGTGTTCTAACTGTGGAGGTATTGTTCATGCTACAACTGATTGTAGAAGGAATGTGGTGAAATGTTTTAATTTTGGAGAAGTGGGGCATATTAGTACTAAGTGTACTAAGCCGAAGCAAGCTCAGGCAGGTGGTAAAGTGTTTGCTTTAGCTGGGAAGGATACTACCAGTGCAGTCCATCTGATTAAAGGTATATGCTTTATTAATAGTACGCCTTTAATTGCTATTATTGATACGGGAGCGACTCATTCATTCATTTCTCATGAGTGAGCTAAGCGTTTGGACTTGTTTGTGACTTCTTGGGGTGGCGAGATGGTTATTGAGACTCCTGCTTCAGGGTCGGTAACTACGTCCTTGGTATGTGTAAGTTGTCCTCTGACCATGTATGGTAGAGACTTTGTTATGGATTTGGTGTGTTTACCTTTGGAAGGTTTGGACGTGATCTTGGGTATAAACTGGTTGCAGTTTAATTGAGTTCATATAGATTGCTATCACAAGTTAGTAAGGTTTCCTTCTTTGGAAGACGACGAAGAGGTGAGTTTTCTATCCACTAAAGAGTTGAAGAAACTTTTAGAGGATGGAGCTCAATTGTTCGGTTTGTTTGCATCTTTGTCCGTGGAAAGTAAGATGGAACCTGATGTTTTTCCAGTGGTGTGTGACTTTCCAGAAGTGTTTCCGGAGGATATTACAGGTGTACCGCCAAAAAGAGAAGTTGAATTTTCCATTGATCTAGTTCCGGGTACTAGACCAGTTTCGATGGCACCGTATCGTATGTCGGCATCGGAGTTGGTAGAATTGAAGAAACAATTGAATGACTTGTTGGACAAGAAATTTGTAAGGCCTAGTGTTTCTCCTTGGGGTGCTCCGGTATTGTTAGTGAAGAAAAAGGATGGAAGTATACGTTTGTGCATCGATTATAGACAATTGAACAAAGTGACAGTTAAGAATAAGTATCCGCTTCCAAGGATCAATGATTTAATGGACCAATTGGTTGGTGCACGTGTTTTTATCAAGATCGATTTGAGATCAGGTTATCACCAGATTCGTGTGAAAAAGGAAGATATTCAGAAGACAGCCTTTAGAACACGGTATGGTCATTACGAATATTTCGTGATGCCATTCGGAGTTTCTAATGCGTCGGGTGTGTTTATGGAATACATGAATCGTATTTTTCATGATCAGTTGGATGGTTTTGTGGTTGTGTTCATCGACGATATTTTGATTTATTCTAAGTCTCAAGAGGAGCATGAAGAACATTTAAGGATTGTGTTGCAAATTTTGAAGGAAAGGCAATTGTATGCTAAGTTGTCTAAGTGTGAGTTTTGGTTGTCGAAAGTAAGTTTTCTTGGGCACGTTATTTCCAGTAGTGGAATTAATGTTGATCCCTCCAAGATTGATGCAGTGAGGCAATGGGAGACTCCTAAGTCGGTTACGGAAATCCGAAGCTTTTTAGGATTGACGGGTTATTATCAAAGGTTCATTGAGGGATTTTTGAAGTTGGCACTTCCTTTGACGCAGTTGACTTGTAACGGAAAAGCTTTTGTTTGGGATTTTCATTGTGAAGAGAGTTTCACGGAACTTAAGATACGGTTGACGACGACGCCGATTTTGATTTTTCCGAATCCTATGGATCCTTTTGTGGTGTATTGTGATGCGTCATTGACAGGTTTAGGTGCTGTTTTGATGCAAGATGGGAAAGTTGTGGCTTATGCTTCGAGGCAATTGAGAGTGCATGAAAAGAATTACCCTACCCATGACTTAGAATTAGCGGCCTTGGTGTTTTTTTTGAAAATTTGGAGACATTATCTTTATGGGGCAAGATTTGAAGTCTTTAGTGATCACAAGAGCTTGAAGTACTTGTTTGATAAAAAAGAATTGAACATGAGGCAAATGAGATGGTTAGAACTTTTGAAAGATTATGACTTTGGTTTGAATTACCATCCGGGTAAGGCGAATGTGGTGGCCGATGCCTTAAGTCGGAAGTTGTTACATATGTCTGCGTTGATGGTGAAAGAATGGGAACTTTTGGAAGATTTCAGAGACTTGAGTTTAGTTTGTGAAATGACGCCGGTAAGCGTGAAACTTGGTATGTTACATGTTACGAATGATTTTCTTGCGACCGTTTGTGAAAAGCAAAAGTTAGATTTAAAGTTTGTTGATTTGATGATGAATGAGAGTGAGGATTACAAGGTTGATGATTTTGGGGTTTTGAGATTTCGGGGTCGTATTTGTATTCCCGATGATTCGGAATTGAAAAAGATGATATTGGAAGAAGGACACCGAAGCAACTTAAGTATTCATCCGGGTGCGAATAAGATGTATCAAAATTTGAAGAAGATCTTTTGGTGGTCCGGGTTAAAGCGGGATGTTGCTCGTTTTGTGTATTCGTGCTTGACTTGTCAGAAGTCTAAGGTGGAGCATCAGAAGCCTAGTGGATTGATGCAACCGTTAGACATTCTGGAATGGAAATGGGATAGTATATCCATGGATTTTGTTACGGGATTGCCGAATACGCAAAGAGGTCATAATGCTATTTGGGTAATTGTTGATAGGCTTACTAAATCTGCTCACTTTGTTCCAATTGATATTAGTTATCCTTTGGAAAAGTTAGCCGAGATTTATGTTCGCGTGATTGTGAAGTTGCATGGATTTCCTAAGAGTATTGTATCAGATAGAGATCCTAGATTTACATCAAGTTGGGAAAGTTTACAAAGTGCTTTGGGTTTTAAGTTGAGATTGAGCTCGGCGTATCATCCTCAGACGGATGGTCAAACCGAGAGAACAATTCAATCATTGGAAGACTTGTTACGTGCTTGTGTGCTAGAGCAAGGTGGTGCATGGGATATTTATTTGGCATTGATTAAATTCACCTATAATAATAGTTTTCATGAAAGTATTGGTATGGCGCCATTTGAGGCTTTGTATGGCCGGAGATGTCGAACACCTTTGTGTTGGCATGAAACCGGTGAGAGGTCGGTAGTTGGTTCGGAGTTGGTACAACAAATTACGGAGAAAGTGAAGTTTATTCGGGAGAAGATGAAAGCTTCTCAGAATAGACAAAAGAGCTACCATGACAAGAGAAGGAAAGATCTTGAATTTCAAGAAGGCGACCATGTGTTTTTGAGAGTTACACTAGTTACGGGCGTGGGTCGTGCTTTGAAGTCGAAGAAGTTGACTTCTCGTTTTATTGGTCCTTATCAGATTACTGCATGAGTAGGTGTTGTGGCTTATCATTTGGTGTTGCCTCCGAATCTTTCGAATTTTCATGATGTGTTCCATGTTTCACAACTTCGGAAGTATGTTCCGGATCCGTCACATGTTGTTCCTATGGACGAGGTTGAGGTGAGAGATAACCTTACGGTAGAAGTTTTACCGGTTAGGATTTTGGATCGAGAAGTTAAGAAACTTAGAGGCAAGGATATTGCGCTTGTGAAAGTAGCGTGGGGAGGCGCTTCTGAAGGTAATATGACTTGGGAATTGGAAAGTGGTATGCGAGAGTCGTATCTGTGCTTGTTTGAATCAGGTAATATTTTTGAGGACGAAAATTTCTAAAGTGGGGGAGAGTTGTAACGTCCCGATTTCGATTATTTCATTTTATTGAGTGTTCTATTTGAATTGAGTAAAAATTGTTTTAATTGTGAATTTGATGTGTTAATTTAGTATGTTTTAATATTTTACCGTTTCGGAGAATTTCGGGTAAAATTTAGATTGAAGGGTATTTTAGTCTTTTAATAAAAATAGAATTGAGGGGAAAAGTATAAGAGGAAATAAGGAGGAAAAAAGAAAAGAGAGTTAGAGAGAAAGAAAAGAGAAAGAAAGAAGAAGAGAAGAGAAAGAGGAGGAAGAAGAGAAGAGAAAGAGGAGGAAGAAGAGCAAAACCTAGAATAATCAAGAACCAACATCCAAGCTTTCGATTAATCGGGTAAGGCGAGTGGCAGCGAAGCTTCGCCAGGCGAAGCCTAGCGAGTGGTCAGCGAACCAAGTCAGTAGCCAAATTCAATCTTTGCTGGCAAGTTCGCCGGGCGAAGGCCAGGGGCGAGGGTTCGCCAGGCGAATGAATCCAGCGAGTGGTAGCGAATACTTCCAGTAGCTTCTGACTGCCTTCGCTAGCGAGTTCGCCAGGCGAAGGAGGTAGCGAGTATTCGCCAGAGGCTTCGCCAGGCGAAGGTCAGCGAATGTGACAGCGTTTTTCCAATTTCCTGTGTTTTCTTTTCCAATGTTAATTGTTTGTTTCGGTTACGTTAATCCTTATCTGAATGGACGATTTGTGTTGCCGTTGTGATATGTTATGCTGTGGGTAGCCGTATGGCGTAAATCCTAGGATATGAATCAATTGTGAGTGTGGCCGTTGGGCAAATTATATGCATTGTTTGAATTTAATAAAAATGCATGGTAATTGTGATGAATGTGAAGAATGCATGATAATATAATTGCGAATATGTATGCCTTTTTTGTTAATTGATCCCGCGTAGGATCTGCAGAACCTCGTGTGAGCGATGGTTTATAGTTGATTGAGTCATGTTAGCATGTGAAGCATCATGATATGCATTTGTGTTAATTGATCCCGTGTAGGATCTGCAGAACCTCGTGTGAGCGATGGTTACATTTGATCCCGTGTAGGATCTGCAGAACCTCGTGTGATACGATGGTTATATTTGATTCCGCGTATAATCTGCAGAATGATTGTGTGCCCATGTGGGGTGTGAGCAATTGAATTGTGTGCCCATGTGGGGTGTGAGCAATCCTGAAACATCGTGCACCCATGTGGGGTGTGAGCGATGGGTGAACATCGTAGGCCCGACGGGGAGTTACTTTGGTAATAAGCGATGGTTCCATTTTGGTTCTTCAATTGAACCTGCTGAATTGAGTCTGTACCGCATTTGCATATGCATAGAGTCGTGAGTCAGTCTCTATGAGTTGCATTATCATATTTATATGATGTATTGGTGAAATAAACATGTATGTGGATGTTCATGTGAAATGGTGATGATATAAACATATTGTGTATGTTTATGTGAATTAATGCGAATTGTGTTAGTGGCATGAATGAGTATGCTTGAAAATATGTGTACATATATATGTGTGAAATTATGTATATATGTAGGTTTATATAGATTGGTATAGACATTGGTGATTGCATATTGTATATGCTTGATGTTCTATTTTTATATAGATACTTATATGGATACATTGCGATGTATAGAATGATTGAGGTGAGTTGTAGTGTGAATGCGGAAGATGCGTAACTAATGATATGTATATATATGACTTATGCATTGAATATTATGATATTGTTTCTCACTCTTATGTTGTTTTATGATGCTCTATGAGGCATTGCAGATTAGGTGCTGATGATCCCTTTTTGTGAAGCGCGTCTTCATTAGTTTTGTCAGATGGCTCTGATATGTAACACCGGGTAGCATAGGAAGCCTTGGGCTATTTTTGATGAATACATTTGTATATGTATTATTGGTGTTGCATGTTGTTGATGAATTACATTGAATGATGTGAATATGTATATATGTGAATACATGTCGGTTGTGATTCAAATGTTTAGATTTTCCGCTCTTATTCTAAATATTTGAGATGTGGGTATAAGGACTAAGATCCTCTGATGTGTTTGTTGCCTATTGTTGCATATCTATTATGAGCAGGTGTTGTATGTGTTTTAATTCAAGCATAATGTGACATGTTCCTTTTATACCGTATTTTAAACAATACTCTGATGAATATTTGAATTCGTGCCTAAAAGATTCGTTTGATTATTTGGGGGTATAGAAAGGGGGTGTTACATACTCAATGAGCTTGTAGACCATGTCTTATTCAAGATAAAGACCTCATGAAATCTTTGAAAACCCCTGATGATCCCCAAGATAGGAGATGATATCCACACACCAAACTCTCCTTTCAAGGAGCTCAGACAACTTCATGGTGATGATGAACACTTGATGGCTTGCACAAATGCTCTTGCTTGAGCTTGAAACCAAAGAGAATCTCCTCTTGAATGGCACAATACACCTCTTAATCCCATGTTAAGAACAAAGCTATGCAAATGCAAATGCTAGAAATGAAATGAAACATAAGCCAAGTACAAGAAATTGTTGGTCAAATTTTGGGGTACAACAGCTGCCCCTATTCAAGTGACTTGGAACTGAAGGGATGAAAAGCGAACGACTTTCAAACATTCAAGGTAACAGGCGGTTGAATACAAAAGAACCCAGAAATTTGCCAACCACAAAACAGAACTGTAGAACTGATCCACCAAAGTGGAAGTAGAATCACTGAAGAAACTGTAACTGACAGGTGCAAGGACAATGAGCTAACTCATTACCAAATATAAAGCATCGACACGCAGTCAAGAAAAACATCTTCTAACCCGCAGGCAATGACGCTAAGTCGGTAAGAACATCTGACCTCGCCGTCAAGCATCTGTTAAACAAACAGGCATCGAACCCAAAGGCTGGCTCAATCCGAAGTTGAGAAGAACATCTGACCTTGCCGTCAGGCATCTGTTAAACAAACAGGCATCAAACCCGAAGGCCGGCTCAACCCGAAGTTGATAAGAACATCTGACCTTATCGTCAGGCATCTGTTAAACAAACAGGAATCGGACCCAAAGGTCGGTTCAACCCGAAGTTGAGAAGAACATCTGACCTCGCCGTCAGACATTTGTTAAACAAACAGGCATCGAACCCGAAGGCCGGCTCAACCCGAAGTTGAGAAGAACATCTGACCTTGCCGTCAGGCATCTGTTAAACAAACATGCATCAAAACCGTAGGCCGGCTGAACCCAAAGTTGAGAAGAACATCTGACCTCACCGTCAGGCATCTGTTAAATAAACAGGCATCGAACCCGAAGGCCGGCTCAACACGAAGTTGAGAAGAGAATCCGTCGATTCACAATCTGAAATAAGAAATTCGCTGGGGAAATAACGAACTTAACCATGCAGACCCCGTTGTGGAGCAACAATAAGATAAACACATCTATCAATGATCTTGCTGGAGGTCTGGATACCACACAGGCTCAAGAAAACACCGTTGTTTGCCGGGGTCTGGATACCACACTAGCTCAAGAAATACCGTTGTCTACCGGGGTCTGGATATCGCACGGGTTCAAGAAATACCGTTGTCTGCCAGGGTATGGATACCGCACGGGCTCAAGAAATACTGTTGATAAGATGAACACATCATTGACTGCTGGAGATACAACCGGAAACAAAAGGTAACAACCTGACTTATGTTTCAAATGCATATGTTTGAATATGGCGTAATGCTCCATACGAAATGGAAATGCTACGTGCTTGGGAGGATGTTATGCACAATGAAAAATGCAAAGGAACCACTCCAGCAAAATAAATGCTGAAGAGAACGGAACCAACTCCGCTGGAGATAACTGGGTGCCAAGTACAATTGGACTTTTGCTGGGAAGAACAAGCCCTGGATGGATTCTTGGAAAATGAATATCTTGGATACAACAACTCTATTGAGAACAAAATCCGCTCTGCTAGGGATCAAATCAAACTCTGCTGAAGAAAACGGCCCTGGATGGCCTACCAGAATATAACTCTTCTGGGGAACAAACGACTTGGCTGGGGAAAACAAATCCACTCTACTAGGGAAATCAACCCTGGATGGACTTCCAACATACGACTCTACCGGGGAGTAAAGAAAACTGCGGGGAATTACTCCACTCTGCCGGGGATTCCACTTTGCTAGAGATTTAGATCTGCTCTGCCAGGGATAATGAATAAAATTTACTGGGAAGACATCCAAAAATTTTTTCGCTGAGGATGGGGAATAACAATTTCCGAGTCAATCCCACTCTGCAGGGAAGAAAACCAATCCAGCAACTTCGCTGGGGATCTGCAGGATATGAAAATTAGTTGGGGAAATATCCCGAAGGAAATTTACTTTGACAAATAACAACGACCAACTAGATTCTGCTATGAACAAGAACTCCGCTGGAGATCAACCAATGAGAGAATCAACATCTTCCTCTGCTTGGGGGAATGAGCAACAAAATCAAGAATATCAACCTCTGCTTAGGGAATGAGCCAATGACCTAGGCTCTGAGGGGAAAGGAGTCAAAGGCTTAGACTCTGTGGGGAAGCAAAAATTTGAACTCGCTCCACTGTTGGGGATAATCTCAGGTTTACCTGCTGGGGAAACACTAGTCTCAAACAACACATCTTCCTCTTGTGGGGGCAGAGACATGGTGGTCTTTACTGGGGATGCCTCACTGGAATAGTCTCAGGAATGAGAGCCCTGCAACAAATACAAATAAAGTATCCTGTATACAACAAGAGCTATCTTGGTTATTGTCCATGACATCGTTCAAGCAAATCAAAGTTTTAATGATTATTAGCAAAGCCCACAAGTTTATGTATGCAAAGTTTTATCAAAAACATCGGGCGTCTTTTGCAAATAAAACAGTAAAGGCTAAAACAAACACAAAAGCTTTCTGAATAATATATACTTCATTGATAAACGGCCTGTAAATAGGCAAATTTACAATAGAGGCAACTCCTGAAAAGAGAAAGTTGCACAAATAGTACAAAAATGCAAAAGATATACAAAATGTCGGCAATATGGCATAGACAACCACCATGTGTCGATTCATCTATGACTCGCATGACTTCGATGCTTCTCTTGATGATTCATCTTCTGAAGAGACTAACTTGATTGATTGACCCTCGGGTCATCCCAGAATCCATTATGCTCATAGGATCAAACGTAGACCGCGGTCATTTGCTTTTCAAATCCCTAATTTTGCCTGAATCGCCCTTGCGGGTTTTTAACTCACCGGGATACCCATTTTTGCCAAAGTCGCCTTTTCAGGTTTTCAAATTTGCGGGTTTACAATTTTTTTATATTTTTTATCCCTAATTTTTTCCCGAACCCATTCTTTTTATGGCTCGCCGGGATGCCCCATTTTTGCCTGGATTTTATTTTTCTTTCCAGCGGGTCTATTTTAAGCAAAGTATTTTTTAACTGCGTCTGTATTCACAGGGGATGTGAAATCTTCACCATCCATGGTGGAGAGTAGTAAGGCTCCTCTTGAGAAGACCTTCCTTACGACGTATGAACCTTTGTAATTGGGAGTCCATTTGCCCCTGTGATCTGTCTGTGGAGGGAGAATCCGCTTCAACATTAAATCACCTGCCTGAAAGCTCCGCAGGCGCACCTTCTAATCAAAAGCTTTCTTCATCCTGCTTTGATACAAACGACCATATGTAATAGATGCCAGTCTTTTCTCGCCCATCAAGATGAGTTGATTCAATCTGTTCCTCACCCATTCTGCCTCATCAAGTTGGACGTCAACCAAAACTCTCCAAGAAGGAATCTCGACTTCCAATGGTAGGAAAACTTCCATACCATACACTAGCGAGAAAGGAGTTACCCTAGTTGAAGTACGTACCGAAGTATGATATCCGTGTAATGCAAAGGGCAACATCTCGTGCCAATCTAGGTCACAACCATCTTCTGCACAATCTTCTTTATGTTCTTATTGGCGGCCTCGATAGCGCCATTCATCTTCGGGCGATAGGGAGAAGAATTGTGTTGCTCAATCTTAAAACTCTGGCACAATTCCTTCATCATCTTATTATTCAAATTCGAACCATTATCAGTAATGATTCTTTCGGGCACTCCGTAACGACAAATGATGTTCTTCTTGATGAATCTAGCCACGACCTATCTGGTGACATTGGTGAAAGAAGCTTCTTCAACCCATTTAGTGAAATAATCAATTGCCACTAAGATGAAGTGATGTCCGTTGGATGCGATCGGCTCTATCTTACCGATCATATCAATGCCCCACATGGAAAAGGGCCAGGGAGACACCATGACATTCAAAGGACTTGGCGGTACATGCATCTTATCAGCATAAATCTGGCACTTATGGCATTTCTTGGTGTATTTGAAACAATCAGACTCCATGGTCAACCAATAGTAGCCTGCCCTCAACAGTTTCCGAGACATTGCATGTCCTCCTTCATGCATACCAAAAGCACCCTCGTGAACTTCTTCCATAAGCAAACCTGCTTCTTTTTCGTCCACGCATCTCAACATAACCAGATCTAAGTTTCTTCGGTAGAGTACATCATCCTTGTTCAGATAGAAGTTTCCAGACATTTTTCTCAAGGTCTTCTTGTCCTGACTCGATGCCCCAGGTGGATATTCCTGATTCTTGAGAAAGTTTCGGATAGCATAATACCATGGCTTTCCATCTGAAGCTTCCTCTATTGCAAATATGAACGCTGGCCTATCGAGGCGAGGGATGACAATTCTTGGAGCGTCGTTCCAATAATTCACCTTATACATCAAAGATAATGTGGCCAAAGCATCTGCCATTTGATTCTCCATTCCTTGCACATGATGAAACTCTACCCTATCGAAGAAAGGTAACAACCTCCTAGAATAGTTCATGTAGGGAATCAAGTTAGGTTGACGAGTCTCCTATTCTCCTTTAATCTGATTGACTACCAAAGCTGAATCACCATAATTATTAAGGTTTTTGATTCTCAGATCAATCGCTTCTTCAATACCCATGATACATGCTTCATATTCAGCTTCGTTATTTGTGCAGGGAAATGTTAACCTGGCAGTAAATGGTATGTGCGAACCATGGGGAGTGGTAATGATTTCCCCAATTCCGCTGCCATAAGAGTTAATAGCACCTTCAAAAATCATTTGCCATTGGGAACCCAGCTCAGGACCTTCATCAGGTAGCGGCTCATCAAAATCTTTCATCTTCAAGAACATGATATCCTCATCAGGAAATTCAAACTTCATCGACTGATAATCATCGATTGGTTGCTTTGTGAGATACTCTGACAGAACACTCCCATTGATAGCCTTTTAAGAGACGTATTGAATATCGTATTCTGTCAAAACCATCTGCTATCTAGCAATCCTTCCCTAAAGCGCTTGTTTTTCGAACACATACTTAATCGGATCCATCTTCGAAATCAACATGGTTGTGTGATTCAACATATATTGCCTTAGGCGTTTGGCGGCCCAAGCAAGTGCACAACACGTCTTTTCTAACATTGAGTATCTGGATTCACAATCTGTGAACTTCTTACTCAAATAATAGATGGCATGTTCTTTTCTTCCTGTCTCTTTTTTCTTGACCGAGAACACAACCCATGGAGTTCTCAAGAACCGTCAAGTACATTATCAACGGTCTTCCTGCCACTGGGGGCATCAGTATCAGAGGCTCCTGCAAATATTCCTTTATTTTTTCAAATTCCCTTTGGCAATTTTCATTCCAGACCACCGTTTGTTGTCTCTACTGCGAAAATCGGCGCCGGCTATGACAGAAGATTCGCCACCGTGCGTTATTTATCCCACAAGAGGGAAAGGAAATGCCCAGAGTAAACCTAACGCAAAACGGGAAAGGAATGGTCGTCGCAACCAAATCCTGGATTCGGGAGTCGGTTACGCAAGGGGAAGGTATTAGCACCCCTCACGTTCGTCGTACTCGACGGGATCCACGCTTGTTTTCTAGTACAAATTGTTATTCTATCTACTCTAAAGGTCAAGGATTAAAAAGAAAAGAAAATGACTCGGCAAAGTATCGCACTTTATGCCTACGTATCCCCGTCTGGAACGAGAAATCAGAGTCAACGTAGTTCGCCTACCTACGAGAAAGGAGGAGAAGGTTGCTCGCTAGGATACGGCATCCTATGCCTACGTACTTTCATACAGCAGAAAGATCAGAGCAAACGTAGTTCGGGCTACGGAAGACACAAGCTTGTCTGACTGTTTGTTATTACCTTCTGAAAAGGGTTTTTCTTGATTAAGAGTCTAAGCGGACAAAAATGACACTTTGATGTTTGTTTTGAATCTTTTACGAAAGAAGTGTTTTTTTTAGTTTGTTTGCGATCTCTGACGCACTAGAGACTATGATTTGAGAGTGACTACGTCGCGTGTCACCCAAAGGGTACCACACTAAGCAGCCAGACTACGGGAAAGAAGCTCTCCAGCAACCCTTTCTCAAATAGCTTAAGGCTCGTAACGTACGACATCGATTAACCTTATTACTGTGTTTTTGAATTGTTTTGGGATAAGAAGAGAAAGAAGCTCTAAAAACCTAGGGTTGAAAAGGGGAAGCAAAACTACCCTAAAGTTGTCATGCATGGATAAACATCCTAATGTCTGTCATATTTCTCTCTTGCACAGAGAGAAACAGAGATCCTAGGGGATACACAGCAAAAGAAACATATATATACAATAAACAGTAAACATGTATGCAATGCATTAATACAAGCAAGGCAAGGGAGTCCCGCTCAACCTCGAACCTGAGGAAACAACAGGCAAAATGAATCAACGTTCACTTCAAACCTATGGGGCAAGCTGAACAAGCCAACAAAGATTACAGAAAACAAAACCCCAAAGCACAGGAGGCAGCCCAAGCATCAGCACCAAACTCCTACAACAAACAACACAATCAGCAACAACTCTGACAGCTACAGAAAACCCCAGCTCAAAAGCAACAATAAACCCTAACTTCAATCCTCCAGCAAGCTCCTGACATCAAAGTTGACAGTAACATAACTCCATCCTCAAGCAATCCTCATGAAAGGCATCTTCAACATCTTAGATCTTCATATCCAAGCTCTAGCAAGCTCCACCAAGAAAGATTTGTTATTGAGATCAAGTTATAATGAATGGAAATCAGTGAAAACCAAAGGAAATCACTAAAAACCATCATCTGCAAAGAAGGGTATCCTCAAAAGTTCTACTCTTTAAGGCATGCCAATCATCCCTCCAAGGGAGAGATGGACTTCCTTAAGAGGACTTTGCATCATAGGATAGGATAGAGGCACAGGAAGCTCTCTATGTTTGCAAGAAGAAACAAGACTAGTCTACTGCTCTTCCTATATGCCCTAATCCCTAAGCCTTCAAAGGCAATCCAACAGAGAAGAAATATTCATGCCCAAGCTCCAAGCTCTATCTTCAAGCATCCTCAATGCCTTTAGAAGCTCCATCAAGCAAAACCCAAGCCCAAAGCACAAATAAAATACCCCAAACCAAACAAACAAACCAAATGCCCAAGGGGAAAACACACAATCACCACTCAAATTGCAAAAATCAAGTAAAATACTAAAACTCATTGTAAAATCCTAGGTAAATTTCTAAGGGAACCTAATCCTATACCCAATACCCCATGTAAACTCCAAGGCCTAAATCAAACCCTAAGTCCCCAAACTATGCCCTAAACTACAACTAGTTGTATTAAAACCCTAATTCTAACACCTCTCCTATTCACCTCTCAAAATAACCTAAATTTTAGTCAAAAAAATATGACAAAATTCCTAAGGGTACATGCTTCCCTAATCTAATCAACCTCACAAGAATCACTCCAAAATTCCTCACCAAACTCTCATACTAAATTCAGAAAAATGAAGTATCAAACAAATGAAAAATAAAAGCATTAAAATTGTAAAATATGCCAGAAAATAAAAAAATGCATGAAATTAATATTTTTTAATCCTCTAAAATTCTAAAGACCCTAAGGAAACCAGGGAAAAAAGTCTCATCCTAAAATGATCATTTTTTAATTTGTTATGAATTTATCTCTAATCATATGTAAAACATGAAAATACAAGAAAATCAATTAAAAATAGCAAACTGGCGTAATGAATAGCAATTGGGTTCAGTTATAAATCAGAATTGGGCCCAGGAGGGGGTGTGCGTAGCAAGCGCATACTAAGCCCAAAAACAATTCAGAAAATAAAGTGGAAAATATAAAGAAAATGAAAAACGTCTGTATCAAATAGCAAGTAATTTCCTTGTAAATCTCAATGGGCCTGGGAATGAGGGTGTCATTAGCAACTATCACACTAAGCCCACCCAGTAAGCATTAATGAAACACAGCATTGCTTATGTTTCAGACTCTTCACAAAACAACACACGATCTGAGCCATTGGATGAGGGTTTGGGTTAAAGTCCACTGAAGATCCTAGGGTTACAAAGTCGTCTTCCTCATTTGAAAGTTGGAGGGAAGAATAACCAGACGGTGGCCGGAGGTGGCGCCGCCGTCGTCCCCAAACCTCACCTTCATGAATACTCACCTAATCTTACCTCTAAACACAACAACATGCTCGTTTTTTCACCAAGAATCCAACCATGCCCTACACTTGCATTGAATCATCCTCCATCTCAAAACACGATAGAAAACTCAGAACAAGCTCAAAATTTAATCCTCAGCAATCTCAAAATTAAAGTGCCCAACATCATCACCACGCTACATGAGCAATTACCACTATCTAACTAAGCTTAATTCATCAAGATCAGCAAGAACAGTCCATCACAAGAAAATTGGTCACCTAAGGTTTCATCTCTAAACCTCAAAATTCTTTACCAGAAACGACCTAGCCATGATCTACATTGCATCTAACCATTTAAAATCTAACAATTCTACCTATATCAAGCTAGACGATGAAGTTTACTAACCTGTGAAAATTGAGTGAACAGAACAATGAAACCTTCAAATCTCCCTTCAATCTCTTCCAGATATGATCAATGATTGATTATCAAGCTTCTGTATGCATCAATTTGTGTTGAATCTCTCTGAATCCTCAAATACGATTTTCAATTGCAAGCTTGAAACTCACGATGCTCCTTCTTGATTCTTCAATGTTCTTGCTCAGAATTCCCTCCAAACTCACTCACAAACTCAATATGAAGCTACTGAATACAAAAGCTTTCTTTGAAATGGCTCAAATTCGTGTAACCGATTCTGTTTTGCAAGGTGCAAAATCAGAATTCTATCTCTCAATTCTCTCTTAATCTTCACCAACCAATGCCTTGAATCAGTCATAAACCTTATATAGAACCTGTAGGAATGCTCTAGAAACTTCTGAAATGATCTATGTGAGATATCCAATATCTCTTGCACTTGAAATTATCATGAGAAGTTCATACATGACAGCTGAGTTTTAGCTTGCTTCAATACCTTGATTCTGATCCAATTTCTCTCCATATGATATTTGAAGGTGTTAAGAATGGTTAGATCCTTGGTTTTGATCCCATGAATGGTTTGGCATATGTAACTTATATGTGAAGCTACCAAATGCAAATGTGTTCAAATGACCTCAAATGGGAAAATTGGCATTGCCATCATCTTTAAAACCTTATTTCTGATCAAATTGATATGTCATATGCCCCATTTTGACCTTAAAACAAAAAATCACAAATTTGACTTTTTAAATGACTTTAATTCTTCCTTTTTTTAGGCCATTTTTGCAATTTTGTGATACAAGCCATTCCAAGCTCTCATGACCTCATATCTGACCTAGAAACACCATTCTAAGCACACACCATGTTGAACATTTTTTCATTTGAGGAGTGGAAGATAGAGATTTTGACCTATGTTGAAAAATGACCTATAATTCAACTTTCCCAAAATACCCCTGGATTGCCAAGATCATAACTTGAGTTCCACAAATCTTATTAAGGACTTATACTACTCAAATTAAAGGTAATATCAAGCCCTACAATTCTTATGTTGGCCAAGAATCCATTTGAAAACTCCTTGATGGGCAAAAGTTGCTTGGAAGTCAAGTGACTTTCACAGACAAATTTCAGTGTCCTCTGGTGACCTGTAACTTGCAAGAACCATAACTTGAGTTCTACAAATCTCCTTGAAGACTTCTAGTACTCAAATTAAAGCTATGGAGAAGCTCTACAAGTTTCATGTTGGCCAAGAATCCAATTGAAACTTGTATTTTGACCTATGTGGCTTGGAATTCCAGTGCTATACAGGGGATTTTACCCTAGGAACCCTGTATCAAACACCTCCAACCACTCTTGATTCTCTTGAACTTGATCTTGACTCATCCATACACATGATTTAACATATCAACCCATGATTTCCATGACCTAGAGCTAGGTCTTGATGCCCTTTCTTTACTCTCCTTGACCTAGGGTTACCCAGATGAAACCCTACTTGTACACACCTCAACTGTGGTTCTTGAACTTGATACCATGACTTGTCTAAGCTTCAATAGGGCTCTCTAGGCCTCCCATGGGATCCCTACACACCTCAAATTAATAATTCCATGTTGATTATCTTCAATACACCTCAAGTTAGGAGAGAAATCCACCTGTGGGCACTCAAACCTCTCAAGACTTCAAATCACTCCTTGATGGCCTGGGAGGCTTCTCCTTTTGGATAACACACCTTGCTAAGCTCTTCCTTTGATAGACACCTTGATCCCTTGTTGGAGGCATGCTATGCTATGATATGCAAATGATTAGACTGTGTATATGATGTAACTATGCAAATGAAATGCAATGAAACATAAATCAGGCAAGAAAAGGTTGAGCAAATTTTAGGGTGCAACAGATGCCCCTATTCAAACGGCTTGGACCCGACTGGGTGAAGAGCGAACGGCCTTCAAACAATCGAGGTACGAGACGGTTGAATACCAAGAAACCTAGAAATTTTCTAACCGCAGAAACAAACTACCTAACGGCTTGGGGAAAGGCATCCACCAACTGAACCTGGTTGTTACGGCAACACCTGATTCAATGTCTGATAATAACTCTGATTCCAACGTCGGTCACCTGTGTAACACCACAGGTACCGAATGGCTTCGTCCACAACTGGACTACTCTTGTTAACACAAGAAGGGAAACAAATTCGTCAACACGAATAGAGATTCCGTTAACACGGAGAAATCCCGGCTACTCCGCGGGGGATGAGTTGGTCGCCTCCCACCAACACGAGGAGGTCCTATCAATCATGGGCAATAAAATTTGTCGACTTTACTGGGGAAACATTTCTATCAAATCACAGGAAACTCACCTGCCTATCCATACGGGAAAATCATCTGCCTGAACACAGGAAAGTTCATCCGCCTGCTTCATACGGGAAAATCATCTGTCTGAACACAGGAAAGTTCATCCGCCTGCTTCATACGGGAAAATCATCTGCCTGAACACATGAAAGTTCACCCGCCTGCTTCATACGGGAAAATCATCTGTCTGAACACAGGAAAGTTCATCCGCCTGCTTCATACGGGAAAATCATCTGCCTGAACACAGGAAAGTTCATCTGCCTGCTTCATACGGGAAAATCATCTGTATGAACACAGGAAAGTTCATCTGCCTGCTTCATACGGGAAAATCATCTGCCTGAACACAGGAAAGTTCATCCGCCTGCTTCATACGGGAAAATCATCTGTCTGAACACAGGAAAGTTCATCTGCCTGCTTCATACGGGAAAATCATCTGTCTGAACACAGGAAAGTTCATCCGCCTGCTTCATACGGGAAAATCATCTGCCTGAACACAGGAAAGTTCATCCGCCTGCTTCATATGGGAAAATCATCTGTTTGAACACAGGAAAGTTCATCCGCCTGCTTCATACGGGAAAATCATCTTGGATATAGCTTCCTTGCCTATTCTTGGTAGTAGCTAACTCCACTGGGGATATTCTGAAAATAACTGCCCGACACCCGTTTCGACAACAAGTGACCACTTCTGAAATTTTGATTTATGAAACCCTGTAATGCTGCCACGATAGCAAACCTGAAGAAAAACACTCCGGTGGTCGGATAAGAGAAACTTCAACCAATAATTCTGTGGGGATAATAACAAGAACTGTATCACCACATGTCTCACAGCGAGACTTCGAATATCTGGAAATAGATCTGAGATAGAACTCCATACTCCCGTTGAGAAACACACCTGAAAGCAAAAAGTTAACCAACCTGATTTATGTTCAAAATGTGTATGTTTGACAATGGCGTAGTGCTCCATACGTCATGGAAATGCTACGCGTTTCTGGGTAGGTGCAATCATGATAATATATGCAAATGCAAATGCAGGTTCAGGCTGCTGGGGAAGGCTCTGACAAGCTTGCTTCAACATGGCTGTTGAGGACAAATACCACCCTGTTGGGGATGAATGGGTATCGCAAAGTATTCCGGCAAAATAAATGCCGGAAACACAACCAAACTCTGCCGAGGAGAGATTAAACATCGATTTCCGCTGGGAGGAAAGAACAACACCTGCTGGGAAGAGTAACTCAGCTGGGGAAGAAATAACCCTTCTGGGGGACAACTGTCTGGGTATAGTTTACAAACTCGGAGCTAACACTCCGCTGGGGATAATCATCTTGACAAAAGCATGACAACCTGTAGGGAGGAAGAAAACCATCGTCTGCGGGTATAAACCTTTCGAACCAACTGAGGCTTGGTTAAACACTGCGGGAATCTTCCATGCTGAGGACTGACCCTGCACATATCCGACTCACTGGGGAGCGTAACCTCTGCAGGGGATACTGACTTCGACTTGCTGGGGATGTCCTGCGGACAACTTCCCCGAGGATACTCTTCTGGGGAAAATGATTCCCTCCCTTGGGAAGGGATAAACGTCATTTCAAATCTCGGGAATAAGCTACGACTAGCTAAGGAATGATGTCAACTGGAATCAGGCTCTGTCATCCATTGATTTGGCTGGGGAATACAATCCCTGACTGTTTGCTCCAAAGGTAAGAACCCTGCAAAACACAAATGAGACAAAACAAGCCTGTACAACAGGAACTATCCAGGTTAGCATCCGCGACATTACTTCAGTCAATTCGAAGTTTTAGCAATTATTGGCAAGGGCCAACAAGATTATGCCAGTGCAAGTTTATCAAAAACATCGGCGTCTTTCACAAACAAAACAGTAAAGAACAAACATCAAGTACTGAATAACATGTTTTATTGATAACGGGCCTCTGAATAGGCAAAGTTTTGTACACCGGATGCAACTCCTGAAAAGAGGAAGTTACGCACACACACACACACACACACACACACACACACACACACACACACACACACACACACACACACACACACACACACACACACACACACACACACACACACATATGCACAAAAAGCATAAATAAAAATACAAGACAATATTTGTATACATGTCGGAGACGTGGTACAGACAAACACCATGAGCTGATCCTCCTATGACTCGCCTGACTCTGCGCTTTCCCAACACTCGATCTACGGAAGAGATTGTTTTTGGATAGACGGCCCCCCAGGTACTCCCAAACCACTAAGCACTGCTGTATCAAACCCGGACCGCAGTCATTTGCTTTTTCAATCCCTAACTTTTGCGTGAATCGCCCTTTGCAGGTTTTCGATTCACCGGGATACCCTTTTTTGCCGAAGTCGCCCTTTTCAGGTTTTCGACTTCGTGGGTGTACATTTTTTCAATTTTATCCCTAATTTTTGCCCGAACCTTTTATTCCCCTTTTTTATGGTTCGCCGGGATGCCCCATTTTTGCATGGACTCTCTTTTTACTGTTTTTGACAGCGTCCGAATTCACAGGAGACGTAAAGTCTTCACCGTCCATGGTGGATAGTAGCAAGGCTCCTCCAGAGAAGACTTTTCTGACAACGTAGGAACCTTCATAATTAGGAGTCCACTTGCCCCTGTGATCTGTCTGAAAGCTTCGAGGGTGCACCTTCTTGTCGTAAGCTTTCTTCATCCGGCTCTGATATAACCGACCGTATGCTAAAGAAGCCAGCATCTTCTCATTCATTAAGCTGAGCTGATTCAGTCTATCTTTAACCCATTCTGCCTCGTCAAGTTGGACATCACGTAAAACCCTCAGGGAAGGAATCTCCACCTCCAACGGTAACACTGCCTCCATCCCATATACCAATGAGAAAGGGGTTGCCCCGATTGATGTGCGTACCGTCGTATGATAACCGTGTAAAGCGAAAGGTAGCATCTCGTGCCAGTCTTTATACGTCACAACCATCTTCTGGACAATCTTCTTTATGTTCTTATTTGCTGCTTCAACAGCGCCATTCATCTTGGGCCAGTAAGGAGAAGAGTTGTGATGTTCAATCTTAAAATTCTGGCACAACTCTTTCATCATTTTGTTATTCAAATTCGAACCGTTGTCGGTGATAATCCGCTCAGGGATTTCATATCTGCAGATAATATCTCGTTTGATAAATCTGGCTACCACTTGTTTGGTCACACTAGCATATGATGCTGCTTCCACCCATTTGGTGAAGTAATCAATTGCCACCAAAATGAACCGGTGCCCGTTTGATGCTGTAGGCTCAATCTTACCAATCATATCAATTCCCCACATTGAGAATGGCCACGGTGATGACATCACATTCAGAGGACTTGGAGGCACATGGACCTTATCCGCATAAATCTGGCATTTATGACACTTCTTTGCAAATTTGAAACAATCTGTTTCCATAGTTAGCCAATAGTAACCTGCCCGCAGCAGTTTTCTCGTCATAGCATGCCCACCAGCATGTGTACCAAATGTACCCTCATGTATCTCTTCCATGAGCAACTTCGCCTCTTTCTCGTCTACACAACGCAACAACACCAAATCATGATTTCTTTTGTATAGGACACCGTCCGGGTTCAAATAGAAATTGCCAGCCAATCTCCTGAGAGTCTTCTGATCTCGACTGGATGCCCCAGCCGGATACTCCTTGTTCTTCAGGAAATTCTGGATGTCAAAGTACCAGGGTTGACCATCGGGAGCCTCGTCGATGGCAAATATGAATGCCGGCATATCAAGCCGAGAGATAACAATCTGGGGAGCCTCGTTCCGGAAGTTAACTTTATACATTGAGGACAATGTCGCCAGGGCGTCAGCCATTTGATTTTCTGCTCGTGGTACGTGATGCAATTCCACCTTGTCAAAGAAAGGCAACAACCTCCTTGCATAATTCATATAGGGTATCAAATTAGGCTGACGTATCTCCCATTCTCCTTTGATCTGATTCACCACTAGAGCTGAGTCTCCGTATACATCCAGATGCTTGATTCACAAATCAATAGCCTCTTCCAGACCCATGATGCAAGCCTCATATTCAGCCTCATTATTGGTAACAGGAAAGGTCAATCAGGCAGTAAAGGGGATGTGCGACCCCTGAGGAGTAGTAATAATTGTGCCTATTCCGCTACCATAGGAATTTACAGCTCCGTTAAATATCAACTTCCATTTGGAACCCAACTCTAGTCCTTCATCCGGCAACGGTTCTTCACAATCTTTCATTTTCAGGTACATGATATCCTCGTCAGGAAAACCAAACCTCATCAACTGGTAGTCCTCAACAGGCTGCTCCGCAAGGTACTCTGACAGAACGCTACCTTTAATAGCCTTTTGCGAGACATATTGGATATCATATTCGGTTAACACCATCTGCCATCGGGCAATTCTTTCGGAGAGTGCTTGCTTTTCAAACACATATTTGATTGGATCCATCTTTGAAATTAGCATAGTTGTATGATTCAGCATGTATTGCCTCAAACGTTTGGCGGCCCAGGCTAGCGCACAACACATTTTCTCGAGCATTGAGTATCTGGACACACAGTCAGTAAACTTCTTACTCAAATAGTAGATCGCATGCTCTTTACGTCCGGTCTCGTCGTGTTGACCGAGAACACAACCCATACTTTCCTCAAGAACCGTCAAATACATAATGAATGGTCTCCCGACCACCGGGGGTATCAAAACAGGAGGTTCCTGCAAGTATTCTTTTATCTTGTCGAACGCCTTTTAACAATTTTCATTCCAGGTAAACACCTGATCCTTTTTCAACAACTTGAATAACGGCTCGCATCTCGCAGTTAGGTGAGATATGAACCGGGCAATATAGTTCAACCTCCCTAAAAACCCACGCACTTCTTTTTCTGTTTTAGGCGTCGGCATTTCTTGTATTGCTTTTATTTTTGCAGGATCAACCTCTATTCCTTTTTCGCTCACGATAAACCCTAGCAGTTTACCCGATCTCACCCCGAAGGTGCACTTATTAGGGTTCAGTCTCAACCTGAACTTCCTAAGCCTCTTGAACAGTTTCAGTAGATTAACCAAATGCTCCTCCTCCGTCTGGGATTTGGCAATCATATCATCAGCATAAACCTCGATCTCTTTATGCATCATGTCATGAAAGAGAGTCGTCATAACACGTTGATATGTTGCCCAAGCGTTCTTCAATCCGAAGGGCATCACTTTGTAGCAAAATGTTCCCCAGGGAGTAATGAAGGTAGTCTTCTCCATGTCTTCTGGCGCCATTTTGATCTGATTATAGCCCGAGAAGCCGTCCATGAAGGAGAATACGGAGAACTGAGCAGTGTTATCAACCAGCACATCAATGTGAGGAAGTGGAAAGTCATCTTTTGGGCTCGCCCTATTCAAATCACGGTAGTCTACACACATTCTCACTTTACCGTCTTTCTTCGGTACTGGTACTATATTAGCAACCCATGACGGATAAGTTGTAATAGCTAGGAAACCAGCATCCCACTGTTTTTGAACTTCCTCCTTGATTTTCACAGCCATGTCTGGTCTGGTTCTTTTGAGTTTCTCTTTAACAGGCGGACATTCCTCTCGCAACGGTAGACGGTGCACAACCATGTCCGTATCTAACCCAGGCATATCCTCGTACGACCAAGCAAAAATATCACCATATTCTCTCAGTATCTCGATCAGCCTTTGCTTGACGTCGCTCTGCAGCGCAGCCCCTATACGGATATTTCTCACAACTTCTTCCTGTTTCAACAAACGAGTCAGCTCCTCTGGCAGGTCGCTATCCTCAACAATCTCTTCCCCTGCTCGGAATACCGGGTGCTCGAAGTCGAAACGAGTCATAGGCGGTTCGTATGAGATGTCGTCTGAAATATTAGTCCTACAAAGGAAATCGTTAAACGCTTCAACATGCCAACAAAGAAAATAACCATGTTGCCATTTATTGTTAAAGTAAAAACAAGAAAAACAGGGATCACAATATTTGAATATGAAAAAATGCCTTTATTTCATGATTAAAACAGTGCAATACACATAATCAAGTAGCCCTAATGTAACATCACTATGCCCCGGGTAGGACATAGGATTATTCAACAATTGATAAAACAAATCATTATTGTTTAAAAGTCACTGGGACGGTTTCCCGGATGGACCAGTTGCAGAGACTTTGCCCTGGCACGCTTGGCTTGATTCATGCGTTCATATCGCAGTCGCTATCCCCGTCCTCGGCATCGGAAATAGCATTGATAGTCTTGAAGCACACCCCGCTTGGCGTAATCGTGACCGGTCCTTTGAACCTGGGCGCTCCTGAAGATGACGCTGACGACGTCGGTCGATACCCTACCCCAAACTTGTCATTCTTCACGGGAATCTCCAATACCTGCCCCTAGCCTTTAGTCTCACCAGTCTGCACTAAAGCCTGAGCCTCCTTGTAAGATGACACTGCCACATCTGATATTTTACTGGAACCCTGGGCTTTGTCTTTAATTTGCAACCCCTCGAAGGCTTGACAAGGTGTCTCGTGTATTTATCCATCGACCTCCATATATCTGAACGAGGACAGGTGACTGACCAAAATATCCTCCTCCCCACAGATGGTAACCACACTATCACCCACCATGTACTTTAGCTTCTGATGCAATGTGGATGTGACTGCCCCGGCAGCATGGATCCATGGGCGCCCAAGAAGACAACTATACGCTGGCTGGATGTCCATTATATAGAATTCAGTTTCAAATATTTCAGGCCCCACCTGCAACGGTAATGTTATTGATCCGAAAACTGACCTCCTTGTTCCGTCGAACGCTCTCACCACTAAATCACTGGGCGTGCAGATAATCCCCCTGATATCCAATTTCATCATGGCTTTCTTCGGTAGCACATTCAGGGAAGATCCAGTGTCTACTAAAACATGGGACATGACCGTGCCCTGGCATTCTACTGACACATGTAATGCCATATTGTGCTCTCGCCCTCTTGGAGTCAAATCAAAGTCTGTGAAGCCCAAACTGTGCCCCGCATTGACATGCACCATCACCCCTTCTAACTGATTAACAGAAACTTCTTGAGGAACGAACGATGCGTCTAGAATCTTCAGCAAAGCGTTCCGATGGGCCTCGGAACATAACAGCAATGATAGGATGGAAATTTTTGACGGCGTTTGCTGGAGGTGCTCAACGATTTTGTAATCACTTTTACGAATGAGCCTCATAAACTCCTCCACATCCTTAAGTGACGTTTCCTTTTCATTCGACTGAGAAGGACCACCCTCAGTTACCTTGGCTTTACCCTTGGCTAATCTTTCTGCCTCTACCTCGGGTGACATGAAGATTCTTCCGCTTCTGGTCATACCCCCTGTTCCGACAACATTATCTACAACCCCAGCTGGTTGTCTATTGACTTCAATTTTCTCACCGTCACAATATACCTCCAATCCGTAAGTCTACGACACTGCTTTAGTACTCTCAAAAGGGACTGACCCTGCTTTGGTAATTGTGATCGTCGGCCTCCTGGCGGGCGCCGTTATCGTTATTGTTTTCCTCGGAATCGTCACCGTCGCAACATCGTTCTTCTCATCACACAATGCCTCTACAGGCTTTTCAACCGCGGTTCGATCAAATTGCAAGGTACCTTCATCCATCATAGCCTGAATGCCCTGCTTCAACTCATTACAACCCTCTGGCTGGGTCCAACAATCCAAGCAAAACTCATCACATCCCGGGAATACACCCCCTTTTAACAACGTGCTTTTAATCTCACCCAACAGTGTCTTCAGCTCATTGACATCCATCACTAGATTCAAATTTTCTTCTGTCAAGATGGCATTTGCCCCATGATTGGGCATAGGCTTTTGTACGATATTTGGACCCACCTGTCCAAAGTTGATAGCTTTGTTATTCAACAAATCCTGAACTTTGTGTTTAAATGCCTGATAAGCTTCTACGTCATGCCCGGGTGCCCCGGAATGGAATTCGCAATGTTTGTTAGCATCATATCCATAAGGAAGTACCGACCCTGTAGGCGGTGCCAAAGTCCTCTTTTCCACCAAGTTCAACCCTAGCAGGGTCTGAAGGAGTTCTGCATACGTGGAAGGAGGCTTATCAAATACCCTCTTCGGCCTTACATTCTGAAACCTTCCTTGTCCCTGATTCTGCCTTTGCTGCGGCTGCGGTTGTTGTTGCTGTTGTTGCTGTTGTTGCTGAGGAATTGGAACAGTAACACTGGCTATCTGTTGAGGCTGAACATACTGATTCCTTCCTCTGCCCCTACCCCTGCCACCAAACACGGCACTAGTATCACCCTGTCGTCTACCACCGAATGCCTTTCTTGTGCCTCCTGCTGAGGTAGACTCACCTGCTTGGAATCTTCCAACTTTAATCCTGTTCTTAATCTTCTCCCCCATAAGAATCAAATCTGAGAAACTGCCCAATGACACACTAAATAATTTTTCGTAGAACATCCTCGTAAATGTCCCAATGAACATGTCGTTCATCTCTCTTTCAATTAAAGGAGGATGCACCCTCGCTGCCACATCGCGCCACCTTTGCGCATATTCTTTAAAACTTTCACCATTTTTCTGTGACAAACCCTGTAATTGGACCCTGTTCAGCGCCAGATCGCGGTTATATTTGTAATGCGTCACGAAAGCATCAGCCAACTGCTTCCAGGTTTTAATCTGCGTGGGCTCCAGCCCCATATACCACTCAAGCGACGGTCTTGATAAGCTATCTTGAAAGAAATGCATGAGCATCCTTTCGTCATCCGAATACGCGAACATCCTTCTGTAATAAGAGCGGACGTGTACCTTAGGGCAGGTATCCCCTTTGTATTTGTCAAATGTCGGAGCCTTGAATTTCAACGGCACCCTCAGCCCTGGCACCAACCCCATAGTAGTCATATCTAATTCAGCGGAGTTCTGATCAACCACACCTTTCACCTGCTCTTCTAGCATTTTGATCCTCTGAACCGGGTCAATAGGTCCTTCAGGTCCCATACCTCTTCCTGAAAAAGCGTCATCCTGTTGATCCACATTCCAGTCATTGCCATATCCATCATAACCCATGTTACGGCCAAGTCCCTGCTGATTGAACACAGGACCCTGTCCTCGGTTGCCGAACCCCAGATTGACCCCAGCAGGTCCAAAGCCATTGTTGAAAGAAAATGCCCCAGCACCGTTCACATTCACATTACCGAATCCACCATTACCGTAGCCGTACCCCTGGTTGTTGAGGTAACCGTCATTACCGAAGCCTTGATTGTTGAACCCGAAGTTCCCGTCCTGATTGACGTTGCCATACCCATTGTTTCCAAAGCCAACATTGTCAATGAATCCTTGATCAGCATCCACAGTGTTGCCTTTGTTGTTAACAACATGCCCATCACCGCCGTTTCCAGTATTGCCATTACCAGCGCCAGCACCTGCACCAGTACCAGTGTTTCCATTGGCAGTCACAACAGGTGGAGTAACAACTGCCGGTATCTCATTCTCCCGGCGAGGAGTTTCAACAGAAATGTGGTCAGTGTTGCCATTTCCGTTTGCCCGCGTCAGCAACGACTGCACCAAAGTCTGAAGATTCTCTTGGCCCTTGGCCATGGTCTCCATAGCTTGCATGAACAAAGTCAACTTCTCACGGATTTCCTGCATCTCGACATTGAACTTGATCCATTACTTTCTTGCAGTTGTTTCGGGTTGAGTAGCGGTGGACTCTTTGTTCGTCAATCCTGAAAAACCTGAGAGATGCAGGAAATGAGATACAAATTCAACAAGTAACTGGCAATGCAAAATGGATGTGCAGATGCAATATGTGTCTGTGCGTTAGGGAGATCAACCCCTGATTCTAGTGCCAGTGTAGTGACAGTGATAGTAATAAGAAGCCCGAAATCCAATCATGGAAAACATCTCATATATTGCTGAAAAGCCCATCGAGTTAGGAATACAATACCACTGAGTGTACAATAGGAAAGCATGACCTCAACCAATAATCCTGGTGATGGCCAGCACAAGGCAAATAAAGCATACACATCAATACATAAGATAATCAAGTGCAACCGTATGCCTGGTACTCCTCTAACAATCTCTTAGTCTTAGGATGATTCGGCTGAGAAAGCAACCCTTCGACGAGCGAGTCTCTTTGCCTGATAACACGCTGGAGATCACCAATGGATTCCTCCCAAACACCTTCTCCAAAGCAATCTTCTAGCTTCCGCTTCTAAAACGCAGACTCTTTCTTGCACTTGATAACTTTATTCAAGGCATTCTGGACATCATACCTCCGCATAACCTCTTCTTCCAACCTCTTCTGGCTAGCTTTCAACTGACCTTCCAGCTCAGAGATCTGCAGCTTCAGTTTGTCTTCTCTTTCCTTATTGCCGGTCAGCGTGGCATTCCAAGTTTTGTTGAATGCAGAGATCTCCCGGTAGGCTATATCAAGTGCTTTCTTCTTAGACTCCAGCATATCATGAGAGCTCTTGAAATCTATCCCCAAACGTTCATGCTTTTTTCGTTGTTCAGTCAGTTCTGTGCCTAGTTGATTCACCAGCTTCGTTTGCTGCTCGAAGGAATATACGACTTCATTCCTTTCGCTCCTGAGTTGCACTAACTCTTCTTCCAACTTCTCGTTGGCTTTCATCAGCTCTTTTTTCTCCTTCACAACTCGTTCATATCTCTCAATAGGCACGGTAGTTGGCTCTTCAATCACGGGGGGAGCAGGAGGTAATGCTGCAGGGAACGGCATCCGCACCTGCTTTGCTCTATCTTGGATCCAGCCTTTGTACGGGGCATAGGCTTGACAATCATTCTTACCCAACAACGCCTTACCCCTCTTGTGGACATTATTCCAAGCATGCTGAAGATTGGACAATAGTTCTCCCTTCAAATCACCTGTGAAGTACAGAGACTCCTGTACTTCCTCCTCTTTTGGCGGGCTTTTCAAAGCATACCCGAATTGCCTGATCAACAATGAGGGATTGTAGTTGATGCACCCTTTCCTCCCAAATTAGAGGAACGTTAGGATATCCGACGCAGCTGTAGATGATCACAGATCCCAGTAAATCTTTATTAAACCAGACAACATCTTCTGAAGAAAGTCCCATCAGATGCTCAGACCAATCCACCGTATCTGCAGGCTCAGCGAAGATACCCTTCTTGGGCAGATGACTCTCAAACCACATATACAACAAAGGCCCACAACAAGAGACGTTCTTGCCCCTCCTGTTCTCGTTCTTATAATGCAATGAGTGATAGAAATCTCCAATCAGAGTAGGCACAGGATTGCCTGAAGCAAATATATAGAATGCATCCAAATCAACAAAGTCAGGCAGGTTCGGGAACAGTACAATGCCATAGATACACAATGCAAGAATATCATTAAACACAATCCAACATCCATTCTTGGCGTACTCTTGTGCTTTCCCAACTAAGAACTTGAGAGAAAAACCAGACACCCTATTCCACGAGGTTAACAACAACTCTGAGGAGTCTAAATGCAAGCAACAACCAAATCCTCCAATTTGGGCTCAGCATCCATATGAATGAAAGGTACCCTGTTCTGAATGGTCAACTCTAAGATCTCAGCATATTCCTCCATGGTCGGAGCCAGAATGAAATCAGGGAAAGTAAAACACCTCAGCGGGGGATCATAGAATTGCATTAGCGTGTATAATCCGTTACGCTCATACATGGATGGTTTATACACCAATCTAAGTAATTTCCCATAACTCTTCTTGAAGCTCTTCTTCACATCATCATCATCTAAGGATATCAAACCAAGCAAAGAAGAAACATCTGGAGTAGGCAATTTGTAAGCCACAGTCTTCTTCAGAGTATCCATAATATCGGCAGACAAAAATCCGGGCAACTAGAGCCAGAGGGTATGAAATGCACCTGCAGCACAGACACAGGTTAAGGATATGCAGAATGAGTATGCAACAATGCAATATGAAAACATGCAACAGGGATCAAGTGATATATTGCTGAAGAGATCCATCCACAATATCTGTCTCAACAGGCCCGCAGTACTGCTCAAACCTGGTCTCAACAGACCCACAACAATGCTCCAACCTGGTCTCAACAGGTCTATAACAAAGCTCCAACCTGGTCTCAACAGACCTATAACACTGCTCTGGTGAAGAAACCCTAAGTAACCACACATACTGATCCAATGTCAAGAAAACCGGGTAGTCTGGAGGTCAAGTTTCCTGCGTGCCCCCAATCCCTCTCACAGGTAGGTGTCCTATCAACTGACACAAGGTATGGCATCCTATGCGGTCGTCGGCGTCACAGACTTTCAAGACTGATGATACGATACCCAGAAGGTGTGGCATCATCATGTCCTGAAGAGGCCTCACTTAGCCAACTTCCAAATGATCGGTCCCCGGAGTCGACAATCCAACTAACCAACAACCCCCTCAACCCAAAGGGTTGAAAAAGAAGTCAACCAGAAGAACCTCGTCCGAGCGTGGATTTTGCGGGACACTGGTACATGCAAAGCATGCACGCGCCCACTACTTTCCACAACTAATTCTAGGTGCACTCAAGCCCAGGTTCGGCTTATCTCTCAATAGATCACCCTCTCCCCACAGCAGCAATAACAAAACAAAGCTGACAATAAAATGCGGAAAGTAAAGACAGAAATGTAAATCCACATAAAACCCACGACGGGAAAACAAGCGCTAGGACTGACTCGCGCAGGGAACTGTTGGAGTCCCCAGCAGAGTCGCCAGCTGTCGCTACTGCGAAAATCGGCGCCGACTATGACAGAAGAGTCGCCACCGTGTGTTATTTATCCCACAAGAGGGAAAGGAAACGCCCAGAGTAAACCTAACACAAAAAGGGAAAGGAATGGTCGTCGCAACCAAATCCTGGATTCGGGAGTCGGTTACGCAAGGGGAAGGTATTAGCACCCCTCACGTCCGTCGTACTCGACGGGATCCACGCTTGTTTTCTAGTACGGATTGTTATTCTATCTACTCTAAAGGTCAAGGATTAAAAAGAAAAGAAAATGACTCGGCAAAGTATCGCACTTTATGCCTACGTATCCCCGTCTGGAACGAGAAATCATAGTCAACGCAGTTCGCCTACCTACGGGAAAGGAGGGGAAGGTTGCTCGCTAGGATACGGCATCCTATGTCTACGTACTTTCATACAGCATGAAAGATCAG
This sequence comes from Lathyrus sativus, assembly GCA_963859935.3. Taxonomy (NCBI): domain Eukaryota; kingdom Viridiplantae; phylum Streptophyta; class Magnoliopsida; order Fabales; family Fabaceae; genus Lathyrus; species Lathyrus sativus. Next base: position 353,305,405 of record OZ012739.1, on the reverse strand, counting down.
AGCAAACATATTTCAGGCTACGGAAGACACAAGCTTGTCTGACTGTTTGTTATTACCTTCTGAAAAGGGTTTTTCTTGATTAAGAGTCCAAGCGGACAAAAATGACACTTTGATGTTTGTTTTGAATCTTTTACGAAAGAAGTGTTTTTTTTAGTTTGTTTGCGATCTCTGACGCACTAGAGACTATGATTTGAGAGTGACTACGTCGCGTGTCACCCAAAGGGTACCACACTAAGCAGCCAGACTACGGGAAAGAAGCTCTCCAGCAACCCTTTCTCAAATAGCTTAAGGCTCGTAACGTACGACATCGATTAACCTTATTACTGTGTTTTTGAATTGTTTTGGGATAAGAAGAGAAAGAAGCTCTAAAAACCTAGGGTTGAAAAGGGGAAGCAAAACTACCCTAAAGTTGTCATGCATGGATAGACATCTTAATGTCTGTCATATTTCTCTCTTGCACAAAGAGAAACAGAGATCCTAGGGGATAAACAACAAAAGAAACAGATATATACAGTAAACAGTAAACATGTATGCAATGCATCAATACAAGCAAGGCAAGGGAGTCCCGCTCAACCTCGAACCTGAGGAAACAACAGGCAAAATGAATCAACATTCACTTCAAACCTATGGGGCAAGTTGAACAAGCCAATAAACAATACAGAAAACAAAACCCCAAAGCAGAGGAGGCAGCCCAAGCAGCAACACCAAACTCCTACAGCAAAACAGCACAATCAGCAACAACTCTGACAACTACAGAAAACCCCAGCTCAAAAGCAACAATAAACCCTAGCTTCAATCCTCCAGCAAGCTCCTGACAGCAAAGTTGACAGTAATATAGCTCCATCCTCAAGCAATCCTCATGAAAGGCATCTTCAACATCTTAGATCTTCATATCCAAGCTCTAACAAGCTCCACCAAGAAAGATTTGTTATTGAGATCAAGTTATAATGAATGGAAATCAGTGAAAACCAAAGGAAATCACTAAAAACCATCATCTGCAAAGAAGGGTATCCTCAAAAGTTCTACTCTTTAAGGCATGCCAATCATCCCTCCAAGGGAGAGATGAACTTCCTTAAGAGGACTTTGCATCATAGGATAGGATAGAGGCACAGGAAGCTCTCTATGTTTGCAAGAAGAAACAAGACTAGTCTATTGCTCTTCCTATATGCCCTAATCCCTAAGCCTTCAAAGGCAATCCAACAGAGAAGAAATCTTCATGCCCAAGCTCCAAGCTCTATCTCCAAGCACCCTTAATGCCTCTAGAAGCTCCATCAAGCAAAACCCAAGCCCAAAGCACAAATAAAATACCCCAAACCAAAGAAACAAACCAAATGCCCAAGGGGAAAACACACAATCACCACTCAAATTGCAAAAATCAAGTAAAATACTAAAACTCATTGTAAAATCCTAGGTAAATTTCTAAGGGAACCTAACCCTATACCCAGTACCCCATATAAACCCCAAGGCCTAAATCAAACCCTAAGTCTCCAAACTATGCCCTAAACTACAACTAGTTGTATTAAAACCCTAATTCTAACACCTCTCCTATTCACCTCTCAAACTAACCTAAATTTTAGTCACAAAAATATGACAAAATTCCTAAGGGTACATGCTTCCCTAATCTAATCAACCTCACAAGAATCACTCCAAAATTCCTCACCAAACTCTCATACTAAATTCAGAAAAATGAAGTATCAAACAAATGAAAAATAAAAGCATTAAAATTGTAAAATATGCCAGAAAATAAAAAAATGCATGAAATTAATATTTTTAATCCTCTAAAATTCTAGAGACCCTAAGGAAACCAGGGAAAAAAGTCTCATCCTAAAATGATCATTTTTTAATTTGTTATTAATTTATCTCTAATCATATGTAAAACATGAAAATACAAGAAAATCAATTAAAAATAGCAAACTGGCGTGATGAATAGCAATTGGGTTCAGTTATAAATCAGAATTGGACCCAAGAGGGGTGTGCGTAGCAAGCGCATACTAAGCCCAAAAACAATTCAGAAAATAAAGTGGAAAATATAAAGAAAATGAAAAACGTGTGTATCAAATAGCAAGTAATTTCCTTGTAAATCTCAATGGGCCTGGGAATGAGGGTGTCATTAGCAACTATCACACTAAGCCCACCCAGTAAGCATTAATGAAATGCAGCGTTGCTTATGTTTCAGACTCTTCACAAAATAACACGCGATCTGAGCCATTGGATGAGGGTTTGGGTCAAAGTCCACTGAAGATCCTAGGGTTAGAAAGTCGTCTTCCTCATTTGAAAGTTGGAGGGAAGAATAACCAGATGGTGGCCGGAGGTGGCGCCACCGTCGTCCTCAAACCTCACCTTCATGAATACTCACCTAATCTTACCTCTAAACACAACAACATGCTCGTTTTTTCACCAGGAATCCAACCATGCCCTACACTTGCATTGAATCATCCTCTATCTCAAAACACGATAGAAAACTCAGAACAAGCTCAAAATTTAATCCTCACCAATCTCAAAATTAAAGTGCCCAACATCATCACCATGCTACACTGAGCAATTACCACTATCTAACTAAGCTTAATTCATCAAGATCAGTAAGAATAGTCCATCACAAGAAAATTGGTCACCTAAGATTTCATCTCTAAACCTCAAAATTCTTTACCAGAAACGACCTAGCCATGATCTACATTGCATCTAACCATTTAAAACCTAACAATTCTACCTATATCAAGCTACACGATGAAGTTTACTAACCTGTGAAAATTGAGTGAACAGAACAATGTAACCTTCAAATCTCCCTTCAATCTCTTCCAGATATGATCAATGATTGATTATCAAGCTTCTGTATGCATCAATTTGTGTTGAATCTCTCTGAATCCTCAAATACGATTTTCAATTGCAAGCTTGAAACTCACGATGCTCCTTCTTGATTCTTCAATGTTCTTGCTCAGAATTCCCTCCAAACTCACTCACAAACTCAATATGAAGCTACTGAATACAAAAGCTTTCTTTGAAATGGCTCAAATTCGTGTAACCGATTCTGTTTTGCAAGGTGCAAAATCAGAATTCTATCTCTTAATTCTCTCTTAATCTTCACCAACCAATGCCTTGAATCAGTCATAAACCTTATATAGAACCTGTAGGAATGCTCTAGAAACTTCTGAAATGATCTATGTGAGATATCCAATATCTCTTGCACTTGAAATTATCATGAGAAGTTCATACATGACAGCTGAGTTTTAGCTTGCTTCAATACCTTGATTCTGATCCAATTTCTCTCCATATGATATTTTGAAGGTGTTAAGAATGGTTAGATCCTTGGTTTTGATCCCATGAATGGTTTGGCATATGTAACTTATATGTGAAGCTACCAAATGAAAATGTGTTCAAATGACCTCAAATGGGAAAATTGGCATTGCCATCATCTTTAAAACCTCATTTCTGATCAAATTGATATGTCATATGCCCCATTTTGACCTTAAAACAAAAAATCACAAATTTGACTTTTTAAATGACTTTAATTCTTCCTTTTTTTAGGCCATTTTTGCAATTTTGTGATACAAGCCATTCCAAGAAACACCATTCTAAGCACACACCATGTTGAACATATTTTCATTTGAGGAGTGGAAGATAGAGATTTTGACCTATGTTGAAAAATGACCTATAATTCAACTTTCCCAAAATACCCCTAGATTGCCAAGATCATAACTTGAGTTCCACAAATCTTCTTGAGGAATTCTAGTACTAAAATTAAAGGTAAGATCAAGCCCTACAATTCTTATGTTGGCCAAGAATCCATTTGAAAACCCCTTGAGGGGCAAAAGTTGCTTGGAAGTCAAGTGACTTTCACAGACAAATTTCAATGTCCTCTGGTGACCTGTAACTTGCAAGAACCATAACTTGAGTTCTACAAATCTCCTTGAATACTTCTAGCACTAAAATTAAAGCTATGGATAAGCTCTACAAGTTTCATGTTGGCCAAGAATCCAATTGAAACTTGTATTTTGACCTATGTGGCTTGGAATTCCAGTGCTATACAGGGGATTTTACCCTAAGAACCCTGTATCAAACACCTCCAACCACTCTTGATTCTCTTGAACTTGATCTTGACTCATCCATACACATGCTTTAACATCTCAACCCATGACTTCCATGACCTAGAGCTAGGTCTTGATGCCCTTTCTTTACTCTCCTTGACCTAGGGTTACCCAGATGAAACCCTACTTGTACACACCTCAACTGTGGTTCTTGAACTTGATACCATGACTCGTCTAAGCTTCAATAGGGCTCTCTAGGCCTCCCATGGGATCCATACACACTTCAAATTCATAATTCCATGTTGATGATCTTCAATACACCTCAAGTTAGGAGATAAATCTACCTGTGGGCACTCAAACTTCTCAAGACTTCAAATCACTCCTTAATGGCCTGGGAGGCTTCTCCTCTTGGATAACACACCTTGCTAAGATATTCCTTTGATAGACACCTTGATCCCTTGTTGGAGGCATGCTATGATATGATATGCAAATGATTAGACTGTGTATATGATGTAACTATGCAAATGAAATTCAATGAAACATAAATCAGGCAAGAAAAGGTTGAGCAAATTTTGGGGTGCAACACCTGTGAGGTGAGATATCAACCTTGCAATGTAGTTCAATCTACCTAGAAAACCACGAATCTCTTTCTTTGTATTCGGTGCTGGAATTTCCTGTATAGCTTTTATTTTTGCAGGATCGACCTCGATTCCTTTTTCACAGACTATAAACCCCAATAACTTTCCTGATCGCACACCAAAAGTGCATTTGTTCGGATTCAACCTTAGTCTGAATTTCCTTAACCTCTCAAACAACTTTAACAGATTCACCAAATGTTCTTCCTCCGTTTATGACTTTGTGATCATGTCATCAACATAGACTTCAATCTCGTGATGAATCATATCATGAAACAAAGTAACCATCACCCACTGATAGGTTGCCCCTGCATTTTTCAATCCAAAGGGCATTACCTTATAGCAAAAAGTCTCCCACGACGTGATAAAAGTCATTTTCTCCATGTCCTCTAGGGCCATCTTAATCTGGTTATGCCCGGAGAAACCGTCCATGAAGGAAAACACTGAATACTGAGCAGTATTATCAACAAGCACATCAATGTGGGGTAGCGGGAAATCGTCTTTCGGGCTTGCTCTGTTTACATCACGGTAATCTACACGCATCTTTACCTTACCATCCTTCTTAGGTACAAGTACGATGTTAGCGACCCACGAAGGGTAGTTCGTTACGGCAAGAAATCCTACATCCAACTGCTTCTGGACCTCTTCTTTTATCTTAACTGTCGTGTCCGGTCTAGTTCTTCTTAGCTTCTGTTTCACAGGTGGACACTCTTCTCGAAGAGGCAAGCGATGAACTATAATATCCGTATCAAGTCCGGGCATATCTTCATATGACTAAGAAAAGACATCTTTATACTCTCGGAGCATTTCTATCATTCTTTGTTTGTCATCATCCTCTAAAGAAGCCCCTATCCTGACTTCTTTTTTGTCTTCCTCTGTACCCAGGTTGACGACTTCGATTTCCTCCTGATGAGGCAGAATAACCTTCTCTTCTTGTCTCAGCAACCTGGAGAGCTCTTCAGGCAAGTCTTCGTCTTCTTCAATCTCTTCTTCAGCTTGAAAGATTGGATTATCAAAGTCATACCAAGTCATAGACGATTCTGAATCGGTGGCATATGCTATGTGAAACCTGCAATGATGATGATTTGATGCTTAAAATGATATGCAAACAAAACAAACCACATTGCCATTTTATTGTTAAAAATAAAACAAGAAAAACAAGGATCACAATATTTGAATGCAAAGACGCCCTTTGATTAATGATAAAATAATTGTTCAAAACATAAACAAGGATAAGACCCTACAGACAAAGACCACTATGCTCCGGGTAGAACATAGGGCTACACATAATCAGAAAACAAGATAATTACTCTTCACGGGTCACTTGGACAATTTCTTCAATAGTCCAGTTGCTCATGCTTCGGCCGGAAACACATGGGTGGATCCATGCATCCATATCACAATCACTATACTCCTCATCCTCGGACACAACATTGATTCAGTCAAATATCACCCCACCACTTGTAAACTAGACTGGTCCCCTGTAGCGTGGAGCGCTTTGCGAAGAAGAAGACGACGGGCTATACCCCAATCCAAACTTATCTTGTTTATTGGGGATGCTTAACACCTGCCCCAACCTTGAGATGATCCAGACTCTATCACGACTTGCGTTTCTTTGAATGAAGACAAAGCAATCTCAGGAACTCTGCCCACAACTGGCGCCTTCTCTCTGACCTAGACTGTCTCAAACGCTTGACACAGGGTCTCATGTATCTCCCTATCAACTTCCACATACTTGAACGAGGATAAGTGGCTGATCATAATGTCCTCCTCACCATAGACAGTGACAATGTTACCCCCTGTCACATCGCTGCGAAGAGGGGCCGACAATGACAGAAGAGTCGCCACCGTTCGTTATTTATCCCAAAGAGAGGGAAAGGAAACGATCAGAGAAAACCTAACGAAAAGGGAATAAGACAGGTCATCACAACCAAATCTCGGGTTCGGGAGTCGGTTACGCAAGGGGAAGGTATTAGCACCCCTCACGTCCGTCGTACTCGACGGGATCCACGCTTGTTGTCTATTTAAAGGAGTGTTAAACTATCTATGCTAAAGGCCACAGGGACAAAAGAAAAGAAAAGAGACTCGATAGAGCATCGCCGCTCTATGCCTATGTATTCCCTCGTGCAATGGGAAAGTCAGAGTCAACATAGTTCGGAACACTACGGGTGAAGGGTGGGGAAGGTTGCTCGCCAAGACATCATCGTCTTGTGCCTACGTATCCTCGTTTGGTACGAGAAATCAGAGCAAACATAGTTCGGGCCGACACGACCACAGGTTGGTTCAAGTGTTTTAACTGAGTAGGGTTAAATAGTGGTTCCAGTAGTTAGGGACGATGCCTGTTTGCGGTAGAACCAAAGCTTAGCACACTCTTTCTGAAAATGATTTTCATATTAACACCCCGAAGGATGAAAAGATTTGATGTTTTTGTTTTGTGTTTTTTTAAGACAAGAAATGGATTGAGTTATGGTTTGAAACTCATGTCGCACTAAAGACTATGACTCGAGAGAGAATGCGTCACATATCGCCCAAAGGGCATACGCTAAACACTCTAGACAGTTGAAAGGAGGCCCCCAACCATCATTCCTCGAGTACTTAAGGCTCGTAGCGTACAACACAAATTATTCTTTATTAAGTGTTTTGAATGTGAAATCAAGATCCTCAAAGATCAACTTTTGTTTTGATGAAGACAAATCACTCAAGAAGGCAAAGATGATCAACCATCAAGCATCAGGACAAAGATACAACTTTGAAGATGTTCTCATCTGAAGGTACAATGAGAATATCCATTAAGCATTTAAGTCCTAATTGCTCAAAGCTTTAAAAAACAATTTTCATGACTTGTTGCACTCTCACAAGCTTTTGAAAACAGGATTTTTTTAAGTTTTTCAAAGTGCAATCGATTGCACTCTTGGAGCAATCAATTGCATGATCAAATTTTTAACAATTTTTTATTCTGTTTTGAAGAGCAATCGATTGCTGCCTTTAGTGCAACCGATTGCATGCGTAAAAAACTCTCAGTTTTCAATTCTTTTTTGAAGTGCAATCGGTTGCTGCCTTAGTGCAATCGATTGCTCACTGAACGATTTTGAAAAATTCATTCTGAAAAATTGCATCTCTTCATTCAAATGTCTGTTAAATGTTTCCTTTGAAACATAACAACTGTTCATCAATTTTTCTGAAGATTTGCATGATTTCATCAAGTGATTTTTATGTGATATAAATACCTAGTTTTTCAAGATTCAAACAACCAACTTTTACATCAATTTAGGGCTGGCAATGAACCGAACCAACTCAAAAATAGTTCGGAATTTGATTTGACAATTAAATCGTTGAACTAGGTTCATGAACCAAATGAGTTGAATATGAGCGAAAAATTAAGTTCGTTAACTAAATGAGCTGAACTTGAACTATACATAGTTTGACTCGTTAGGTTCATGAGTCAACTCGATTTCATATGAGAAGAATTATATTGTCTTTAAGATTAGGTTTAAATATTTACTCCAAATCTTAGACAAATTTAATCTTCAATTTAGTATTTTTTGAATTAGACTCTCAAATGTATCTCTTGAAAGTTGTGTAGGTTTTGAGTTAGTAGATTTTAAAGATAAAGTTAAATTTCAATATGATAGCTTTTATTTTATTTTAATATTTTATTTAAAAAATATATATTTATTTAAAATGTCAAATATACTAAAAAATATATATATTTAAAAAAATAGTTTTTAAGTCCGTGAATCATGTGAGATGAACCTAATGAGATGAACCTAACGAGTTGAACCAGACTGTTTGTGAAGTTATAACGAGTCGAGTTTGAGCTTAAAAAAAAGTTCGTGTCGAACTCAAACTCAAACTCGAACTCGAACCAATTCTTAATGAGTCGAGCCGAGCTAAGGTGAATTCGACTCGACTCGACTCATTTCCAGCCCTACATCAATTCTTTATAATCTCTTTCAATCAAGATTCTTAAACTTTTTCTTTAAAACAATTTTCACAAATAATTTTCTGCATCAAATTTCATATCTTTTGAAAATAAAATTCTTGAGCAATAAGTCTTAGATACTTGTGGAAATTCCATTGAAAGAGAAGATTCAATCTCAGCTTTGATTACCAATTATACATTGTTACAAATCTTAAAAACTCAGAATTGTATTTTATTTTTCCCTTGCTGTTCAGGATTGTTGAAAGCAAGTGTGTGCATTAGAGAGGATTGTTCTCATTGCACTTAGTGTTTAGATCTTAAAGGTGTTTTAAAACCTTTGATCTCCTATAGGTTAGAGCAAATTATACAATTGATCCTAACTATAGTGAAATCTCTTTCGTGTTGAAAGGGGAGTGGACTACCCTCGAGGTGTGAGGGGAACCACTATAACTCTCTGTGTCTCTTTTACTTTTTGCCTTTACAAGCTTTAAAATCATCACTTCTTTAAAAAGAAAGTAACACAGTCCTCTTAAAACCAGAAAATTTCAAAGAACATAATTCACCCCCCTCTTAGGTGCATTACTACTCACAATTGGCATCAGAGCAAGTTTGGGTAACCTGTTCCTATTTGATCCAGTATGGTTTCCGCAAATAACAAAGGTGTATTCAAAGATGGTGGTAGCAGTAACAAGCCTCCATTGTTCTATGGTGAATACTTTGATTTTTGGAAAATCCGTATGAAGGCTCACTTAGAAGCACAAGGAGACGAAATCTGGGATGCTGTTCAAAATGGCCCTTTCACTCCTACAACGGTCGTTAACGGTGTAGGATCAGCAAAACCCAAAGCCTCATGGGATGACGATGATAAGAAAAAGGTTCTTTATGATAAGAAGGCAATCAATCTTCTACAAAGTGCATTGAGCATGGACGAATTCTTTCACATCTCAACATGTACAACAATAAAGGAAATCTGGGATACTTTAGTGGAAACACATGAAGGAACCATCGAAGTTAAAAGATCAAGGTTGAACACGTTGAGTCAGGAATATGAGATGTTCAGAATGCAGCCAGGAGAATCAATTCTAGACTTGCAGAAGAGATTTGTGCACTTGACAAATCATCTTATAGCACTCGGTAAGACACTAACTAACGATGAATTAAATCTTAAAGTGCTTAGATCCTTGTCCACAGAATGGCAGCCCAAGGTGACAACAATTTTTGAAAAGAAGAGTCTAGCCACGATGACATCCGCCACTCTGTTCGGCAAACTTCAGGAATAGGAAACAGAACTCGGGCGATTGGAGAAACATGAGAATCAAGAAAAGAAGTCTAAAAACATCGCGTTAAAGACTGATTCCAAAGATGTAGAGAAAGCAGATGAACCTGTTGAAGATGAAAACTTCATGCTTCTTGTAAAGAGGTTAGGAAAATACTTTGGCTCTAAAAATAATATTGGAAATTCTGACTACATGAAAAGGAATAAGTTTTCAAAAAGCAAAGAGAAAGAGGCGTCAACGTCCACACAAGATGTCAAATTCTATGAATATGGAAAATTAGGACACATCAAACCAAACTGTCCTAAACTCTCCAAAAACGAGGTTTCTAAGAGCAGAAAGGGATTCAAGAAAAATAAAGCATATGTGGCATGGGAAGACAACGAGATAAGTTCCTCATCAGAATCAGATAGTGATCAAAGCGCAAATCTGGCACTAATGGCCTCACACTATTCTGATGATGAAGATGATAAGGTATGCTTAAAGACCTCCTCATATCAGTGGTATCTTGATAGTGGGTGTTCAAGGCATATGACGGGTGACATTTCCAAATTTTCACATCTAACGCTTAAGGCCAAAGGATTCACAACAACGAATCTTGGTTATGGCACAAAAGATTTGCTCACATTCATATGGAGCACTTGAACAAATTAATCAAACATGACTTAGTTGTTAGTCTGCCAAAGATCAAGTTTGTCAAAGATAGATTGTGTGGCGCTTTCCAAAAGGGAAAACAGACCAAATCAACTTTCACATCCAAGAATGTGGTGTCCACAACTAGGCCACTGTAGTTGCTACACATGGATCTCTTCGGACCATCAAGAACGAAAAGTTTTGGAGGTAATGTTTATGCATTAGTAATTGTTGATGACTTCTCTAGATATACATGGACGTTCTTCTTAGTGCAGAAAAGTGAAGCTTTCAAGGCATTCAAGAAGTACGCAAAACAGATTCAGAATGAGAAGTCACTTTCAATTGTCTCCATTAGAAGTAACCATGGTGGAGAATTCCATAATGCTCTATTTGAAGAATTCTGCGAGGAAAATGGAATTTCTCACAATTTCTCTGCACCAAGAACTCCACAGCAAAATGGTGTCGTAGAAAGAAAAATCGGTCGCTGGTAGAACTTTCAAGAACAATGCTTAGTGATTCAAATCTTCCTAAATACTTCTGGGCAGATGCAGTAAGCACAACATTTTTTGTAAGTAATCGTGTCAACATCAGACCAATTCTCAAGAAAACCCCTTATGAACTGTTCAAAGGAAGAAAACCAAACATATCCTTCTTCCACATATTCGGGTGTAAATGCTTTATCTTAAACAATGACAAAGACAATCTCGGTAAGTTTGACGAGAAATCCGATGAAGGTATTTTTCTCGGCTATTCTCTCTCAAGTAAGGCTTTCAGAATTTTTAACAAAAGAACTTTAACTATTGAAGAATCTATGCATGTCTCTTTTGATGAATCTAACCCCTCCAAGGAGGATGATGTTATTGTTAATGATGATGATGTAGTAGAAACCTCTCAAGAAAACACTCTCAAAGATATTGCAAGTGATCAACCAAATCTGCAGCAAGAGGATTCACAACAAAACGAAGTACACAATGATCTACCAAAAGAATGGAGAACTCATAGAGATCACCCGATCGATAAAGTCATTGGTGATATCAGTCAAGGTGTTTCAACAAGATTAAATCTCAAGGATGCTTGTCTTAACATGGCATTTGTTTCGCAAATAGAACCAGCCAAAGTCGATGAAGCCTTATGCGATGATCAATGGATTATAGCTATGCAAGAAGAACTGAACCAGTTTGAAAGAAATCAAGTTTGGAATTTTGTCCCTAGGCCTAGCAACAAGCATATCATTGGAACAAGATGGGTCTTCAAGAACAAACTCGATGAAAATGGTATTATAGTTCGTAACAAAGCAAGATTGGTCGCCCAAGGATACAACCAAGAAGAAGGAATCGACTTTGAAGAAACCTTCGCTCCAGTTGCAAGACTAGAAGCAATCAGATTATTATTGGCTTATGCATGCTCCATGAATTTTCAGCTTTTCCAAATGGACGTGAATAGCGCTTTCTTGAATGGATTCATAAATGAAGAAGTATATGTCAAGTAACCCCCTGGCTTTGAAGATTACAAATATCCATCTCATGTCTTCAAACTAAAGAAAGCTCTCTATGGATTGAAACAAGCACCAAGAGCATGGTACGATCGACTCAGCAATTTCTTATGTGACAAAGGCTTTGTAAAGGGAAAGGTAGACAAAACTTTGTTCATTAAGAAAATAAAAGAATATACTCTCTTGGTACAAGTATACGTTGACGCCATAATCTTCGGTTCAACCAACACCAAGCTATGCGAAGAATTCTCATCTATGATGCAAGGAGAATTCGAAATGTCTATGATGGGAAAAATGAACTACTTTCTTGGACTGCAGATTAAGCAACTTGAGAATGGGATCTTTATCAATCAATCGAAGTATTGCAAAGAATTATTGAAGAAGTTTGATATGGACAATTGTAAAACTTTATCTACACCTATGAGATCTGGTACATATGTAGATCAAGATGAATCCGATATATCAGTTGACATAACAAAATATAGAGGTATGATTGGTTCACTACTATACTTGATAGCAAGCCGCCCTGACATTATGTTTAGCGTTTGTCTTTGCGCTCGCTTTCAAGCAAATCCAAAGGAGTCTCACCTGATGGCAGTCAAGCGGATCATGTAGTATCTCAAAGGAACAACAAATGTCGGCTTATGGTATCCTAAAGGTAGTATATGCAATTTAATTGGATATTCTGACGCGGATTATGCAGGCTGTAAAACTGATAGAAAGAGCACAAGTGGAACTTGTCACATCTTGGGAAATGCACTAGTCTCATGGGCATGCAAGAAACAAGCATGCGTAGCACTTAGTACGGCTGAAGCTAAGTACATAGCAGTGGGAAGTTGTTGTGCGCAGATTCTGTGGCTTAAGCAACAACTTCGTGACTACGGACTCGACCTGGGCAGCATTCCTCTTCGCTGTGACAACACCAGTGCAATCAACATAACGAAAAATCCAGCCATGCACTCAAGGACCAAGCACATTGACATACGACATCACTTTCTACGAGATCATGTACTTCAAGGAGATGTTGAGATAACATTCGTAGATACTCATAATCAGCTTGCCGATATCTTCACAAAACCTTTGGCGAAGGAGTTTTTCTACAAAATATGAAGGGAACTTGGAATATTGGATGAAACTGACGTAGAAACATAAAAGAACTTCATCTGCTGTGTTTTCTCAAAATTTCACTTCAAGCAATCGATTGCACCCCTGCAGCAATCGATTGCTCACTATAAGTTTTACAATTTTTATTTAATTTTAAAGCAAGCAATCGATTGCACCTCTGCAACAATCGATTGCACTCTGTTGCTTTTGCCAAATTTTGCTTCTGTTTGATGGAGCAATCAATTGCACCATGTGAGCAATCGATTGCACCATGTGAGCAATCGATTGCACCTTCTGAAAAACTGTTTTTTCTGTTTCTATTTAATAGATTCATGAATCCTTAAACCTTCCAACTACCCTCATTAAACTTTTTGACCTACCTATGATTAGCCATTACTTCTTAGCCCTAGTCTCAAGATTTGACCATAAAATCTCATATTCCCAAAATCTTAAATACCTTCAACCACTCATATCCCACATTTAATCCTATTTCTTCTTTCAACCATTATAAATACCATCTCTCATAACCTACCTCTACCATATCTCTCAATTAACAAAACTCTCCCATAAACCCTAACTCTCTTCTCTTCACCTTTTCTCAATGGCTTCACGAACAAAGAGAAATATTTCTGCACAAGACAAAGGCAAAGGTCCAGCCTCCGCATCTTCTGAAACTCCACTTGTTCTTCAACATTTGGACAATGAACAACGTGACAAATTCATCAAGTATTTCCAAAAGAAGTTTGTGCAGACCCCAAAGTACGGTATCCTTTCATCCTTTCCTAAAGAATGCTTCTCCTTCCAAGAAACCCTGATTGCATGTGGGTTAGAACCAGTAATCTCCTCATCCGGGCCATATTATCCGGATTTGGTAAGACTGTTCTACTGCAACTTACAAAAATAAGAAGGGAAGCTAGTAACATACGTTCAAGGTAAAAGGATCCCGCTCTTCTCCAAGACACTTGGAAGGATTCTCAACATTCCAGTGCCTGCTGCAAGATCTCCGGAAGAACACGAAGAATTCTGGAACGCATATGACAAAAGACAGTTTTACTGGAGCCTCAGCAGAATATCTGAAGCCGAATACCATGCAAAAAGAGTCCGATTCTTAGGCGGCTTGGAACCATCTCGCAATTCATGGTCGGTAGGTATATTCAACATTGATGACCGTTTATTTCATTACTTCATGGCTACATAATGTTTCCCAGGGGTGGAAATCATTGTCTAGTAACTGATCTAGAAATGCAGATGCTATATACTGTTAAGAATAATATTCAGATAAATTGGGCAAATATGATCTTAACTCACATGAGAGGAATAAATAAAAAATCCAAGTTTCTGCCATATGCTTGGTTCATTACAAAGATCCTGGAACATTATCAAGTAGATTTTGAAGGATTTGATAAGTATCTCATGGATTCCAATATTAACAAGATTTTAATCAAGAATGTGGATTCTCAAATGGGTGTAAAATACAACCCAGATACCAAGACAATCATTTACCTCGACGAAGGTGTGGCTGATATTGATGAACAAGAGGATGAAGATGATGAAGATGTTCCTGTTCCATCTGGCAATGGTCCGAGCAATCAACAGTTAATGAACTACATGACTCAACAATTTGGGAATCTAAACAATTCCATCAATGCTCAATACACTGCTGTTCAAGAGTCAACAAATGCTAGGATCAACAACTTCCAAGAGAACGTGAACCAACAATTCTCCTACCTGTACTCTCACCTCTACATCCTGCCGTATGATCCCTCAAACCCGGCTTTTCCTCCTACTCGTCCATCACCACTCCAGATAAATTTTTCCAACCAACCAAGCATTGACCCAAACATGAATTTATCTTAGAAATGACTGTTTTTATTGTTGTTATTTATTTCTGCTATTTCTTTTAATTCTGAACTTTCAAGTTTTATTGTATTTTTCTTTAATTTAACTTATGATCAAGCTTGTTCGTTATTTTCGTATATTATTGCCTTAATTCATCTTTCCCTTCTTTTTGATAATGTCAAAAGGGGGAGAAGGATGTTACTCTTTTCTTGTTTATTATCTTTCCTTAAAAGTACAAAGTTTCAAAATTCAAGACTATCCCGAACCTCAATTCAAGCTCAGAAACTCTTAACAAATCATACATTGAGGGGGAGAAAAGCGTACCGGAAAGAAAACATCACAACAAAAGAAGAATGCTTTGTCATCATCAAAAAGGGGGAGAATGTGAAATCAAGATCCTCAAAGATCAACTTTTGTTTTGATGAAGACAAATCACTCAAGAAGGCAAAGATGATCAACCATCAAGCATCAGGACAAAGATATAACTTTGAAGATGTTCTCATCTGAAGGTACAATGAGAATATCCATTAAGCATTTAAGTCCTAATTGCTCAAAGCTTTAAAAAACAATTTTCATGACTTGTTGCACTCTCATAAGCTTTTGAAAACATAATTTTTTTAAGTTTTTTAAAGTGCAATCGATTGCACTCTTGGAGCAATCGATTGCATGATCAAATTTTTAACAATTTTTGATTTTGTTTTGAAGAGCAATCGATTGTTGCCTTTAGTGCAACCGATTGCATGCGTAAAAAAATCTCAGTTTTCAATTCTTTTTTGAAGTGCAATCGATTGCTGCCTTAGTGCAATCGATTGCTGCCTTAGTGCAATCGATTGCTCACTGAACGATTTTGAGAAATTCATTCTGAAAAATTGCATCTCTTCATTCAAATGTCTGTTAAATGTTTCCTTTGAAACATAACAATTGTTCATCAATTTTTCTGAAGATTTGCATGATTTCATCAAGTGATTTTTATGTGATATAAATACCTAGTTTTTCAAAAATCAAACAACCAACTTTTACATCAATTCTTTACAATCTTTTTCAATCAAGATTCTTAAACTTTTTCTTTAAAACAATTTTCACAAAGAATTTTCTGCATCAAATTTCATATCTTTTGAAAAGAAAATTCTTGAGCAATAAGTCTTAGATACTTGTGGAAATTCCATTGAAAGAGAAGATTCAATCTCAGCATTGATTACCAATTTTACATTGTTATAAATCTTACAAACTCAGAATTGTATTTTATTTTCCTCTTGTTGTTCGGGATTGTTGAAAGCAAGTGTGTGCATTAGAGAGGATTGTTCTCATTGCTCTTAGTGTTTAGATCTTAAAGGTGTTTTAAGAACCTTTGATCTCCTATAGGTTAGAGCAAATTGTACAATTGATCATAACTATAGTGAAATCTCTTTCGTGTTGAAAGGGGAGTGGACTACCCTCGAGGTGTGAGGGGAACCACTATAACTCTCTGTGTCTCTTTTACTTTCTGCCTTTACAAGCTTTCAAATCATCACTTCTTTAAAAAGAAAGTAACACAGTCCTCTTAAAACCAAAAAATTTCAAAGAACCTAATTCTCCCCCCCCCCCCCGCCTCTTAGGCGCATTACTACTCACATTGGAGTGTTTAGGAGATGACAAGAGAAAGACACAGACTAAGGGGAAACTGGACCCTAAAGTTGTCATGCACAATGCTCCTAAAATTGGGATGAAAGGGAATGAAACTATCCTAATGTTATCATGCAAAGGATTGAAGACCTAATGTCTCTCCTACTCCCATCCTGAACGGAGGGACTAGGAATCCTAGGGGGATCATGGCACAAGGCCAAGTAAACACTAAATAACTCAATCACAGATGAAATAGGAAAGAAACGAAATTGACCGGAACAAGTGATAAGCCACAAAGCATAGTGATTGGTAAATTCTAAAATAAAAATGATAAAATAAAATGAAAATTAAAGGCAAAAAAAATAACACAAGAAAATATTAGAAAAATGCTTTTTTTGGATTTTATAATATTTAAAACTATTTTTTAAAATAAATAAAACAAAATAAGAAATAAATAAAAATAAGTGGCTAAAAAAATAGAAATGTATCACCAAAGGCTTGAACTCAAGACCTTGGGGCTGCAAGCACAAAACTTAGCCAACCTAACCACTAAACGCATGTGCCATAAAAGGAAAAGGAAAATAAAAATATTAAAAATGAAGAAAATAAAGAAAAACGGTAAAAAATGCCCCAACTGGGGGTCGAACTCAGGACATATGGCATGGCAAGTGACTCAAGGGCAGGTGCTAGGGGTGGCGATACATCTGTTGTATCAAGCCACCCCATATGCATATGTACTAACACAAGCGCAAGGCTGGGCAATTCCTTGAGGCAAAAACCAAGTGAAGAACATCAAAACGGTTTCGACATAACTCATCCAAATCTTCACCAAATTTAATGAAACAAAAGTCAAAACCACTTGCTTTTTCATAAGGAATATGATGGTATCGACCATTTTTTTTCAAATAATTCCTCCAATTTAAAATTCGAAGGAAAGTTCCAAGTGAAGTTTTGAAATGCAATTTGAAGTCCAAGGCTCAATACTAATGCAATCTGGTTGGGCAAGAGTCTGATCATGATTCAAGTATATCATAGATCCAATTTTAACCAAAAGGTAATCCCAAAATGTTATTAGAGCAAAATGGTCCTATGAGCTGCAACCATGAGTTTGGAGATGCACTTGAAGATCAAAGTTTTACAAACTGATGCAATTAATGGTAGGAGTTGGTTTGAGCAAGTTCTAAATGTGATATGGAATATGTCTCAACAGAAAGTTTGTTCAGAAAACAACAGAGAAAAAAATGGTACGGTGAGGTACAAAGGGTGAAGTTTTCCAAACTAGATTTTGTGTATACACACTATTAAAACAAGTGATTCCATGACAATACAATACTCATCAATCTAAAACTGCCACTGCTCCACAAGCTTTAGCCAAGAAATGCAAAGTTGAATTATGAGTGGTGTAGACTGAGTAAGCTCTCATCAAGTCAGTTATCACTGTGAATCCAAGAACCATGCCAATGTTCAACTTAATTAACTTACTTCAAATGCCAGTTTTCAATTTTTGACAGCCATGCACACAAAACTTATGCAAAGGCCTTCTAGATTAAAACCAACTCAACTAAGCCATCATGCCAAGAGCTTAACCTATAATGGACCTTAACAGACCAACTAGGATCCTGACCAGAATTCTAAGTTGGTAAACCAAACATCTCAAACAACTCTAGACAACAAACACAAGTAGCCAGTCAATAGCAAACTGATCTTGATTAGAACTAGATGCAAAAGCAAGGCAACTAGCTAATCAGTAATTTTATGCAAAGGAGGGAAACAGTTGGCAAGCATAAATCAAAATTACACTATGTCAATAAATTTTGACATTGCAAAATCATGAATCTAAGCAGGACTATGGTAACAACCTCCTCCTACCAGAATACACCAACAGAGAGATTTCTGAATCCTAGCCTCAAACAAACTTGCCTAAAACAACTCTTACTAAAAAATTTGGCAACCTGATGCAACCAAATATTTCTATAGGCTGACTACAAAAGATCAGTCCACCACCCATCTTGACCACAAACCTGGCTAACAACCTCTCTCATAAACAGAACTCCTCATATGAAAACCAAATAGCATAAACCCAATCTATTATGTAAAACCAATCCTAGCAGCAGCTACACAACACACAACCTCAAAACTAATGTCATAAAGCCAAACCAAGAGCTCACTGTCATGAGTTTGAGCAAACTCAATAATGTCAAAATAGAATGAAAGCATCATTGCAAGCTATAACACAGCAGTATCATAAAATACCAAACTGTTTCAACAGTAAAACTTTTACCAAAGTGGCAACATATCCTAAATAAGGCATAAATTAAATCTTACCAATAGACTAGGCAAGAAATCAATGGAACAAGATAGTGCACATGAGTTGCAATATGAGCCGAACACCATCAACAGAAGGGTCAGTAGCAAGATCAACACCAATTCTGATCAATATAAACTCCAACAAAGCTCAAACAACTCATGGTCTAAATGCAGACTGGATCAACTACCTATGCAACCCTAAAACCACACTGTCAGCCCAAAGTTCACAACATGACAGTTGGCTTTCAGAACAAACATGAGATTACTTGGTACGAGGAAAGACCTAAGATGCTAACTAACAGCTCAGGGCCATAATTCCCTAACCTCTGAAGCATTCATGACAAGGGCATACACAAAACATGACAGTTACCAAATGCTAACCCCACCCAAAGACGTCAATATGAACAAACTAAAACATATCCCAGACATGGTAACCCTCTACATCAGGCATCAGCCAAGATAAAGAACCTAAACCAAGTTCTGATAGAACTCCAAGTTGGTTTTCCCCTCTACAAAACTGGACAGCAAGTTAAATGTCAAAGCAAACTATGTCAATAAAGCTGGAATTTTCAATCTGTCAATGGATTCACACAAATTTATGAAAATAGCCTTCCCTTCAAACATCACTCCAGCAAAGAAAACCAACTGAGGCCTAAGCACTTCTAGCCTCAACTATCCTACTAAAGACCATCCTACTTACTAATGGTTAAACAACATCAAGAATTCCACACAAACCACCCTAAACTCCTTCAACCAGCCAACCAAAATAGACTGTCTCTCAAGGATTTAAACAGAATTGGGGTAACACAACAATTATTAACTTCCATGACAGCTCTCACTCTAATGATAAATCTATGCACCTTCCAAATGCTAGACTGATCCAAATACACTAAGTTGAGTTCACAACAGAAAGTAACATTGCTGAGATCAGAGCACTAAACCTAGGCCTGAGGTCAATCTCTAAGAAAAACAACCTAATCACTAGGTAAAACCAAAACAAGCTTAATGGCACCCCAAACAAAAGAGTCAACAGAACTCAATGGTAAGACAACTTGGATACAGATCGATACACACATAGCTAGCAGTAGCCTTCAAAGAAGACAGTCATAAAAATCACATCCTATGCAAGATAGATAGATCTAGTATCATCATCATTTAAAGTAACCCTAAACAAGTAGTTAACCAAAATCCTAAGATTTAGGGGGAGGCTGTCAAGCTATGACAGTTGGTTTTCAAAGAATGAACATTTAAAACTCTAAGACCTGATGATGCCAACAAGGGAAAATGGCAGGTTCCAACATGATTTGGTGTCCATTCGATATAACATGGTTAAAACCTATGCTAATCATATATTCCACAACAAATCTCTAACAAAGAGCTCTAAAGGCAGTCACAAAGCAAAATCATACAAGATAGACAAATCCAATCTAACTTTAAACATGACAATGTCTAATCTTATAAACCAAATCCGAACATATATGATGCATAATAATGAGATGGTTCAAAGCTACATACCTCTTGTAGACCTCCTTGAGCAAGCTAGCGGCAAAGAAAACCAGAGATCCTTCTTTTGAACAAGTTTGTGAAACTTACTTCCTTTTGAAGAAACAAGCCAATCTTGAGGACAGTTTGTGAAAATGGATTTCCAGCTGATGTTTGAGATTATGGATAGCTAGAATATTATGAACATGAGGTGCTCAAAGTGTCACAATGATGGAAAATGGTTTGTGTGGTGATTTGGCTTGAAATGTGCATAAAAGTCAAACTTAGGTGTGTGAGAAGTTGGCTTTTAGATTTATGGTGTTTTTGATGAAACTAATTATTGGAATAGCTTCAAATGGTGATTTTAAGTTTGTGTGGATGGTCTTTATGGTGGTTTCATGGCTGGAAATGATGCTGGTGTGAAAAATGCAAAAGGGCAATTTTTGGTGATTTTGTGAATTTCTTCACTTTCAAGCAAAGAGGGAAGGAGGAGAGCTATGAGTTTCTGGTTCTCTTAGATAGCTCTGGTGTGAAGAATGGAATGTGATGAAGCCTCTATTTATAGGCTAAGGGAAGCATTGGGGAAGATTTGAAGTTTTGGCCTTTGGAGGGAGATTTTGGAAGAAAATCTATCCAAGATTGTATGGAAGCTGAGCATATCAGTTTCTTGGCTCAATGTAGGGCAAAACTCAAGTGAAATGAAGTACATGAGGTGACTGAAGTGAGGTTAGAGGGTAGGGAGCTGCAGCTACCAGATTTCTCATCATAAAGTTTCTCTTTCTTGTTTGTTTTTGAATAAAATATTGTCAACTTGCTTGCCACCTTGCAAAGCTCTCAAGATCTCATTCTTTTTGCATTTTCTAACCATCATCCTCTTTAAATATCAGATTAAGACATGATCTAATGGTTGAGAATGGTCCAAGTGGCTGAAAAGTGAATTTGTGAAAAAGTGGAAATGGTGCACTCAAGTATGGAGACCCCAACTTTCTGGATTCATAACTCTCAACTCACAAGGGCTATGGAGGAGTTCTAGTACTTTTTGGAAATCCCTCATGGAGCTCTACAACTTTCATTCTTACATGATCTTCATATTCCAAGTGGAACTAGGTCAAAAATCCCTTCAAAGTTGGCTGAAAACATGATTTGCAAGGCCAGAAAACTTAGAAATTTTTTAAGTGTTTTCCCCTCTTGTAATGATTTTGATCATAGCTCCCAATCTACTCATTTTTTGCACATGGACCCCTATGAGACTTTTGTAGGATTTGCCAAGACCTTTCCAACGAGCTTTGAACCACCTCAATTGGATGTGTGGTTAGGAGATTATGGTCTTGCCCCTTTCAAAACCCTAATTCCCGACTTTCTCGATTACTCCTCCATCCTTGATCCAATGGTCATGAAACTTCATGTATAGGTGTAATATGTCATTAGAAACATTTTTTATTCACACTTTAAGGTCAAATTCCTTATGGTCAAGGAGTTGACCTTTTGGTCAACGAAACGATCGATCGATGACTACCGAGTCGATTGTTGGCGTTCCGGGTCTTCCAAGGTCTTGAAACTTCTTGAGTGGAATTCACTAAGCCATATGAGCTTCATGGACCATAATTCCATCATTGGAACACCTTTTAAATCAAAAGTCAAACTATAGTTGACTTTTCCTAATTAGAAACCCTAATCGGGAATCCTGAACTGCACTGCCTTTAATCTTTGGGTGACAAACTCAAATTGGATTCATACTTGACCAAACGGAGTATCTTTGATGATGTGGAGCTTTGTTTCTTGGAGAATCAATCCAACACATTGAATGATTAAACCGTCGAAACCTTAATTTTTACTATACGGAACCCTAATTCACCCTTTTTGCCTAGGCAATGTGCAGATGAGTTGAGTGACCATTCCCACTCCACAATGACCTCTGAGGTACTCAACAATCCTCTACCAATGATAAATCTTCATGTACCCATTGATAACCCTCTGATGGTTCTTTGATATTGAGCTATGACACACCTCTCCTTTCTAGGAGCTCAGATATCTTCATGATGACAACACCCACTTGATGGCTTGTACCAATGCCTTTTCTTGAGCTTGAAAGCCAATAAAGACTCTCCTCTTGGATGATACACAAACAAAACTTGATCCCCTGTGAGGATTATGCCATGCAAATGCAAGATGCTAAAATGCAATGAAACATAAGCCAAAGATTAAGAAAAGAGGTTGGTCAAATTTTGGGGTGCAACAACCCCCACCATATACTTTAACTTTTGATGCAAGGTCGACGCACTGCCCCTACCGAGTGAATCCGGGGCCGACCTAACAAGCAACTGTATGCTGGTTAGATATCCATTATGTAGAAAACAACGTCAAAAACCTCCGGGCCAACTTGGATAGGAAGAGTTACTTCTCTGAACACAGACCTTCTTGTCCCATCAAATGCTTGCACAATCAGATCGCTAGGCATGCATATTACTCCTTGGGTGTCAAGCTTCATCAAAGCCTTTTTGGGCAACACGTTAAGTGAAGACCCAGTGTCCACCAGAACATGAGATAATACAGCTCCTCTGCACTTAATGGAAATATGCAGGACGTGATTGTGGTTTCTCCCTTTAGGTGTCAAGTCCAGATCAATAAATCCTAATCCATTTCCAGCATTCACATGCGCCAGTACTCCTTCTAATTGGTTCACCGATATCTCTTATGGCACATACGCAGTGTTCATAATCCTCAGAAGGGCATTCCGATGTACCTCAGAGCACAATAATAATGATAAGATTGATATTTTTGACGGGGTTTGTTGTAGATGGTCTACAATCTTATAATTGATTTTTCTAATTAGACGCATGAACTCCTCAGCGTCTTTTAATAAAACATCCTTCTCACTCCCTTGAGAATTTTCTTCAACAATAACCTTCCCCTTTCCTTTATCCTGTCTTTCAACATTAGCCTTTGTAGGTGCAAACATCCTCCCACTTCTCGTCATTCCACCTGTTCCCACCAAATTATCCACGGAATCAGATGTCATTCCCTTCAGCTCTTGTTTTTGGCTGTTACAAAAGACTTCAGCCCCATAGTTCCACGAGATCAATTTAGTGCTTTCATAAGGAACAAGCCCTGCCTTGGTGATTATAACAGTAGCTGGCCTCGACGACGCATATATGTTAATGGTTCTAAAAGGAATTGAGATTATGGCAACCTCATCCTGCTCTTGACCAATCACCTTCTCATCTTTCTCTCCACCAATTCTGTCAAATTGTAGCACACCTTCATTCATTAATCTTTGCACATGATTTTTCAAGTCCTCACATCCCTCAGGATGAACCAAACAACCTTCACAGTTTTCAATACAGCCTGGGAACACCCCGCCCTTCAACAACCTACTCTTAACAACACTCAAAGGAGTTTTCAGCTCTTCAACATTGCTTACCAAATTCAAACTCTCTTCCTCCACAATAGCATTTACCCCAGCCACTCCATGGTTAGGCATAGGATTTTGCACAACATTGGGCGCATCATTTGTAAAATTGATTACCTTACTATCTATAAGGTCCTGAACCTTATGCTTTAAGGCCTTACAATTGTCTATATGATGGTCGAGAGCACTTGAGTGAAAGTCACATCTGGCGTTTGCATCATACCCTAGGGGTGGTGCGTCGGTCAGAGGTTCCATCGTCCTTTTCTGGACCAACTGAAGTTACAACAAGTGTTGTAAGAGCTGTGAGTATGGCATTGGTGGTGTATCAAATTGTCTATTCATTACCCTCCCACGGTCCTGAAACCGTCGCAGTGTGTAATTCTGTTGTTGTTGTGGACGCTGTTGTTGTTGTTATTGAGGTTGTACTGCTGGAATAACAATACTCACAATCTGAGGTTGTTGTTGATGATACTGTTGATTTCTGTTGTTACCTCTGTATCCCGAGATCGCGTTCGTCTCTCCTTCCCTTTTCTTGTTACCAAAATTCTTCCTACCTTCTCCAGATGAGGACCCGTCTCCCGCTTGGATCTTTCCCAATTTAATCCTATTTTCCACTCGTTCTCCAGTAATGATTAAATCTGAAAAACTACCGGACATATTCCCTACCAACTTCTCGTAGTACACACCAAGCAGTGTAGCTACAAACAGATAATAAGTTCCCTCTCCACCATTGGAGGTTGAACCCTTGCAGCAAGTTCGCGCCACCTCTGGGCGTACTCTTTAAATCCCTCATTACTCCGTTGCGACAAATTCTGCAACTGCACACGGTTAGGCGCCATATCACTATTATATTGATAGTGTCTGAAGAAAGCTTCTGCCAAGTCTCTCCAGCTTCTAATGTTGACCGGCTCCAAACCCATATACCACTCCAAGGACGGACCAGACAGGCTATCCTGAAAGAAATGCATCAACGACTTCTCGTCATCAGAGTATGCGAACATTTTTCTGTAATATGAACGAGGATGCACCCTGGGACAGGTCGTCCCCTTGTATTTGTCAAAGTCTGGGACCTTGAACTTTGGTGGGATCCTTAGACCTGGGATCAATCTTAAGTTTGACATGTCCAGACCAAGAGAGTTCTGATTTTCAAGGTTCCTCATCTTTTCTTCTATCAATTTGAACCTTCTGTCTGCAAACCTGCTCCCAGATCTCCCATGGAGAAAATATCATCTTGCTCGTCCTCCTCCCACTAAGGACCAGCATTTCCATGTACAACGCATGTAACCCCTGGAACATGTACTCCAGTCTGATTACCTCCGCCCTGAGGGATAATAACTGTTGTGATGGCAGTGGCATGAGCAGCGCCATTGTCAGCTGTAGGAGGAACAAAAACGGTCCTTCCATGTAGAACTCCACTTCCGTCAACCCTAGCAATCAGAGGTTGAACGAGTGTTCTCAGCTGTTCTTGACCGTTGGCGACTCCTTGCATCAAGTCCATGAACTACACCATGCGGTCACGGAACTCCTGTAGCTCAAGTTGAATTTGGTCCATGACCTTTTGTTGATTCCCCCTTGTTGAATAGCGGTGAATAATGCGGTCTTCAATCCTGCAATAGTGCTGAGAAAACCACATAAAGAAATAAGGTCAACAGAACTGGAACACCTGCAATACAATATGAAAAATGATGCAAAATGCAGACATGTAAATATCGTTCAGGGAAATCTTCCCCTTGATTCTAATTCCACGGGAACAAAAGGAAAATGGAAAGCCAACGGATGGAGCCACATAACCTCTCTCATAAATAGAATAAGGAGCAGAGTATCCACATACAACACATCAAGTAAATACAACTGAGTCAACACGACCTCATCCAGCAACCCTGGTGATGGTCGGGATACAAAACAACAAAATACAGAAGAGAAAATACATCAAGTGCGATAGCGAGTCCGAAACTCCTCCAACAACTCCTTCGTATCAGGGTGATCAGGTCTGGCAATCAATCCCTGGATAAGCAAATCCCTCCTACTGATGGTAGCTTGCAAGCCTTGAGCATAATCTTCCCAGGCGCCTTTCCCAAATGCATCTTCAAGTTTAGGCCTCTTCAGATCTTCTCTCAACTTATGCTCCTCCAACGTTGCAAGAGCTTCGCGTAACTTGTGGTCGCTTTCGTATCGACGGGAGGATTATCTTGGATCTACCTCATCCTTTACACGGAGTTGAGTCTTCAACTTGACAATCTATTGATGAAGTCCATGTTCTCTTTCTTTGTTGTTAGTCAAGATAGCGTTCCATTGAGCGTTGAACTTTGATATCTCTAAATGTGCTCTTTCTAGCTCCTTCTTCTTATATTTGAGGATATCACTAGCACTCTTCAAGTCTCGACCTACTCGCTTTCGAGTGCAAATCTCTTCTGTCAATTCCTTACCCATCTTGTTGAATATCTCTGTCTGTCTCTTGGATGAGTGGGTGTCCTAATTCTTTTCCCTTCTAAGCTGACTGATTTCCTTCTCCAATTCTTCGTTCGCCTTGCGTAGTTCTTACCTTTCAGCCCACAGTTGATTGTACTTCTGGATGTCAATTGTCATTGGTTCTTCAACTACTAGAGGATACAAAGGTTCCCTGACTGGAAATGGTAGCAACATTCTTTCAACTTTCTTTTGGATCTGTTCCACATATGGCCCATAGGCTCTGCAATCGCTCTTACCCAAAGAAGATTTTCCTTCATGGTGAATTTTACCCCAAGCCTTTTCCAAACTGATTAAGGTCTCAGTGTCAATTGAACCGGTGAAATACAAAGATTCTTGTATTTCTTCTTCCTTTGGAGGTTCTCTTAGAGCATAACCAAACTGTCTGACTGCGAGAGCAGGGTCATAATTAATGCCCCCTTTTCTCCCAATTAAAGGAACATTAGGGAAACTACCACATTTGTAGACAATCTCCACACCTAAAAGGTCTATGTTAAACCATACAATATTCTCAGAGGTTAAACCCATAAGTCTTTCTGGCCAATCAGCAGTGTCAGAGATGTCAACAAAAGGACCAGACTTAGGCAGATGCAAAATAAACCATCTGTACAGGAGAGGCACACAGCAGGAAACACTCTTTCCTCTTCTGTTCTCATTCTTATAGTGGATAGAATGATAAATATCTCCTAAGAGTGTTGGCACAGGATTCTTGGAGGCGAAGATATGAAAGGCATCCAAGTCAACAAAATCTGGGACATTGGGAAATAATATTATGCCATAGATACAGAGGGCCAAGATGGCATTGAAGACAATCCAACATCTTTCATTTGCAAAAATGCTGAGCTCTGCTCACCAAGAAAGGTAATGGGAATCCAGGTACTCCATTCCTCCAACTCATCTTTCCATCTAATTCAGAAACAACCAAGTGAAGAGAATTTGCAAGATTTGTCAAGTTGGGCTCTGCTTCAGAATGGTAGAAAGGAATTTGCTCTAGAACTGGGACTCCTAGAAGCATAACAAATTCTTCCAAAGTAGGCATCAATACATATCCTGGGAATGTGAAACATCACAGCTGAGGATCATAGAACTGAAGCAATGTATGAAGACCTCCTAACTCAAACAATGAAGCTTTGCAGACATAACTCAGAATCTTCCATAGTCTTTCTTGAAATCCTCCATCACACTGTGACCAACTGCAGAGATTAGACTGAGCAAGGACCCTATATCTGGTGTTGGGAACTTGTACACTACTGTTCTCTTCAAGTTGGGATTCATGCTGACGGTGGATTAGATTACTAGAATCAAGAAGACAATATGCACCTGAAACAAAAATACATGTCAATGTAAAAATGCAAATGAGTATGCAAATGCAACAGGGGATCAAGATTGTTATGTTGCTGACTGAGATGAACCAGCGTTTTGCTTTGGTGAGAAAATAACACAGTATTGATATAAGGAACCCCACTGTATCAAGGACCAAAAGTTAACACTGACAAGAAAACTGGGTAGGTTGAAGGTCAAAGTTTCCTGCATAACCCTCCCCACTCACAAGTGTGGACTTATCTATGATAAGGTTCGGCATCCTATGCGGTCATCAGCGTCACAGACTTTCGAGAAACGATGATACGTTCACCATTTCTGGTTTGGCATCATAGTCTAACGAAACGGCCTCACTTAGTTGACTCCCAAGTGAACGGTCCCCAGAGTCGACAATCCTCAGATCCAACATCCTCTCAACTATCCGAAACAGACTGGAAAGGTAGTCATCAAAGAGAATCTCGTCTGAGCGCAAATTTCGTGAGGACTAGTGCATGATGCCATACAAGTCCATCACTACTTTCCACTTCTAATGCTAAGGTTATACTCAAGCCTGGGTTTTGGCTTATCACATAATGGAACCATCCCACCCAACATCACAACAATATGATACAATACGGGAAAGTAAAATGCAAATGCGATAAAATACAGATACAACACAAATGCACAAATATACACACCCAAAGATAAAACACAAAAACGCTAGGATTGACTCGCATAGGGGATGGGAAATATCCCCAGCAGAGTTTCCAGCTGTCGCATCGCTGCGAATAGGGGCCGACAAAGACAGAAGAGTCGCCACCATTTGTTATTTATCCCAAAGAGAGGGAAAGGAAACGATCAGAGAAAACCTACGAAAAAGAGAGAAGACATGTCATCGCAACCAAATCTTGGGTTCGGGAGTCGGTTACGCGAGGGGAAGGTATGAGCACCCCTCACGTCCGTTGTACTCAATGGGATCCACGCTTGTTGTCTATCTAAAAGGGTGTTAATCTATCAAAAGGGTGGCTCACAGGGAAGAAAGAAAATAAAAGAGACTCGATAGAGCATAACCGCTCTATGCCTACGTATTCCCTCGTGCAATGGGAAAGCCAGAGTCAACGTAGTTCGGAAAACTACTGGTGATAGGGGGAAAGGTTGCTCGCCAAGACATCGTCGTCTTGTTCCTACGTATTCTCATCTCGTATGAGAAATCAGAGCAAACGTAGTCCGGGCTGACACGACCACAGATTGGTTAAGTGTTTTAACTGAGTAGGGTTAAACCTTCGTTCTAGCAGTTAGGAATGATGCCTGTTTGCGGTAGAACCAAGACTTAACACACTCTTTCTGAAAATGATTTTCAAACAATCCCGAGGGATAAAAAAGGTTTGATGTTTTGTTTTTTGTTTTTTATGAAGAAGTGAATTGAGTTAAGTTTGTAACTCATGTTGCACTAAAGACTATGACTTGAGAGCGAATGTGTCGCATATAACCCAAAGGGAATACGCTAAACACTCTAGACAGATTTAGAGGAGGCCCCCAAACTATCATTCCTCAAGTACTTAAGGCTCGTAGCGTACAACATTTATTATCCTTTATTAAGTGTCTTAAGATGTTTAGGAGATGAGAAGAGAAAGACACAAACTCTAAAGGGAAACTAATCAACCCTAATGTTATCATGCAAAGTGTTCCTAAAGTTGGGATTAAGAGGGGAAGAATCTATCCTAATGTTATCATGCAAAGGATTGAACACCTAATGTCTCTTCTACTCCCATCTTAAATAGAGGGACTAGGAATTTTAAGGGATCATCCTCTATTCTTGAACACTTGTATTTGATATATAAGAGTTGATATCTCAAGAAGAAGATCAGTCGCAAGATTGATAATCAAATACTGCTGCAAACTACTCAAATCAGAATTATTTGTTCTTTGATTACATCTTATTTTTCTAGGATTGTTGGAAATACGTTTGTAAGGTTGTAACCTTACTGTCCAGGATTGTTGGAAGCAAGAGGTCCATTTTGAGAGGATTGTTCTAATTGGACTTAGTGATAAAAATCCAAGAGAGTTGTTCTTAGTGTTTTGATTGGTTAGAGTCTGTATAAGAAAGACTAAGTAGATGTCTTGTCTTAGGATCTAACAATATTGAAAAATCTCTTTCGTGTTAAAAGGGGATTGAAGTACTCTTGGGCTGTGAAGGAAACCAGGATACATCGACGTGTCTCTTTATTTTCCGTTTCTACTGCATTTAAACACATAGCAACTTTTAAGAAAATAAAACAAGAAGTTTTCATGAAGACTAAAAAAAGATTTTCAGTACCTAATTCACTCCAAACTTAAGTGCAACTAAACTTACACTAATCATATTTGAGTTTTTCTCCACGTAAGAGAGCCCAAACTTAACATTAATTTGAATCAAATTTATTTGTTTTAATATATTAATGATAAGATCTAGTTTTTCATATAGTTCGAAAGAGAATTGTTAAAAATCAATATGCACGAGAAGTATAAATTGATGAGTTAAAAAAAAAACATAAACATAACAATATTATAACATAAACACAAAATTACTCGACAAAATATATTAATATTTTCTCTTTCATTTCTTGCCATCATGCAAAAATTATAGTATGCCATGTTGACATTATTTAAAATTTTTAATTTACTATGATACACGTGACATTTTTAATACATATAATATATTAGTGATAATTTTGTTCGATTTAGATTTTTAATAGAACTCATATTATACATAAAATATTTTTCTAAAAAATAAAAATGATAAATTATTATGATTTTTTTCAATATTTTATTTTATCATATCCATATTCATCTTTCCCGTCCTTGTACAAAATAAGGCGTAGAAAAAAAAAATCAACCTTCACAAAAAATTAAAAATTATAACTTTTTATCTTGTTCCACTATTTTCATATTAATCAAATTCATCAGGTTCTTACAAAATCAAATCCATAAGAAGAAAAATATCTAGAAAATAATCAAATCCAATATCAATAAAATAAAAATCCAAACTAAACAAAAAAATATCCAATTACAAAAACTTTTTCTTGAATTTATTTCTATATGTATTTAATTGATTATACCACTTTGTCTTTTTACATGCATATCCAAAATTTTATAATTAAATGAAATTTTAATATGTACACATTATATATATATATATATATATATATATATATATATATATATATATATATATATATATATATATATATATATATATATATATATATATATATATATATATATATATATATATATATATATATATATATATATATATATATATATATATATATATATATATATATATATATATATATATATATATATATATATATATATATATATATATATATATATATATATATATATATATATATATATATATTCAACAAAAGAAATTCTTTTGAAAGTGTGATTTTTCATGGAAACATAAATAAAATACCGAGATTCATAATTACTTAGCACTTTTTCTAAACTACTTATTTGTAATAAGAGAGCAAATTATAAGAAAGAAAATCAATATCATACACAATGCATGAATTAGAAATTAAATGAGTAATTTATCCATTTACCTTGTTTCTCTGGACAATGCTTCAATTGAAAAAGAGAAATTAAGCATAAGTAATAAATCAACTAATCAATAATCCTCACTAAACAAATAGCAATTCAAGGTTCATGCAATTAGAAAAAAGTCAAAATAATATTTATTATAACTAAATGATAACTCACCGAATATTCTAGCATTGAATTTGTGTACTCATAAAATCAATGACTAAATTATACGACATTTACAAATGTTATCAAGACATAACGCTTTAAAAGAAGGTTTACACATATCTTCTGGACACTCTAAATGTAGATAACATTTTCTATACCAAATGCTCATTGCAAAAGAAAATAAGAAGAGAACTATAGTCATAACATGAACAAATTTGATAATTTCAATCATATTTTCTTCTATTTGCATGAATCAAATCAAATATGATTTTTCATCTCTTTATAATAGTTTCTGGTACATCAGGAGTTATAACTCTTCCTAACTTTATAATCATTGCTAAAATGTCTCTTAAGAATATTGTATATTATGATTGTCTCTTCAACACATTTGTTAAGTAAGTAACATAAAAAGCTTATCAATCACTACAAATTCATTTTTTTCTCAAATTTTTATTAGTATATGACCTTACATGATACCCCGTAAGATGAAAAAACAGAATCGATCTATTAAGCATGGTCGTTTTGCTCGCACTTTTTACGGGTCTTCCTATTTTGTTCTCATTTTTTGCACCCTCCACAATGTCCATCTCGCCCTGTCCCGTTTTTTTAGGCTTTTGTAAAACGGACATGCCTATTTGCCACCATAATGCTCAAAATATAAATAATATATATATTCTCACAAGACCATAAATATATTAATGATTGATAATGGAGTATGTTTTAACAGATGGAAAACCATGTAGTAACAAACTAAATTTATTCATTTTATAAAAGATGTTATTCAACAAGCAATCCATTTGGTTGCCAACATAATAACTAAATAAAAGATAGCATAGTAAATATTCAAGATTTTTTTTTGGTATAATCTCTTAAGTTTAGTACTCATAGAATCAAAGTCTTAACTAAAAGACACTTAATGAAGGCTTGCACATGTCGTATGGACATCCTGAATCTAGATAACATTTTCTATACCGAAAATTAGGTATTTCCCTCAAACTTGTTGCAAAAAGAATATAATCATAACATAAACAAACTTGACAATTACAATCATACTTTCTGCTATCTTCATAGATCAAATCAAATATGTTGTTTTTTAATAGTTTTTGGTTCATAGAAAATTTTAAAAACTCTTCTTGAATTTATAATTATTATTTAATGCCTTTTAAGAATGTTAATATATTTATTTGTCCCTTCAACACACTTACTGTATTGGTCACATACAAAATTACCAATTATGAAAATTCATTCATTTTTTATACCAAATTTTAGTTATTTTACAAACTTTCATGATATCAGATGCAACTCACATACGTTACTAAGAGTGCATGAAAGGCTCATGAAAAACAACAATGTATTTTTAAATTGACAGAAAGCTACAAATTTATTCATCTCATAAAAAAGGAAATAAAAAGAGAAATATAGTCATAACATAAACAAATTTGATAATTTCAATCATATTTTCTTCTGTTTACATGAATCAAATCAAATATGTTTTTTCATATCTTTATAAGTGTTTTTGTTACATAAGGAGTTGTAACTATTCCTAACTTTATAATCATTGCTAAACGCCTTTTAAGAATATTCTATATTATGTTTGTCCGTTCAACACATTTGACAAGTAAGTAACATAAAAAGCTTATCAATCATTACAAATTTATTTTTTCTCAAATTATTATTATATGACCTTACACGATATTCGGTAGGGTGGAAAAACGAAATCGATCTGTTGAACATGCCTGTTTTGTTTGCACTTTTTCGCGGGTCTTTCTGTTCTGCTCTCATTTTTTGCACCCTACACAATGTCCATCTCGTTCTGCCCCAATTTTTTAGGGCTTTTGCGGAATGGATATCCCTGTTTGCCACCCTAATACACAGAGTATAGATAATGTATATATATTCTCACAAGACCATAAAAATGTTAATGATTGATAATTGAGTACTTTTTAACGGATGAAAAACCATGTAGTAACAAACTAAATTTATTCATCTTATAAAAGAAGTTATTTAACAAGTAATCCATTTGGCTGCCAACATGATAACTTAATAAAAAATAACGTAGTAAATATTCAATAGCTCTTTTTGTATAATCTCTTGAGTTTGGTACTCATAGAATCAAAGTCTTAACTAAAAGACACTTACAAATCTTATTACTACAATAAGGTATAAATGAATGCTTGCACATATCGTTTGGACATCCTGAATCTAGATAACATTTTCTATACCAAAAATCAGGTATTTCCCTCAAACTTGTTACAAAAAGAAATAGAGAAAGAAACATAATCATAACATAAACAAACTTGACAATTTCAACTATACTTTCTGCTATCTTCATAGATCAAATCAAATATGTTGCTTTTTAATAGTTTTTGGCTCATAGATTGTAAAAACTCTTCTTGAATTTATAATTATTACTTAATTCCTTTTAAGAACATTAATATATTTTGTATGTCCCTTCAACACACTTAGTATATAGGTCACACACAAAATTACCAACTATGAAAATTCATTCATTTTTTTATACCTAATTTTAGTTATTTTACAACCTTTTATGATATCAGAATGTAGCTAACATATATGTTACCAAGAGCCCATGAAAGGTTCATGGAAAACAATGGTGTATTTTTGAATTGATAGAAAGCTACGAAATTTATTCATCTCATAAAAAAAGTTACCAGTAATCCAATCTATTCATTAATTTTCCTAAATCACAAAAGAAGCATTTTATTTGAATGTTTCAAATACTTACACATTAAAGCTTAGGATTGATGTCATGATTCACATTACACACAAAAGAATCATGTTTTATATAAGTAATTATTTAAAAAATGCATATAATTTTCTTTCAAACCTATGAATCAAAATTATATAATATAATTTTTATTAGAAAGAAACTAGATGAAAGCTTTTTGTGCCTTGACGCTGTCCTAAGAGTCAAACACAAGTAAATGAGAGGATAGATAGTCGAATAATAAAAGGTATACAAAAATAAAGAGAGAACACACATATTTAATACATAAACACATATTAGTACATACTCACTTTTATCACACAATTAACTAAAAAGATCACATTCACAATAGCTTACTACATTTTAACACATAGTTCACGTTTATGTAAGACTAATAGTATGCACAATATTTCTTAACGCACTTCGCATGACATTTTAAAAGAAATGTGGTACTATATTCTCACACGAGACACACACATTTAAGCACTTGCAAATTCTATCTCTCTCTCTCTCTCTCTCTCTCTCTCTCTCTCTCTCTCACACGCACACACTTACCCGTGAGTATTAGGATTTGAACTTTGATACTGATGTCCAATATAGCAATATGGGTTTTTGATAGTTGAGCTAGAATTTACGAACTTATCATTAATTCATTATCCTTAAACCCTTATAGACTAACTTTACCAAGATGATTACACTGGATAACAAATTCTACCACTTAGTTTCTCCCCTCATAGTCTTAATCCACTTATTATTATTAGACCATCATGGACTTGAGTCAACATATTTATGATTCATATATTTTACAACATTTGCACAACTCAAATCGCGTATATATAATTTGTATAATTTATGGAACTTTAAGAATCATGTATCACATTTATTGTTACTTAAAAATAACAAGTTTTTATTTAAATCAAAATACATGAAAATAATATGAATTTAGTACTTTGTCCAATATGACAAGATATGATAACACATGTTTGACCATTCAAAATCCCATCATCCCATCAATCACAATCATATAATTTTAAATTTAAATCACAAAAATTAAATGATGTATCTAATACTCATTTTAGTATAAATTTACTAAATTTAGTATTTAATCTATTAATTTATAAATACACTACCATAGTTTTTCCTTACGTTAACGCAAAATCATTTTGTGTAATGTAAATAATTATTGTCGTAACCTACAAGAACATGGGGATATATTGAATACGATTAACATTTAGGAGTAAGTGTATGGTTTTGGAGCAGAGTTAGGGTTTTGTCTTTTCTTGTCAGCATCCACCACGTATCATGGCTATGCATGGTTTCTTAATCTATAGCAAAGCTAGAACCACATACCACTTAACCTCGCTCTTTTGCAAGGTTATTGCAAGATTCATGTGAAGAGCATATCACTGAGCTACCTAATTTAATATCAAAGGCAATCCCTTATGCATCAGTATAACATTGACTAAATACAAAAATTTTACAGTTGAACTCAAATGAAACTTACTTGGGCACCTAGTGATGAGTAAGGGAGACAAGCCTTTACCTTCCCAAGAATGTTCGCTCGGGAAGATTTCCAGGAGGAAATCACTAAGGAGAATGCTTAATGGGGATACGTAGGAGGATTCCTATTGGGGTGAAACTCACTTGGGGAGTTGTGGCTGGCTTCGTTGGGGAAGTACTTGGGTTAGATTACTGGTGCTAATAATGACTGGGTTTTGGGGATGCATGTGAAAAGTGAAATTGGTTTGTATTATGCATTGATTGAACATGCTTTGTGTTTTGTGTTTTAATTTATACATGAAGTGTCATAGATACGTACCACGTTAACTATGTGAACATGTGTAATGATTCATCGATGCATGTAATATGGGATGTCAGATGTTAGTGAAAGTTGGTCCTTTTTTAGGGAAATGGACATGAATAGTGATTTTTAGGATAGATATCAATGAAGATTGGGTTTTTGATAGGTGTAATGTAAGGTGCTAATGTGGTTGGAATTTGAAAGGTGCGGGCCAAGCAAGGTTAGACTTTGAACTTTAAATGCTTTAGTACCTAGCAGTGTTAGGATTTTGATTGTAGATGAATGATTTTGTTGCTTAGTTTATAAGGCTTTTTGATGATGTCAGATTCACGCTATGTAAATATTCTAATGAAAGAGATAAGATGCATGGTTTGATGCTAGAGCAATGCAAACATGGTTGATGTAGGAACAATGCATGATATATGCAAACACGTTTAATGTTAAGACAATGCATGACGATGATTTGAATTCCCCGTTTATGTAGTGACTTGAAGGCGTGCAATGGATGGTTAAAATTAAACATAAGGGTTTTTTTGCAGCAAAGTTTTTTTGTCAAGGGAAAAGGTTGACAAATATGATATTGTGCTAGCATGATCTTGCGACACTCACTTTGAACCCGAACGTTGTTGATGTATTGTAGAGTTTGCCTAAGCACCTTGAAGTATGGAGAAAACTCGCCACTCATTAATTATGTTGCTTATATTACCCCAGTCCGTCAGATCTTTGAAGAAATTTACCTCTATATGAGTTTTGAAACACCTTTTCATAATACGAATTTTAGATGGTTGATCGCGACTTTCTATGTCTAACAAATCTAACTGCAAGTGCACATTTTATCGCGTAGTAATAATAGATATCGATCCCACAGGGACTCGTAATCAATCTAGTATTATCGGGTATTACGGTGTTTAGCTAGGTCGCTTTGGTTTCAAGTTGAATAATAATAGAGTAGATGCGTAAACTAAAGGGAACTAAGGTTTTTACTAAAGATATGAATTTATGAATCGATATGCAATAATTTTGTTCTTCGGGGATTTGACAACTTATTGGCGTATTAAGTGTTTTCAAACTTAGTTTAAGAAGAAAATAGTGATCTAAAGACTTTTGTCTCACGATGGTTGTTGACGCTAGTCGCAACTCTAAGGCGGAACGTATGCTGTCGCTATCCCGTTCGGGGTTAGAGTTACCTTTTGAAAATCTCTAAGTTATAATCCTT
This sequence comes from Lathyrus sativus, assembly GCA_963859935.3. NCBI lineage: Eukaryota > Viridiplantae > Streptophyta > Magnoliopsida > Fabales > Fabaceae > Lathyrus > Lathyrus sativus. Next base: position 353,268,436 of record OZ012739.1, on the reverse strand, counting down.
TTTAAAGTGCTTTCGCTGTTTTTAAATCGAATGCCTAGTTCTTACTATCTGGTCTTAGCCTCAGCTGTCGCTTGTTGGTTCGTACCTTAATATGGTTTCCCATTGTCGTGGCAAAACCACCGTAAATAGCTTCTCACTGTCGTGACAAAGGTTTATTTAGAATTTTGATTAAAAACTAGAACCATAACTGAGTTTTTGAAAAGAGAAAAACTACGCCAATTATTATCAAATTTCATCTGAATTATTATTACATATCGATTACAGTAATTTAGCTAGACATGGAAATAGAAATGGTAATACATAAATAAAAACAGTAATTAATAACATGCATCATAATGAAAATTGCAATTACGATTAAAATTGAAAACCTGTAAATATTCCAATTGACCTTTGGGCAGATCCTCCACAATGTTGGCAGGATTCTGGTCTTGGTGCCAATTGATCGTACAAGGGAAATGGGAATTACAAAATATCAAAGAATACAGAGAAGGAAAAGAGAAACAAATAAGAATATAATAACGGAAAGGTTGCTCTGAAGATGAATTGGCAGCACTTCGTTGTCTTGAATGCGGCTCCCTTTTCAGGTCCCAACCTCTTCCTTTTATAGAGGGAGAGTATCTAACGGTTATTCCTTCAGGAAGTGGGTTTGAGGCAGAAAAGTAGGAGTTAGTGGCCACACTTTTGGTCTTTGAGGGGGGAATTTTGCACGTGACTTCATTCTGCACGTTCTGGCTGCATGACGGTCGTCATGGAGGTGTGACGGTCGTCACACGCATGACGGTCGTCACATGCATGACGGTCGTAACAGCTGTGTGACGGTCGTCACATCAGTCAAGCTCGTTTCTGCTGGTTTTCACTTGGTTTTTCATCCATTTTCCACTTGTTTTTGCTCCTTTTCTTCGTATTGCTTTGCTTTGACATGTTCTTCGAATACCTGCATAATACTTAGACAAATAGCATGGAATGCCCCGAATTCGGAGTGAAACCGGTTAAACATTAGTTAAAACACATGTCATTTTATAGATATATTTTCGCGTTATCAATGGCTTGCCCCAATATTTTGAATCTCGAAGCAATTTTCATTTAATTAACCGATTCTTTGAATGATTTACATCTCATTGATATAGTCTTGAAGCGATTTACCCTTTATTAACTGATTCTTAAAGTGATTTTCCCATAATGTGACCACTTGTGAATGATCAAGTTTCGCAACATATTGTGCATTGTTGGAACTTTCTTGATGTTAAGTACTGAATTGCAGATGAAATTGTTCCTTCAAAATGATAATTCTAATGCAATTCTCATTCATGTTTTGAAATCAAAAGTTGTTATTGAAACAACATGGTGATGTACAATGAATGAATAAATGGTTAGAACACAATATTGGTATAGACATTTAAAATATGAAAATGGTGATGCAAGAGCATGATATACTTTGAAGACGATTAGCAAATATCTTTGAAGTCAGTTTAAAGAAATTTTGTTGTAGTATGCTTTCAAATAAAACATTTCTTCAATTAGATCTTTTGAGGGGTATAACATGGTCTGGTTCATGGTTTTTGAATAAAAGGGATATAAGGCTCAAATTTTAATTTCAACCTCTCATTCTCCTTCAAATGATCTCCATTCATATGTTCAATTAGTTTGACACACATATTCAAGTTCTGAGAGAATTTTGAAGTGGTAAAGATGAAAACATAATGGCTCAAGAACTAATGAGAGTTTTTTTAGATGACATCTAATTATTCTTTTTGTTTGCGTCTTGTTTGATATGATAGTCACTTAATCTTGTTATTTTGTTGAAGATTTTGGTGATCCCCTTTTATTTCGATTTTAATTTTTGTGTTTTTCTTTTCTTTTCTTTTTCTTTTCGTTTTTTTTTCATATCTCATTTTTTTGGAATTATTTCCATGAAATTTGTTCTTTTGGTTTGACTTTATTGAAAGGGTTGTGATTGCCATGTTATTGGTTAGTGAGGAACAATCACTATAAGCTTTTGAATTTTCACGACTTGTTTGAAACAATATGATGTATACAAAGAAGGAGTGGCTGATTCTCTTATTGGATGGTGTATAAATGGGATGTTTCTCTTGAAATTTTAATGTATAGTCAAACTTACTAAAAAGAATACCCTCCCCCTGGTTAAGCTAAATGGTTTTTAACACAGAAAGAAACACCAACTTCTAAGCTTAAAGGGGTTAACTTGGGATTAAATTTCCTTAACTCTTTAGTGTTTGGGAATTGAAACAATGCATTACATCATCAGCCAAACTTTATTCAAAATTGTACTTTAGCAACTATGGTTATTTTGTTTACATCATCTTCCATCTAATCTTTGTTAGAACAAAAGTTTGATAAAGAAAAGCTTAGTGAAGAACTATTGACATAAAATTTTTTTTGTGTGAAAAAAGGAAAGAAATATAAAAATAGTGAACACAAAAGGATTTAAAAGATGCATGATCAATTCCTTAATCTTATCATTCAAAGAACTACAAAATTTGGATGACAAATAAGTGCTTAACAAACAAGGAAGTTACAAATGGAAAAGGATGAAATGTCCAAATAATCATCAATGTCGAGGATAAATATTTGATAGAAAATGGGCTGAAGAAAACATAGTGGAAGTGACCCAAGATGTTGCAACGGGAAAGCCCAAGAGAAAAGTCCACATGCCAAAGTATCTAGAAGATTTCATCACAAGAGGATCAACAAATTCAGTTAGGAGGAAATGAGCTGGAAGCTTATTAGTGGCTCACCTAAATTTTGCAGAAATATTCTCTAGATCTTCCTTATTTTGTATTCCGTTATTTCCATCATTAACTAGTCTATATAATGGCATGTATGCAATGAATGAAAGCAAGCAGATTTTATCCAAATTCCCTTTCTCTTTATTGTTTCTGGAGGCCCCTAGTTCCTTGAACTCTAGGATTTATCACTGCCCCTAACAAATTTGGTGCTTTCATTGAACCCATCCATGGTGGACGATACTCGATCGAAAGCTATCGATGATGCTATCTCCCGTTTAACCACCAATTAAACCGCTCTAACCAACTCACAAACACTTCTTGCTTCCAAAATCGATGACATTCTCAGTAAAATCTCGTCCCTCGAATCACTATCTCACTCCCCTGGTACCGGATCTCCGTCCTACACTTCACCCCAAAACTCCAATAAACATCACCGCATGAAGCGCGACATACCTCGCTTCAATGGAACAGATTCCTTGGGTTGGATCTTCAAGATTAACCAATTTTTTGAGTATCACGATATGCCAAAATTAGAACGACTGATAGTTGCATCGTTCTACATGGAAGGACCGACTCTCGGATGGTTTCAATGGATATCTCACAACGGCCAGCTTACCAGTTGGGCGACGTTGTTGCACGCACTCGAGGCTTGTTTTGATCCGTCACAGTACGACGAGCCCAAGGGCGCACTGTTCAAACACACTCAAAAAGGGTCGGTCAACGACTACTTAACGAAGTTTGAGACACTTGCAAACCGTATCGTGGGTCTCCCACCGTGTTTCCTCTTAAGCTACTTCGTCTCAGGGCTTGCACTGGACATCCTCCGAGAGGTTCAACCACTACAACCACTATCTCTCATCCAAGCGGCTGCTTTGGCTAGGTTGCAGGAAGAGAAACTCCATGAAGCTCGCAGATCTGCTCACCACAAAGGTATACTTCCCACCCCTGTTGCATCCCCTGGCCGTTTTCCAAACAACCTCAAACCATCCTTACCATATTTCAAACGTCTAACACCTACAGAGATGTCTCTTCACCGTGAGAAGGGGGTTGCGTTTTAACTGTGATGAGAAGTTTAGTCCAGGTCATAAATGTGCGTCAAAATTTTTTGTTCTTATTATGGAAGAAGACGAGTCACAAGAGGAAAATGCGATCCTGACTCCTTCTGAATCTGAGTTGTTACTTGAACTGAAACCCGACCCGACTCTTAACCAAGCCCAAATAAGTTTCCACGCCCTTTCGGGACACTTGGCCCCTGAAACTCCGCGTCTGGTGGGCCGCATCTCCACCCAGAATGCGGTTATCCTAGTTGATGGTGGCAGTACCCACAACTTTATTCAAGAAAGGCTGGTTAAATCCCTTGGGCTGAAGGCCCAACCCACTTGTTCTCTCAAGGTCATGGCAGGTAATGGTAATGAAATTGAGTGCCACCAAATTTGTCCTCAAGTCAAAATTCACATTTAGTCTCACACATTCACTATTGACCTACACGTCCTTCCCCTCAGTGGTGCTGATATTGTGTTAGGTGTTCAATGGATGAAATCTCTGGGTCCTATTCTTACTGACTATAATGATCTCTCTATGAAGTTTCTCAAGAATGGTAATATGATATAGCTAAAGGGCGAGAGGGATGGTGGCCTTCACCTCATTACTTCCCAACAGGTACGACGCCTCATCCACACCAATGGGGCTAGTGCCTTCTTTCAAATTCAAATTCTACAACCAGCGCCCCCTTCAATCCAAATCAGTGATCCTAAGCTCCAAACCCTACTCCATAAATATGACTCCTTATTTCAGCTACCTTCAACCCTTCCACCTACTCGTGAAAATAACCATTCCATACACTTACTACCCCAGGCCCATCCTTTTAATGTTCGTCCCTATTGCTATCCCTATTTTCAGAAACACGAAATTGAGAAATAAGTGGACACTATGTTGGCTAATGGGGTGATACGACCAAGTACAAGTCCCTTTTTCGTTGCCGGTTCTCCTTGTTAAGAAGAAAGACGGACGGTTCTTGGCGATTTTGCGTCGATTACCGGGCCTTGAATCCAATCACTATAAAATACCATTTACTAATCCCCACTGTTGATGAATTGTTAGACGAATTGGGCGGGGCTGCGTGGTTCACAAAATTGGATTTGCTACAGGGGTACCACCAAATCCTTATGCGGGAGGAAGATGTTTTTAAGACAGCCTTTCGCACACATCAGGGTCACTATGAGTTCCGGGTTATGCCGTTTGGACTGTGCAACGCTCCATCGACATTTCAAGCTACCATGAACACGATATTCAAGCCATTTCTGCGCAAGTGTATCATTGTGTTCTTTGATGAAATTCTGATCTACAACACTAATTATGAGGATCACTTGAAGCATATGGATGAAGCATTTCGGGTTTTACAGGAGGGACAATTTTTTCTCAAGCAATCAAAATGCTTATTCGCTCAACGTCAGATTGAATACCTTGGTCATATTATTTCTCAACATGAGGTTGAACCAGTTAAGGCAAAAGTTCTTGCGATTCAGCAGTGGCCAGTTCCGAGTACTCTTAAAGCTTTGCGTGGTTTCTTGGGCTTGATAGGTTTCTATCGACGATTCATCAAGGGATATGCGACAATTGCAGCTCCATTGACTCGACTCCTAAAAAAGGATCAATTTGGCTAGAATCTTAGTGCGCAGTTAGCTTTTGATACCCTCAAAACCGCGGTAAGCACCGCACCAGTTTTGGTTCTCCCTAATTTTACTTTACCATTCGTGGTAGAAACGGTTGCCTCCGGTGTCGGCATGGGTGCCGTGTTATCTCAACAAAACCAACCAATTGATTTTTTTAGTAAACCGTTTTGTCGCAAGTTATTAAATGTGTCGACCTATGTTAGAGAACTCTTCGCCATCACAGCAGCAGTGAAGAAATGGCGACAATATTTGTTGGGTCATTCCTTTGTGATTCTGACAGATTATCGCAGCTTAAAGGAGTTGATGTCACAAGTTGTACAAACACCAGAACAACAGCTGTACTTGTCACGGATGATTGGTTATGATTACACGATTCAGTATCGTTCTGGCAAAACGAATGTGGTTGCAGATGCTCTTTCTCGCATACCAGAAAATGAGTCCTCCAAGTTTTACATGTTGATAGTTCCCAGTTTCTCCTTCCTGAAAACATTAAAGCATGAACTCTCCCAACAACATGAATTTCTCTCCAAACTGCAAGACATTAACAATAACAGTGAGGGCACACAAGATTTCAAAATTGTTCAGGGTCTTATCTATCACAAAGATTGCATTTGGTTGCCACGCACCACTTCCTTCATATCGGTTCTATTGGAGGAATTCCATAAAACACCCACCGGAGGCCATATGGGTATCACCAAGACTTTGGCACGCTTAAGCTCAAACTTCACATGGACCGGGATGCGTGATGATGTCCATAAGTTTGTCCTCGCTTGTTTGGACTGCCAACACTCTAAATATGAAACGAAGAAAGCTGCTGGATTACTTTGTCCATTGCCAATTCCATGCGCCGTGGGAAGACTTATCTCTTGACTTTATCGTGGGTTTACCTCCTTACCAGGGGAACACCACAATCCTAGTGGTCGTTGATCGCTTTTCTAAAGGGATTCATCTTGGTATGTTGCAACCTCACTATACTGCTTACAAGGTTGCTTTACTCTTTATGAACATTGTTGGCAAGATCCACGACATGCCCCGCAGCTTGGTTTCAGACCGTGATCCATTATTTGTGAGTCGTTTCTGGCAGGAGCTGTTCAAACTCAGCGACACTAAGTTACGTATGAGTTCGTCCTACCACCCTCAGACTGATGGCCAGATAGAAGTGGCAAATAGGGTCATTGAGCAGTATCTCCGTGCGTTTGTACACTCAAAATCGGCAACTTGGGGCAAGTTTCTCATGTGGGCTGAGTGGTCTTACAACACGTCTCAACACTCGGGCACATGAAGATCTCCCTTTGAGATAACTTTTGGGAAAGCACCACCCACCATTCCTTAATATTTGACAGGCACCTCCAATATTGAAGTTGTTGATGAATTGTTGGCTAATCGTGAGACTATGCTTATCACTTTGCGTAGAAAATTGACCAAGGCACAACAAGATATGAAGAAATTTGCTGATGCACATAGGCGAGATATACAATACAACATCGGGGATTGGGTCCTGGTTAAGTTACGACCACATTGACAGACTTCCGTCACTACCACTCCTTATTCGAAACTCAGCAAACATTTTTATGGTCCGTTTCAAATTCTGGAGAAGGTGGGAAATGTTGCTTACAAACTTCTCTTACTACAAGGAGCCAAAATTCATCCGTTTTTTCACTGTTCCATGTTGAAACCATTTCACGAAGACTCTTCTTCCCCAATTCCAGCAGCAACATTACCCCAGTCAGCACTGGATAATCAACCCATCATCACTCCACTAGTGATACTCAACACCCGCTGGACTCAAACTGCTGAACCGCCTCTCGAAGTGCTATTGCAATGGGAAGCACTGCATACTGATGATACTTCTTGGGAAGATTGGGACAATCTCAAACAAATATACCACCTTGAGGACAAGGTGCTTCCAGATGGGGTGGAGAATGATAGCAAATAGGCTGAAGAAAACATAGTGGAAGTGGCCCAAGATGTTGCAACGGGAAGACCCAAGAGAAAAGTCCACATGCCAAAGTATCTAGAAGATTTCATCACAGAAGAATCAACAAATTCAGTTAGGAGGAAATGAGCTGGCAGCTTATTAGTGGCTCACCTAAATTTTGCAGAAATATTCTCTAGATCTTACTTATTTTGTATTCCGTTATTTCCATCATTAACTAGTCTATATAATGACATGTATGCAATGAATGAAAGCAAGCAGATTTTATCCAAATTCTCTTTCTCTCTATTGTTTCTGGAGGCCCCTAGTTCCTCGAACTCTAGGATTTATCACTGCCCCTAACAATACTCATGCTTGATTCATGTTTGGTTGGCCTTTTACCCACTCAAAGATTGAGGTCAATATGTTTGCCAAGAAAGAGAAGGTGTTTCAGGTTTCATCATAATTTGACATTGAATCCTCAAAGTCTTCTTCTTCTTCAGATTCCTCTAACACTGGGTTCTCGACTTTTACTGCATCTCTAGAAGAATTTGGTTGATTCTTCCTATCTTTAGTTTTTGTTTGGATCAGGCTCGCATTGTTGGGATTTAAAAAGGGGTTTTTCAAAAAATTTAACCTTTTAGCAGAACAATTCTGATGAACAGATCTTGATTAAACCATTAATAAAAAATGAAACACAACAAAAGGATTTCAAATTACCTCTTGAAGCGTGCTTTAACTTTGATCACAAACGTGGAAAATTACCATCATCTCTACAAAGTCCACGCGAGTACAAAGTGGAACGTGGTGCTAGCCGTCTCTTGTTATAAAAAAATTGACAATTAGTATTGGCATGAGAAATAACTCCTCTATTTATAGAGAACGACTAAAACCCTAGTGCTCTTATTTTGGACTTTTCCAAAATAAGCCCAATCTTATTTAATTAAAACTATTTTAATTAAATATATATTATTTATATTTAATTAAACCTTTTTAATAAAATAAAATAAAATATTAATAAAATAAAATCATATTTAATTTAATCAATTGTCAATTCTCATTTATTTAATTAAATAAAATTTAATCAAATAAATTATATATGTGCTAATGTATTAAACAATTTAAATACTATTAACACATATTTAAATTAAATCTTATTTAATTTAATCGTTAATTCCACTATCAGTACTCTATGCGTGTGACCCTCTAGGCTCTCGTAATGTTGGCAAAAAAATTAAATTATCTATTTAATATTATAAACGGTAAGCAGTATGTAGCAACATATCACTGCTACCCAAGTAACGAGAATATCGTGTGATCTGACATAACTTTTATGTGATAATGATCATATGTACATTTACCCTTTTGCCCTTATATCTATATTGAACACAAGGCATAGAATGTGTCACCCTTGTATAGTCCAATATTTTATTCCTTGATTTTGGAGTATACTTGATAACAACAAATAAGCCCAACATCTCATATCGACTTATTTGAGCACGACCATCAAGGTGCCCACAGATATTACTCTTGTATATTTAGGAGGGACAAAATCTATCTAGGTCACTCATGTCCCTCAACATGATTTGTAAAGTACCCATAAACCATCTTTATGGTCATCCTGTTATGGACAACATTTGATTGGCAATAAAGTACTCGACTCCACATCTAGAGTTCATAGTGGTTTCAGGTCGAAGGCTGGTATACACCACTATCACTATGAGAATAATTTATGACACTTACATAACAAACTATGTAGTATTCTCATGGTGGGTTAATCTAGTATAAATATTACTCCTAATATTTATACCTATGTGAAGACTTGATATCTCATATTCATGATTTATGAGATACAATCATCAGTCCACTCACATAATAGTCTCTATGCTTTATTGTTGTCCTATTTGATAGTAAAGTTTGACTACGTATACATTAAAAATAACGTCCTTATGTTTAATGACGTCTCACGATTAAGTTACACTTAACAGGTCATTAATAGAATAATTATTCTAAGGACTTTATTGTGTCATATACAAATAACACAATAAATACAATGCCTAATGAGTATATATATTAACAAACTATATATATCAAAGTCATGATACAAAAGCATGTTAAGCCGAATACTCGGGGAAAGAAAGAGGTATACGCCCAATTAATAACTTCATTCAATTTTTGAATGTAAAAGAGTCAAGCTATATGACTCAAGATTTCTCAAAGATGACAATTACTCGAAAAGCAAACTATATGACTTGTATCAAAGTACTCGAGGAAGAAAGGGATATACATCTAATTAATCATTTTTCATCCAATTTCATATATCATAATTATTTAATTATTTTAGAGTTAGTTCACTAATCGTCAAAACTCAATTGTCATGAACTAGGATTGAAAAAGTTGATCGATTAGTTTTAATTTATTAACATTTCCAAATATTAAAAGATTTATTTTAGAATTAGGAATAAAAATAGATTTGGTATAAAAATGAAAGTAAAAAGTAAAAGGAATGCAAATATCAAGTGGACTTAAATCAATTATTAAAAATCAACCCATTACTATACCATCATTTAAACCTAGATCTTACTACAATAATATTAGAATAAAAAACGAACCAAAATTTATTAATAATAATATTAAAATAAAAAAATACTTCTTCCCTTCATTTTTATCTCATATTGAAACCCTAATTTTCTCTTAATTCGTCATTCTCCTTTAGTTTCTCCATTTTTATTCTTTAACCCTCAATGTTTCCTTCTCTCATAAATCGTTTTCCCAATCTCCTTATCTCTCTATGAAATTTCATGCTAAAAGCTCTACAGATATCATATCCATAACATCTTGATTGAAATCGAAAGATCTATTCCATTGATCATTTCTCAATTGAAATCGAAACACTGTTTTTAGTCACAACTTCTAAGCTTCCTAATTTGAAGCTCCAAATCTCTATTCAAAGATCCCATGGAAGAACTAAGCTCAAAGACAATGGAGAAGTTGCTGCAGAATACTTACAACAGTGGAACTACCCTTTCGTTAAGGGGGGAAATAGCTGGAAGTAAAATTGTACCGGCTTCTTTGTGTAAGTCTAGTAAATTAGTTGAAGAATCATTCAAGCCTCCTGAAAACTCAAAATCTCAATTTGTGAATCTAGGGTTTTCAGAAATTTTAATTTTTTTGCGATTTACTTCTAATGGGGGACTTTGTGCAAGTATGAACATTTGAAGTTTTTCTATAGCTTAGTAATTCGATTCGATTGTTGTGATTGAAAGGGTCGATGATTTCATTCACTAATGTTAGATCAACGTTTGAAACTTTAAGTGATATCAATCCATTGTTTTTAATCTCCATTGTTTTAGCCTAAACCGTTAGAATTGCTCCTATCACTGAAACTATTCAGCATTAGTTGTTTGATTCTCAACTGCTTTACCGTTATGTTTTATCCTATATCGTTTGAATCTCAACCGATGCATCTCCTTCAAATTGCTTAAACTATTCAACATCTATAATTCTAATCTCAACCATTACAACTCTCTTGAATCGCTCAAACCATTCAGCATCCATCGTTCGAATCTTATCTATTCCAACATTAATCCTTCTAATCTGAATCTCGCTTAATGGTTTGAAAAAATGTTTGTTTATAGCACTGCTTTTAGTTGGATTTGACTTCTAGTTAGTTTTAATAAATTATCTTTTTCTAAATTATTTCTAATTTTTATTTTTATTTTTATTTGTAGATCTGAACTCATTGCACCATGGTATCGAACTCATCACGGTTACATCAATATGGTTTGCTTTATGTTTATTTCAATTAGTTAGTTTCTGGTATCTTCTAAATTTTAATGACAATTATGGCTTTTTGTTCATGTTTTAGCATGTGTTTGGTGTATTTGCTTCCATTTAGTGTCAATTTAGATTTTGTTATGTTTCTGATTTCATTATGATTACAGGGTTATAGTAAATTTCTAGAGTTTAGAGCCTCTCTCAACATAGTTGGATCTTGAGGTCTAACATTCTCTAAATGTGTGTAAGATAATGATATAGTTTGGTACACTTACCAACAATGATACTCTTATTTTTGGCATAATATTCTTCCTTAGTTGTTGCTATTAGAGTTGGTATGGAATATAGTGTAATATTGAATATTATTCTAATATTTTAGTTTTCTTAATTCAGTTACTTTCACTACAAAAAAAAAAATCTAAGTAACAACACTCAAGCCATGACGCTTCGGATTTAACTGCCCTCAACTCCGACCTACGGAGGTTCTCACGGAAGTGTTGGACAACTGTCCTTGACTTGTGAAATTGTATAACCATCGCCGACCCTAAAACACAACATCTAAGCCACATCAAGGGGGCATGGAGGTTCATCGACCTGCCTTCCCATGAAAGACAATTTGTGAGCATGGCGGTCACCATGAGGGTTGTGGCGGTCGCCACTCTTGGAAAGCCCAAACGGTTGGGAACAGACCATGCTTGGTCTCCAAGTCTCCCAAAAACCGTACTTACATTTTCTCCACGACCTAGAATCAGTTTCTTGGTTATTTCTAGGGTTGTCGACTTTTATAAATACCTCTGTCATGCCGTTTTTCAGGGTATCCAAGATTAAACAAACTTAAGCCAAAATTCTGTCAAATAGTAAAGCATTAATCTCTTCACATCGGAGGATTATTGCACCGTCGGTTGAGTCTGTATCAAGTTTGAAGCACTTTGTTTATTTTCAAAGCACTTTATTTCCTTCTTTTACATTCCGTCAAAATTTATATCAAGTTATCACATTTTGTATCAGATTCAAGACTCCGTTTAGAGCAAGTTTTTATTTCATTATACTTTTATATATACTTTGTCTTGCCTATACTTTCCTGTTTTATTTGCCTCGCAATTTTTCTCTTCATCTTATTTACCTCTACTGCAATTTAATTTCATAACGTTTTTACCCGTCGTTATGTTTACTTTCGCACTCAAAATCATTTATGTTTTGTTTCCAATAACCATGTCTTGTTAATTATTGAATGTTGGCATGTGAGGATCGTCAATAAACGATGCTCGACATGTTGTCTGTTTAAAATTTCATTTGTGGGCTGTTTTGACTTAAACAAAATTTTACTTTGAATTGGGTTCCTGACATTATGTCGCTCGAGTATGAGGCACTCTGAATTGCCTCTGAAATCTATTGGATTCTTCAACTCCCTGACTGCAAATTATATGTTAATTTTTGTTTGTTAAACACCTTGTGGTTACCGATTACTTCATGAATATTGTTTATTATTAGTTGGCAAAATATGTTTCTTAAGGAATTATGTTAGGTTTAATATGTTTGATAATTAAGAGTTTTTTTGTTGGTTCTTTAATTGGGCATTTCATTGAATGGTTAATGGTTTGGTTTTTCTACCATAATATGTCTTCCCTCTTTCTCCATGAATTTGTTTTGGTTATTTTTCTATTATTTCATCACTCTTCTCAATGCTTAGGTTGGATTACCTGTTTACTGGTTGCATTTGTTATAGTTTTTTATCAAGGATCCATATGGACACATATAAGATTTCTTATTACATGTTATGAGGCCTGTGAAGTGATGACACCTCAAACAATTGTTTATTTGACTTGACTTATGCATATTTTCTTATGATTTTTATTCCGTTTCCACTATCATGCTAGTATTTTTCCTTTGTTTCATGGAATTTAGTAATCAGAAGCTGTGGGCGAAGAAACAAAGCAAAATGAACGAAAAGCAAAGAATTGAAGCTGACTTGCACCTATGGTGACCACCATGGTGTTCATCCTAGGGGTGCCAAGGGTGGTCCATGTACCAGCTAGTGGGATGACCAAGTCATGCCCACTTTGCGAGCATGGCGGTCGCCACCCTTAGAAAGCCCAAACGATTGGGAACAGACCATGCTTGGTCTCAAAGTTTACCAAAAATCGTCCCTACATTTTCTCTACGATCTGGAATCAGTTTCTTGGTGATTTCTAGGGTTATGGGCTTTTATAAATACCCATGTCATGCCATTTTCAAGGGTATCCAAGCTTATACAAACTTAAGCCAAAATTATGTCAAATAGTAAAGCAATAATCTCTTCAAATCGGAAGATTATTGCACCGTCGATTGAGTATGTATCAAGTTTGAAGCACTTTGTTTATTTTTCGAAACACTTTATTTCCATCTTTTACATTCCGCCAAAATTTATTTCAAGTAATCACACTTTGTATCATATTCAAGACTCTGTTTGAAGCAGGTTTTTATTTCATTTTACTTTTATATTTACTTTGTCTTGCCTTTACTTTCCTGTTTTATTTGCCTCGCAATTTTTCTCTTCATCTTATTTATCTCAATCGTAATTTAATTTCATAACGTTTTTACCCGTCATTATGTTTACTTTCACACTCAAAACCATTTATGTTTTGTTTCCAAAAACCATGTCTTGCTAAATTATTGAATGCTAGCATGTGAGGATCGTCAATAGACCATGCTCAACATGTTATCTATTTAATATTTCCTTTGTGGGCTGTTTTGACTTAAACACAATTTTACTCTGAATTGGGTTCCTAACATTATGTCACTCGAGTATGAGGCACTCTGAATTGCCTCTGAAATCTATTGGATTCTTCAACTCCCTGACTGTAAATTATATGTTAATTTCTGTTTGTTAAACACCTTGTGGTTACCGATTGCTTCATGGATATTGTTCATTATTAGTTGGCGAAATATGTTTCTTAAGGAATTATGTTAGGTTTAATATGTTTGATAGTTAGGAGTTTTTTTGTTGGTTATTTAACTGGGCATTTCATTAAATGGTTAGTGGTTTGGTTTTTGTACCATAATATGTCTTCTCTCTTTCTCCATGAATTTGTTTTGGTTATTTTTCTATTATTTCACCATTCTTCTCAAAATGCTTAGGTTGGATTACCTATTTGCTGGTTGCATTTGTTATAGATTTTTTTTTATCAAGGATTCATAAGGACACAAATAACATTTCTTATTACATGTTATGAGGCCCGTGAAGTGATGACACCTCAAACAATCATTTATTTGACTTGACTTATGCATATTTTCTTATGATTTTTTTCCGTTTCCACTATCATGCTAGTGTTTTTCCTTTGTTTCAAGGAATTTAGTAATCAGAAGCGAAGCAAAATGAACGAAAAGCAAAGAATTGAAGCATACTTGCACCTATGGTGACCACCATGGTGTTCATCCTAGGGGTGTCATGGGTGGTCCATGTACCAGCTAGTGGGATGACCAAGTCATGCCCACTTTGTGAGCATGGCGGTTGTCATGAGGGCTGCGGCGGTCGCCACCCTTGGAAAGCCCAAACGGTTGGGAACAGACCATGCTTGGTGTCCAAGTCTACCAAAAATCGTCCCTACATTTTCACTATGATCTGGAATCAGTTTCTTGGTGATTTCTAGGGTTGTGGGCTTTTATAAATACCACTGTCATGCCATTTTCCAGGGTATCCAAGCTTATACAAACTTAAGCCAAAATTATGTCAAATAGTAAAGCATTAATCTCTTCACATCGGAATATTATTGCACTGTCGATTGAGTCTGTATCAAGTTTGAAGCACTTTGTTTATTTTTTGAAACACTTTATTTCCATCTTTTACATTCTGTCAAGATTTATTTCAAGTTATCGCACTTTGTATCAGATTCAAGACTCCATTTGGAGCAGGTTTTTATTTCATTCTACTTTTATATTTACTTTGTGTTGCCTTTACTTTCCTGTTTTATTTGCCTCGTAATTTTTCTCTTCATCTTATTTATCTCTATTGCAATTTAATTTCATAACGTTTTTACCCGTCATTATGTTTACTTTCGCACTCAAGACCATTTATCTTTTGTTTCCAATAACCATGTGTTACTAAATTATTGAATGCTAGCATGTGAGGATTGTCAATAGACGATGCTCAACATGTTGTCTATTTAATATTTCCTTTGTGGGCTGTTTTGACTTAAACGCAATTTTACTGAACTAATTTTAGTCTGTCTTCACAAAAGTGATACAGTGAAAACGTCGGGTATGATCGAAAGTCGTCTGACACTATAGACTAAAATTGGTTTGTTTTTTGTTAACAAATACCATGCAAGCACTTTATTAGTTAATTAGGAAGCTTTAACCTTTCTAGAAGGAGGTTTTAAAACTATTTGCGGACGCATTTATAGGTTTAGGATCTGGTCCCCGAGCGAGAGCCAGAAACCCATTTTAGTTAAACTCTATAGTCAAAATCACTTTTAAATTAAGTTAAGAGTCTAATTTCTTAAAAATGAGTTTACTACTTTAACGCAGTAAGCGCCTTCCATATGTGACATATGAAGGGTATAAAATAGAGAGCGAAACTCGGTTCTAAATAAGCGAAAGAGATAATTCCTATTAAATAAATTCTTTTCTAAATAGGAAACTTATTCCCTTAAGTTATCTTAGTGGAGACAGAGCATTCTTGATTGATGTGAATTACATTTCAGCATTATTATTCATCTGTTTTTATTAAATCAGTTTATTTCGTTTGCCCTCCTTTTAACTATTTCATTAGCCTTAGCTAAACACCGTAACAACTAGAAACAATAGATTTTTTTTTAGGATTGGTCTTTGTGGGATTGATATCTTTTAAAACTACACGATAGGTAGTGCACTTGCAGTTAGATTCACACCTGATCAAGTTTTTGGCACTATTTTCGGGGACCAATTACGTCAAATATTGCAACTTTATTGTTACACCGTCTAGACTTAGGCACCTTTTTACCGGTCGATGCGAAGATCTCGCAGTACTGGTAATTTAATAGACCTAATAGAAGAACCCAAAAGATACGCTCGCGCACGCCTTTTGTTTCGAAAGATTAGAAGAGCGATGACTGAAGAATAGAACCAAAGACCTCTTAAGGAATTTTCCCTACCTTCTAATGAAGAACCCCACTCGAGTATAGTTAACCCATCTATCGCAACTCATACCTTTGAGTTGAAACCTACTCTATTATAATTAGTGCAATAAAATTAGTTCGCAGGTCTCCCTATTGAGCACCCGAACCAACGTTTAAAAGTATTTATTCAATTAGCGGATACCCTAAAAGCCAATGGTTGTCCTCCTGAGGCGATACGTCAAAGATTATTCCCTTTTTCCCTTAGAGATAGAGTACGATCTTGGTTAGATTCCCTTCCAACCAATTCAATAACTACTTGGAATGACCTTAAGAAAGTTTTCCTTGCTAGATATTTTCCACCAAGTAAAACCGCTGTCCTACGAAACAAAATCACTAGATTTACCCAACAAAATGATGAATCTCTCTTCGACGCTTGGGTAAGATATGAAGAGCTATTAAGAGCCTGTCCATATCATGGTTTAAAACAATGGTTGATTATCCACACCTTTTACAATGGACTTCTCTATAACACTAATATGATCATCGACGCTGCCGGTGGCGGTGCACTGATGAACAAACCCTACCTCGAAGCTTGCACTTTCATTGGAGGTATGGTCTAAAACCATTACCAATGGGGTACAAAATGAAAATCAGTAGAGAAAAAGGAGTCCAAAGGAGGTATATATGAGGTAAATTGTGTTGACATGATGAAATCTAAAATGGATGCCTTAACCCAAAAAGTAGAAAGTATGTATGTTAAACCTACAGCTACCATAGCTGCAATGCAACTAGGATGCAAAATTTGTGGAACCCAAGGAAATATAACTGTTGAATGTAGTCTCTTAGTTGAACCAATCTCGGATCAGGTCACTTATAACGCTGGATGGAGGAATCACCCAATTGTTTTTACAAAAACGATAACCCTAGTTAGAATTCTGCACCCCAAAAACCCCAAGGTTTTCAAGCTCAAAGACCAACACAACCTATACAAGCTGCTCCTCAGAATTCAAATCTTGAGAAAATCATGGAGAATTTTATTTCAGCCCAAACTCAGCAAAACAAAGAATTTATGAACCAATACATTCATATAAATGAGTTGACTACTCAATTAGGCACCAAAGTCGATTATGTGGTAACCCATAACAAGATGCTTGAAACCCAAATTTTTCAAGTAGCCCAACAACAAGCTACTCAAGCTATGCCAAGAAGAAAATTTCCTGGACAACCACAACCTAACCCAAAGGGACATGCTAACGCTATTTCCTTGAGAAGTTGAACCACTTATGATGAACCAGCATATATGGGGTGAAGAAGTCAGAAAAACTAAAGAAAAACATTGTAGCCACATCCGAGAAATGAACTGAGGAGAGTGTAGAATCGGAAAAGGAAAAGGAAGTCAACGCTAGGGAAGGAGTGAAAGACAACCAAGTCTATATACCATCCCTTCCTTTTAAGCTGCCAATTACATACCCACAAAGACTTAAACAAACTAAATTAGATAACAAGTACAAAAGGTTTGTAAAAGTAATCGAGAAAGTCCATGTAGAGATCCCATTCACTGAAGCTATTATCCAAATACCATATTATGATAAATTCCTCAAAGACATCTTAACCAATAAGCGTAAACTTGATGACCCTAAACCATTAGAATGCAACTCTACTTCCGAGAACAAACTAGCCAAAAAGGAGAAAGACCCTAGGAGTTTTTCTATAACTTGTGTTTTGAGAAATCATGTTATCAATAAAGCCCTTCTGGACTTAGGAGCCAGTGTGAGCCTAATGCCTTTAGCTGTTTGTAATAGGTTAAAGTTAGGAGACATGCAACCTAATGTCGCAACTGCGAAAAAGGCTGGTGGAAACAAACAGAAGAGTCGCCACCGAACGTTATTTATTCCAAAGAGAGGGAAAGGAAACGATCAAAGAAAACCTAAGAGAATGGGAAAGACAAGGTCATCGCGACCAAATTTTGGGTTCGGGAGTTGGTTACGCAAGGGGAAGGTATGAGCACCCCTCACGTTCGTTGTACTCAACGGGATCCACGCTTGTTGTCTAATCTATAGGTGAAAACTATCTAAAAACTACTGCTAAACAGGGGTGAAGAGAAAGAACAAACTCGATAGGACATCACCGCCCTATGCCTACGTATTCCCTCGTACAATGAGAAAGTCAGAGTCAACGTAGTTCGGGAAACTACGGGTGATGGGGGGAAGGTTGCTCGCCAAGACATCGCCGTATTGTGCCTACATATCCTCATTTGGTATGAGAAATCAGAGCAAATGTAGTTCGGGTAACTAAACCATTGGTTGGTTAAGTATTTCTTTAATGAGCGACTTTAAGTTCCCATTCCAGCAGTTAGGGGCGATGCATGTTTGCGGTAGAACAGAAAGGTAACACACTCTTTTCTGAAAATGAGGTTTGAAACAATCCCGAAGGATGAAAAGGTTTTGAGTTTTGTTTGTGCGTTTTAGAAGAAGTGGATTGAATTGATTTGAGACTCATATTGCACTAAAGACTATGACACAAGAGCGAATGCGTCGCATATCGCCCAAAGGGCATACGCTAAACACTCTAGACAAGTGAAGAGAGACCTCCCCACTTATCATTTCTCATGTACTTAAGGCTCGTAGCGTACAACACTTGTCATTCTTTATTAAGTGTCTTAGAGAAGTTTGAGATGAGAAGAGAAGACACAAGGACACTAAAGGGAGCTGAGACCCCTAATGTTGTCATGCAAAGTGGTCCTAAAGTTGGGGTAAAAGGGAAATCTACCTAATGTTATCATGCAAAGGATTGAAAGCCTAATGTCTCTCCTACTCTCATCTTAAACAGAGGGACTAGGAATCATAAGGGATCATGTGAGAAAACACAAGTAAACACATCACTAATCAATCACAAATGAAGATAGAAAGAAAAACTTAAGCAAGTCATGAAAGATGAAAGGAGATGAGAGAAGCATAAACACCAACAACAATGAACATGCAAACATGAGACATACATCAATGACACACACAAGTCATATCCAAGTAAACAAGATGGAAGATCAAAACACAAAGACAAACAAAGTAACCGCACAAGATCACATGCTTTAAACATCTTATGGAGAATGATGTCAAACATTGAACCACAAACAAATAAATGAGGGGTGAGATAAACTGGGGCAGTAACCACATCCTGATTATTAAAATCAAACATTCATTCATGATCATTCAAAGGAAAACATCCAAACACATCAAAACAAGTTCAAACATTCAAATCATTCTCAAAGTAAAACACTTGCCACAAAAACATAAATATTAAGTATCCATTCATCAAGGTCAGAAGAAAACTCAAGTGATATGCATCAAGTTCAAATTTAAACTATCAAACAAAGTCAAAGAGGATCACACTCAAATTTGAGCACCAAAGATCATGCAAACATCTCACAAGTCAAGAACAATGATCATACAAAGCATATGAGATGAAACAAACATTCAAAGGACTCGTAATCATACAAATCAAGACCTCTAACATGTTATCAAAAGCAAACAAGACTCAACAAGCACTCATGGGATCACAGCAGATCACATCTCAAAACTAGGTCAAGACAGGCACGCACACATTTTGAGGCATCAACCAAAATTAGAATCATGTCCAAATAAGATCCAAATAAAATTCCAAACTCAAGTTAAGTCAATCCAAACTCAGTGTGCAAAAGATCATGACAAGAATTGCATCAAAGCATCACCAATTGTATCAAAAAAGTCAAGGTACTCAACTTATCGAGCACACATCTATGGTCAAATAAAATCTAATGAAAAACAACTAAGAAATGATCACCAAGGCATTAAACCAGCCCTCAAATAATCCTTAATAGAACACCCAAGCGTGAGAGGAAAATTGGTCAAAAGGGGTATTAAAATGATTTCAAAGATCAAGCCTAAATCACAAGGTTAAACAAGAAAACCACATAACAAAATTAAATGATTAAAAATAATAAAGTAAAATGAAATATAAAATAAAAATTGTGAAAAATATCTTGACACATCAATTGAACAGGAACATATTTTTGTTGCTTTTTAAAATGATTTGAACTATTAAAAGTAAAATTAAAACGAAAATGATAAAAGAAATAAAATAAAATAAAAAAAAATGAAAGGGGGTGTGATAGCAAAACCCAGAATGAACTAGAATTAGTTCAATGCTCGCATATAAGCTGAAACAGGAGGGTGTGGATATCACAAGAGGCAAAGCCCAAACCAAAATTGGACAAAAATCTCATATTAAATGAAACACATTGTTTCATTAACGGATGTGGCATGCCACATCACGTTTCAACATGCCACACAAGCCAGTCAACACACACATCACTGCCCACCTCAACTTTTGACCTCAGACGCCGGAGCCCTAGCTCCGGTCGTCTTCTCCGGTGAGCCTCACCAGTGGTAGCTACAAAACTTGATAAAAATGGAAACCCAGGGTACATTCTTGAAGGAAATTTCACGTAGATTACGAAAATGCTAATGGTTTTTCAAAAAGGTAACTCTATCATGGTGAAATCAGGGCACGAAAGTTGAACACACAAGCTGAACCTTAATCAAACATCCACAATAAGCACACAAACATTGCCTACAAACAGTAGGGCTTCAGATGCAACCAATATGAACATGTTTTCATGCTTAGAATGAGAGTTTCAGTTTGAAGAAAATTACCTAACGGAGAAACTTCGTTGGTCCTTCAAATGCAGTGCAAGCTTCAATCCAAAGCTACCAAACCCCTCCTTGTGCTTAAGTGATTGAGATCAAGCAAGAAATGGAAAGAAAAGCCAGAGAAAAATGCAATTCGAAGAGAGAGAAAACTTGAGAAATTTTGGATGAATCTCACTCTTTCTGCAGCAGCCAGCTCCTTTTCTCACGTTAGGGTTTCCTTAAACCTTATATATGAGAGATTTGTGGTGTTTTGGTAGGACTATGATGAGTGGTTCTTGTGATTTCACAACTTTTCCAAAAATTCCAATGTGAGGTGTACACGAGTTTGGGTGGGTTTGATACTCATTCAAGTCACTCTTTCTAGTTAGATGGGGGGTGAGGAAAGGAACTTGAGTCATTAGAATGAGAGGATATATGTTTGTGTGTGGTTTTGAATGATTACCTCATAAGGCATGAAATTTGAAAAAGGCTTGAAAACATGAGGTCATGTTTTCTCATTTTGGGTAAAAACTAGTATGGTCATGACATGATGATGGTATGATATCAAAGGAGCAAAAACAATCCCATTTGGTAACTTAGAATGGAAGAAAACTAAATTAGATCAAAATTTCATGTTATTGTGTTCATCATGCCTTATTTATTTCACAAATCATCAAAGGTCATGAAATTTGGGATCATGATGAAGTTAAGGTCTTGACGCACAAGTTTCATGTGGCAAGAATCTTGATTTGAGGTCTTGAAGTTCATGAATTTGGTCCTTGAAGTGAATGACCTAAAATGAGGTTTCCAAAAATGACCTCGACTTGGGATGACCATAACTAGAGCTCTACACATGGGAATGATGCGTTCTAACACTTTTTGGAAAGCTTAGACAATAAGGAACAACTCTCATGTTTGTTGAGAAATAAGGAAGAGCTTGATTCCATGTGAAAAATGCCTTAGAAGTGAGTTAGCCTTGAGTGCCTCTAAATTCTCTTCATTTTGTGACACCAACTTGTAGACATCATAACTTGAGATGTATGAACCCAATGGAAGAGTTCTTGTACTCAAAAGAAAGCTTGAAAGACGAGGAACAATTCTCATGTTTGATGGAAAATAAGATAGGACTTGCATCATGGTGAAACTTATCCTTGAAGTTAGATACTAAAAGAGGGGATTTTACACTTAGAATCATCTAAAACCCTAATTTAGCAACTTCTTGAACTTTTGAATCTCCTTGACCTAGCTTCAACATAACATTTGAGATGACTTAGGATGACTTCTCATGGCTTCAATGATCAAGAATCAAGCCTTGAGCTCTCTACAATCCACAGTTGACTTTTGTTGACCAGATGAAACCCTAACACCTTATCCACTGATTGAGATTCTTGCAAATGATTTGTGTAGTCATGTAACCCCCATAGAGGATCCTAGGGTGTACATTGAGCTCTTGAACCATATCTCACCCAAGGATATAGCCACATGTGCCTCTAATCATCCTCAAGATAGGAGGAGATAACCAAACACCTATTTTCTCTCTTCAAGAAGCTTTGAGACCAACTCTGATGATAATGAAGACTTGGTGACTTGAAATTGTACCCTTGCCTGAGCTTTGAACGTGGAGATTCTCTCTTGAGTAGTAAATAAAATATGTTGATCCCCTGTCTAGAACCAATGTTATGCACAAATGCTAATGCAAGGTGCTATGAAACATAAGCCAAGATAGAAGAAAAGGTTGGACAAATTTTGGGGTGCTACAGCTGCCCCTATTCAGTCGACTTGGATCTGAAGGTATGAAAAGCAACCGCTTTCATACATTCAAGGTAAAAGGCGGTTGAATACAAAAGAACCCGGAAATTCGCAACCTGCGGGATGGTATATCATAGAGCTTGCCAGCCGAAAGTGGACTTAAAAACAACGGGTACCAACCAAGAGTTGGGATAACCGAAACGGTAACTGATGAAAATGATAACAAGGGCTAACAACCGAAAGTCAAGATTGCCAGGGAATTGTATCTGAAAGTTATGAGAAACAAGCTACTAACCAAAAGTTAGGATCACCCAAAAAATGTCTCGACCAAAAGTCAGAACAAAAGCTACTAACCAAAAGTTAGAAATCATCGACCAAAAATCGGAACAAAAGCTGCTAACCAAAAGTTAGAAATCATCGACCAAAAGTCAGAACAAAAGCTGCTAACCAAAAGTTAGAAATCATCGACCAAAAGTCGGAACAAAAGCTACTAACCAAAAGTTAGAAATTATCGACCAAAAGTCGGGACAAAAGCTGCTAACCAAAAGTTAGAAATCACCGACCAAAAGTCGGGACAAACGCTGCTAACCGAAAGTTAGAAATCATCAAGAAAGGAGACTACCAACCAAAATTAGGGATGACGGCTTCGCAGGGGAACAAAAGAAGACTACCAACCAAAAGTTGGGATAACACCCAGGATAAGAAAGAAGTAGAATCAACCAATTTACAACCTGAAAGAGAACTCCGCTGGGGAAAGAGAAACTTAAACAAGCAAACTCTGTTGGGGAGCAAAAGATAAGATGAAGACATCCACCGATGATTCTTACTAGGGTTTGGTACCACAAAGGCTCATGAATTATGCCATTATCTGCTGGAGAGATGTTTGGCAACAAAAGGTAACAACCTGGCTTATGCCTCGCATGCATATGTTTGAATATGGCGCAATGCTCCATACGAAATGAAAATGCTACGCATTTGGAAGGATGCTATGCAAAAATGCAAATGCAAAGGACTACCACCGAGAAAAGGTGCCGAGATAAACGACAAGCGAACTTGCTGAGGAATATGCCCTGAATGGCCTTTTGGAATAGAATTCTCCTGGTGATAAATTCATCCTACTGGAATTGAGAATAACATCCATCGGAAAGTTGTCCTAAATATCTCATTCTGAAGAATACCAATGACTATTGGACTCTGCTGCAAATGTCTACCACTTCCGAAATACTCGTCGAGCTAATCAGCATTAAGCTCTGCTTGGGGAGAAAAGTCAATGACATAGATCATGTCGGGGAACAACGCTGAACTTGCCCCACTGCTGTGGAATAATCTCAATCTTAACCTGGTGGGGATAAGTGCACACTACTATTGGTGAGACACTTCTGACCTGGAAACAGTTCTTGGTGGAGTGAATCCTATAAGTGACAAACAAATAACGTGTCCTGTATGCAACAATGGCTATTTCGGTCATCGTCTGTGACATCATCAAATAAATCATTGTTTTAATCATGATTAGCAAAGCCTTAAAAGTTTTTGTATGCAAAGTTTATCAAAAATATCAGACGTCTTTTTGCAAACAAAATTGTAAAAAGCAAAAACAAGAAGAGAAAGCTCTATGTGGAAAATACTTCATTGATTAAAATGGCCTATAAACAGGCAAATTACAACGGATGCAACTCCTGAAAAGAGGAAATCACGCAAAAAGTACAAATGCAAAAGATATATAAATGTTGACAATGTAGAAACAGATAACCACCATATGTCGATTCGACTATGACTCGCATGACTTTGATGCTTCACCAATGTTTCACTTTCTGAAGAGACTGGCTTATTAACTCGGGTCCTCCAAAAATTCAACTGTGCCCATGGGTCAGACGCGGACTGTAGTCGTTTGCTTTTAAATCCATAACTTTTGCCTGAATCGCCCTTGCGGGTTTTCGATCCACCGGGACACCCCTTTTTGCCAAAGTTGCCTTTTCAGGTTTTCAACTCTGCGGGTTTATTCATTTTTTCTTTTATCCCTAATTTTTTCCCGAACTTATTCTTTTTATGGTTCTCCGGGATGCCCCATTTTTTCCCGGACCTTTCTTTTTATGTCCAACGAGTCTCTTTTAAGCAAAGTATTTTTTGACTACGTCTGCGTTCACAGGGGACGTAAAATCTTCACCGTCCATAGTTGATAGTAATAAGGCTCCTCCAAAGAAAAATTTCCTTACTACGTATGGACCTTCATATTTGGGAGTCCATTTGCCCCTGTGATCTGTTTGTGGAGGAAAGATCCTCTTCAGCACTAAGTCACCTGCCTGAAAATGTCGAGGGCATACCTTCTGGTCAAATGCCTTCTTCATTCTGCTCTGATATAACCGGCCATGGGCGATAGCTGCCAATCTCTTTTCATCCATCAGACTAAGTTGATTCAACCTAGCCTTTACCCATTCTGCTTCATCAAGTTTCACATCAACCAATACCCTCAGAGAAGGAATCTCGACTTCTAATGGTAGGACAACTTCCATACCATACACCAACGAGAAAGGAGTTGCCCCAGTTGACGTACGCACCGAAGTACGATAGCCATGTAAAGCAAAGGGCAACATCTCGTGCCAATCTTTGTAAGTCACCACCATTTTCTGAATAATCTTCTTGATATTCTTATTGGCTGCCTCAACAACACTATTCATCTTTGGACGATGTGGAGAAGAGTTGCGGTGTTCAATCTTGAAACTTTGGCACAATTCTTTCATCGTCTTATTATTCAAATTCGAACCATTGTCAATAATGACTCGTTCCGGCACTCCATAGCGGCAGATGATGTCCTTTTTTATAAATCGAGCAACTACCTGTCTGGTCACATTGACAAATGAAGCTGCTTCTACCCACTTGGTGAAATAATCGATGGCTACTAAGATAAAGTGATGCCCATTGGAGGCGGTTGGTTCAATCTTGCCAATCATGTTGATGCCCCACATTGCAAATGGCCAAGGAGATGTCAAAACATTCAGAGGACTTGGCGGCACGTGCATTTTGTCAGCATAAATTTGACATTTATGGAATTTCCTGGCATAATTAAAGCAGTCAGACTCCATAGTCATCTAGTAATAACCTGCTCTCAACAATTTTCTGGACATTGCATGCCCGCCAACATAAGTACCGAAAGAACCTTCGTGGATCTCTTCCATTAGCAAGCTTGCTTCATTTTCATCCACACAACGTAGCAATACCAGATCAAAATTTCTTTTGTACAACACATCATCCTTGTTCAACTAAAAGTTTCCCAACAACCTCCTTAGAGTCTTCTTATCTCTACTCGATGCCCCAGGCGAATACTCTTGATTCTTGAGGAAATTTCTGATGTCGAAATACCAAGGCTTCCTATCCGACGCTTCTTCTACTGCAAGTATGAAAGCTGGCCTATCGAGGCGCATGATAGTGATCATTACAGCTTCATTCTAATAATTCACTTTATACATCGACGATAATGTTGCCAAAGCGTCCGCCATCTGATTCTCAGCTCTCGGCACATGATGAAATTCTACCCTGTCAAAGAAAGGCAACAATCTTCTTGCATAATTCATATAAGGGACCAGGTTGGGTTGAGGGGTTTCCCACTATCCTTTAATTTGATTGACGACTAAAGCTGAATTACCATATACATCAAGTTTCTTGATTCTCAAATCAATAGCTTCTTCTATACCCATGATGCATGCTTCATACTCAGCTTCATTGTTGGTGCAAGCGAACGTTAATCGAGCAGTGAACGGTATGTGAGAACCGTGAGGAGTTGTAATGATTGCCCCAATTCCGTTGCCATATGAATTAACAGCACCGTCAAAAACCATCTTCCACTGGGAGCCTATTTCGGGACCTTCGTCTGGTAGAGGCTCGTCACAATTCTTCATCTTCAAAAATATTATGTCTTTGTCGGGAAACTCAAACTTCATTGGTTGATAATCCTCAATTGGTTGCTCTGTGAGATATTCTGACAAAACACTCCCCTTAATGGCATTCTGGGAAACATATTGTGTATCGTATTCTGTCAGAACCATTTGCCATCTGGCAATTCTCCCGGAAAGCACCTGCTTTTCAAACACGTACTTGATCGGATCCATCTTCGAAATCAACATGGTTGTATGATTTAACATGTATTTCCTTAGGCGTTTGGCTGCCCAAGCGAGTGCACAACATGTCTTCTCTAGCATCGAGTATCTTGACTCACACTCTGTGAACTTTTTACACAAGTAGTAGATAGCATGCTCTTTTCTGCCCGTCTCATCGTGTTGACCGAGCACACAACCCATTGAGTTCTCAAGAACCGTCAAATACATAATCAAAGGTCTTCCTGCAACTGAAGGCATTAGTATCGGAGGTTCCTACAAGTATTCTTTTATTTTCTCAAATGCCTTTTGACAATTTTTGTTCCATACGACTGCTTAATCTTTCTTTAACAATTTGAATATTGGTTCACAAGTGGCTGTAAGGTGAGATATGAACCTTGCAATGTAGTTCAATCTCCCTAGAAAACCACGGACCTCTTTTTCTATTTTTGGCTCAGGCATTTCTTGTATTGCTTTTATCTTTGCAGGATCTACCTCGATTCCTCTTTCACTGGCAATGAACCCCAACAGCTTTCCTGATCTCACTCCGAAAGTGTACTTATTTAGATTCAACCTCAACCTGAATTTCCTTAACCTTTCAAACAACTTCAACAGATTAACCAGATGACCCTCCTCCGTCTACGACTTCGCAATCATGTCATCAACATACACTTCGATCTCATGATGAATCATATCATGAAATAGAGTCACCATTGCTTGCTGATAAGTTGCCCCTGCATTTTTCAATCCAAAATGCACAACTTTGTAGCAAAAGGTCCCCCACAACGTGATAAAAGTAGTTTTCTCCATGTCTTCTAGGGCCATTTTGATTTGTGTTGCACCCCAAAATTTGACCAACCAGTTCCCATATCTGGTTTATGTTTCGACGCATTTTGCATTCGCATTCGCATACTGCATGTATTGCAATTTTCTCAGTCAGATTGATTTTATCGGGATTGCAACCCCTGGCGTTTCAGGCAGTTCAGGCCGGTTCGGATAAGTGTATTTTGAGAATTGGTGCTCGTTCCCTGTGTTTTCAGGCCATCTCGGTGCCCGGGTTTCGCTGTGGTTGCGCAATTGTTCTCTAATCGATTTAATCGGCTTCCTGGCATTTTTAGGATTTTTCTTTTATTTTCTAGATTTTTAATGCATTTTAATAGATTTTTTAATAGATTTACTTGTTTTTTAGATATTAAATAGGCTAATATTTTTAGAATTTAATATATATTTTCCCATAGAATTTAATAGTTTTTTTTTAGATTTTTAAATAGATATTCTTTTTTTAGATTTAATGGATTTGTAGTCTATTAGACATTCGTTTTTATCATTTAAATAGAATAGTTTAATATAGATTTTAACATAGATTTTAGATTTTTTTAAATAATTTTTTGATATAGAAAGAAAGAGGGAGTATAATAATGATAGATTAGGTTTTAATAAATTGATTATATAGATTTAATATAGAATTTGATAGGTTTTTTTTTATAGATTTTTATTGATTTTATAGATTTAATTGGAATTTTAAATAGATTGCTAGATATTAAATAATCTTTTTCTGTTTTTGAATAGGTTAATTAGAGTTAATTTTGTTTTTAGGATTAATTAGGGCTTTTATTATTAATTTCCGTTTAGTTAATTAGGGTTTTTTTAATTAATTTTCGTTTAGTTAATTAGGGTTTAATTAGGTAGCTCATTAGCATTTAATCCAGTTTTAATTCTTTAATCAAAGTCATTATCCCTTAATGGTGGGCCAGGTGTCCAGTCAAAGGCCCAAGTCAGAAGGTCCAGAATTGCGCCAGGTGTCTATAAAAGAAGATGCCACGCGTGTGCAAACTTTTCAGCCACTTCATCCATTTTGTTGCCAGCTCACCGATTCACTGATCCCTCTCTCCTCACACGTGTTGCACTCTCCCTCTCCCTCTGTGCCACACGTCCCACACTGACTCCACCACCGCCATCCCTCACTGCAAGCTTGCCACGCGTATCCCACTAACCCCTCTTCACTGGCACACATGCAAACGCCGTCGGACCACCTTCCCTCCGCCGCAACCGTCGCCGGAGATTGTTGAGGCCACCGGAAACTGCGTTTTCCAGGAAATCCATCCAAACACATCTCGATCTTCTTCATCCACCTCCGTCCACTCCTCGCCGGAAAGCGCATCTTCGCCGAAATCTACATTTTCATCAGCGATTTGCCCAGATTTTCATCTCAGCCTTAATCTTCCGTCATCATCGTTCATCCACCAGCTCGTTCATCTGAGTTTCTTTCCCAGAAAACTGCAACTCAAGAACATCAACGAAGCCGGTTCATTGTTATTTCGCTCCTTTCAGAGATACGTTCGTCTTCATCAAGATCCGTCACCGATCCTCGTCAATCTCCATAGATCTCAGCAATTCTCACTAAACGCCAGCATCAACAAGCCTCGTTCATCAAGATCGTCCAGCTTTTTCAGATTCGTCCACCTACGAACTCTTTTTCTTCAAGAACCTTCAAGAGATTCTTCCATACTTCGCCATCTTCATCATATCACCAGGTTTGTTCACTTTCTCGAACTCTTGAGCTTGATGTTTGCTTAAATCTGTAGGGTTAGGTTTGGGGTGCTTGAGATAAGAAGAATTTCTGTATTTGTGAAGATAGAATGAAGTTAGGTTAGGATAAGGTAATCGGAATTGAGGATTGATTTGGTTTTAGTTGGCGTTGGATTAATGAAAGTGTTAGTGAGCGGCTTCAGAACAAAGGTTATGGATTGATTTAGGGTGATAGGTTTGTTTCAGAGAGTGGGTTTGAGGAAGGATGATGGCGCAACTAGGGTTGGGGGAGTGAGGACGATGAACAGTGGTGAGGGAATATGAGGTAACGTAGGGTTTTGTTGCTGAGGGGACTGGACTCGGGCTTAGGCCCATGGTGGTCGTTTGCTGAACGTTTACCCCAGTTTTTCCTATTGACACCCCTCTTCCCATGTGTGAAGCGTGTTCTGGGCCCAGATAGATTCGCTATTCACACCCCCCAATTGGGGGCCCAACATGGTTACCAAGGCGAATATTTGCTATTTGCCACCCCCCGTTTTTCTTTTTTCTTGGGTTTTTTAATGTTTTTTCTGAATGGGTAATGGGCCTAGCGCGCTGACTATGCTAACCCCCCCTCCTGAGCCCAGTTCACTTCTGAACTGTAGAATTGCTATTTGCCACGCATATTTTTCATTTTTAATTGATTTTCCTTTGATTTTCATGTTTGCATATAGTTTAGTAGATAAATCATAACAAATTGAAAAATGGTTATTTTTACATGGGATTTTTTCCCTCAATTTCATAATAACATCAAGAAAATTATAAAAGAATAAAATTGGCATTTCATTCATTTTTTATTTTCTAGCGCATTTTTACATTTTTATGGCATTTATTTCATTTTCACTTGGTATATGCTACTTGCTGAATTTAGTATGGTCATTGTATTTCGTATTTTGATGTAATTCTTTTTGCTATGGTTAGATTAGAGTATTAGGTTCCCCCTGGAATTTTATCACATCTTTGTGATTTAATTTAGGATAGTTTTGAACCATCAACTTTAGGGTGATCAGGATTAGGGTTTCACAACAATTAGGTGCAGTTTAGGGCATAGTTTTAGGGTTTTAAAATTGATTTAGGTCTTGGGGTTTATATGGGGTATAGGGTACATAGTTAGGGTCCCCTAGAAATTTAATTAGGATTTTATATTGAGTTTTACTATTTTTATTTGATTTTGCAAATTGGTTGATATTGGTGTGATTCCCACTTGGGATGTTACTTTCTTTGTTGGGTTTTGGGCATTTCAATTGGGCTTGGGGCTTAGATTTTGCTTGTTGGGGTTGAGGAAGACCTTGGAGGATGATTGAAGACAAGGGATAGAGATTGATGCATGAAGATTCCTTTCCTGGCAGATGGTCTTTTGAAGACATAGGAAATAGGAGAAATAGGCAGAGCTTTAGATTAGACTGAATTCTTCCACAAACATGGAAAGCATCTTGTGCTTCCATTCCTCCCAATGACTAAAAGTCCTTATAAGATATTCACATCCCTCCTTTGGAGGGATAAGTGGCTTATCTTAGCAGTAGAACTTTGAGGGAACCAGTCTCTTGTGATGATAAACACTTATAGGCTTCCTTTGGTTGTCAATAAGCTGTTTAACATCCAACTTATTCTATTAAATGATTCTCTTCTGGAGTGCTGGCCTTGAAGATAGAAGTTCATTGAAGATAAAGTTCATTGCATTGAAGATGGGTAAAGGAGAAGCTTGTACCTATTCATGGTAAAGCTACTCAACTGTTGGATTAGGGTTTTACTGCTGTTTGAAGCTGTCTGCTGTCTGAAGCTGTCAACTGTTGGGGTTCATTGCTTGCTAAAGCTTGGTGTTTACTTGGAGTTTAGAGAATCATTGGAGAGTTGATTTTGGGGTTCACTTGAAGGTGTTACTGTTTTGCTGTTAGTCAACTGTAGGAGCTGGTGTGGTGTCATAGTTGGTTTTGGGGTTTTATTATTTTTTTTCCTTTGCTGTATTGTTTGTTAATTTTCCCTTAGGTTTGAAGTGAAGCTGTTTCACTTTGCCTATTGTTTTCCCAGGTTCGAGGTTGAGTGGGGCTCCCTTGCCTCGCTTGTATTGCTGCATTGCATGCATTTTACTGTATTTGCCTGCTTTCTTTTCTGTTTATCCCCTAGGATCTCTGATTTCCTCTGTGCAGGAGGGAATTATGACAGACATTAGGTTTTAATCCATGCATGACAACATTAGGGTAGTTTTGATTCCCCTTTTCAACCCTAGGTTTTTAAAGAGTCGTTTCTCTTCTCATCTCGAAACAATCAAAAACACAATAATCTTTCAAACATCAATAAAAAGCAGTTCTTGCGTAAAAGACTGGAAACCAATCAAAACCGTCATTTTTGTCCGCTTGGACCCGTAATCAGGAGAAAACCTTTTTCAGAAGGATAAAAACAATCAAGACAGACTGGTGTCGTACGTGGCCCGAACTACGTTTGCTCTGATCTTTCATGCTGTATGAAAGTACGTAGGCATAGGATGCGATATCCTAGCGAGCAACCTTCCCCTCCTTTCCCGTAGGTAGGCGAACTACGTTGACTCTGATTTCTCGTTCCAGACGGGAATACGTAGGCATAAAGTGCGATACTTTGCCGAGTCATTTTATTTTCTTTTAACCCCAGACCTGTAGAATAGATAGAATAACAATCCGTACTAGAAAACAAGCGTGGATCTCGTCGAGTACGACGGACGTGAGAGGTGCTAATACCTTCCCCTTGCGTAATCGACTCCCGAATCCAGGATTTGGTTGCGACGACCATTCCTTTCCCGTTTTGCGTTAGGTTTACTCTAAGCGTTTCCTTTCCCTCCGTTGGGATAAATAACGCACGGTGGCGACTCTTCTGTCATAGCCGGTGCCGATTTTCGCAGTAGCGACAACTGGCGACTCTACTGGGGACTCCAACGGTTCCCTACGCGAGTCAATCCTAGCGCTTGTTTTCCCGTCGTGGGTTTTGTATGGATTTACTTTTCAGTCGTTTACTTTCAGCATTATATTATTGTGATTATTGCTGTGGGTATGAGGGGGTTCTATGATTGAGAGATAAGTCGGACCTGGGCTTGAGTGCACCTAGAATTAGAGTGGAAATTAGTGGGCGCGTGCTTGCTTTGCAGGCACTAGTGTCTCATGAAATCCACGCTCGGATGAGGTTCTTCTGGTTGGCTTCATTTTCAACCCTTTGGGTTGAGGGGGTTGCTGGTTAGTTGGATTGTCGACTCTGGGGACCGATCAATTGGAAGTTGGCTAAGTGAGGCCTCTTCAGGATTTGATGATGCCACACCTTCTGGGTATCGTATCATCAGTCTTGAAAGTCTGTGATGCCAACGACCGCATAGGATGCCGTACCTTGTGTCAGTTATTAGGACACCTACCTGTGAGAGGGGTTAGGGCATGCAGGTAACTTGACCTTCAGATTACCGGTTTTCTTGATTGAGATTCAGTGGTGTGATATTTGAGGACAGTGTTTTTGGGTCTGTCAGAGACCAGGTTGGAGCACTGTGGATGGTCTTGAGCAGTTTGTGGGTCTATTTGAGGCCAATATTATGGATTGGGTTTCTCAGCCAGGGGCACTTGATCCGTTGTTGCATTGTTTGCATATTGCATTGTTTGCATCATCATGTGCATATCATTAATGTGTGTCTGTGCTGCAGGTGCATTTTCATACTTCCCGATTCTAGTGCTCCGGACTTCTATCTGTTATTATGATTACTTTGAGGAGGACTGTTGCGTATAAGTTGCCTACTCCTGATGTGACTTCTCTGTTGGGTCTGATTTCCCTAGCTAACGATGATGTGAAGAGAAGCTTTAGGAAGAGCTATGGGAAGCTACTGAATTTGGTTTGCAGATCAACTGCATATGAGCTGAATGGGTTATACACATTGATGCAGTTATATGATCCCTCCTTGAGGTGTTTTATGTTCCAGGACTTCATTTTGGCTTCGACCATGGAGGAGTACGCTGAATTTCTGGAGTTGTCAGTTCATAACAGAGTGCCCTTCATTCACTTTGATGCTAAGCCTAAGCTGGAGGACTTAGCTGTTCCCTTGCATATGGATCCTGCAGAGTTGTTATTGACTTCCTGGCACGGAGTTTCGGGGTTTTCTCTCAAATTTTTGGTTGGCAAAGCTCAAGAATATGCCAAAAGTGGATGCTAGATCATGTTTAACGTTGTTCTTGCCTTGTGCATCTATGGGATTATACTGTTCCCCAATCTGCCTGAATTCGTTGATTTGGATGCATTCTACTTGTTTGCTGCAGGCAACCCGGTGCCTACCTTGATTGGAGATTTCTATCATTCCTTGCATTATAAGAATGAAAACAGAAGGGGGAAGAATGTCCATTATTGTGTACCATTACTGAATATGTGGTTTGAGAGCCATCTGCCCAAGAAAGGTCCTTTTGTTGAATCTGCAGATACAGCTGAATGGTCCAAGCGTCTAATGGGACTTTCTTCAGAAGACATTGTCTGGTTCGATAGAGATTTATTGGGGTCAGAGATTATCTTCAGTTGCGCCGGGTTTCCCAACGTTCCTCTAATTGGAAGGAAGGGGTGTATTAACTACAACCCATCTTTGTTGGTTCGACAGTTTGGGTATGCTTTGAAGAGTCCACCGAAGGAGGAAGAAGTACACGAATCTCTGTATTTCACTGGTGACCTGAGTGGGGAATTATTGGCCAAGCTTCAGCACGCTTGGAATCATATCTGCAGAAGAGGGAAACCGTTACTAGGCAAGAATGATTGTCAAGCCTATATGCCTTACAAGGTGTGGATTCAAGAGAGGGTAAGACAGGTGCAGATGCCTTTTCCAGCAGTATCACGTCCTGTTTCCACTCCAGTTGAGGAACCGACTACTGTGGCTATTGAGGTCTATGAGCAGGTAGTAAAAGAAAAAGAAGACCTGATAAAGATCAATGAAGAGTTAGAGAAGGAATTGGCTCAAATCCGGAGGGAGAAAAACGAGGTTGTGTATTCCTTCCAACAGCAGACTGAGTTGGTAAGCAGGTTAGGTGCTGAACTGGCAGAAGAGAAAAAGAAGCGTGAACGCCTGGGAAAAGACTTCAAAAGCTCTCATGACATGTTAGAGTCCAAGAAGAAGTCACTCGATATCGCCTACCGGGAGATCTCTGCGTTCAACAAAACCTGGAACGCCACGCTGACCAGCAATAAGGAAAGAGAAGACAAACTGAGGCTGCAGATCTCTGAGCTGGAAGGTCAGTTGAAAGCTAGCCAGAGGAGGTTGGAAGAAGAGGTTACGCGGAGGTATGATGTCCAGAATTCCTTGAACAGGGTTATCAAGTGCAAGAAGGAGTCTGCATCTCAGAAACGGAAGTTAGATGGCTGCTTTGGAGAAGGGGCATGGGAGGAATCTATTGGTGATTTACGGCGCGTTCTCAAGCGAAGAGATCTATTTATTGAGGGATTGCTTTCTCAGCCAGACCATCAGAAGACCAAAAGGCTGCTGGAAGAGTATCGGGCGTATGGTCGTACGTGATCGTTTTATGTACTATTGTGTATGCTTTATTTGCATCGTGCTGACCATCACCAGGATTGTTGGTTGAGGTTATGCCTTTTTGTCATTGTACATTGTATTCCCGGTTCAGGGGGCCCTTCAGCAATATATGAGTTGTTTCTTCTGTGAATGTATCTGAGCTTCTTATCACCGCATTGTCACAGCACTGCCACGACACAAAAGCACATTGGCACTAGAATTGGGGAGTGATATTCCCTAATGCACAAACACATGTTGCATTTGCATACACATTCATATTGCATTTACCAGGTAATTATTGAACTGTATCTCATTTCCTGCATATCGTCAGGTTTTTCCAGGATTGAAAGTCAACGTCCTCACCGATACTCTACTCGTACCAACTGCAAAAGAGTCATGGACCAGATGCAAAACAAGATGCAGGAGATGCGTGAAAAGCTGGCACTGTTCATGCAGACGATGGAGACAGTTGTGAAGGGGCAGGAAAGCCTGCAGACTTTGGTGCAGCCATTGCTGGCGAAGAGTGCTGGGAATGGAAACGAAGACCATAATTCGGTACGTGTTGAAACCATTCATGGGGATGGTACTCCTACGCCTGTAGCTCCACCTGTGGTGAATATACCTGTTGTGAATGTGAATAATGAGGCTGGCGCCGGGAATGGTAATACAGGAATTGGTAATGAGACTGTCATTAACAATGTTGAATTCGGAGACGCCAATCTAGGCGGTGGTAATAATGGAGGTAATGGCTTTGGCAACAACAGGTTCGGCTATAACGATCAAGGTTTTGATTATGTCAATCAGGATGGGAAGTTCGGCTTCAACGCTCAGGTTTTGGATATGATGGTTTTGGTAATGCTAATCAGGGCTATGGTGGATTCGGTAACGGAAATGGTGCGGGAGTAATGCCTTTTGGACCTGCCGGGGTCACTCAAGGGTATGGTAACAGAGGACGGGGTCCTATGATGAATCAGATTGGATTTGGTCGTAACAATGGGTATGACGGGTACGGAAATGAGAATGTTAACTGGGTTGAAGACCAACAGGAAGACGCCTTTTCTGGTAGAGGTATTGAAGGACCTGTGGATCCTGTGCAAAGGATCAAAATGCTTGAGGAACAAATGAAGGGTGTAGTGAGTCAGAATACTACTGGCTTAGATATGACTACAATGGGATTGGTGCCCGACCTGAGGGTACCGCTGAAGTTTAAAGCTCCTACGTTTGATAAGTATAAGGGAGACACTTGCCCCAAGGTGCATGTTCGCTCTTACTACAGACGGATGTCCGCTTACTCGAATGATGAAAGAATGATGATGCATTTCTTTCAAGATAGCCTGTACGGACCGTCGCTGGAGTGGTATAT
Organism: Lathyrus sativus; assembly: GCA_963859935.3. Lineage (NCBI taxonomy): Eukaryota > Viridiplantae > Streptophyta > Magnoliopsida > Fabales > Fabaceae > Lathyrus > Lathyrus sativus. Next base: position 353,232,327 of record OZ012739.1, on the reverse strand, counting down.
GGGGATGGAGCCCACACAAATCAAAACATGGAAGCAACTGGCTGAGGCGTTTATGACACATTACAAATATAACAGTGACCTGGCACCAAACAGGGTCCAGCTGCAAGGCTTGTCACAGAAAACTGGGGAGAGTTTCAAAGAATATGCGCAAAGGTGGCGCGACATGGCGGCAAGAGTGCATCCTCCTCTAGTGGAGAAGGAGATGAACGATATGTTCATTGGAACATTCACGGGGATATTCTATGAGAAGTTGTTTCCTATTGCGTTGGGCAGTTTCTCTGATCTGATCTTGATGGGTGAAATGATTGAGAATAGTATCAAGGTGGGAAGATTCCAAGCTGTAGAGTCTACTTCATCGGGAGGTAATAGAAAAGCATTTGGGGGTCGATGTCAGGGTGATTCCAGTGCAGTGTTTGGTGGCAGGGGCAGGGGCAGAGGAAAACATTAGTATGCTCAGCCGCAGCAGATAGCTAGTGTCACGATCCCGATTCCTCAACAAAGATAGAAACAACAACAACTACCACAACAACAGCAGGGACAGAATCCTGGTCAGAGAAGGGTACAGAACCCAAGACCGAAAAGAGTGTTCGACGCACCTCTTTCCACGTATGCAGAACTCCTCCAGACTCTGCTAGGTTTGAACTTGGTCGAAAAGAGGACTTTGGCACCGCCTACTGGGGCAGTACTCCCTTACGGATATGATGCCAACAAGCATTGCGAGTTTCATTCCGGGGCACCCGGGCATGATATAGAAGCTTGTCAGGCATTTAAACATAAGGTTCAGGATTTATTGGATAGCAAAGCTATTAACTTTGGACAGGCAGGTCCAAATATAGTACAACAGCCTATGCCCAATCATGGGGCAAATGCCATTTTGACTGAGGAGAATCTGAATCTAGTGACGGATGTCAATGAGCTGAAGACACCGTTGGGTGAGATCAAAAGCAGGTTGTTAAAAGGGGGTGTATTCCTAGGGTGTGATGAATTTTGCTTGGATTGTTGGATACAGCCCGAGGGTTATAGTGAGTTAAAGCAGGGTATTCAGGCTATGATGGATGAGGGTACCTTGCAGTTTGATAGAACCGCGACTGACGAGCCTGTAGAGGCATTGTGTGACGAGCAGAACGATGTTGCTACAGTGACGATTCCAAGGAAAACAATAACGATCACGGCGCCCTCCAGGCGGCCGACGATCACAATTACCAAAGCAGGACCAGTTCCTTTTGAAAGTACCAAAGAAGTGTCGTGGACTTACGGGTTGGAGGTATATTGCAACGGTAAGAAGATCGAAGTCAATGGACAACCAGCTGGGGTTGTAGATAATGTTGTCGGAACCGGGGGTATGCCCAGAAGTGGGAGAATCTTCACGTCACCCGAGGTAGAGGCGGAAAGATTAGCCAAGGGTAAAGCTAAGGCAACTGAGAGTGGTCCTTCTCAGTCAAATGAAAAAGAAACGTCACTGAAAGATGTAGAAGAATTTATGCGTCTTATTCGTAAAAGTGACTACAAGATTGTCGAGCACCTTCAACAAACGCCTTCAAAGATCTCCATATTGTCGCTGCTATTGTCTTCCGAGGCCCATCGGAACGCTTTATTGAAAATTCTAGACACGTCGTTTGTACCCTAAGATGTTTCTGTGAATCAGTTAGAAGGGGTGATGGCGCACGTGAATGCGGGCCATAGTTTGGGTTTTACGGATTTTGATTTGACCCCGAGGGGAAGAGAGCATAATATGGCGTTGCACGTCTCAGTCGAATGCAGGGGCACGGTCATGTCCCATGTGTTGGTGGATACAGGGTCTTCATTGAATGTGCTTCCGAAGAAAGCAATGATGAAGTTGGATATTAGGGGGATTCTCTGTACGCCCAGCGACTTGGTGGTTAGGGCATTTGACGGTACACAGAGGTCAGTTTTCGGATCCATAACATTGCCGTTGCAAGTGGGGCCTGAAATCTTTGAAACTGAATTCTATATCATGGACATCCAGCCAGCGTATAGTTGTCTTCTTGGGCGCCCATGGATCCATGCTGCCGGGGCAGTCACATCCACGCTACACCAGAAACTGAAGTATATGGTGGGGGACAGTGTCGTCACAGTTTGTGGAGAGGAGGATATACTGGTCAGCCATTTGTCTTCGTTCAAGTATGTGGAGGTCGACGGCGAGATACATGAAACACCCAGTAAAGCCTTTGAAGGGTTGCGCATCAAGGACAAAGTTCCAGGGCCAAGCAAAGCATCAGAGGTGGCGGTGTCGTCGTACAAAGAGGCTCAGGCTCTAGTGAAGACAGGCGAGACCAAGGGTTAGGGTCGAGTGTTGGAGATTCCCGTGAAGAACGACAGGTTCGGGCTTGGATATCATCCTTCATCATCAATGCCTACCGCAGGGGCACCCCGTTTCAAAGGACCAATAACAATTACGGCTAGTGGGGTGTGTTACGAGACCATCAATGCTGTTTCAGATTCCGAGGAAGGGGACAGCGACTGCGACATGGACGCCTGGATTCAGCCGAGCGTGCCAGGACAAGGGCTTTGCAATTGGTCTATTCAGGAGACTATTCCTGTGACAACAAAACAGTAATGATTTGTTTTCTTAATTGTTGAATAATCCGGTGTCCTACCCGGGGCATCGTGATTTTGCTTAGGACCATTCTGTTATGTACATTGCACTGTTTAATCATTAAATAAAAGGCATTTTTCATATACAAACATTGCGATATCTGTTTTTCCTGTTTTTATCTTTTACAATAAAATGGCAACGTGGTTATTCGCTTTATACGCGTTTTGAAGCATTTAACCATTTCCTTTGCAGGATTATTATTTCAGATGACATCTATGAACCGCCTATGACTCACTTCGACTTTGAGCACCCGGTATTTCAGGCCGAAGAAGAGGTTGTTGAAGATGGCGACGTACCAGAAGAGCTGACCTGGTTATTGAAACAAGAAGAAAGAATCATTCTGCCTCCTGAGGAAGTCATTGAGATCATCAATTTGGGGTCGGAAGGGGTTGAGAAAAACATCCGTATAGGGGCCGCGCTGCAAAGCGACATCAAGCAAAGGTTGATTGAGATGCTCAAAGAGTACAGTGATATATTTGCTTGGTCGTATGAGGACATGCCTGGGCTGGATATAGATATGGTTGTGCACCGTCTGCCGCTAAAAGAAGAATGCCCGCCGGTTAAGCAGAAGCTCCGAAGAACTAGACCGGACATGGCTGTGAAGATCAAGGAGGAAGTGCAAAAACAGTAGGATGCTGGTTTCCTAGCTGTTACAAAATATCCCTCATGGGTCGCTAATATTGTGCCAGTACCAAAGAAAGACGGTAAAGTGAGAATGTGCGTAGATTACCGTGATTTGAACAAAGCGAGCCCGAAAGATGATTTTCCACTTCCTCACATCGATGTGCTGGTTGATAACACTGCTCAATTCTCCGTATTCTCCTTCATGGATGGCTTCTCGGGCTATAATCAGATTAAAATGGCGCCAAAAGACATGGAGAAGACTACTTTCATTACTCCCTGGGGAATATTTTGCTACAAAGTGATGCCCTTCGGATTGAAGAATGCTGGGGCAACATATCAACGTGCTATGACGACTCTCTTTCATGACATGATGCATAAAGAGATCGAGGTTTATGTTGATGATATGATTGCCAAATCCCAGACGGAGGAAGAGCATTTGGTTAATCAGCTGAAATTATTCAAGAGGCTTAGGAAGTTCAGGCTGAGACTGAACCCTAACAAGTGCACCTTCGGGGTGAGATCGGGTAAACTGCTGGGGTTTATCGTGAGCGAAAAAGGAATAGAGGTTGATCCTGCGAAAATAAAAGCAATACAAGAAATGCCGACGCCTAAAACAGAAAAAGAAGTGCGTGGGTTTTTAGGGAGGTTGAACTATATCGCTCGGTTCATATCTCACCTAACTGCGACATGCGAGCCGTTATTCAAGCTGTTAAAGAAAGATCAGGCTGTGACCTGGAATGAAAATTGTCAAAAGGCGTTCGACAAGATAAAAGAATACTTGCAGGAACCTCCTGTTTTGATACCCCCAGTGGCCGGGAGACCGTTGATTATGTATTTGACGGTTCTTGAGGAAAGTATGGGTTGTGTTCTCGGTCAACACGACGAGACTGGGCGTAAAGAGCATGTGATTTACTATTTGAGTAAGAAGTTCACAAACTGTGAGTCCAGATACTCAATGCTCGAGAAAACATGTTGCGCGTTAGCCTGGGCCGCCAAACGTTTGAGGCAATACATGCTAAATCATACAACCCTGCTAATTTCAAAGATGGATCCAATCAAATACGTGTTTGAGAAGCAAGCACTCTCCGGAAGAATTGCCCGATGGCAGATGGTGTTAACCGAATATGATATTCAGTATGTCTCGCAAAAGGCTATTAAAGGTAGCGTTCTGTCAGAGTACCTTGCGGAGCATCCTGTTGAGGACTACCAATCGATGAGGTTTTATTTTCCTGACGAGGATATCATGTACCTAAAGATGAAAGATTGGGAAGAACCGTTGCCGGATGAAGGACCAGAGTCGGATTCCAAGTGGCAGTTGATATTTGACGGAGCTGTAAATTCCTATGGTAGCAGAATAGGTGCGATTATTACTACTCCTCAGGGGTCGCAGATCCCCTTTACTGCTCGATTGACCTTTCCGGTTACCAATAATGAGGCTGAATACGAGGCTTGCATCATGGGTCTTGAAGAAGCTGTTGATTTGCGAATCAAACATCTGGATGTATACGGAGACTCAGCTCTAGTGGTGAACCAGATTAAAGGAGAATGGGAGACACATCAGCCCAATTTGATACCATATATGAATTATGTAAGGAGATTGCTGCCTTTCTTTGACAAGGTAGAATTGCATCATGTGTCGCGAGCAGAAAATCAAATGGCTGACACCCTGGCGACATTGTCTTCCATGTATAAAGTTAACTTCTGGAACGAGGCTCCCCGGATTGTTATCTCTCGGCTTGATAGGCCTGCCTTCATATTTTCTATTGACGAAGCATCTGATGATAAACCCTAGTATTTTGACATCCAGAATTTCCTGAAGAATAAGAAATATCCGGCTGGGGCATCCAGTCGAGATCAGAAGACTCTCAGGAGATTGGCTGGCAATTTCTATTTGAATCCTGACGGTGTCCTATACAAAAGAAACCACGACTTGGTGTTGCTACGCTGTGTAGACGAGAAGGAAGCGAAGTTGCTCATGGAAAAGATACACGAGGGTACATTTGGTACATATTCTGGTGGGCATGCTATGACGAGGAAACTGCTGCGGGCAGGTTATTACTGGCTAACTATGGAAACAGATTGTTTCAAGTTTGCAAAGAGGTGTCATAAATGCCAAATTTACGCGGACAAGGTCCATGTACCTCCAAGTCCTCTGAATGTGATGTCATCACCGTGGCCGTTCTCAATGTGGGGAATTGATATGATTGGAAAGATTGAGCCCACGACATCCAATGGACACCGGTTCATCTTGGTGGCAATTGATTACTTCACCAAATGGGTGGAAGCAGCGTCATATGCCAATGTCACCAAACAAGTAGTCGCCAGATTTATCAAACGAGATATTATCTGCAGATATGGAATCCCTGAGCGGATTATCACCGACAACGGTTCGAATTTAAATAACAAGATGATGAAAGAGCTGTGCCAGCATTTTAAGATTGAACATCACAACTCTTCTCCTTACCGACCCAAGATGAATGGCGTTGTTGAAGCGGCCAATAAGAACATAAAGAAGATTGTTCAGAAGGTGGTGGGGACCTATAAGGACTGGCACGAGATGCTACCTTTCGCTTTGCACGGTTATCGTACGAAGGTACGCACATCAACCGGGGCAACCCCTTTTTCGTTGGTATACGGAATGGAGGCAGTGTTACCGCTGGAGGTTGAGATTCCTTCCCTGAGGGTTTTACGAGATGTCCAACTTGACGAGGCAGAATGGGTTAAAGATAGGCTGAATCAGCTCAGCTTAATGGATGATAAGAGGCTAGCTTCTCTAGCATACGGTCGGTTGTACCAGAGCCGGATGAAGAAAGCGTACGATAAGAAGATACACCCTCGAAGCTTTCAGACGGGCGACCTTGTGCTGAAGAGGATTCTCCCGCCACAAACAGATCACAGGGGCAAGTGGACCCCTAATTACGAAGGGCCATATGTTGTCAGAAAAGTCTTCTCAGCAGGAGCCTTGCTACTATCTACCATGGATGGTGAAGACTTTTCGTCGCCTGTGAATTCGGACGCAGTTAAAAAATACTTTGCTTAAAATTGACCCGCTGGACAGAAAAAAGAGAGCCCAGGCAAAAATGGGGCATCCTGGCGAACCAAAAACAGAATAAAAGGTTCGGGAAAAAGTTAGGGATAAAATTGAAAAGATGTACACCCGCGAAGTCGAAAACCCACACTGGGCGACTTCGGCAAAAAAGGGTATCCCGGTGAATCGAAAACCCGCAAAGGGAGGTTCACGCAAAAGTTAGGGATTTAAAAAGCAAATGGCTGCGGTCCGAATCTAATACTACATTGCTTAGTGGTCTGGGAGTACTTGAGGGTTCGTCTATCAGATACAATCTCTTCCGAAAAAGGGAATACCGGGAAAGCGTCAGAGTCAGGCGAGTCATAGAAGGATCAGCTCGTGATGATTGTCTGCACCACGTCGCCGACATGTGTACAAAGTCATTTTGTATTTTGTATTTTTATGCGTTCTGTGCATATATGTATGTGTGTGTGCGTAACTTCCTCTTTTCAAGAGTTGCATCCGATGTACAAAACTGTGCCTATTCAGAGGCCCGTTATTATTAAAACATGTTATTCAGTATTTGATGATTGTGCTTTACTGTTTTGTATATGGAAAACGCCAAGGTTCCGATGAACTCGCATGTGCATAACTTTGCTGGCCCTTGCCAATAATTGCTAAAACTTCGAATTGACTGAAGTAATGTCACGGACACTAACCCGAATAGAGTTGGTTGTATAGATTTGTCTTGTCTCGTTTGTGTTTTGCAGGGTCCTCACCTTTGAAGCAAACAATTAGAAATTGTGGCCCCCAGCCGGAGGTTCGTGGTGAAAGACTTGATTTGGTGTGACGCTAATCCCCATGCAGGTTGCGCCTCACCCCAGGAGTTGAAATGATGTTATCCCTTACCGAAGAGGGATCACTCTCCCCAGCTAGTCGCAGCTTACCCCAGGGTATCCCCAGCAAGACAAAATCAGTGTCGCATGCAGCGTTTATACTCTTCAGAGAGTCGGAGATTTGCGCGTTCAATCCCCAGCTGGGAGGATTTCCATGGCGTACAGCCAAGATAGTAAGTTCAGAAAGGAGTATCACCACCGAGGATGGTTGTCTTTCTCCCCACAGGTCGTCATGCCTTCGCCAGGATGATTATCCCCAGCGGAGTGGTAGTTTCGAGTTTGTAAACTGTACCCAAACAGTTGTCTCCCAGAAGGGTTGCTTCTCCCCCAGTTGAGTTAGTCTTCCCAGCAGGTGTTTTTCTTTCCTCCCAGTGGAAATGGATGTGTAATATCTCCCCGGCAGAGTTGGTTGTATTTCTGGCATTTATTTTGCCAGAATACTTCGTGATACCCGTTCGTCCCCAACGGGGTGGTATTTGTCCTCAATGGCTGTGTTGAAGCAAGCTTATCAGAGCTCCCCAGCAGTCTGAGCCTGCATTTGCATTTGCATGCATTATCATGTTTGCATCTACCCAGAAAACGCGTAGCATTTCCATGCCGTATGGAGCATTACGCCATTGCCAAACATACGCATTTTGAAACATAAATCAGGTTGGTTAACCTTTTGGTTTTTCAGGTTGTTTCTCAACAGGAGTATGGAGTTCTATCTCGGATCTATTCGAGGTCTCGCCGTGAGACATGCGATGATGCAATTCAGTTCTTGTTATCATTCCCCACAGAGTTACTGGCTGAAGTTTCTCTTATCTGACCAGCGGAGTGTTTTTCTTCAGGTTTGCTGTTGCGGCAGCATTCCAGGGTTTCATAAATCACGATTTCAGAAGTGGTCACTTGTTGTCGAAACGGGTGTCGGGCAATTATTTTCAGAATATCCCTAGTGGAGTTAGCTACTACCGCGAACAGGTTAGGAAGCTATATCCAATGTTATGTTTTTCCGTATGAAGCAGGCGGAAGAACTTTCCTGTATGTATCAGGTAGATGAGTTATATTTTCCCGTATGAAGCAGGCGGAAGAACTTTCCTGTACGAACCAGGCAGATGTGTTGTGTTTTCCTGTATGTATCAGGCAGATGTGTTATGTTTTCCCATATGAAGCAGGCGAAAGAACTTTCCTGTATGTATCAGGCAGATGAGTTATATTTTCCCGTATGAAGCAGGCGGAAGAACTTTCCTGTACGAACCAGGCAGATGTGTTGTGTTTTCCTGTATGTATCAGGCAGATGAGTTATATTTTCCCGTATGAAGCAAGCAGATGAGCTTTCCTGTAAGTATCAGACAGATGAGTTATATTTTCCCGTAAGAACAGGCGGATGGATTTTCTTGCATGAATCAGGCATATGACTTTTCCCGGATGAAGCAGGCGGATGAATGTTCCGGTATCCAGATAGATAATTCTCCCCGGATAGCCGGAGTATGTGAGTTGTGTTCCGATGTGTGACAAAAGTATTTTTCCCAAGGAAGTCGTCGTGATTTCCTCGTGTTACTATCCCCAGTAGAGTCCTCCTCAAAGTCGTTTGTGGGATGGGACCAACGGATTTGGCTACTGCGGAGGTAGGCAGTGAAACGGTATTTAGTTAATTTTCCCGTATGAAACAGGCGGATGGATTTTTCCCGTACGAAGCAGGCGAATGGATTTTCCTGCAATCAGGCAGACGACTTTTCCCGTACGAAGCAGGCGGATAGAGCTTCCTGTAATCAGGCAGACGACTTTTCCCATATGGAGCAGGCGGATGAATCTCTCGTATTCAGGCAGATGGTTTTCCCATGATAGACAGAGTATGTGTCTCAGGACAAGACAGAATGCGTTCAGATATTTGACAGAACTGTTTCCCCAGCGAGGTCGTCAGGATTTCTCTGTGTTGACAGAATGTGGACAAAGTTCTATCCCCGCAATGATAGAATCCTTCTCAGGCTGACGAAAATAATCCCCAGCACAGTCGCTAATTGATCAGTTTGTTGCCGTAACAACCAGATCCAGTCAGCGGGCGGTGTTGTCCAAGCAGTTGGTGTAGTTTATTTCTGCGGTTGGCAAATTTCAGGGCTTCTTTGGTATTCAACCGTCTCGTACCTCGAATGTTTGAAGGCCGTTCGCTCTTCACCCAGTCGGGTCCAAGCCGCTTGAATAGGGGCAGCTGTTGTACCCCAAAATTTGACCAACCGGTTCCCATATCTGGTTTATGTTTCGACGCATTTTGCATTCGCATTCGCATACTGCATGCATTGCAATTTTCTCAGTCAGATTGATTTTATCGAGATTGCATCCCCTGGCGTTTCAGGCAGTTCAGGCCGGTTCGGATAAGTGTATTTTGAGAATTGGTGCTCGTTCCCTGTGTTTTCAGGCCATCTCGGTGCCTGGGTTTCGCTGTGGTTGCGCAATTGTTCTCTAATCGATTTAATCGGCTTCCTGGCATTTTTAGGATTTTTCTTTTATTTTCTAGATTTTTAATGCATTTTAATAGATTTTTTAATAGATTTACTTGTTTTTTTTAGATATTAAATAGGCTAATATTTTTAGAATTTAATAGATATTTTCCCATAGAATTTAATAGTTTTTTTTTTAGATTTTTAAATAGATATTCTTTTTTTTAGATTTAATGGATTTGTAGTCTATTAGACATTAGTTTTTATCATTTAAATAGAATAGTTTAATATAGATTTTAATATAGATTTTAGAATTTTTTTAATAATTTTTTGATATAGAAAGAAAGAGGGAGTATAATAATGATAGATTAGGTTTTAATAAATTAATTCTATAGATTTAATATAGAATTTGATAGGTTTTTTTTATAGATTTTAATAGATTTTTATTGATTTTATAGATTTAATTGGAATTTTAAATAGATTGCTAGATATTAAATAATCTTTTTTTATTTTTTAATAGGTTAATTAGAGTTAATTTTGTTTTTAGGATTACTTAGGGCTTTTATTATTAATTTCCGTTTAGTTAATTAGGGTTTTTTTAATTAATTTTTGTTTAGTTAATTAGGGTTTAATTAGGTAGCTCATTAGCATTTAATCCAGTTTTAATTCTTTAATCAAAGTCATTATCCCTTAATGGTGGGCCAGGTGTCCAGTCAAAGGCCCAAGTCAGAAGGTCCAGAATTGCGCCAGATGTCTATAAAAGAAGATGTCACGCGTGTGCAAACTTTTCAGCCACTTCATCCATTTTGTTGTCAGCTCACCGATTCACTGATCCCTCTCTCCTCACACGTGTTGCACTCTCCCTCTCCCTCTGTGCCACACGTCCCACACTGACTCCACCACCGCCATCCCTCACTGCAAGCTTGCCATGCGTATCCCACTAACCCTCTTCGCCGGCACACATGCAAACGCCGCCAGACCACCTTCCCTCCGCCGCAACCGTCGCCGGAGATTGTTGAGGCCACCGGAAACTGCATTTTCCAGGAAATCCATCCAAACACATCTCGATCTTCTTCATCCACCTCCGTCCACTTCTCACCGGAAAGCGCATCTTCGCCGGAATCTGCATTTTCATCAGCGATTTGCCCAGATTTTCATCTTAGCCTTAATCTTCCGTCATCATCGTTCATCCACCAGCTCGTTCATCTGAGTTTCTTTCCCAGAAAACTGCAACTCAAGAACATCAACGAAGCCGGTTCATTATTCTTTCGCTTCTTTCAGAGATACGTTCGTCTTCATCAAGATCCGTCACCGATCCTCGTCAATCTCCATAGATCTCAGTAATTCTCACTAAACGCCAGCATCAACAAGCCTCGTTCATCAAGATCGTCCAGCTTTTTCAGATTCGTCCACCTACGAACTCTTTTTCTTCAAGAACCTTCAAGAGATTCTTTCAGACTTCGCCATCTTCATCATATCACCAGGTTTGTTCACTTTCTCGAACTCTTGAGCTTGATGTTTGCTTAAATCTGTAGGGTTAGGTTTGAGGTGCTTGAGATAAGAAGAATTTCTGTATTTGTGAAGATAGAATGAAGTTAGGTTAGGATAAGGTAATCAGAATTGAGGATTGATTTGGTTTTAGTTGGCGTTGGATTAATGAAAGTGTTAGTGAGCGGCTTCAGAACGAAGGTTATGGATTGATTTAGGGTGATAGGTTTGTTTCAGAGAGTGGGTTTGAGGAAGGATGATGGCGCAGCTAGGGTTAGGGGAGTGAGGACGATGAACATTGGTGAGGGAATGTGAGGTAACGTAGGGTTTTGTTGCTGAGGGGACTGGACTCAGGCTTAGGCCCATGGTGGTCGTTTGCTGAACGTTTACCCCAGTTTTTCCTATTGACACCCCTCTTCCCATGTGTGAAGTGTGTTCTGGGCCCAGATAGATTCGCTATTCACACCCCCCAATTGGGGGCCCAACATGGTTACCAAGGCGAATATTTGCTATTTGCCACCCCCCGTTTTTCTTTTTTCTTGGTTTTTTTAATGTTTTTTCAGAATGGGTAATGGGCCTAGCGCGCTGACTCTGCGCACCCCCCTCCTGAGCCCAGTTCACTTCTGAACTGTAGAATTGCTATTTGCCACGCATATTTTTCATTTTTAATTGATTTTCCTTTGATTTTCATGTTTGCATACAGTTTAGTAGATAAATCATAACAAATTGAAAAATGGTTATTTTTACATGGGATTTTTCCCCTCATTTTCATAAAAACATCAAGAAAATTATAAAAGAATAAAATTGGCATTTTATTCATTTTTTATTTTCTGGTGCATTTTTACATTTTTATGGCATTTATTTCATTTTCACTTGGTATATGCTACTTGCTGAATTTAGTATGGTCATTGTATTTTGTATTTTGATGTAATTCTTGTTGCTATGGTTAGATTAGAGTATTAGGTTCCCCCTGGAATTTTATCACATCTTTGTGATTTAATTTAGGATAGTTTTGAACCATCAACTTTAGGGTGATCAGGATTAGGGTTTCACAACAATTAGGTGCAGTTTAGGGCATAGTTTTAGGGTTTTAAAATTGATTTAGGTCTTGGGGTTTATATGGGGTATAAGGTACATAGTTAGGGTCCCCTAGAAATTTAATTAGGATTTTATATTGAGTTTTACTATTTTTATTTGATTTTGCAAATTGGTTGATATTGGTGTGATTCCCACTTGGGATGTTACTTTCTTTGTTGGGTTTTGGGCATTTCAATTGGGCTTGGGGCTTGGATTTTGCTTGTTGGGGTTGAGGAAGACCTTGGAGGATGATTGAAGACAAGGGATAGAGATTGATGCATGAAGATTCCTTTCCTGGCAGATGGTCTTTTGAAGACATAGGAAATAGGAGAAATAGGCAGAGCTTTAGATTAGACTGAATTCTTCCACAAACATGGAAAGCATCTTGTGCTTCCATTCCTCCCAATGACTAAAAGTACTTCTAAGATATTCACATCCTTCCTTTTGAGGGATAAGTGGCTTATCTTAGCAGTAGAACTTTGAGGGAACCAGTCTCTTGTGATGATAAACACTTATAGGCTTCCTTTGGTTGTCAATAAGTTGTTTAACATCCAACTTATTCTATTAAATGATTCTCTTCTGGAGTGCTGGCCTTGAAGATAGAAGTTCATTGAAGATAAAGTTCATTGCATTGAAGATGGGTAAAGGAGAAGTTTGTACCTGTTCATGTCAAAGCTACTCAACTGTTGGATTAGGGTTTTACTGCTGTTTGAAGCTGTCTGCTGTCTAAAGCTGTCAACTGTTGGGGTTCATTGCTTGCTAAAGCTTGGTGTTTACTTGGAGTTTAGAGAATCATTGGAGAGTTGATTTTGGGGTTCACTTGAAGGTGTTACTGTTTTGCTATTAGTCAACTGTAGGAGCTGGTGTGCTGTCAGAGTTGGTTATGGGGTTTTATTATTTTTTTTTTCCTTTGCTGTATTGTTTGTTAATTTTCCCTTAGGTTTGAAGTGAAGCTGTTTCACTTTGCCTATTGTTTTCCCAGGTTCGAGGTTGAGTGGGGCTCCCTTGCCTCACTTGTATTGCTGCATTGCATGCATTTTACTGTATTTGCCTGCTTTCTTTTCTGTTTATCCCCTAGGATCTCTGATTTCCTCTGTGCAGGAGGGAATTATGACAGGCATTAGGTTTTAATCCATGCATGACAACATTAGGGTAGTTTTGATTCCCCTTTTCAACCCTAGGTTTTTAAAGAGTCGTTTCTCTTCTCATCTCGAAACAATCAAAAACACAATAATCTTTCAAACATCAATAAAAAGCAGTTCTTGCGTAAAAGACTGGAAACCAATCAAAACCGTCATTTTTGTCCGCTTGGACCCGTAATCAGGAGAAAACCTTTTTCAGAAGGATAAAAACAATCAAGACAGACTGGTGTCGTACGTGGCCCGAACTACGTTTGCTCTGATCTTTCATGCTGTATGAAAGTACGTAGGCATAGGATGCGATATCCTAGCGAGCAACCTTCCCCTCCTTTCCCGTAGGTAGGCGAACTACGTTGACTCTGATTTCTCGTTCCAGACGGGAATACGTAGGCATAAAGTGCGATACTTTGCCGAGTCATTTTATTTTCTTTTAACCCCAGACCTGTAGAATAGATAGAATAACAATCCGTACTAGAAAACAAGCGTGGATCGCGTCGAGTACGACGGACGTGAGAGGTGCTAATACCTTCCCCTTGCGTAATCGACTCCCGAATCCAGGATTTGGTTGCGACGACCATTCCTTTCCCGTTTTGCGTTAGGTTTACTCTAAGCGTTTCCTTTCCCTCCGTTGGGATAAATAACGCACGGTGGCGACTCTTCTGTCATAGCCGGCGCCGATTTTCGCAGTAGCGACAATTTGGTTGTACCTAGAGAAACCATCTGTGAAGGAAAACACAGAGTATTGAGCAGTATTATCAACTAAAACATCAATGTGGAGGAGCGGGAAGTCATCTTTCGGGCTTGCTCTATTCAGATCTCGATAATCGACGCACATCCTGACCTTTCCATCTTTCTTAGGCACAAGAACAATATTAGCGACCCATGGAGGATAATTTGTGACGGCAAGAAAACCGACATCCAACTGCTTCTGGACCTCTTCCTTGATCTTGACTGGCATATCAGGCCTATTTCTTCTCAACTTTTGTTTCACAAGCGGAAATTCCTCCCTAAGAGGCAGACGGTGCATCCCTATGTCGATATCCAACCCTGACATGTCTTCATACGACCAAGCGAAGACATCTCTATACTCCCGGAGCATTTCCACCAATCTTCTATTAACGTCGTCTTCCAATGCAGCCCCGATTGACAACTTCAACATCCTCTTGATGATGCAAAATGGTTTTTTCCTCTTGCCTCAAAAGTCTGGCCAATTCTTCAGGTAGGTCACAATCTTCATCAGTCTCTTCTTCAGCTTGAAAAATAGGATTGTCAAAATCATATTGAGTCATAGCCAAATCTGGATCGATGGTATCTGAGATGTGAAACCTACATGATTAATGTTTTTATGCTTAATATGATATGCAACAAACACAAACACATTGCCATTATGATGTTGAAAATATAAGAAGAAAAAAAAGGATCAAAACATTTGAATGCAAAAAGAATGCCTTTCACTAATGATAAAAAGTTCGAACATAAACTAAAGGGGCCCTACAAAGGAAAGTCACTACGTCTTGGGCAGAACGTAGGACCACACTGTCCCAACTGCGAAAAAGGGAGCCGACGGAAACAAATAGAAGAGTCGCCATCGAACATTATTTATCCCAAAGAGAGGGAAAGGAAACGATCGAAGAAAACCTAAGAGAACAGGAAAGACAAGGTCATCACAACCAAATCGTGGCTTCAGGAGTCGGTTACACAAGGGGAAGGTATGAGCACCCCTCATGTCCGTTGTACTTAATGGGATCCATGCTTGTTGTCTAATCTATGGGTGAAAACTATCTAAAAGCTACTGCTAAACGGGGATGGAAAGAAAGAACAGACTCGATAGGACATCGCCGCCCTATGCCTACGTATTCCCTCGTGCAATGGGAAATTCAGAGTCAATGTAGTTCGGAAAACTACGAGCGATAGGGGGAGGTTGCTTACCAAGACATCGCCGTCTTGTGCCTACGTATCCTCATCCGGTATGAGAAATCAGAGCAAACGTAGTTCGGGAAACTACGAAACAAGGATGGTTAAGTATTTTTTTTATGAGTGACACTAAGTTTCCACTCCAGCAGTTAGGGACGACGCCTATTTGCGGTAGAACAGAAAAGTAACGTACTCTTTCTGAAAGTGAAGTTTGAAACAATCCCGAAGGATGAAAAAGTTTGGGTTTTGTTTGTGAGTTTTAGAAGAAATGGATTGAATTGATTTGAGACTCATGTTGCACTAAAGACTATGACATAAAAGCGAATGCGTCGCATATCGCCCAAAGAGCATACACTAAATAATATAGACAACTGAAGAGAGACCTCCCCACTTATCATTTCTCATGGACTTAAGGCTCGTAGCATAAAACACTTATCATTTATTAAATGTCTTAGAAGAGTTTGAGATGAGAAAAGAAGATATAAGGACACTAAAGGGGACTGAGAACCCTAATGTTGTCATGCAAAGTGGTCCTAAAGTTGGGATGAAAGGGGAGTCTACCTAATGTTATCATACAAAGGATTGAAAGCCTAATGTCTCTCCTACTCCCATCTTAAACAAAGGGACTAGGAATCCTAAGGGATCATGTGAACAAACACAAGTAAACACATCACTAATCAATCACAAATGAAAATAGAAAGAAAGACTTAAACAAGTCATGAAAGATGGAAAAAGAAAATGAGAGAAACATACACACCAACAACAATGATCATGTAACATGAGACATACATCCATGACACACATGTCATATCCAAGTCAATAAGATGGAAGTTAGAACACAAAGGCAAACAAAGCAATCACACAAAGCCAAATGCCACAAACATATTAAGAAGAATGATGTCAAACATTGAACCACAAAAAAAGAAATGAGGGGAGAAATAGATTGGGGCAGCAAACACATCATGATCATCAAAATCAAACATTCATCCATGGTCAATCAAAAAGAAAGCATCCAAACACACCTCAAGAGAAGTTCAAACATCCAACTCATTCTCAAAGTAAGACACATGCCACAAAAATATCAAGATAAAGTATCCATTCAACAAGATTAGAAGTAATTTCAAATGATATGAATCAAGTTCAAATTCAACTTATCAAACAAGATCAAGAAGTATCACACTCAAATTGGAACACCAAGGTCCATGCAAATATCTCACAAGTCAACCACACAAGGAATACATGATCATACAAAGCACATGAAATGAAACAAACATTTAATGGACCTCTAATCATGATGATCAACACCCCAAACATGTTATCAAGATCATACAAGACTCACCAAGTACTCATGAGATCACACAAGACCACACCTCAAAACTAGGTCAAGACATGCACACACACAAACATAGTTAAAACAATGAGGTTTTGAGGCATCATCCAAAAATAGAAACAAGTCTAAATAAAATCCAAATAAAACATCAAACTCAAGTTAAGTACATCCAAAATCAGTGTGCAAAAGATCATGGCAAGAATTGCATTAAAGCATCACCAATTGTATCAAACAAGGCAAAGTACCCAACTTATCGAGCATACATCGAGGGTCAAATAAAATCCAATGAAAAATAAATAAGAAGTGATCTTCAAGACCTCAAACCAGCCCTCAAATAATCCTCAATCAAACACCCAAGTGTAAGAGGAAAATTGGTCAAAGGGGGTATTCAAATGAGGTTAAACTTCAAGCCTAAATCATAAGGACAAACCATAAAACCACTTCACAAATTAAATTGATTAAAAATAATAAAAATAAATTAAAAATAAAATAAAAATTGTGAAAAATATCTTGACACATCAATTAATCAGAAAGTATTTTTTGTTGATTTTTAGAATGGTTAAAATCATTTAAAATAAAATTAAAATGAAAATAGAATAAAAATAAAATAAAATAGAGAGAAAATGCTGAGGGGGTGTAAAAGTAAAAACTGGTTGAACTAAATCCATTTGAAACACGCATATGGGCTTAAAAACGAGGGTGTGGATAACACAAAAATGCCAGGCCCAGTCCAGAATTTGACACACTCAGATGCCACACTAGAGCTCATTAATTGAGCTGACAGTGACATGGGTAACTGATTGGCCTGGATTAAAACATGTCAATGCATTTGAATTCAAAAAAAGGCGCAAAGGCCACCTCATCTTATCTCCCACCTTCAGATGCCGGAACCCTAGTTCCGGTCGTCTTCTCCGGCCAAACCTCATCGGAGCTAACTCAAAAATCTCCAGAAATTAAAAACAAGAACACCCTCCACTCAAAATTCCAAGTAGATCTCAAATCCATCCTTAGATTTCAAAAACAACCACATTTACATGGTGAATCGGGAGCAAAAAGTTTGAGCACTCAAACTGAAAATCAACCAAAACAGGATATCATGATATACAAACATTGCCTACCATAGGTAGGACTTCAGATGCACCCAAAATGATCCTAGTATGCATCTAGAATGAGAGGAAAAAAGTTCTGAAAGTTACCTAGTGGAGTATGTCCATTGCTTCTTCAAAAACTTGCAGTAAAGCCACCAAGAGATACAGGATGTTTCCTTAGAGCTTGTAGGACCTTAATCTGAGCACGGAAGTCCTTGAATAATCCCTTAAAATTCCAACCAAGTCTAAACAGACGTGTAACACAATGCTTGCAAAAGGCTATTCTTGCATACAGAAGATAGCAAATGATTTGAGGAATGGAGTATGAGATGAGTTTGGGTGGAAAGCTCAAGAATGACCAAGTTTCGAAGGAAAGTTTTAGAGAGAAAAATGAGAGTTTAGGGTTTTGTTTGCTTTCAAATGGAGGCTGCTCTTTTGCTAGGGTTTTGCTTTTTCTTTTATATGAAGTTCTGATGAGGTTAAAAAGCTTTTCACTGTGGTTAAACAAGGAATAACATGTGCTAAAGATTTGAGGGAGAATTTGGAATGAAAGGTGGATCTTGCATCATGGTACGAATTAGAACATTATGGCTGATGTGGTTGAGTGGAAAGAAATATCAAAGGGAGTGTGTAATGGTCAGACTTGCTTCTTTCCTTCTTTGGCCAAGATATTTCAAAAATGTCACACATGGTACATGGCTTGTTGGTCTTGTTTTGGCAATATTTTGGGGTATGAAGAGTGGTGTCATGCATGTTATGTTGATGGCAAGGAAATATTGTAAGATCAGGTTGAGAAACATACCAAGACATCCATGAATCATGCTTTGAATTAACTTCCCAAATCACCTACGTTGAGCCATTATAGCTTGCTGAATTTAGCTCCTCTTGATTGAAATCTGGGCTCAAATGAAAGTTAAAATGATGAGGAACACTTCTCGTGTTGATGGAAAATTGATTTGAACCTTGGAAGATCATGAAAATCAAGCTTGAAAACAATGTCATGAAATCTGCCTTAACATTGAAGGTGAGAAAATTACTTAGAAGGGGGGGTTGAATAAGTAAGACTAAAAATCAAAGATTTGAACACAGATATTTTTATCCTGGTTCGTTGAATACAACTACTTCAGTCCACCCTCTCAAGAGTGATTTGCCTTTCTCTGTCAAGGACTTAATCCACTATTTAAATCAAACAGATTACAAATAGCAACACCTAAGAACAACTGTTCTTAGTCTTCTCAAGAGCAACTGATCCCAACTGGATCCTCTTAAGGAAAACCTTTTACAAGCAAAGTAAAACTTTTACAAGAGTAAGAATGCTTCTAATAAGTTGTTATCACAACTGTGATATTTCTCTTAAGTTAAGAACGAAGTTAAAGCAAAATAAAATAATAAGAGCTTTGAGAGATTTGCTTTGATGAGTGATTTTGCTAGAAGTTCGATACTGAAGAAGATGGAGTGGACTTCTTTATATAGGCACTAAGATCCAAGAAGTCTTGTTATGTTGAAGGTTGTGCAGAAAAGCCTGAAGCCTTTTGTCTTCACATTGGAGGCTGTGCTGAAACAAGCCTGATGCCTTTTGTCTTCACTTGCAGAAAACTTTCCTCAGAATGGAATGCACAGATAAAACCTTTTTGTCTGTGTCCTTGTGTCTAGCACAAAATAGGAAAGAGCTGTTGAGATAAACCAACGTACATATTTAAATCTTCTTCAAAGTAAGTTCAGCTTTCAACATTAGAATCTGAATCTTCAGAGTCTCCAGAATAGAGATCTTCTGGATCTTCAGAGTCTTGGATGTTCTTCAGATTGAGCTGAATCAGAGTATGTGCAGCTTGTGTGCTTGAGCGTGTAAATCTATCAGAGCAGAGTCTTCTATGCTTTAGAGGCTCCTGCTTCAGAATCTTCAAGTGACAGTAGTCAGATTCTTCTGGGAGCAGCGTTCAGATCTTCACTTAAGATGCTCTTGAACTTATGAAGCCTTTCATAATAACATTGTTCAGGTCTTAATTTGCTTTCTTAAGATAATTTTCATTAGTACCTGTAGCAAACAATCTAGAACACGTTTAGAGTATATAATTCTTGAATACAAAATTCATAAGTGTTATCATCAAAATATAGAGATATAACTAAGACACAATCTGTGCTCTTACAATCTCCCCCTTTTTGATGATGACAAAACAAGAGAAAATTTTGTTCAATAAAGAGTAAGAATTAGAAACTCCCCCTGAGATTAACAATCTCCCCCTGAAATAAATACTTCAATAGAATAGAATACTTCCCTTTCTGATTAAGTATATTTCAGATGCAGAGCCTGATGAAAGAGTTCAGAGTCAAATCTTGATGCCAGATACATATGACTTCCTTTAGTCAGAGCGTCTGGTTATCATCTTGCATGAATTCTCTTTCAGAATAAATGTATCAAAGTTATCAGAGTTGATTGAATACTCAGATTTTCTTTAGAGGATCAGGTTCTGGTTGACACAGTCTCAGGGTAACTTCAAAGAATTATGTCAGATATATCAATGTAATCTGAAAGACTTAAATTCAAAGTAAGTTAATAAAATGTCTGAATTTCAGTTTTAGTAATTGCTTATAGGTTGAACACTCAGTTTCTCTTTTTCTCCCCCTTTTTGTCATAATCAAAAAGATTTTCAAAGACAGAAAGATATAGAAGAAAAGAATCAAATAGGAGCAAACATATTATCATGCAATTAAAACAAACCAAAATTCTCAGTCAAACAGGCAAAAGCCAAAACACATAACATAACAAACAACAAACAGACAGCAAAAACAGTTCATGTGCAAAAACAACAAATAAAACTAGGTCTGGCGAGAGGCAATAAGGGTCAGAAGTTCTGTCATCTTGGCAGCTGACTCTTCTTGCTTAGACATCTAGGTCTTGATTTCATCAGTTGTCTTCTCTTGCTTGATCATCCAGTCCTTTATATCCTTCACATCATTCACAAGTTCTGCAACCACAGATGAAGACGGAGCAGATGCAGTAGCAGCAGGGTTCCCTTCAGATTGGTTTTCAACAGAAGCTTGTTCAACCATTTCAGATTCAGGAACTACTGGAGGAGCAGCTTCCAAAAGTAATACAGGAGGAGGAGGAGGCATGTTCATCAGAGTTACCTTGATTAATTCTGCAAATTTAGTCTTAGCAAGCTTAGAGCATTTAGCTCTAACTTTTAAGGCAGCTTTGTTGAACATCCAAATGAAGCGCTTCCAAGCAGTATTCGAAACAGTGGGATCCAAACTAGACATGCATACAACCTTAACACGATCATATTCAGAATCTAACTCCTTTTTGAAAATATCAAACATAGCATTAACACATGATCCTAGATCTGACTATTCAGACTGTCCAGAGGAAAAAGGATTAGGGGTGTTAACAGGAGTAGGTTCAGATGGTTGTGGTTGAGGTGTGGGTGGTTGAGATGTGTGGATGTCAGATTGAGGAAGTTCAGATGGTTGAGGAAAAACCTGATTTTCAGATGGATTGGTTTCAGGTGGTTGAGGAATGGTTTGGTTTCCAGATGTTTGGGTGTCAGAAGGTTGAGTTTCAGATGGTTGTTGATGAGATTGAGAGTTTGGTGGGGTATGAAACAAGGCAATGTTGAGATGTTTCTTCATAACACTTTCAGAGCGAGCTTGTTTGAGTGATTCTGAATCACAATCAGATGAATCAGAAGATTCATCTGAGTAAACAGATGTTGAAGAAATTATTATTGATTGGTTGAGGGGTTGAATATCAAGAATATTGTCAGAAAGATTTGGATCTTCTGAGGGAATTGTTTGTTCAGAGTGTTCAGTTTGAACAGTCTCTGGTTGGTTTTGTTCTGAAATAATTGTTTCTGGTTGGAGAGTCTCTAATTGGGGATTCTCTGGTTGTGACAAAGTTGGTTGTGGAGTTACTGTTGGAGAGTTTTCTGGTTGAGATGGTTCTGGTGGTGGAATTTCTGATTGGATTGTTTGAGGTTGTGGTTCAGATGGAATTTGTACAGGAGATGGTTGTAAATTTACTGGTTCAGAGGAGAGTGGTTCAGATGAAATATTGACAGACTGTTTGGATTTAGAAGTTCTTTGTCTAAGGTTTGGAGAGAGTTGTGGTGATGACAGGGGTGAATAAACAGTAGGTGTAGGATCAGATGCTAATACCCGTTGAATGGTGTCTCTGATCTCTTCCAGAGTGGCTTCTCTAGGACTGATTCTGGCTTTCTTTCCTTCTCTCTTCTTCTTTCTTGAAGCTTCAGATGCTTTTCTCTTCTTCTGAACGAATCCTTCTTCAGCTTTCCTCTTACTCCGCCTTTCCTTCATCTGATTGGGCAATTCTTCTCCTGGCTTCTGAACAAGATTAGCAGGTAGAGGAATTCCTTCCTTTAGACATTCAGTAATGTACAGCCAGACAAATTCCTTAGGTTCATCTGCACTGAATAGTGGAAAGTCTTCCACAGGAATTCTTCTGCCTTGAACCTCTTCAGAGTTGATTTTCCTTAGTTGTCCTTTCAATTCTGAAATGATTTTCATCCTTTTCAGATTGAGTCCATTTATTTTAGAACCAATGATGTAAGTCAGATCTTCTGTAATCTTCGCATCTGTCAGATGCTGTACCAGCTTGTTCTCAATAAGGATGTCTGAAATCAATCTTCCCAGGGGTATCCACGTCCTAACTTTACCAGCTTTAGCTCTTACTTCCTCTCTGGTTTCTTTGACATGAGTTAGTAGATGACTGAAGATAAGATACGGTAGATCCACTTTGACATTCTTGCTAATGCAGTACATGAAATACAGATGTTCCGAACTCACATAGTCTGGTGAGTTGGATGATTTTCTGTGAAAAAATGTACTCATAAAGATTTTTGCCCAGATCCTATAAATGGGTTTCAAATCTTTAACCTTACTTGATGGCATTCCAGCTATAGTAACTTCTTCATAAACCCTAGCCATATCAATGCGAGAAGAAGCAAGATTTGAAATTCCATCAGATTCAGTATAACTGAACAGTTGTCTGATCAGTTTTTCAGTAATAACTATCTCCATTCCAAGGACCGAGGAATGAATAAACTTGGGACCAACGCTTGCATGAATCTAGAATTCCTTTACCAGTGATGGAAATACAGGACCCATTAGTCTTTCAAAATATTTCTCCCAACCTTGAGCTTTAATGGCAGGAGTTAGGTCGAACCCATTTTCCTTTAACGAATCAAGATCAATGAAGCTTTCACAGAGCACCTCCAGATCAGCCACTGGAGTGAATAAGGTTCATTCTGGTTCTTTGTACATTATAGTCTTGTTGGGTTCTGCAGCAGTGTTTGAAGTAGACGCCATTGAAGAAGAAGAGGATCTTGGTTTAGGTTTAGGGTTTTGGTAGAGATTGAAAAGAGAACAGAAACGCATGAATGAAGTGAATGTGGAAAGTGTGAAAATAGTGTGATAGGTGATATATATAGATAACCAATAATCAAGCATAGGGCACACAAAAGACACTTACGCACGTTTGGACAGCATTTAATGAAAAAATAATCATTTCACTTTAAATTTATGACAGCTGGGGGGAAAACCAAGAAAAGTGAGTTTTTCAAAGCAATACCTCAAACGTCAATTCAGTTGAGCACTCCATCTTTTCAGATATTGAGTGACACGTGTTTGCTTTGCTGGCGCATCTGATGTCTCTCAAGAAATGAAACGTTTCCAACTTTCAGATCTTCTGAGCTTGTTAGTTCAGAGTTTCACACAAAAAAAATAATTGAATAAATATAAATGAACGAATGGACAAATGAAATACTTCAGATTATTAAACATTTTGCATCTGAGAAGTTGCCTCTGAGAAATATTACTCTGGACACAAATCCATACAAATATTTTTCAGAATGAACTTAAATCTATCTTCAGCAAGGGGTTTTGTGAAAATATCAGCCCATTGATGATCTGTATCAACAAAAGCCAAATTAATTACACCCTTCTGAACATAGTCTCTGATGAAGTGATGTTTAATTTCTATATGTTTTGCCTTAGAATGCAAGATTGGATTTTTTGACAAACATATAGCAGAAGTATTATCACAGAAGATAGAAAGATTACTCTTATAGATTTGATAATCTTCTAATTGACTCTTCATCCAGAGCATCTGAGTACAACATCCAGCAGCAGCAATGTATTCTGCCTCTGTAGTTGATAGTGCTATGGTAGGTTGCTTCTTGCTGTACCATGAGATCAGATGACTTCCAAGAAACTGACAGCTTCCAGAAGTTCTTTTACGTTCAACTCTGTCTCCAGCATAGTCAGCATCACAGAATCCAACTAATGAAAATTCATCAGATCTTCTGTAACACAAACCCATGTTAGCAGTACCTTTCAGATACCTTAGAATCCTCTTAACAGCTGTTAAGTGTGATTCTCTAGGATCTGATTGGAATCTTGCACATAAGCAGACACTAAACAGAATATCTGGTCTAGAAGCAGTCAAGTATAGAAGAGATCCTATCATACCTCTGTAGAGTTTTTGATCTACCTTCTTACTTACCTCTTCCTTACCTAGAGTGCTTGTAGGATGCATTGGAGTCTTTGCCATTTTGCTATCAACCATGTTGAACTTCTTTAGAAGCTCTTTAACATATTTGGTTTGATGTATGTAGGTGCACTCTGGAGTCTGGTTGACTTGGATTCCCAAGAAGAATCTCAATTCTCCCATCATGCTCATTTCAAATTCTTCCTGCATACATTTAGCAAACTCCTTTCCAAGCGTAATATTTGTTGATCCAAAAATAATGTCATCTTGCCACTGGAGCATATGTCTCAGTGTAATCAATACCTTCTTGTTGACTGTATCCTTGAGCAACCAGCCTTGCCTTATTCCTTTCTACCTCTCCCTTTTCATTCAGCTTATTCCTGAAGACCCATTTTGTTCCAATGACATTGAATCCTTTAGGTCTAGGAACCAGATCCCAAACTTCATTTCTGGTGAATTGATTCAGCTCTTCTTGCATAGCTATAATCCATTCATTATCTTCCAGAGCCTCATCTACAAATGTTGGTTCTATCATTGACACTAAGCCAAATAAAGAAGATTCAGAAGTTTTGAGGAATGATCTTGTCCTTATTGGATCATCTTTCTTTCCAATGATCATATCTTCTGGATGAGAAGCTTTGATTCTTGAAGAAGATCCTCTGACAGTTGGTCTTTCAGAAATATGCAAGTTGTTTAGTTGGGAGGTCAAAGGTGTAGCATCTTGGGTTGCGTCAGATTCTTTGTTCTTTTCCTTTTCTGCCTCTGAGCCTTCAGAGTCTGTGAGAATCACTTCTCTATCTGCAGAACTTTCAAACTGCTTTGGCTTTTCAGAGCCAAGCTTATCATCAAATCTGACATGAATAGATTCTTCCACAATCTGTGTTTCAGTATTGAATACTCTGTAGCCTTTAGAGCGTTCAGAATAACCAAGCATGAAACACTTCTGTGCTTTGGAATCAAACTTGTTCAGATTATCTTTAGTATTAAGTATATAACAAGTACATCCAAAAGGATGAAAATAAGTAATGTTAGGCTTTCTGTTTCTCCACAATTCATAGGGAGTCTTTTTCAGAAGAGGTCTTACAGACACTCTGTTCTGAATATAACAAGTTGTGTTAATTGCTTCTGCCCAGAAATATTTTGCCAGATTTGTCTCGTTGATCATGGTTCTGGCCATTTCTGGCAATGTTCTATTTTTCCTCTCTACAACTCCATTTTGTTGTGGAGTTCTAGGGCAGGAGAAATCATGTGCAATGCCTTTTTCAGAAAAATATTTTTCAAAATGTTTATTTTCAAATTCTCCACCATGATCACTTCTGACTTTAATAATTTTACAATCTTTTTCAATCTGGACTTGATTGCAGAAGTCAAAGAACACAGAATGAGACTCATCCTTGTGTTTTAGAAACTTTACCCATGTCCATCTGCTGTAGTTATCTACAATGACTAACCCATACTTCTTGCCTCTGATGGATGCAGTTTTCACTGGTCCAAACAGATCAATGTGAAGTAATTCCAATGGTCTGGAGGTAGAAACAACATTTTTTGATTTAAAATGAGATTTTGAAAATTTACCTCTTTGACATGCTTCACACAGAGCATATGAGTTGAACTTCAACTTAGGAAGCCCTCTGACCAGATTGAGTTTATTAATCTGAGATATACGTCTCATATTAATATGCCCCAATCTTCTATGCTAGACCCATTGCTCATCATTCACAGATAAGAGGCATTTTACATTTTGAACTTTAAGTTCTGAAAGGTTAATTTTATAAATGTTGTGTTTCCTCTTTCCATTGAATAGGATAGAACCATCCTTTTGACATACAGCTTTGCAACATTTTTTATTAAAGATTATATCATAACCATTGTCACTTAATTGACTTATGGACAATAGATTATGTTTCAATCCTTCAACTAATAGAACATTAGAAATAGAGGGTAGGTTGCCATTACCTATTGTTCCAGAGCCAATGATCTTGCCCTTCTGGTTCCCTCCAAATTTCACGTCCCCTCCAGATCTAAGTTCCAGACTTTGGAACATAGACCTTTCTCCTGTCATGTGTCGTGAGCATCCAGAGTCCAGGTACCATGATTGGTGTCCTGACTTTGCTGCTAAGGACATCTGCAACAGGGATTATTTTGTCTTTAGGTACCCAGATCTTCTTGGGTCCTTTAGGGTTAGTTGCCTTGTAGGTTTGTCTAAACTTTTGTTTTTCAACATAGTTTTTGTTTAGACTTGCCTTAGATCTAAACACATGAGTATTCTTTTCAGAGCTCGTGTGTTTAATATCATTTAAATGACCAAATTTAAAATTAGAGTATAAAGCAGTTATCTTAATGATCAGATCATCTACAGGTATTGGTCTTACATCTTTTTCAAGAGAAGAAGATTGAAATCCAATTCCCTTTCTTTTATTCCTACTAACTCCATAGATCATAGAAGCCATCTTGCTTCTGTCTATGCTTTTAGTGAGGAACCTCTGAAAACTAGAGTCATATTTTTCCAAAATATTTTCAGATGACTTAGCTTCAGAGTCAGATTCTTGTTGGGCAATTTCCAAATCATTTTTGATTTTTATATTTATTTCTTTCTGCTCAACAAGTTCTGTTTTCAGATTATCAATCTCAGATTCAAGATTGCTTTTCAGCTTCTTGTTTTTGAGTTTGATATTATTGTAGCTTTTCAGAACTTCAGATAAAACCTTTATGAGTTCTTCTTTGGTAAGTTTAGACATTACCTCTTCAGCGTCAGAGTCAGAGTCTGACTCAGATTCAGATGATGATTCTTCATTCTGATCTTCTATTCCAGCCATTAATGCCATGTTGGCACACTCTTCTTCTGCTTCAGATTCAGATTCAGATTCATCTGAATCATCCCAAGTTGCCATAAGAACCTTCTTCTTTTTATCAAACTTTCTCTTGGGTTTCTCCTTGAGAAGTTTGGGGCAGTCATTTTTGTAATGCCCAGGTTCCTTGCATTCATAGCATGTGACCTCTTTCTTTCCAGATCTTCTGTGTCCAGAAGATTCCTTCCTGTGGTCAGCTTTTCTGAAGTTGTTAAACTTCTTTCCCTTGTGCTTCCAGAGCTTGTTGATTCTTCTGGAAAGCATGGACAGTTCATCTTCTTCTTCAGAAGAAGATTCTTCAGAGCTTTCTTCTTTTACCTGCAAAGCTTTAACAGGTTTGTTAGATTTTAAAGCTATGGATTTACCTTTATCTTTCTTCTGGGGTTCATCTTCCTCCAGCTCAATTTCATGGCTTCTCAAAGAACTGATAAGTTCTTCTAAAGAGATCTTGTTCAGATCTTTTGCCATCTTCAATGCGGTCACCATTGGTCTCCATCTGGTGGGAAGACTTCTGATGATCTTCTTGACATGATCTGACGTTGAGTAGCCCTTATCCAGAACTTTCAGACCAGCTGTAAGAATCTGAAATCTAGAAAACATAGTTTTTACATTTTCAGACTCTTCCATTTTAAATGCCTCATACTTCTGTATGAGCGCCAGCGCCTTGGTCTCTTTAACCTGAGAGTTTCCCTCATGAGTCATTTTGAGTGACTCAAACATGTCATGAGCAGTATCTCTGTTAGTAATCTTCTCATACTCAGTATGAGAGATTGCATTAAGCAATATAGTTCTGGCTTTGTGGTGATTCTTGAAATCTCTTTTCTGTACTTCAGTCATTGATTTTCTATCAATCTTTTTGCCATCCTCATCAGTAGGATGTTCATATCCATCAATGACCATATCCCAAAGATCAGCATCATACCCAAGGAAAAAACTTTCTATTCTATCTTTCCAATAGTCAAATTTTTCCCCATCAAACATGGGTGGCTTAGTACTGATCCTATCTCCTTCATATTTGTTGTTGTAAGTTGATGTAGAAGTATTATCCATATTGACAACCAAACAAATATCAAAGTATCTTTCTCGCTGGATCTTTAACTGACACTGTTAAGTGGAGCACACGCAGAACCGGAGCTCTGATGCCAACTGAAGGTGAGAAAATTACTTAGAAGGGGGGTTGAATAAGTAAGACTAAAAATCAAAGATTTGAACACAAATATTTTTATCCTGGTTCGTTGAATACAACTACTCCAGTCCACCCTCTCAAGAGTGATTTGCCTTTCTCTGTCAAGGACTTAATCCACTATTTAAATCAAACAGATTACAAATAGCAACACCTAAGAACAACTGTTCTTAGTCTTCTCAAGAGCAACTGATCCCAACTGGATCCTCTTAAGGAAAACCTTTTACAAGCAAAGTAAAACTTTTACAAGAGTAAGAATGCTTCTAATAAGCTGTTATCACAACTGTGATATTTCTCTTAAGTTAAGAACGAAGTTAAAGCAAAATAAAATAATAAGAGCTTTGAGAGATTTGCTTTGATGAGTGATTTTGCTAGAAGTTCGATACTGAAGAAGATGGAGTGGACTTCTTTATATAGGCACTAAGATCCAAGAAGTATTGTTACGTTGAAGGCTGTGCAGAAAAGCCTGAAGCCTTTTGTCTTCACATTGGAGGCTGTGCTGAAACAAGCCTGATGCCTTTTGTCTTCACTTGCAGAAAACTTTCCTCAGAATGGAATGCACAGATAAAACCTTTTTGTCTGTGTCCTTGTGTCTAGCACAAAATAGGAAAGAGCTGTTGAGATAAACCAACGTACATATTTAAATCTTCTTCAAAGTAAGTTCAGCTTTCAACATTAGAATCTGAATCTTCAGAGTCTCCAGAATAGAGATCTTCTGGATCTTCAGAGTCTTGGATGTTCTTCAGATTGAGCTGAATCAGAGTATGTGCAGCTTGTGTGCTTGAGCGTGTAAATCTATCAGAGCAGAGTCTTCTATGCTTTAGAGGCTCCTGCTTCAGAATCTTCAAGAGACAGTAGTCAGATTCTTCTGGGAGCAGCGTTCAGATCTTCACTTAAGATGCTCTTGAACTTATGAAGCCTTTCATAATAACATTGTTCAGGTCTTAATTTGCTTTCTTAAGATAATTTTCATTAGTACCTGTAGCAAACAATCTAGAACACGTTTAGAGTATATAATTCTTGAATACAAAATTCATAAGTGTTATCATCAAAATATAGAGATATAACTAAGACACAATTTGTGCTCTTACAAACATAACTTAGAAAAAATTCAAAGTTATGAGTTTGAACATAATTGAAATCCCAACTTTGAATCTATATAACTTGAGCTTCATTTATCCCATGAGAAAGTTCTAATAATGGATGAAAAGCTTGGAGCATGATATGTAACTTTCATGTTGGACAAAATTTCATTTGGCATCAAGAACTTGATGAAAATTGCCTTAGAAACTTGGTCCAAAAATCGGCCCAAACTTGCTAATTTTGATGTCTTTGAAAACCCTAACTTTTAGACATCATAACTTGAGCTCTAAACATCACATGATGATGAATTGGTACTTAAAAGAAAGATCAGAGGATGGGGAACAACTTTGATGTTGGCCAAGACTTCATTTAAAAACTTGATCATGAAGGAAAGTGGCTGATTCACACATGAAACTTTCTATAAATGGAAAGTTTCTAAAACCCTAATTCTCCAAAAATGGTAAGTTTCAAACTTCTTGATTTTTCATGATCCCTTTGACATTTCTTGATCAATTTTCATCCATTGGCCATGTTAAACATGAAGAACATCATTTTGACCTGAAAAAGTCCAGAGTTGACTTTTTCCTTTACACAGTTGACTTTTCCCCCAATTCACATGATTTACAACCATCTGGCAAATTGAAACCTCTCTGATTAAAATTGATGATCAATCTTTCACCTTTCATGGCTTTACGACATATGAAGGATCAAGGGATCAAGTCTTGCTTAAAGAAATAAGCCTAGACTGATTATATGTGAAACCTTAATTTCAAGCCATGAAGATAGGAGAAAATGATCCAAGTTTGAAAGCACATTTCCTCTAGGTAGATTGAAGAATCCTTTAAACAAAGATGATTGGTGAAGGGAAATGATGATGAAGATTCAAAAACCTTGCTCATGAAGACATCATATGCCCAAATTCCAACTTGAGAACCAAAGATGGAAGACCAATGATTTTCTCTTGTATGATGTCCCAAGTGATGTTGAGACATGAAGATGTATCCTTGTGTGAACTTCAAAGATGGAGCTCCTCCCTTTAGTAAGAAAGAGAAATCTTGATCCCCTGTCTACACCCAATGCTATGCATAAATGCAAATGTAAGATGCTAATGAAACGTAAACCAAGGTAGAAGAAAAGATTGGGAAAATTTTGGGGTGCAACACACACATAATCAAAAACAAAGAAATGACTCTTCAGAAGTGACTTGGACGATTTCCTCCACAGTCCAATTGCATAGCTTCTGTCCAGGAATACACGGACGAATCCAAGCATCCATGTCGCAGTCGCTATCTCCTTCGTCATCTCCCACAACATTAATTCTATCAAAAATAACCCCACCACTGGTGAACTGAACGGGTCCTTTGTACCTCAGAGCACTCTGAGAAGAAGATGGGCTATACCCCAAGCTAAACTTGTCTTTCTTATTAGGAACACTGAGAAATTGGCCCCACTTCTACGAAGAACCAAATTCTACAATATCACAGGCTTCTTTAAACGAGGACATTGAAATTTCTGGAACTTTGTTATCAACAGGAGGCCTTTCCTTAATCTGCACTGCTTCAAAAGCCTGACACAGTGTCTCATGAATCTCGCCATCTACTTCTACATACTTGAAAGATGATAGGTGACTGATCATGATATATTCCTCCCTACAGACCGCAACAATGTTCCCCTCCACCATATACTTCAATTTCTGGTGTAAAGTCGAGGTAACTACCCCAATAGAGTGTATCCATGGTCGGCCGAGTAAACAACTATAAGCAGAATGGATATCCATGATATAGAAGACCGCGTCAAAAATCTCTGGGCCTACTTGAATTAGCAATGTGAATTCACCAAATATTGACCTTCTAGTCCCATCAAAAGCTCTCACTAGCAAATCATTGGGAGTACAAATCAAACCCTGGGTGTCCAGCTTCATCAATGCTTTCTTGGGTAACACATTGAGTGATGATCCTGTATCAACTAGCACATGAGATAGAACAACCCCCCTACACTCTATGGATATGTGTAAAGCATGGTTGTGATTTCTCCGAGCGGGAGTCATATCCAAATCCGTAAAGCCCAAACCATTACCAGCGTTAACATGAGCCACTACTCCTTCAAGTTGATTAACATAAATTTCTTGTGGTACATAAGCCGTGTTCAAAATCCTCAACAAAGCATTTCTATGTGCCTCAGAGCACAACAACAATGACAAGATCGAGATCTTAGAAGGTGTCTGCTGTAAGTGATCTACGAGCTTTACCCTTACCTTTTTTTGTTTCTTTCCACAGCTGTTGCTGACCCTCTTCTGCTACAGCTTTACCCTTACCTTTTTTTTGTTTCTTTCCACATTAGTCTCCAATGGGGAGAACACTATACCACTCCTAGTCAAGCCTCCTGCTCCAACAACATTATCAACACACGAGCCTCTAGATGACGTCTCCACCAACTCTTGTTTGTATCCTTTGCAGAATACCTTTGCCCCATAGTTCCAAGGAATGGCCTTGGTGCTCTCATAGGGCATCGATCCGAGTGTAGTAATGATAATAGGAGTTGGCCTCGACGGCGCTAAAATATTGATTGTTCGGTATGGGATCAAAATCATTGCGATTTCATCCCGCTCCTTATCAACTTCCTTCACATCCTCTTCCCTTACTATTCTGTCAAATTGCAAACTGCCCACATCAATCAAACTCTGAATATGATTCCTCAACTCAGCACATCCTTCTGGGTGCGTACCACATTCTTCACAACCTTCTAGACAACCTGGAAAAACACCACCCTTCAGTAATCTGTCTTTCACATAACTCAATGGTGTTTTCAATTCCTCCACATTAGCTATCAGGTTTAACCTTTCTCCCTCGATAACAACATTAGCTATGGCCACCCCATGATTCAACATAGGATTTTGATTCACATTCGGGGTCTCATTCATGAAATTAATTGCTTTGGTGTCAAGCAGATCTTGCACCTTATGCTTAAAAGCTTTACAATTATCAATGTTGTGACCCGGAGCACCAGAATGAAAATCACACCTAGCATTTGCGTCATAGCCTGGTGGAGATATGCCAGTAAGTAGCGCCAAAGTCCTTTTCTGAACAAGTTGTAACTGTAGCAGATGTTGCAGTAATTGAGATTAAGGCATGGGAGGCGTGTCGAATTTCCTATTGGCCATCCTTCCTCTGTCTGGATAACGGCGAGGTGCAACAGTTGGTTGCTGAGGTACAACCGGAATGGCTATACTAGCAACTTGTTGCTGATGTTGAGGTTGGTATTGTCGTTGATGTTGTGCTCGGTCTCTATTTTTGTAGACTGATACGGAATTCGTGTCCCCTTCCCTTTTCTTAGGGTTCCCATATGTCTTCCTCGCTCCTCCTGATGTAGACCCTTCTCCATTTTGTATCTTTCCTAATTTTATTCCATTTTCCACCCTCTCACCTATTATGATTAAGTCAGAAAAACTCCCAGACATGCTCCCAATTAACTTCTCATAGTATATTCCTGGCAGGGTTGCCACGAACATATCAATTAGTTCACGTTCCACCATCGGGGGTTAAACTCTAGCTGCTAGTTCCCGCCACCTCTGGGCGTATTCCTTAAATCCTTCATTGTTTCTCTGTGATAAATTCTATAATTGTACTCTGTTTGGTGCCAGATCATTGTTATATTGATAGTGACAAACAAAAGCTTCCCCTAAATCCCTCCAACTCCTTATATGCGTCCCTTCCAGACCCATATACCACTCTAGAGAAGGACCTGGCAAGCTGTCCTGAAAGAAGTGCATTAACAATTTCTTGTTGTCTGAATAAGCTGACATCTTCCGGTAATAAGCCCTGAGATGTACTCTAGGACAGGTTGTCCCTTTGTACTTGTCGAAATCTGGCACTTTAAATTTGGGGGGAATCTTGACCCCTGGTATTAATCCTAGATTTGACATGTCGAGTCCCAAAGAATTTTGGTTCTCGAGGCTTTTCAATCATCTTGAACCTCTTGTCAGCCTCTATAGGGGGACCCATATCCAAGTCTCTCATTGAAAACACGTCATCTTTGTCGTCCTCTTCCAAGTGAGGACCTGCAGCTCCATGTGCAGCACCCACACCACCTCCTGCACCGGCTATATGAACTTCTACTTGGTGACCTCCGCCCGGAGGATTAACAATAGTAGGGATTACATTGGCCTGAGGAATTCTACCATCAGCTGGGGGAGGAATAGCAATAGTTCCTCCATGTAAGACACCACTGCCATCCACCCTGGCTATCAGTGGTTAGACTAGAGTTCTCAGTTGTTCCTGCTCGTTGACTACCCCCTACATCATGTCCATAAACTGTGTCATCCTGTCCTTGAATTCCTGTAACTCTTGTTGTACCTGATACATGATTCTTTGTCGATTCTCCCTAGCAGAGTACTTGTGGAATGCCGAGTCTGCTATCCTGTAAACTGCTGTAAGAAAACCATGTAGAGATAAGATTGACGGTCCCAAGAACACCTGCTATGCAGAATGATAATGATAATGTAAAATGCAAACATGTATATATGATTCAGGAAGATCTTTCCCCTTGATTCTAGTTCCATGAACAAACAATAGACAGGAGAACAATAGATAGAATCACAAGTTTCTTCTCATAAATAAAATGAGGACGGAAGTTAGCATACACAAAACATCGTCAAGAGGTACAACAATAAATGATCATACGACCCCATCCAACAAGTCTGGTGATGGTCTCAATACAAGATAATAGAGAAGAAAACTGCATCATATAATTTTCTTCAGCCACGGTAATGAGTTTGAAATTCCTCTAACAGCTCCTTTGTATCTGGGTGTTCAGGCTTTGCAACCAACGCCTGTATAAGCAAATCTCTCTTGTAGATAAAATCCCTCAAACCTCGAGCGTAATCTTCCCATGCATCTTCTCCAAAGACATCTTCAAGTCTCGGTTTCTTCAATTCTGCCCTTATCTTGAATTCCTCCAACGCTGACAGGGTTTCTCATAACTTACGATAACTCTCATACCGGCGAGACAATTCCAAAGAAACTTTTTCATCCTTGATCCTAAGCTGTGTCTTCAGTCTGTCAATTTGTTTATGGAGCTCATCTTCTCTGCCCTTGTTGGCGGTTAGCGCCGCGTTCCACTGATCATTGAACTTGGATATCTCCAGGCATGCCCTATCTAGCTCTTTCTTCTTGTTTCTAAGAACATTACCAGTGCTCTTCAAATCTTGACCAACTCGTTCTCGTACACGAATCTCTTCAGTCAACTCTTTTCCCATCTTGTCCAAGGATTCTGTCTTCATCTTGGCCAAGTAGACTGCTTCATTCTTGTCGCTCTTTAACTGACTAACCTCCCTTTTCAACTCTTCATTCTCCTTGTTTAATTCTTCTTTTCCGACCCACAACTTATTATATCTCTGAATATCAACTGTCGTAGGTTTTTCAATAACCATAGGATACAAAGGTTCTCTGACAGGGAATGGTAACAACATTCTTTCCACCCTCTTCTGGATCCAATCTACATAAGGTCCATAAGCTCTGCAGTCGCCCTTACCCCAAGAAAGTTTTCCTCTCCGATGAATTCTTCCCCAATCCTTTTTTTAACCTAGCTAAAGTTTCACAGTCAGCTGCTCCTGTGAAATACAGAGATTCCTGTATTTCCTCCTCCTTCGGGGCCCCTTCAAAGCATAACCAAACTGTTTGATAGCAAGAGAAGGGTTGTAATTGATACCACCTTTTCTTCCTATCAGA
The DNA here is from genome assembly GCA_963859935.3 of Lathyrus sativus. NCBI lineage: Eukaryota > Viridiplantae > Streptophyta > Magnoliopsida > Fabales > Fabaceae > Lathyrus > Lathyrus sativus. The sequence goes on along the minus strand of OZ012739.1, from coordinate 353,197,384 downwards.
GGAACATTAGGAAAGTTTCCGCAACTAATGATGATCTCCATGCCAAGAAGATCTCGATTAAACCAGACAATATTCTCAGATGTCAAACCCATGAGTCTTTTTGACCAATCCAATGTATCCGACGTATCAACAAAAGCTCCAACTCGAGGAAGATGCTCCATAAACCATTTGTGAAAGAGTGGCGCACAACAAGAAACATTCTTTCCTCTTCTCTTCTCATTCTTGTAATTCACTAAATGGTACAAGTCTCCCAGAAGAGTAGGTACAGGATTCCTGGAAGCGAAAATATGAAAAGCCTCCATATCAACAAAGTCCGGTATGTTGGGAAACAGAACTATGCCATATATGCATAAGGCTAGAATAGCGTTGAAGACCACCCAACAACCCACCTTAGCAAAATGTTGAGCCTTGCCCACCAAGAAAGACAATGGGAAACCAGAGACCCCATTTCTCCAAACCACATTACCATCTAACTCAGATTTCCTCAAATGAAGAGCGTTGGCCAACTTTGTCAGGTCGGGTTCTTCCTCAGAATGAAAGAAAGGCATCTCCTCCGAGACCGAAACTCCCATCAGAAAAGCGAACTCCTCCAAAGTAGGAACTAAGACATAACCAGGGAAAGTGAAACGGCGTAACTAAGGGTCTTAGAACTGCAGAAAAGTGTGGATGGCTCCTAGTTCATATCTTGAGGTTTTACGAACGAAACTCAAAATCTTCTCATAGTCTTTTTTGAAGTCTTCAATGACACCATGATCAACCACAAAAATGAGACCAAATAAAGGTCCTAACTCCGACATCGGGAACTTGAAGGTGATAGTCCTTTTCAATCCAGGCTCCATGTTGAGAGTGGATCAGATCACTAGAATCAAAGGGAAAATGGGAACCTGAAATCATAAATACATGCAAATGTTAATATGCAGATGAAAATGTAGATGCAAACAAGGGATCAAGACCGATGTGCTGCTGACTGAGTTGAACGAGAATTCCACTTCGGCAAGAAAAAATACCAGAATACCAAAGCACTGAAGTGATAGAAACCCATAATATCAAAGATCAAAAGTCTGCATTGACGAGAAAACCAGAAAATCGAGTTGGTTGTAGGTCAAGTTTGCTGCATTACCCTTCCCACTCACAGGTAGGACCTAATCTCTGACAAGGTACGACATCCTATACAGGTCGTCAATATCACGAGCTCTCAAGTCGAGGAACGATGATACAATTACCATTCTGGTTTGGCATCATGGTCAAACGAGGAGGCGTCAATTGACTTCCCAATGAACGGTCTCCAGAGTTGTTAATTTTCAGATCCAACATCCTTTCAACTGTCTGAGACGTACATGACAGGATGTCTTCAAGGAAAACCTTGTCTGAACACAGATTTCATGAGGGTTATTACACGCCAAACATGCAAGCCCGCACTACTCTCCACACTAATGCTAGATGTGTACTCAAGCCTGGGTATTGGGCTTATCTCTCGATGGAACACCCCACCCAACAACACAACAGCAGTATGATAATAATGATAAAGTGCGGAAAATAAAATGCAAATGCAACAATATACAAATACAACATACATACACACAAATATACACACCCACAAACATAAAGAAAACAAGCGCTAGAATTGACTCGCATAGGGATCCAAAAATCCCCAGCAGAGTCGCTAGTTGTCGCAACTGCGAAAAAGGCCGGTGGAAACAAACAGAAGAGTCACCACCTATTGTACCCTAAAAGTTGCCCAACCTTTTTCTAACTTGGTTTATGTTTCATTTCATTATTCTAGCATTTGCATTTTGCATAACATGGTTCATTTGCAGGGGATCAGGAGAGGTGTGCATAGCAAGAGAAGGTTACCAGGGTCTAAGCCTAAGAAAAAGGTCTTATTCAAGTGTTCAAGTGCCTATCATCATCATAGGAAGATCTAAGCTCTTTGAGAAAGGAGATGGACATATGTGGTTTACCTCCTATCTTGGAGGCAAATTGAAGATCATCAAAGGATCATGAGTCCATGGTTGTGGATGGAGAATGTTGTGAAAGGTCATTGAGTGCCTTGAGAGCCATTTTGGAGCTTATCCAAGTGCTTATATCATGTACAAGAGGTTGCAGTCAAAGGATTGTACACCTAGGGTTTCATCTGCTTAATGCAAAGTCAACTGGAGATTTGAAGGAGATTGAGACCTAGTTCCAAGTCATTGTGATCATGGAAAGTTGTGTTGAAGCATCCAAGATGTTATTTCAAGAACAATTTAAGAAGAATCAAGAGTGTGAGAAGTTTCTAGATTAGGGTTTCTAAGCTTGTTAGTGTAAAATCCCCTACTTTAGTGCCTAACTTCAAGACCACATATCTCAAGATACAAGTTTCATCTCACTTTGATGCAAACATGAGACTTGTAGAGAATGTTCTTAGCTTTCTTTTTCGTACTAGAACTCATCCATTGGGTTTCTAGAACTCAAGTTATGATGCTAACAAGTTATGGGTCCTCAGATGAATGTGATTTTGGTCAACAAAAGTCAACCAACTTCCAATACATTTTTGACCTAGAAGGATGTTTCTCCTCACTTTGACCTAAACATGAAAGTTGTTCCTTATGATCTTAGATTTTCAAAAAGTACTAGAAGTCCTTCATATGGTTTGCATAACTCAAGTTATGAAGCTTACAAGGAAGGGGTATTTTGGGAAACTTTGATTATAGGTCATTTTGGTTATAGGTCATTTTCATGACTTTGTGCACTTCAAATGGAACTTTCTCCAACATAAAACTTGCATCAAATGAACTCAATTTCATCATTGAACATTCACTTGTCATGGGTATGTCTTGTATGTGAAGATTGGTGAAGGAATTTCATGAAAAAAGGCATTAAAGGCCATGATTTGAATTTGAATCCATTTAAATCATTTCATGACATATTTGTGCATTTTTTGAGTCCCTTAAACATAATAAGCACAATGCATAAATCATAATTGGTTCATGGTGAGCAAAAACATGTGATTTTTCAAGTTACTTCAAGTATAAGTTAAATATACAAGATCCACCATGGGATTATTTCAAGGGATTAATCTCCTCCATTGGATCACTCCATACCACAAGCAAGTTGTTTGAACTGAGTTCATAGCCATTGGATCCAAAACACGCGTGTGATTTCAAGCTTCCAACTTCAATTTTGGATTTTTACATTTCACAAATCCAGCCACAATTGGGCCTCCAATTGATCTTAGATCCAACATACATAAACCCCAGATGAAGAACAAACCCTCATTCAGTGAATTTGGTGAAGATTGGAGCAGAAAGCAATTGCAAAAGTGAAGGAGAAATTGAAATTGTGAAATCAAGAATCAAGCAATTTCAGAGCAATTGAAGGTTACCAATAGCTTCCTTGAGGATCATTGAAGGTTTCTAGATTGTTTTGCACGTGTTTAAGCATCAAATCAAGACCCAACGAAGGAGCTCCATTAGGTAAACTCTCTTTCAAGATTACTCTCTATTTAAGCATCAATCATGCGCCATTTTCATTGCACATTGAAGCCCTACTCACGTAGGCAAAGTCTGGATTAGTTAGGATCATTTTCTTGACAATTTGTGATTTGAGCTTGGATCTTGAACGCTTCGTAATTCTTTATTTATGAGTGATAAATAAAGATGGAACCTAGATTCTTAATGTACGTAGTGAGAGGATCACTCTAGTATGAAAGATCACGCGTTTTGGTTAGGTTTTACATCGTCTTCTCCGGCGAGCCAAACGAAGAAGATGACCGGAAATTGTAGAGCCACCGTCTGGCTCGCCTCCCCGTTTGCATACGTGGCTGCCATGTGCACCTTTAGACCTTTTGACTAAGACCTGATGAACGACCTTGATTCCATCTGAGCGATTGTTTGACTCGTTTGACCGCCACGTGAATAATTGAAACAGAGCGTTTTGCTCCTCAGCTGAGTTGTTTTAGTTCTTGGGCCCAACGACTAATTGCACCCTCCTTTTCATAAGCCCAACCAAACTAACTGGTTTTGATTGCTATTTGCCACGCTAGTTTATTCTTTTTCTTTTCTTCATTTCTTTTTTCCATTTTATTTTCTATTGGAATTTTAATTCAATAAAAATACCTCCAGTGACCTAAAAATCTTGCAAAAATATTTTTTACACATTTTGGGATGTTAGCTGATTTTAGGAATTTTCATTTTTTTTTGGGTTATTTTTCAATTAAATATGATTTTTCACATTTGAGGTGTTTTACCTTCCCCTTGCGTAACCGACTCCCGAACCCGAGACTTGGTTGCGATGACCTGTCTTCTCCCGTTTTCATCAGGTTTTCTCTAATCGTTTCCTTTCCCTATTTTAGGATAAATAACGAATGATGACGACTCTTCTGTCTTTGCCGACACCTTTTTTTGCAGTAGCGACGCCATCGAATGTTATTTATCCTAAAGAGAGGGAAAGAAAACGATCGAAGAAAACCTAAGAGAATGGGAAAGACAAGGTCATCGCGACCAAATCTCGGGTTCGGGAGTCGGTTACGCAAGGGGAAGGTATGAGCGCCCCTCACGTCCGTTGTACTCAATGGGATCCATGCTTGTTGTCTAATCTATGGGTGAAAAATATCTAAAAGCTACTGCTAAACGGGGGTAAAGAGAAAGAACAGACTCGATAGGACATCACCGCCCTATGCCTACATATTCCCTCGTGCAATGGGAAAGTCAGAGTCAACATAGTTTGGGAAACTACGGGTGATGGGGGGAAGGTTTCTCGCCAAGACATCGCCGTCTTGCGCCTACGTATCCTCATCTGGTATGAGAAATTAGGGCAAACGTAGTTCGGGTAACTACACCACTGGTTGGTTAAGTATTTTTTTAATGAGCGACGTTAAGTTCCTATTCCAGCAGTTAGGGACGATGCCTGTTTGCGGTAGAACAGAAAGGTAACACACTCTTTTCTGAAAATGATGTTTGAAATAATCCCGAAGGATGAAAAGGTTTTGAGTTTTGTTTTTGAGTTTTAGAAGAAGTGGATTGAATTGACATGAGACTCATATTGCACTAAAGACTATGACACAAGAGCGAATGCATCGCATATCGCCCAAAGGGCATACGCTAAACACTCTAGACAAGTGAAGAGAGACCTCCCCACTTATCATTTCTCATGTACTTAAGGCTCGTAGCGTACAACACTTGTCATTCTTTATTAAGTGTCTTAGAGAAGTTTGAGATGAGAAGAGAAGACACAAGGACACTAAAGGGAGCTGAGACCCCTAATGTTGTCATGCAAAGTGGTCCTAAAGTTGGGGTAAAATGGAAATCTACCTAATGTTATCATGCAAAGGATTGAAAGCCTAATGTCACTCCTACTCTCATCTTAAACAGAGGGGCTAGGAATCCTAAGGGATCATGTGAGCAAACACAACTAAACACATCACTAATCAATCAAAAATGAAGATAGAAAGAAAAACTTAAGCAAGTCATGAAAGATGAAAGGAGATAGAGAAGCATAAACACCAACAACAATGAACATGCAAACATGAGACATACATCAATGGCACACACAAGTCATATCCAAGTCAACAAGATGGAAGATCAAAACACAAAGACAAACAAAGTAACCACACAAGATCACATGCCTTAAACATCTTATGGAAAATGATGTCAAACATTGAACCACAAACAAAGAAATGAGGGGTGAGATAGAGTCGGGCAGCAACCACATCATGATTATTTAAATCAAACATTCATTCATGATCATTCAAAGGAAAACATCCAAACACCTCAAAACAAGTTCAAACATTCAAATCATTCTCAAAGTAAAACACATGCCACAAAAACATCAAGATCAAGTATCCATTCATCAAGGTCAGAAGCAAACTCAAGTGATATGCATCAAGTTCAAATTCAAACTATCAAACAAAGTCAAAGAGGATCACACTCAAATTTGAGCACCAAAGATCATGCAAACATCTCACAAGTCAAGAACAATGATCATACAAAGTGTCGCAACTGCGAAAAACACCCGGCGGAAAACAGAAGAGTCGCCACCGTTTGTTATTTATCCCAAAAGAGGGAAAGGAAACGAGCAGAGAAAACATGACGAAAAGGGATAAGATTGGTCATCGCAACCAAGTCTCGGGTTCGGGAGTCAATTACGCAAGGGGAAGGTATGAGCACCCGTCACGTCCGTCGTACTCGACGGGATCCACGCTTTATTGTCTAGTCTATGGGTGAAAAACAATCTAATCTATGGCTTCTAAAGCTAAACGGAAGGAACTGACTCGATAGATCATCGCCACTCTATGCCTACGTATTCCCTTTTGCAATGGAAAAGTCAGAGTCAACGTAGTTCGGGAAACTACGGGGGGAATTGCTCGCCAAGACGTCGCGTCTTGTGCCTACGTATTCTCATCTGTCATGAGGAATCAGAGCAAAACGTAGTTCAGGCTAACTACGGGTAAACAGGGTGTTCTCGATCACACGGGGGGTGAGAGAAAAGGTTGACGATACTAGCGTACGCATTCTAGCAGTTAGGTGTATGCTTCTCGACCATTGGAGACTTAGGCATTACTTGTTTGCGGTAGAACGGACGTAGTATGTCATTGGTTTAAAGGTACGGGAACCTACGAGTTCTAGAACTACGGTCTGGTCTCAATTGCGCCAGGGCAAGAGAAAGGGAAAGATTAGTCGTCAGCGGGAAAGTCTCGATCGCACAGAAGCGAGAGAACAGAGAAGTTAGTTGTTAGTGTGCTCACTAGGATATCGCATCCTATGCCTACATATTCTCGTCTGGTACAAGAAATCAGAGCAGTTGTAGTTCGGCTAACTACAGAAAAACGGTCTTGATTGCATAGGGGCAAGAGAAGGGATCTCAATCGCCAAGATGCGAGAGAAAAGGGGAAGTCTCAATCGCGCGGACGTGAGAGAAAAGGTCTCAATCGCAAGGATGCGAGAGAAAAGGTTCGGATCTCAATCGCCAAGTCCTAGACGTAGGAGCGAATGCGTCGCATATCACCCTAAGGGTGTATACTAAACACTCTAGACAAGTGAGAGGCAGCCGCCCACTCATCATTTCCCACGTATCTAACGCTACAACTCACAACACTCGACGGTTGAATAAAAGAGATGAAAGAGATGAAATAAAAACAATGTTACCGAACGGAGTGGTTCCGTTGACCCTTGACTTTTGCGTGCAAGCTCCATTTCCAAGCTTTCCTCTTTTGATCCTTGATGATGATATTTCAAATCAGAACCAATGTGACACTGAACTGTCGTAACTCGACTTATAAATGGATTTCAAGCTATAAGAGATAGCGTGTTGATATCCCTGTCAAAGACAAGATAGAGAAATGATATTACGAATCATTCTCCAATTGAATCATGTCACACGGAACAAACCAGAAGAAAGTCAAAATACAATCAGAAGAAGAAGAGAAATAAGGAGAGGAAAAGTGGTCTCATATCCTACATTATCCATCAATAATTTGATTAATAACTAATTACGGAGGTCTCATCATCGACCTACAAAAAAAAGAAAGTGAGATAACAAGTCCAATAACAAATGGAAATAAGAACATGAACTTCTAAAAGTGAAATAAAGCTTCTAAAAAGAAAATAAATTCTAAAAGAAACTAAAAGGAAATTGAAAATGGAAAATAAAACATAAAATATAGAATATAAAACTATATATTTATAATATACATATAATATTTCAAAAGAAAATAAAACTATAATTCTAAAAGAAAAATAGTAAAGTAATATATACATATATTCAAATGAAAAAATAATAATACAGGAAGGGTACAACAGTAACAACAGGAGTGCAGTCCAATAAAATTTGGTTGGGCTTGGCCCACACAACACAAACAGCCAGCAAAATAGAGGGGGAGGCGCAAAGAGGAATATGGGTGTGAGATCCGAGAAAAACAGTTGGGCCAGAAGGCCCACTAACCCAATTAAGGAATCCACGGGAGACCTTCTTCTTCCCTGCAATTACCCTAACCCACCTTTGTTTGATGCTTTCCATCCATCTTCGTTCAACCTCTTTGTCTTCCAAAACTCCTTCTATCCAAAACAAAACCTCTCTCCCTCTCAGTTCAGTCTCTTTTCCTTCAGACATCGCTATACAACCTACAAAACAGACGAACACAAATCCATAACAATCTAGATTCTCGATCCAATTTCTGTTGAGCGCTGTGAGTTCCAGTGAAGAAGAACAAAGAAGGTTTAATAGAGTTGTGCGAGGAAGATAACGGATCGTAGTTCGATCGTAGGCTTTGCATGCAGATCTAGAAGCTTGAAGTGATTTGGAGTTCGGATCCAGATTTGGTTGAAGTTGCGTATGAAACTAATGATTGTGCTCTATGGCGTTGTAGGTTGAGTATGGTTTGTAGTTTGTGGATCTGGAGATTGCGTGTTGTTTGAAGGTAGAAAATAGAACTATGTTTGTTGAAGATTGATGGTGACGAGAGTTGATGTGAAGGAGGTTGAAGAATTGCGAGTTGAGATTCAAAGGGGTTGTTGGGAGATAGTATGAAGATGCATTTTGTAGATCTAAGGCTTGTTCGGAGGTTGGTGATGAAGATCTTGTTGACTGTAGATCTGGATCATGCGTTTGAAGATCAAGATCCTCATGAAGAGGATGAAGATCTAAGTGTTGCATGTTGAGCTTGTTGAAGATCTGGAAAGTTAGTGACGAACACGGTTGAAGATCTCGGCGAACACGATGAAGTTTGGATGGAGAATCTGGGAAATTCTTGAAGGTTCATGCGTGTTTAAAGTTTCCGGTGATTTTCTGGGAAGATGTTGATGAAAAACGGTGGTAGTTCGTATGGATCTGAAGTTTCTGGGGAAAAACGGTTGTGACCGGATGAATGATCTGGTGAACATGATGAAAGTTCATGAAGATTTCTGGAAAAACTGTGACGAGTGTTTGAATGTTCATGCGTTCTGGAAAAATGACTATGAATGTGATGAATACGGGTGAACTTGTATGCAGTTTCCGGCGGGTTTGAATTTTTCGGCATGTTTGGACGCCGTTGATTTCTCCGACGGAGTTGTTTAGGGTTTTCTCGAGAATTCTGCCAGCCATGAGAGAGAGTGAACAGGGCTATTTATAGCCCTGAGACGTGCCAGCAGCAAAACCTGCATGGGACCTGATTAAAGCTGCAAACTTGATTAGTTGACATAATTAAATGATTAATTAAATGAACACAGATTAAAACTACTAAATAAACATTAATAAAGCTAAAAACGAAATGATGATGGATTAATAAAAGAAATGCTGATTAACTAAAATCAATTAGTTAAAGACTATTAAATCTAACTAATATTAATGCACTGTGACTTAACCAAATAAAGTAAAGACTAATAAAGCTCTAATATCCTAATTAAAGTTCATTCTAAAATCCTAACCAAATTCAATTTATATTAATTAAGATCTAAATCAATTAACAACCTAAAATATTCTAAAAAACAAATAAGTTCTAGAAAAATAATAATTAAAATCTATAAAAATCTAAAAATATCCTAAAGTAGAAAATAAAAGATAAAACTATCTAAAATATAAAATCTATGCCAAAATTAAGAAATAAATTCTAGAAAATCAAGACAATTTCAATGAAAATCAATAAAAGCAATTAAATCAAAGAATAAAAAATTCGAGAAAGTAACGAAATAAATGGTAAAAATACGAATACCGAAATATCTCAAAAATAACAGCGACGATCGAATCACCGGGAAGGGCACCACTTCCAAAATAAACCTGTTAATTTGAATTGGCTTGAAGCGCTTGAAACACGAGAGAGAGGGCTGTAATCCCGATAAAATCAATCCGGCTGAAAAATGCACAATATGCGATATGCAGATGCAAATGCGAAATGAGACAAAACATAAGCCAAATTATGAGAAACGGTTGGTCAAATTTTGGGGTACAACAGCTGCCCCTATTCAAACGGCTTGGACCTGAAGGGTTGAAAAGCAAAAGGCTTTCAAACGTTTAAAGGTAAAAGACGGTTGAATACCAAAGAACCCGGAAATTTGCCAACCGCAAAAACAGAACTGTAAACTCTGATATATTGGAACAAAGATCTTCGGAAGCAACTGAAGGAATGGTTGCAACGGTAACAAGCTGGTTGATTGACAATTTTCAAATCGTCGATGCTAAGTCAGAAAGATCATCTGACATCACCGTCAGACATCGACACTAAGTCAGAAAAACATCTGACATCACCGTCAGGCATCTGACCTCGCCGTCAGGCATGTGTTAAATAAAAATAGGCATCGATATTAAGTTGAATCATCTCAAAGTTGATAAGAAACATATGACATCGCCGCCAAGCTTCTGCAAGGGATAAAATTTTCTAACATCGCCGCCAGACAAACACAACATTGATACACGTCTGACATTGCCGCTAGACTAACACAATGCTGAGAAACATCTGTATTGAATCTCAAGACACAGACCTCTAACATCGCCGCCAAGCATTCTCTAAATAAAGCGAGCATCGAACCCGGAGGTAAGGACATCTAGCATCGCCGCCAGGCATTCTCTAAATAAAAGCGAGCACTCAAACCCGAAGGTAAGGACATCTGGCATCGCCGCCAGGCATTCGCTAAATAAAAGCAAGCATCGAACCCGAAAACAAACATTCAAAGGACTCCTAATCATACAAATCAGAACTTTTAACATGTTATCAAAAGCAAACAAGACTCAACAAGAACTCATGGGACCACACAAAATCACATCTCAAAATTAGGTCAAGACAGACAGACACACACACACACAGTTAAAACAACAAGGTTTTGAGGCATCAACCAAAATTAGAATCATGTCCAAATAAAATCCAAATAAAATTCCAAACTCAAGTTAAGTCAATCCAAAATCAGCGTGCAAAATATCACGACAAGAATTGCATCAAAGCATCACCAATTTTATCAAACAAGTCAAGGTACTCAACTTATCGAGCACACATCAAGGGGCAAATAAAATCTAATGAAAAACAACTAAGAAATGATCACCAAGGCATCAAACCAACCCTTAAATAATCCTCAATCAAACACCTAGGCGTGAGAGGAAAATTGGTCAAAGGGGGTATTCAAATGATGTCAAAGATCAAGCCTAAATCACAAGGACAAACAAGAAAACCACTTCACAAAATTAAATGATTAAAAATAATAAAATAAAATAAAAAATAATATAAAAATTGTGAAAAATATCTTGACACATCAATTGAACAAGAACATATTTTTGTTGATTTTTAAAAGAATTTGAACTATTAAAAATAAAATTAAAACGAAAATGATAAAAGAAATAAAAAAAATATAAAAAAATGAAAGGGGGTGTGATAGCAAAACCCAGAATGAACTAGAATTAGTTCAATGCTCGCATATGGGCTGAAACAGGGGGGTATGGATATCACAAGAGGCAAAGCCCAAACCAAAATTGGACAAAAGTCTCAGATTAAATGAAACACATCATTAACGGATGTGGCATGCCACATCACGTTTCAACGTACCACACAAGCCAGTCAACACACACATCAGTGCCCACCTCAGCTTTTGACCTCAGACGCCGGAGCCCTAGCTCAGGTCGTCTTCTCCGGTGAGCCTCACCGGTGGTGGCTGCAAAACTTGATAAAAATGGAAACCCAAGGTACATTCTTGAAGGAAATTTAACGTAGATTACGAAAATGCTAATGGTTTTTCAAAAAGGTAACTCTATCATGGAGAAATCAGGGCACGAAAGTTGAACACACAAGCTGAAACTTGATCAAACAGCCACAATAAGCACACAAACATTGCCTATACATGGTAGGGCTTCAGATGCAGCCAATATGAACATGTTTTCATGCTTAGAATGAGAGTTTCAGTTTGAAGAAAATTACCTAACGGAGCAACTCTGTTGGTCCTTCAAATGCAGCGCAAGCTTTAATCCAAAGCTACTAAACTCATCCTTGTGCTTCAGTGATTGAGAATCAAGCAAGAAATGGAAAGAAAAGCCGGAGAAAAATGCAATTCGAAGAGAGAGAAAACTTGAGAAATTTTGAATAAATCTTTCTTTTTTTGCAGCAGCCAGCTCCTTTTCTCATGTTAGGGTTTCCTTAAACCTTATATATGAGAGCTTTGTGGTGTTTTGGTAGGCCTATAATGAGTGGTTCTTGTGATTTCACAACTTTGCCAAAAATTCAAATGTGAGGTGTACATGGGTTTGGGTGGGTTTGCTACTCATTCAAGTCACTCTTTCTAGTCAGATGGGGGTAAGGAAAGGAACTTAGGTCATTAGAATGAGAGAACATGTGTTTGTGTGTGGTTTTGAATGATTACCTCATAAGGCATGAAATTTGAAAAAGGCTTGAAAACATGAGCTCATGTTTGCTCATTTTGGGTAAAAAGTAGTATGGTTATGACATGATGATGATATGATATCAAAGGAGCAAAAACAATCCCATTTGGTAACTTGGAATGGAAGAAAACCAAATTAGATCAAAAGTTCATGTTATATTGTGTTCATCATGCCTTATTTATTTCAAAAATCATCAAAGGTCATGAAATTTGGGATCAAAATGAAGTTAAGGTCTTGACACACAAGTTTCATGTGGGAAGAATCTTGATTTGAGGTCTTGAAATTCATGAATTTGGTCCTTGAAGTGAATGACCTACAATAAGGTTTCCAAAAATGACCTCGATTTGGGATGATCATAACTAGAGGTCCACACATGGGAATGATGAGTTATAACACTTTTTGGAAATCTTAGAGAATAAGGAACAACTCTCATGTTTGTTGAAAAATTAGGAAGAGCTTGATTCCATGTGAAAAATGCCTTAGAAGTGAGTTACCCTTGAGTGCCTCTAGATTCTCTTCATTTTGTGACACCAACTTGTAGACATCATAACTTGAGATGTATGAACCCAATGGAAGAGTTCTTCTACTCAAAATAAAGCTTGAAAGACGAGGAACAAGTCTCATGTCTGATGGAAAATGAGATAGGACTTGCATCATGGTGAAAATTATCCTTGAAGTTAGATGCTAAAAGAGGGGATTTTACACTTAGAATCATCTGAAACCCTAATTTAGCAACTTCTTGAACTCTTGAATCTCCTTGACCTAGCTTCAACATAACATTTTATATGACTTAGGATGACTTCTCATGGCTTCAATGATCAAGAATCAAGCCTTGAGCTTTCTAAAATCCACAGTTGACTTTTGTTGACCAGATGAAACCCTAACACCTTATCCACTGATTGACATTCTTGCAAATGATTTGTGTAATCATGTAACCTACATAGAGGACCCTCAGGGTGTACATTGAGCCCTTGAACCATGTCTCATCCAAGGAGATAGCCACATGTGCCTCTAATCATCCTCAAGATAGGAGGAGATAACCAAACACCTACTTTCTCTCTTCAAGAAGCTTTGAGACCAACTCTGATGATAATGAAGACTTGGTGACTTGAAATTGTACCCTTGCATGAGCTTTGAACATGGAGCTTATCTCTTGAGTAGTGAATAAAACATCTTGATCCCCTTTCTAGAACCAATGCTATGCACAAATGCTAATGCAAGATGCTATGAAACATAAGCCAAGATAGAAGAAAAGGTTGGACAAATTTTGGGGTGCTATACCCACTAGGATGTCCCTTCAATTGGCTGATAGGTCAGTTAAATACCTCATAAGTATTTTAGAAGACGTCCCTGTTAGGATTGGCCAACTTTATATACCAACAGACTTTGTGGTAATGGACATTAAAGAAGACGAAGAAATTCTTATCCTTCTACGTAGACCCTTCTTATCTATATCCAGGGCTATAATAGATGTCAAGAGAGGAAAGATGACTTTCGAAGAAGGTGATGAGAAACTGGAATTCATCTTGTCCAAAATTCTACAAGCACCTGCTATAGACGACTTATGTTGCTCCATCGATATTATCGATGAGTGTATAAGAGAGTTCGAGACACAAACCAAAATCAAGTTTGAAACACAAATCAAAACCATTAAACTTCCTTCAACCGAGATAATGGAAGACGATGGAATGAAAGTATATACACCATATGTGGATGATAGCCTTCATGAATGTCTATCAGTTACCCCTAACCATCTGCCAGGTCCTAAGACAGCGACTGTAGAACTTAAATAACTACCCAAGAATCTGAGATATGAATTCTTTGATAAGGAATTGAATTGTCCTGTTATAGTCAATGCAAATTTAAACAAGGACGAGACAAGTAAACTCTTAGATGTCTTACGTAACTGCCCTGCAACTTTAGAGTATAAGATTTCTAACTTTAAAGGGATAAGCTCGTTTGTGTGTATGCATCGAATTATGCTAGAGGAAGATTCTAAACCCTCTAGGGAACACCAGAGGAGGATAAACCCTAACATGAGTGATGTGATAAAAAGGGAAGTGTTAAAACTACTGGACGCCAGAATAATATACCAAATCTCCGACAGTAAGTTGGTTAGCCCAGTACACGTCATACCCAAAAAAGGAGGTGTCACAATAATGCAGAATGAAAAAGGAGAATTAGTACTACAACATATAGTAAGTGGTTGGCGCATGTGTATTGACTATAGGAAGCTAAACAAAGTAACCAGGAAGGAACATTTTCCCCTTCCATTCATTGATCAAATGTCAGAGCGTTTAGCCAGGCATCCTTATTTTTGCTATTTAGATGGATATTTAGGATTTTTTTTTTCAAATCCCTATTCACCCTGACGATCAGGAGAAAACAACCTTCACATGCCCTTACAAAACTTTTGCCTATCAGCGAATACCGTTTGGATTGTGCAATGCTCCTGCGACATTTTAGCGATGTATGATAGCCATATTTGCAGATTTCCTTGACAAGATAATGGAGGTTTTTATGGATGATTTATCGGTATGCGGATCCGGGTTTAAAGACTGCCTCGCTAACCTGTAAAAGGTTTTGGAGAGATGCGTATAGGAATATTTTGTCTTAAATTGGGAAAAATGCCATTTCATGGTCATAGAGGGTATAGTTTCAGAACACAGTTTCTGACAGAGGAATTGAGGTTGAAAAATATAAGATTGAGATAATAGAAAACCTCCAGCCACCCAAAATAGTTAAGGAAATACGATGTTTTCTTGGACACGCCAGGTACTACCGACGTTTTCTGAATGACTTCTCAAAATTACAAAACCCCTAACATGTCTCTTGATGAAAGACGTCGAGTTTGTTTTTGATGAAAAATTCTTAGAAGCATTTAATATCCTAAAGCAAGCACTGATTTTCGCACCTATCATGCAACCCCCAGATTGGAATAAGCCATTTGAAATCATGTGCGGCGCAAGTGATTTCATTATCGGTGTTGTTCTAGGGAAAAGAACCAAAAAGAAAATGCATGTGATATATTATGCAAGCAGAACACTAGATGCCACTCAACTAAATTATGCCACAACAGAAAAATAACTCCTAGCCATAGTACTTGCAATAAACAAATTTCATTCTTATTTAGTTGGAGCCAAGATCATAGTATACATCGACCATGCTGCCATAAGATAACTTCTAAAGAAAAAGGATGCAAAGCCCAGATTACTCCGCTGGATTCTCCTACTGCAAAAATTTGATCTCGAAATTCGAGGCAAAAAGTGAACTGAAAATGTAGTAGCTGACCACCTTTCAAGGTTAGAATATTTAAAACCAGATCATATACCAATCAATGATGACTTAGCCTATGATAGATTAGTATCACCATTCCAGAAATGGGCAAATCCAAATAACAATGAATCCGAGCCAAGAATTGAATATGCCTTAGTAATAACGAGCGTGCCTTGGTACACTGATTTCGTTAACTATCTGGAAGCCAATATTATACCCCCTGATCTGACCTATCAACAGAAGAAAAAAGTTCTTCCATGACATAAAACATTTCTATTGGGATGAACCACTACTTTTCAAGAGAGGAGCGGATGGCATATTTCGTTGCTGCATCCTTGAAGAGGAAGTTGAAGACATAATAACTCATTGCCACTCCACACCTTATAGCATCAATGCTAGCACATTAAAAACATGCACGGAAATCCTTCAAGCAGGCCACTATTGGCCCACCTTGTGGCGCGATGTGCATGCCTACATAGTCAAATGCGACAGATGCCAACGCACTGGAAACATTTCCAGACGTGATGAGATACCGCTTAGGAACATTCAAGAATTAGAAAACTTTGATGTATGGGGAATAAATTTCATGGGACCGTTTCCATTTTCCATGAGAAATAAATATATATTAATTGCAGTCGATGACATATCTAAATGGATGAAGGCTATCACCTCGCCTACTAACGATGCATGAGTTGTGATTAGAATGTTTAAGAACTACATATTCCCAAGGTTTGGAGTCCCTCGCCTAGTCATAAGTGATGGCGGATCCAATTTCATCTCACGAATCTTCGATAACCTTTTAGCAAAATGTGGGGTAAAACACAGGGTAATGACGCCTTATCATCCACAAACCAGTGGACAGGTCGAAGTCTCAAATAAAGAAATAAAACAGAACTTAGAAAAAACTGTCACTATTTCTAGGAAGGACTGGTCTTCTAAACTTCAAGATACACTATGGGCCTATAGGACTTCCTATAAAAATCCTATAGGGACAACACCCTACAATCTGGTCTATGGAAAATCATGCCACCTACCTTTCGAGTAAGGGCATAAAGCCTACTGGGCTATAAAAAACTTAAACATAGATTACTTGATGGCAGGTAATAAACGCTTTATAGACATCCTCGAATTAGAAGAAATCAGACGAGATGCCTATGAGAATTCTATGATTTACAAAGAAAGGACCAAAGCAGGGCATGATAAGTGAATCGCAAGGAGAGAAATCAATATAGGCGACCAAGTAATTTTGTTCAACTCTAGATTGCGACTTTTTCCTGGAAAACTACGCTCCAGATGGACTGGACCCTTTGAAGTCACAAGAGTCCTACAATCTGGGGTAGTTGAAATTAAAAGTCCATCTACAAGTCCTTTCATTGTGAATGGACAAATATTGAGACTTTACAACAACAATGAGACCAACATCACCCATGATTGTCTGACTTTTGCCGAACCACCCCCTGTTACAGATGCAGCTTGATTTTAATGTTCGTCGAGCTACCGACGTTAAATACAATGTTGCGTGGGAGGCAACCCACGGTTTTTCTTTTTTATTTTATCCGCTCCAGTTATTCCTTTTATTTTGTT
This sequence comes from Lathyrus sativus, assembly GCA_963859935.3. NCBI lineage: Eukaryota > Viridiplantae > Streptophyta > Magnoliopsida > Fabales > Fabaceae > Lathyrus > Lathyrus sativus. Next base: position 353,180,212 of record OZ012739.1, on the reverse strand, counting down.
TTGTTTTTAAATAATCTCTAACTTGTGTGTTTTTTCATTTCAAGGAAACAACCTTCTACTTAGGCAGATTTTATCGACTAACTATATTTCAGGATGCAGCCGACTGACGAGATACCAATCATTTTCCAAAATGATGACCAGAGAAGGTAGTTTCCTGCACTAGCTGAAAGAACCATCTCACCTACCCGGTCTCCGGATTTTCCTTCCCTGGTCTAGCTAGGAGTTATTGACAGTGTCTATTTTATGTTTAGCAAGCTAAGTTAGGATAGGATCTCCATCGCGAAGCACCCAACTTACAGAGGCTTGGCACTAGAATTTCTAAGTTCATTCCGTTTTCAGCCCCATATTGGATTAGTACATCCGGAGGCTTGGTTACCTTTAGATTATTTAGCCAGAATTATAGGATCACCTATAGAGAGCTAGCTAGATGCCTTTCCTTTTAGTATGACCCTAGTGCCTATTCCAAAGTGCCTGATGATATGTAAGGTGAATTAGACTACTTCTATGGAGGGATCACTGAAGATTTTCCCCCTAATCATGAGGATATGCATAACACCCTAATCCATAATCCCACCATTAGATACTTTAATATGGTAGCCACCAAACCTTCTTTGGAAAAGCTGCAAACCAAATTTGTGTAAGCAAAGAAGAGATATTTTTCATCTTAAGCATTTTTCAGAACCTCCCCATAAACTCTACAACCTTCCTATTGATCAATCTTAAAAAGATTGTCAAGCAAAGAGTCAAAAACATCTATGTAGGTGGATTAGTCTCCCACATTGCTATTGCATTAGGCCTATAAGAACGAGTTTCCCATCTAACCCCGACCTATGGATACAATCTCTTAGATATTGACTATTGCCTGAGTCATAGTTTAGTAAGGCGTGAAGGACCTAACTAATTCAAAATTCTTATCAAGTATGAAGTAGTCCATCTATTCACCCTACCAAACCCTGAGTTGACTAGTGTCATAACAAAACCAACTGGAGGTACCAATTAGAAAACCTAGATGAAAACCCATCACCCCCTGAGACCCATACCGAACCTGAAGATCAACATGAACATTATATTGACTATGAGCTTTTCACCTTTAGAAAGGAAATCATGGCTCTTTGCCATGAGAAAAGGGATCAAACTGACAAGTTAGTAGAACAAATGGACCGCCTTTTTTAGGAGATTCATTCATTCAGGAGAACTCAGGGCCTCCAAGGCCATTGATCTGATCACAAGCCAATATCTAGCCATTCTCTTTCACCTTGGATTAAAACATTGAGGACAATGTTTGATTCAAGTGTGGGAGAGGAATTTTACTGTTTTCTAGTTATATTTATTACTTTATATTATTTTCTTTGCTTTTATCTAGTCATTTTATGAATTGTCAAGTATTTAGGCATAGTTTTTGTTGTCCATTAATTTCCTTCCTTTTCTTGAGCCATACCGAATTTTTTTTGCAAAAGTAAATAGTGTGTAGGCTACTAAAACATGCTATTAAGTTTTGGGAGAAGTCCTGAAACATAAGTATCGTTTTAACACCATAAATCTCTCGACTATAGAGATCAATTTGGATAATTGTTATGCTATAGCCTTAAGTTCTCACCTCTAAATTAATCCTTAAGTAGTTTATTCTAGTAGTTAACACCATTTAAGTTACCTCTAAGTGAATAAACTGATGCAAATAAGTGAATGATCTCGTAGAAAGAAAAAAATATAGAGAAGAAAACAAGTAATAAAAAGTAAATGATTTAAAAAGAAACTCCACCTTTTAAGTTAGGTAACCCTCACCCGGTTACTTAGCCCAATGGTAGAAGAACCTTTAAAATTATGCTTATGTGTCAGTGTTGGAAAATAGCATAAAATGTTGAATTTTGACACAAATATGGATCATGATCACCAACAGGTTTGTTCACCATGTGAGTACAAGATAACGGGCTTAATGTGATTGCGCCTGAATGAAAAAGGATTAGAAAGGGATAGGTAAGGCAGGCCAAGGAATAATAATATGATTCAGATTGGTCTGTATAGGGGAGAGACTTATGACCGTAAAATACAGAACGTGTTATTATGATGCTTTTGTTTTTAGTAACTTAGTGACCATTGATGTGATCTATTCAACGTGTAGGATTTTTAAATCCCACAGTATCTATTGAGCTTGCCTGTTTCGCTTACATTTTGCTTGAGGACAAGAAATGGTTCAAGTGTGGGAGAGTTTGATGACACATCAAACAATCGTTTATTTGACTTGACTTATGCATATTTTCTTATGATTTTTATTATGTTTCCACTATCACGCTAGTGTTTTTCCTTGTTTCAGGGAATTTAGTAATCAGGAGTTGTGGGTGAAGAAACAAAGCAAAATGGATGAAAAGCGAAGAATTGGAGCAGGCTTGCACCTATGGAGACTGTCGCTTCCGCGAAAATAAGGTGCCGGCAAAACAGAAGAGTCGCCACCTTTCGTTATTTATCCCTCAGAACGGGAAAGGAAATGATCGGAAAAACCTGACGAAAAGGTATAAGACAAGGTCATCGCAACCAATGTCTGGGTTCGGGAGTCAGTTACGCAAGGGGAAGGTATTAGCACCCCTCACGTCCATCGTACTCGATGGGATCCACGCTTGTTGTGTTTATCTGACGGGTTGGTTTTACTATTTACCTATCAAGGCTGGTCTGAAAAGAAAAGAAACTGACTCGGCAAAGCGTCTCACTTTGTGCCTACGTATTCTCATCAGAGAATGAGAAATCAGAGTCAACGTAGTTCGGCTAACTACGGGAAAACGGGGAAGGTGGCTCGCCAATACGTCAGTATTGTGCCTACATACTCTCAATAGGCTTGAGAGATCAGAGCTTACGTAGTTCGGGATAATACGGATTACGGGAATTCAGATTCATCTGTTTTTATCGAGTAGGGATAACAAACAGTTCCAGCAGTTTGGTGTACGCAGCCCGACCCTTGGAGACTTAGGCGTTACCGTTTGCGGTAGAACTGAGAGTTAACGACACTCTTTTCTTCAGAAAAGCTTCCTTTGAATTATGGGCCCACGGGGAAAAAAGTTTGAAGTTTGTTTTCTGTCTTTTACGGAAGAACTGTTTTTTATGTTTGTCTGTAGTTCGTACAGCACTAGAGACTATGACCTGAGAGTGAATGCGTCGCATGTCACCCAAAGGGTGCCATACTAAACATCCAGACTATTGAAAAGAAACTCTCCAACAATCCTTTATCAGATAACTTAAGGATCGTAACGTACGACGTCAGTTAACCTTTATCACTGTATTTTAATTTGTTTTGAGATGAGAAGAGAGAACGAACAGGTTCAACTAAGGGGAGACTATCAAGTCCTAATGTTGTCATGCCAAGGATTCATCCTATGGTTGAGGTTTGAAACAGGGGACTCCTAGAAGTTGTCATGCATAGGTTTCAACCTAAAGTTCTAATCATCACTTCCTTATCAAAGGAAGTGAGATTCCTAGGGGATCATGTCAATGTAAACAGAAACAGATAAAGCATCAGCTTAAACAGTAAACAGATATACAGTAAAATGCATGCAATGCAAGTGAGGGAGGAAATGTGTGTGGTACATGAGCCTCCACAAGCTCATCTCAACCTCAAGCCAGATATGAATAAGTGTAGTCATACAGAAGAAATGAAATAAAATGCCATCAAGCAAATCACAAACCACATAGGCAAGGGAGCTGGGCTCTACCAAATACCAGTAAGCAAAGCCATACAGTAAAAATACAAGCAGAGGGAGAAACTCAACTTCTAGTGCAATCATGCTCCTAGTTTAATACAATCTAAACATGAGTTTATTCTAATGCATCAAGCAAATCAAACAAGTCACATCAATACAGTTACACAGAAAGCAAACAGACAGGAAAGGAAACAGATCAACAGCTTCCACAGCTTCACAGCACAGCAATCCTCTGACAGCAGTTCAGTCCTCAGTTTGCAACTGCTCTTCAAAGCTATAATCTTCAATAGCCAGTATCAACTTGCTTCTTCAGGCTCTCAATGCATCAAACATAAGTATTAGCTTGTTCTCCAACTTCAAGCTTCAGCTCTTTCTTCAATCTCAGCTGGATTCCCTTCACAAGTGTCAACTTGTTCTTACTGGTTTTCAAGCTTCAGCTTCAAAGGCAGTCTTCAAATAATGGGAAGTGCAACTTCTAACATCTTCAATCTTCTAACAAGGAGCTCCATCCTCTAGCAAGGGAGAAAGATTCATCTAACAAGAGTAAGGTTTGGATAATAGGCAGCAGAATGAAGACCAAAGGTCACCACTGAGGGCTCCATCATCAGAGAAAGGAACCCTCAAAGGTTCTACCAATTGGTAAAGAGCCACACATCCTACCAAAGGAGGGATTAGGCCTTTACAAGGGTACCTTACATCATGGGAAAGAATGGAAGTGATCAACATCTTCCATGTTTATGAAGGAAGAGAATTTATCTAGAAGCTCTGCCTACAAACCCTAATCTTAACACCTAATCAATAATATCCCAAAAGAAGGGAAGATCTTCACATCCAAGCTTCTTCAAGCAATCCATTGCATCTTCAACTTGCCTTCATCCTCAACCAAGGGTAAAGACAACACAAGCTTACTCTAAGGGAGCCTAAGGGGTTAATCTAGTCAAATTAGTGCATTAGAATCATCTAAAGATAGCACCTAAACTAACATCAAACAAAACTAGTAAACTACATTGTAAATTCCTAAAAAAATTCCTAAGGGATCCTAATTCAATCATGAATCTACCATACAAAATTCAGAGGTTGAATCATCCACCAAGTTCTAGATATAAAACCTAAATCATAAGGTATTAACCATAAACCCTAAAAATGGAGCTCCTAAAGTTTCAACCTAAAACTACCACTTAAATTCATCACAAAAATGTGAGAAAAATCTAGGGGGAACATGCATATCTATGCTAGCTACACACATAAAATCAAGGCAAGAATCATCATCACATGATCAAACCAAATTCAACAAAACAAAGTATCAACCATGGTTATTTTAATATCAATTAAAATTCAACAAATGCTAATAAAATAAAAAATGCATGAAATATTAATATTTTTTATCTAAAAAAAACTAGATTCAATCATGAATCCATGGAAAAAAGAATGAAATTAATTGAGTCATTTTTCAATTTTTTATGGATTATTTACTAAACTATATGAAATGAAGAAATTAAAAGAAATTAAAAGAAATTGGAAAAACAAGCGTAGCAAATAGCAAGAATTTCCAGTTCATTTCAATGCTGGGCCCAAAAGGGGGGTGTGAAGAGAAAGGCGCGTGCTAGGCCCACCCAAATACTTAAATGAAACGCAGCGTTGAAGCTGCTTTCAGAATCCTTCACAAAATCTCCATCACTCGTGGCCGTTAGATCCTTCCCTGGTCAATGTCTTCAGTCTAATCCAATGGCAACCAACTCATCTTCTTCCTTTTAAACTTCTGAAACTTCCTCCACCTGTGCGCGCGAAGGTCACCGCCGGTGACTTTTCCGGTCAGCCTCATCCAACCCTAACTCTCTTTACAGACCTCCATTCCACATGGTTTCTACACGAATCTTGTCCCAAATTTCACAAGGAATCCACCTATACTACTCAATCGTTCTAAAAACTCAAGAATCCAAGAATAGCAATCTCAACCGAAAATTGCATAAACCCTAAATTGTCACTAATCTTCAAATTAATGATCTAGAAAGCTTCCTACACCAATCTACAATGATTCTAACCTAACAAATCCTACTGATTATGCCTACATCAAGCCATGGAATGAGGTTTACATACCTGATAAAATTGTGTGAACAGAGTACTCAAATCTTCAAATCAACCCTCAAGAACTTCCAGATCCCTTCACTAGCATCCAATCAACCTTCTGTATGCAAAGAAAAGAGCTGAAACTTCGTGGATCCTTGAATTCAATTCTGAGTTGCAAGCTTCAAACTCCAATTACCAACTCATGATCCTTCAATGGTTTTTCCTTGAATTTGATCTGGAATCAATCTCTAACACAAATGGAAGCTACTGAGATCAAGAACTTGGATTGAAATGGCCTCAATTGATGTAACCGATTTTGATTTGCAATGTGCAAATTCAAAATGCAATCTATCTCTTCTCTCTCAATTCTCACCAACTAGTGCTCTGAATCACTTCATATGCTTATATAGGACATGAATGAACACTCTAGAAAGTTCTGGATCAATCTAATGAGAATTTCAATATCTCATGTCACTTGAAATATCATGTCATGCTATGTTCATATCAGTTCTGCTAACAGCTTGCATTTGCCCTTCAACCTTGTTCAATTTCTCTCCACATGAGATTCTGAGTGTGTTTGAATGTGGTAGAACCTTGGTTTTGCACTTGTGTGTAGTTTGGCAAATGTAACTTATGTCTTAAGCAAGAAAATGCAACTCTTGGATTTTGACCTCAAATGAGAAAAGTGCTATTTCCATTGTCTTTAAAATGTCATTTCTGATCAAAATGACATATTACATGTCTTATTTTGGCCTTGGAATGAAAAATCACAAATTTGGTCCTTTTAATGAACTTTAATTCTTCCTTTTTAGGCCAATTTTGAAATTTTGAATTACAAGTAATTCCAACCTCTCATGACCACTTGGTTAGCCTCAAAACATCATTTTGAACAAGTTTGATGTTGAACATTTTCCCATTTGAAGCTTGCAAATAGGAGTTATGGACTTATGATTGAAATGACCTGTAATCTCCAAATGTCCAAAATACCCTTGACTTGTCAAAGCCATAACTTGAGTTCTACAAATCCTATCAAGGACTTCTAGTACTATCTAGAAATCTAAGAGGATAAGGAACAACATTAATGTTTACCAAAGGTTCATAGGAATCATACTTATAGGGAAAAAGTTCCATGCAAGTTGGGTAACTTTCAAGCTCCAAATTCACATTCCTCAGATGACTTGTAACTTGTCAAAGCCATAACTTGAGTTCTACAAATCCTATCAAGGACTTCTAGTACTCAAATTAAAGCTAAGATAATGCTATACAATAATCATGTTGGGGGTAAGATGAGATGACAATCACATATTGAGCTAAATTGCCTTGAATATAGGGATCAAACTAGGGGATTTTACACTGTCAAGCCTTAGAAACCCTAGCTTGAAACTTCTCAAACTCTTCAATCATGATGAGTTGACCTCGGAATAATCCTTAGAACATCTCAATGTATCAATCCATGATCACATGGCTCTTGAATTGGGTCTCAACCTTCTTCAAATCCTCTGTTGACTTAGGGTTGACCCAGTCAAACCCTAATTGCACCACTCATGGCTGAGTCTTCTTAATCTTGCACAATGACCTGTCTAGGCTTCAAAGTGATCTTCAAAACTTCTCATGAGCTCTCTCAAGACCCAAAGTCCAACTTCATGGCCTCAGAATCATCTGATGGCTTTCCACAACTCTCAAGTTAGGAGACTTACACACTTGGCTTCAACCATTCTCTCTGGGGATCTTTTAGCTTCTTTGATAAGGATATCAACCCTTGAGCACCTGAATAACCTTCTTAGCTAGCTTTATAGTCTTGTGTAGCTCTTGATTGGTAATCATACCCCTTGATCTCCTGCATACATGTCAATGAAATGCAAATGATAATGCTAATGTGAATGAAATGAAACACAAGCTAGGTAAAGAAATGTTGGGCAAATTTTGGGGTGCAACAGCTGCCCCTATTCAAACGGCTTGGACCTGACTGGGTGAGAAGTGAACGAATCTCAAACAATCAAGGTAAAAGGCGGTTGAATACCAATAAACTCGGAAATTTGCCAACTGCACAAGTACACGGCACTCTGATGGGGACAAATCTTCGGAAACTGAAATAACAGCTGCACGACAACTAGCTGGAGAAATACTGATCTGAATCTCCGTCAGGATGATTCTCTGATTTATCTGATATCATTGTGTCCTCAAATCATCGAGGGATCACTAGTTACACGGTAACGGGGGATTTGCCAACCATGCAGGTAAACGATACTCTGGTTGGTAGGAACATCTTCAAAAAACTTAGCATGATAGTTGCGAGGCCACTTGCTGGGGAACTGGTCACACGGTAACCGGTGAAGGGTCTAATCTCAAATCTCCATCAGGATGATCATCTGATTTTGCTGTAGATCTTCGTCCTCAGGTCATCAAGGGGTCACTGGTCACTCGGTAACCGGTGATACATGGTCGATCATGCCGTCAAGCATCGGAATTCCTCGGGACTCATTAGGTCATTAGGAACTTTTTTAACAATCAAGTTAATCATGTCGTCGGGCATTCAAAGGAATTTTCGGGCGTCAGCCGGACTTCATCAGTAAGTCAGAAATAGAATTTCTCGGTCAATCATGAGCCAAATAGAGATATCCAAACTTCTACCATCAGGCATTCCGCGTCAGCTGGGAGAACCGCGTCGACTTCACAGTTGGACTTTGTTAGTAAGTCTTTAAAATGAGATCCTTAATCCATCATGGACCAATGAGGATATACATTCTTTTGCCGTCAGGCGCCCCGCGTCAGCCGGGCAAACTGCTTCGACATCGCAGCTGGACTTCATCAGTAAGTCAGGGGTTTCGGCACCACTGCCAGACTTCAATCATCAAGTCTTTAAGAGAAGTTTCAACTTTTCTGTTTCAACACCTGCTGGGGATGACACATCTCCGTTGGGGATTCTGGATAACTATCAAGCAACTCTACTTCGGGGATCTAGAAATCATTCTGGGTGAATCAACCCTGCTGAGGACTTCAAGAATCATCTTGGACAAATAACTCCGTCGGAGACTTCAAGAATCATCCTGAACCAATAACTCTGCTGGAGATTTCAGGAATCATCCTGAGCAAACACTCTGCCGAGGACTCTAAGCATCAACTTGAGCAGCCCTCCCTAGGGACCTCACTGGGGATTTTAAGAATCCTCTTAAACAAACCACTTCGTTGGAGGGTTCAAGAATCATCTTGAGAAATCAAACTCGCTGGGGAATTCAAGAATCATCTTGGGCAAACGACTTTGTTGGGGAATTCGAGAATCATCTTGAGCCACATAACTCTTCCGAGATTTTAGGAATCATCCTGAGCAAACACCCTGCCAGGGGACACCTGCAAAACAAGAACAGTAACAACCTAGCTCATGATTCATATGCATATGTTTGACAATGGCGCAATGCTCCACACGGTGGAAATGTGACGCGTTTAGGGTAAATGCTATGCAATCATGCACAATGCTACGACCCCATCAGCAAAATAAATGCTGAAGGGAGAATCCTCCTGTCAAGGAGAAAGAACCACTTTGGTAGAGGAAGGACTCATCCTGCCGAGGAGAAACAGTCACACCAATCTCAATTGGGTTCCGCCTGGGGACCCGAACTTCAGTCGATTGCTGCAGGGGAACAAAGTTATACGAGAACCTGAACCCGCTCAACTGGGTATTCAAACCACAAACTGTCGAGGAAACGATATCAATCTTAGAAATAAACTGCACAGCATTCGCAGCGAAACTTTCTCGGAGATAACGATTTCGGTGGGGAAAAACAGCATCAGCTATTCAACACTCTACTGGGGAGCACCAATCATGGCTTGAACGCTTTCCAAGGACTCGGCTCTCTTGGGGAACTGCCAGCTCGGCTGGGGAAGGAGGAATCATCCTGCTCGCCGGGGAGAATACAACTCTGTGGGGAATTTCAATTCCGCTAGAGACTTCAGTCTGAACTGTCAATTGTTGCGCACTTCAGTATAGTTTGCTACGAAAACTGCGCCCTGACCCAGTGCTAGGGAATGAACATGCACTTCAGTGTATGACTCAGCTGGGAAGACGATGATCCTTCAGGATACCTCTGATTGGGGAGAGAATCTTCTCTGCTTGGGGAGACATATCAATGCTTACGATCTCATGTTCAGACTCCATGGGGGGATGCTGCTGAACTTGCCGGGGTAGAAGGAATCATCCTGCTTGGGGACGCGTACGGCGTACTGCCTGGAATATGCTATACCTGCAACAACACAAACAAACGGAAAAGATACCCTTCTCAAAGGGACCTATAAAGGTTATCATCTTATGACAATGTTCAAGTAATTCATTGTTTCAACAATCAGTGGCCTAGGCCAGTAAGTTTATGTATGCGCATTTTATCAAAAACATCGGCGTTTTTTCGCAAAGAAAACAGATAAGTGCTAAACATGCAAACAGAATTGCTGAGTAATATACATTTTATTGATAACGAACCCCTGAATGGGTAAAAATGTTTTACAACAGATGCAAGCTCCTGGAATGAGGAAGCTGTGCAAAAATAAAAACATAAATATACATCAGTATATACACAAATGTCGGTAATGAGGCGTAGACGAACACCATGAGTTGATCCCTCTATGACCCACTCGACTTCGATACTTCTCCGACGCTTCAGCTTCAGAAGAGATGGATTCAGATAAACGGCCCTCAAGTCTTCCAAACCACTAAACAATGAAAGTCCATACGCGGAACGCAGTCATTTGCTTTTTCAAATCCCTAACTTTTGCCTGAATCGCCCTTCCGGGTTTTCGATTCACCGGGATACCCTTTTTTGCCAAAGTCGCCCATCCGGGTTTTCGACTTTGCAGGTGTACATTCTTTTCTTTATATCCCTAATTTTTGCCCGAACCTTTTTCCTTTTTTATGGTTCGCCGGGATGCCCCTTTCTTGCCTGGATACTTTTTTTCTTTCCAGCGGGTCATTTTTTAAGCAAAGTATTTTTTAACTGCGTCAGCGTTCACCGGGGATGCAAAATCTTCACCATCCATCGTGGATAACAACAAGGCTCCTCCCGAGAAGACCTTGCTAACGACATACGTACCTTCGTAATTGGCAGTCCACTTGCCCCGGTGATCGGAGTGTGGAGGAAGAATCTTCTTCAGGACGAGATCACCTGTCTGAAAGCTTCTAGGATGCACCTTCTTATCATAAGCTTTCTTCATCCGGCTCTGGTACATACGACCATATGCAATCGATGCTAACCTCTTCTCGTCCATCAGGCTGAGTTGGTTTAGTCGGTTCTTAATCCATTCTGCCTCATCGAGTTTCACGTCAACCAAAACTCGTAAAGAAGGGATCTCCACTTCCAACGGTAGGACAGCTTCCATACCGTACACCAGTGAGAAAGGAGTTGCCCCGGTTGATGTACGTACTGTTGTACGATAACCGTGCAGTGCAAATGGCAACATCTCGTGCCAATCCTTATAGGTCACAACCATATTCTGTACAATCTTCTTGATATTCTTATTGGCCGCTTCAACGGCGCCATTCATCTTCGGCCTGTAAGGAGATGAGTTGTGGTGTTCAATCTTGAAACTTTGGCACAGCTCCTTCATCATCTTGTTATTCAAATTCGAACCATTATCAGTAATGATCCGCTCAGGAATTCCGTATCGACAGATGATGTCCCTCTTTATGAATTTAGCCACCACCTGCTTGGTCACATTAGCATATGAGGCTGCCTCCACCCACTTGGTGAAGTAGTCGATAGCTACTAGAATAAAGCGATGACCGTTAGATGCAGTGGGCTCGATCTTGCCTATCATGTCGATGCCCCACATGGAGAACGGCCACGGGGAGGACATAACATTTAACGGGCACGGCGACACATGAACCTTATCAGCATAAATCTGGCACTTATGACATCTCTTCGCGAATTTAAAACAATCTGATTCCATCGTCAGCCAGTAATATCCTGCTCTCGGGATCTTCCTTGTCATAGAATGCCCGCCAGCGTGCGTACCAAATGTGCCTTCATGGACTTCTTCCATGAGCATACTCGCTTCTTTCTCATCTACATATCTGAGTAGCACAAGATCGTGGTTTCTTTTATACAAAACTCCATCAGGATTGAGATAAAAATTTCCAGACAGCCTCCTCAGAGTTTTCTTATCCTGGGTTGATGCTCCCGCAGGATACTCCTTAGTCATAAGGAAGTTCTGGATATCATGGAACCATGGCTTGCCGTCGGAGGCTTCCTCGATCTTAAAGACGAATGCAGGTCTATCAAGACAAGAAAGGACAATTCTTGGAGCTTCATTCCAAAAATTGACTTTATACATCGAAGCCAACGTGGCTAAGGCATCAGCCATCTGGTTCTCAGCCCGGGGCACATGATGGAGTTCCACTCGATCAAAGAACGGAAGCAGCCTTCTGGCATAATTCATGTACGGCACCAAATTCGATTGACGAGTCTCCCACTCCCCTTTAATCTGGTTGATCACAAGCGCCGAGTCACCATATACATCTAGGTTCTTGATTCTCAAATCAATTGCCTCTTCTAGACTCATGATGCATGCTTCGTACTCCGCTTCGTTATTGGTGACCGGAAACGTCAGTCTCGCAGTGAACGGGATGTGGGATCCGTGGGGAGTTGTGATGATCGCCCCGATGCCACTTCCGTAAGAATTAACCGCCCCGTCAAATATCAATTTCCACTGGGATTTCCTGTCTGGCCCCTCGTCAGGCAACGGTTCATCACAATCTTTCGCTTTAAGAAACATGATATCCTCATCAGGGAATTCAAATTTCATCGGCTGATAATCTTCGATCGGCTGTTCGGCAAGGTACTCAGACAATACGCTTCCCTTGATGGCCTTTTGGGAAACGTACTGAATGTCATATTCCGTCAACACCATTTGCCATCTGGCAATCCTGCCCGAAAGCGCTTGCTTCTCGAAGACGTACTTGATCGGATCCATCTTCGAAATTAGCATGGTGGTGTGATTGAGCATGTACTGTCGTAAACGTTTGGCAGCCCAGGCTAGTGCACAACACGTCTTCTCCAGCATCGAGTAACGAGATTCAAGTCTGTGAACTTTTTACTCAAATAGTAAATGGCATGCTCCTTTCTGCCTGTCTCGTCGTGCTGACCGAGAACACACCCCATACTATTCTCAAGAACTGTCAAGTACATGATTAAGGGTCGTCCGACCACTGGGGGTATCAAGATCGGAGGTTCCTGCAGATACTGTTTTATCTTATCAAATGCCTTTTGGCAATCCTCGTTCCAGATAATCGCCTGATTTTTCTTTAACAGTTTGAACATCGGTTCACACGTGGCCGTGAGCTGAGAGATAAACCTTACAATGTAGTTTATTCTTCCCAGGAAACCACGAACTTCTTTTTCTGTTCTTGGCGCTGGCATTTCTTGTATTGCTTTTATCTTCGCAGGATCAACCTCGATGTCTCTTTCACTCACGATAAACCCCAGTAGCTTTCCAGACCGTACTCCGAAGGTACACTTGTTAGGATTCAGCCTCAACCTGAACTTCCTAAGCCTCTCAAAAAGCTTCAGAAAATTGACCAGATGCCCCTCCTCTGTTTGGGACTTCGCAATCATGTCATCAACATAGACTTCAATCTCATGATGAATCATGTCATGAAACAAAGTGACCATTGCTCGTTGGTAAGTGGCCCCTGCGTTCTTCAGACCGAAAGGCATTACCTTGTAGCAAAATGTCCCCCAAGGTGTAATAAACGTAGTTTTCTCCATGTCCTCTGGCGCCATCTTGATCTGATTGTAACCGGAGAAGCCATCCATGAACGAAAATACGGAGAACTGAGCTGTATTGTCGACCAACACATCAATATGAGGGAGCGGGAAATCATCTTTAGGGCTCGCCCTATTCAAATCCCGATAATCGACGCACATTCGCACCTTACCGTCCTTCTTCGGTACAGGCACTATGTTGGCGACCTATGGAGGGTAAGTGGTGACCGCTAAAAAGCCAGCATCAAGCTGTTTCTGCACTTCTTCTTTGATCTTAACGGCCATATCTGGTCGTGTCCTCCTAAGCTTCTGCTTAACGGGAGGGCAATCTTCTCGCAGCGGCAAGTGGTGGACCACAATGTCAGTATCAAGTTCGGGCATATCTTCGTATTACCAAGCAAAGATGTCACTATACTCTCTTAGCATCTCGACCAATCTCTGCTTGACATCATTCTGCAATGCGGCCCCTATCCTGACGCTCCTGACGAGTTCTTCAGAACCCAGATTCACGATCTCAATCTCTTCTTCGTGAGGCAGAATAATTTTCTCTTCTTGTTTCAACAAGCGGGCCAACTCTTCGGGAAGGTCTTCGTCTTCATCAATCTCTTCCTCGGCTTGATAGATCGGGCAATCGAAGTCGAAGTGAGTCGTACAAGGTCCAGAGTCGATGTCATCTGTTATGTGGATCCTGCAATAACAAGGGTTAAGCTTAAAACAAGGATATGCAGGTTAGCACAAACCCTATTGCCATTTTATTTTTTTTCAAAACAAATATAAAACAGGAATAACAGAGATCACAACATTTGAATACGAAGAAAAACGCCTTTTGATTTATTGGTAAAATGCATGTACATAACCAAACAAGGCCCTGACAAAAAAACCACTATGCCCCGGGTAGGACGTAGGGTTGTACAATGATTGGAGAAAGTAAATCATTACTCTTTGCCTGTCACTTGGATGGTATCCCTGATGGTCCAGTTGTTGAGGCTCTCGCCTGGTTTGCTTGGCTGGATCCAAGAGTCTAGGTCGCAATCACTGTCTTCGCCGTCTTCAGACACCGCGTTGATACTTTCAAATATCACCCCGCCACTGGTAAACTAGATCGGCCCTTTACCTCGCGACGCACTGTGAGAAGAGGAGGCTTCAGTCGCCAGAGAGTATCCTAACCCAAACTTGTCTTGCTTGTTAGGTATCTCTAGAATTCGCCCCCAGCCTGGGGTAGATCCGGCTTGAACAACGGCCCGGGCTTCCTTGAAGGACGAGAGAGTCATCTCTGGTTTCTCAGTGATTACAGGAGCCACGTTCTTGACTTTAACAGCTTCGAACGCCTGACATAGGGTTTCGTGGATTTCCCCATCCATCTCAACATATTTAAAGGACGACAAATGGCTCACCATTATGTCTTCCTCGCCACAAACAGTCACGACGCTGCCTCCGACGGCATACTTGAGCTTCTGGTGCAACGTGGAGGTCACGGCGCCAGTAGAATGGATCCACGGCCGACCCAAGAGACAGCTGTAGGCAGGCATGATGTCCATGATGTAGAAGACTACGTCGAAAGTTTCCGGCCCGACTTGGATTGACAGCGTCACCTCCCCGAAAACATGACGTTTGGTTCCATTGAATGCTTTCACCACCAGATCACTGGGTGTGCAAATCAATCCTCGAGTATCTAACTTCATCAATGCTTTCTTCATAAGAACATTGAGTGACGACCCTGTGTCCACCAACACATGAGACATAATCGTTCCCCTACACTCAATCGAGATGTGCAGGGCGCTATTGTGGTTTCTTCCCTTCGACGTCAGCTCCAGGTCAGTGAACCCTAACCCGTTTCCCGCATTCACGTGGGCTACGACCCCTTCTAACTGGTTGACCAATATTTCCTGCGGTACATACGTGGCATTCAAAACCTTTAAAAGCGCGTTGCGATGTGTCTCAGAACACAACAACAAATTCAGGATGGAAATTTTCGAAGGCGTTTGATGGAGATGATCCACGATCTTGTAGTCACTTTTCTTAATCAACCTCATAAACTCTTCAGCGTCCTTAACAAGTAAGTCCTTCTCTACCCCATGAGGGGTTTCCTCAATGACTTTACTCTTTCCCTTATCAGTTACATCAGCTTTGTCCGCTTTGTCTGCCACAATCTCGGGTGGAGCAAATACCCTTCCGCTGCGAGTGATTCCGCCAATGCCCACTAGGTTATCCACAGATGGCCCAGATGGTTCCAGTTCCAACATCTGTCCATTACAATAAACGTCTGCCCTATAGTGCCATGGGATAACATTGGTGCTTTCAAAAGGGATCGGTCCAGCCTTTGTGATGGTAATCGTGGGCGGTCTGGGTGCAAAAATAGTGATCGTCCGGCGAGGGATGGTGATGGTGGCAACCTCATCATCTTGCTTCAGCATTACCTCTCCAGATCTACATTCGGCCCTTCGGCTAAACTGCAAGATCCCTTCGGTCATCAGACTCTGAATCCCTTCTATCAACTGTTCACATCCATCAGGACGAGTCGCACAGCCCATACACAGTTCTCCACAGCCCGGAAAGAAACCTCTTTTCATCAGCTTGGCTTTAACGAAGCTAAGCGGTGTCTTCAGATCCTTGACATCAGTCAACACATCCAAATTCTCGTCTTCAATAATGGCATTCACCCCACCTCCCCGATGATTCGGCATAGGGTTCTTCGTGACATTTGACACATTATCTGAGAAGTTGATGATCTTAGCATCCACCATATCTTGCACCTTGTGCTTGAAGGCTTTGCAGTTTTCTATTGTGTGGCCTGGTGCCCCTGAGTGAAACTCACAAGTTGCATTCGCATCATAACCCAGCGGCGGTGCCCCTGTCAATGGAGCCAGGGTTCTCTTCTGGATTAGCTGTAACTGAAGCAGAGTTTGTAACAGCTGAGCATAAGACATGGGCGGTGTCTCGAGGTGACGGCTTGATAGAGGTGCCCTGTTCTGATAATTTCTGTACCCTTGCTGATTCGACTGCTGCTACTGCTGCTGTTGTTGGACCGCGGGGATGGTTATCCTAGCCACCTGCTGGTGCTGGCCCTTACCTTTCCTTCAAGCGTTAGACACGGCGCTCGTCTCTCCTTCCCGCCTTTTGCCACCATATGGTTTCTTTCCTCCTCCAGCTGAGGATAGATCACCTTGAATTTTCCCCAATTTGATCCCATTTTCAACGTGCTCGCCGGTGATGATGAGATCCGAGAAGCTTCCAGACATACTGCTGACCAATTTCTCGTAATAGACCCCTGGGAGGGTGGCTACAAACATTTCAACAATCTCTCGTTCAACCATCGGCGGCTGAACCCTAACTGCCAATTCACGCCACCGCTGGGCGTACTCTTTGAACCCTTCGTTGTTCTTTTGCGACAAATTATGCAGTTGGACTCAATTCGGAGCCAAGTCACTGTTATACTGATAATGGTGCACGAATGCCTCAGCAAGTTCCTTCCATGTGCGCACACTGGTAGGCTCTAGACTCATGTACCATTCCAGGGACGGCCCGGACAGACTGTCCTAAAAGAAGTGCATCAGCAACTTCTCGTCTTCAGAGTGAGCGGACATCTTTCGGTAGTATGATCTCAGGTGGACGCGAGGGTAGGTGGTGCCCTTGTACTTCTCAAAGTCGGGTACCTTGAACTTGGGAGGCACCTTGAAATCAGCAATCAGTCCCAACTTGGACATGTCAACACCCATAGTGTTCAGGTTCTCGAAATTCCTCATCTTGTCCTCGAGTGCTTTAAACCTCAGACGTGCTTCAGCAGTCAGCTCTCCTTCAGCACCTTTCTGTGAGAACACATCGTCTTGACGGTCTTCTAACCATGGCTGAGGCCCATACAGGTTCCCAACACCTGTGTTGCCGTTGCCCAGCCCAACATTGACATTAGTTTCGAAATTCCCATTACCGACGCCAGTCGTATTACCATTGAGCCCCATGTTAGCGATCACATTGCCGTTACCACTACCATTCCCCCCGGTCACGGGGACGCCATTCCGAGAAGTTTCAACAGGTGGAGGGGTTGGAACATTCCCACCATGGAGTACACCATTGCTGTCAACCCTTGAGATCAGAGGCTGGACCAATGTTCTGAGCTGGTCTTGGCTGTTGGCAACCACTTGCATGAGCTCCATGAAGCAGTCCATCCTCTCTCGGAGTTCTTGAACGTCAGTCTGCACTTGCTCCATTGCTCTAGCTTGATTTTATCTGGTCGGATAGCGGTGGATTGGTCTTTGATCAATCCTGGAACAACCTGCATACACAAAAGGGTTAGAAAAAACGACAAAGTGCTCGTTATGCAGATGCTTCATGCAATTGCAAACGTGTGTCTGTGCGTTAGGGAGATTTCTCCCCGATCCTAGTGCCTGAGTGCCAGTGCTGATAATAAGAAGTCCGAGCCCAGTCATGGAAATAACATCTCATATATATAAAGAAAGCCCGACAACGTCACTGAGTACAAGCTGAATCAATAGCATGACCTCGACCAACAAGCCTGGTGATGGTCAACATACAACAATGATCAAAAGGATTACAAATATAGTCAAGTATGGCCACGGGCTCGAAACTCTTCTAACAAATTCCTTGCTTCTGGATGATCAGGTCGAGTAAGCAACCCTTCGACGAGTAGCTCCCTCTGCGTAATAGTGTACTGAATACCTTCAATTGAGTCTTCCCATGCTCCTTCGCCGAAACAATCTTCTAACTTCCGCTTCTTGGATTCAAACATCAGTTTGCGCTCCTTCAGGTTAGCAAGAGCTTTGTTGAGCTGGCCTTCAGCGGCATATCTGTGAGCGGTTTCTTCATCAAACCTCTTCTCACTAGCCTTCACCTGGGCTTTCAACTTGGAGATCTACTGCTTCAGTTTATCCTCCTGTTCCTTACCGTTGGCTAGGGTGGCCTTCCAATGCTGATTAAACTTGGATATTCTCCGGTACGCTTCATCCAAGTGCTGCTTCTTAGTGGCCAGTACGTCATTGACAACTTTGAAGTCCCATCTGCTTAGTCAAATCCGTCCCTAACTGGTTCACCAGCTCTGTTTGCCTCTTAAAGGAATGAACGGCTTCGCTTCTCTCGGTTCTGAGCTGAGCCAATTCTTTCTCCAGTTCTTCATTTGCCTTTTTCAGCTCATCTCGCTCAGCTAACACCTGATTATGCTGCTGAATAGGCACGGCGGTAGGCTCTTCAATCACTGGAGGGCTTTCTGGCTTGGCAGGAGGAAACGGCATCCCTATGATCTCTGCTCTGGCTCTGATCCAAGTCACATATGGAGCGTAGGCTTGACTATTACTTTTTCCCAGCAACGGTTTTCCCCGCTTACAGATGCCATTCCAAGCGTGTTGAAGCTTAGATAGCATATCCCCCTCTAGAAGACCAGTGAGGTACAGAGATTCCTGCACCTCTTCATCCTTCGGCGGAGCTCTCAAGGCATAAGCAAACTGTCGGACCAGCAGAGATGGATTATAGTTGATACAACCCTTCCTGCCTATCAAAGGCACATTCAGAAACCCACTACAGCTGAAGATGATCTCAGTACCCAACCTGTCTCTATCAAACCAGGCAATATCCTCCGCTGATAGACTTATCAAACGCTCAGACCACTCAGCTGTGGCTGCAGACGAAGCAAAGGGACCCTTCTTGGGTAGGTGGCTATCAAGCCATCTATAGAGTAGGGGCACACAGCACGATACATTCTTACCCCTTCTGTTCTTGTTTTTGTAGTGGACGGAATGATAGACATCTCCTATCAAGGTAGGGACTGGATTCCCTGATGCAAAGAGGTGAAATGCGTCGAAGTCTACAAAGTCGGGCATATTGGGGAACAGAATGATGTCGTATATGCACAGAGCAAGGATGGCGTTGAACACGATCCAACATCCGTCTTTGGCGCACTGCTGGGCCTTTCCCACTAAGAACTGCAAGGAGAAACCGGGAACCTTGTTCCAACTAGACAAGACCAACTCGGAGGCATCTAGGTGAAGTGAGGGAGCTAGACTAGCCAGATTAGGCTCAGCATCCATATGAACAAAGGGCATCTGACTCTTGATAGGCACACCTAATAAATCAGCATACTCCTCTAGTGTGGGTGCGAGAACAAAATCCGGGAAAGTAAAGCATCTCAAAGGGGGATCGTAGAACTACAGCAGGGCGTGCAACCCATTCAACTCAAACACAGAGGGTTTACGAACCAAGCTGAGCAGTTTCCCATAAGACTTTCTGAATTCATCTCTCACAGAATCATCTGCCAAAGCAATCAAACCAGTCAGCTGAACAACATCAGGAGTAGGGAGTTTGTAAGCCACAGTCTTCCTCAGAGAACCCATAATAGCACAACAGAAGGCAAGAACACCTGAATCGGGGAAAACGGTACCTGCAACACAGACACACGTTAATGAAATGAAAATGGGTATGCAAAGCAATGTAAAATGCAATCATGCAGCAGGAGATCAAGACGACTGTGCTGTTGAAGAGATGGAGGTTTTGTATCAACAAAACCACAATACTGCTCTGTCAAGAACAACCACTATCTCTGATAAGAAGAAAACCTTGGTATCGGACCATAAATCTGCTCTGTCAAGAACACACATATCTAAAGACAAGGACCTCTGATACAGGACCACAAATCTGCTCTGTCAAGAACACATATACATCCGATGATGAGAGCCTCTGATACCAACAAAACTGATTCACTATCAAGAAAACCAGGTAGTCTGAAGGTTAAGGTTTCCTGCAACAAACCCGACCCTGCTCACAGGTATGGACCTAAACTGACACAAGTTCGGCATCCTATGCGGTCATCAGCGTCACAAACATTCAAGAGGGGTGATACGATACCCAGAAGGTGTGGCATCACCATCTCCTGAAGCGGCCTCACTTAGCTGAATTCCAAATGATCGGTCCCCAGAGTCGACAATCCTCCAAACCAACAACCCCTCAGGCCCAAAGGGCCAGAAAA
Source organism: Lathyrus sativus (assembly GCA_963859935.3). Classification (NCBI taxonomy): domain Eukaryota; kingdom Viridiplantae; phylum Streptophyta; class Magnoliopsida; order Fabales; family Fabaceae; genus Lathyrus; species Lathyrus sativus. The sequence goes on along the minus strand of OZ012739.1, from coordinate 353,159,741 downwards.
GAAGTCAACCGGGAGAACCTCGTCTGAGCGTGGATTTCATGAGACACTAGTGCCTGCAAAGCAAGCACGCGCCCACTAATTTCCACAACTAATGCTAAGTACACTCAAGCCTGGGTCTGGCTTCTCACTCATCAGAATGCCCCTCCCACAACAGCACAGATAATCATATCATACTGAAAATAAAGTGCGGGAAATAGATGCGATAAATAAACACAACCCAACAAGTAATCATACAAGCACTAGGATTGACTCTCGCAGGGGACGTTGGATCCCCAAACTGACTCGCATAAGGGACGTTGGATCCCAGGAAACTATCAAGTCCCCAGCAGAGTCGCCAGCTGTTGCTTCCGCGAAAATAAGGTGCCGGTAAAACAGAAGAGTCACCACCTTTCATTATTTATCCCTCAGAATGGGAAAGGAAACGATCGGAAAAACCTGACGAAAAGGTATAAGACAAGGTCATCGCAACCAATGTCTGGGTTCGGGAGTCGGTTACGCAAGGGGAAGGTATTAGCACCCCTCACATCCATCGTACTCGATGGGATCCACGCTTGTTGTGTTTATCTGACGGGTTAGTTTTACTATCTACCTATCAAGGCTGGTCTGAAAAGAAAAGAAACTGACTCGGAAAAGCGTCGCACTTTGTGCCTACGTATTCTCATCAGAGAATGAGAAATCAAAGTCAACGTAGTTCGGCTAACTACGAGAAAATGGGGAAGGTGGCTCGCCAATACGTCAGTATTGTGCCTACGTACTCTGAACAGGCTTGAGAGATCAGAGCTTACGTAGTTCGGGATAATACGGATTACGGGAATTCAGATTCATCTGTTTTTATCGAGTAGGGTTAACAAACAGTTCCAGCAGTTTGGTTTATGCAGCCCGACCCTTGGAGACTTAGGCGTTACCGTTTGCGGTAGAACTGAGAGTTAACGACACTCTTTTCTTCAGAAAAGCTTCCTTTGAATTATGGGCCCACGGGAAAAAAAGTTTGAAGTTTGTTTTCTGTCTTTTACGGAAGAACTGTTTTTTATGTTTGTCTGTAGTTCGTACAGCACTAGAGACTATGACCTGAGAGTGAATGCGTCGCATGTCACCCAAAGGGTGCCATACTAAACATCCAGACTGTTGAAAAGAAACTCTCCAACAATCCTTTATCAGATAACTTAAGGCTCGTAACGTACGACGTCATTTAACCTTTATCACTGTATTTTAATTTGTTTTGAGATGAGAAGAGAGAACGAACAGGTTCAACTAAGGGGAGACTATCAAGTCCTAATGTTGTCATGCCAAGGATTCATCCTATGGTTGAGGTTTGAAACAGGGGACTCCTAGAAGTTGTCATGCATAGGTTTCAACCTAAAGTTCTAATCATCACTTCCTTATCAAAGGAAGTGAGATTCCTAGGGGATCATGTCAATGTAAACAGAAACAGATAAAGCATCAGCTTAAACAGTAAACAGATATACAGTAAAATGCATGCAATGCAAGTGAGGGAGGAAATGTGTGTGGGACATCAGCCTCCACAAGCTCATCTCAACCTCAAGCCAAATATGAATAACTGAAGTCATACAGAAGAAATGAAATAAAATGCCATCAAACAAATCACAAACCACATAGGCAAGGGAGCTGGGCTCTACCAAATACCAGCAAGCAAAGCCATACAGTAAAAATACAAGCAGAGGGAGCAACTCAACTTCTAGTGCAATCATGCTCCTAGTTTAATACAATCTAAACATGAGTTTATTCTAATGCATCAAGCAAATCAAACAAGTCACATCAATACAGTTACACAGAAAGCAAACAGACAGGAAAGGAAACAGATCAACAGCTTCCACAGCTTCACAGCACAGCAATCCTCTGACAGCAGTTCAGTCCTCAGTTTGCAACTGCTCTTCAAAGCTATAATCTTCAATAGCCAGTATCAACTTGCTTCTTCAGGCTCTCAATGCATCAAACATAAGTATTAGCTTGTTCTCCAACTTCAAGCTTCAGCTCTTTCTTCAATCTCAACTGGATTCCCTTCACAAGTGTCAACTTGTTCTTACTGGTTTTCAAGCTTCAGCTTCAAAGGCAGTCTTCAAATAATGGGAAGTGCAACTTCTAACATCTTCAATCTTCTAACAAGGAACTCCATCCTCTAGCAAGGGAGAAAGATTCATCTAACAAGAGTAAGGTTTGGATAATAGGCAGCAGAATGAAGACCAAAGGTCACCACTGAGGACTCCATCATCAGAGAAAGGAACCCTCAAAGGTTCTACCAATTGGTAAAGAGCCACACATCCTACCAAAGGAGGGATGAGGCCTTTACAAGGGGACCTTACATCATGGGGAAGAATGGAAGTGATCAACATCTTCCATGTTTATGAAGGAAGAGAATCTATCTAGAAGCTCTGCCTACAAACCCTAATCTTAACACCTAATCAACAATATCCCAAAAGAAGGGAAGATCTTCACATCCAAGCTTCTTCAAGCACTCCATTGCATCTTCAACTTGCCTTCATCCTCAACCAAGGGTAAAAACAACACAAGCTTACTCTAAGGGAACCTAAGGGGTTAATCTAGTCAAATTAGTGCATTAGAATCATTTAAAGAAAGCACCTAAACTAACATCAAACAAAAATATTAAACTACATTGTAAATTCCTACAAAAATTCCTAAGGGATCCTAATTCAATCATGAATCTACCATACAAAATTCAGAGGTTGAATCATCCACCAAGTTCTAGATATAAAACCTAAATCATAAGGTATTAACCATAAACCCTAAAAATGGAGCTCCTAAAGTTTCAACCTAAAACTACCACTTACATTCATCAAAAAAATGTGAGAAATATCTAGGGGGAACATGCATATCTATGCTAGCTACACACAAAAAATCAAGGCAAGAATCATCATCACATGATCAAACCAAATTCAACAAAACAAAGTATCAACCATGGTTATTTTAATATCAATTAAAATTCAACAAATGCTAATAAAATCAAAAATGCATGAAATATTAATATTTTTTATCTAAAAAAACTAGATTCAATCATGAATCCATGGAAAAAAGAATGAAATTAATTGAGTCATTTTTCAATTTTTTATGGATTATTTACTAAACTATATGAAATGAAGAAATTAAAAGAAATTGGAAAAACAAGCGTAGCAAATAGCAAGAATTTCCAGTTCATTTCAATGCTGGGCCCAAAAGGGGGGTGTGAAGAGAAAGGCGCGTGCTAGGCCCACCCAAATACTTAAATGAAACGCAGCGTTGAAGCTGCTTTCAGAATCCTTCACAAAATCTCCATCACTCGTGGCCGTTAGATCCTTCCCTGGTCAAAGTCTTCAGTCTAATCCAATGGCAACCAACTCATCTTCTTCCTTTTAAATTTATGAAACTTCCTCCACCTGCGCGCGCGAAGGTCACCGCCGGTGACTTTTCCGGTCAGCCTCATCCAACCCTAACTCTCTCTACAGGCCTCCATTCCACATGGTTTCTACACGAATCTTGTCCCAAATTTCACAAGGAATCCACCTATACTACTCAATCGTTCTAAAAACTCAAGAATCCAAGAATAGCAATCTCAACCGAAAATTGCATAAACCCTAAATTGTCACTAATCTTCAAATTAATGATCCAGAAAGCTTCCTACACCAATCTACAATGATTCTAACCTAACAAATCCTACTGATTATGCCTACATCAAGCCATGGAATGAGGTTTACATACCTGATAAAATCGTGTGAACAGAGTACTCAAATCTTCAAATCAACCCTCAAGAACTTCTAGATTCCTTCACTAGCATCCAATCAACCTTCTGTATGCAAAGAAAAGAGCTGAAACTTCGTGGATCCTTGAATTCAATTCTGAGTTGCAAGCTTCAAACTCCAATTTCCAACTCACGATCCTTCAATGGTTTTGCCTTGAATTTGATCTGGAATCAATCTCTAACACAAATGGAAGCTACTGAGATCAATAACTTGGATTGAAATGGCCTCAATTGATGTAACCGATTTTGATTTGCAATATGCAAATTCAAAATGCAATCTATCTCTTCTCTCTCAATTCTCACCAACCAGTGCTCTGAATCACTTCATATGCTTATATAGGACATGAATGAACACTCTAGAAAGTTCTGGATCAATCTAATGAGAATTTCAATATCTCATGTCACTTGAAATATCATGTCATGCTATGTTCATATCAGTTCTGCTAACAGCTTGCATTTGCCCTTCAACCTTGTTCAATTTCTCTCCACATGAGATTCTTAGTGTGTTTGAATATGTTAGCACCTTGGTTTTGCACTTGTGTGTAGTTTGGCAAATGTAACTTATGTCTTAAGCAAGCAAATGCAACTCTTGGATTTTGACCTCAAATGAGAAAAGTTCTATTGCCATTGTCTTTAAAATGTCATTTCTGATCAAAATGACATATTACATGTCTTATTTTGGCCTTGGAATGAAAAATCACAAATTTGGTCCTTTTAATGAACTTTAATTCTTCCTTTTTAGGCCAATTTTGCAATTTTGAATTACAAGTAATTCCAACCTCTAATGACAACTTGGTTAGCCTCAAAACATCATTTTGAACAAGTTTGATGTTGAACATTTTCCCATTTGAAGCTTGCAAATAGGAGTTATGGACTTATGATTGAAATGACCTATAATCTCCAAATGTCCAAAATACCCTTGACTTGTCAAAGCCATAACTTGAGTTCTACAAATCCTATCAAGGACTTCTAGTACTCTCTAGAAAGCTAAGAGGATAAGGAACAACATTAATGTTTACCAAAGGTTCATAGGAATCATACTTATAGGGAAAAAGTTCCATGCAAGTTGGGTAACTTTCAAACTCCAAATTCACATTCCTCAGATGACTTGTAACTTGTAAAAGCCATAACGTGAGTTCTACAAATCCTATCAAGGACTTCTAGTACTCAAATTAAAGATAAGATCATGCTCTACAACAATCATGTTGGGGGTAAGATGAGATGACAATCACATCTTGAGCTAAATTGCCTTGAAGATAGGGATCAAACTAGGGGATTTTACACTGTCAAGCCTTAGAAACCCTAGCTTGAAACTTCTCAAACTCTTCAATCATGATGAGTTGACCTTGGAATCATCCTTAGAACATATCAATGTATCAATCCATGATCACATGGCTCTTGAATTGGGTCTCAACCTTCTTCAAATCCTCAGTTGACTTAGGGTTGACCCAGTCAAACCCTAATTGCACCACTCATGGCTGAGTCTTCTTAATCTTGCACAATGACCTGTCTAGGCTTCAAAGTGATCTTCAAAACTTCTCATGAGCTCTCTCAAGACCCCAAGTCCAACTTCATGGCCTCAGAATCATCTGATGGCTTTCCACAACTCTCAAGTTATGAGACTTACACACTTGGCTTCAACCATTCTCTCTGAGGATCTTTTAGCTTCTTTGACAAGGATATCAACCCTTGAGCACCTGAATAACCTTCTTAGCTAACTTCATAGTCTTGTGTAGCTCTTGATTGGTAATCATACCCCTTGATCTCCTGCATACATGTCAATGAAATGCAAATGATAATGCTAATGTGAATGAAATGAAACACAAGCTAGGTAAAGAAATGTTGGGCAAATTTTGGGGTGCAACAGAGACCACTATAGCATTCATCCTAGGGGTACCATGGGTGGTCCACGTACCAGCTAGTAGGATGACCAAGTTATACCCACTTTGTGAGCATGGCGATCGCTATGACAGCTGTGGCAGCTGCCACCCTTGGAAAGCCCAAACGGTTGGGAACAGACCATGCTTGGTCTCAAAGTCTCCCAAAAACCGTCCCTACATTTCTAGGGTTGTGGGCTCCTATAAATTGGGACAGACCATGACCTGAAATCGATTTCTTGGTGATTTCTAGGGTTTTAGGCTGCTAAAAATACACCTGCCATGCCATTTTCCTAGGTATCCAAGCTTATACAAACTTAAGCCAAAATTATGTCAAATTGTAAAGCATTAATCTCTCCACATCGGAGGATTATTGCACCGTTGATTGAGTCTGTATCAAGTTTGGAGCACCTTGTTTATTTACCGAAGCACTTTACTTCTGTCCTTTACATTCCGTCAAGATTTATTTCATTCTGCTTTTATATTTACTTTGTCTTGCCTTTACTTTCTTGTTTTATTTGCCTCACAATTGTTCTCTTCATCTTATTTACCTCTATCGCAATTTAATTTCATAACGTTTTCACCCGTCATTATGTTTACTTTCGCACTCAAAACCATTTATAATTTGTTTCCAATAACCATGTCTTGCTAAATTATTGAATGCTGGCATGTGAGGATTGCCAATAGACGATGCTCGACATGTTGTCTCATTAAGATTTCCTTTGTGGCTTGTTTTGAATTAAATGCAATTTTACTTAACTTATTTTAATCTGCCTTCACGAAAGTGATGCAGTGAAAATGCCGGGTAAGATCGAAATTCGTCCGACACTATAGACTAAAATTGGTTTGTTTTTGGTTAATAAATACCGCGAAACTATTTTGTTAATTAATTAGGAAGCTTAAACCATTCTAGAAGGAGGTTTTAAAACTATTTGCGGGTGCGTTTTTAGGTTTAGGATCCGGTTCCCTGAGCGAGAACCTGGAACCCTTTTCGGTTAAACTCTCAAGTAAAAATCACTTTTAAATTAAGTTAAGAGTCAAATTTCTTAAAAATGAGTTTACTACTTTAACACGGTAAGCGCCTTCCATATGTGACAAATGAAGGGTATAAATTAGAGAGTGAAACATGGTTCTGAATACGCAAAAGCTACAATTCTTATTAAATAAACACTACGCCAAAATTACTTTTTGACAGCACAACAAAGACATCGCTTTTCCATAAAAGCACTGCTAAAATTTTAAAAAAAACAAGGGAAAAAAGCGTTGCTAAAGGGGGTCTTTAGACAGCACTTTTGAAAAGTGCTTTTAAAGGTCATACATAAGTAACCAATAGAAATAAATTTTGGGGAAAGCGCTGCTAAAGCCTAACATTAGAAAGCGCTGCTATAGGGGGTGTCTAGGTCACACCTTAGACAACGCTTTTCAAAAGCGCTGCTATAAGGGGTGTCTAGGTCACACGTTAGACAACGCTTTTCAAAAGCACTGCTAAAGGGCTAGCATATGAAAGCGCTTTTCCAGGGACAACGCTGCTATACGGGGGGGGGGGGGGGGGGGGGGAGAAAACGCTTTAAAAAAGCGCTGTTATAGGTCATTTTTCTAAAATCAAAACAGAATTCATATTTTGGTTTTTCACGTATTCTGTATCACTCTCTCACTCTCAGACGCACTTCCGAACCCTACCGGACCTTCGGCCGCCGTTTCTTCCTCTGCCCAGCCGTGCTTCCATCGCTGTGAGTCTCTATCTGCAGTAGCATCCTCCTTCGCTATGAGTCTCTATCCTCCGACCGCCATTTCTTCCTCACGATTCCTGCAGCCGCGCTCCATCATTGTTGAAGGTATTTCTTCATTTTCTTCATTTTCAAAGTTATTTGCATGGTATTTCTTTAATTATTTTTATTTGTTTATTTGTTTATATTGTGATGTTGTTGTTATTTGACTTCAATGGTAGTTTGAATGCCATTTTAGTAGTAAGGTTCAAGATGATGAATAGTGAGGTTTGTGGTGAATTTTTTTTGAGTTTTGGTGTTAATAATTTTATAAGTTAATGTTGAATGTTAGTGATGATGAATAGTGATAATTACTTTGTCTTGATCGAATTTTTTTATTGCAAATGATAACTAAATTAATTGTTAATAGTAAAGGTTGAAGATGGTGAATAGTGATGACATTGTGAATTTATTTTTTATAATTGATGATATTGTTGATTGAAACTTGAATGACATTCATGAACAAATTGTTGAATATTGTGATGTTGTTTATTGTTTGAACTTAAGTGACGAAGTTGTTATATTTGGTAATTTAAATGTGGATTTGATAATTTTGGTGATTGATTTACACTCGAATTGATGATTTTTTGTGACTTACTTGAGTTAAAATATTAAGTGTGATTGAATTTGCGCGTTTTCTATAATTCTTCGGTAGCTATAGTTGCGTGAATAATTAGTGTTTTTGTTTAGCTTACTTAATAAAAACCATGGATAAAAAATGGATGTCTTCCAATCGATTTTCAAAAGAATACGAGGATGGGATATCAAAATTCATTAAGTTTGTTGTTGAACACGCCAGAGACCCCAGTTGTATCACATGTCCTTGCTTAGGTTGTTGTTATGGTCGTCGGGTTAATGCAGTTCAGTTGGAATCACTTTTAAAGAAGCACATAATTGATCGAAGTTATACGTGTTGGATATTACAAGGTGAGATACGTAATGAGAATGTTGACCCAGGGGATAATATGACCTATGCTTCAAAGGACAATGGCACAGATACATATGACTGTGATCGAGTCGAAGAGACTGCAGAAGCACTTGAAGAAGATCTTCAGGATTGTCCCAAAATGTTAGAGATGTTGGTAAGCGATGCAGAGAAACCATTGTATAAAGGTTACACTAAATTCACAAGATTGTTTGCAGTATTAATGTTGTACAACTTAAAGGCGGGTAACAGAAGGTCGAATAAAATTTTCACAGAGTTATTAGCTCTTATGGAAGAGATGCTTCCAGATGATAATGTTCTTCCCAATCGAACCTATGAGGCCAAAAAAACGTTGTGCTCTATTGGCATGAGCTATGATAAGATACATTATTGTCCAAATGATTGCATTTTGTTTCGAAATGAATATGCATCCTTGAATAAGTGCCCTAAATGCGGTGTCTCTCGATATAAGAAAAAATTGTCTCCATCAAAAGTCTTATGGTATTTTCCTATAACTCCAAGATTTAGACGCATGTTTCGTAGTGAAACCGATGCAAAACACTTGACTTGGCATGCAGATGAAATAATTATAGATGGAAATTTTCGACATCCGGCAGATTCCCACAGTGGATGAAAATTGACAATGATTATCCTGATTTTGGAGAAGAAGCAAGAAACAATCGGTTGGCATTATCTACTGATGGAATGAATGATCGGTAAAATAACAAGTGTACTATTTTGCCAGTGTAGTAATAAGGGAAATTTCCCCGAATATCGATCTCGAGGACTGCATAGGAAATACAAGTCTAAAATAATTCAGTTAAACAAAAGCAATTGGGGATTTAAAAAGGTTTGGGTTGATTATAAGAATCTTTTCAAGTGAAAAGGGAAAATTGACTAAGAGGTTTGGAAATATATGAGTAACATGCTAGGGAAGGTGTATGATCAGACTCAGTAACAATCTTGAATTAACATTGCAAAAATGTATTGTAACTAACTAATTACCGATTCTTTAGAATGTTTACCCCTAAGTCCTTAGTGAGAAAACCTTTAATCATCTACCCTAATTCCTACGTCCATAGAGAATTATAAGTGAGATTAAGGAATCAATTATAAAAAATTATTCTAATTCCTATAGGGTATCCCTAGTCCTAGGTGATATCTATTATAGGATGATCAAAAGCAAAGCCTTAACAACGGTAGTCCAGCCTAATTGTTAATCGTAAATCAAACCCTGTTGGTCCGTCAGGGCAAGCATAAAGAATAGCTAGAGATCAAATCAATTATTAAACCAAGGTAATGTCATTGCAATACTAATATAAGAGTCATTACAGATTCGAATCAGAGACACCCCTAGCATTGGGGGGTTTAGCTACTCATAATATTCAAAGAAAATACAAATTAAAAACTAGACATTACAAGATAAGAGGGTTCTTGGATATTCAATGGCTTCCACTCACAAAAACATTCAGTTCCCCAATCACCTTGATCTCTCTAATCCTGATAGTGCAATTCTTCTCTGGCCAAAAAGTCTTGTTTTCCTTCTCAAAATTTGTCTTAAATACTCCCAGGTCCAACACATGAGTCACGCTTAAACACCCAAGGATCAAAACGCAACAAATTCTCATAAACGGAAAATGCGAAAATCACTCACCTCTTCTATAAATTGGACCACTTCATTCACAATTCGTCAAGCTTGAAAAGCCAGAAAACCTCTGCAGAAAATTGACCAATACTCCTCTTCAAGCTTTAACCGAACTACCTCCATCAATTCCAAATTCAACGTTCTTCACCCTCCTTTTTCATATATCCTCCAATTCAAAACAAAACTTGAAAATTCTTCAAAAAGCATTGAACAACAAGAACTCCATCGATTCACAACAGCTTCAAACAATAACAACCACATCTCGTAATCTTTCCGCAACATCCATTAACGACACCAAACGAGACGAAAGACGAGAAAAGAGAGGTAGAGCATCGAGAATCACGACAAAGAATCAAAGAAGAAGAACGTGATTAGTGTCTCATAAGAGGTAGAATGAGAATGTGCACAGTACCACAAATTTCGATTGTTGTTTGGCATTGTTTGCATTTTGGTATCTGAGGAGGAATGTAGCCGATGCAATCCATTGGCTTTGGTGTACTTGAACACGGGCTTGGCCCGTCTCTATATTTTTTTAATTTATTTTTCAACTCAATCTATTTTTTTTTTATGTTTTATTTGAACCTCCCTTTCATTTTTAAAGTTTCTTTTACTATGATCCAAATTTTGTCTTCATTTTTTATTTATGATTTATAATTTGAAAATTATTTTTCTTTGGATCCTTGTTTTTTATATACTTTGTAGATACTTTTGATTGGATGCATTTTGTGGCAAAACATTGATGGATGTATGAATGTCATGATTGATATCATGACATACATAATGAGGATTTAGCAGGGTAAGTTTAAATAGCTAAGAGTCACCTAAGTTGGATGTCATGACTGAATGTTATGACATCAAGCGTATGACATCAGGGCACGCAGGTATTAGTTTCTGTTATTAGCTCAAGCTATACTTCAGGAAACATTTTAGGAAGCCTAGTTATCTTAGGTAACATATCAGGCACTGCTAAGGATAACATGGAATGCCCTAGACTCAATTGGACGTACGCAGCTTCATGAAGAGAGGTTTATCTTGGGTAAACCTAACTTATGCACGAAGGCCCAAAGATAATCTGCTACTATAAATAACAGAGGATCAATCCTAATCAGGCAGAGATTGGAGAGTGTAGTTTGTGAGTGGAGAAGTCTGATGGTATCAGTTGTTCTTCACGTGTGTATTATGTCTTAGGATACTTGTATGCCAAGCAATTATCTGCTGCATGATTGCTTTGGTTTAGTGTGTGTGAACTGTTTATTCAGTGTTTCACTCTAAGCTTTTAAGCAAGAGTGGTGTGTCACTTGATCAAAGCTGTGAAGCAAGATCAAGGTGTGTTTGAAGTGTGTCTTCAATTTCTCTTTTGTAACTTTGAACTGGTTGATATCACTGCTGTGGTTGAGGGGGAGTGAGTTGGTAACTCTGGTCTAGTGTTAGGCTGAAGTGTTATTGGGTATGTCTTAAGTGAAGAGTGAAAACTGGTTGTTTAACTCTGAATTAATTCTACTAATAGTGAATTTCCTCCCTGGCCTGGTAGCCCCCAGATGTAGGTGTGGTTTGCACTGAAATGGGTAAACAATTACTTGTGTTATTTACTGTTTTCACTGTTGGGTACCTAGAATTTAATTGGCATCAGAGCAGGCACCCTGCCTGTTATCTTCTGGGTGAGATCTAGGGAAGAAAAATTCTGGTACTATGGATAAGGATATAGGATTCATAAATAGACCACCAATTCTGGATGGCTCTAATTATGACTACTAGAAACCTAGGATGATAGCCTTCTTGAGGGCTTTAGACAACAAGGCATGGAGAGCTGCAAATTCAGGATGGGAACATCCAGTGAAGACTGACAAGGATGGATTATCTGTGTTAATACCTGAGGAAGAATGGACCAAAGAACAAGAGGCCTTGGCTCTTGGGAATTCTAAGGCTTTAAATGCCTTATTTAATGGCATAGACAAGAACATTTTTAGACTAGTGCATCATTGTGAACTGGATAAAGAGGTTTGAGATACTCTCAAAACAACTCATGAAGGAACCTCTAAAGTCAAGATGTCAAGATTACAAATGTTGACCACTAAGTTTGAAAATCTAAGAATGAAAGAGGATGAGACTATTCATGACTTCTACATGAACATTCTTGAGATTGCCAATACCTCAGAAGCTTTAGGAGAAAAGATGTCTGAAGAAAAGCTTGTGAGGAAGATTCTAAGATCTTTTCCTAAGAGGTTTGCCATGAAAGTCACTGCTATTGAAGAAGCTCAAGATATATGCAACATGAAAGTGGATGAACTCATTGGTTCTCTCCAAACTTTTGAGATGGGAATGTGTGATCAGGTTGAGAAGAAGAACAAAAGCATAGCCCTTGTCTCAAACACTGCAGATGACTCTGATGAAAATAATGATGGAAGTAAGGAGAATCTCTCAAAAGCTGTAGCTATGCTTGGAAGATAATTCAACAGACTCATGAAAAGGGTATATAAGAAGGGTATACTTAATGTCAAGAACATCTCAACTGACATTAACAAAAGATCCAAGTCTGAAGAAAAGTTCAACCAAGGCAAAGGAGCTCAGTGTTATGAATGTGAGGGATATGGGCACATTGGAGCTGAGTGTCCCACCTATCTCAAGAAGCAAAAGAAGGGCCTAGAAGTCACTTGGTCTGATGGAGGTTCTAAGAGTGGATCAGAAGAAACTGAACAGCGTATGCATATCTAATGGTGACTCAAGTGAAGATGAGCTGATCTTTGATGAACTTGCAGCCTCATATAAACAAATATACATAAGAAATGCTGAAGTATGTCAACTAGGGGAGAAGCATAAGAAAATCATCAAGAAGTTGGAAGCTGAGAAGAAGGAGAATCTTGCAACTATTGACTCACTCAACAGTGAGGTCAAAATTTTAAACTCCAAACTTGATCAGATGACAAAATCTGTCAAGATGCTAAACCCTAGGACTGACACTCTAGAAAAAATCCTACAGAGTGGACAGCAAGCTGGAAACATGTCTGGACTAGGATTTGTTGGTGAACAGAAACCCACCTTGGGATTCAAGAAACCCAAGGCTGAAAATCATAGACCAAACCGGATGTGACGATCGATGTCACAACATCAAAAGAACAAAAACATGAATCAGGCAAGGAGAAAGTCCCAAAGGTGGAGGTGTCACTACTGTGGTAAATTTGGACACATAAAACCATTTTGCTTCAGTCTGCATGGATTTCCGAGTAACTCTCATCAAGATGCTCCTGTTAAGAAGCAACAATGAGTGGCAAAGGAGGTTGGTCTGATAGCTCATACTTCTCTGAGAGTGTCAGCTAAAGAACACTGTTATTTTGATAGTGGCTGCTCTAAGCACATAACTAGAATAAAGAATCTATTGGTGGACATCAAACCACATTCCACCAGGTATATGACCTTTGGTGATGGAGCACAAGGGGAAATCAAAGGTGTTGGGAAACTAGACTGTCCTGGAGTCCCTAACCTAGACAATGTATTGCTGGTGAAAGGACTGACTGCCAAATTAATCAGTATCAGTCAGCTCTGTGATCAAGGACTCAATGTCAACTTCACTAAGGGAGAATGTGTTGTCACAAATAGAGATAAAAAGGAAGTCATGAGAGGAGCTAGGTCTAAAGATAACTGCTACTTGTGGGAGCCTCAAATCTCAAGTAACTCCATTGTCTGTTCTATGGCCAAAGAAGAAAAGAAAGTCAAACTATGGCATTAAAAACTTGGACGTCTTCATCTTAGAGGGATGAAAAAGATCATATCCAAGGAAGCTGTGAGAGAAATTCTAAAGCTGACTATTGATGAAGGTAAGGTCTTTGGTGAATGTCAGGTTGGCAAGCAAACCAAGATGTCACATCCAAGAATTGGCCATCTTGCAACATCCAAGGTTCTTGAACTGCTGCACATGGACCTGATGGGGCGAATGCAGGTAGAGAGTCTTGGTGGAAAAAGGTATGCTTATATAGTTGTTGATAATTACTCCAGATTCACCTGGATAAGTTTCATCAGAGAAAAATCAGATGTATTTGAAGTCTTCAGAGAGCTGTGTATCAGAATTCAAAGAGAAAAAGAATGTGGTATGGTCAGGATCAGAAGTGATCATGGTAAGGAGTTTGACAACTCTAAGCTTGTTGAATTCTGCTCATCTGAAGGAATCAGTCATGAATTCTCCTCCCCTATTACTCCTCAACAAAATGGAGTAGTGGAAAGGAAAAACAGGACTATCCAAGAATCTGTTAGAGCCATGATTCATGCAAAGAAATTACCTATGCATTTCTGGGCTGAGGCAATGAACACAACCTGCTATGTTCACAACAGAGTCACCTTGAGAAAAGGAACTTCCTCCACTCTGTATGAACTATGGAGAGGAAGGAAACCAATTATGAAGTATTTTCATGTTTTTGGAAGCAAGTGTTACATCTTGACAGATCGTGAACAAAGGAGAAAAATGGATCCCAAAAGTGATGAAGGGATATTCCTGGGATACTCTACCAACAACAGAGCTTATAGAGTATTCAACTCCAGAACACAAGTCTTGATGGAATCCATCAATGTGATTATTGATGATCAACATGAAGAGACCAATGTCATGGAAGATGTTGAAACATTCCTTGAGACACCTGCAGATGTTATGGTCAATACTGAAGATACTCAAGATGTAACTCCTGATTCTGAATCAGAAACTCCCAACAGAGAACCTTCTTTTAGGATCCTGAAAGATCATCTCAAAGATCTTATCATTGGAGACCCCAACAGTGGTGTAAGAACCAGAACCAGAGAGATCGTCTCAAATTCATGCTTTGTATCCAAGATTGAGCCCAAAAATGTGAAGGAGGCATTAACTGATGAATATTGGATCAAGGCCATGCAAGATGAATTGGAACAGTTTAAACAGAATGAAATGTGGGAATTGGTTCCAAGACCTGAAGGAACAAACATCATTGGAACCAAGTGGATTTACAAGAACAAGTCTGATGAACAAGGAGTTGTAACCAGAAACAAGGCTAGATTAGTAGCACAAGCTTATACTAAAGTTGAAGGAATTGACTTTAATGAAACTTTTACACCAGTTGCAAGACTTGAGTCAATCAGGCTATTGTTAGGAATTGCCTGCATACTAAAATTTAAACTATTCCAGATGGATGTGAAGAGTGCTTTTCTGAATGGATATCTGAATTAGGAAGTATATGTGGCACAACCCAAGGGATTTGAGGATCCTAACTTGACAAACCATGTATATAAGTTGAGGAAGACACTGTATGGATTGAAGCAAGCTCCTAGAGCTTGGTATGAGAGACTGACTGAATTCCTTACCACCAATGGATACAGAAAAGGAGGGATAGACAAGACCCTTTTTGTAAAGGAGGAAGGTGGAAAAATCATGATTGCACAAATTTATGTAGATGACATAGTGTTTGGAGGGATGTCAGACGAAATGGTGAAACAATTTGTTAATCACATGCAATCTGAGTTTGAAATGAGCATGTGTGGTGAATTAACTTACATCCTTGGATTGCAAGTCAAGCAAATGGAAGACTCTATATTTATCTCCCAAAGTAAATATACCAAAAACATAGTCAAAAAGTTTGGGATGGACAATGCTGGTCACAAAGGAACGTCTGCACCCACTCATCTGAAGTTATCAAAAGATGAGAATGGTACTAGTGTTGATCAAAGCCTGTACAGAAGCATGATTGGAAGCTTGTTGTATTTAACAGCTAGCAGACCTGATATTGCCTTTGCAGTTGGTGTGTGTGCTAGATATCAAGCAGATCCTAAGGTAAGTCACATAAATCAAGTCAAAAGGATTCTTAAATATGTGAATGGAACTTGTGATTATGGTATACTTTACTCTCATGGGCGTGATCCTACTTTATCTGGGTATTATGATGCTGACTGGGCTGGAAGTGCTGATGATAGAAAGAGCACCTCTGGTGGATGCTTCTTCTTAGGGAACAACCTTATATCCTAGTTTAGCAAAAAGCAAAATTGTGTCTCATTATCCAATGTTGAAGCTGAATACATAGCAGCTGGTAGCAGTTGTTCTCAACTGGTCTGGATGAAGCAAATGCTGACTGAATACAATGTCACTCAGGATGTCATGATATTGTACTGTGACAATCTAAGTGCTATCAACATTTCCAAGAATCCAATTCTGCATAGCAGAACCAAGCATATAGATATCAGGCATCACTTCATAAGAGACCTTGTGGAAGACAAAGTGATCACCCTAGAACATGTGTCCACTGAATTATAGCTAGCTGAAATTTTCACAAAGGCTTTAGACGCTGCTCAATTTGAGAATCTAAGAGGAAAATTGGGAATTTGCATGTATGAGGACCTATAGCAATTACTAGCCAGAGGGAGTGTTTTGAACAAACGATGTTTGATTGGAAAACACGTGGTAAAACCTGCGTATTTAATGCATTCCACACCCTTGACCTGTAAAGCTCGGCATCCCACACCACTTTTCTTATCCCTCATCCAATTCACTCAGTTTTACTACTCTCCCAAATCTCTCTCAGACCTTCATTCTCAATCTCCACTCAGCATCAAAATGTCTTTCCATCATGGTGCCCCTTCATCCAAGACCCCTCCCAAATCCTCAGCAGAAGAGTCCAAGGGCAAGTACCCTCCTCCCACTGCTGACGAACTTAGGCGAATCAGCAACAGGGAAGGCTCAGCATATGTGGACAAATCCACTAGGGAAATTGTCGATAAGATTTTCCAGAAAGGGCTACCTGTGCGTGGCATAACTATTCCTTTTGCTCGCATTGATCCTCCTCACAAATCTGATAATACTCATGGCTCCAGCAGTGTAGCTAGGCCACAGGAAGATTCTGATGACAGTGATGAGGATATCTCAACAAATAGTGATGACAGTGACTCCAGCTCCTCTGAGGAGGAAGATTAAAATGGTGGTGGCTTGCTGTGTGGCTCAGGATGATGGTTTGCTTGGGCTGATGATGGTGTGCTGCTGGTGATGGTGAAACTAGTTTGTTTTTGTTCCTTCCTTAGATTTTTGCTTTTTTTTACAGCTGAAATATTTGTATTGCTCATCATGAGCTTTATGTTGTAATGACCCCTAACTTCTGCACTTCCATATTTTTTGATCTATACTATTTAGTTAGTTTTGATCTAAATTTGTGGCTAAAAAAAGGGAGAAGTGGTAGTAACACAGCAGGGCTAGATGTGTATGTGTGTATCTCACAGGTGGAAGACTTGGGTATTGGTGCTAATGTGCATGCTTGCAGGTGTGATAACAGGATGCTGTTGCTGCTGTGTGAGTTCCTAGTGTGTGTAGGAATGCATGTTAGAAGTGTGTGAGTTTGGATGAAGTTGCTAAGTTGTGTGTGAGTGGTGCTGTTACTCTAAGTATGTTTGCAGGTGGATGTTAGATGTGTGTGTTCCTTGATGGAACCTAGTAGTAGTTGAGCTACTATTAGTGTGTGTGCCTGCAGAGTGTTTGCAAAATGCGTGTGTGGCTGTGCATCTTTTCAAGGGGAGTAGCACAGGATGTAACAGGTGATTGTGTTTTTCAGGATGTCATCTTGAATGTCCTGACATCCAGAATCCAGTCTGGATAAATATGTGTGACTGTTGTGTGTGCAGGTTGTGTGTGCACTGATGTGCTGTGCATCAGTTGAGGGGGAGTATCACTAGATGATCCACAGATCAGTGTGATACATGTCCTTAGAGTGTGAAGATGACTCTGATATGGTGAGATAGTTGTGTGTGTTGCTTTCCTGCATGTATGGTATGATTTCTCCTGCTTGTGATCTCTGATATGGTAACAGAGTGTTTAAGGAAAAAATTTGCCAAAGGGGGAGTTTGTAGATGCTTTTGATTGGCTGCATTTTGTGGAAAAACATTGATGGATGTATGAATGTCATGATTGATATCATGACATACATAATGAGGATTTAGCAGGGTAAGTTTAAATAGCTAAGAGTCACCTAAGTTGGATATCATGACTGAATGTTATGACATCAAGCATATGACATCAGGGCGCGCAGGTATTAGTTTCTGTTATTAGCTCAAGCTATACTTCAGGAAACATTTTAGGAATCCTAGTTATCTTAGGCGACATATCAGGCATTGCTAAGGATAACATGGAATGCCCTTGACTCAATTGGACGTGCGCAGCTTCATGAAGAGAGGTTTATCTTGGGTAAACCTAACTTGTGCACGAAGGCCCAAAGACAATCTGCTGCTATAAATAATAGAGGATCAATCCTAATCAGGCAGAGATTGAAGCGTGTAGTTTGTGAGTGGAGAAGTCTGATTGTATCAGTTGTTCTTCACGTATGTATTGTGTCTTAGGATACTTGTATGCCAAGCAATTATCTGCTGCATGATTGCTTTGGTTTTGTGTGTGTGAACTGTTTGTTCAGTGTTTCACTCTAAGCTTTTAAGCAAGAGTGGTGTGTCACTTGATCAAAGCTGTGAAGCAAGATCAAGGTGTGTTTGAAGTGTGTCTTCAATTTCTCTTTTGTAACTTTGAATTGGTTGATATCACTGCTGTGATTGAGGGGGAGTGAGTTGGTAACTCTGGTCTAGTGTTAGGCTGAAGTGTCATTGGCTAGGTCTTAAGTGAAGAGTGCAAACTGGTTGTTTGACTCTAAATTAATTCTACTAATAGTGAATTTCCTCCCTGGCTTGGTATCCCCCAGATGTAGGTGTGGTTTGCACTGAACTGGGTAAATAATTACTTGTGTTATTTACTATTTTCATTTACAGTTGGATATTAAGTTCAGTAGTCTGTGTTACAGTGGATGTCATAACATCAATGATAACATCCACTGTTGGGTACCTAGAATTTCATACTTATTCTCACTTTTTTTTTGTTATTTTTTGATGTTTTTTTTAAAATTTCTTTTAAAAATCATGTGAGTATCTTAGTTCTTGACTTTATTTCTATTGTGGATTATTAATTGTTGTTTGTTTTGGATCTTAAATCTTGATAAGATTTCGTCAATATCAATGGACTTTGGGTGTCAATTTTATCCACCAAGAGAGGTGATTGATATTGATGATGATTTAATCGATTTAAGATTCAAATTGTTGATTCTTTTCATCTTGATCTCTTTCTTCTTCTTTTTCTTTTGATCGATGAAATCAATGGATCATGGATTGTTGATTATCAAGGTTGTTTAATCTTCATATTATTTCAAATCTATGGATGAATGATCATTGAGATAATTCTCCATATTTTGGAATAGTGATAGATTACCTTTGATTAATCGATGAAATTTTTTGATTAAGATGAGATCACCACCTTCTTTTCTGTTCGTGCAGTATTGCTTTCGGAGAGTGGTTTACATATCACTTCTCTAGCATGCATTGGCACTAGCATTTTATTGACCGGCCTCAGATAGTCGTGGTTTCTAATTTTAGTGTCCTAATTCTAACAATATCTTTGTTTAATTTTGTTTATATTTCCTTCTTACTCCATATCTCTTTACTTTTATGCTTCAATATTATCATTTCATATCATGTCTTTGTTTATGTTTATGTCATTTTTCTTTAGTCCACTTGGACTATATCTTGTTCAAAACACTAATAAAGGATCCAAATCTCTAAAAAAATTGGTGCTATTAACTTTTTGGTTATGCTTTTGGACCATTTTTGGACCTGTGGACTCAAAATTAGGACTATCTTTCCTATGCTTGGAGTGTTGTGGATCTTGGCCTTTATTTGGCTTGCTCATTAGCTTATGCTTTAAATCGGATGTAATTCTTTTTGCTTGCTATGGAGTGTGCTACAAGTTGTTTAGATCCTTCCTATCTCTAGCTTTTGTTTTGTTTTCTAGGGTAGTCCCTTCATCTCCTCCCCTTCTTCAATTTTCAAAACCTTCTCCCTCTTTCAAAACCTTCTTGTTTTTTTTCAAACTTCAAAACCGCTTTCGCAATAAAACCTTGACTTTTGTCAAGTGATTTTCAAACTTTATTCTTCTTAATAAAAGTCAATCAATGTTAATCATGCTTTGACCAATTTCAAAAGACATGAAAATACAAAAAAAACTCATCAACTATTTTTGTGCCTTTATGCACTTTTCATTTTAAAACTTTTCATAAAGTTTAGACATGAGTCATTTCCATAGTTGAGATATAATTCTCCTATTCTCCATAGTATTAAGATGTTTACATTTTCCACTTTGATGTTGAGTGATAGACTTGTTGATAATCCAAGCAAATCCTCCATCTTTAGGTGACGCAAATATTGTCTTATACTTGTGGGCGACTAGTCGTAGTTTTCTCCTTAAAATGACGACTTGTCTTTATATTTAAAATCAATCAAAACCAACAAATTTTTGTTATTTGATCCTATATTGCACTTTGTGGGTACGTAGGCATGAGGCGATAAGTCTCTCCAAATACAAAAATTTAAAAAATATTTCTCTTCTCATCTCCCCAATCTCTTTTCCAACAAACCATTTTCAAGCCAAAAAGCATAAATATTTCAAAGGGCTCCTATATAGTATTATAGACGTTTTGGGTGCTAACGCCTTCCCATTGCGTAACCAACACCCTTACCTAGATCTCTTTTCTTGTTCTTGTTTTATAACTCTTTGGTTTTGTTCGCTCTTTTTCCTTTCCTTTTGGATAAAATAAAAGTGCGGTGACGACTCTTGCATTTTGAGTTAAGTTAATCAATAGCTTACACTCATGATTTTTACTGCTACACTAATTTAAATTTTATTCAAATTATAGATGTTTAACAACCAGAGAAAAAAAATAACCGAACACCATTCACACAAGAAGATATAGAAAAGGTCTGTTCACATTGGTTCGGTTGCTTCCTAAAGTTTTTTTAATTTATAGGAATGATAATTTCTCTAAGTTGTTTCCTTATTAATCGAATAACCATTTGTATATATTTTTGTTTTGTGGTAAAAAAATTATGCGTGCCATTTTGGTTTGGTGTAAACAATTTATTTTGATACATATATAATGTCACTACAAAAATACATTTTATGAAAAAACTTTCACGTCACCCAACAAATAATTAAGGTATAAACACTGGGACCGCAACATTTTATTTTATTTTGTCGGTTGCTTCACGCAATCGAGGGGTGAACAAACTAAGGGATACACTTTGAATCTCAAAAACTGTAGTTTATTTTTTATTTATTTTATAATGGCGTCATTATATTTTATTTAAATATTAAGTCATCTATTATTTTCGTTAACCTAACAACCAAGGAAAAAGACTACTCAGTTTTGCCTATAAAAGCATTTGTTCATTAAATGTTTCCCTAACAAACTCATATGTTGCTGCTCTAAACCCGTAAGCAACATTCTCTGAGATGAATTGAAATACATAAAAATATTTTAAGGTTTCTTAATAGTTAGAAAATCTTTCAAGATTGTGTGTTGTTGTTGTTGTTATTACATTCATTCATTGAAAAAACTAATTTTACAAATCTTGAACAAACCATTTTTCTGCTCTTGCAATCTATTTCACAAAATGGTGTTTTGTTGTTGTTGTTGTTGTTGTTGTTGTTGTTGTTTTTGTTGTTGATTTTACCATTTGCAATCCATTTTCATATTTGAGAATAATTTCTCAATGTTGTCATCCAAGACAAAAATTCAATGATTTACTTCTTTTCTTGGCTGACAACATTGAAAAACACATTCCTAACCATACTTATAAATATTGCAACCCAAAAAGAAAATGATGGATGGTAAAAATTTGTAAGTGATATACCTTACAGGTTACCATTTTCTTTTTGACCTTGCAATAAAAGTAATCTATTCCCTCGGGTGGGCTGAAAGTCGCGGGGGAAAATCATTAACTTATTTTATTTTTATTTTAAAAAAGAAATAACTTAATACCTTGGTGTTAATAAATATTTGAGGAAAAAAGTGATGTATTTTTTATTATAAGAGAATTATTTTCGTCCATGTATTGATTTTCAACGCTCATGACATTGTCAACCCATTAATCCACAATATACATTATTGATCTGCATGGAACCCTCATGCTAGCCAATCAGAACACGAATGCCACAAAATCTCTTGTAACAATATTGTCTTGTATTATTGCCACAAAGGGTTGACAATATACATTATTGTCTTGTAACATGATAAATTATTTTCCTTATCTAACATTTGTAAATTTTTTACCATAAACAAATGCATTCAAAGAAATTGAAAATATATTGATTACATGTGTATGCAAAAAAGTTTAGTATTTGATCTTCACCAAAATTCAAGACGAAGATGATGCAAAAGCTGCTGAATTTTCCAACAAATTTGTATTTATAGTTTGTAAAAAAATGATGAAAAATTAAAAAAACTTATATTTTAATAAAACAATATATATATATATATATATATATATATATATATATATATATATATATATATATATATATATATATATATATATATATATATATATATATATATATATATATATATATATATATATATATATATATATATATATATATATATATATATATATATATATATATATATATATATATATATATATATATATATATATATATATATATATATATATATATATATATATATATATATATATATATATATATATATATATATATATATATATATATATATATATATATATATATATATATATATATATATATATATATATATATATATATATATATATATATATATATATATATATATATATATATATATATATATATATATATATATATATATATATATATATATATATATATATATATATATATATATATATATATATATATATATATATATATATATATATATATATATATATATATATATATATATATATATATATATATATATATATATATATATATATATATATATATATATATATATATATATATATATATATATATATATATATATATATATATATATATATATATATATATATATATATATATATATATATATATATATATATATATATATATATATATATATATATATATATATATATATATATATATATATATATATATATATATATATATATATATATATATATATATATATATATATATATATATATATATATATATATATATATATATATATATATATGGCGGAGCCAGAAAGTTTTTGAAGTCTGGGCAAAAATTTAAAGACAATAAATTCATATTGTATATATAAATAGTTATTAATCAAAATAAAAAAAATTTAATTTAATTGATTTCGGCAGAATTTTAAAACTAACATAGCCATTTCCAATTTGAGGCTGATACTAACATGGAATATCATTTCATGTGATTCGTAATAATTTTTGAAATTAGCAACAAGTTAACAACATAATTTTATTTACTAACTACTGTAACTACAAACTAAATTTAAAATACAAATTTCTAGTTAACATCAATTGAACCATATAATTTAGAGTGAACATAAATTGAAGAATTGGACCTAATATATATTTTATATTATTTGAGGATAAAATTTATTCTTTTCTTCTTCTTTTTTACAACACTATACATGTTTTTTTTAATAATTTTAGTAGCTGCTACTTTTATGTTAAATTTTATTTTTTCAAGTATTCATTTTTTGTTTTTAGTTAATTTGGTCATAAATAGCAACTTTATTTTAATTTTGCGCTTTTTGTAAAGTAGTTGAATCTAAATATTATCATATAAAAAAAATTAATATAATGTATGTTTAATTGCATAAAAAAGAAAAAAAATTGTTTTATTTATGAAAATTGTTTAAATTACGGCGGTTAAAACTGCCATTATCAATGACAAAAAACCGCCTTTTTATTTAATATATATTATGACATGAGAAATTTTATTCAAAGTACTTTCTGCAATTTTCGTTAATTGTGGCGGTTTTAACCGCCATAACAGTACTTATTTACCGCCACAATTTTCATATTATTTTATAAAAGAAGGCAAAATTTTGGGGTCGAGCCCGGGCACATGCCCAGCCTGGCCGGGCCTTAAAACCGCCCATGTATATATATATATATATATATATATATATATATATATATATATATATATATATATATATATATATATATATATAATCATGTTTTTAAGAAAGGACAAAATGTTGTCGTTCCAGATCAAACTAATGACCTGGTAAAATTTCCCGCCCTTGTTTAGAAGTTCAATAGAAGGAAAAAGTGACGCACTTTCCTTATCACGCTTCTTCATCTCGCCCACGAAACCGATATAAAAACAATACTAACCATGATAATATCACTTATTCCTAATAATGTGTATATATAGTTGTTTCACAAATGTGTCATTTGATAGTGTTTAACAAAATGTGTATATAAGTTTTGCCTAAAAATTAAGTAAAATTTTAAAATTTTATATTTAAAAAAAACAAGGGATTTTCCTTCGGTTGGAACTTCGAATCGAATTAAAAAGACTCACATTTCACCTCAGTTATTAAAGAAATCGAGAGCACAAGTAGGACACTTTCAAATTTTGAAAATATAAAATTTGTTGTTGTTTTGGACCGAAATCCTGACTAGTGTCAATTTTCCCTTCAGTTGGCAGTTCAAGCGATGAGAAAAATGATGTATTTTCCATTACACTTACTTTTTTTTATCAATGGAGATAAAAACACTTTTTCAACTAAGGTAAAAGCACATAGTAGTGTTTGGGATTTACATGCATGTGTTAATAATGAATCATGCTTAGTTGATGTTACACGAAAAAAAATAATTAATTTAGACTAACAAATTATACAAATATGGTAAAGAGAGTGATTTTTTTTATTGGATTTTTAAACTTCGTTTGATAAAAAAATTAACAAGTAAACCATGTTCTCATTTTTTTTCAATAGCCTTTGATCAGTCACCATTTGTACTATATTTTCATCAGTTATTCGACAAGAATCCAGGTACTCCGTGGCACTTTGCACTTATTTTGTTACCGTTTGCGGCAATTTTATTTACCATAAGTTTTCTACTCGTTTTATTGTTTTAAGCTTTATTTCAAGTTTTCTACATTTTATGCTTTGGTTGTTTGCCTTTGATTTTTTTCTAGGACCAATTAATAGAACTAAAAGACTCGATGCGAGAAAGTGTAAAAATATGGAGTTTCGGTGGAAGTTGGCTCAACCTACAGGAGGCCTGCTACAGCCACCGGTCTCACCTGACACGGGTCGTAGCAGGATGAAAGATGAGACAAGTATCAAGAAAAACTAAGAGACCTTGGAGCAACACGGAACCCCGTAGTACCTGACACGGGCTGTGCCACAGGGTCAGGGACTTGGAGGAAAAATTGGAAAACACAGAAGAGCAACACGGGCGCCCGTAGCACCTGACACAGGCCATGTCACCTCAAAATGCTGATTCTCCTATTTTCTTGTTTTTGGTCCAAGTGTTGAGCTGCGAGGGTGTTTTGGGCATTTCCAACCAATGCCATTGGATTTTCACTATTTAGAAGAGTTTTTACGAGGAATTAGGGGACTTTTCTAGAGGAAGGAATTACACGATTCAAGAAGAGAGAAGACAAGGTTTTTGGAGGGCATAAGATTTTCATGAGCGGAAGCAATTGATGATCCAAGTTTACCCCAATACTTGTAATGTCTATTCTTTATTTTGTATTTCGTTTGAAAAATATGAGTAGCTAAACTCCCCAATGTTAAGGGGTGTCCCTGATTTGACTCTATAAACGACGTTGATTTCTTATTTTTAGTTATATATATTTGTTTTTCTTAATCAATTTAATCGTACAATGTTTCTAATGCCTTCTCTATGGGCCAATAGGGATTGATTAACGATTAACAATTAGGTTGAACCACCATTGTTAATGCTTTTGTACGATTACACTATAGTAGATATCACCTAGGACTAGGGATACCCTATAGAAACCGGTACATTCTTGACAATTCAAATGTTTGGTTTCATCATAAATTCCTAAGGACTAAGAATTTAGGATGATTGAATAGAGGTTTTCCCACTAAGGACTTAGTGGGAAATAGACTAAATAACCGGTAATTGATTATTTTGGACTTGTTAATGAAATAAGGATTTAGAGTTGTTACATGACAAATCATACACCTTGCCCTAGCATGTTTCTCATATTTGTCAAAACCAATTTACTATTCTATCATATTTACTCACTGTTAATTCATAATTTGCAAAACAAACCCAAACTCTAGCTTTTGTTTAATTGAACCATTATTTGAACTCAATATTTGCACTGAGTCCTTGAGATCGACGTTCGGGGAAATTTCCTCATTATTACTGCAAAAGACAAAATAGTATACTTGCTATTTTTCGATCAAGTTTTTGGCGCTGTTGCCGGGGACTACCAATGATTATAGAGTTCATAGTTTTATTTTTTGTCGCTGTACAATGAAAATTTAGTTTTTATTTTCTTTTTATTTTTATTTTATGTTTGTTTTATCATAAAAAAACAAGATTCGTATTAGTGTTGCTTCATGAATTCTTCTATAATATGTGACTAATACAATGTCTGAGTTTTGTAGTCATGAATTATTTTTATACATTGCCACCTGTATCTCCTGCATGTTGGTCGCCTGATTCGGGAATCACTTTGAAAGAGGAGACTAAAAGTTTTAAAGCATATAAGAGAGAGGTAAGAATTCTTATGAATGAATGAGAGGAAGCTAACTTTTATCCAGATAGGTTTATTTGGCGAGAGTTCAGGTTGGAAGAAGAATGTGTGAAAGAAGAAGAAAAAGGCATAACGTCGGATGAAGAAGATGCATTAGAAATAGAAGAATTTGAGGTAAACAAGAAATACATGGAAGGAGAAAGAAGGAAACTTAAAGATGATCTAGTGCTGGATGAAAATGTAGATTTAACAATTTGTGAAGATGTAGACATCCAACAAGAAAATCTTCAAGCAAAACGTATCCCAAAAACTATTTTAACAAGGAAAATTAATGGCAAGAGATTGACAAAGTATTAGATGTCATTTATGCCTTGTTCACTCAAATCAAACTGAAAAAGATTTGGAAACAACATCATCAATACCTCAAGTTCATGGGATTGCTACAAACAAAAGAAAGAAAAAGATGATGTGTTATTTGTTTCATATATGTCACCTTAACATAGTATGAGTCGTCGAGCCATGCGACGTTAAACAAAGCGCTACATGGGAGGCAACCCATGCTTTTGATTAGTAAGCCATTTTTTGTTGTTGTTGTTGTTGTTGTTTCTTTTTCTTTTTTTGAGTTAGGTCAGACACAGATTTTTACATAGGCAAGGAGTAATAATGGACAATGTGAAAACCATGATGCGACAATTAATGTTGCATTTTCCTCCGCCTCCTCAGTAGGATCACTGTGAGTTACCCTTCTCCACCTTGTTCTAAAACATTGAGGCTAATGTTTAGTTCAAGTGGGGGGGGGGGGGGTTCTTTTACTGTTTTTGTTATTTTTTCCTGTTATTTCCTTTTTTATATCTTTCGCTATCTGCTTATGTATCTTGTGCATTATGTGTTTTAAGTATTACATGTTCTTGGTTTAATTGTCTGGATAAGTGAGGAATGTAGTGATAGTGGATGACAAAGATCACTCCACTGGATGTGGAATAACCCCAAAGAGTTGATACTGTTGAAGGCGATTGGACGCAACTTTCTCGAGCTCGACTAACAGAGGAACCTATGCATCCAATGTTAAGAGGGAAGCGTCATCACACGATAGGTACGATGGACCCTGTCACCTTTACCTAACATGGTGAAAGCAGAAAAAAGCCAAACACAATATTCATCATGAGAGAAGATCCAAGTATGTCACTATCACTCAGAGTTTCTGTACATTCTTTTCGAATATCACTGCATGGTTACAAACACTGAGGCACATTGTTTCTTTTTACCCCTAAGCCTTTCTAGCCATTTCTTTTTTTTTTATAATTATTATCCATTATTAACCCCGTTGAGCTTGTATCCCTTTGTTTATTTTTATCACCGTGTTATCATAACCCATGGCCAAATCACTTCCATACCCTACTCAAATAAGTGTCATTTTTTCAACTCCGTGGTTCATTCGAAGTTTGGGGTAGATACACCTATGCTAAACAAGGTGAGTGCAAAGTAATTAAAAAAAATCCAGATAAAAAGAAAAAATGAAAAAAATATGATCGCACAAAGAAAAACGAGGACTCACCAAACATACTTAGTGGATACAATATGTACACAAAAAGAAAAAAAAAAGTAAAACTGAGTAGTTAAGCTAAATAACAAAAGAAAAAGGTTGTGTTTGAAGGTTCCCCACAATGACGGTTTAGAATGAACAATAGCGAAAGGAAATATAACACTTACTCTGAGCCCAAAAATTGTTTTCCCTCTTTCGTATCCCACCTTAACCTAAGCCCCGTTACAACCCTAAAGACCTTAAATAATGTGTGTTATGCACATGTGAAATGAAATTAGAATTTATTCAAGCTTATGAGTTGATATTGCATATTGTGAACTTTTGAGTGCAACACTTAAACCCTAAGAGTCTTGGTGAGAGTGAGGAATAAGTTGACAGGTAAAATAGTACTTTAATATGGAAGTGCAACGGAACAATTGACTGAGGAACACATGGGACTTTGAAAGAAGAAGCGAGAGTTGGTTGCGAAAAAATCTCAGTGGTACTGTGGTAAGCATTAAATTTTGGGGGTGACATGTTGTATTGTCTTGAGCATTAGTTGAGGACAAGCAATGAGATAAGTTTGGGGTTGTGGTGTATTATTTTTTCCTTCTTTAAAACATGCTCAACAAAGTACATGAATCGACTCAATTGGTATCGGATGCAAGGGTGCAGATTCGAATTCATGACATCTCACTTGTTCACTTTTAAAAAGTAAACTTCAACCATTAAATTGTTATAAATTATTAAAAATTAAAAATCTTGAGTGTGTTCCAAAATGACAAGAAATATATGCAAGTGAAGGTTAATTTTTTAATTCAGAAATAGGTAAGACTTATGAAGTTTTGCAGTAGGTAGTATCATACCCTAACTTTTACCCCTAAGATCCCACCTTCATTTGCATCAATTATGTAGCATTAATAACTTTTTTTTGTTGTGTTTTTTATGTTTTTCTAACTCCATGAAAATACAAAAATATGTCTTGCTTGCTTTGTTTACAAGTTAGGGTTTTTGCACCAAGAAGTTCAAGTGGTTGATCAATCAAGATTTAGTGTCATCCACAACATTTTAAGTTTCTCTACTAATACATGGAGATCAAGAGTTTCTTTTCATCAATAATAAAGTTTGAGTTTGCATCAATTGAAGTTCATCAAGTTCCAATTCATCATGTGCTCCAAATTAGGGTTTTCGTCAAAGTCAGCTTGATGTTGACTCTTTGACCAAAACATAATATCACGGCTTGGAACATGATTCAAAGGCTTCAAGTACATCTTTGTGATTCATTATTGTGATTCAATTGTCTAAAGAAGTTTGATCTATTTGTAGTTGAAGAATTTTAATTCAATGGCTAAAAAGTCAATAGATGCTCAAAGTCAAAGTTTGACTTTTGACAGTTTTGGTCAACTATGGATTTATCAAGTCAAGAATCAAGAAAGTTTGGAAAATGATTTAGTTTGATTAAAGTAAATCAAGAAAATCAAGGAAAAGGTCAAAATTTGTCAAAATTAGGGTTTTGGAAATTTCCTTAAGTACCAAAAATTCATGTGCAATTGACCAACTTTCCAAGGCCATGGTGTTTGATCCAAGCATTCAATTGACTGAAATTAAAGATGATTTTTGATACTACAAGTTTTTGAAAATTTTAATCCATAAGCTTTCTTGAAGTGGAATAATTGATGGTGATATTTGAGGTTTCAAGTTGTTGCAAGATTCAAATCACTTAGAATTGTTTCTAAATTTTTAGCCTTTCCAAGTGCATAACTTTATGGTCAATTTGTGAAAAATCCAACTAAATCATTTAGAATTGTTGCAAGATTCAATTTGGACCCCTATAATAAGGACAAAAACCTGCTCCAACTACTGCACCTGATCTACATTCTTTGCATTATGTGAAAAAGTGAGTTTGATCAAAACTTGTTCAACAAGTTGTGAGATGGTTTCATATGAGTTCAGATGCCTAGAACAAGTTATCCAACCCTAAAACTGAAAGCTTAAAGTGTCCATCCAAGCCTAACCTGAGCCATAACATATGGTACCTCATTTTATCATTTTTGTTCAAATTGATCCAATGAGCAAACTTCCAAGCATCACATTTGATACAAAACTTTTCCTTAACCTAATCGGAACCTCTACATAAGCAAGCTTCATTTGGTAACCTCATGATCCATCACTAAGCACATAATTGACTTTAAACAAAAATTTCAAAAATTCCAGTAAAGCATATTTTTGAATCTCGCCCTCCATTCAATTTCATTCCATTTTCTCTTCATAAACATCATCAACAAATCATATAAGACTTTCAGAATGCATAGCTAATCATCTGTATCCATCAAATCACCATATCTAAGTTCATCTTCTTCAACCTACAACTTGATTTGGGTGGCGGGTTTCACAAGGATTCAAGTGATTCCAAGCATACCATTACACTTCTGGGGACTCAAGGAAGCTAGAGGGATCACTGCTTCATTACCGAAAGTGCTTTTGAAGGGGCAACAGATTCAATATGTTAGGTACAATTTTCACTTCTTGAACTCTACTTTGCAAGCATCATTCTGGTTCGTTCTTGTTACACTAATGTTCGTTTTGATATTGTTGTTTGAAGCCCCATGAAAATGGGCATTGATTGTTTGTATGTGATTTAGTTTTATTTTAAAGTTTTAGGGTTCCTCTGGTTTTTGATCAAATTCATGAGCTAGAGATAATATCAATGTAAACTAAGGCTATGGTTG
This sequence comes from Lathyrus sativus, assembly GCA_963859935.3. Taxonomy (NCBI): domain Eukaryota; kingdom Viridiplantae; phylum Streptophyta; class Magnoliopsida; order Fabales; family Fabaceae; genus Lathyrus; species Lathyrus sativus. The sequence continues at coordinate 353,128,968 of OZ012739.1, read as the reverse complement.
TATTCTTTGTGAAATTTTGAGCAAAATAACATATTCACATGTCTTGTTTGGTTCGTGTTTGATGGAATCATAATTTTGAATTTGTGATTGTCGCGAGGTTGAAGACGACTGTTTTGAGCGCGTTTTTCATTTAAAAAGTATTTCTAATATATATTATTTTGGTTTTAACGTAATGATAGGCCAGCAGGCCATAGGGTAGTGGTAAGGAGGTTATGTTGCAACCACCAGGTTCTGGGTTCAACACCTACGAACCTCCCTTTTTCTCCTTATTTTCTCTTTTCCTTTTTTCTTTATTTACTTTCTTCCTTTTTATTTTATTTTATTTCTTCTCACTTATTTTGTTTATTTTAAACCTTAAATATATAAAAATCTAAAAAATATTTTATTCTTATTAGTTTATTTTGTTTTTATTTAATTCATGATCACATGTTTTAGTTATATTTAACCACTTCTTATTGCTTCCTATTTTTAAGTTCATGCTTGATTCCTCAATAGCATGTCCTATGATTAATGTCATGTTAATGTTATGCCTTAGTTGCTCTTTTGTCTTGATAAATTCATGAGTATATTCTTGAGACATGTATGCTTGCATGATTTATGTGTTGGTGATTGGACCATCTATTAGGATTGAACATCTTGAAAAATTATGATCAATATGACTTGATGCTTGACTTCATTGTTTTTTGTTTGATTCTTTTGATGTTAGATTGATTTTTGGGTTTGACTAAAAAATGAATGTCCTTGATTCAAAACCCTACGGACTTGAGTTCTTGCTTTGATGTTTCCATGATACACTTGACATATTCAAACTTGATGCATGATTTGGGTTTTCAATTTGAAGTTACTTGAGATACTTTTCTTGTGTGGTTGTGTTGATTATTGAATCATTTCCAAATGTCTTGATATTTTCCTTACCATGTGTCTTGTATAGTTTGGTAGTTTATATGCTCATGTGACTGATGTTTGGATACTTCCTTTTGAGTGTTATCTCACCATGACATCTTTTACTACTATACTTTGATTCTAATCCACAACATGGCATGTGTTCTTCTTTGTGAATAAAACTTGTTTTTGTCTTGTGATCCTTGATTACTATATTTATGTTTCTTGAGTTTAAATCCAAGGGAAAGGGATCATAGTTGAACTATCGTCATATGCATGTTCATTGTGTGTCTTATTGAATCCTTTACTCATTTGCTTCATGTTTACCCTTAGGTTTCCATTTTCTAACTTGAACCTCTTTCTTAAAAAAACTGAGTTAGGTCATTTCATTTTCAGCTTTCTTTTCTTTTATAAATGCTTCAAGACATCTTAAGCATATCAAAATATTTTTCATAAGACTAAAAAACACAAAACTCATTCAAAGACTTTTGCCATTTGGCTTTTCCTTTAAAACATTTTCTAAAAAAGGATTAGACATGAGTCATCTCTATTTTTGAGATATAATTCACCTACCCATAACATTGTTGAGAATGATGTTGATTCTTTTCCACTTGAGGGAGGTATAAGGCATGCTTGTTTATTTTACATCCAAGTTGGAGCGTTTCTCTGAATTTGATGCAAAGATCCATCTTCCATGTGCTTGTGGTGGCATAGTTGAGTATTCTCCTTAAGATGACAAATTGTCTCTTCTTCGTTGAAAGGTCAATCATAACAAATCCTTTTGTATTTGTACCCCAAACTACGAGGTTTTGATCCTTTATTGGTACGTAGGCATAAGATTTCATGTCTTTCCAAATAAAACAATAAAAGAAACACTTGTTTTCTCATCTCCCAATCTTTTTCAGCAACCACTTTTAGCCAAAACATAGATATTTCAAGAGGTTCATGCAGAGTACTACAAATGCTTAGGGTGCTAGTACCTTCCGTTAGCATAACCAACCCCCGTACCTTTGATCTATTTATTGCTTTGCTTTTAACCTTGATTTCTGCTTTGCATTCTTATTATGGGTTTATTTGATCTTTTCCACTTCCATTGGAAAAATAAACGTTCGGTGGTGATATCTTGTTTTGCGAGTCAAGTTAGTCAATAGCTTGGTCTCCGATTCTTCACCGTGACAGAAATGACGACTTCATTGGGGACTCCCTAATAGGGTTAAACCTAACTTGTTTTATTTTTATTATTTTTGTTTGTTGTTTTTCTTTTTGGGTATTTTGTTGATCTATGAGTGCTGAGATAAGTCCTAACCCGGACTTGAGTGTGTAACACCCTTTCTACCCCACAATTTTAATGGAAAAATATTCACATTCATCAGAGTAAAATATTAAACTAAAAAAAAATCACCTCAAAGGGAGTACATTTCCCAATAAATCAAATATAGGTCAAGGCTCCGTAAACAACGGGTTTTCCTAAAAGTTATCAAAAATTGCTCAAAAGGCAGCGGAACTCAAAAGGGAATAATCCAAAGTTTTCCTTGTACGAAAACATAATCAAAATAAGAAAAATCAAATAAAACATGGTTTAACTCAAAGACCCCAACCCGATGTTACACTATCAGAGCAAAACCCTCTAAGTTAACCAAATGGCCAACAACTCAAAACTCCAAAAAGATCATCGATGACATCCATGGTTAAACCTGGTCATTTGCATGTTACCCACATAGAGGCAACATTCAAACAGGCAGGGTGAGTAAAACGATTCATAATAATCAATATAGGAAATAAATATATAAAACAACGTCATTTTCATACTATGCATCCTCATATTCGTCAATGGGCATCAAAGGCCACAACATCATAAATTACTCAAGATTGCCTCATAGGATATCAAGGAAACATCAAAAGCCATAACATCATAAATTACTCAAGATTATCTCATAAATGCAAAAGCAACAAGGCTCATGCATGTGGTACCAATCATCACAGCTCGATGGACACTGGGCCATCAAGCCTCCATAGATCCCCATCAATAGGATCAATTTTATACAAGAACCGGAGCACATCAAAATACCTCACATCTGCACAATGGGATTGAATCCAAAGAAATCAAGGTCCTGAACCAAAGTTCGGATGCACATGAATGCATGATGCACACGTCAATAATCATCCTCATAATAACGTCATAGGTGCATCATCATTCATCAAAATCATCATCATATATCATGTCATCATAGAATTATCAAAACTCATGGAACCATCATCATTACATCATAGGAATCATCATATAATCATGTACTAATCACAGTCATACTCATATTAATTCTTCAAAGAAATCACAACATCAAAACATCAAGGCATCACTGCACAAAATTAGAATTCACAAAACTCTGCTATGTTCGCTAGCAAGTTCGTTGTGCGAGGCTGGGACGAGTTTATTCGCTGTGCGAAGCATTATTCGTTGTGCGAACACGTGATTACATCAAAACGCTGTTATGCACCAGAACCAAAACCAACCTAAAAGTCCATACGATTCACTTCCCCAATAACCCAAAACATCCCTAAATGATTCCTAAGGTATTACGGCGATAAAGGTACAAAATCTACGACTTATTAGGCCAATCCCGTACCATATTCACGCTCTAATCCCCCATAAATCCTTACAAATGCACCACGGTCATTAGAGTTCTCACTATCTAATTTCCATATACGGTTAAAACCTCAACAACAGATTTTGGCCACGAAGGCCTACTTTCGCTCAAATCCCTTAAGACTCTTACCCCTTAAAAAGGCAACAACAATACAAATGCTCACAAAACCTTCTACCCTTAAATCCTTAAATTGGCTTTAAACACATTGAAATCACACATTGAAAACAATGAAGGCAATACTCCCCATACCTTAGTTGCCGACTCTAAGTCTTCTCCTTGATTCTCAAAAACCTTGTGAAGCTTTTGCCTCATTCCTCTTCCTCAGAGCTATGGCCTCTATTTCTTCTTTTTTCACGGTCTAACAAGAATGAATCTTAATTCCCTCAAAAATCCCTTTTTGTTAAACCTAACTTTGGGCCTATAAATTGGGCTTTTCCAATATTACCCTCACTAACTCCTCCTTAATTGTCCAATTTGCCCTTAGTTAACTTATATTTATTTAAATTAATAATAATACCAATATATTCATATTATATACTATTATTTAAATAAATAACTCAAAATCCATAATTCCCAATATTTCACATCAACCATCGAAAATCACCAAAAATGTGAATATTCATATTTAAATAAATTAAATAAATATTCCAATAAATTTGGGGTGTTACATAGTGCACAATGAGATAGGATGGTGGTATAATAAAAAGTTACATGTGTGGAGTAATCCTAAACATGAGTACCATATGATATAACCCACTCTATGGATACCCCTTTGATGATAGTATTTGTCGTTGCGAGTAGTCGTAATGGCATTACTACTGTTAACCTGGGAGTCTGAGAAGTTGAGGACCTTAGAACTCTATAACCCCTCTTGGCCTTTTTAGGATGTAGTCGGTGATTATTCATGTGTAGACCTGAGGTAGCTGATACATGAAACTACACTCAGACGAGTTTCTCTTGAGAATATTATTGGCCCGTGCAAGTAGTTGTGTAAGCCGGTAATATCCAAAAGATGGATCGATGACTCTGAGAACCTTTTAGAACCTTTTTCTTCAGGTACAATAAACCTTTAACACATACCTTGTGGGATGGTTAGACCCATAGCTCCATGCTCGGGACGTTAAACCTTTGGACCCTATTTGTGACATTGTTTATGGTTGTTGCATAGACATACATTCATGCATCCATGAAAACTCTTTTGGCTTGGTTTCAAGGAACTTAGATGTCTTTATTTGTAAACATTATAGGTATCATTATCATGGATTTTGGAAGAAGAAATAGTAAGAAGTATAGCTTCAAGAATCCTAATTTGACAGAGTTGAGAAAGTTAGGATCCATTATATCTAGTCCTAAGGATTTTAGAGGTCGTTGTGGAAAGCTTTTGGGTTTTCTTAAGACCAAGATTGAAGATGGAGTTCGTGACACTCATGTGCAGTTTTATGACCCTCTTTATCATTGCTTCACATTCCTTGATTATCAGCTTGTTCCTACTTTAGAGAAGTATTCGTATTGGGTTGGTTTGCCAGTATCAAACAAGATGCCTTTTATTGGTTTAGAGAAGATTCCTGAACCTTCATTCATTGCAAAAGTCCTTCATTTGGAGACATTTGATGTGAAAGCTAATCTTACTTCCAAAGGAGGAGTCCAAGGGATGACTTCCAGATTTCTGATGGGGAAGGCTTTTGTTTTAGCCAAAGCAGATAGTAGGGACGCTTTTGAAGCTATCCTCGCATTACTTATCTATGTTCTTGTGTTAGTCCTAAACATTAATAATTTTGTTGATGTTAATGCCATCCGGATATTCTTGATTGGTAATCCAATGCCTACTTTACTTGGACACAATGACCATTCTATTCACCTTAGGACTTCTAAAGGTGGTGGAGCCATCACATGTTGCGCACCTTTGTTATACAAGTAGTTTAAATCACACTTGCCTCGATCCAGACTCTTTGTGGATAATCCATATAAGCTTAGGTGGTATCAAAGGTTTATGTCTCTTACTCAAGCAAATTTGACTTGGTATAACCCAACTTATGATATTAGAGTGATCGTTGGCTATTGTGGGGAATTCCCTAATGTACCTCTTCTTGGTATACAAGGGGTAATTAATTACAATCCTATTCTTCCAAGGCGTCAGTTTGGATATCCTATGAAGGACAAGCCTCACAACATTTTGGTAGCAGGTTTCTTTTACCTTAATGAAGAAGGGAATTTATATTTGAAGGATAAGGTTGTATGTGCTTGGCGCAATATTCATAGGAAGGGTAAGATCGGTTGGAAAGGAAAAATTGTATTTCCTTTGAGCCCTACACTCAGTGGGTGCATGCCAGAGGTTGTGAACTCAAAATGCCCTACCCCCTTGAGAGGCCTTCACTACCATTTGTCATATCATCAACATCCACCGTCCTCATTGAGAATAGGGAAAAGTTTCAAGCAGTTTTGGCAAGGATGAAGCTAGAAAGAGACACTTGGGAAAGCAAGTACCATACTTCAAATGCTGGGAAGATGGAATTGGAGAAACAATTGAAGGAGAAGAATGATTTGATTGAGATACTTGAGTGACGTGCTGTAGAGAGACAATAGGAGTAAGAGAATTTATTTTTCTCTAGCGTCCAGCCAGTTCCTAGTATTCATGAGTATTTTGATATCCTTCCTACCTCAGGTGCTTGGAAGAAAATTGTCGATAAACATGTAGTTGAAAATGCTTAGTTGAGGAGGCAGAAGAGGAAGCATCAACAAGGAGTTGGTCCTTCTTCAGAGGGGATTCCGTAGGATCCATAGGTGTTAGAACACAGATTGGTTCTTAATATATCTCAATGTTTTGATGATAATATTAATGAAATTTTGTATAGAGAAAATATATACTCTAATTTTGTTCAAGTGTTTTTGTTTCAGATATCAAATAAATATTCATCTGAAGACAAAAAAAGAATTCCTCTGAACATTATATAACACAAAGCTCTAAGCGTAGAAAGCGCAACACAGAAGACTCTGAGAAAAGCTACAGAAGACTCTGAAGTGCTACCTACATAAGACTCTGAACGCAGAGTATAAAGATTCAGTATATTTAGAAGACTCTGTGAGAACTCAACGCTGCAACCTACAGAGGCTCTGAGAATCAAGTCAACTCTGATCATTCATTCACGCTAAGCACTTTGCTGCAAAACTCTGGATAGAGTGACTCTAATAAAGAAGAACATGGAACATCATCAGAGGATCTGATGCAAGATTATTTTTCATATCTGTTCATTTGAAAAGATATTGTTCAAGAAAGATACGTTGCTAAACCCAATTTCTACTAACAACACTATTTCTCATTCGTGTATGGCACAGGAATTCAGGCAAAAAGGGAATGTCAAATCAAGACGAAAAGTATTTGTCCTTTCTGTCTACATCCTACATTACTTTCATCTACACACTATTTGAGAAAGTGGAGTATATAAAGAAGTCTCCATCAGCACTTCAAGGTGAAGAATTCAAAAAAACAATCAAAGGAACATTTGAAAAACAATCAATGTAGAAACTCATACAAAGAAAAACACAAGTACATCAAACAACTTTCTACATCAAACACATAAGTTTTATTTGTTCTTCATTTTGTGTAAAAATCATAGTTGTGATAATAGCTTTTTAGAAGCACTCAAACACATTGTATTTTATCTTTGTAAAAGTTCCTTGAGAAACCAAGTTGTGGTCAGGATTCTTGAGAAGACTAAGACAATTTGTCTTAGTGATATCACTGTAATCAGATTTTGATTTAGTGGATTAAGTCCTCGTTTGAGAGAGGCGAAATCACCTTGGCCGGGTGGACTGGAGTAGTTTGAGTTCAAACGAACCAGGATAAAAATAAATTGTTTTTTTTCTATTGTCATAATTGCTTTTGAAAACCCCTTATTCAAGCCCCCCTTCTAAGTGGTTTCCTACCTTCAGTTGGTATCAGAGCTCCGACTTTGTAGTGCTATCCTTAACCGTGACAGAGAAAAGATCCAGTTGGAAAACTCTTTGATCTATTATCTTTGATTTATTATGGCTGAAACTTCAACTTCAAACAACAAATATGATGATAAAGATAGAATCAGCATAAAGCATCCCGTGTTTGATGGAGAAAATTTTGATTATTGGAAGGATAGAATAGAAAGTTTCTTTCTAAGCTATGATGCTGAACTATGGGACTTGGTCATTGATGGATACATTCACCCCACTGATGGTGAGGGCAAAAAGATTGACAGAAAGTCAATGACTAACCAACAGAAGAGAGATTTCAGAAATCATCACAAAGCTAGAACTGTTCTATTAAATGCTATATCTCATACTGAGTATGAGAAAATCACAAATAGAGAAACATCGTTTGACATGTTTGAGTCATTAAAGATGACACATGAAGGAAACTCTCAGGTGAAGGAGACAAAGGTTCTTGCGCTTATTCAGAAGTATGAAGCCTTCAAGATGGAGGAATAAGAATCTGTGGAAACCATGCTTTCAAGATTCTAGATTCTGACTGCTGGTTTGAAGGTCCTTGACAAAGGATACTCCACTTCTGATCATGTGAAGAAGATCATCAGAAGTCTACCAAAGAAGTGGAGACCCATGGTCACAGCGCTGAAGCTATCAAAGGATCTTAACAAGATCACTCTGGAGGAACTCATCAGTTCCTTAAGAAGTCATGAGATAGAGCTGGAAGAAGATGAGCCTCAGAAGAAAGGTAAGTCTATTGCTTTGAAATCAAATAAAAAATCTGACAATAAAGCTTTTCAGGTACTTGAGGAAAGTTCTGGAGAATCTTCCTCAGATGAAGATGAACTGTCTTTACTTTCCAGAAGGATAAATCAACTTTGGACGCATAAAAAAAAGAAGTTTAAAAACTTCAAAAGACCAGAACAACGTGGGGAATATTCTGGACACAAAAGATCTGGCAAGAAAGAAGTTATGTGCTATGAGTGCAAGGAGCCAGGACACTACAAAAATGAATGTCCCAAACTTCAGAAGGAGAAACCCAGAAAAAGTTTGAGAAAAAGAAGAAAGTCCTGATGGCCATGTGGGATGACTCAGATGCTTCTGAAGCCTCATCAGAGTCAGAGGAAGAATGTGAAAATATGGCACTAATGGTTGGCGTGGAGGAGCACGAGGAAACATCTGAATCTGGATCAGAATCAGATTCAGAAGAGGGATTTTCTGATCTTACCAGAGCTGAGCTAATTGAAAGCTTATCTGAGATGTTTGAAAACTATAGTAAGATTAGACTCAAATACAAGAAGCTTCAGAGCTATCTTGCATCTGAGACTGATCAGATGAAATCAGAAATTGCTGAGCTAAAAGTAAATAATTTTCAAATAAAAACTTATTTAGAAAAAGCTCAACAATAGTCTGATTCAGATACTATGTCTTGCTCCAAAAATATTTTAGAAGAGTATGACTATAGTTTTTAGAGATTCCTGTCCAGAGGCCTAGACAGAAGTAAAATGGCTTCCATGATCTATGGTGTTAGCGGGAACATCAGAAAAGGAATTAGATATGAATCACCCTCTGGGAAGGAATCAAATCCAAAACCTGTTGATAAGCTAATCATCAATTATACTCCTCTGTACACTCATTTTGAATATGGTCACCTAAATGACATAAAGCACACACGTACAGATCAGATCACAAAAAGTTTTATTAAACCAAAACTTCGTCAGAACACAAAAGTTTTTAAGGGAAAAAAGTTTAGGCAGAACATCAGACCAACTAACCCCAGAGGACCCAAAAAGATATGGGCACCTAAGGATAAAATAATCTTTGTTGCAGATGTCCTTAGCAGCAAAGTTAAGACACCAGTCATGGTACCTAGACTCTGGCTACTCACGACATATGACGGGAAGAAGGTCTATGTTCCAAAGCCTGGAACTTAGATCTGGAGGAGATGTGAAGTTTGGAGGAAACCAAAAAGGCAAAATCATTGGCTCTGGAACAATTAGTAATGGTAACCTCCCTTCTATCTCTAATGTTCTGCTTGTTGAAGGATTAACATATAATCTATTGTCCATAAGTCAATTAAGTGACAATGGTTATGATATAATCTTTAATCAAAAATGTTGTAAAGTTGTTAGTCAGAAAGATGGTTCAATCCTCTTTAATGGGAAAAGGAAGAACAACATTTATAAGATAAATCTTTCAGAACTGAAAAATCAAAATGTTAAATGCCTTATGTCTGTTAATGATGAGCAATGGGTCTGGCATAGAAGATTGGGTCATGTTAGCATGAGACGTATATCTCAGATTAACAAGCTCAATCTGGTCAGAGGACTTCCTAAGTTGAAGTTCAACTCAGATGCTCTTTGTGAAGCATGTCAGAAAGGAAAACTTTCAAAATCTTCTTTCAAATCTAAAAATGTTGTTTCTACCTCTAGACCATTAGAGCTACTTCATATTGATCTGTTTGGACCAATGAAAATTGCATCCATCAGAGGCAAGAAGTATGGATTAGTCATTGTTGATGACTACAGCAGATGGACATGGGTAAAATTCCTAAAACATAAGGATGAGTCACACTCTGTATTCTTTGACTTCTGCAATCAAATTCAAATTGAAAAGAATTTTAATATTGTCAAAGTCAGAAGTGATAATGGTGGTGTATTTGAAAATAAATATTTTGAAAAATATTTTAAATAAAATGACATTGCACATGATTTCTCTTGTCCTAGAACTCCTCAACAGAATAGAGTTGTAGAACGAAAGAATAGAACATTGCAAGAAATGGCCAGAACCATGATCAATGAGACTAATATGACTAAACACTTATGGGCAAAAGCAATTAATACAACATGTTATATTCAGAACAGAGTGTCTGTAAGACCTCTTCTAGAGAAGACTCCTTATGAATTGTGGAGGAATAGAAAGCCTAACATTTCTTATTTCCATCCTTTTGGATGTATTTGTTTTATTTTGAATACTAAAGATAATCTGAACAAGTTTGACTCTAAAGCACAAAAGTGTTTTATGCTTGGATATTCTGAACGCTCAAAAGGCTACAGAGTATACAATACTAAAACACAGATTGTGGAAGAATCAATTCATGTCAGATTTGATGATAAGCTTGGCAATCAAAAGCCAAAACAGTTTGAAATTTCTACAGATAGAGAAGTTCTTCTCACAGACTCTGAAGAATCAGAGGCACACAAAGTTCAAGCAAAAGAACCAGAAGCGACTCTAGATGCTTCTCCACTAACTGCTCATTTGGACAACTTAACCATTTCTGAAGAAACCCCTCTAAAAGGATCCTTAAGAATCAAAGCTTCTCATCCAGAGGAAATGATTATTGGAAAGAAGGATGATCCCATCAGAACTAGATCCTTTCTCAAATCATCTGGGACATCATTGTTTGGGTTGGTGTCAATTATTGAACCTACCTCTGTGGATGAAGCTCTTCAAGACAATGATTGGATACTTTCTATGCAAGAGAAGCTAAATCAATTCACAAGGAATGATGTCTAGAATCTGGTTCCAAGACCAAAAGGATTTAATATTATTGGAACGAAATGGGTTTACAAAACAAGCTAAATGAGCAAGGAGAAGTCATCAAAAACAAAGCTAGACTGGTTGCTCAAGGCTATAGTCAGCAAGAAGGTATTGATTACACAGAGACATATGCTCATATGGCAAGGTTAGAATCTATACGTTTGCTTATTTCTTTTGCTGCACAGAAAAACATCACTCTTTATCAGATGGATGTTAAAAGTGCTTTCTTAAATGGCTTAATAGAAGAAGAAGTTTATGTTCATCAACCTCCTGGATTTGAAAATGAAAAATTTCCAGAACATGTTTTTAAATTAAAGAAATCACTCTATGGCTTAAAACAAGCTCCTAGAGCTTGGTATGAGAGGATGAGTAATTTTCTTCTAGAAAATAATTTTATCAGAGGAAAGGTTGATACCACTCTTTTCTGTAAATCAATTAAGAAAGACATTTTAATCTGTCAAATTTATGTAGATGATATTATTTTTGGAACAACAAATATTACACTTGGAAAGGAGTTTGCTGAGTCTATGCAGGCAGAATTTGAAATGAGCATGATGGGAGAACTCAGATTCTTTCTGGGAATTCAAGTCAATTAAACTCCAGAAGGCACCTACATACATCAGACAAAGTATGTGAAGGAGCTTCTGAAGAAGTTCAACATGACATAGAGTAAGTCCGCTAAGACTCCTATGCATCCAACTAGCACTCAAGGAAAAGAAGAGGTAATTAAAAAGGTAGATCAGAAGCTCTACAGAGGTATGATTGGTTCTCTTCTGTATTTGACTGCTTCTAGACCTGATATTCTCTTCAGTGTTTGTCTTTGTGCTAGATTCCAATCAAATCCTAGAGAATCTCACTTAACAACTGTTAAGAGAATTCTGAGGTATTTGAAAGGTACTACTAATGTGGGTTTGTGTTACAGAAGATCTGATGAATTTAAACTAGTTGGCTTCTATGATGCTGATTATGTTGGAGATAGAGTTGAACGTAAAAGTACTTCTAGAAGCTGTCAGTTTCTGGGAAGTAATTTGATCTCATGGTACATCAAGAAGCAACCCACAATAGCACTCTCAACTACAGAAGCAAAATATATTGCTGCTGCTGGTTGTAGTACACAGATGCTCTGGATGAAGAGTCAGCTGGAAGACTATCAGATATATGAGAGTAACATTTTTATCTTTTGGAATAATACTTCTGCTATTTGCCTATCTAAAAATCCTATTTTACAATCTAAGGCAAAGCATATAGAAATTAAACATCATTTCATCAGAGACTATATTCAGAAGGATTTTTTAAGCTTAAATTTTGTTGATACAGACCACCAATGGGCTGACATCTTTACAAAACCCCTTGCTGAAGATAGATTTAAATTTATTCTGAAGAATATTAGTATGGACTTTTGTCCAGAATAAAATTATTATTCAGAAGCAAATTTATTCAGATGAAAAATGATTAATGTCTATACTCTGAAGTGTTGCATCTGTAATTTCTTTTGTTACCTTATTTATTTTGTGAAACTCTGAACTAACAAGCTTCATAGGATCTGAACGCTAGCTAACGTTTCATTTCCTAAAGAGTTTCAGAGACGCTTAAATATCAAACACGTGTCACATGAAATCTGAAAAGGTGGAGTGTACAAAGTGAGGCGCCGTTTGAGGTACTGTTTGAATTATTGCAATTCTCGTTTTCCCCCCACTTTTGTCAAATCTCATTAAATGCTTGAAATCATTCTTTTTGTTTTAATTAATGTGATTAATTGCTAAGTGGTGTTTGCGTTTTTGTGTCCTAATTTTATCTCTATATATTCCACGATCTCACACGATTTCACACTTTCACTCTCTCTCAAACACTATATGCATTTTGGCCTTATCCATTGTTTTCTCTTCTCCGCTAAACCTAAAAGAAGATCAGTTCATCTCACAAGTTTTGCTATGGAAACTTCATCATCTTCGTCTCAAAAGTTAGCTTCAACAATGGCTGGGGTATCATCATCAGAAATGGGTATTGTTTCATACAAAGAACCAGAAAGAACTCTTCTTACACCGGTTGAGAAATTAGAAGTTCTTTGCGAGTTTATGGTGGACTTTGAATGTATTGCGAAGAACGGTTTTGATCTTCGTCCAACTGTATCTTCTCAAGCATGGGTGAAGTATTTTGATAGGATGATTGGTCCATTTTTTCCTCATTTGGTTAAGGAATTCTGGATTCACGCAAAGGTTTACCCTAAGTTCATCTCGTCATCTATTTTGGGAAAAGAAATCATAATCATGGAGGAGATGATTCGTAAACTGATAGGGTATGAAGAAGTAGATGGTGTTACTCATCTTTCTACAGGACGGGTAGACATGGATGAAGTCTACAGAGAAGTTTTCATTTCTGGGTTGTCTTCAAGCAAGATCAAGGATTTGAACACACACTACAAAATATGGGCAAATATTTTCCTGGGCTGCATTCACCACAGAAAAGCATCTTATTCTCCAGACTACATCAATGCAGAGCAGTTGTATTTTATGTATTTTTTGGGAAAGAACATCACTGTGGATTTGCCACATCTGTTGTTTACTCATCTGTGGAACCATGTGAACATGTCCAGAGAAGTTATTAAAACCAAACATCAGAAGATCAGGAATTGGATCCCCATGGGAAGATTGATCTCTGATGTACTCACTGAGAATGACTTGGTAGCTCATCTGACTGAGGCTGGTCTGAAAGAAGAATTAGTTCCAATACTTGGGAAGCCTCTAGATGGCAAAAGCCTTCAAAGAATGAGGTTGGTGGAACTACTTTCTTCTGATACAGTTAAGATAAACTCAGCTGAAGTTTGCAGAAGAAGAGTCCCATTGAATAACTTTCCACTGTTTACTGCAGAGGAACCTAAAGAAGCTCTGCTCTTCTATATTGAATCATGTCTAGCAGATGGCACTCCCATGCCAGCATATTTGATAAAACGTGCATCTGAACCTGCTCCAGAAGTGATTGAGAAGAAGAGACGTAAGAAGAGAAAAGTCTCTGAAGATGGTCCTTATGAGACACCTAAGAGATCTAAGAGGAAAGCTTCAGAAGAAGATTCTTCTGTGAAGGCTAAACGCTTCAAGCAGTCAGGTAACCTTTCTGTTGGCTTATCTCCAATTCTGAAAACTATGACAGAAAATCCTACATCTGAACCTCCTCCTCCCTATGACCTTATTCCTACTCCCTCTCCTCAACACCCCACTTCTGAACACATTTCATCTGAAAATGTTCATGACTCTGTTCCCTCTCCTCAACCACAACCACAAACATATCAACACCAACCACAACCCTCTAAATCACAACTATCTGAACCTCAACCCTCTGAACCTAATTTTTCAGAACCTCAACCGTCTGACCCTGAACCTGAAATTCTTGATGTTATTCCTCTTACGACTGTTCACCCTATTCCATCTGGATCATCTAAATCATCTGATTCATCTGATTCTTCTTCAAGTCTTTCAAATGCCACATCACCCACTCATAACTCTCCTAACCATCCTCAAAAAATTCCCTCTCCTACTCCCATTCCATCTCACCCACAAGCTAAATCTTCATTTTCTGCTGAACCTTCTTTCTCATACACCCTTAGGAAAGCGTTCGTAGAGGCATATCTGAAACCAAAACCTAAATCTAGACCAGATGTTAGAACTATGTTATCCAGTTTTGAAACAGAGATACAATTATAGTTCGCTAATGTTAGGGGGAAGTGCCTCCATAACATGAATCCTAATGTTTTTGAAGCACTTTGGGATGCATTTAGAAGAAGATTCAATTCAGTGACTCTGAATCTTAAGGAAGCGTGCTCTGAAGATGCACAAGAAAGATTTTCTGAAGCCTTGAAACTTACTCTGCTAAGTGTCAGAAGAACTCCCATTCTATGTTTGGAAAACACACCTGCTGAAGTTGTGTGTTCTTCTCCTGAAAAATCTGATGCTCTTCAGTCTGGTGAAGGTCGTCTGTCTGAAGAAGTTACTCCAGAAGCTCTGGTTACTAAAGAAACTCGTCTCTAATCAGCCATCTATTACAATTTTAGAAAATGCATCTGATTCTGTGAGTATTCAAGAGTTAATAGATGATAAAGCTTCTGAAGAAGTGAAAGTCTCTGAAGATGTAAAAGAAAAGCTCGCTCAGCAAGAGGCTGCAACAAGTGAAATTAAGACCTGGATGGTTAAGCAAGAGAAGACAACAGAAGAAATCAAGGATTGGATGGTTAAGCAAGATGAACCTACTTCTGAGATCAAGACTTGGATGGCAAATCAGGAAGTACAAACGTCTAAGATAACTGAGCTTCTGAAGATTATAGCCTCTCGTTCAACTTAGTTGTTTTTTTTGTTTGTGCACATATATGTTTTTGCTTGTTTTTGTTATCTTCTGAGTTCTTTAAATGAATACATTTGATTGTTTTCTTCTGCTTATCTGTTATAATTGTTTTCTTGCTCTGATATTTTTTGTCTTAAATGATTTTTTTTTCTGAAATCACTTTTTGATATGACAAAAAGGGGGATAAAATGGAAATTTTGATTATTCATATAAACAGATACAAAATGGTAACTCATACATGATAAAATATAACTAATGTTGAATTAAGTGTTTCAGAGCTAAAAACTTCTCATCTAATAATATCCTTAGAATTAACTCTGAACAAGGTCTGAGAAAGTCTACAAAGCTAACTCTGACTATGGAAAAAATACTAGTGTTGAAAGGGAAGTATTTATTTTTTCTAGCAGTATTCATTTCAGGGGGAGATTCATAACCTCAGGGGGAGATATATATTTTTTCTTGTTTTTAACAAAATTCCGTATAGTTTTTGTCATCATCAAAAAGGGGGAGATTGTTAGAACAGAGATTGGTTCTTAATATATCTCAATGTTTTGATGATAACATTAATGAAATTTTGTATAGAGAAAATATATACTCTAATTTTGTTCAAGTGTTTTTGTTTCAGATATCAAATAAATATTCATCTGAAGACAAAAAAATAATTCCTCTAAACATTATATAACGCAAAGCTCTAAGCGTAGAAAGTGCAGCACAAAAGACTCTGAGCAAAGCTACAGAAGACTCTAAAGCACTACCTATAGAAGACTCTGAGCGCAGAGTATTTGTCCTTTCTGCTACATCCTACAATACTTTCATCTACACACTATTTTAGAAAGTGGAGTATATAAAGAAGTCTCCATCAGCACTTCAAGGTGAAGAATTCAAAAAAACAATCAAAGGAACATTTGAAAAACATTCAACGTAGAAACTCATACAAAGAAAAACACAAGTACATCAAACAACTTTCTACATCAAACACATAAGTTTTATTTGTTCTTCATTTTGTGTAAAAATCACAGTTGTGATAATAGCTTTTTAGAAGCACTCAAACACATTGTATTTTATCTTTGTAAAAGTTCCTTGAGAGACCAAGTTGTGGTCAGGATTCTTGAGAAGACTAAGACAGTTTGTCTTAGTGATATCACTGTAATCAGGTTTTGATTTAGTGGATTAAGTCCTCATTTGAGAGAGGCGAAATCACCTTGGCCGGGTGGACTGGAGTAGTTTGAGTTCAAACGAACCAGGATAAAAATAACTTATTTTTTTTCTATTGTCATAATTGTTTTTGAAAACCCCTTATTCAAACCCCCCCCCCCTTCTAAGTGTTTTCCTACCTTCAATAGGATCTAGTTGTTTTTCTCTTGTATTTTTAGGACCTTTTGAAACTGTACTTTAAATTGTAATCCTTCCATTATTAATGAAATGACGTTTTTTTAGCTATTCAAAAAGTATTATCCCTTTATGATGTTTGAAATTTTTATGATTATTGAGTTCCTTGAAAACTAAATAAATAACTCATTTCATTGCATATCATGCATCATTCAATATTGAGTTTTTGCATTCTGCAAGCTTTCTAGGGACTTATCCATTTCTTTTATCTCTGTTAGTCAAGTTGTTTCACCAGTATAACACTTAAGCTAGTTGTTAAAGAAGGATGGATCAACTAGAACAAGAGAATCACGAGCTCCAAGAGGAAGTGACTACTTTGAAAGACATTTTGGAAAGGACTCTCTACCATGATGGAAGTTTTGGTGGCTACTCAGAATCAGCGACCTCCTCCTCCTCAGAGGACTATGATCTCCAAGATTGTTTTTTCGCTCGTTTCTATGGTACCTCTCAGCGCTCCTCAACACCAAATGCCTCTCAATTTTCCTTGGGGGATGCCTCAAAATTTTGTGCCAGAAGGATATCAACCACCAGCTACTGAAGTTTCTATTATTCCTGTTGTTGTATCTGTGCCTCATCTCATGGTTCACATTGTTCCTCATGTTGAAGAACCTGTTTTCCACACTGCTCTGAGCGAGAGTATTGGTGTCTACGAAAGGATGGATGAGTTTCAAAACCAGTTCCTAGATATGCAAAGGGAAATCAAGGTCCTTAGAGGGAAGGATTTGTTTGGAAATAATGCTCACGATCTATGCCTCATGTAGAATGTGAAGATCCCGCACAAGTTTAAGGTGCCTGATTTTGATAAGTATAGAGGGGATTTCTATCCAAGAAGCCATTTGACTATGTATGCAAGGAAGATGTCAACCCATACTGATAACAATCAACCGTTGATTCATTACTTCTAAGACAGTTTGATCGATGATGCCCTTAAATAGTATATGAGTTTGGATAGCATGCAGATTCTCAATTTCAATAACTTGGGAGAAGTGTTCATTAGACAGTACAAATATAATGTTGACATGGCTCTGGATAGAGATCAACTCCGAGCCATGTCCCTAAAAGACAAAGAATCTTTCAAAGAATATGCACAAAGATGGCATGAGGTTGTCACCCAAATTTGTCCTCCTCTAGAAGAGAAGGAGATGACGAAAATCTCTCTAAAAACCTTGAGCTCCTTTTACTATGAAAGAATGATTACAAGTGCATTAAGTGATTTCACTGAGATGGTGAATATGTTGCGACTTGAAGAAGGTGTTCGTGAAGGACATTTGGCTAGAGAAGAAGATTCTTCTAGTGGTGTTAAGAAGTTTGGAAGTAGTTTTCCCAAGAAGAAAGAGAAAGATGTCAGTGTCGTTCTACATGGAAGACCAAGAAGAAGATATCAGTAAAAACATTTTGCAGTTTTCTCCCCTATTATCAACTCATGAATGGTAGCTCCAACCTACCAACCTAAATTCTCTCAATGATATATTCAATAACCTGTTCAACAACAACAACCTTAGCAACAGGCTCGTCTATAATACAACAACTAGAATTACGTCCAGAGAAAGCCATAATTTGATCCAATTCATGTCTTATGCATAATTGTTTCCAGCTTTGTTAGAGAAGATTCACATACAAACTAAGTCTCCTCCTGTTACCCTGAAGGAGATCCCTTATTGGTATATGGATGATCAATTTTGTGCATACCACCAGGGAGCACCCAGTCATAGCATAGAAAATTGCTATGGTTTGAAGTCTGATGTCCAGAGATTGATTAAGTGGGACATTTTATCTTTTAAGGATATTAACCCAAATGTTCAAGCAAATCCTTTGCCCCAACACGGGGAAGCTTCTGTGAATATGGTATATGGTTGCCCCGGTGACTTTTGGATTTTTTATATACGTTTGATGGAGGGGGATCTGGTAAAGATGCATGCCAACTTGAGCAAACATGGTTATTTGTCACCACATGACCATGCTTCTGGTAGGGTATGTTCTAGAAATCCTCATGGATGTCGTGTTGTGGTAGAAGACCTTCAAGACATGATGGATATGGGTATTATTAGAGCTTTCAGTAATAGGGATCCTAATCAAGTGAACATGGTGCAAGGTTTCCCTGAGAAATTCTGAATCTTTCATGTTGAATTAGTCAAGGAATCCTTGGTCAAAATGCATAAAAGTTTGAGCAAACTTGCCTATTTTGAACATGAGCATGATTACGGTGCCTGTGAAATTTTTTTTGGAAGCCCATGTGTGTGTCTTATTGTACGCTAGGATCTTCAAAGGTTATTGGATCAAGGAGACGTCACAATCACTTATTACAGGAATCTAGATGATGAGGTTAATGTTGTGATTCCTCAGTTCAATGCGCCTGAGCTCGTGGACATTAGTTATGAATGTCGAGACTCTTCTGTTACCCCTTTGGTTATCTATGTACCAGGTCCAGTCTCTTATAGTTCCGACAAGGCTATACCCTACAAGTATAATGCCACTATGTTTGAAAATGAATAGGAGGTTCCTTTGTCTACTGTGCCTTTTTTTGTTAATATTGCCGCTGTAAGCGGAGTCACGAGGAATGGATACGTGTTTTCAATGCTACCTCCAAAAAGGGTTGAAATTCCATCTTCTAGACAAGTGCAAGTTGAGACATCAGTCATAGATACTGAACCAAATGTTGCTATAGGATAGTCCAGTGGGACTAATCTTAACTCATATTTTGATGAAGTTAATAAAAAATAGCGAGTACAAGATTGTTGATCAACTCTTGCAAAATCCATCTAAGATATATGTTATATCTTTGTTGATGAGCTCTGAGGCTCATAGCCAAGCCTTGCAGAATGTCTTATTGCAGACCTATGTTTATTACGATGTAACTATTGACCAGTTTGATGGGATTGTGGGAAACATAACTGCATGTAACAATTTGGGTTTCAGCAATGAAGAGCTTTCTGAGGAAGGCAGGAACCATAATCTGATGTTACATATTTCGATGAATTATCTGAACGATGCTTTGTCCAGTGTATTGGTGGACACCGGTTTGTCATTGAATGTTATGCCCAAATCTACGTTATCCAAACTGTCTTATCAAGGTGTCCCTATAAGGCATAATGGAGTTACTGTCAAGGCTTTTGATGGTTCTAGGAAGACTGTCATTGGTGAGGTGGGTCTCCCTCTGACGATTGGTCCCCATACTTTTCAAATCACATTCCAAGTAATGTACATTCATGTTGCATATAGTTTCCTGTTGGGTCGTCCATGGATCCATGAGGCTAGGGAAATCACTTCTACCATCCATCAAAATCTGAAGTTTGTTAAGAATGGAAACTTGGTAATAATGTGCGAGCAGAAATCTTTAGTGGTGATTCATCTTTCATCATTTTCCTACATTGCTGCTAATGAAGCTGTTGGAGTGGGGCATCCATCTCTTCTTTAAAAGATGTGCAATGAGTGGTTAAGAATGGTTCGAATGATGGTTGGGAACATGTTTTGAGTATGCCTGAGAACAAGTTCCATGAAGGTCTCAGTTTTTCTAAAGTATCTACAAAGGTTTCTAAGCAAGATACGATAATTGTAACATCCTTCTAAACCCCACGGAAAATATAAGCATAATCAGAGTAAAATTAACATGCATTCACAAAGGGCGTCACACATACACTTCCAAATTACTACAAACCATCTGTCATGCTCATTAACACTGAAATAAATAATCATACTTTACAAAATTTCATTTCCATGTAGCAGCGGATTCATTTATATCACAATTTTTCATAAAAGAAATATTTGTGTTTATCACATAAATCAACATCACTTAGGCACTGAGCAATAGCGATCTCAGTGTTACATGACCAGAGCATGACTCGACCCAATACAATTAAATCAATAAACAGCTAAACCAATAGCGACCTCGCAACTACGAGCAGTACTACACCTTGATACCAGCACGATGTCATGTAGGACATCATTCCAACAAAAGGGTGAGAAATATTATCATAATAACAATGCATATAATCATATATAAATGCACAAGTACAGAATACATATATTCCACATTTTCTCACTACAATTCATTATAATCGTCATATATGTCACAATGTATGTTTACCTAATTAAGCACATTCATCAATCATACTTTTACAAGTCATGTCCTTTCCACATAAACATTTACAATGATATTTACTTCACCAATTCACATAAACATACGCCACATGTTTATTTCACAAATTCACATAAACACACACAACAAGTTTATTTCACCAATTCGCATAAACATACACAACATGTTTATTTCACCAATTCACATATAAGGATGATAAATGCAACTCATAGAGACCGACTCATGACTCTATGCAGATGCGGTACCGACTCATTCAGCAGGTTCAACTGAAGAACCAAATGGAACCATCGCTCGTTACTGAAGTAAATCCCCGTCGAGCCTACGATGTACACCCATCGCTCACACCCCACATGGGCACACAATGTTTCAGGATTGCTCACACCCCACACGGGCACACAATCCGATTGCTCACGCCCCACAAGGGCACACAATTGTTCTGCAGATTCTCCATGGAATCAAATATAAACCATCGCTCACACCCCACAAGGGCACACGATCGTTTCTGCAGATCCTCCTAGGGATCAAAAATAAAACATCGCTCACACCTTACAAGGGCACACGAGGTTTCTGCAGATCCTACGCGGGATCAAGACACAAGAATGCAATCATGATGCTTCACATGCAAAACGACTCCATACACTCTTGAAATGCATACATATTCACAAATATATATAATTACGCATTTCATCTCATACAAGTACATACAATTATGCACATAATTGCCAAACGGCCACATCTCACACTTTCATACAATAATCACAAATATACCATACGACTCATATAAACTTATCAACTCTCACAAATCCTCATTTGGGATTATGGGTACATCGCTTATACCCCCACCAGGAACAACATCTCAGTTATTCTACCCCGGTGATTACTACACTAGGAACGACACCTTGTCATTCTACCCCAGTGAGTAAGAATCTCGCACGTTTACATATTCTCAACATCATTATCACATTACTAAGCAATGCACATATATTCACTATACATATATTCTCATGCATTCTTCACACACTATCACATAAAATCAATATGCACTCACAAGGTCGTGCCAACTGCAACGAACTCAATTACACTTATCTTGCACTTTTAATTCAATTAAACAATGCATATATTGTCAAAAGACCATGTTTCATAATCGATTCATAATCTAGGAATCACGCCATAAGGATACCCACAGCACATCACCACATCACACAAACTATCCATTCAGATAAGGATTAAACATAATTAAACCAAACAATCGACAATTGGATGGAAAGCACGGGAAATAAAAGAAAATGTTGTCACATTCGCCGACCTTCGCTTGGTGAAGCATTTGGCGAATGCTCGCCACCATACTCGCCTGACGAACTCGCTGGCGAAGACAGACAGTAGCTACTGGAGGTGTTCGCTACTACTCGCTACCACACTCGTCGGGCGAAGCCTCTCGCCGCCTCCTTCGCCTGGCGAATTCACTGGCGAAGACAGAGTTGGGCTACTGACTTGGTTCGCTACCCACTCGCTGGGATTCTCCTGGCGAACCTTCGCTCCCATTCACCTAGTGAATGCTAGCGAATCTGCGAACTTAGAAATCCCTAACTGTCAAAATCGCCCAATCCTTCCAAAATCAACCGATTCTCACCAAACCAGTTTCAACCGCCTTATTCTAACATTCCTCGACTAAGCTTTACCACTTATTCTAGATTCTAACCGTTAAAACTCGGAATCTATCGATTAAATCCACTTCTACCCTAAAAATAGAAAAATGGTGAAAACATCCAAACAATCCATACAATCCATACATGATCATCTACATTGTTAAGATAATGATATTTCACACCCTTACCTTGATTAATTGTAAGCTAGAAGTCAATTCTTGATGATTCCGAGCTTTTTCCCCTTTTCCTCTTCTTTTCTCTTCTTTCTCTTTCTTTCTCTTTTCTTTCTCTTATGTTTCCATTCTCTTTCTTTTCTCTCTACTTTTCTTTTATATCTCTTTCTATCATATTTCCTTCCATCATAATTCTTCTCAAATATCTACCAGTTCATTTTCTCATAAGATATCTCATCATTAAATAGAGAATATCTGATAAATCCACATTATTCTACCAAGTAGAATAAATCAGTTAAATCCAATAATTCACTTAAATCAGATAAATCACACAAACCAATTAATTAGTACCATTAATCAGTTATTGAAAATTGGGTTGTTACAATCATCCATCCAATACAAGAAGTATTCTACAGTGGGGGTTTCATTCGTCCTTCTTCACCCGAAATTGATGATATTAGTGAAGATGATCCTGAAGAGGATTTACCAAGTTTCATAGCGCTTGGAGTGGTTTGCAAGAACTGGGTCGTTGTTGATACTCCGTCTATTGTTCACATTTCTGAGTAATACTATTTGTTGTTTTGAAAATCCTTTCGCTCTTCCCAAGGCGAAAGAGTATTTGTGTTGGGCCTCATTAAATAAATTCTTTACTCTTCCCAAGGCGAAAGAGTATTTGTTTCGGGCTTTGTTTCAAGTTTTACAATCATCAATAAGATGTTATTTTGATTCCCATATTATTATTTTTACTTTTTTCCTTTTTCGGAAAATGGTAACCTAAAAAACAAGAAAAAATATATCACTTTCAATATATAGACACAAATTCTATATTTTATCTGTTTCTAAAATCAAGCATAAATCATATATGCAGATTAATCCATGATAAACCCATTGAAAACCATGACCTTATGCCCTCTCCCAACTTTGAATTCCATGTGTTTGAAGCTGAAGAGGAATGTGTAGAAGAGATTCCTGGTGAGATCTCCCGATTGCTCGAGCATGAGGAGGAGACCATTCAGCCTTATAAAGAGCCAGTGGAAGTGATTAATTTAAGTTCCGGAGAGGATAAGAAGGAAGTCGAAATTGGAGAATTGCTTGTCCAAACTATTAAAGAGAGGATGGTGGAACTTCTCAAAGAATATGTGGATATGTTTGCTTGGTCCTACTAAGGTATGCTAGGGTTGGATACAGATATTGTGGAGCATCGTTTTCCATTGAAGCTAGAATGTCCACCAATTAAGAAGAAGTTGAGAAGAACTCACCCTGATACAACTATCAAGATCAAGGAGGGGGTTCAAAAGCATATTGATGCAAGTTTCCTTATTATGTCAGAATATCCTCAATGGTTAGCCAACATAGTGCATGTTCCTAAGAAGGATGGTAAAGTCCGGATGTGTGTCGATTATAGAGATCTGAAAAAAGCTAGTCCTAAGGATGATTTCCCATTGCCGCATATTGACATGTTGGTTGATAGTAATGCTAAGTTCAAAGTCTTTTCTTTTATGGATGGATTCTCCGGTTACAATCAAATCAGGATGGCGCCAAAAGATATGGTGAAAACAACATTTATTACACCATGGGGAACTTTCTGCTATAGGGTCATGCCTTTTATTTTAAAGAATGTTGGCGCAACATACCAAAGATCCATGACCAATTTCTTTCATGACATGATGCATAAAGAGATAGATGTTTATGTGGATGACATGATTGCTAAGTCAAGACCTAAAGAAGATCATATTGAATATTTATTGAAATTGTTTTAGCGTTTGAGGAAGTATAAACTCCACTTGAATCCTAACATGTGTACTTTCAGTGCTTGTTTAGGGAAGCTCTTGGGTTTCATTGTCAATCAATGAGGTATTGAGGTAGACCCTAATAAAGTTAGAGCCATTCAAGAGATACCCGCGCTCAAGATGGAAAAGCAAGTAAGAGGATTCCTTGGACGTTTGAACTACATTTCCAGATATATAACTCACATGACTGCTACTTGTGGGCCAATTTTCAAGCCTTTCCGAAAAGACCAAGGTTATATTTGGACAAAAGACAGGCAGAAGGCTTTTGATAGCATCAAGGAGTACCTGCTCGAGCCTCCTATTTTGATTCCTCTAGTGGAAGGAAGGCTTTTGATTATGCATTTGACCATATTAGAAGATTTTTTGGGTTGTGTGCTTGGTCAACAAGATGAAACGAGTAGAAAAGAACATGCCATATATTATCTGAGTAAGAAATTCACAGATTGTGAGTTTTGGTACTCTATGCTCGAAAAGACCTATTGTCCCTTGGCTTGGGCTGCCCGTCGTCTCTATCAATATATGCTTAATCACACTACTTTGTTGATTTCTAAAATATATCCAATCAAGTACATTTTCGAAAAGCATGTCTTTACCGGAAGAATTGCTCAATGGCAAATGTTATTATCAGAATACGATATCGAGTACCATACCCAGAAAGAAATCAAAGGGAGTGCTCTAGCTGATCATTTGGCTCATCATCCAATTGATAACTATCAATCTATCAGGTTTGACTTCCTTGATGTGGATGTAATGTATTTAAAAGTAAAAGATTGCAACGAACTGTTGCCAAATGAAGGACCAGAGCCAGGATCCTTATGGGGTTTGATATTTGATGGAGCTGTTAACTCTTACGGTAATGGAATTGTTGCATCATTGTAACTCCTCAAAGTTCTAATATTCCTTTTACCGTAAGATTGATGTTTGATTGTACAAATAATATGGCAGAATATGAAGCTTTCATCTTTGGTCTCAAAGAAGCTATTGATTTGAGGATCAAAATTGTGGATGTGAATGAAAACTCGTTAACCTGCATCATATTCCCCGTGAAGAAAATCATATGGCAGATGCTCTGGAAACTTTGTCCTCCATGATCTTGGTGAATCGGTGGAATGATGTGCCTAAGATTGATGTTATGCGCCTTGACAGACCTGCACATGTGTTTGTAGTGGGAGAAGTCACTGATGGTAAACCGTGGTACCACGACATTGAATACTTTCTTCGAAGACAAGAATACCCGCTTGGGGAATCAAACAAAGATAAGAAGACTCTAAGAAGGTTGGCTGGCAATTTCTTCTTAAATAATGATGTGTTGTACAAAAGAAATTTTAACATGATCTTGTTCAGATGCGTGGACAGACATGAAGCAGACATGGTGATGAAAGAAATTCACGAAGGATCCTTTGGTACCCATGGCAATGGACATGCAATGGCAATAATATATTAAGAGCAGGTTACTATTGGCTGACAATGGAATCTGATTGCTGTAAGTATGTGAAAAAGTTCCACAAATGTTAGATCTATGCTGATAAGATTCATGTGCCTCCAACTCTTCTCAATGTTATCTCTTCTCCATGGACTTTTTCTATGTAGGGAATTGAAATGATTGGTATGATCGAGCCTAAAACTTCAAATGGGCATCGTTTCATTTTGGTGGCCATTGATTATTTTACCAAGTGGGTTGAAGCGACATCGTACGCCAACATGACCAAGCAAGTGGTCGTCTGGTTTATCAAGAATCAACTTATCTTCTGTTATGGTGTTCCGAGAAAGATCATCACTAATAATGGATCGAACTTGAATAAAAAAGTGATGAAAGAAATGTGTGAAGAATTCAAGATTTAACACCATAATTCTTCTCCTTACAAACCCAAGATGAATGGTGTTGTCAAAGTCGCCAACAAGAATATCAAGAAGATCATCCAGAATATGGTAGTGACTTGCAAGGACTACCATGAGATGCTCCCTTTTGCTCTGCATGGATATCGTACCTCCTTCCGCACTTCAACAGGGGAAACCCATTTCTCTTTGGTATATGGCATGGAAGCAATGCTCCCTGTGGATGTTAAAATCCCGTCAATAAGGGTCCTGATGAAAGCCAAGCTATCTGAGGCTGAATGGTGTCAAAGTAAATTTGATCAATTGAATTTGATTGAAGAAAATATAATGACAGCTCGGTGCCATGGTCAGTTTTATCAACTAAGAATGAAGAAAGCTTTTGACAAGAAGATCACACCTCACATATTCAGAGAAGGCGGCCTCGTGCTCAAGAAGATCTAGTCCTTCATTATTGATTCTAGGGGCAAGTGGACTCATGATTATGATGACCCATATGTTGTAAAGAAATCCTTCTCTAGCAGTGCATTAATTCATACAACTATGGATGGTGAGGAGATCACTCGTCCTATGAATACTGATGCAATCATTTGTGGACTACCATTCTATTAATAAAATTTGAGCCTTTATCCATTTGTTTGCAATTCTTATTTTACATCTATATTGAAAAATGTCATTTTTACTTTTGATAATAATTCTTGAAACAAAAGTTAAAATATTTACTCCTACCTTTTAAAATATGTGTTTGTTTCCCTTTGATTTGTGAACACAAAAAGAAATATCAGTAGTTACTCCAGGAATAGTTAAATCTCAAAATGCAGAACTATGTTTTTCTCTTAAGCAGTGTGTTCTTGTGATCTGCCTACATGAATCTCTAAATGACGGGTCTTTACTCCAAATAGCTATGACATGTTAGGTGTGTGACTCGGGGTTTCCCAGTTGATTTCTTTTGAAATCAGTGTTCCCTAGTGAAGTACTGAGCCTGAATCCCCAACTTAGCTTTAAATCAAGGATTCAAGCTGAATGTGTTTCTTTTCGCCAGTGAAATACTGAGCTTACTTTATCCCCTACCTGGTGTCCCCAGCTATAGGTTTGATTCAAGTTGTGGGTGATCCTTTCCCCAGCGGATCTTTCTTTTCCCCAAAGTGGAGTTCATGTTGTTATCCCTCAGTGGAGCTTTGATTTATCTCCAGTGGTGTTTCCATCTTGTTGAGATTACCCGAGTACTTGGTTGTACTGTGATGTTTGTTTCATCTCTGGTTTATCTTTTTTGCCTGTTTTATCAGCATAAACATAACACAACCTTCATTTGTTCATACATACATGCATAATTCATGTCTATTTCTCATTTCTTGATGTTTTTACTTCACTCACTTTGGTTGTGTTTATTCCCAGGTAATATTTTTCCTCTCTCTAATAGAGTTTGTCAACCTTAAGAAGAAAGTGTATATCCTTTCTAACTCCCCGTTGAGTTTATTTCTCGTGGAATATTTTTTCTTTAGATTTCCTTTCCATCACTGGATAGGATAAGTCCTTAGTTAATATCATTCCTTGTTGGGTAGAGTCTTATTTGACTATTTCTCTCCAGTTTATTCCTAGATTGAACCCGGTTTCTGACAATTTTGATTTTGAATCTCTCTAGGCTGTAATACCTAGATTGAGGGTGCATTTATTTTACACCTTTGGATACTTTGTCTCCCTAGGAAAAATCTATTTTTTTATGGTTCCCATTGAAGGCGAACTTTGTTCCCCAGTAGCGTTGTTGTAACGCTCTCTTTGATTTTATACCTAACAACAAGTGGCATTCTCTTTATTTGAGAAGCTTTCTTTGTTCTTGTATTTGCTTTTGGATGGAAAATGGCAGTCTCTTTTCAAGTAGTTTTCTATCCCCAACGAAGTTATCAGCGTGTCGATTTTCTTCCATCAAATGGCATCTCTCTGGGAAGTTCCCGTCAGAGAAGTTTGTTGAAGATTATTACAAGTGTTCTTCTATTTATTTGAGATACTTTGTTACGAGAATTTTATCTGCTCCAATGTAATTTTAAATTACAGTTAATGGAAATTTCTTCAATAAGTCTATTATCAATTACTCTTCCATCAAATGACATCTCATTGGAAAAGTCCCGTCAGAGAAGTTTGGTGAAGATCCTTACAGATGATCTTTCTCTTTATTTGAGAAATTTTATTTACATGTTAACTAACCCAAATCTCTTTTAAAAGATCCTGGCAAAGTTATTGATTCACATTTTCCAACAAGTGTTTACCCTTTTAGGATCTTGTTCATTACTCTTTCCAAATGGAATACTTGGTTAAAGAAGAAACTGAGACCCGTTTGTGGCTTACGACCAAAATCGTGAGGAGGTTTATTTTACCCTTTTCAAGTGGAAGACTTGATTAAAGAAGAACTGAGACCCATTCATGGCTTATGATCAGAATCGTGGGGAGGTTTATTTTACCCTTTTCAAGTGGAAGACTTTATTAAAGAAGAAACTGAGACCCATTCATGGCTTATGACCGGAATCACGGGGAGGTTTATTTTACCATTTTCAAGTGGAATACTTGGTTAAAGAAGAAACTGAGACCCGTTCGTGGCCTATGACCAGAATCGTGGGGAGGTTTATTATACCCATTTCAAATAAATTATTTGATTAAAAAAGAAGTTGAACCCTATTCCAATAGTGGAAGCTTGTTATTATTCAATTGTCAGTGTTATGATCTAATCCCTGGTATAATGGCAATCTTTTCCCCAGTGGAGTTGCAACCTTTTCCCTATTAATTCATCTCTTGTGGTATCATTCCCTACATAACTCAAAGTCTTGAATTCATATCATATCATAAGTATGTTTTGGTATCTTAAGGCCAAAAATTGTGCATGTTTGTATTTAAATCTCTTCAATTACGTTGAGATGAAGGTTTCAATCTTCAAATCTCTAGATGGAAGAAACTTAAATAGGGGCATCTATCATGCCCCAATTTTAATCCCTAAGATCCCCCTTCATTTGCATAAGTTTCATATCATCAATCACTTTTTGTGTGATCTTTTTGTTTTGCTAACTCCATGAAAATACAAAAATATGTCTTGCTTGCTTTTTTTACAAGTTAAGGTTTTTGCACCAAGAAGTTCAAGTGGTTGATTAATCAGGATATACTGTGATCCTCAAAATTTAAAGTGACTCTACTCATTCTTGGAGATCAAGAGTTTCTTTTCATCAATAGTCAAGTTTGAGTTTGCATTAATTCAATTTCATCAAGTTTTAATTGATCATGTGTTCCAAATTAGGGTTTTGATCAAAGTCAGCTTGATGTTGACTTTTTGATCAAAACATGACCCCATGGCTTGGAACATGATTCAGAGGCTTCAAATACATATTTGTGGCCCATTCATGTGATTCAATTGTCTCAAGAAGTTAGATCTATTGGCAATTGAAGAATTTTGATTCAATTGCTAAAAAGTCAACAGATGCTTAAAGTCAAAGTTTGACTTTTAACATTTTTGGTCAACTATGGATTTCTCAAGTCAATAACCAAGAAATTATGAAAAATGATTGATTTTTATTAAAGTAAATCAAGAAAGTCAAGGAAAGGGTCAAAAGTTGTCAAAATTAGGGTTTTGGAAATTTCCCTAAGTTCCAAAAATTCATGTTCAAGTGACCAACTTTCCAAGGCCATGGTGTTTGATCCAAGCATACAATTGAAACACTTGAGGTCTGAAATTAAATATGATGTTTGATACTACAATTTGATGAAAATTTTAAGCCAAAAGCTTTCTTAAAGTGGAAGAAATGGATGGTGAAAGTTGAGGTTTCAAGTTATTGCAAGATTCAAAACACTTAGAATCTTTTCTAAGTTTTTAGCCTTTTCAAGTGCATGACTTTATGGTCAATTTGTAAAAAATCCAAGCAACCACTCTAGATGCTTGAGGGCTTCATTTAAATAGCACACTTCTTACTCCATCATGTTAGGAAATTTGATCCAAAAAGCTTTTGCCAATTGAGAGAAATGGGAGGCTAAAATTGAGGTTTCATGTTGGTGATCAATAGCAAGATGAGCCAGATTTTTAGCAAGTGCTAGATCAGTTTATTTGGAACGAATTT
This sequence comes from Lathyrus sativus, assembly GCA_963859935.3. Classification (NCBI taxonomy): domain Eukaryota; kingdom Viridiplantae; phylum Streptophyta; class Magnoliopsida; order Fabales; family Fabaceae; genus Lathyrus; species Lathyrus sativus. The sequence continues at coordinate 353,098,594 of OZ012739.1, read as the reverse complement.
GGAGCCAATTTTGAAAACTTCCCAAACTTTTCCTCAACTTATTTTTAACACAAAACTTGTTCCTTAATGTGATAGATTTACAATGATGCCATTTTTGTGCAATCTGGGCCCCTATAATAAGGACAAATACCTGCTCCAATTGTTGCACCTGATCTACATTCTTTGCATTATGTGAAAAAGTGAGTTTGATCAAAACTTGTTCAACAAGTTGTGAGATAGTTTCAAATGAGTTCAGATGCCTAGAACAAGTTATCCAACCCTAAAACTGCAAGCTTAAAGTGTCCATCCAAGCCTAACCCGAGCCATAGCATATGGTACCTCATTTTGCCCTTTTTATTTAAATTGATCCAATGAGAAAAATACCAAGCCTCACATATGATACAAATCTTTTCCTTAACCTAATTAGAACTTTTACATAAGCAAGCTTCATCAGGTAACCTCATGATCCATCACTAAGCACATAATTAACTTTAAGCAAAAATTTCAAAAATTCCATTGAAGCATATTTTTGAATCTCTCCCTCCACTCAATTTCCTTCCATTTCATCTTTATAAACATCATCTATAAACCATATAAGACTTTCATAATTCGTAGCGAATCATCAATGTTCATCCAATCACCATATCTAAGTTCATCTTCTTCAACCTGCAACTTGATTTGGGTGGCGTGTTTCAGAAGGATTCAAGTGGTTCCAAGCATACCGTTACACTTCTGGGGACTCAAGAAAGCTAGAGGGATCACTATTTCATTGTTGGAAGTGCTTTTGAAGGGGAAACAAACTCACTCCATTAGGTACATTTTTCACTTCTTGAACTCTACTTTGCAAACATCATTTTGGTTCATTCTTGTTACACTCATATTCATTTTGATCTTGTGGTCTGAAGCCCCGTGAAAATGGGCATTGATTGTTAATATATGTGATTTTTTTTATTTTAAATTTTTAGGGTTCCTCTGGTTTTTGACCAAATTCATGAGTTAGAGCTAATATCAATGTAAATTAAGCCTATGGTTGTATTCCTTGTGAAATTCTGAGCAAAATAGCATATTCACATGTCTTGTTTGGTTCGTGTTTGATGGAATCATAATTTTGAATTTTTGATTGTTGTGAGGTTGAAGCCGTCTATTTTTTATGCTTTTGTCATTTTTAAAAGCTGTTTTAATATATATTATTTTGGTTTGAACATAGTGATAGGCCAGTAGGCCATAGCGCAGTGGTAATGAGGTTTTGTTGCAACCACCAGGTCCTGGGTTCAACACCCATAAACCACCCTTTTTCTCAATTTTTTCCTTTTTCCTCCTTATTTTACCTTTTCCATTTTTCTGTATTTATTTTCTTCCTTTTTCTTTTATTTCTTTTTATTTTATTAAATTTTTATCAATTATTTTGTTTATTTTAAGCCTTAAATATTTAAAAATCTAAAAAGTATTTTATTTTTATTAGTTTATTTTGTTCTTATTTATTTTATGATCACATGTTTTAGTTATGTTTAACCACTTCTTATTGCATCCTATTGTTAAGTTCATGCTTGATTCCTCAATACCATCTCGTATAATTAATGTCATTTGATGTTATGCCTTGGTTGACATTTTGTCTTGATAAATTCATGAAATTATTCTTGAGACATGTATGCTTGCATGATTTATGTGTTAGTGATTGGACCATGTCTTAGGATTGAACATCTTGATAAATTATGATCAGTATGAATTGATGCTTGGCTTCATTGTTTGTTGTTTGATTCTTTTGATGTTAGGTTGATTTTAGGGTTTGACTAAAAAAATTAATGTCCTTGATTCAAAATCCTAATGACTTGAATTCTTGCTTGAATATGAATCTCTGTCATATATTAATGCCTTGCCCTAATGAGTTGAATTATGTCTTTGATGTTTCCATGGAACACTTGAGATATTCAACTTTGATGCATGATTTGCGTTTTTAATTTGAAGTTACTTGAGATACTTTTTCTTGTGAGGTTGTGTTGATTATTGAATCATTTCCAAATGTCTTGATGTTTCCCTTACCATGTCTCTTGTATAGTTTGGTAGTTTATATGCTCATGTGACTTATGTTTGGATACTTTCTTTTGAGTGTTATCTCACCATGACATCTTTTACCCCTATACTCTGATTCTAATCCACAACATGCCATGTGTTCTTCTTTGTGACTAAAACTTGTTTTTGTCTTGTGATCCTTGATTACTATCTTTATGTTGTTTGTGTTTAAATCCTAGGGAAAGGGATCATAGTTGACTTATTGTCATATGCATGTTTATTGTGTGTCTTAGTGCGTCCTTTCCTCATTTGCTTCATGTTTACCCTTAAGTTTCCATTTTCTAACTTAAACCTCTTCCTTAAAAAAACTTTAACTTAGGCCATTGCATTTTCAACTTTCTTTTCTTTTATAAATGCTTCAAGACCTCTGTTGGCTCAAAAATTTGACGCCCACATTAAATTATAATTTTTGGTTGAAATGTTAAATCCATGGGTTTTTACAATAAGTTAAATTGACGGCACTCCCATAAGAAATGAAGACTTTTCGGGACTTAAAAAATATTTCTAAGATTGGAGAATCTACCTTCGATAGAGAATGCTGCCCAATACTACTAGAATTTGAAATTCAAATAAAGGAGGGTGTAGGTATTCTTTTCCACTCCTGAACAAAACAAGTGGCGCACATCCAACAGGCAGATGCATGCAGCGCAACAATTATCAGATGTTAATGATCTTAGGGAGTTAACGACAGTTGATTTTATTATTATAAATATGGGTTCTAGTAATAGGATTCAGTGTGTTGTGTTCACGATTGTACAAGTCACTCCAAATTTACTCAAAGTATCCGTGTGTAGAGAAAAGAGTCTTGGGAGAATGTAAGTGATGTAAAATACCATTTTACGCTTTAATGAAATTTACTTTCATTTTATATTAAAAGAGTTTATCTTTTACTTTCCTGCAATTTAAATCTTCAACATTATGTCTTGTCTCTTTTAAGCCTTTCCATTAAAGTCTTTAACATTTCCTTTCAATTTAACACTCTTACGTTCTTGTCGAACTACGCACTTGAATTAACTTTTCTTTATAAACATTGTCGAAGTCTAGTCTTTAGAATTTCTTTGAATTATAATTTAGCACATGTCCTAGGATCAATCTGATCGATCCTGTGAGTCACCAAAGTTAGATTTGGAAGATCAGCGGTTGTTTTCCAATTTTCACGGGAAACAACATCTTAAGCATTTCAAACTCTTTTCATAAGAATAAAAAACACAAAACTCATCCAAAGATTTCTGCCATTTGGCTTTTCCTTTAAAACCTTTTCTCAAAAAGGATTAGACATGAGTCATCTCTATTATTGAGATATAATTCTCCTACCCTATAATATTATTGAGAATGATGTTGATTCTTTTCCACTTAAGGGAGGTATGAGGCATAATTTTGATTGTATATCCAAGTTAGAGTCATTCTCTCATTGTGATGCAAAGATTCATCTTCCATATGTTTGTGGTGGATTAGTTGAATATTCTCATTAAGAGATGACTTGTCTCTTCTTTATTAAAAAGTCAATCATAACAAATCCTTTTGTATTTGTACCCCAAACTACCAGGTTTTAATCCTTTATTTCTAGCAGGAACAAAACTTCATGTTTGTCCAAATAAAAAACAATAAAAAAAACACTTCTTTTCTCATCTCCCAATCTTTTTTAGCAAATACTTTTAGCCAAAACATAGATATTTCAAGAGGTTCTTGTGGAGTACTACAGATGCTTAAGGTGCTAATACCTTCCCTTAGCATAATCAACCCCCGTATCTTTGATCTCTTTATTGCTTTGCTTTTAGCCTTACTTTTTGCTTTGTATGTTTATTCTGGGTTTATTCGATCTTTTCCCCTTCCCTTGGAAAAATAAAAGTTTGGTGGTGATATCTTGTTTTGCGATTCAAGTTAGTCAATAGCTTGGTCTATGATTCTTCACCATGACAAGTAATTTGTATTTTGAACTCATAAATAAGCAACACTCCATGAAATGTTTCAAAATGTGAAACAATACAACCTTTGAAAGCTGTTGCAGTAGGAAAAACAATGCAACATTTGGTAAAAGTGTTGTTGTTGGAGAAACAATGCAACATTTGGTAAAAGTGATATTGTTGGTTGGTAAAAGTGTTGTTGTAGGTGAAATAGTGCAACATTTAGTAAAAGTGTTATTCAAATTGTATGTTTCATCAAGGGTCACAACTATGTGAAACAACATCACTTTGACCTATAAATTAAGCATTCTAGATTTAGAGAAATACAAAAAAAAAATCCTATTTTCTTCACACAAAATTTCATATTTCATCTTCCTTATATTCGAGCTTTCATTAGTCTTGTGCAAACTCGAGTATATGTTGAATTATAATGGGCATTCCTGCATTCCAACTCTAAGAAATTTGAGAGTGCTCTTTCATCGGTCTTGTGCAAACTCGAGTATATGTTGAATTATAATGGGCATTCCTGCATTCCAACTCTAAGAAATTTGAGAGTGCTTGAAATACTTATAAGGAAAGTAATTTTGTTCACGATTCTAGCCTCAATTCATTTTTATTTAAATTAATTTTGTAACAATCTTATAAGTAGTTCATATAATGGCAACCAAGGCTTATGTTTCAAGCATCAAAGTGATGAAACAAGACAAGATCTTCTTCCTCCTAATTGTCATAAAGATTTGTTATTTTTTTTTATTAATATTAAAGGTTTCTACTTTAAATATTTTGATGATAATTTTCTATGCTGGTGAAAGTTACACGATTAATTCATATAATATTTTAAAATTTATAAAATTTTAATTTATGATTTTTTATGATTAATTTGTGAATGCAATTTTTATGGAAAAATAAATATCCATATTTGTTTATACATAATCATAGTGAAAAGTACATATTTAACATATGATATTAGATTACTCTTTCATGCAAATAATTTTTGTTGGTTATTAGTTACTTTCTATGCAAAATGATATTGATATTAAATATATTGAGATGTTGTTAATATGTTTAATGCATTAAAAAATAAATAAAGACAAGTAGACAATAAATGAATCATATATTTATGTGAAAACAATTTGGATATACCATTAAAATAAATTAATTCTTTGATTTTAATTGTTATTTTGATATTTCTTTGTGTCTTCTTCTATAAGAAAATTATATTGACTTATAATTAATACTTAAAATGTCATAAGATGAATAATGCATTTATTTGTGGATAAAATAATTTAAAAAATTACTATGAATGTGAAGTTATGTGTAATGTATGAGAAACATAAAAATGGTATAAATAATAATAATAATAATAATAATAATAATAATAATAATAATAATAATAATAATAATAATAATAATAATAATAATAATAATAATAATAATAATAATAATAATAATAATTTGAAGGACATGTTTCCATTGTATTGTTAAAAGTAATTTATACATTTTCTTTATTATTGAAAGTTGACAAATGTTAATGAAAAAAGTTATAGAAAATATTAATGATTTTGGTTTATTGTTTATTTTATACTGTGATTCTTATATGGATATAACATAGAACATTGTTAAACATGAAGTTAAAAAATTTATGAGAAGAACTTTAGAAAACGATCTATAGTTAAGCAACATGCTTACTATAGAAAGCTTGTTGAGCGAATGCATATTCCAAAGGTAATTGATCTTTTGGATGCTCAAGATTTTAACAACTTTTTGGAGTGTGATATCAAATACAAAGAAGACCTAGTAAGGGTCTTCTACACATGTATTCAGGGTAAATTTTAAGGGTTTGAGTTTACTACAAAGCTGAGAAATAGCAGGGTTTGTGTAAATGACTTGGTATGGAAAAACTTGTTTGACATGTCACTTGTATCCGCTGAGCCAATTATTAAGGCCACAGATGCTCGTACTGTGGTAGGTTACAATTTCAAAGAAGCCTTAAACTCCATGCTAAATAAACCATACGGTGACGACCTTGTAGGAAGCGACCTCTTTCCAAAAATGGTCACAACGGGAAAACTAAAACCGGTTGATAGAATACTGTAATGGATTGTGTCGCATATTCTACATCCAAAGAAAGACGGCTACTCACGAGCGGATCAAGCCGAGGTACACTTGGTTTACATAGTTAATAAAAATATCAAGATCAGTTGACCTCATTACATTGCCAGTCGAATCTATTCGCTAAAGGATTTTGGTAGAGTAACAACTCTGTCATACGGGTCCTTTATCCAATCGATTCTCAACAATGCTAACATCACTGTTCGAGGTATCCCCTATACATCTTTGACCTCTGATCAAGAGTTCTATCAAAATACTCTTACTATGATGGGCTATATATGGGATCTAAGAGAAATTCGTTATTGATTCATTGTTAAGGCTACTACCTCTCAGTTGGAAGAATCAAATGAAAGTGATGAACAAATAGAGGAAGCAGAAGAAGAAGAAGAAGAAGAAGAAGAAGTAGGTGGACATCCTATGGAGACTGATGATCGATATGATAATGGGTGGCTAAACCAATGACCCAATTGGCGCATGATGATGACCAAGGGTGGGGTGCCTGGCAAACCACTGGCTGGACATCGTTAGGTGCCAATTACATGCCACAAACGTCAAATTGGGATCACCAAGACACCCCTGATTGGAGTTATGTGCCTCCATCTCCTCCGCGCCCCCAATAAAATATCAATGAACTCCTCGATATGATGAGGACCATGCAACTTGAGTAACGTACCTTCATGTCTGCTCAGGATGAGAGGTTCTCACAATTACAGAACCAATTTCAAGCTCACACAGAAAACTTTATTGCCTTTACATCAGCTGTGATGGGGAGGATAGACAGGATAGTTGAAACTGCAGCAGGTCAACATCGAGCCCTTAACAACAACTTCAACACACTAAATCGAGCAGTAATGGAGTACACGGAAAGGGCTAATGCACAACTGCCTCCACTTCTGAAATATCCCTTTCGAGGACGAGGCCATCACTTTAGGGGGAGGAGACCCTAAGGATGTCTTGAATATTTCATTATGCATCTTATTTCATCATGTGTTCATTAACATCTATTGTAGAATGTTTCATGTACTTACTTGCTTTTGAAGACATGCTTATTGTTGGTTATAAAATAGTGATTATTATTGTTCTCTTAAGTGTTGTTCTATTTATCAATTTATATGCTTTCATTAACTGCATTATATGTGAATGTGTGTTAATGTGTAACCTATTACAAATGGCTGGAATTTGTTTATTTCTCTTATTATATGCAATACATTGACATTTATCTTTTTTCTTTTTGATGTTGTCAAAGGGGGAGAAGAATATCAAGCAGAAACATCACTTGTAAGACTTATTAAACATGCAGATTGTGTACAAACAAAGGCATCGAGTAAGGGGGGGATGATACAATTCATCGTACACCAAGTTTCTACTGTTTTGCCATCATCAAAAAAGGGGAGTATGTGAGGGCAATCCTCATAGGTAGCTACACTTGTTTTAATGATGTCAAAACTTAGATAGGTAGAAAAATGTACTTTGGACAGTATCATTGTTTCACATATGCATACCTTATCCCTCTGGAATCAAACATCGATCAGAAACATTGTTTGATACATATAGAAATTATTCAATATATGCTTCATATAGGTTTAGTCAAGTTTGTCTAGCTTACTATGTGATAGAGTACCTCAAAAATTGCATGATACATGAAAATATGCATTTTTGCATATTTTAGGTCTTTGAGTCGACTCAAACTTGTTCTGGTCGACTCATACAGAAATCATTTTGAATGGTCTACTCTCAGGAGTGCTCGCATCGACCCTCTGGTTGACTCATACTGTGTCCATTTCTATTTGTCTAATTCTGCATGCTTTGTGTTGACGCATGACTTGCTCCAGTCGATGCAAAGTTCTATTTTCTACACAATCTAAAATTCGGGTAAGCTTAGGTCGACCCTCCTTTCTGAATAGGTCGACTGCTCACGCATTTTCAGTTAAAAGTCTGTTATGTGAAACTGTCTTTGTGGTTGTTATGTTGGTTAATTGTTTTTGACTTGCATATATAATGAGTTTTGCTCTTTCTTCAAAAAACAAGAATAGTAAAAATAGATACTGATTGTTCTCATCATCTTCATCCTCTTCCTTGCATTTTCTCAACAACTACACATAATCATTTTTGTTGTGCATTCTGCTATTTATAGGTGATAACGTCCAAACATAGGATTGGTGTAATTAGGTTTGGGTTGAGAAATCAGTAGGTTTCTCTTGAACGAAACCGTTAGGATTTTATTCTCCAAGAATCTTGGATTTTGGGGTTTTTTTGCACGAATTGGTCCATCACAGATTCAGCCGAGTGAAGGTAATCAAAGAACAAATTGTTCTATCAGTTTAGTAGCGGTAACCAGAGGATTGTGAGAGGAAGATTCAGGTTCAAAGCATTGGTGATTAAAATCAGCTGGGCAAGATTTGAAGACCGTGGGCTTGTTCAAAGGGTGTGTTATATACAGGTCTCAATTCTATTTTTAGAATTGAGGGCAGACGTACCCTGAGCGAGGACGACGGGAGAACTGCCTCAACAAATTGGTGTTATCTCTTTACTTTTCAATTGCTTAATTTTTGAGTTTGTGTGCAAATTAGTGCTAAACCATTTTTGAAGCCTTTTACAATCCTTGATTGTAATTGAACACTTAAGCACTTCACTCTCATATTGGAATTCACTTGTGGTGCCTTGCACACCAAGTGTTTGACTAATTGTGTGAACAACAAACGCTTGTGCTGTCTTTTCAATTTGATTATATTTTTCAAGCATTGGAAATAGTCAAACCTTATAGTGAATAAATTCTGGTTGATGTGTGTTCAAATTAGTGATTCTTAAATCTCGTTTTTATCGGATTCCATAGGCTTGCGCATATCCAATTTTATTGAATACCATTCTTATTTACATAGTGATTGTATCGCTTTACAAACAGCCCTATATCCTTATTCTTTTCGTCATATTCATCATCACTCGAATCACAATCACTCAGCTCTTTTGCATATGACTTTGAACAAGAAGCCTTGAGAGCTATAGACTTCTTTTCTGCATTTTTGGTCTTCTCCTTCTTTTCCCTTTTCTCAAATTGCTCGAGACTAAGAAGCACTTGCTCGTGTTCTTGAAGCTTTCCAAAGAGTGTTGTAAGGTCCAAGGTCATAAGATCATTTTCTTCCTTTATGACGGTGACTTTTGGTTTCCATTCCTTGGTAAGACATCTTAAGACTTTGTTACTAGCAACATCGTTGGAAAATGGTCTACCAAGTGAATTTAGTCTATTGATTAGGTGAGAAAATCTCTTTTGCATGTCAGCAATGGTTTTCCCTTACTCCATGTGAAAGAGATCAAACTCTTGTATCAAAGTATTGATTCTAGCTAGTTTGACATCATTTGTTCCCTCATGGGCAACTTTTAATGAGTCCCATATAGCCTTAGTAGTCAAACAATGGGAAACTCTCTATAGTACTCATCAACTCCCAAGGAGGAGATCAAAATATTTTTAGCCTTCTAATCGTAATTGTACTTTTTCTCGTCTTCATCATTCCATTGGGCTTTAGGCTTTGGCAAAATCATGTTATTTTCATCAGTCATGATTATTTCCATAGGACCATTCAAAATAACATTTCATACCTTCCTTTCAATGGAATTTATATGCACACTGTCGCTACTGCGAAAATCGGTGCCGGCAAGACAGAAGAGTCGCCACCGCGCGTTATTCATCCCAAAGAGGGGAAAGGAAACGCTCGAGGTAAACCTACCGCAAAACGGGGAAAGGAATGGTCATCGCAACCAAAACCTGGATTCGGGAGTCGGTTACGCAAGGGGAAGGTATTAGCACCCCTCACGTCCGTCGTACTCGACGGGATCCACGCTTGTTTTCTTGTACGGATTGTTATTTCTATCTAAACTAAAGGTTAAGGGTTAAAAGAGAAAGAAAAAGGGACTCGGTAGAGCCTCGCTGCTCCATGCCTACGTATTCTCAAGAGAGAAATTCAGAGTCTTCGTAGTTCGACTAACTACTGGTCAAGGGAAAGGTTGCTCGCTAGGACGTCGCATCCTATGCCTACGTACTTTCACACGGCATGAAAGATCAGAGCAAACGTAGTTCGGGAAACGTACGACACAAGTCTGTCTTGATTTTTTTTATTCCTTCTAAAAAAGGGTTTTCTGATTACCGGTCCAAGCGGACAAAAATGACGTCTGGATGAGTTCACATTCTTTTACGGAAGAAGTGTCTTTTATTGTGTTCAAAATTGTTAGTGTATTTTGATTGTTTTGAGATGAGAAGAGAAACAGCAACTCTAACCTATGGTTGAAAGGGGAATCAAACTAACCTAATGTTATCATGCATGGGTTAAGACCTAATGTCTATCATGTTCCTCTCTTGCGCAGAGAGAAACATAGATCCTAAGGGATAAGCGAAAACAGAAACAACATATATAATAAAACAGTAAAATGCATGAATGCAACAATACAAGCTAGGCAAGGGAGTCCCGCTCTACCTCGAACCTTGAAAACAACAGGCAAAAGCGAACAAAATTCACTTTCAACCTAACAGATTAATTGGCAAACAATACAGTCCGGGAAACTCAAACAATACATCAAAAGCTTCTAAACAGCAAAAAAATAAATTGTAAACAGCAACTCTACACAGCAGGCTCCATCATCTTCTATCTTCAAGTCATCTTTAAAACATCTACAAGCTTCAAGCAAGCATCAATCTTCAAGGAGGGAAACTCTAATAGTAAACACCTTCAACAGCTTCAAACAGCAGGGCTTCAACAGCAGCAATCAAATGCACAACTTCAACAGCACAATCTTCATCTTTTACAGTCTTCAAGCAAGGTCTCTATCTTCAATCTTTCATGGATTTTCTTCAAATCAAACTCTCCAAGATGAGGAACAATTAATAGAATGAATTGGGATGTTAGACAGCTAGCTGACCACCAAAGGTGGCAAACAGACTGTTAACAAAAAGTAGACGGTTTCTCTCAAGAGTTCTATCTCCTGGATACTGTCACCAAGCCTTCCAAAGTAAGGGGGTGAGTATCCTGGAGAGACTCTGAATCATAGAGAGGGATGGAGGCAAACAAAGCCATCCATGTTTAAGAATCAAATTTCTACTCTAAGCTCTACCTAGCTCCTAGTTCCTATGATCTTCAACAGCTACAAGCAAGCTACAATCTTCATCAACTCTTGAACTTGATCTTCACTCCTTTGCCTTCCATTTGCTTCATCAACAAAGCTCTCCAACTCAAGCCCAAGCCCCAAGCAAGCCCAATAAGCCCCAAATGACAAACAATAACCCCAAAAAGGGCACACCATACAATCACCCGATTAGAAAATATACAAAAAATATTAATATAATAGGGGAAATTCTAATACTTATTCTAAGGGATCTACTACACTTTCCCATAATACCCCTATAGTCCCATCTTCTAATTCAACCTAAAAAGCCCAAAAAGAAATTGTTTTGTTGCACCTATGTTATGTTCAAAACCCTAATTAACTAGTCTAATAGTTTCTAACTAAACTACCTAAAAATAATCCTAAAAAATATGGTATAATTTCCAGGGGCACCTAATATATGTATCTAATTGTCCTAAAAGAATCAACCTAAAAAGATTAAGGGAACTACCTAAAATAAAATCTACAAAAGTATATACAAACTATATTCAATTAAAAAAACAATTAAAAGTAAAATAATAGCAAAAATAGAAAAATGACTAAACTAATATTTTTTTATTCTTTTTTAATTTTCTTCAGGTCAATACTAAACTATTGCAAAAAGTCTCATATTAAAATTCTCATTTTTTAATTTGTTATGAATTTTATAAAATGTTAAGTAAAATGAACAAAACAAAAATAGAAAGAAACAGCCAGGGGGGTGCCAACAGCATACACGCTCAGTTCAATTATCATATGGGCCAGAAACCAGGGGGCGCGCATAGTAAATCAACTAGGCCCAGAACAATCAAAATAAAACCAGAAAATCAAAAGAAAATAAAAAGGCGCGTGGTGTAGATAGCAGGAGTTCTCAGTGTAAAACATTGGTGGGCCTTGGACAGGGGTGTACACAGCAATTGTCATTAGGCCCAGAACTAAACGAAAATCAATTCAGAAAATCCAAATAAAAATGGAAAAACACACGGTGTGGTTAGCAACGAAATACAGTTCAAATACTTGGGCCTTGGTACGTGGGGGTGAGGATAGCAAGATGAAACACTAAGCCCAGATGAGGACTTAAGTGAAACGGCGCGTTTCACGTTTCTAACTTCCCTCTCAATTTCGTTTTGAATGCCAGCCCTTGGATCAAAGTCTCAGTCAACAATCCTTGCCAAATCCAACGCACGTTATGCTTCGTCCTCCTCTAGTCTAGGGTTTGTGCCATGGACACCATGAACGCAGAAGCTTCATCATCAACTTCCATCAACTCGTGCGTGCTTAATTCTTCATCAAACTTAAACATGTAAAAAGCAAAACCACTCCAAATTTGTCCCTGAATTCATCTATAGCATTGGTTTCAATTGATATCAACTAAATCCTGGAACACGACCTCCATCTCAAAACTACTCATAAATTTCATCATCACCAATCCACAATCTAAGTACACTAAATTCTTCCTGGATTCACACTGATCAAGAATAACTAACCACCTAAGATTCTAACAGCTTAATCATCATGTTCTATGTCAAAACAGAAATAATGTGCATCCATCAACCTTCATCAAATCTTGCTAAAGTCTCCAGAAACGATCATCTAACCACCTAGATCATGTCTAACCTAACAATTCTACTTCATGCTTCCTAAATCAAGCCACATAGTGAGGATTACTAACCTGGTGAGAAATTGAAAACAGATGGTGATTTTCTTCACTTCAAGGCCTACAATGCTCCAGGATCGATCACTGTATTGATCTCTTGCTTCTGTATGCAATTGTTCTTGATCAAATGCCTTGGATCATCATAACCGATTCTTCTTGCACTTGAAGATGTGAAAATTGCAGAACACGATTCAGGCTATTATCCACTCAGATCTTGATTGCAATAGGATCAGTGATGATTATTGGATTGAATGGAATCAAAATCTTGAAAAAATTGTGAAGAATTATGGAAGATTGAATGTGATTTGCAAGAGAAGAGAATGAGATGCAATTCTGAGTTTTCTATCAAAATGAAGTTCAACCCTGGTCTAGATCATTGAGAATGAATATATAGATGAGGATAGAAGGTTCTGGAAGATGCTAGATTGATCTCATGAGAAATTGTTTATATCATTGCATGAGAATTTGAAAAATGCAAGTTGAAAAATCAGCTCATGAAAGCATTGTTGCAGCAGCCCAAAATATCTTGAATTTCTCTTTTCATGACAAATAGAAAGTGTAGAAACCATCCCTTGCCTTGCACCTTGGTCCTAGCTTGATTTGGCAAGTGTATCTTCTTTTACAAGTAACTTAAGATAACTCCCATTTCTTGACCTCAACTCCAAAAAAAAATATTTCCATTAGTCTTAGAATGTCATTTACCTTCAAAATGGTTGGTCATATGCTTGATTTTGCTTTTGGATCAAAATCTCCAAATTTGGTCACTTTAAATGGACTTTTTACCTTCACATTTGGCCAATTTTGCAATTCTAAGTTCTATGCATCTCCCAACTTCCATGATCACTTTTCTAGACTCAAAATGTCATTTGGAGAAATTTTGATGTTGAACATTTCTTCATTTGAAGTTTGGAAGTAAGAGTTTTAGGCATATGCTTGAAATGACCTGTAATTCCACTTTCCCAAAATACCCCTGGCTTGTCAAGAGCATAAGTTGAGTTCCACAAATCAGAATGAGGCATACCATACCTTTTTAGAAAGCTAAGATCATGAGGAACAACTTTCATGTTCACCAAAAATCCATTTGAACATTCCTGGTGGGGTAAAGGTTGCTTGGAAGTCAAGTAACTTTCACTGACAAATTTCAGTGTCCTCAGATGACCTGTAACTTGCAAGAATCATAACTTGGGTTCTATAAATCTCCTTGATGAGTTCCACCACTCAAATTAAAGGTTTTTGAGATGCTCTACAAGTTCCATGTTGGCCAAAGATCCATTAGAGACTTGTATCTTGAATTATTCTGCTTGGAAGTTTGCCCTAAATCAGGGGATTTTACACTGAAACCCTAATTTAGAAACTTCTCTTCTTCTTGATTTAGTTTGATTTCTCCTTGGCACAACACCACATCCATATCCACATATCAAATGATGAATCCCCCATTCTTCAAATAGGCCTTGATGTCCCTTCAATCAAGTATTTGACCTAGGGTTGACCCAGATGAAACCCTAATTGACTGTCTTCAACTGTAGTTCTTGTAATCACATCAATGACTTGTCTCACTCTAAAAATGACCCTCTAGGTCTTCCATGATGTCTATATACATTCCATGCCCTCAATTCATAGCCCACAATCTCTTTGATAGTCTTCAACCCCCCTCAAGATAGGAGAAAAACCCACTGATTGGTCCACTAACTTCTCAAGCTTCAATTCCTTTCTGATGACTTGCATAGGCTTAAATTTTGAATAAGAACCTCTTGATAGGCTCATAGAGATAAGAATGGCACTTGGTCCCTTGTTGGATGGCTTGCCCATGCTATGCTATGCAGATGAATGAATTATGTACATGACCTAATATGACCTAATATGCAAATGCTAAAGCTATGAAACATAAAATCAGGTGAAATAAGTTGGTCAAATTTTGGGGTGCAACAGCTGCCCCTATTCAAACGATTTGGACCCGACTGGGTGAAAAGCCCAGAGCCTTCAGACAATCGAGGTACGAAACGGTTGAATACCAATAAACCCGGAAATTTGCCAACTGCAAAACAACTACACCACTACTTGGGGAAAAAAATTTTACTGATCCGACTTCATCACTATTCTGTCAATACTGGAACAATCCTTAGTGGCTTCACCGGAAGAAGACTTTTGTAAGAATGCAACTCTATCTTGTCATGGGACACATACTATGCTCCCTACGAGGAAATCATCCGCCTATCCGAAACGGGAACACACCTCTTGCTTATGTCACACAAACTCTTCATCCGCCTATCCGAAACGGGAACACACCTTTGTGTATAACTGCAAAGAAATCGTCATCCGCCTATCTGACACGGGAACATACTTCTATCCACTTTACTGAAAATCCTAATCTGCCCATTACACAGAAAAACCTTCATCTACCCATTGTCGCTACTGCGAAAATCGGCGCCGGCTGACAGAAGAGTCGCCACCGTGCGTTATTTATCCCACGGGAGGGAAAGGAAACGCTCGAAGTAAACCTCGCAAAAAACGGGGAAAGGTATGGTCATCGCAACCAAAACCTGGGTTCGGGAGTCGGTTACGCAAGGGGAAGGTATTAGCACCCCTCACGTCCATCGTACTCGATGGGATCCACGCTTGTTTTCTGGTACGGATTGTTATTCTATCTACTCTACAGGTCTGGGGTTAAGAAGAAAATAAAATGACTCGGCAAAGTATCACACTTTATGCCTACGTATTCCCGTCTGGAACGAGAAATCAGAGTCAACGTAGTTCGCCTGCCTACGGGAAAGGAGGGGAAGATTGCTCACTAGGATATCGCATCCTATGCCTACGTACTTTCATACAACATGAAAGATCAGAGCAAACGTAGTTCGGGCCACGTACGATACAAGTCTGTCTTGGTTGATTTTATTCCTTCTGAAAAGGTTTTTTCTGATTAACAGGTCCAAGCGGACGAAAATGACGTTTTGATGAGTTCACATTCTTTTACGGAAGAAGTGTCTTTTATTGTGTTCGAAATCTTTATTGTGTTTTTCTGTTTGTTTTGAGAAAGAAGAGACAGAACTCTAACCTACGGTTGCGAAGGGAATCAAACTAACCTAATGTTGTCATGCATGGGTTAAGACCTAGTGTCTATCATGCTCCTCTCTTGCACAAAGAGAAACAGAGATCCTAAGGGAATAGACGGAAACAGAAACAATAGCAGATATATACAGTAAAGCAGTAAAATGTATGGATGCAACAATACAAGCGAGGCAAGGGAGTCCCACTCAACCTCAAACCTAGAAAACAATAGGCAAAAGTGAACGGGATTCACTTTCAACCTCACAAGTTAAACAACAAACAATACAGTCCAGAAAACCAATCAATACATCAGAAATGAATAACAACTAAAATAAACAGCCACAGCAGCTCTGCATCAACACCTATCTTCAAGTCATCTCCAATCAGCTACAAGCTTCAGCAAGCATCAATCTCCATCTCCACAGCCTTCAAGCAGGGGCTTTGATTATCAATCTTCAGTCTACAATGGCTTTTCTTCAAGTCTCCATCTCCCAGCTGAGGAATCAATCACAAGAGTGAATTGGGTGTTAAGCAATTAGTTGACCACCAAAGGTGGCAAACAGACTGCTAACAACACATAGGATGTTTTCTCTCAAGAGTTCTATCCCTTAGACAGTAGCACCAAGCCTTCCAAAGGAAGGGGGTGAGTGTCTTAGAGAGACTCTGCATCACAGAGAAGAATGGAGGCAGTCAAGACCTTCCATGTTTGAGAAACAAGCTTTCTACTCTAGGGCTCTGACTAACTCCTAAACCCTGCACTCCTCAACAGCTGCCAGCACATAATCTCCTCATCAACTCTGGAAGTTGGTCTTCAGTCTTTGATCTTCACATGGGCTCCATCATCTCAGGTCTTCAGCTACCCCAAATCCCAAACAAACCCAATACCCCACACACAGACAAAACAATAACCCTAAAGAGGGCACACCACACAGTCAATCCAATATAAGCAATATACTAATAGCAGTAGGGGAATCCTAATAATTTCTAAGGGATCTAACCTATACCCATAACCCCTATAATCCCATACCCCAAAAATCAGATGAAAATTCCTAAAAGAATCTAATCTATTTCACTTATGTTATCACCTAAACCCTAATTTTGGTCATGGTAATATCACCTATTCAAATCACCTAAAATTTAATCCTAAAAAAATATGAATTAAATCTTATATACAAGTTGAAGTTCTAAACTAAACAACCTAAAAAGAATGGATTAAAAATACTAAAGCATCTATTCAAACTAAAACCACCAAATTTGAGTATCAAACAAAACTCCTTAAAATGCTATTTACAAGAAAAATGCATGAAAAATATTAAAACAAAATAAAATGCCAATTTTATTATTTAATATTTTTCTAGACAGGATTATTGACCTACCACAAAAAGAAGGAATTAAAAATATCAAATTTTCTATTTTTTATGATTTTTTTTAAAGATGAGAAAAATGTAAGAGAAAATAAAAACACAAAATATGAAATAAAAGGGGAGGGGGTCTGAATAGCAGTTTCGCCCAGTTATTATCCATGCGGGCCAGAGAAAATGGGGGCGCGCATAGCAATTGGCGCTAGGCCCAGTTGGTTCAGAAAATTAGTTGAAAAATAAAAGAAAAATATTAAATTCACGGTGCAAATAGCAGCGAAGTCAAGTTCATTTATTGGGCTTCTCAAAATGGGGGGTGGGGATATGAAATTGGATCCAAGGCCCATGCTGATGTTTAAGTGATACGGTGCGTTTCACTTGGTCTTTTCCCTCCGTATTTTCCTTCAAATCTGGACCATTGGATGGGTAGAAAATGTCAAATATCTGGCATGATCGGACGGCCATTGGATCGTCTTCTTCAATCAACCCTAGGGTTTGTAGAATAAACCCTGCACACGAGCTCGACTCAGCCAGCTTCCAGCCATCATATCTCCCTCGTCTCTCCATGAAAGGCCACGATATAAACACCAAAATTAACCCAAAGTTCACGTAGATGACAACTGCACCATTAGTTTTTGCTGAAGCTTAATCAAATGCCAGACCCGATGGTATACAACCTTCACGGACACTCACAATTCACCCTCACCAAACTTCAAACTCTTGCTAACAGAACCAACTCTACACCTCCAAGATCACTCTAAACTAATCCATACTAATTATTGCATTCTATCCATCAAGTTCTAGATCAAAACCTTTTTTGTGCATGCATGAAAATCTTCACCAATCAATGCCAAAATTTCCAGGATTCATCCTCTAACTACCTAGGTCTCTAATATACTAACAATCCTATGCCATGATCACTATTCTAGCCAATTCGAAGGAAAACGTACCTGGTGCAAATTCTTGAAAACAGATGTAGACTTCTTGAATCAGCAGCCACTAATGCTCTGATCTTGATCAACACTCTTGATCCTTGCTACTGTATGCAATAACCTTTGATCCAATGCTCTGAATATGATACTTGAACTCCTTTTGCACTTTTGGTGGTGAAAATTACAGCACACAAAAATGAACTCAACTCAGCCAGATCTTGATGAATTTTGGTTCTAGGATGATTGTAGAGTAGATTAGGATCAAGAACTTGGTGGATTGATGGAATTTTGTGAGAGATTGAAAGCAATTTGCAAAATTGGAAAGATGGAAGGAAACTATGTATTATTGCCAAATGAATCACCAACCACATTTTGGAGCAACTCTTGTGTTTATATAGATGATGATGGCCAGATCTAGAAGGTTGTAGAATGATCTTAGATGATTCTAGAAAGTGGTGGAAAGTTATGAAAGTTCTCCCTTAATGATACTTTGATCCATCTCATATCTCATGAATTTCCTTTCATATTTGTGTCAAAATCTCCTCTTATGAGTTATTGTCATGGTATGTGTGAAAAAACCCAAGCTCCTTGCCTTGAAAAGTCACTTATGCCAAGTTTTCTCTACTTGCCTTATTATGCAAGCAACAAAAATACAAAGCAAGTCCAATTTTTAACTCCTAACTCAAAAAAGTGGCTGAACCAATGTCTCTAAAATGATGTTTGGAATCAATTTGGTATATTGGATGACCCATTTTGGATTTGTAGATCCCTCAAACCAATTTTCCATTTCAACTTTTTCAACTTACATGCCTTTTTTAGGTCATTTTCCACCAACTTTGGTCAAGTCTCATTCCATGCATTTCCAAACTTCCATGACTTATTTTCTAGACTTAAAATGGCATTTTGAGAAACTTTGATGTTGTGAAGTTTTTCATTTGAAGCTTCCTTGTATGAGTTTTAGGCATAGGCTAAGAATGACCTGTAATCCTCAGATGACCAAAATACCCTTTGCTTGCCAAGACCATACGTAGAGTTCCCCAAATCATATGAAGGCATACCATACCATTCTAGAAAGCTAAGACAATAAGGAACAACTATTATGTTGTCCAAGAATCCATTTGAAATATCCTTGAAGGTCAAAAGTTGCTTGGAAGACAGACAACTTTCACAGACAAATTTTCAGATACCTCAGATGACCTGTAACTTGCAAGGACCATAACTTGAGTTTTATAAATCTCCTTAATGTCTTACCCCACTCAAATTAAAGGTATTGAGATCCTCTACAAGTTTCATGTTGGACAAGGATCCATTTGAAGCTTGCATTTTGACTTATCTTGCTTGGAAATTTGACCTAAACTAGGGGATTTTACACAGAAACCCTAATTTAGAAACTCCTCTTCTCCTTGATTTGTCTTGATTTCTTCTTAGCACAACAACATATCCTTCTTTACATGTCAAATGATGAACCCCACATCTCTCCAATAGACCTCAATGCCTTTCAATCAATCAATTGACCTAGAGTTGACCCAGGGTTGACCCAGATGAAACCCTAGTTGACTGTCTTCAACTGCAATTCTTGTGATCACACCAATGACTTGTCTCCTTCTCCAAATGACTTTCTAAGTCTTCCATGATGCCCACATACTCTCCATGCTCAGCCCACAGCTTACAATTTCTTTGATGATCCCCAGATACCCTCAGATAGGAGATAGATGCACTGATTGATCCATTGACTTCCTAGCTTTCAAATTCTCTCTGATGACTTGAATAAGATTGAATTTGAATAATAACCTCTTAATAGGCTCATAGAGATAGGAATAATGATTGGTCCCTGTTGGATGATTTGCTATGCTATGCTATGCAGATGGTTAGACTATGTACATGACTATATATGCAAATGCTAATGATATTGAAACATAAACCAAGTGAATAAGGTTGAGCAAATTTTAGGGTGCAACAGCTGCCCCTATTCAAGCGACTTGGACCCGATTGGGTGAAGAGCGAACGGCCTTCAAACATTCGAGGTACGAGACGGTTGGATACTAAGAACCCGGAAATTTGCCAACCGCAGAAATAAACTGCACCACTGCTTGGGGATTATTTTCAACAGCCTGAAAAGCTTCTATCATTGTAAGAATAAAACTTTGTCCACGTCAGGACGCCTGTGTCGTCCACACAAAGAACTCTCAACTAAACTCGTCCACGTTAGGAAAAATCTCGACAACTTCACTGGGGCTGGCTCGTCTGCCTCTCATCAGAAATAAATCGTCCATGCTAGGACTAAACTCTTCCACGTTAGGAATAACACCGTCCACGTAAGGAATCATCTCTTCTGCATCTGTCCACGTCAGGACTCAACTCTTCCATGTTAGGAATAAAATCTTTCCACGTTAGGAGTACCTCTTCTTTTCCACGTAAGGAATCACCTCTTTCCACGTAAGGAAACCAACTTATCTTCTAAATCTGTCCACGTCAGGACTAAACTTTCCACGTAAGGAGTACAACTTTTTTCCACGTAAGGAATCAATCTTTCTTTCCACGTAAGGAAACCACAATCTTTCCGATTTGTCCACGTAAGGACTCCCTTCTTTCCATGTAAGGAACCCGTCTTCTTTCCACGTAAGGAAACCAATTTTCTTCCACGTAAGTAATAAAATTCTTGATCTGTCCACGTAAGGACTCCAAGCTTTCCACGTAAGGAATACAATTTTATTCGATCTGTCCACGTAAGGACTCCAATCTTTCCACGTAAGGAAACAATCTTTCCACGTAAGGAATAAACTTGTCCACGTTAGGACTACATCGTCCACGTTAGGACCCACCTTTCCACGTTAGGAATAACTCTCTTCTTGATTTGTCCACGTAAGGACTCCCATTTTTCCACGTAAGGAATACTTCTTCATCTGTCCACGTAAGGAATCCAGTCTGATATGTCCACGTAAGGACTCAATCTTTCCACGTAAGGAATAGATATTTGTATATGTCCGCGTTAGGACTAAACTCTTCCACTTAGGAATACATTTTCTTTTGATTTGTCCACGTAAGGACTCAACTTTCACCTCGCTTTGTCCACGTAAGGACTCCGATCTTTCCACGTAAGGAATCCATCGTCCACGTCAGGACCCATCTTTCCATGTTAGGAACAACTCTCTTCTTGCTTTGTCCACGTAAGGACTCCATCGTTCCACGTAAGGAACACTCCTTTATCTGTCCACGTAAGGACTCCAATCTTTCCACGTAAGGAAACGCTTTTCGTCTTGATTTGTCCACGTCAGGACTCACCTCTCGACTCGCTGAGGATAAAAACTTGTCCACGTCAGGACTTGTGTATCTTCGACTTGCTGGGGGAATAAGACTTGTCCACATCAGGACTCACACTTTGCCAACAACACGAAGAAGGATAAAATTGTCCACGTCAGGACTCTCACATCTTGACAACACGAGGAACTATAAACTTGTCCCCGTCAGGACGCACATCTCACCATTACAAATAGAGATATCTTGCTGAAAATAAATGGTCCACGTCAGGACACCAACACGAAGAATAATCAACTTTGTCCACGTCAGGACTTCACCTTCGGTCAATACCAAGAAATCAAATCCGTCCACGTTAGGACTGACACATATCGTCAAACTGGAAGAAATGTCCACGTCAGGACTCCACATTCCAACAATTCTGAGAAATCAAACCTGTCCATGCCAGGACTAACACCTCTTATCAACCATGAGGGAATAAATCTGTCCACGTTAGGACCCCCACTTTTCTAGCACAAAGAAAACCTGTCAAGAAAATTGTCCATGTCAGGACTCATCCTTCGATTGGTCCCAAACCACAAAAACTGCTTAGCACTGACGTGACAGCGATTTTGAAGCGGACTCTACTGGGGATATTTGGAAACCAAACTACCGGACGCCTGTTCTGATAACCGGCTGTGGCCTCTGAAATTCTGATTCCTGAAACCCGTTGATGACAAACAACTCTGCTTGGGAATGAGGAGAAATTTTGCCTACTCACTTTGGCGGGGAAAACACGAGAAATTCACAAATAACTCTGTTCGGAGACAAAGAGAACTTCATCATGACAATTCTGTGGGGCATAATGCCGAAGCGGACACTTCATGAGATGTCTCACGTCGAGACCTCGAATGCTTGATACTTCATTTGAGCAAGAGCTCTCTCTACCTGCAAGAGAAACAATACTTGAAACAAACGGTTAGCCAACCTAGTTTATGTTTCAAAAATGTGTATGTTTGACAACGATGCAATGCTCCATTCGACATGGAAACGCTACGCTTTTATTTGGTGGATGCAAATATGACACTATATGCCAATGCAAATGCAGACTCGAACTGCTGAGATACAGGAACTGCTCCAGCAAAATAAATGCTGAAGATAGTGCCAACTCCGCTGGGGATAGCCAGATGCTACAGAATTATTCCAGCAAAATAAATGCTGGAAGAGTGAAGTCGGCTCAGCTGGGAAATTGGGAACTCAATACCAATCACCTCATTGAAGTAACGCCCCACTGGGGGGATATACCTCTGCTAAAGAATAGCAGATGCGTCTAGTATGATTGAACTTCTGCTGGAGGGTGACCGGATGTCACACGGTATTCTGGCAAAATAAATGCCAGGACACACAACCAACTCTGCCGGGGAGCGTCTTAATCTTCGAGTTCCACTGGGAGGAATGAAAATACTCGCTGAGAAGAGAATTCCGCTGGGGATGGGACGATTCTCTTGGGGAAAACCAACTGACTCCGCTGGGGGAGTGAAAATGACCCTGCGGGGAAAGGGGAACTGCCTGAATACAGCTTACTAATTGGAAATATTAATCTTCTGAGGCTAAACCCCTCTGTTTGAGATGCACTGTCTGAATACAGCCTTATAACCTTGAAATCGCCAAACTCTGCTGAGGACAAACGACTTGGCGGGAGACTGCCCTTTTGAATAAGCTACGAATAGCTAGGGAATTCGACCCTTCTTCAGGAAGAACATGCGTGACCTGCGTGGGGGTCGAGTCTTTCGTTACTGCAATCTTTTGATCGTCCTCTTTCACGGCTATGGGCCCTGCAACCAGACAAACAAGACAAGACAAGTCTATGCAACCAAATCTATTCAGGTTAGCGTTAGTGACTTCGTTTCCAGTTAATTCAAAGCTTTAGCAATTGTTGGCAAAGGCCAGTGACGTTATACACATGCTAATTTTATCAAACTTAGGCGTTTATCATGCACAAAACAGTAAAGAACCAGCATCAAATACTGAATAACATATTTTATTGATTGGGCCCCTGAACAGGCGGAGTTTTTGTACACGGGATGTAACCCTTGAAAAGAGGAAGCTACGCAAAGCAAATATACAAGTATGCACAAGAAGCATAAATATATTGACAAATTAAATTTGTACATATGTCGGCAACGGGATGCAGATGAACACCACGAACTGATCCTCCCATGACTCGCCCGACTCTAATGTTTTCCTGGTATCCACACTTCCGAAGAGATTGTATCTGATAATCGACCCCTCAAGTATATTCTCCCGCACTGATGCTCACTGCAATATCAAATTCGGACCGCAGTCATTTGCTTTTTCAAATCCCTAACTTTTGCGTGAACCGCCCTTTACGGGTTTTCAGTTCACCGGGATACCCCTTTTTGCCGAAGCCGCCCAGTGTAGGTTTTCAACTTCGCGGGTGTACATTTTTCCATTTTATCCCTAACTTTTTCCCGAACCTTTCATTCTGTTTTTGGTTCGCCAGGATGCCCCATTTTTGCCTGGACTCTCTTTTTTCTGTCCAGCGGGTCAATTTTAAGCAAAGTATTTTTTAACTGCGTCCGAATTCACAGGCGACGTAAAGTCTTCACCATCCATGGTGGACAACAATAAAGCTCCTCCTGAAAAGACTTTTCTGACAACGTACGGCCCTTCGTAGTTAGGGGTCCACTTTCCCCTATGATCTGCCTACGGCGGGAGAATCCTTTTCAGCACAAGGTCGCCCGTCTGAAAGCTTCGCGGATGTATCTTCTTATCATACGCTTTCTTCATTCGGCTCTGGTACAAACGACCGTATGCTAGAGAAACCAGCCTCTTCTCATCCATTAAGCTCAATTGGTTCAACCTGTCTTTTACCCATTCTGCCTCGTCTAATTGGACATCTCGCAATACCCTCAGAGACGGGATCTCAACTTCCAATGGTAGCACAGCTTCCATTCCGTATACCAATGAGAACGGGGTTGCCCCGGTTGATGTGCGTACCGTCGTACGATAACCGTGCAAAGCAAAAGGTAGCATCTCGTGCCAATCCTTATAGGTCACCACCATCTTTTGAACGATCTTCTTTATATTCTTGTTGGCCGCTTCAACAGCGTCATTCATCTTGGGTCGGTAAGGGGAGGAGTTGTGATGTTCGATCTTGAAATTCTGACAGAGCTCCTTCATCATTTTGTTATTCAGGTTTGAACCGTTGTCCGTGATTATCCGCTCGGGAATCCCATACCTACAAATGATATCTCTCTTGATGAACCTGGCCACCACCTGCTTCGTTACATTTGCATAAGACGCCGCTTCCACCCACTTGGTGAAATAATCAATTGCTACTAGAATGAACCGGTGTCCGTTAGAAGCTGTCGGCTCGATCTTTCCAATCATATCGATTCCCCACATCAAGAATGGCCATGGCGATGACATCACATTCAGAGGACTCGGAGGCACATGGATCTTATCAGCATAGATTTGGCACTTGTGGCACTTCCTCGCAAACTTGAAACAATCAGTTTCCATAGTCAGCCAAAAATAACCTGCCCTTAGCATCTTCCTCGTCATGGCATGCCCACCAGCATGTGTACCAAATGTACCTTCATGTATTTCCTCCATGAGCAGCTTTGCCTCTCTTTCATCTACGCAACGCAACAGCACCAAATCGTGGTTTCTTCTATATAAGACACCATCCGGATTCAAATAGAAATTACCCGCTAATCTCCTGAGAGTCTTCTGATCTTGACTGGATGCCCCAGCCGGATACTCTTTATTCTTCAAGAAATTAAGGACATCAAAATACCATGGTTTGTCGTTGGATGCTTCGTCAATAGCAAACACGAAGGCAGGCCTATCAAGCCGAGAGATAACGATTCTGGGAGCCTCGTTCCAGAAGTTGACTTTGTACATGGAAGACAAAGTGGCAAGGGCGTCAGCCATCTGATTTTCTGCCCGCGGTACATGATGCAATTCAACCTTGTCAAAGAAAAGCAACAATCTCCTTGCATAATTCATGTAATGTATCAAGTTGGGCTGACGTGTCTCCCATTCCCCTTTTATCTGATTCACCACCAGAGCTGAGTCTCCGTATACGTCCAGATGTTTGATTCGCAAATCAATGGCTTCTTCAAGCCCCATGATACAAGCTTCGTATTCGGCCTCATTATTGGTAACTGCAAAGGTCAATCGAGCAGTAAACGGGATGTGCGGCCCGTGTGGAGTAGTGATGATTGCCCCTATTCCGCTACCGTAAGCGTTCACAGCTCCGTCAAATATCATCTTCCACTTGGAACCCAATTCTAGTCCTTCATCTGGCAACGGCTCTTCGCAATCCTTCATCTTTAGGTACATGATATCCTCGTCAGGAAAATCAAACCTCATCGATTGGTAATCTTCAATAGGTTGCTCTGCCAGGTACTCAGACAGTACACTCCCTTTTATAGCCTTCTGCGAGACGTATTGGATGTCGTATTCAGTCAAGACCATCTGCCAACGGGCAATTCTCCCTGATAAGGCCTGCTTTTCGAATACATATTTGATAGGGTCCATTTTCGAGATGAGCATGGTTGTATGATTCAGCATGTATTGCCTCAAACGCTTGGCAGCCCAGGCTAGCGCGCAACAAGTTTTCTCAAGCATTGAATATCGAGATTCACATTCTGTAAATTTCTTACTCAAGTAGTAGATCGCATGCTCTTTTCTTCCTGTCTCGTCGTGTTGACCGAGGACACAACCCATGCTTCCCTCAAGAACTGTCAAATACATAATCAAGGGTCTCCCTGCCACCGGGGGTATCAAAATAGGAGGCTCCTGCAAATACTGCTTTATTTTATCGAACGCCTTTTGACAATTTTCGTTCCACGCTACAGCTTGATCTTTCTTCAACAGCTTGAATAATGGTTCACACGTAGCTGTTAGGTAAGATATGAACCGGGCGATGTAGTTCAACCTCCCTAAAAACCCGCGCACCTCTTTCTCTGTTTTAGGCGTCGGCATTTCTTGGATCGCTTTTATTTTAGCAGGATCGACCTCTATTCCTCTTTCGCTTACGATAAACCCCAGCAGTTTACCCGATCTCACCCCGAAGGTGCACTTGTTAGGGTTCAGTCTCAGCCTGAACTTCCTAAGCCTTTTAAATAGCTTCAGCAGATTCACTAGATGCTCTTCCTCCGTCTGGGATTTAGCAATCATATCGTCAACATAAACTTCGATCTCTTTATGCATCATATCATGAAAAAGAGTCGTCATCGCACGCTGATAGGTTGCCCCAGCATTCTTCAAACCAAAGGGCATCACTTTGTAACAAAATGTTCCCCAAGGCGTTATGAAAGTAGTCTTCTCCATGTCCTCTGGCGCCATTTTAATCTGATTATAGCCTGAAAAGCCATCCATGAAGGAGAATACGGAGTATTGAGCAGTATTATCAACTAGCACATCGATATGAGGAAGTGGAAAATCGTCTTTTGGGCTCGCTTTGTTCAAATCCCTATAATCAACGCACATCCGAACCTTGCCATCTTTCTTTGGCACTGGTACGATGTTAGCAACCCATGAGGGATATTTTGTCACAGCCAGAAAACCAGTATCCCACTGTTTTTGAACTTCCTCTTTGATTTTCACTGCCATATCTGGTCGAGTTCTGCGAAGCTTTTGTTTGACCGGCGGGCATTCTTCTTTTAATGGCAGGCGGTGCACAACCATATCTGTATCGAGCCCTGGCATGTCTTCATACGACCAAGCGAATACATATACTCTCGGAGCATTTCAACCAGTCTTCGCTTGATGTCACTCTGCAGCGCGGCTCCGATACGAATATTCTTCTCAACCCCTTCTGACCCCAAGTTGATAATTTCGATGACCTCTTCGTGAGGCAGAATGACTATTTCCTCTTGTTTCACCAACCAAGACAGTTCTTCAGGAACGTCACTATCTTCGACAACCTCTTCTTCGGCCTGAAATACCGGGTGTTCAAAGTCGGGACGAGTCATAGGTGGTTCAAGGATGTCATCTGAAAATGTTATCCTGCAAAAAGAATGGTTAAATGCTTCAAAAAGCGTATAAAGCGAATAACCACGTTGCCATTTTATTGAAGAATACAAAACAGGAAAAACAAAGATCTCAATATTTGCACATGAAAAACGCCTTTTATTTAATGATAAACACGCAATGTTCATAACAGCACAGCCCTAAGCAAATCATGATGCCCCGGGCAAGACATCAGATTGTTTAACAATTAATAAAACAAAGCATTACTGTTTAAGAGTCACAGGAACAAGCTCCTGAATAGACCAGTTGCATAGTCCCTGTCCTGGCGTGCTTGGCTGAATCCAGGCATCCATATCGCAATCGCTATCTCCTTCGTCCGACTCTGAAGCAGCGTTGACGGCTTCATGGCATACTCCACTGGCAGAGATGGTTATTGGCCCTTTGAGACGAGGTGCCCCCACAGCAGGAGTTGATGACGACGGTTGGTACCCCAGTCCAAACCGGTCCATCTTCACAGGAATGTCCAGCACTTTGCCCCAGCCCTTGGTTTCTCCAGCCTCTACTAGAGCTTGAGCTTCTTTATATGACGAAACGGCTATCTCTGACACTTTGCTCGGCCCCGGACCTTTATCCTTGATGTGCAACCCTTCAAATGCCTGGCAGGGTGTTTCGTGAATTTCTCCATCGACCTCCACATATTTAAATGACGACAGATGGCTGACCAGGATGTCCTCTTCTCTGCATACGGTGACTACGCTGTCTCCCACCATATATTTTAACTTCTGATGCAGGGTAGACGTGACTGCCCCAGCCCCATGGATCCAGGGTCTTCCGAGCAGGCAGCTATATGCGGGCTGGATGTCCATGATATAAAATTCAGTTGCAAACACCTCCGGCCCTACCTGTAGAGGCAATGTTATCGATCCGAAAACTGTTCTCCGTGTGCCGTCAAATGCTCTGACTACCAGGTCGCTGGGCGTGCACAAGATTCCTCTAACATCTAGCTTCATCATCGCTTTCTTGGGCAGCACATTCAAAGACGATCCGGTGTCTACCAGTACATGCGACATGACTGATCCTCTACACTCGACAGATACGTGCAGCGCCATATTATGATCTCTCCCTTTAGGGGTCAAATCGAAGTCGGTAAAGCCCAAGCTGTGGCCCGCATTTACATGTGCTAACACCCCCTCCAGCTGGTTCACGGAAACATCTTGGGGTACGAAGGAAGTATCTAGAACTTTCAGCAATGCATTTCCGTGAGCTTCAGAACACAGTAGCAACGACAGTATAGAGATCTTTGACGGTGTCTGCTGCAGATGCTCCACAATCTTATAATCACTTTTGCGAATCAAGCGCATGAACTCTTCTACATCCTTCGATGCCGATGCTTTTTTGCTTGCCTGCGCAGGGACGTTCTCAATCATCTTTCCCTTCCCCTTTTCCAGTCTTTCGGCCTCTACCTCAGGCGAGATGAAGATCCTACCACTCCTTGTCATACCTCCTGAACCAACAACGTTGTCCACAGTCTCGGCTGGCTGCTTATTAACATCAATCTTTATTCCGTCACAATACACTTCCAACCCATATGACCATGGGATTGCTTTTGTGCTCTCGTACGGGATCGGTCCGGCCTTAGTTATGGTGATCGGTGGTCGCTGGGCCGGTGCTGCTATAGTGATTGTCTTTCGAGGAAATCGTTACAGTGGCCACATCACTTTGATTATCTGCTACTGCCCCTGCGGGCTCTTCAGTTGCTGCTCGGTCAAACTGCAATGTGCCTCCATCAATTAAAGCCTGAACACCTTTCTTCAAATCATCACACCCCCCAGATAGGGCCCAACATTCCAAGCAATACTCGTCACAACCTGGATAGACACCCCTCTGCAATAATCTACTTTTTATCTCGCTCAGCGGCGTCTTTAAATCATCGACATTCATAATCAAATTCAAACCTTCCTCAGTCAGAATGGCGTTCGCCCCATGATTAGGCATGGGCTTCTGCACTATATTCGGCCCTGCTGTTCCGAAATTGATAGCCTTATTGTCCAATAAATCCTGCACAACATGCTTAAAAGCATGGCAACCCTCTACATCGTGGCCCGGAGCCCCAGAGTGGAACTCACAGTGCCTGCTTGCATCATAACCATACGGAGGAGTTCCCGTTATCGGTGCCAGAGTTCTCTTCTCTACTAGGTTCAAACCCAACAATGTCTGTAACAAATCAGCATACGTTGAGGGAGGCTTCTCAAACACTCTCCTTGGCTTACCGCCCTGGAATCTACGCTGAGCAGGCCGTGCCCCCTGCTGTGGCTGCCGCTGCTGCTGCTGTTGCATTGGCTGTTGCTGAAACGGTTGTTACTGAAACGGTTGTTGCTGTTGAAACGGAATAGTAACACTCGCCACCTGTTGCGGCTGATGATACTGATTTCGACCTCTGCCTCGGCCTCCAAACACTGCGCTTGCCTCGCCCTGACGGCGCCCACCAAAAGCTTTCCTATTACTGCCAGATGCGGTTGATTCCTCAGCCTGGAACCTGCCTTGTTTAATGTTGTTTTCAATCTTTTCTCCCATCAGAATTAAGTCTGAGAAACTGGCCAAAGATGTGTGAAACAATTTGTCATAAAACATGCCTGTGAATGTTCCGATGAACATGTCATTCATTTCCTTGTCTTCTAAAGGAGGACGGACCCTGGCAGCCATATCGCGCCACCTTTGCGCATACTCTTTAAAGCTCTCACCCTTTTTCTGGGATAGCCCTGTCAATTGGACCCGGTTGGGTGCCAAGTCGCTGTTATACTTGTAGTGAGCTACAAATGCCTCCGCCAGCTGCTTCCATGTCTTTATATTAGTTGGCTCCAACCCCATGTACCACTCTAGGGAAGGGCCTGACAAACTATCTTGAAAGAAATGCATTAGCATTCTCTCATCAGTTGAATATGCAGTCATCTTTCTGTAATAAGCCCGCACGTGCACTTTCGGACAGGTGTCCCCTTTATACTTATCAAACGTAGGAGCTTTGAATTTGATTGGCACCCTCAAGCCAGGTACCAGACCCATTTTTGACATGTCTAAGCCCACAACACTTTGGTTCAGGACCCCCCTCATCTGCTCTTTTAGCATTCTGATCTTCTGGGAGTCATCCATCGGTCCCTCGAAACCTCCACCGGAGAAGGCATCCTCCTGCTGATCTTCCTGCCACATGCCATTCCCAGCTCCATACCTATCATATCCATTATTGCGGCCAGCTCTGATCTGATTCATCGCCGGGCCTCGCCCTCTGTTGCCGTACCCCTTAGCAACTCCAGCAGGTCCAAAAGTCATTAACCCGGCGCCATTACCATTTCCAAAACCTCCGTAACCCTGATTGTTCATACCAAAACCGTCCTGCCCAAAGCCTTGAGCATTGAAACCATATTTCCCAGCATTATCGAAACCCTGATCATTGAATTCGAATCCGGCATTACCAAAGCCGTTGCCTCCCATATTATCACCCAAGTTGATATCACCAAGCCCAACGTTATGGACAGCAGTCTCGTTTCCAACTCCGACGTTATCGTTCCCAGCGGCTGTAGCGTTGTTGACATTAACAGCAGGTATGTTGACTACAGGTGGAGCCACTGGTGTGGGGGTGCCATCCCCATGAACAGTGTCGACTCGCACGGACTGATGATCCTCGTTGCCGTGACCAGCATTTCTGACCAACAGAGGCTGCACCATGGCTTGCAAATTCTCCTGACCTTTTGCAATAGTCTCCATGGTCTGCATAAAGAGAGCTAGCTTCTCGCGCACATCTTGCATCTCGTTCTGCATTTGATCCATGATCCTTCGACAGTTGGTGCGAGTGGAATATCTGTGCGGGCGCTGATCTGCAATCCTGAAAATACCTGATACAGAGCAGGAAATAAGATATCATCCAATGATTACCTATAATGTGATATGAGTATGAATGCAATGCAAGGTGTGTCTGTGCATTAGGGAAGATCATCCCCTGATTCTAGTGTGAAGGTGCCAGTGCGGTGATAGTGCTAGCAATACAAAGATCGGAGTGGAATCATAGAAAGCCTCATATATTGCAAAGAAAACCAATAAGCCAAGAATACAATGTCACTGAGTACAAAGAGAAGGCATGACCTCAACCAACAATCCTGGTGATGGTCAGCACTATGCAAATAAAGCATACAAGTTAATACAAGAAATGATCAAGTACTCCCATAAGCCCGGTACTCTTCTATTAACTTCTTGGTCTCTGGATGACCTGGTCGGGTAAGCAGCCATTCAACAAGTTGGTTTCTTCGTTTGAGCACACGTTGTACGTCTCCGGCAGTTTCCTCCCATGCCCCTTCTCCGAAGCGATCTTCTAACTTCCGCTTCTGAGACGCGACTTCGTTCCTGCCTTCGATAGCCTTGTTCAACGCCTTCTGGAGACTATACCTGGACATCACCTCTTCATCATACTTCGTGATGCTAGCCTTCAACTGCTCTTCGAGGTTAGAAATTTGCTGCTTCAACTTATCTTCCCTCTTCTTATTGTTGGTGAGCGTAGCATTCCAAGTCTTATTGCAAGAAGAGATCTCTCGGTGTGCTGCGTCGAGCGCCTTCTTTTTGGATTCCAGCATGTCATGGGAGCTTCTGAACTCTTGCCCCAGACGTTCGCGCTTCTTCTTCTCCTCAGTCAACTCAGCCCCTAGTCTGCTCACTAGCTCGATCTGTTGTTGGAAAGTATACACGGCCTTGTTTTTCTCACTGCGTATCTGGGCTAGCTCTTGCTCTAACACTTCATTGGTCTTCATCAAGGCTTCTTTTTCTTTCACAACTTTCTCGTAGGCCTCCCTAGAAACAGTAGTTGGCTCTGCTACCGGAATAGGAACAAGGACTGGTGCATCTGGAAATGGCATCCGCAACTGACTTGCTCTCTCCTGGATCCAAACTCTGTATGGTGCATAAGCCTGGCAGTCATTTTTTCCTAACAACGGCTTCCCTCTTTGGTTAATACGCGTCCAGGCATGCTGCAGCTTGGCTAATAACTCTCCCTTTAAATACCCGGTGAAGTACAAAGATTCATGTACTTCTTCCTCCTTTGGTGGGTTCTTCAGCGCATATCCGAACTGACGGACAAATAGAGATGGGTTATAGTTAATACACCCCTTTCTTCCTATCAACGGAACATTAGGGTACCCAGAACAACTGAATGTAAGCTCAGACCCCAGCAGGTCTCGATCAAACCACTCAATGTCTTCCGAAGTTAGCCTCATCATACGCTCCGGCCAGTCAGATGTGGTTGCACTATCCACGAAAGGTCCCTTCGAGGGAAGATGGCTCTTGAACCACATGTACAGCAAAGGTACGCAACAAGAGACATTCTTGCCCCTCCTATTCTCATTCCTGTAGTGCATCGAATGATAGAAGTCTCCGATCAGTGTTGGCACAGGGTTACCAGCAGCAAATAGATGAAATGCATCCATGTCCACGAAGTTTGGGAAGTTGGGAAACAGCACTATCCCATAAATGCATAGAGCCAAAATAGCGTTAAAGACCACCCAACACCCATTCTTGGCGTACTCTTGGGCCTTACCAACCAGAAACTGGAGAGAGAAACCCGGAACCCCTCGCCACGAAGTCATCAACAACTCAGAAGCATTCATATGCAAGGCCTTGGCTAAATCCTCCAACTTGGGCTCAGCGGCTGAGTGAATAAAAGGAACTGCATTCTGAACTGGCAGCTCAGTAAACTCTACATACTCCTCCATGGTAGGCCCCAAGATAAAATCCGCAAACGTGAAACATCTCAAAGCCGGGTCATAGAATTGCATCAGCGTATACAGCCCGTTCAATTCATCATCAGTGGATTTGCGAACCAAACTCAACAGCCGTCCGTAACTCTGCCTGAAGCTTCTACGGACATCCTCATCAGCAAGAGAAATCAGACCTAGGAAGGGAGCAATATCAGGGATAGGTAGCTTATAAGCGACTGTCATCCTCAAACCGGCCATGATCAAAACTCAGAAGTCCAGACACTAAAACCGGGGAATATGCAAATGTACCTGCAGCACAGACACACGTTAATGGGATGCAATGATAATGGGTATGCAAACGATGCAATGCAAGTAACATGCAACAGGGACCAAATGTCGTGGCTGAGAAGCCTGAACCATATCAAGAAGTCTCAGATAGACCCTCCAGAAGTCCTCAAACATTGGTCTCAGATAGACCTCATACACAGCTCCAATACTGGTCTCTGATAGACCCCATAATCATAACCTTGAATGGTCTCTGGCAGACCTCAAATCTTATCTCCAACTGGTCTCTGACAGACCTCAGAACTCTCCAAATGGTCTCTAACAGACCTCAGAACTCTCCAACTGGTCTCTGACAGACCTCAGAACTCTCAATAAATACCCAAGATCTCTGATTAAGAAATAACCGGTATCGGAAGGTCTAGTTACCTGCATAACCCCAAACCCTCTCACAGGTGGATGTCCTAGTAACTGACAAAGGTATGGCATTGTATGCGGTCGTCGGCATCACAGACTTTCAGGGTTGATGATATGATTCCCAGAAGGAGTGGCATCATCAAATCCTGAAGAGGCCTCACTTAGCCAACTTCCAAATGATCGGTCCCCAGAGTCGACAGTCCAACTAACCAGCAACCCGAGCCACCCAAAGGGCAGGACAGGAGGCCAACCAGAGGAACCTCGTCTGAGTGTAGATTTCGCGGGACACTAAGACATGCAAAGCACGTGCGCGCCCACTAATCTCTACTCTAAGTCTAGGTGCACTCAAGCCCAGGTCCGGCTTATCTCTCAATCAAAGAACACCCGTCACACCCCACAATACAGCAATAATACCCAATATATATAATGCTGAAAATAAAGGTCAGAAATATAAATCCATACAAAATCCTCGACGGGAAAACAAGCATTAGGATTGACTCTCTTAAGGGACGTTGGATCCCAAATGCATAAGAACTATCGTAGTCCTTAGCAGCCAGGGGACGTTGGATCCCCAGCAGAGTCGCCAGCTGTCGCTACTGCGAAAATCGGCGTCGGCTGACAGAAGAGTCGCCACCGTGCGTTATTTATCCCACGGGAGGGAAAGGAAACGCTCGAAGTAAACCTCGCAAAAAACGGGGAAAGGTATGGTCATCGCAACCAAAACCTGGGTTCGGGAGTCGGTTACGCAAGGGGAAGGTATTAGCACCCCTCACGTCCATCGTACTCGATGGGATCCACGCTTGTTTTCTGGTACGGATTGTTATTCTATCTACTCTACAGGTCTGGGGTTAAAAAGAAAATAAAATGACTCGGCAAAGTATCGCACTTTATGCCTACGTATTCCCGTCTGGAACGAGAAATCAGAGTCAACGTAGTTCGCCTGCCTACGGGAAAGGAGGGGAAGATTGCTCGCTAGGATATCGCATCCTATGCCTACGTACTTTCATACAGCATGAAAGATCAGAGCAAACGTAGTTCGGGCCACGTACGATACAAGTCTGTCTTGGTTGATTTTATTCCTTCTGAAAAGGTTTTTTCTAATTAACAGGTCCAAGCGGACGAAAATGACGTTTTGATGAGTTCACATTCTTTTACGGAAGAAGTGTCTTTTATTGTGTTCGAAATCTTTATTGTGTTTTTCTGTTTGTTTTGAGAAAGAAGAGACAGAACTCTAACCTACGGTTGCGAAGGGAATCAAACTAACCTAATGTTGTCATGCATGGGTTAAGACCTAGTGTCTATCATGCTCCTCTCTTGCACAAAGAGAAACAGAGATCCTAAGGGAATAGACGGAAACAGAAACAATAGCAGATATATACAGTAAAGCAGTAAAATGCATGGATGCAACAATACAAGCGAGGCAAGGGAGTCCCACTCAACCTCGAACCTAGAAAACAATAGGCAAAAGTGAACGGGATTCACTTTCAACCTCACAAGTTAAACAGCAAACAATACAGTCCAGAAAACCAATCAATACATCAGAAATGAATAACAACTAAAATAAACAGCCACAGCAGCTCTGCATCAACACCTATCTTCAAGTCATCTCCAATCAGCTACAAGCTTCAGCAAGCATCAATCTCCATCTCCACAGCCTTCAAGCAGGGGCTTTGATTATCAATCTTCAGTCTACAATGGCTTTTCTTCAAGTCTCCATCTCCCAGCTGAGGAATCAATCACAAGAGTGAATTGGGTGTTAAGCAATTAGTTGACCACCAAAGGTGGCAAACAGACTGCTAACAACACATAGGATGTTTTCTCTCAAGAGTTCTATCCCTTAGACAGTAGCACCAAGCCTTCCAAAGGAAGGGGGTGAATGTCTTAGAGATACTCTGCATCACAGAGAAGAATGGAGGCAGTCAAGACCTTCCATGTTTGAGAAACAAGCTTTCTACTCTAGGGCTCTGACTAACTCCTAAACCCTGCACTCCTCAACAGCTGCCAGCACATAATCTCCTCATCGACTCTGGAAGTTGGTCTTCAGTCTTTGATCTTCACATGGGCTCCATCATCTCAGGTCTTCAGCTCCCCCAAATCCCAAACAAACCCAATACCCCACACACAGACAAAACAATAACCCTAAAGAGGGCACACCACACAGTCAATCCAATATAAGCAATATACTAATAGCAGTAGGGGAATCCTAATAATTTCTAAGGGATCTAACCTATACCCATAACCCCTATAATCCCATACCCCAAAAACCAGATGAAAATTCCTAAAAGAATCTAATCTATTTCACTTATGTTATCACCTAAACCCTAATTTTGGTCATGGTAATATCACCTATTCAAATCACCTAAAATTTAATCCTAAAAATATATGAATTAAATCTTATATACAAGTTGAAGTTCTAAACTAAACAACCTAAAAAGAATGGATTAAAAATACTAAAGCATCTATTCAAACTAAAATCACCAAATTTGAGTATCAAACAAAACTCCTTAAAATGCTATTTACAAGAAAAATGCATGAAAAATATTAAAACAAAATAAAATGCCAATTTTATTATTTAATATTTTTCTAGACAGGATTATTGACCTACCACAAAAAGAAGGAATTAAAAATATCAAATTTTCTATTTTTTATGATTTTTTTTAAAGATGAGAAAAATGTAAGAGAAAATAAAAACACAAAATATGAAATAAAAGGGGAGGGGGTCTGAATAGCAGTTTCGCCCAGTTATTATCCATGTGGGCCATAGAAAATGGGGGCGCGCATAGCAATTGGCGCTAGGCCCAGTTGGTTCAGAAAATCAGTTGAAAAATAAAAGAAAAATATTAAATTCACGGTGCAAATAGCAGCGAAGTCAAGTTCATTTATTGGGCTTCTCAAAATGGGGGGTGGGGATATGAAATTGGATCCAAGGCCCATGCTGATGTTTAAGTGATACGGTGCGTTTTACTTGGTATTTTCCCTCCGTATTTTCCTTCAAATCTGGACCATTGGATGGGTAGAAAATGTCAAATATCTGGCATGATCGGACGGCCATTGGATCGTCTTCTTCAATCAACCCTAGGGTTTGCAGAATAAACCCTGCACACGAGCTCGACTCAGCCAGCTTCCAGCCATTATATCTCCCTCGTCTCTCCATGAAAGGCCACGATATAAACACCAAAATTAACCCAAAGTTCACGTAGATGACAACTGCACCATTAGTTTTTGCTGAAGCTTAATCAAATGCCAGACCCGATGGTATACAACCTTCACGGACACTCACAATTCACCCTCACCAAACTTCAAACTCTTGCTAACAGAACCAACTCTACACCTCCAAGATCACTCTAAACTAATCCATACTAATTATTGCATTCTATCCATCAAGTTCTAGATCAAAACCTTTTTTGTGCATGCATGAAAATCTTCACCAATCAATGCCAAAATTTCCAGGATTCATCCTCTAACTACCTAGGTCTCTAATATACTAACAATCCTATGCCATGATCACTATTCTAGCCAATTCGAAGGAAAACGTACCTGGTGCAAATTCTTGAAAACAGATGTAGACTTCTTGAATCAGCAGCCACCAATGCTCTGATCTTGATCAACACTCTTGATCCTTGCTACTGTATGCAATAACCTTTGATCCAATGCTCTGAATATGATACTTGAACTCCTTTTGCACTTTTGGTGGTGAAAATTACAGCACACGAAAATGAACTCAACTCAGCCAGATCTTGATGAATTTTGGTTCTAGGATGATTGTAGAGTAGATTAGGATCAAGAACTTGGTGGATTGATGGAATTTTGTGAGAGATTGAAAGCAATTTGCAAAATTGGAAAGATGGAAGGAAACTATGTATTCTTGCCAAATGAATCACCAACCACATTTTGGAGCCACTCTTGTGTTTATATAGATGATGATGGCCAGATCTAGAAGGTTGTAGAATGATCTTAGATGATTCTAGAAAGTGGTGGAAAGTTATGAAAGTTCTCCCTTAATGATACTTTGATCCATCTCATATCTCATGCATTTCCTTTCATATTTGTGTCAAAATATCCTCTTATGAGTTATTGTCATGGTATGTGTGAAAAAACCCAAGCTCCTTGCCTTGAAAAGTCACTTATGCCAAGTTTTCTCTACTTGCCTTATTATGCAAGCAACAAAAATACAAAGCAAGTCCAATTTTTAACTCCTAACTCAAAAAAGTGGCTGAACCAATGTCTCTAAAATGATGTTTGGAATCAATTTGGTATATATGGTGACCCATTTTGGATTTGTAGATCCCTCAAACCAATTTTCCATTTCAACTTTTTCAACTTACATGCCTTTTTTAGGTCATTTTCCACCAACTTTGGTCAAGTCTCATTCCATGCATTTCCAAACTTCCATGACTTCTTTTCTAGACTTAAAATGGAATTTTGAGAAACTTTGATGTTGTGAAGTTTTTCATTTGAAGCTTCCTTGTATGAGTTTTAGGCATAGGCTAAGAATGACCTGTAATCCTCAGATGACCAAAATACCCTTTGCTTGCCAAGACCATAAGTAGAGTTCCCCAAATCATATGAAGTCATACCATACCATTCTAGAAATCTAAGACAATAAGGAACAACTCTTATGTTGGCCAAGAATCCATTTGAAATATCCTTGAAGGTCAAAAGTTGCTTGGAAGACAGACAACTTTCACAGACAAATTTTCAGATACCTCAGATGACCTGTAACTTGCAAGGACCATAACTTGAGTTCTATAAATCTCCTTAATGTCTTCCCCCACTCAAATTAAAGGTCTTGAGATCCTCTACAAGTTTCATGTTGGCCAAGGATCCATTTGAAGCTTGCATTTTGACTTATCTTGCTTGGAATTTTGACCTAAACTAGGGGATTTTACACAGAAACCCTAATTTAGAAACTCCTCTTCTCCTTGATTTCTCTTGATTTCTTCTTAGCACAACAACATATCCTTCTTTACATGTCAAATGATGAACCCCACATCTCTCCAATAGACCTCAATGCCTTTCAATCAATCAATTGACCTAGAGTTGACCCAGGGTTGACCCAGATGAAACCCTAGTTGACTGTCTTCAACTGCAATTCTTGTGATCACACCAATGACTTGTCTCCTTATCCAAATGACTTTCTAAGTCTTCCATGATGCCCACATACTCTCCATGCTCAGACCACAGCTTACAATTTCTTTGATGATCCCCAGATACCCTCAGATAGGAGATAGATGCACTGATTGATCCATTGACTTCCTAGCTTTCAAATTCTCTCTGATGACTTGAATAAGATTGAATTTGAATAATAACCTCTTGATAGGCTCATATAGATAGGAATAATGATTGGTCCCTGTTGGTTGATTTGCTATGCTATGCTATGCAGATGGTTAGACTATGTACATGACTCTATATGCAAATGCTAATGATATTGAAACATAAACCAAGTGAATAAGGTTGAGAAAATTTTAGGGTGAAACAGCCATCACACAGGAACGTCTTCGTCTGCCCATCACACCGTAACGTCTTCGTCTGCCCATCGCACAGGAACGTCTTCATCTGCCCATCACACAGGAATTCTGACTTCATCTGCCCATCACACAGGAATGTCTTCGTCTGCCCATCACACAGGAACTCTGACTTCTGCCCATCACACAGGAACGTCTTCGTTTGCCCATCACACAGGAACGTCTTCATCTGCCCATCACACAGGAATTCTGACTTCATCTGCCCATCAAACAGGAATGTCTTCGTCTGCCCATCACACAGGAACTCTGACTTCTGCCCATCACACAGGAATTCTGACTTCATCTGCCCATCACACAGGAATGTCTTCTTCTGCCCATCACACAGGAACTTTGAATTCTGCCCATCACACAGGAATTCTGACTTCATCTGCCCATCACACAGGAATGTCTTCGTCTGCCCATCACACAGGAACTCTGACTTCTGCCCATCACACAGGAATTTTGACTTCTGCCCATCACACAGGAAAATCTTCTTCTCGGACATAGCTTCTTTGCCTATTCTTTGCAGTAACTAACTCCGCTGGGGGATATTCCGAGAA
This sequence comes from Lathyrus sativus, assembly GCA_963859935.3. Lineage (NCBI taxonomy): Eukaryota > Viridiplantae > Streptophyta > Magnoliopsida > Fabales > Fabaceae > Lathyrus > Lathyrus sativus. The sequence continues at coordinate 353,058,669 of OZ012739.1, read as the reverse complement.
TAACTGTCAAACACTCGCGTCAATAACAAGTGACCACCTCTGAATTTTGATTTCGTGAAAACCTCGTGCCAATGCACAACAATCTTGAAAAAAAAAAAAAAAAAAAACATCCCGCTGGCCGGGTATAACAATGCCCCAATTGGCAACTCTGTGGGGAACAATAAACTGAACTACATCACACGTCTCCGGGCGAGACCTCGATTGTCTAGTACCATCTGATCTTTAGAACTCCATACTCCTATTGAGAAAATACCTGAAAGCAAAGAGTCAATCAACCTGATCTATGCTTCAAAATGTGTATGTTTGATAATGGCGTAATGCTCCATACAATATGGAAATGCTACGCGTTTTATTTGGTGGATGCAAATATGACACTATATGTCGATGCAAATGCAGGTTCAAGCTGCTGGGGATAAGCTCTGACGAGCTTGCTTCACCAATCCTTGCTGTTGAGGACAAATAACACCATGCTGGGGAGTGAACGGGTATCACGAAGTATTCTGGCAAAATAAATGCCAGGACATACAACCAACTCTGCTGGGGAGAGATCTGAACTTTAATTTCCACTGGGAGGAAAGAAAATTCTTGCTGAATAGAGAGAACTCCGCTGGGGGGAAGAAACGACTCTCTTGGAGACAAAACTGGCTCCGCTGGGGGGAGAATAAAGGATCCTACCGGGAAGGAAACCTCTGCTGGAGAGAGTAGACGACCCTACTGGGGATAATGGATCTTCCTTGAGGAATGTACACTGTCTGAGCACAGCCTGCCAACCTGGAATCACTACTCTGAGGCTAAACAACTCTGCTCGGGATAGAGAGTCCTTGTGGAGGAAATCATACTGTCTGAATACAAATCATAATCTTGAGATTATCAACTCTTGTTGGAAATAATTGACCCTGCGGGGGAAAAAGAAAAACCATCTTTCTGAACCAATCTTGACTTGGTCATCCATCTTGAGAACCTTCTCAACTGGGGATTGCATCTACACATGCTCAATTCTGTGGGGATTACCACCTTGCCGGAGACATCTCTATTAAGATACTCTTCTGGGGAATTAATCTTGTCCTTCAATAAAGGGGAGCACCATTTCCACTTCCGGGAACACGACCTGCATGGGGATTTACATCAATTGTAATCACATCTTTCATCCAATGCCCTGGCTAGGCCATAGTAATTCTCTTTCGATTGCTTCAAACAGGCAAGGACCCTACAAAACAGCACAAACGCGACAAAACAAGTCCATACAACCGAATCTATTCGGGTTAGCATTCGTGACATCATTTCAGTCAATTCAAAGTTTTAGCAATTATTGGCAAGGGCCAACACCGTTATGTACATGCTAGTTTTGTCAAAACAATCGGCGTTTTTTCACATACAAAATAATAAAGAACAAATATCGAGTACTGAATAACATGTTTTATTGATAGGGCCTCTAAATAGGCGGAGTTTTGTACACTGGATGTAACTCCTGAAAAGAGGTAGCTACGCACAAACAAGTACACAAGTATGCACAGGAAGCATAAATACTAACACAAATATGTACACATGTCGGCAACGGGATGCAGACAAACACCATGAGCTGATCCTCCTATGACTCGCCTGACTCTGGCGCTTTCCCGGTATTCAACTTTCCGAAGAGGTTGTATCTGATAAACGAATCCTCAAGTATTCTCCGGCACCAATGTGCAATGCAGTATCAAATTCGGACCGCAGTCATTTGCTTTTCAAATCCCTAACTTTTGCGTGAACCGCTCTTTACGGGTTTTCAATTCACCGGGATACCCTTTTTTGCCGAAGCCGCCCAGTGTAGGTTTTCGACTTCGCGGGTGTACATTTTTTCAATTTTATCCCTAACTTTTACCCGAACCTTTTATTCTGTTTTTGGTTCACCAGGATGCCCCATTTTTGCCTGGACTCTCCTTTTTTGTCCAGCGGGTCAATTTTAAGCACAATATTTTTTAACTGCGTCTGAATTCACAGGCGACGTGAAATCTTCTCCGTCCATGGTGGACAACAGCAATGCTCCTCCTGAGAAGACTTTTCTGACGATGTATGGACCCTCATAGTTAGGCGTCCATTTGCTCTTGTGATCTGTTTGTGGCGGGAGAATCCTTTTCAGCACAAGGTCGCCCATCTGAAAGCTGCGCGAACAGATCTTTTTGTTGTATGCTTTCTTCATTCGGCTCTGATACAACCGACCGTATGCTAGAGAAGCTAATCTCTTCTCATCTATCAAGCTCAATTGGTTCAACCTGTCTTTGATCCATTCTGCCTCATCTAATTGGACATCTCTCATCACTCTCAGGGAAGGAATCTCCACTTCCAACGGCAATACCGCTTCCATTCCATATACTAACAAGAACGGAGTTGCCCCGGTTGATGTGCGTACCGTCGTACGATAACCGTGCAAAGCAAAAGGTAGCATCTCGTGCCAATCCCTATAGGTCACAACCATTTTCTGAACAATCTTCTTTATATTCTTATTAGCCGCCTCAACAGCGCCATTCATCTTGGGTCGGTAGGGCGACGAGTTGTGATGTTCAATCTTGAAATTCTGACACAATTCCTTCATCATCTTATTGTTCAGATTCGAACCGTTGTCCATTATAATCTGCTCGGGGATTCCATATCTGCAAATTATATCTCTTTTGATAAACCGGGCTACCACCTGCTTGGTCGCATTAGCATAGGATGCTGCTTCCACCCACTTGGTAAAATAGTCAATCGCTACCAGTATGAACCGGTGTCCGTTCGAGGCCGTCGGCTCAATATTTCCAATCATGTCAATGCCCCACATCGAGAATGGCCATGGTGACGACATCACGTTCAGAGGACTTGGAGGCACATGGATCTTGTCCGCATAAATCTGGCATTTATGACATCTTTTCGCAAACTTAAAACAATCAGTTTCCATAGTTAGCCAGTAATAGCATGCCCGTAGCAGCTTCCTCGTCATCGCATGCCCGCTTGCATGAGTACCAAATGTACCTTCGTGTATCTCCTCCATGAGCAATTTTGCCTCTTTCTCATCTACGCACCGTAGCAGCACCAAGTCGCGATTCCTCTTGTACAGGACACCGTCCGGATTCAGGTAAAAATCGCCAGCCAATCTCCTGAGCGTCTTCTGATCGCGACTGGATGCCCCAGCCGGATATTCCTTGTTCTTCAGGAAATTCTGGATATCAAAATACCACGGTTTATCGTCATATGCTTCCTCGATAGCAAATATGAACGCAAGCCGGTCGAGTCTAGATATAACAATCTGCGGAGCCTCATTCCAGAAATTCACTTTGTACATGGAAGACAAAGTTGCGAGGGCGTCAGCCATTTGATTCTCTGCTCTCGGTATGTGATGCAATTCAACCTTGTCAAAGAAAGGCAACAATCTTCTTGCATAATTCATGTACGGGATCAAATTGGGCTGGCGTGTCTCCCATTCTCCTTTTATTTGATTTATCACCAGAGCAGAATCTCCATAAACGTCCAGATTTTTGATTCGCAAATCAATGGCTTCCTCGAGCCCCATGATACAAGCTTCGTATTCTGCTTCGTTGTTGGTAACCGGAAAGGTCAACCTTGCGGTAAATGGGATGTGCGACCCATGCGGCGTGGTAATAATTGCCCCTATTCCGCTACCGTAAGCATTCACGGCTCCATCAAAGATCAACTGCCACTTGGAACCCGGCTCTGGCCCTTCGCCTGGAAACGGTTCTTCACAGTCCTTCATTTTCAAGTACATGATATCCTCGTCAGGAAAATCAAATTTCATCGACTGATAATCATCAATGGGCTGCTCTGCCAAATATTTAGATAATACACTCCCCTTTATAGCCTTTTGCGAGACATACTGTATATCATATTCGGTCAACACCATCTGCCAACGGGCAATTCTCCCGGATAAAGCCTGCTTTTCAAACACATACTTGATCGGATCCATCTTCGAGATGAGCATGGTTGTGTGATTCAGCATATACTGTCTCAAACGTTTGGCGGCCCACACTAGCGCACAACACGTTTTTTCGAGCATCGAGTACCTCGACTCGCAATCTGTGAACTTCTTACTCAAATAGTAAATTGCATGCTCTTTTCTCCCTGTCTCGTCCTGTTGACCGAGAACACAACCCATGCTTCCCTCAAGAACCGTCTAGTACATAATTAAGGGTCTCCCTGCCACTGGAGGTATCAAAATAGGAGGCTCCTGCAAATACTGTTTTATTTTGTCAAACGCCTTTTGGCAATTTTCATTCCAAGTCACGGCCTGGTCTTTTTTCAACAGCTTGAACAACGGTTCACAAGTAGCTGTCAGGTGAGATATGAACCTGGCAATGTAGTTCAGTCTCCCTAAAAATCCTCGTACTTCTTTTTCTGTTTTAGGCGCTGGCATCTCTTGTATTGCTTTGATCTTTGCAGGATCCACCTCTATTCCTTTTTCGCTCACGATAAACCCCAGCAGTTTACCCGATCTCACCCCGAAGGTGCCTTTATTAGGGTTCAGTCTCAACCTGAACTTCCTAAGCCTCTTGAATAGCTTCAGCAGATTTACCAAATGTTCTTCCTCCGTCTGGGATTTGGCAATCATATCATCTACATATACTTCAATCTCTTTATGCATCATGTCATGAAAGAGAGTAGTCATCGCTCTTTGATATATTGCCCCAGCATTTTTCAGTCCGAAGGGCATCACTTTGTAACAAAATGTTCCCCACGGTGTTATGAAAGTGGTCTTCTCCATGTCTTCGGGTGCCATTTTGATCTGATTATATCCCGAGAATCCATCCATAAAAGAAAAGACAGAGAACTGAGCAGTATTGTCAACCAACACATCGATGTGAGGAAGTGGAAAATCGTCTTTTGGGCTCGCTTTGTTTAGATCACGGTAATCCACGCACATTATGACTTTACCGTCCTTTTTCGGCACTGGAACAATATTTGCGACCCAAGTGGGATATTTCGTAACAGCCAGGAACCCTGCGTCCCACTGCTTTTGAACCTCCTCCTTAATCTTCACTGCCATATCAGGCCTAGTTCTGCGAAGCTTCTGTTTAACCGGCGGGCACTCTTCCCTTAACGGCAGACGGTGTACGACCATATCTGTATCCAATCCGGGCATGTCCTCATATGACCAAGTGAAGATATCACTATACTCTCTCAGTATTTCAACCAATCTTTGCTTGACCTCGCTCTGCAGCGCAGCCCCTATACGGATATTCCTTTCAACCCCTTCCGACCCGAGATTGATGATTTCAATAATTTCCTCATGAGGCAGAATGATTCGTTCCTCTTGTTTTAACAACCAGGTCAATTCTTCTGGAACTTCGCCATCTTCGACAACCTCCTCTTCGGCCTGAAATACCGGGTGCTCAAAGTCGAAATGAGTCATAGGCGGTTCGATGGTGTCATCTGAAAACGTTATCCTGCAAAAGAAATGGTTAAATGCTTCAAAATGTGCATAAAGTGAGTAACCACTGTTGCACCCTAAAATTTGCTCAACCTACTTCACTTGGTTTATGTTTCAATTGCATTAGCATTTGCATATTAGGTCATGTACATAATTAATTCATTTGCATAACATAGCAGGGGCAAGCCATCCAACAAGGGATCAAGTGCAATTCTTATCTCTATGGGCATATCAAGAGATTCTTATTCAAATTGAAGCCTATCCAAGTCATCAGAAAGAAATTGAATCTAAGAAGTCAGTGGATCAAGCAGTGGATCTATCTCCTATCTTGAGGGTATTTGAAGATCATCAGAGAAGTTGTGAGCTATGAATTGAAAGCATGGAAGGTGTACAGACATCATGGAAGACCTAGAGAGTCATTTTGAAAGTGAGACAAGTCATTGGTGTGATTACAAGAGCTGCAGTTGAAGACAGTCAACTAGGGTTTCATCTGGGTCAACCCTGGGTCAACCCTAGGTCAAATGCTTGATTGAAAGGCATCAAGGCCTGTTTGAAAGATGTGGGATGCCTCATTTGACATGTAGAAATGGATGTGGTGTTGTGCCAAGGAGAAATCAAAGGGAATCAAGAAGAAGAGAAGTTTCTGAATTAGGGTTTCTGTGTAAAATCCCCTGATTTAGGGCAAACTTCCCAACAAGATAATTCAAAATGTAAGTCTCAAATGGATCCTTGGCCAACATGAAACTGGTAGAGGATCTCAAGACCTTTAATTTTAGTGGTGGAAGATATCAAGGAGATTTATAGAACTCAAGTTATGGATCTTCCAAGTTACAGGTCATCTGAGGACACTAAAATTTGTCTATGAAAGTTACTTGACTTCCAAGCAACCTTTACCCCTCAAGAAGCTTTCAAATGGATTTATGGCCAACATGAAAGATGTTCCTCATGATCTTAGCTTTCTAGAAAGGTATATTATTCCTTCATATGATTTGTGGAACTCTACTTATGACTTTGGCAAGCCAAGGACATTTTGGTCATTTGGAAATTATAGGTCATTTCAAGCATATGGCCATATCTCCTACTTCCAAGCTTCAAATGGAAAAACCTTCAACATAAAAGTTGCTTAGAATGATGTTTTAAGGCTAGTAGGGTGGTCATGAGATGTTGGAAAGGCTCATAGCAAAAAGTGATAAAAATGGCCTAAAAATGAGGCATAAGTTAATTCAAGTGAAATGGAAAATCCCAAAATTCAAGTTCCAAATCCAAACCATGCCATATGATAGGTCATTTTGACTCCCAAGGACATTTTAAGAACAATGGTTCAACCACAATTTTGATTTGAGGCTTAAATTTTGGGGTTGCTTTGTAAAAGTCTTGCTTGCATAATGGCATACCAAACCAAAACAAGGAAAAGCTTCATAAACAAGGTGTTTAAGCTTTGTATCTTGTCCAAAATACCACTTAAGGAGAAAATGAAGATAATTACTCAAGTTGTAAGGATTTTGTCATGATATATCACATGGTGAGAATGGAAATGCAAAATATCAAGTCATGAAACTTCAAGTTCCTACTAGAGTGATCTAGATGATTCTAGACCCTTCTAAATCAGTCTATATATTGATTACAATCTCCATTGGTGAGAGGTTGGTGATTGTTGATGTTAATGGTGGTAGAAAAAAGAGTTTGAACCAAAATTCTCCATTTTGCAAATTGTATTGAAACTCCATTTTTCTCTTCATTACCCTTCCATTTTCTTCCACAAATCATCACTACAAACCTCCCTGAACATGTTCATGCTAGAGTGAGCCCCCATTGTTGAAGAATTGGAGCTTTTCAAGTGAAGTTGCAAGAGAGCAAAAGGGATTGGATCTGAAGATACAAGCCATCTCCATCAAATCTTGTGCAAGCAGAGTATTGTTCATCACCTAGGGACCATTATTGAAGATCTACAAGGCCTGGTTCGAAGCTTTTCAACACCTACCATTGCAAGGGTCAAGGTATGCAAAATCTTTCCCACACTTTGATTTAGGCATGGCTAGGATTGATTCTTGTTGTAAAACCATTAGAGACCATTAGGTGATTCATTTGGATGAGTTTAAGACCAATTAGTGAGATTTCATTAATGGAGGTTGATTCTTGATGGAGGTAGAACACACTATTTAATGGATGATAATGCACGAATTTTGGTTGGTTTTAATCAGCATGGCATAGGGATTAATTATATATAAAGATTGTTGAGTTTTGTGATGGTTGAAAATTGAAGAAAGTTTGGATCCATGGTGTTGTACTGTTCGGGTAGGATGATAGAGAGAGTTTTAATGCAAACCATTGCCACAGTTGGATTCTACATAAAATTCTAGACAAAATTGGTTCTTGGATCATGGCATTTGATGGAGAAATGAGAGAGAACAAAGGTGATGAAGTTTCATGCATGGAGTTGTATTTTCATGGAGTTATGAAACCCTAAGTGTTCCAAGGAAGAAGATACAATCTAGACCATTGATTGCATGCAAGACTTGTTGACTGAAGGACCATCCAACGGTCCGAATTCAATCGGAATTTTGGAGGGGGAGGAGCAGCCAAAACGCTGCGTTTTAATTAGTATGTCATCATGGGCTTAGCGTTTTTTTATTTTCCCACCCCCTTTGTCCAAGGCCCAATCGTTACACCATGATTTGCTGCTTCCTGCACCGCCATTTTAATTTTTTCTTTTGATTTTTAATGTTTTTCTGAACTAATAGCTGGGCCACACGCGGACTGCTATCCGCGCCCCCATATCTGGGCCCGTTACCAATTTAACTGCATATTCATACTAACTGCACCCCCTAATTAATTTTCATATTAATTCTTTCTCCAAATTTTTTCAAACTTTAAAAATTCATATAAAATTGAAAAATGCATATTTTTTAATGAGACTTTTTTTCCTATTTTCTATTTTCTGTCAAGAAAAATATGAAAACATAAAATTTTCATTTTACCTCATTTTCATATTTTTTGCATATTTTTACATTTAATAGCTTTTTTCAATTCTTTTGGTTTGTACTACTATTTGTTGAATTTAGTTTAGGAGCTTCCTTTAGGATTTTCACCCCATTCTTTTTAGTATAACTAGATATGGATATTAGGTGCCCCCCTGATTTTTATACTATTTTTTTTTAGGATTTGTTTTAGGTAGTTTAGTTAGAAACTATTAGGATAGTCAATTAGGATTGTGAATATAATATAGGTATAACAAAACAAGTTTCTTTTTGGGTTTTCTTTAGGACAAATTAGAAGCTGGGACTATAGGGGTACTATGGGTAAGTGATAGATCCCTTAGAAAATGCCAGGAATTCCCCTATTATATTAATGCTATTAGTATATTTCTGTAATTGATTGATTGTGTGGTGTGCCCTTTTTAGGGTTATTGTTTGACTGTGTGGGGTATTAGGCCTGCTTGGGGTTTGGGTTTGAGCTGAAGACTTTGTTGATGAAGCCCATTGAAGACAAAGGGAATGAAGACCCAGTTCAAGAGTTGATGAAGAGTATATCTTGCTGGCAGCTGTTGAAGAGTATAGGATCTAGGAGCTAGGTAGAGCTCTAGAATAGGAATTTGATTCACAAACATGGAAGGTCTTGTTTGCCTCCATTCTTTCTCTATGATTCAAAGTCTCTTTTAAATACCCACCTCCTTCCTTTGGAAGGATTAGTGAATGTATTTAAAAGATAGAACTTTTGAGAGAAAATTGTATGTATCATGTTACCAGTCAGTAGGCCACCCTTGGTAGGCAATTGACTGCTTAACATCCAATGCATCCTGTTAACTGCTACTCATCTTGGAGAGTGAGACTTGAAGAAAAGCCATTGAAAGATTGAATATAGAGACCTTGCTTGAAGGCTGTGAAGATGAAGACTGATGCTTGCTTGAAGCTTGTAGATGGTTGAAGATGACTTGAAGACAGATGTTGATGAAGATTGTTGTTTGCTGTTTATAATTTTTGATGTATTGTTTGAATTTCCCTGACTGTATTGTTTGCCAATTAATCTGTTAGGTTGAAAGCGAATTTTGTTCGCTTTTGCCTGTTGTTTTCTAGGTTCGAGGTTGAGTGGGACTCCCTTGCCTCGCTTGTATTGCTGCATCCATGCATTTTACTGCTTTATTGTATATATGCTATTGTTTTTGTTTCCGTTTATCCCTTAGGATCTCTGTTTCTCTCTGCGCAAGAGAGGAACATGATAGACATTAGGTCTTAACCCATGCATGATAACATTAGGTTAGTATGACTCCCTTTTCAACCATAGGTTAGAGTTCTGTCTCTTCTTTCTCAAAACAACAGAAAAACACAATAAATATTTCAAACACAATAAAAGACACTTCTTCCGTAAAAGAATGTGAACTCATCAAAACGTCATTTTTGTCCGCTTGGACTGTTAAGCAGAAAAACCCTTTTTCAGAAGGAGATAAAAACAATCAAGACAGACTTGTGTCGTACGTAGCCCGAACTACGTTTGCTCTGATCTTTCATGCTGTATGAAAGTACGTAGGCATAGGATGAGATATCCTAGCGAGCAACCTTCCCCTCCTTTCCCGTAGGTAGGCGAACTACGTTGACTCTGATTTCTCGTTCCAGACGGGAATACGTAGGCATAAAGTGCGATACTTTGCCGAGTCATTTTATTTTATTTTAACCCCAGACCTGTAGAATAGATAGAATAACAATCCATACTAGAAAACAAGTGTGGATCCCGTCGAGTACGACGGACGTGAGGGGTGCTAATACCTTCCCCTTGCGTAACCGACTCCTGAATCCAGGATTTGGTTGCGATGACCATTCCTTTCCCGTCTTTGCGGTAGGTTTACTTCGAGCGTTTCCTTTCCCTCCTTTGGGATAAATAACGCACGGTGGCGACTCTTCTGTTCAGCCGGCGCCGATTTTCGCAGTAGCGACAACCACGTTGCCATTTTATTGTAAAACAAAAACAGGAACGACAGAGAGCACAATATTTGCATGCAACAAAAAACACCTTTTTATTTAATGATCTAAACATCACAATGTACATAAAAGAGTAACCCTAAGCAAAGTCACGATGCCCCGGGCAGGACACCGGATTATTCAACAATTGAAAAACAAAGAAATTACTGTTTTGTAGTCACGGGAACAAATTCCTGAATTGACCAGTTGCATAGCCCTTGCCCCGGCACGCTTGGCTGGATCCAAGCATCCATGTCACAGTCACTATCCCCCTCCTCTGAATCGGAGACAACATTGATGGCTTCAAAACAAACCCCACTGGACGTGATCGTCACTGGTCCTTTGAATTTTGGTGCCCCTGCAATGGGCGCTGATGATGACGGCTGATAACCCAGTCCGAACCTGTCCAGCTTCACAGGTATGTCTAGTACACGGCCCCAACCCTTCGTCTCTCCTGCTTGCACTAAAGCCTGCACTTCTTTGTACGAGGATACAGCCACTTCCGGCGCTTTACTGACGACTGGAGCTTTATCCTTGATTTTCAAACTTTCAAACCCCTGGCAGGGCGTCTCATGAATTTCACCATCAACCTCGATGTATTTGAATGAGGACAAGTGACTCACCAAGATATCCTCCTCTCCACAGACGGTAACGACACTGTCACCCACCATATACTTCAATTTCTGGTGCAAAGTAGAGGTAACTGCCCCAGCACCATGTATCCACGGGCGTCCTAATAAGCAACTGTACGCGGGGTGAATATCCATAATGTAAAACTCCGTTTCAAATACCTCTGGTCCCACTTGCAAGGGTAACGTTATCGATCCAAACACCGATCTTCGGGTGCCGTCAAATGCCCGAACCACCAAATCACTCGGTGTACAGATGATTCCCCGGATGTCTAGCTTCATCATGGCCTTTTTGGGAAGTACGTTCAAAGAAGATCCTGTATCTACCAATACGTGGGACATAACCGTGCCCCGACATTCAACAGAAACATGCAGCGCCATGTTGTGTTCTCTCCCCCTTGGGGTCAAATCAAAATCAGTGAATCCCAAACTGTGACCGGCGTTCACATGGGCCAGTACCCCCTCCAACTGGTTGACAGACACATCCTGAGGTACGAATGAAGTATCCAAAATCTTCAACAATGCATTCCAATGTGCTTCGGAGCATAACAACAATGATAGTATGGATATCTTCGATGGTGTTTGTTGCAAGTGCTCGACAATCTTGTAGTCGCTTTTTCTAATTAGGCGCATAAACTCCTGTACGTCCTTCAGTGACGTTTCCTTCTCATTCCTCTGTACAGGTATACCCTCGTTCACTTTTTATTTTCCTCGAGCCAAACGTTGAGCTTCTACCTCTGGTGACACAAAGATCCTTCCACTTCGAGTCATCCCACCAGTTCCAACAACGTTGTCAACAACTTCAGCTGGTTGCTTATTCAATTCTATCTTCTCGCCATTGCAGTAGGCTTCCAACCCGTAGGTCCAGGGTACGACTTTAGTATTTTCATACGGGATAGGCCCCGCTTTTGTGATGGTGATCGTTGGCCGCCTGGCTGGCGCCGTTATAGTAATCGTCTTTCGTGGGATAGTCACCATCGCTACATCATTAGCCTCATCCATCATAACCTCCGCAGGTTTCTCAACGACTGTGCTGTCAAACTGCAATCTACCCTCGTCCATCAAAGCCTGAATACCTCTTTTCAACTCAATGCAGCCCCCATCTTGAGCCCAGCAATCCAGACAATACTCATCACAGCCTGGATGAACACCTCCTCTCAACAATCTGCTTTTAACCTCGCAAAGTGGAGTCTTGAGCTCATCGACACTCAATACCAAATTCAGCTCTTCCTCTGTCAACACAGCATTTGCCCCATGGTTGGGCATAGGTGAATTCAAGATATTTGGGCCAGCTTTCCCGAAGTTGATGGCTTTGCTATCTAGCAGATCTTGTACCACATGCTTGAAAGCATGACACGTCTCTATGTCGTGGCCAGGAGCTCCGGAGTGAAACTCGCATTTCTTATTCGTATCAAAGCCAAATGGAGGGGTACCCGTCATTGGCGCCATGGTCCTCTTTTCTACTAAATTCAAACCCAGCAATGTTTGAAGCAATTCCGCATATGTATAAGGAGGTACATCAAAAACCCTCTTCGGCCTCGTGTTAGGAAATCTCCTTTGACCCTGGTTAGGTCTCTGCTACTGCTGTTGTTGTTGTGGTTGTTGTTGCGGCAGTATCTGCTGTAACGGTACTGATTACTGAGGGAATGGAATTGTAACACTTGCCACCTGTTGCGGATGATTGTACTGATTACGTTCTCTACCTCGGCCTCGGCCTCGGCCTCCGAATACTGCACTCGTGTCACCCTGACGGCGACCACCATAACCTTTTCTGTTATTTCCCGATGAAGTGGATTCCTCAGCGCGGAATATGCCCACTTTAATATTACTTTCGATTTTCTCACCCATCAAGACTAGGTCTGAGAAACTACCCAAGGAAGTATGGAACAACTTATCATAAAACACACCAGTAAATGTCCCTACGAACATATCATTCATCTCTTTGTCATCCAGCGGAGGATGAACTCGTGCGGCCATATCGTGCCATCTCTGCGCGTATTCCTTGAAGCTTTCATCTTTCTTTTGGGACAACCCCTGTAACTGGATCCGATTCGGGGCCAAGTCACTATTGTATTTATAATGCGCCACAAATGCGTCGGCCAACTGTTTCCAAGTCTTTATCTGGGTAGGCTCTAACCCCATGTACCATTCAAGAGAAGGACCAGACAAACTGTCCTGAAAGAAATGCATCAGCATTCTTTCGTCATTCGAATAAGCCGATATTCTTCTATAGTACGACCGCACATGAACCTTGGGGCAAGTATCTCCCTTGTACTTGTCAAAAGTTGGAGCCTTAAATTTCAAAGGTACCCTCAGACCGGGTACCAGTCCCATCGTGGTCATGTCCAAACCAGAAGCACTTTGATTCACAACACCTTTCATCTGCTCCTCGAGCATCTTAATTCGCTGCGTGTTGTCTACAGGACCGTTAAAACCTCTACCAGAGAATGCATCTTCCTGCTGATCTTCGTTCCAGTTGACATTTTCATTGCCAAAGCCATCATACCCTTGATTGCGGCCAAATACATTCTGATTCATCATTGGTCCTTGACCTCTAATTCCGTATCCCTGATTGATACCAGCCGGTCCATACCCATTATTAACGAATCCAGTGTCGTTACCATTATTAGCCATTCCTCCATAACCTTGGTTAACCATACCAGCACCGTCGTATCCAAAGCCAAACCTGCCATCCTGACCACCATAGCCAAAGCCTTGCTCATTGTATCCGAAACCCGCGTTTCCGAAACCATTATCTCCGCTATTATTGACACCACCCAGATGGCATCCTTGAGTCTAACATTATTAACAACAACTTCATTTCCAACTCCATTGTTACCATTTCCGGTGCCAGCCCCGTTGTTCGCATTCGCGCCCGGCACATTTACCACAGGAGGGTTCACTACAGGCTGAGGAGTATGCACACTGCCTCCATGAATAGTCTCAACTTGTACAGAGTGGTGGTCCTCATTACCAACTCCATTTGCCTTTGCCAATAGCGGCAACACCAGAGTCTGCAGGTTTTCCTGCCCCTTCATAACCGTTTCCATAGTCTGCATGAACTGTGCGAGCCTCTCCCGCATCTCCTGCATCTCTTGCTGTACTTGATCCATAATCTTCTTACAGTTTGTGCGAGTGGGATACCGATGAGGACGTTGACTTGCAATTCTGTAAACCTGTCGAGATGCAGGAGATGAGATACAGTTTCAATAATTAGCTGATAAATGCAATATGTATGCACATGCAATGCAATATGTGTCTGTGCGTTAGGGCGTATTATTTCCCCAACTCTAGTGCCATGTGCTCTGTGTCGTGTCGTACCGTGACAGTGCGGTGATAATTGGCTGATAATCATTCACAGAAGACGGAACAACTTGTATATAGCTGATCGGGCAAAGTTATACATCAATGTAAGGTAGTACAATAGACGGCATGACCTCAACCAACAGGCCTGGTGATGGTCAGCTCAAAACAACAATATACAAATCAAGTCAAGTAGGTTCGTAGCCCCTGTACTCCTTCAATAGCCTTTTGGTCTTTGGATGGTCCGGCTGAGCAAGCAATCCTTCAATCAGTGCGTCACCTCGCCTGATCACACGCTTCAAATCCTCGATAGATTCTTCCCATTCACCGTCCCTAAAGCATTCATCAACTTTTCTCTTCTGGGAACGAGCTTCTTTCTTGCGTTTGGCTACCTCATTCAATGCGTCTTGAAGAGCCCATCTAGCCATAACTTCCTCTTCGTACTTGAGCTTGCTAGTCTTCAGCTGGTGTTCCAAGTCAGAAATCTGCTGCTTTAGTTTGTCCTCCCTTTCCTTGTTATTGGTCAGCGTGGCATTCCACGTTTTGCTGAAGGAAGAGATTTCTCGATAAGCTACGTCTAGTGCCGTTTTCTTTGATTCAAGCATATCATGTGAACTCTTGAAATCCTTTCCCAGACGCTCCCGTTTCTGTTTCTCTTCAACCAGCTTAGCATTCAATGAAGCTACTGTTTCAGTCTGTTGTTGGAGAGAGTATGCAGCTTCATTCTTCTCTCTTCTGAGCTGAGCCAGTTCTTTCTCTAATTCTTCATTAGCCAACAACAAGGCTTCCATCTCTTTTACAACTTGCTCATATACTTCCATGGTAACGGTGGTTGGTTCCTCTACTGGAACAGGAACATGGACTGGTACAGCTGGAAACGGCATTAGCAACTGTTTTGCTCTTTCTTGTACCCAGGCTTTGTACGGTGCGTAAGCTTGACTGTCGTTCTTTCCCAATGGTGGTTTCCCTCTCCTGTTGATGCATATCCAAGCGTGCTGAAGTTGGGCTAATAATTCTCCGTTCACATCACCAGTGAAGTACAGAGATTCCTGTACTTCTTCCTCCCTAGGTGGATCCTTCAATGCATATCCAAATTGGCGAACAAACAGAGATGGATTATAATTGATGTATCCCTTCCTTCCTATCAAAGGCACGTTTGGATATCCAGAGCAACTGAAAATCACCTCAGACCCTAGCAAATCCCTGTCAAACCAATCAATGTTTTCAGAAGAGAGTCTCATCAGGCGCTTCGGCCAGTCAGCTGTATCTGCAACCTCCACCAAAGGTTTTTTCTTAGGAAGGTGGCTCTCAAACCATATGCTCAGCAATGGCACACAAAAGTGAACACTCTTCCCTCTCCTCTTTTCATTCTTGTAATGCAACAAATGGTAGAAATCCCCGAGCAATGTGGGTACAGGGTTGCCAGCGGCAAACAAATGAAAGGCGTCAAAGTCCACAAAATCTGGGATGTTGGGAAACAATACTATCCCATAGATGCACAGAGCCAACACAGCATTAAAGACTATCCAGCATCCACTCTTGGCGTATTCCTGGGCTTTACCAATCAGGAACTGGAGGGAGAAGCCTGGAACCCCGCGCGAAGAAGTCACCAATAGCTCAGAAGCGTCCAAGTGTAAAGCCTTTGCTAAGTCTTCCCACCTAGGCTTAGCGTCAAAGTGAATGAAAGGAACCTTATTCTGCACTGGCAGCTCAACAAACTTTGCGTACTCTTCCAAGGCGGGCCCCAAAATAAAGTCCTTGAAAGTGAAGCATCTCAAGGCAGGGTCATAAAATTGCATCAATGTATACAGCCCATCCAGCTCAACCTCAGTTGGTGTACGAACCAACCTCAACAGTCTTCCGTAACTCATCCTGAAGCTTCTCTGGACATCCTCCTCAGCAAGGGAAATCAAACCAATCAGGGGAATAACATCAGGGGTTGGTAATTTGTATGCAACTGTCCTTCTCAAGCTAGCCATGATCAATAATCAGAAATCCGGATGCTAGAATCAGGGAAAATGCAAATGCACCTGCAGCACAGACACACGTTAATGAAATGCACATGATAATGGTTATGCAACAATGCAATGCAAATAGATGCAACAAGGGAACCAGGTGCCATGGCTAAGAAGCCCAAACCACATCATAAGTCTCAAACAGACCATCTAGAAATCCCTAACCCTGGTCTTAGACAGACCCAATACGAAGCTCCAATCCCGGTCTCTGATAGACCCAATAACATAACTCCAATCCTGGTCTCTGATAGACCCCTCAACTGTCCATAAATATCCTGAATCTCAAATCAAGAAACAAACTGGTATCTGGAGGTCTAGTTACCTGCATAGTCCCAAAACCCTCTCACAAGTAGGTGTCCTAATAACTGACAATGGTATGGCATCCTATGCGGTCGTCGGCGTCACAGACTTTCAGGGTTGATGATACGATTCCCAGAAGGAGTGGCATCATCAAATCCTGAAGAGGCCTCACTTAGCCAACTTCCAATTGATCGGTTCCCAGAGTCGACAATTCAACTAACCCGCAACCCACGCCACCCAAAGGGTGGGACAGGAGGCCAACCAGAGGAACCTCGTCTGAGTGTGAATTTTGCGGGACACCAAGACCTGCAAAGCAAGTGGGCGCGCACTACTTTCCACTCTAATTCTAAGTACACTCAAGCCCAGGTCCGGCTTATCTCTCAATAATAGAACACCCGTCACAACCCCCAATAACAACAATAATCAATAATATAGTGCTGAAGGTAAATGACATAAATGTAAATCCATACAAATTCCTCGACGGGAAAACAAACGTTAGGATTGACTCGCTTAAGGGACGTTGGATCCCAAATGCATAAGGAGCTATCGCAGTCCTTAGCAGCCAGGGGACGTTGGATCCCCAACAGAGTCGCCAAGAGAGAAAGGTTGCTCGCTAGGACGTCGCATCCTATGCCTACGTACTTTCACACGGCATGAAAGATCAGAGCAAACGTAGTTTGAGAAACGTACGACACAAGTCTGTCTTGATTGTTTTTATTCCTTCTAAAAAAGGGTTTTCTGATTAGCGGTCCAAGCGGACAAAAATGACGTCTGGATGAGTTCACATTCTTTTACGGAAGAAGTGTCTTTTATTGTGTTCAAAATTGTTAGTGTATTTTGATTGTTTTGAGATGAGAAGAGAAACAGCAACTCTAACCTATGGTTGAAATGGGTATCAAACTGACCTAATGTTATCATGCATGGGTTAAGACCTAATGTCTATCATGTTCCTCTCTTGCGCAGAGAGAAACAGAGATCCTAAGGGATAAGCGAAAACAGAAACAACATATATAATAAAACAGTAAAATGCATGAATGAAACAATACAAGCTAGGCAAGGGAGTCCCGCTCTACCTCGAACCTTGAAAACAACAGGCAAAAGCGAACAAAATTCATTTTCAACCTAACAGATTAATTGGCAAACAATACAGTCCGGGAAACTCAAACAATACATCAAAAGCTTCTAAACAGCAAAAAAATAAACCGTAAACAGCAACTCTACACAGCAGGCTCCATCATCTTCTATCTTCAAGTCATCTTCAAAACATCTACAAGCTTCAAGCAAGCATCAATCTTCAAGGAGGGAAACTCTAACAGTAAACACCTTCAACAGCTTCAAACAGCAGGGCTTCAACAGCAGCAATCAAATGCACAACTTCAACAGCACAATCTTCATCTTTTACAGTCTTCAAGCAAGGTCTCTATCTTCAATCTTTCATGGCTTTTCTTCAAATCAAACTCTCCAAGATGAGGAACAATTAATAGAATGAATTTGGATGTTAGACAGCTAGCTGACCACCAAAGGTGGCAAACAGACTGTTAACAAAAAGTAGACTGTTTCTCTCAAGAGTTCTATCTCCTGGATACTGTCACCAAGCCTTCCAAAGGAAGGGGATGAGTATCCTGGAGAGACTCTGAATCATAGAGAGGGATGGAGGCAAACAAAGCCATCCATGTTTAAGAATCAAATTTCTACTCTAAGCTCTACCTAGCTCCTAGTTCCTATGATCTTCAACAGCTACAAGCAAGCTACAATCTTCATCAACTCTTGAACTTGATCTTCACTCCTTTGCCTTCCATTTGCTTCATCAACAAAGCTCTCCAACTCAAGCCCAAGCCCCAAGCAAGCCCAATAAGCCCCAAATGACAAACAATAACCCCAAAAAGGGCACACCATACAATCACCCGATTAGAAAATATACAAAAAATATTAATATAATAGGGGAAATTCTAATACTTATTCTAAGGGATCTACTACACTTTCCCATAATACCCCTATAGTCCCATCTTCTAATTAAACCTAAAAAGCCCAAAAAGAAATTGTTTTGTTGCACCTATGTCATGTTCAAAACCCTAATTAACTAGTCTAATAGTTTCTAACTAAACTACCTAAAAATAATCCTAAAAAATGTGGTATAATTTCCAGGGGCACCTAATATATGTATCTAATTGTCCTAAAAGAATCAACCTAAAAAGATTAAGGGAACTACCTAAAATAAAATCTACAAAAGTATATACAAACTATATTCAATTTAAAAAACAATTAAAAGTAAAATAATAGCAAAAATAGAAAAATGACTAAACTAATATTTTTTTCTTCTTTTTTAATTTTCTTCAGGTCAATACTAAACTATTGCAAAAAGTCTCGTATTAAAATTCTCATTTTTTAATTTGTTATGAATTTTATAAAATGTTAAGTAAAATGAACAAAACAAAAATAGAAAGAAACAGCCAGGGGGGTGCCAACAGCATACACGCTCAATTCAATTATCATATGGGCCAGAAACCAGGGGGCGCGCATAGTAAATCAACTAGGCCCAGAACAATCAAAATAAAACCAGAAAATCAAAAGAAAATAAAAAGGCGCGTGGTGTAGATAGCAGGAGTTCTCTGTGTAAAACATTGGTGGGCCTTGGACAGGGGTGTACACAGCAATTGTCATTAGGCCCATAACTAAACGAAAATCAATTCAGAAAATCCAAATAAAAATGGAAAAACACACGGTGTGGTTAGCAACGAAATACAGTTCAAATACTTGGGCCTTGGTACGTGGGGGTGAGGATAGCAAGATGAAACACTAAGCCCAGATGAGGACTTAAGTGAAATGGCGCGTTTCACGTTTCTAACTTCCCTCTCAATTTCGTTTTGAATGCCAGCCCTTGGATCAAAGTCTCAGTCAACAATCCTTGCCAAATCCAACGCACGTTATGCTTCGTCCTCCTCTAGTCTAGGGTTTGTGCCATGGACACCATGAACGCAGAAGCTTCATCATCAACTTCCATCAACTCGTGCGTGCTTAATTCTTCATCAAACTTAAACATGTAAAAAGCAAAACCACTCCAAATTTGTCCCTGAATTCATCTATAGCATTGGTTTCAATTGATATCAACTAAATCCTAGAACACGACCTCCATCTCAAAACTACTCAGAAATTTCATCATCACCAATCCACAATCTAAGTACACTAAATTCTTCCTGGATTCACACTGATCAAGAATAACTAACCACCTAAGATTCTAACAGCTTAATCATCATGTTCTATGTCAAAACAGAAATCGTGTGCATCCATCAACCTTCATCAAATCTTGCTAAAGTCTCCAGAAACGATCATCTAACCACCTAGATCATGTCTAACCTAACAATTCTACTTCATGCTTCCTAAATCAAGCCACATAGTGAGGATTACTAACCTGGTGAGAAATTGAAAACAGATGGTGATTTTCTTCACTTCAAGGCCTACAATGCTCCAGGATCGATCACTGTATTGATCTCTTGCTTCTGTATGCAATTGTTCTTGATCAAATGCCTTGGATCATCATAACCGATTCTTCTTGCACTTGAAGATGTGAAAATTGCAGAACACGATTCAGGCTATTATCCACTCAGATCTTGATTGCAATAGGATCAGTGATGATTATTGGATTGAATGGAATCAAAATCTTGAAAAAATTGTGAAGAATTATGGAAGATTGAATGTGATTTGCAAGAGAAGAGAATGAGATGCAATTCTGAGTTTTCTATCAAAATGAAGTTCAACCCTGGTCTAGATCATTGAGAATGAATATATAGATGAGGATAGAAGGTTCTGGAAGATGCTAGATTGATCTCATGAGAAATTGTTTATATCATTGCATGAGAATTTGAAAAATGCAAGTTGAAAAATCAGCTCATGAAAGCATTGTTGCAGCATCCCAAAATATCTTGAATTTCTCTTTTCATGACAAATAGAAAGTGTAGAAACCATCCCTTGCCTTGCACCTTGGTCCTAGCTTGATTTGGCAAGTGTATCTTCTTTTACAAGTAACTTAAGATAACTCCCATTTCTTGACCTCAACTCCAAAAACCAATATTGCCATTAGTCTTAGAATGTCATTTACCTTCAAAATGGTTGGTCATATGCTTGATTTTGCTTTTGGATCAAAATCTCCAAATTTGGTCACTTTAAATGGACTTTTTACCTTCACATTTGGCCAATTTTGCAATTCTAAGTTACATGCATCTCCCAACTTCCATGATCACTTTTCTAGACTCAAAATGTCATTTGGAGAAAGTTTGATGTTGAACATTTCTTCATTTAAAGTTTGGAAGTAAGAGTTTTAGGCATATGCTTGAAATGACCTGTAATTCCACTTTCCCAAAATACCCCTGGCTTGTCAAGAGCATAAGTAGAGTTCCACAAATTAGAATGAGGCATACAATACCTTTTTAGAAATCTAAGATCATGAGGAACAACTTTCATGTTCACCAAAAATCCATTTGAATATTCCTGGTGGGGTAAAAGTTGCTTGGAAGTCAAGTAACTTTCATTGACAAATTTCAGTGTCCTCAGATGACCTGTAACTTGCAAGAATCATAACTTGGGTTCTATAAATCTCCTTGATGAGTTCCACCACTCAAAGTAAAGGTCTTGAGATGCTCTACAAGTTACATGTTGGCCAAAGATCCATTAGAGACTTGTATCTTGAATTATTCTGCTTGGAAGTTTGCCCTAAATCAGGGGATTTTACACTGAAACCCTAATTTAGAAACTTCTCTTCTTCTTGATTTCTTTTGATTTCTCCTTGGCAAAACACCACATCCATATCCACATATCAAATGATGAATCCCCCATTCTTCAAATAGGCCTTGATGTCCCTTCAATCAAGTATTTGACCTAGGGTTGACCCAGATGAAACCCTAATTGACTGTCTTCAACTGTAGTTCTTGTAATCACATCAATGACTTGTCTCACTCTAAAAATGACCCTCTAGGTCTTCCATGATGTCTATATACATTCCATGCCCTTAATTCATAGCCCACAATCTCTTTGATAGTCTTCAAACCCCCTCAAGATAGGAGAAAAACCCACTGATTGGTCCACTAACTTCTCAAGCTTCAATTCCTTTCTGATGACTTGCATAGGCTTAAATTTTGAATAAGAACCTCTTGATAGGCTCATAGAGATAAGAGTGGCACTTGGTCCCTTGTTGGATGGCTTGCCCATGCTATGCTATGCAGATGAATGAATTATGTACATGACCTAATATGACCTAATATGCAAATGCTAAAGCTATGAAACATAAAATCAGGTGAAATAAGTTGGTCAAATTTTGGGGTGCAACACACACGCATGCAGTCTTTCTAGTAACTATAATTTTCACCATTAAAAACAAGTGCTCTATTATAAGCCCCTTTTGGTTCGTTAGCCATTTTGTAAGAAGTTATATGTGAAGCACGAAATGAATCGATGCTCTTGATACCACTTGTTAGACGATGGTGCAGATCTAGAAGGGGGGTTGAATAGATCACTTGTTAAACCAGAGTCGGCACTACCAATATTTGGTTTTAAAAAGTTTTTAGGGGTTGTTTGTGAAGCGATATAATCTCTATGCAAAGAAAAATGGTATTCAACATTCTCAAAAGAATCTAGTCGATTTCAGAAAACAATCAAGATCTTTTAAGAATGAAGACAACAAAAGAAGTAGAGTTAGAGGGACGTGCTTCAATTGCGGAAAAGTCGGACATTACAAGCCAGATTGTCCTTTGATGAAAAAGGACAAAGGAAAGGAGAGTAATCGGTCACATAAGAAGCAAGTTAACTCTAGAAGAGCTTACATTGCATGGGAAAGCGATAGCGAGTCATCCGAGGATGATAGTTCTAGTGACGAAGAAGAATTCGTCAACCTTTGTCTCTCCGCTCATCAAAAGAAGAAAAACAAAAAGGTACGACATGAAAAATACGAAAACTTTATTAGATTGTCTCATTCCGAATTACAAACTGCCTTTGATACCTTACACCATGAAGCCAAGGAAGCCATTAAACGGCGGCCTCAAACAAACAAATTTTTTTCTCACTTAGAGCAAAAGATTCTCGATTCCGAAGAGAAATTAGAGGCTCTAAAGGCTTCCATAGTGGAAGGAACAAAGGTGGATTGTGAGGAAGTAAAAAAAATAGTGGTTAACTTTAGGTGTGATACTTGTTACATTTGGAAAAATGAGGTTAGAAATCTCAAGGTCAAACTTAACAAGGCTCTAGAACCCAAAATCACGTTCGCTATTGATAGAGCACATTTTAGAAAAATTATGGTTAATCCTTATAAAAAATATACATATGTGGTCAAAAATCAAGATAGAAAAAGTGATACAAGAGTTAACTTTACTTGCTTATATTGTTGCAAGAAGGGTCACACCATTGCTAAATGTCGCTTTAGGAGATTTTTAGTTCCTAAAGGGGTTTATCAATGGTTGCCTAAATGCAACCAAGATTTCACTCACAACCAAGGACCCAATAAACAATTGGGTACCTATTTGTTTTTATTGTTTTTATAGGTACAAAGTCTTGAGACTACCGAGAGAAGATGGATTCTCGATAGTGGATGCTCAAGGCATATGATAGGAGACATATCTCTCTCTTTATTGACTTTGTGGCAAAGAAGAAGGGATTTGTAACCTACGAAGACAACAACAAGGGAGCAATACTTGGAAAAGGTAGTGTAGATAATCCCTCATCTACTACCATCTCTGATGTATTGCTAGTTGAGGGCCTTAAATACAATCTCATTAGCATTAGTCAATTATGGGACAAGAGATACAAAGTATCTTTTTCAAAAGATTGTTGCTTAATTGAACACAATGATAAAAAGAAGGATGTGTTTAATGGCTTGAGGGTAAATAATGTCTATATGCTAGATTTGAATGAAGTATCATTAAGTAGCGACAAATGTCTCATAACTATGAGTGAGGACTCATGGTTGTGGCATAGACGTTTAGCGCATGTCAATTTTGACTTGCTAAACAATATAGTTTCAAAAGACCTAGCTACTGGCTTACCCAAAATCAAGTTTACCAAGGATCACTTATGTGATGCGTGCCAAATGGGGAAGCAAACAAGGATCTCGTTTAAATCTAAAAACATTGTTTCAACTATGAGAACTCTTGAACTTATTCATATGGACCTCTTTGGGTCATCTAAAATTAAAAGTCTAGGTGGTAACTACTATGGTTTTGTTATAGTCGGTGATTTTTCTAGGTTTTGCTGGACTATCTTCTTAGCTAGCAAGAGCGATACATCCTCCACCTTTAAAAAATTTGCTAAACTTTCTCAAAATAAGTTAAACACAAACATCATATCAATTAGAAGTGATTATGGAGGTGAGTTCGAAAATTATCTTTTTGAGGAATATTATGGTAGACATGGAATTGATCATAACTTCTCCGCTCCGTGTACCCCTCAACAAAACGGGGTCGTGGAACGTAAAACTCAAATTTTGGAAGAGTTAGGAAGAACTATGATCAACGAAAGTGGGCTTCCTAAATATTTTTGGGTTGACGCCATTAGTGCGGCTTGTTATGTTTTGAATAGGGTGCTCATCTGACCTATTCTCAACAAGACTTCGTATGAACTTTTAAAGGGGCGGAAGCCAAATGTGTCTCACCTTCATGTCTTTGGTTGTAAGTGTTTCGTGTTAAACAATGGAAAAAAGAGTCTAGGCAAATTTTCCTCTAATGCAGATGAAGGTATCTTTCTCGGATACTCTCAGTTAAGTAAAGCCTATAGAATATACAATAAGAGATTACTTACAGTTGAAGAGTCTGTTCATGTCACATTTGATGAGTCTTATCCGAAAAGTGTCGGAAAAGGTAGTTCATTTCATGATGCATGTGTATCTTCTAAAGACATACTCAAGGGTGATGAGACAGGAATTGATCAACCTGACCCAATCAAAGTTGAGGAGGAAAAAGATCACCACCATGAGGGGATTGAGGAAGTTCATCCGTCCAACACAGATGATCACCCTCCAGCATGGAAATCTTCTAAAGACCATCCCATCGACAATATTCTCGGTGATATCTCAAAGGGAGTGACAACTCGATCAAAGCTAAGTAATTTCTGTTATCACTTCGCTTTTGTTTCTCAAGTAGAACCTAAAACCCCAAAAGAGGCATTACTCGATGAACATTGGTTCCTATCAATGCAAGAGGAACTCAATTAGTTTAAAAGAAATGAGGTTTGGGACCTTGTCCCTCTTCCACGAGACCATCAAGTAATTGGGACCTGATGGGTGTTTAGGAATAAACTAGACGAGAACAGAGTAATAACTCGAAATAAGGCGTGTTTGGTCTGGCAGGGGTATAACCAAGAGGAAGGAATCGACTATGAGGAAACTTATGCGCCGATTGCCCGACTCGAGGCTATACGCCTTCTACTTTCCTTCGCTTATGCGAAAGATTTTAAACTATTTCAAATGGATGTAAAAAGTGCATTCCCTGATGGTTACATAAATGAAGAGGTTTATGTTGCCCAACCTCCAGGGTTTGAATCCCATGAGTATCCTGATCATGTATACAAATTAAAACATGCTTTCTATGGACTCAAGCAAGCCTCTAGGGCTTGGTATGACCGTCTAAGCAAGTTTCTTCTTGATCAAGGGTACTCAAGAGGAAAGGTTGACACAACCCTTTTCATTAAACGTCAAGGAAAACACTTGATTTTGGTACAAATATATGTTGATGATATCATTTTTGGATCAACTAACATGAATCTGATAAGGCGAGTTTTCTACATTAATGCAGGGAGAATTCGAGATGAGCATGATGAGGGAGCTTAACTATTTCTTCGGATTGCAAATCAAACAACTGCAGAAAGGCACTTTTGTGAGCCAGACAAAACACTACCTTGAGCTTCTCAAGCGTTCTGACATGGAAAACTCCAAGGCTATCGATACTCCAATGCCTACGTGTGCGAATCTTAGCCGGGACAAAAATGGTAAGGATGTAGAGGTGAAAAAGTATCGAGGTATGATTGGATCTCTCCTCTATCTTACTGCTTCTAGACCCGACATTATGTTTAGTGTCTGTATGTGTGAGAGGTATCAATCATCTCCTAAAGAATCTTACATAAAAACGGTAAAGTGTATACTTAGATACCTTTCTGGTACTCCAAAGTATGGGCTTTGGTATTCTAAGGGAAATGATTACTCCTTGGTTGGCTTTTCTGATTCTGATTTTGTTGGTTACAAATCAGATAGGAAAAGCACGAGTGACACATGTCATCTGTTTTCAAATTCTTTGGTGAATTGCCATAGCAAAAATCAGGTTTCCGATGCTTTGTCAACAGCCAAAGCGGAATACATTGTGGCCGGTAGTTGTTGTGCTCAAGTCTTATGGCTTAAGAAACAATTGCTCGACTTCAACCTAAAACTTGATTGTGTTCCAATTTTTTGTGATAACATTAGTGCTATTAACCTAACCAAGAATCTAGTGCTACATTCAGGCACCAAGCATATCGAAATACGCCACCACTTCCTAGGGATCATGTGGAGAAGGGAGACGTGGTATTTGAGCATGTTGATACTAAAAATTAACTTGCGGATATCTTTACAAAACCACTTGCTACAGAGCCTTTCTTTCACATCCGTAGGGAACTCGATGTTCTCAACATCTCGGGTCGTGTTTAGGAAATAACTTTCGCATGCTTTATATTTATATCTATGTGTGCTTTGTTCATCTTTTATATATCAAATGAAGAAGTTTAGAGCCATATGTGAGGGCATTAGCTAACAATTGGAGTTGAGGTACTACCTTTCCTTATTTAGAAACTCTCGCACTTCCCTCGTTCATATAAAGTAATGTATCAAATTATGTGTTACTGTTGATGTTTATTCCATGATTACGCTTAACTCATCCCCTTGTATGTTTGAAATATGGATAGGCTGGTTATTTATGTCTCTTTGGATGCTTGTTGAACAAAAAATGATGATTTTTGCTATTTTTTCCTGTATGAGTCGACCTACATAGGGTTCCGGTCGACGCACAAAATTAGAATTTTCATGTATGTAAAGCGGGTATGCTCAGGCCGACCCTATGGTCGACGCATACCCTAAGAATTTCTAAGCATATGTTTTAACACAGTGTGCGCCAACACATGACCTCTTCTGATTGATGCATCGCGCGAGAGTTCTGATAAATTGTTGATAAACTATTCATATTGTGTCATCTTTAATGCATTTAAAATCATGTTGTCTATTCAAACTCATCATCATTAGCATTTTCATTGAGCATTGCACCTATTCAAGGCTACCTCTCTTTCTCTCCTCTTCCCAAAGCTCTATTCAAAACCTAGTTTCTCCATAAAAAGGGTAAAGCTACTTTCTTCTTTCCATATCCAAAAGGAAAATTCGGCATCTACAAATTCTTCATCTCCACACAAGAAATAAAAATGTCTACAAGAAGAACCACTAGAGCATCATTTACTCAAGCCGATCCATCAATAGAAACTTTACCGATAACTGCTATCTCTTTGTTACCTCCTGAATTTTCAAAAATTTATGAGAAGAACTTTAGCAAATGATCTATAGTTAAGCAACACGCTTACTATAGAAAGGTTGTTAAGAGAGTGCATATTCCATAGGTAATTGATCTTTTGGATGCTCAAGATTTTAACAACTTTTTGGAGTGTGACATCAAATACAACGAAGACCTAGTGAGGGTGTTCTACACAGGTATTCAGGGTAAATTTCAAGGGTTTGAGTTTACTACAAAGCTGGAAAATACCAAGATTTGTGTAAATGACTTGGTATGGAAAAACTTTTTTGACATGTCACCTGTATCCGCTGAGCCAATTATTAAGGCCATAGATGCTTGTACTGTGGTAGCTATGATTTCAAAAAAGCCTTAAACTCCATGCTAAAGAAACCATATAGTGACAGTCGCAACTGCGAAAGAGAGCCAGCGGAAACAAACAGAAGAGTCGCCACCGAACGTTATTTATCCCAAAGAGAGGGAAAGTAAACGATCTAAGAAAACCTAAAAGAAAGGGAAAAGACAAGGTCATCATAACGAAATCTTGGGTTCGGGAGTCGGTTACGTAAGGGGAAGGTATGAGCACCTGATCCACTATCGCACACGGATCAAAAACGAGTATTTTTGAAAACGTAGTAAAGGGAAGCGACACTCGGATTTTGTATCACAAGGATTCTTGATGATGAAATAACCAATTGAAAACGATTATGGGGGGTAGTTTTGGTTTAGAATTCGATTAAGAAAATAAACAGAGTAAATAAGTGATTATTAAAATAAGTGATTAAAACAGGTTAATCTACCAGTTCGACTACCAACTTATCATCGGTCATTATACTTCCAATTCCCTAAGCGGTTCCAATCCCTATTCGATTTCAATATTAACAAACAAGTGTCGACAATACTACACGAGTTATATTCCTAATCATCAAATTAATTAAGCAAACGATTAAAGATGGTGTGAATTAACGAAAAAGCTAAGTTAACCGTGATTAAAGTAAGGAACATAGATCAACCGAATTAAATCCAATCTATTTTATAAGAAATGAATTAAGCAGATGAAAATTATAAAACAAATTGGAAAAGAATTGAATTAAATCGGAATTCATAATAAAACCTCAATGAATTACGGAATTCGAATCCGGCAGATTTCCCCTCGGGATTAGTTCGCCATGGAATATGTGAAAGCAAGATAAAATTCGTAAAAAGAAGGTAGGTTTACTGTAGCATGGCATCAAACCTTATAAACAAAATAAGGTTTGCATTACATACTCAACTGGGTAGGAAACATAGACCAGGTCCAATAGGGATGACCCGAAACAACTTAATTATTATAGTCAGAAACTTCAACGAATTATTCGAGACTCATAGAATCCGAATCAGATTCTTTGTGCAACATGAAAGTTGTAGATATTTTTCTTAGCTTTCAAACGACTAGTAGAATGCCTCTATTCGTTCCCTGTAGCTCCAGTTATGAATTTTTTTTTTAAAAACTGCTAATGTTGAAAATAACAAACGAAAATCAAATAAGGCTGAAAATAAATAGAATTGTAAAAACATGATAAAATAGAAAAATAAAAAAACCAAAATAGAGAAATGCTTAAGTCTAAACATAGAGGAATGTGCATCAAAATGCACTTATCAAATTCCCCCACACTTGAACTTTTGCACTCTGAGCAAAATCAAGAATTTAAAACAGAAACTTCAAAGCCAAAAACCAAACAGAGCATGCAATCTCAGAGGTTCTCTACATACGAAAAGCAAGCAAACTTCTAATTCTAAGCTTCAAGAATATTTCATTAGTGATTAACTCTTTTGTGACATTCAAAGAATATATGAAAAGCAGATTACCAAAAAGTACATCACAAGCATCAAGATCTTCACAAGATAAACTATTTCCACTCAACTCTCAAGTGTTTCGGTTACATGTTTACACTCAAAGCAAAACATGAGAGTTAGTACTACCATAGGCTTGAAAAAAACTCTAACATTCACAATTTATTTACATGCACACAAAGATCAAAAGGACTTTTATTAAGGTTGTAACGTGGCAAAGGTAAGGGTAGGGTAAATCCTAAGGGGTGCTAGGCTAAAATCAAAGAGTTAAAATAAATTTGAAAAAATTGCGGGAGTTGAGCTACATGATACATCAATTGCTTTCAAACAACAGCCACACAACTTATTTCTCTTCTCTTTTTCCTTTTATTCTTCTCTCTTTTTTTCCGAAAGGGATATGTATTGACATCCTTCTCTATTTTTTATTTTTTCTCTCTTTTTTGTTGTGCCAACATCATAACAATATTACAATAATAATTAAAAGATAATGCTCAACCCCACACAACTGCATACAAGACTCTCTTAACCCTTTTGAATAGGTTTATTTCATTGTTTTTCACGTTTTCGGCTTTTAATGAGTTTTAAACAAAAAGAAGGATAATAGGCTTAAGGGGCTTGAAAACAAGGGTAATATTATCAATGTTGGCTTTTTGGCTAACTGGCTAAAAATAAAACAAAACGAAATGCCTTTATTATTTTAGTGTGCACAAGTAAATAAAAAGCTTCAACAAGAGTCAATTCAAGTTCTAGAGACTAACAAACATGAGTGAAATCACACAAGAAAGAAAAAGATGGATTTTTTTATGTATATCCATTATTAGGCTCAAAATCTCACAAGGTTTGGTGATCTATCACTAGTGATGTACAATTTAGAGTTTAGTCATACATACATACCAAGAATGCACAAAAAGAATCAATCACATCACACCACAAGTCTTTCGTCAAAGAACATAGAGAAAACTCACAGTTGTTACAAAATAACCAACGAAAAAGCACGCGATAAATATATATATATATATATATATATATATATATATATATATATATATATATATATATATATATATATATATATATATATATATATATATATATATATATATATATATATATATATATATATATATATATATATATATATATATATATATATATATATATATATATATATATATATATATATATATATATATATATATATATATATATATATATATATATATATATATATATATATATATATATATAATCATTTTAAAAAAAAAGGAAACCAATAGAAATAAAGAAAACAAAAGGTTCCCTCTCCCACACTTAAAACAGACATTGTCCTCAATGAAAGGAACTCAATTATAAAGTAAGAGTGAGAGAAAGGAAATGGTGCTCCTTGGTTAGGTTGCAGTGTAGTTAGGCGCTTCCAAACAAAACTCTTTTATGGTAGCATCTTCAGACACTGAACTTTCATGGAATAGCTTCAGTCGCTGCCCATTGACCTTGAAAACCTTGTTAGTACATGCATTTTTAATTTCTACAGCACCATGGGGGGAAACATTAGTAACAACAAAGGGGCCAATCAATTTGGATTGAAGTTTTCCAGCCATAAGTTTAAGGCGGGAGTTAAACAGTAAAACTTGTTGGCCCATAGATAATTCCTTCATAGAAATCATTTTATCATGAAAGTGTTTGGTTTTCCCTTTATAAATTCTAGAGCTTTCATAAGCTTCTAGCATAAGCTCTTCAAGCTGTTGTAATTGGAGTTTCCTTTCAATACCTGCTTGTTGCATCTCCAAATTACAACTCTTTACCGCTTAATAAGCACAGTGTTCTATCTCAACTGGAAGATGACATGCCTTACCAAAAACAAGTTGATAGGGAGACATCCCTATTGGTGTCTCAAAAGCTGTTCTTTGTGCCCAGAGTGCGTCTTCTAGACGACGGCTCCAATATTTCATGTTTGGTTGCACCATTTCCTCTAAAATCTATTTGATCTCCCTGTTAGAGATCTCAGCTTGTCCATTAGTTTATGGATGATATGCAGTAGAGACTCTATGCTCAACTCCATACTTCCGAAGCATAGATTACATGGCGTGGTTACAGAAATGAGTGCCTTGGTCGCTTATGATAGCTCGTGGTATTCCGAACCTGCAAACGATATTAGACCTGACAAAATCTGCAACA
The DNA here is from genome assembly GCA_963859935.3 of Lathyrus sativus. Taxonomy (NCBI): domain Eukaryota; kingdom Viridiplantae; phylum Streptophyta; class Magnoliopsida; order Fabales; family Fabaceae; genus Lathyrus; species Lathyrus sativus. The sequence continues at coordinate 353,027,565 of OZ012739.1, read as the reverse complement.
ACTCTAGAATCATTAGTCCTAGTGGGGATAGCTTCCACCCATTTTGAAACATAATCAACAACAAGTAAAGTATAGAGAAAACCAAATGATATAGGAAAGGGACCCATGAAGTCAACTCCCCATACATCAAACACCTCACAGAAAAGCATAGGTTGCTAAGGAATTTCACTCATGAGTGATGGTTGTACCTGCTATCTAGCACTCTTTACAAGTGTGGTAATTCTCATAAGCATCCTTAAAAATAGTGGGCCAATAGAAACCTGAGTCAGGACTTTTCTTGCAGTTCGTTGCGGACCAAAGTGTCCCCCTACTTGAGTGGCATGAGAAAAATTCAAAATGGATTCAATCTCATAGTCGGGGACTGTTGAAAAGTATATTTCCGGCAAATATTTTTATATCGTATCCACAGAGATTGGTGTTACTACCGCCGTTCTATAATTCCGATTGTTGTAAGTTCAAAAGATATTCAAATTTGTTTGTTAATGACTAAAGTGTTCTTTTTACTTATAAGAAAAATAAGACAATAAAAATGGTTTTGGAATAAAATTTAAAAGCCTTGTCAAGATTGAGTTTCATTATCCTTGTTATTTATATGTTCTTAATACCACATGCATGCATTCAAACTCCATTGATAATATTCAAGTGTCCTCTCAATAATATTTATGTCTAAATAAAATTGTGATAGTTACTATATAATCCTTAGACGATCTCTCCATCTAACTATTGATATAATAATCTTGAATGCTTAACACAATAGAAAAAGTAGTGAATAAATCTATCTCTACAACTTATTCTCTACTTGGAAAAATATTTTAGTTCAAGAATCAAACTACCTTTCTCAACAATAATTCAATTCTGATTTTTCAATGTAAAGAGAAAATATAATTCCTTATCAAAGATGAAGTTTGTTACATGCAAGGATACAAATGTTTACATAAACAACAAAAGATAACTACTACCTCAACCTTGCCAAGAAATGAAATTAGCTACTCATCATCTTCATTGATGCCATGGATAATTCTTCAAGAATTCTCTTCTTCATGCAAAAACTCCAAGAACAAGAAAAAAATCTCCCTAATCTCTCTAAGATATTCTAGCAAAACTAAGAGATACTAAGTTAAAGAGTGTAATCATTTTGTCCCACATGCAAGGGAAAAAGTGTCATTAATAGCTCTGGGGCGCCACCCTACAAAAAGTATATTTTTCTTCCAAGGTATGACAAGTGTCATAAAATTTGCAAGTGGCTGAATTCACTCAGTTCGCGGCGCGCAGGGTGGTCGCGGCGCGAACTGCTTAGCCTGCTGATTCCTTGCTTTGCTTTCCATCCCCGGCACTTCCTTTCCCAAACTTGTATCTTTAAGTGTTGCTTCAGAAACTTCTCATGCAATCGAACATTCCTTGACAAAAATTCTACAAAACTAGAGAAAAAGTGAAACATCTATTCTAAATAAATAATACGACTAAAATTGAACGCGTACTAAATTGTGATAAAAATGTGTGCCTTTAGTAAGAAAAAGTTAAAAAGGGACCGATAAAAAATATACAAATTAGTATCAATTTGGTCCCTAACAACTCTCCCCAACTTATCATTTTGTTTGTCCCTAAACAAAAGTCAAATAAAGAAAACCAATTTATGAAAGCAAGGCATGAACTAGTGTTAGAAGATGGAATTCAAATGGTTCAAAAGCATACAACACCTCTTATGCTACACCCACTTTCAATATTTAGACAAAACATAAATAAAAATAATGATTGGCTACAAAATCCTACCAAGAAATTCCAAGCAATACATGTCAAAATTGAATCAAAACTACGCACACATCATAGTGATGATGAATAATCATAAGGGTTTTCTTCCACTCATCCGAACAATCCAATCAACATCGACTCAAATCATGCGTTTATCACAATATACACTAAATCATAAAAAAATTTGAGAATCAAGAGGTCTTTTGAGGGTTGCATTGTGGCTCGGGTTAGAGAGAAGACATGGTCACAAGAATTTAATTAAAGATTGCCTATTCTAAGGGAGTATTTCATTTCTTTCAACAATCTTCACTTTCATTTTTTCTTTTTCTTTTCTTTTTGATAACACACCACCATGAGCTTTCTTTTCATTTTTCTTTTTGTTAGCTCTACTATTTTTACGGTGATGTTTTCTCCCCAACTTTCTCATTTTGCCCATAATTGATGCAGTCAACTCTCCACTTAGACATAGGCAAAATTTATTATGTGACCAACTTTGGTTTAGGTTCACTTGAAACAAAAGAATTTAGGATCCATTTCTTTACCATATGATCAATGATATTTAAATTTATATTTCGGATGGATCCTAATTTAGGCTCAAAGGGGGTTTACTACGGATCACTCCTCACAAGGTTTTTGATTTCTTTGGCCGAGTGGTTTTTCTCAATAACAAAAATTGCCTCTATCCTTTTCACAAAAGTTTTCTCAAAAATTAGATTAATGCATGATTTAGCATGATAAGAATTAGTTGAAAAGAAATTGTCGGTCTCCCGCATTTTAGTGTATAATGAAAGGGTACCTCACAATTGGTTAAGTCCTAATTTGATTCAATGTAACATGTATCTCAAGGAATTTTATGCTAAAAATTTTGTAACACACCATTAAATTATTCATCTAAAGTCTAAAAGCAAAAGTAAAGTGTACCTTGAAGTGTCGACAGCCGGTTCTTATCATCACCACTCAATTTTTCCAACTAGCTCGCCGCAATCCTTTTGGTTCCTTTAACTAACTTCAAGAATACGGATGATTAAAATTTCAAAACAGTGGGGTATACAAACAGGTTTTGCAAAGCACACAACTTAAAATCACAAAATAGGAGTGCATCCAACAATAGTTTAATGGTGAAACTAGAGCCACCAAAGTACATAATGTCAAAATGAACTTGAAATTAGAAAAACCAAACTAAAGTAACATAAAGGTAACTGAAAATAAAAGAAAAAAATTACACAAACTACCACAAGATCATCACTCATCTTCCTCATCTTCTCCACCGCCCACAGATCCTAAAACATCTTCCATGTGAGCATCTTGGCCCGTGCCTGGGGCGTGGGTACTGCTGCCTGCTCCCCCCATAAAAGATGGCCTGCCCTCAGGCCAATTAGTGAAAGAGCGATAGTCCGCCTGGGATGGGAATGTGCGGGCTTCCGGTGCAAGAAATGTGTTCTGAAACTGCTGCTACATATAATCAAATAAAAAAGATTGAGACCTTCGAGAGGCCTCAAAGTTATCACAATAGAAATTGGCAAATGCCATTTGATCAAACACTCCCGCACGGTGGGGTCTCGGGGCAGTAGGTTCTACATTCGCATTCCTGTCCATCCGATTCTGACAAAACCTGTTCAGGTATGCATCATCCATGACCGACGTGATAGAGGAATGTACTTCTCCCGGAATCTGAACTTTGGCATTCAAACACAGTCCCATGATTAACCCCGGATACATTAACAACCCCATTTTTCCTCCAAATGGTGTTCCGCTCAGTGCAATCTTCCACAGTTCTTCCGAAACAATGAAAGCCAAGTCCACAGTCTTCCCCAACATAATGTAATACAACAAGTAACCTACATCTAGTAGGATGGTGGTAGTGTGACTTCTAGGACGAATGTTGTTCAGCAGGATTACCAAGTAGATTTGTGCTCGAAGCTTCAAATTTTCTCTTTTCCAACACTTGGGCAAACCTTGGTCGTTCAGCTCATACGTTTTCCCCTCGAGACATAAATAATTGCTGACTTCCGAAATGTCCCAATCATTCGCCATTGCTTTGATTTGATACTCACACCGTCCGTCCCCCGGTAGAGAAAGGGGATTACCAAAAAACTTATTGAGAGTGTGCCTATGGAAAGGTACAGTTTACCCCGCACTGATGTCCTATATGAATAGGTTGTCCCTGGTTCCGTGTGAAGTGCATTGGCGTAAAATTCTCGCACAATGTCGTAGTTCAGTTCCGTGACAGGCTCGAAGATTTTCTCCCATTTCCTTGCTTCCAGATTGGCCATAACCTCCCTGTATCTACCTTCTCTTGATAAATGAATGATTCTTTCATTTTGAATGTTTTTCTTGAGAAGCACCGCGAATCGTTCTTCTTTCTCTGGACCGAGAAACATTGGTCGGCTCCTTGAGGGGCCGGAGGCTGTGGTCTTAGTGCGTTTGGACATCTGCATCACAATCAAAACAACAATACAGATTTTGTTCTAAATTAGACATGCAGTCTGAAAATTTGGGAGTGCAGATTTTACAGGGTTCGCGGCGCGAACTGTGCGCAACCCAGAGAAATCTGCACTCATAAGAGTACATCCACAGTTTATAACGCAACAAAGTTTCCAGTCCCAAATCTATTCAGATTAAACAAATATTCACAGTGTACACAAGTGATTTCAAGAAATTTGATTTTTCTATCAACTCTAATTTTGCAAACAAAACAGGGAAAATTAGAAAACGAAGAACGTACCTTGCTTGCGATTGGGATGGTGGAGATTGTTAGGGGAGTGAAGGAGACTTTGGAATCAAACAAGATCTTACAATTGATGTGGGTTTTGGGGTTTTTGAGTGAATAGGGTGAGAGAGTGTGTGAAAGTGAAAGTGAGTGAGAATGAGTGAAAAGAGTGTTTATTCAAAATTAAGTAATTAAAAACTAACACATGCAAAGTAACAAAGTGGGGTTTTTTTACTTTCACGCTTCAGGTCGCGGCGCATAGCCCCGTTCGCGGCGCGAACGTGAAAAAACAGAATGTCAAATTTTGTTCTGTTCGCGACGCGAACTGTAGAGGATTTTGACAAATTATTGAAAATAAGGATGGGGCTGCCGACCTACGTATCCCGCAACTTGCTACATTACTGTTTGAACATAAAAATGAAAGAAACTTACAGGGGTTAGGTTGCCTCCCAACAAGCGCTTTATTTACTGTCGTTCAAGCTCGACGATCAAGTGATTCTTTTCATGGTTCGGAGAGGGAGACTACATAAACCTCTCGATTTATTTCTCCACCGTGATAAACTTTCAATCTCTGCCCGTTCACAGTCTAACTTTCTCTGGACTTAGGATCTTCAATCACGATGGCTCCGTACTCTTTCACTTCTTTTATCACAAACGGTCCAGACCACTTAGACTTCAGTTTACCAGGAAACAACTTAAGCCTTGAGTTAAAGAGGAGCACCATTTGTCCGACTCTAAATACTTTGGGACGGACTTTCCTGTCATGGTATGCTTTCACCTTGTCCTTATACACCTTGTTTGAGTGATAAGCATTGTTTCTCAGTTCTTCCAACTCATGAAGTTCAGCTTTTCTCTTCTCACCGGTTTGCATGGGGTCAAAGTTTAACAGTTTGAGAGCCCATAATGCTCTATGTTCTATTTCTACCGGGAGATGACAAGTTTTCCCATAGACCATTTGAAAAGGTGTGAGTCCAATTGGGGCTTTGTATGCAGTCCGATATGCCCACAAGGCTTCGTCTAACTTCGTGGACCACTCTTTTCTCGAATTAGAAACTGTCTTTTCTAGGATCCTTTTCACCTCTCTATTTGACACTTCTGTTTGCCCATTTGCTTGTGGATGATATGGAGTGGTCACTTTATGCTTTACACCATAATGCTCCAAAACTTTTTCCAATGGTGCATTGCAGAAATGTGATCCTCCATCACTTACTAGCACCCTAGGCACACCAAAACGTGTAAATATATTTTTCTTTAAAAACTTGATCACGGTTTTGGAATCAGCCTTAGGTGAGGCAATTGCTTCCACCCACTTCGACACGTAGTCGACAGCTACCAAGATGTATTCATTTGAGAAGGATGGTGGAAATGGTCTGACGAAATCGATCCCCCAACAGTCAAAAACTTCTACCTCCAGCATATTGGTTAAAGGCATTTCATCCCTTTTACTAATTCCTCCGCTTCTTTGGCATTTATCATAGCTTTTGGCATGCTCATAAGCGTCTTTGAATACAGATGGCCAATAGAATCCCGATTGGAGGACTTTAGTAGCGGTTCTTAATCCACTGTAGTGACCCCCATATGGAGAATTGTGACAGTGCCATAGGATATCTTTTGCTTCTTCATTAGTCACACACCTTCTCAAGATGTTATCCACACCCACTTTAAATAGATATGGGTCATCCCAAACATAATACTTTGTGTCGGCTAAGAATTTCTTTCTTTGATTCGAAGTGAGGTCCCCCGGTATTAAACCAGTTGCCTTATAGTTAGCAAATGGCCTCACTTGAATCGAATAAAGTTTTTCATCCGGAAATTCTTCCCGCACCTCTTACTCTTTGTTAGTGATTTCCACATTCACCAATCGGGACAAATGATCAGCTACCACATTTTCGGAACCCTTTTTATCCCGGATTTCCAAATCAAATTCTTGTAACAATAGAATCCAACAAATCAACCTTTGTTTGGAATCCGGTTTGGTTAGCAGATATTTGATTGCCGAGTGGTCTATGTAAATCACTACTTTGGATCCAATTAAGTAAGCTCTGAATTTTTCTAATGCATACACTATGGCTAATAACTCTTTTTCAGTTGTCGCATAATTGACTTGTGCTTCGTTCAAGACCTTACTAGCATAGTGTATAGCATGAAAAAATTTTGCTTTTCTTTGACCCAAAACCGCACCAACCGCATAATCGCTTGCATCACACATAAGTTCAAAATCAAGTTTCCAATTTGGTGCAACGATTATGGGTGCGGTAACTAACTTTTGTTTCAACTCGTGAAACGCTTTCAAACAAGATTCACCGAAAAGGAATTGTGTACCTTTGTTGAGTAAGTTACTCAAGGGCTTTGCAATTTTTGAAAAGTCTTTGATGAACCTCCGGTAAAATCTAGCATGTCCTAGAAAGCTTCTTATCCCTTTGATATTTACCGGTGGCGGTAATTTTTCAATGACTTCTACTTTTGCTCGATCCACTTCCATCCCTTTGGAGGAGATTTTGTGCCCAAGAACAACTCCTTCAGTCACCATAAAATTACACTTCTCCCAATTCAGCACCAAGTTTGTTTTCATGCACCTCTCTAAAACCACATCAAGATTCTTCAAGCATGAATCAAAGGATGCACCGTAGATGGAAAAATCATCCATGAACACTTCAATACACTCTTCAATCAAATCTGAAAATATGGCTTGCATACACCTTTGAAATGTTGTCGGTGCATTACACAAACCAAATGGCATTCTTCGGTAAGCAAAAATTCCGAAAGGACACGTGAAGGCTGTTTTTTCATGAACTTCCGGGTTGACTGAAATCTGATTGTAGCCCAAATAACCATCTAGAAAATAATAGAAATTTTTACCGGCTAATCTCTCTAGCATTTGGTCCATAAAAGGTAGCGGGAAATGGTCCTTCCTTGTGGCTTGATTCAATCTTCTATAGTTAATGCACATCCGCCATCCGGTTACCGTTCTAGTAGGGATTAGCTCATTTTTCTCATTTCGAATAACCGTCATGCCGCCTTTCTTTGGAACTACTTACACCGGACTCACCCATTCACTATCGGATATAGGGTAGATCATTCCCGCCTCCAATAGTTTAACAACTTCTTTTCTCACTACTTCCTTCATGGATGGATTTAGGCGTCTTTGAGGTTGAGCAACAGGTTTGTAGTTGTCTTCCATCATGATTTTGTGCATGCAGTAGGCTGGACTAATACCCTTTAAATCTGATAATACCCAACCAATTGCCCCTTCATTCTTTTTCAGCACTTGTGTTAATTTCTGTTCCTCTTGAATAGATAGGGTGCTGCTAATTATGACCGGTTTTGTGAAATTATCACCAAGGAAAACATACTTTAGATGAGGAGGTAACATTTTCAACTCTAGCTTTGTTTCTTCTACCTCCGTCTTCTCATCTAACTTTTCAACTTTGCCTTCATATGAAGCAATCTCTCCACACAACTCTAGATCACTCAAAAGTTCCTCGATCTTTTTTTCCTCTTCTTCGGTTGAGACATTGTAAGCGCCTATAAGAGATCTTTCTAAGGAGCTGGAAAGATGAACTTGATTTGCAACCTCAAGAATTTCCTCTTCAGCGACATCGATTCGGAAAGAATCATGTTTGTCCTTAGGGTGTTTCATGGCTTCGAAAAGGTTGAAAGTCACTTCTTCATCTTGCACTCTCACTTTCATGAGTCCATCATCAATGTCGATCATCATCTGGGCTGTCTTCATGAATGGTCTTCCGAGGATTAAGGGTACATCACGGTCTTTATCCATGTCCACTACCACAAAATCCACCGGAAAGAAGAACTTGTCCACCTTGACTAGCATATCTTGAGCAACTCCATATGGTGATGTGGTTGATTTGTCGGCTAGCTGAAGAGTCATCCTTGTAGACTTCATCTCAATATTCCCCAACCTTTTGATGATAGATAAGGGGATTAAATTGATGCTGGATCCAAGATCAACTAAGCCATTACCAATGTATGTATCTCCAATGTTTACCGGTAAGACTACTCGGCCCAAATCAGACTCCTTTCTTGGGATATTTCTTTGAATTATTGCGCTACACCTTGCATCAAGTAGAACGGTCTCATCTTCAGTATACCTCTTCTTTTTTGTCAGAATATCTTTCAGGAACTTTGCGTATTTTGGCATTTGCTCTAGTGCTTCGGTAAATGGGATACTTATTTGAAGCTGCTTGAGGATATCCATGAATCGTGCATAATGCCTTGCATTATCCTTCCTTGATGGTACGTGCGGATAAGGTAAGTGTTGGGCTGGAATATGACTCATGCCTTTATCACCTCTTTTGGTCTTCGACTTTTAACTCTTTCTGCAAGCTACTTTCATGATTCTGGTTTTGTCCAGTTCGCGGCGCGAAGCTAGGACGCGGCGCGACCTGAAATGAATTTTTCTCCTCATCACTTTTGGCTTCCAATAATCCCTCCTCTTCATTTTCAGTTGTAACCATTGTATCATTTTCCACTATAATTTCTTCATTTCCTATGCTTGTCACCTTTTTGCCACTTCTTGTAGTAATTGCCTTGCAATGCTCCCGTGGATTAGTTTGGGTGTTGGCGAAGAAGGATGGACTTGCTTGTTGTTCCGCCAATTGTTTTGCAAGTTGACCCACTTAAGTTTCCAAGTTTTTGATTGCTGCCTCGTTACTTTTTTGACTTGCCATGGAGGCTTGCATGAATTGTGCAAGTGTGTCTTCTAACTTGGAACTTCCGCCTTGTGATTGTTGAACTTGTGTGTTTGGACTTTGATAGGGATTTTGTTGCTGAAAATATTGATTGTTGAACCTTGATTGTTGGTAGCTTTGGTTGTTCCTTTGAAAAGTGTTGTTGTGTTGTGGAGGATATCTTTGGTAACCTTGCCCTTGATTATTGACATAACTTACTTCCTCTTAAATTGGGGGACAAAATCCGGTTGGATGATCTCCTTGACAAAGTTCACAACTTGCTACTTGATGTCTAACTTGTGTTCCATGAATCTCCTTCAATTGTTGTGGGAGTTTGGACATTTGTTGAGTGAGCAGCTCCACTTGTTGAGAAAGTAGCTTGTTTTGAGCAAGTATGGCATCGTTGGTATTCAACTCAAGAACTTCTGCTTTCCTTTGTGAAGGACTACAGTCGTGTTGACTTTGTCGATCATTGAGTGCCATTTGATCAATAATGGTTTTTGCTTCCTCCGCATTCTTTGACATAAGAGAACCACCTGCGGTAGCATCTAAGAGTGTCTTTTGTGATGTTTGGAGTCCATTGAGAAAAATGTGAATTTGTGTGAGATTATCAAAACCATGACCTTTGCATTTCCTCAACATGGATTTGAATCTTTCCCAAGCCTCGTTTAGAGACTCATTGCTTCCTTGTGTGAACACCGAAATAGCCGTTTTGGCTTCCATGAATCGGGATTGAGGGTAATACCTCTCTAGAAATCTTTCTTCTAACAAATTCCAATCCGTCATCACTCTTGTTGGTTGATCAAGATACCACTCTTTTGCTTTTCCCACCAATGAATGTGGAAACATTTGCTTGAACAAATTTTCTTCACTAGCTTCATCTACTCCCGTTGAACCCGCAATCTCATAAAATTTGATGAGATGGTTGTACGGATCTTCATGATCCATTCCAGTGAATGGATTTGCATAAAGGAGTTGTAGGCTTCCGGTCTTCATCTCCGTATTCCTTCCGCCTCGAGCAAATTGAGCTATCCGCCTTGGACTATTAGCGGACATTTCGGTACGAACGTCGTCACCCATACTTCTTTCGACGGTCTCTACAACTTCCTCTTCAATTTGAGTAAGTGCATAATTTGTTGCTTTTTCCCTTCGGTTCCTCTCTTCGGCTAGTTTCTTTCTCCTTCGTGTTTTGCTATTAAGCCTTCGGATTGTTCTTTCAATTTCGGAGTCGAATTGAAATTGCTCCTCGGTGGCTTTTTCTCGCATGCACTAGAATCTACAAAACTAGCAAACCAAGTGAAACACAAGAGTGATAAAAATAGAAATAAAAATAAGAACTTAGAACAATAAATTATTGCAATGCATGTAATATCGACACCAATCCCCGGCAACGGCGCCAATTTGTTGAAAAGTATATTTCCGGCAAATATTTTTATATCGTATCCACAGAGATTGGTGTTACTACCGCCGTTCTATAATTCCGATTGTTGTAAGTTCAAAAGATATTCAAATTTGTTTGTTAATGACTAAAGTGTTCTTTTTACTTATAAGAAAAATAAGACAATAAAAATGGTTTTGGAATAAAATTTAAAAGCCTTGTCAAGATTGAGTTTCATTATCCTTGTTATTTATATGTTCTTAATACCACATGCATGCATTCAAACTCCATTGATAATATTCAAGTGTCCTCTCAATAATATTTATGTCTAAATAAAATTGTGATAGTTACTATATAAATCCTTAGACGATCTCCCCATCTAACTATTGATATAATAATCTTGAATGCTTAACACAATAGAAAAAGTAGTGAATAAATCTATCTCTACAACTTATTCTCTACTTGGAAAAATATTTTAGTTCAAGAATCAAACTACCTTTCTCAACAATAATTCAATTCTGATTTTTCAATGTAAAGAGAAAATATAATTCCTTATCAAAGATGAAGTTTGTTACATGCAAGGATACAAATGTTTACATAAACAACAAAAGATAACTACTACCTCAACCTTGCCAAGAAATGAAATTAGCTACTCATCATCTTCATTGATGCCATGGATAATTCTTCAAGAATTCTCTTCTTCATGCAAAAACTCCAAGAACAAGAAAAAAATCTCCCTAATCTCTCTAAGATATTCTAGCAAAACTAAGAGATACTAAGTTAAAGAGTGTAATCATTTTGTCCCACATGCAAGGGAAAAAGTGTCATTAATAGCTCTGGGGCGCCACCCTACAAAAAGTATATTTTTCTTCCAAGGTATGACAAGTGTCATAAAATTTGCAAGTGGCTGAATTCACTCAGTTCGCGGCGCGAACTGCTTAGCCTGCTGATTCCTTGCTTTGCTTTCCATCCCCGACACTTCCTTTACCAAACTTGTATCTTTAAGTGTTGCTTCAGAAACTTCTCATGCAATCGAACATTCCTTGACAAAAATTCTACAAAACTAGAGAAAAAGTGAAACATCTATTCTAAATAAAATAATACGACTAAAATTGAACGCGTACTAAATTGTGATAAAAATGTGTGCCTTTAGTAAGAAAAAGTTAAAAAGGGACCGATAAAAAATATACAAATTAGTATCAATTTGGTCCCTAACAGGGACACACCTCCTAATAACCTGATCATTACCAAACTTCCAAAGATAAGGATCATCCTACACATAGTATTTGGCATCACTCTTGAGTTTGTGAATTTGTGCCTTAGATGCACCTGCAGGAAAAACACCAGCAACAAGATAATTAACAATATCAGAAAACCAAGGAGTAACTCCCTGTAAAAGTAGTAGCTGCTCATCGGGAAAGTCATCCTGAATGGGAGAAGGATCTGCATCCCGCTCTATTCTGCTCAAGTGGTCAGCTACTAGGTTCTCGGCTCCACTTTTGTCCTTAATCTCTATATTAAACTCTTAGAGAAACAACATCCACTGAATTAATCTTGGTTTTGCTTTTGGTTTCTTTAAAAGGTACTTCAAAGCTGCATGGTCAGTAAAAACAACAACCTTAGAACCTAGCAAATATTGTCTAAACTTGTCAAGAGCAAAAACAATCACTAAAAGTTCTTTTTCAGTGGTAATGTAATTAGCTTGTGCAGGATCTAAAGTCCTAGAAGCATAGTAAATAACATGGGCATCCTTGTCCACCCTTTGTGAAAGGACCGCTCTAACTGCATAGTTAGATTATCAAACGTCTCAAAAGGAAGGTTTCAATCAGGAGGCTGTATCATAGGGGCGGAGGTCAATGCTTTCTTTAAGAAATCAAACGTCTGCTTGCATTTCTCGTCAAAATTGAAGGTCACGTCGTTCTTCAACAAGTTTAAAAGCAGAAGAGCTATCTTTCTAAAGTCCTTTATGAAGCGCCTGTAAAAACCTGCATGACCGAGAAAAGAACGAGTCTTGCGAATGCAATATGGGTAAGGCAATGTAGGAATCACATCAATCTTAGCAGGGTCTACTGAAATTCCTTTTTCATAAATTATGTGTCCTAAAACAATTCCCTGCTCAACCATAAAGTGGCATTTTTCACAATTTAAAACAAGGTCAGTGTTGATGCATCTCTCTAAAACCATATTCAAACTGTTTAAACATGCATCAAAAGAATAACCATAAACAGTGAAATCATCCATAAACACTTCCATGCAATTTTCAATAAAATTAGAGAAAATACTAATCATGCATCGCTGGAAAGTGCCAGGAGCATTGCAATGGCCAAAGAGCATCCTCCTGTAAGAAAATGTACCAAAAGGGCACAGGAAAGTGGTCTTTTCTTGATCTTCAGGTGCAATATGAATCTGAAAGTAACCTGAAAAACCATCAAGAAAACAACAATGTGATTTACCTGCGAGCCATTCGAGCATTTGATCAATAAACGGCAAAGAAAAGTGATCATTTCTAGTCGCCTGGTTCAACCTCCTATAATCAATACAAACCCTCTAACTATTCTGAACTCTAGTGGGAATAAGTTCATTCTTTTCATTTTTTATCACAATGAGTCCAGATTTCTTTGGTACAACCTGCACTGGACTTACCTAGTTACTTTCAGAGATATGATATATGATACCTGCTTGTAACACATCAAGAGTTAAAGGATTAAGCCTCCTTTGGGGCTGCCTCACCACCTTAGCTCCTTCTTCAAGCAAAATCTGATGCATGCACCTGGAAGGGCTAATACCGGGAATGCCCGCCAAGGTCCACCCAGTTGCCTTTTTGTGCCTCTTTAAAACCTGCAAAAGCCTACTTTCTTGATCGAAATCAAGGTTAGCTGAAATAATAATAGGAAGCTTATCATTTATGTCTAAGTAGGCATATTTGAGATTTTCTGGGAGAGGTTTGAGGTCTAAAGAAGGAGGCTGCTCAATGGATGGGATGGTCGGGGCAGCAGGGATGTCCAGAGCCTCAGCCGCACAAACCACTTCATCTGTAACCTTATCCACCTGTAAAATATCAGCCTGCAATGCAACATTTATCTCGGCACAAATAGAGCAAACATTAGTGTTAGTGCATACATCGCAGGAGTAAGTATCATCATAGTCTAGTAAAGACGAAAAATCAGATAAAAACTCAGGATATGTATCATCTACTAAGTCAGAAAGTAACTCAATGTGAAATACAGGATGCTCTTCCATGGGATGTTTCATTGCATCAAAGATGTTAAATTTGGCGATAATATCACCAAACTCCATGGACATCGTGCCATCATCAACATTGATTTTTGTCTTTGCTGTTTTCATAAACGGTCTGCCGAGAATGATGAGTGCCTTGCTTGACTTTGTTTCTCCTTCCATGTCAAGAATATAAAAATTTGCAGGAAAAATCAAGTTGAATGAGAAACATGAGAAGAAACGTGAATCTCATTCGCACCTTTTATTTGAACAAAATTTTCTCTCATTGTGAACTGTTGGGAGTTAAGCGACATGTTCTCAATCAGAGCCTTTGCAGCGGCTGGAGTCTTATTAATAAGTGCTCCACCACTAGTAGCATCTAGAATATTCCTATCCATTGGTTTTAATCCTCATAGAAATACTGAATCAATAATTGCTCGATGATCTGGTGTTGTGGGCAACTCGAAACTAATTGTTTGAATCTCCCCCAATATCCAGCCAATGATTCATTATCCCGTTGTCTAATACCACAAATGTCTTTTCGTATCGAGGCAGCTCTGGATGCAAGAAAATATCTTTCTAGGAATACCTTCTTCAAATCATTCCATGTAGCAATGGAATTCAGCTAAAGATAATATAACCAGTTTTGGGTGCACCTTGTAGAGAAAACAGAAAGGCTCTTAGCTTGATGTGGTCTTCCGTAATTCCTTCAGGCCTAAGTGGGGTTGAACAAACAATCTGGAATTCTTTAAGATGCTTGTGTGGATCCTCACCTGCAAGACCACTAAATCTCGGCAACAAATGTATTAATCTAGATTTTAACTCAAAAGGAACAATAAGGTCAGCGTATTCAATACATAAGCCATTATAGTTAACATTGGGAGCAGCAAGCTCTCTTAGTGTTCCCTATTCAGCCATGTTAATTTCGAAAGTAAATTCAGAATCAGAATCAAACAAATTTGAAAATGAAGGGTTAGAATCACAATCGTTAAGAGGTGGTGAACTAGGGCCAACCTGATTATCTCTAAGGCGTGCGTGCAAGGTTCTCTCTATCTCAGAATCAAAATCAACCAGGTCAAAACAAGAAGATCTAGTAGCCAGGACTACCAATGCAGCAACAAATATGATAATGCCCACAATATCCCTATAGAGTCAGAATCAAAATCAAAGAAGGAAGATGGTTAAAATAAAATCTAAAAAATCTAAAAACACAAAATTTAATCTAATTAGGTCAAATGAAAACAGTAAAAAATTAATTAAAAAAAAAGAGGAATTTGGCGATTTGAGGTCGAAATCCCGTAACTCTTCCAGAGTATGGGAGATTTGATCGCACGATTTTTCTACTTCAAATGCACAAAACAGAACTAAAAAAGAGGCGATTTCCCCAAAACCAGGTTTTTTCGACTAGGTCGGACGCGAAATGGGGCTTCCGGACGCGAAAACGCAAGAAAATACAAAAAAATGCAGAAAATCAAAACAAACAATACCTAAAACTAAACTATTGGCTAAGTCTACAAGAATCCCCAGCAACAGCGCCAATTTGATTCGCTGTCGCGCACGGATCAAAAACGAGTATTTTTGAAAACTTAGTAAAGGGAAGCGACACTAGGATGTCGTATCGCAAGGATTCTTGATGATGAAATAACCAATTGAAAACGATTATGGGGGGGGGGGGGGGGTTGTTTTGGTTTAAAATTCAATTAAGAAAATAAACAAAGTAAATAAGTGATTATTGAAATAAGTGATTAAAATAGGTTAATCTACCGGTTCGACTACCAACTTATCATCGGTCATTATAATTCTAATTCACTAAGCGGTTACAATCCCTATACGATTACAATATTGACAAACAAGCATCGACAATACTACACGAGTTGTATTCCTAATCACCAAATTAAGCAAACGGATAAAGATGGCGCGAATTAATGAAAAAGTTAAGTTAACCACGATTAAAGTAAGGAACATAGATCAACCGAATTAAATCCAATATATTCTATAAGAAATGAATTAAGCAAACGAAAATTATAAAACGAATTGGAAAAGAATTGAATTAAATCGGAATTCATAATAAAACCTCAAAGAATTACGGAATTCGAATCCGGCAGATTTCCCCTCGGGATTAGTTCGCCATGGAATGTGTGAAAGCAAGATAAAATTCGTAAAAAGAAGGTAGGTTTACTGTAGCACAACATCAAACCTTATAAACAAAATAAGATTTGCATTACACACTCAACTGGTTCAGAAACATAAATCAGGCCCAATAGGGATGACCCGAAACAACTTAATTATTACAGTCAGAAACTTCAACGAATTATTCGAGACTCATGCAGTCCGAATCAGATTCTTCATGCAACATTAAAGTTGTAGATATTTTTCTTATCTTTCCAACGATTAGTAGACCGCCTCGATCTGATTCTTGTAGTTCCAATTATAAAATTTTATTAAAAGCTACTAATGTTGAAAATAACAAACAAAAATCAAATAAGGCTGAAAATAAATTGAATTGTAAAAACATCATAAAATAGAATATTAACATACCAAATTATAGAAATGATTAAGTTTAAACATAGAGGAATCTGCATCAAAATGCACTGATCAACACCCCTCAAGTTCGTTGTACTAAACGAGATCCACACTTTTTGTCTAACAAAAGGGTGAGTTATTGTTTCCCTTGAAAAATGGAAAACAACCGCTGATCTTCCAAATCTAACTTTGGTGACTCACAGGATCGATCAGATTGATCCTAGGACATGTGCTAAAGGTTATGTCTTGAACTAGTCTATCTAACCTATACACTTCGACAGTGTTTTAGTAAAAGTACTTATCATAAAAAGTGTTTGTTCGACTAAAGAGAGGAAAGATAGAGAATTGCAAGAAATGACGTAAAGAACTTTGAGAAGGGTTTGAAAAAATAAAATAAAACACTTCAAAGGGGTATATTGCAGGAAAAGTAAAGGAAAGCTTTTTAAAGTTAAGCAAGTAAATTAAACTTCATTGAAAGTAAAGATGGTGTGTTTACATAACGTACATTCTCCTTGAACTCGTTTCTCTACACTCGGGTACTTTGAGTAATTTTAGGAGTAATTTGTACAAATAGTAAATTACAACACACTGAATTCTATGTCTAAAACTCTTATTTATAATAGTAAAAATAACTACCAATAACCTCCTAAAACCATCAGCTTCCGACAAGTTTCATAGTGCATGCAGTCACTTGCTTAATCGAACGCCACTTGTCCTGCTTAGTCATGGGAAAGCATAACCACTCCCTCCAATATTTGAATTTCAAAACCTTCCCTAATCTTCAGTCAATGTCTCGGTCGAAGGCCATTTTCCTTAATATTTGGAAATTTATCTATGTCCTAAAACACCTGAATTCCCATTCGAAGGTCTCCTTGCTCGAAACCTTATTCATTCTAAAAAGACTAATATTTTATTTAAATATTTTAATCTATACCTGAGGCGTCAAATTTGTGAGTTAACAAATTTCCCCCCAAAAATGTCTTTTTCGACCTTTCTGTAGAAAAAGAACCACTTTTTGACAGCGTCCAATTCGACGTCGTCTTTCGAGTCCTACGCAGGCATCAATGTGATTGACCACGCATGTTTTGGGAATAAAAAGAGAAGAAAAAAAGAAAAAATTTCCACTAACTCCACGCACGTCCCTGACGTCATGGGTTATTATGGCAAATTTCTTGGAACTCTCACAAAATCTTCAGACCATCATCACTCTTTAGGACCTAAGACAATCATGGGTCTATGTAGTAACTACCACCGCCCCTATCTCCCATCATGAAACTCCGTGTGGCCCACTATCCTTAGCCATTAATGATGATTAGAGGCCTTTGATTTACTTCAAACACCCTATAAATAATTCCCCAGAAGTCACTTCAAACTTTTCCCTTCTTCAGCAAACACTTACGTATCTTTTCAAACAACTTCTAACTTTTTCCAAAACCCATTTCTTCCCCAAACTTCATCAATGGCGTCCTCCATGGCTACCACCCAAGCTCAAAATAAGAAATCTCAAGTCAAAGGGCAATCAGCCGCGTCACTCCTCCCTCCTTTCACCACCCTAAATGAACCCAAGATGGTGAAGAACCAGCAATTCATTCTTTAACCGTTGCTAGAAGAGAAGATATATATATATATATATATATATATATATATATATATATATATATATATATATATATATATATATATATATATATATATATATATATATATATATATATATATATATATATATATATATATATATATATATATATATATATATATATATATATATATATATATATATATATATATATATATATATATATATATATATATATATATATATATATATATATATATATATATATATATATATATATGAATCTCAAGTAATGATTCCTATTACTGTTGCAGGTAAGCCCTTGGCTCTGTCTGGTCCACTGTCTCCATTTGGCCTAAACTATTCCACCCTGAGCGATTTTTCCCTTCTTACCACAAGACCAAACCTCTAGGGAAAAAAGACTCTAGCAAAGTCCCTACTGAAGGCCTAGATAGTCTAGCACTACATAAGGTAGACCTTAAATATCTCAATGACGGAGCCAGGTTATTCAGAGCCACTCATTTCAACAATTTTGATCTTTACCTGAACTGGCTTTCGAAAATGGAGAAGGTGAAAGCAGACGGCTGGAAGGAGACTGGAATCTATGATTTAATCATGATGTCGAAGGTCAGTCTGACTTATTATCCTCTCATGATGGCCTCCTCACTATACTTTTGGGATAGTACCAACTATACCTTCCACCTCCCGTGTGGGATGATGACACCTACCCTCTTCGACCTAGCCGTTATCACAGGGCTAAAACCTTATGGGTTGGTGTATGACCCTGAAGTAGATTTCTAGGATACTATAGGATTCTCTAACACCAAACACACCTATATTCACTTTATTAACCACTACCACAACAAAGAAACAACCACGGTCGATGACGAAGAACATATAGCTTTTCTGGCCATGTGGCTATCTCGCTGTGTTTTTTGTACAAAATCTTTGTAGGTGGCGAGGAAGCATCTCACACTGGCCAATCAACTGCATCTGAATTGAGGCATCTGCCTGAGTGATATGATCTTGGCCAGTCTATACGAATCCTTAAGTGAAGGTGTTGGCAGGTTAAAGGACAAAGAAAGCCGCAAGAACTTTTTATTATCAAGTCATTTCTGGTTACTTCAATTGTGGCTCAACGCTACTTTCGAGACCAGCCTCCCTCATAAAGGAGAAGTTGATGAAGAAGCCTCTGTCGTTACATAAAGACGAGTCGAATCGACTCGACTGGTCCAACTTACTCCCAGCGAAGAAGGTCATACACTCAGAGCCAATCTTTCTGGCTTCATCCAGATGTTAGCCAAACGTCATGACTTCACTTTGAGGATGGCTCCATTTTCAGAGAGGAAGTATGGTCCTGAGTGGTTTACCAAACCTTTTCCTCCTCCGTTTAAAAAGGACGAAGAGGAATCAAAGCTTGTCTGGGAAAGATTTTTGACACCTCGATTAAGAGTTCACAAACTCAACCTTTTAAGAGGTCAAGCAGCTTTGGTGGCCTATCAGCCTAACCTCGTGTCACAACAATTTGGCTTGATTCAGACGTTACCTAAATGCTTGTATGACAAAAAGGCCCATGTTATCCTTCCTATCACCGTTTTTAACCCTGTTGAGTGTTCGACACACTTAGCTCGCCACGTTCCTAAGTCCCTTTCGACACCTATTTACTTTGAACCTTCTAATCTCTGCTCCCAAGAACTCTACAACTGGTGGCCGGTCCAGGCACTATACCTCATAATTTCTTAACGTTTCAAGCTTTGTTCGCTTGATTGACCAAGCTTTCGTTGATGTGCAGGAGAAGATCAAACGGGATCTTAGAAGAGTGGTTTTGGCTATCAAAAGCTTGTGGAAATGGGTGGAAATCACTCCCTATTTATAGGAGAAGCTCTTTGAATAAAAAGGGAGGGTGAATGAGGCAATTTGGATGGAATTCGTGCACACCTGCAGCATGAGCAAAGTGTGACTTGCAAGCTGTCAAAACTCACTCAAATCCTGCGTTTCAAGATGCTAATCACTTCAGGCAAGTTGGTTAAACATGTTTAGAGGGAATTCGTGCCCTAATTTGGTGATTAGAAGCCATTTCAATCAAATTCAAATCTGAGTTGAAGTAAAAATCCATCTTTGAAGTCCAATTTTTGCAGCCATGGTTCTCATAATGTAGGAAGCTTTATGAGATGATTCTTCTTGCATTGGATAGAGGGAGATGCAATCTTTGCAATGTGAAAAGAAAGTATTGATTTGGCAACTTGAATTGAGAGATATGATCCTTCAAAGTTACTTGCACAAAAGAGGTCAAAATCATAAAACACTTAGAAAATTTTCAAGTCTTTTTAAGGACCAAAAATGACCTATAATGTTTTGATGAAAACCAATACCTTCCATGGGTTTTTAGCTCTTCCAAGTTGAAACAAAGTTGTAGAGGACATCTTCAATTTTATCCTAGAAAACTAATGGGCTCCAAATGATACAAATTGACCAATTTATGCTCTCTTGATGTTGACTAAGAAAATCTTCCAAAACTCAAAATGACCTATAATGTCTTCCCACCTTTGATGACTTTCCAAGCATGATTGGATCTTCCTTTGCAAAGAGAAGTTGTATAGGATGATGAGAAGAGTTCAATAGAAAAATAACCACCTCAAGATGTTAAAAATTGAAGGAGTTATGCTCATTTGATCATAACATCCACCATTTGCCCAAACTAGGTCAAGTATCTCAAAACAACTTTGAATCTCTTGATGATTTCTTGCACCTTAAGCCGTGATGAACCATATATGATGTTTAAATGATGTTGCCTTGAAGTCATTATGTTCCTTGAAGTCATTATATGCCTTGAAGTCATTATTGATTCATTGTTAATCCGTGATGCAAGTGATGAACAAATAGAGGAAGCAGAAGAAGAAGAAGAAGAAGAAGAAGAAGAAGAAGAAGCAGATGGACATCCTATGGTGACTGATGATCGATATGATAATGGGTCGCTAAATTAATCACCCCACTTGGCGCATGATGATAACCTAGGGTGGGGTGCCTAGAAAAACACTGGCTGGACATCGTTAGGTTCCAATTACATGCCACAAACGTCAAATTGGGATCATCAAGACACCCCTGACTAGAGTTATGTGCCTCCATATCCTCCGCGTCCCTAACAAAATACCGATGAACTCCTCGATATGATGAGGACCATGCAGCTTGAGCAACGTACCTTCATGACCTCCCATGATGAGAGGTTCTCGCAATTGCAGAACCAATTTCAAGCTCACATGGAAAAATTTAATGCATTTACATCAACTGTGATAGGGAGGATAGATGGGATAGTTAAAACTGCAGCAGGTCAACATCAGACCCTTAACAACAGCTTCAACACACTAAATTGAGTGTTATTGGAGTACACAGAAAGGGCTGATGCGCAACTGCCTCCACTTTCGGAATATCACTTTCGAGGACGAGGTCGTCACTTTAGGGGGAGGAGACCCTAAGGATGTCTTGAATATTTCATTATGCATCTTATTTCATCATGTGTTTATTAACATCTATTGTAGAATGTTTCATGTACTTACTTGCTTTTGAAGACATGCTTATTGTTGGTTATAAAATAGTGATTATTATTGTTTTCTTAAGTGTTGTTCTATTTATCCATTTATATGCTTTCATTAACTGCATTATATGTGAATGTGTGTTAATGTGTAACTTGTTGCAAATGGCTGGAATTTGCTTATCTCTCTTATTATATGCAATGCATTGACATCTATCTTCTTTCTTTTTAATGTTGTCAAACGGGGAGAAGAATATCAAGCAAAAATATCACTTGTAAAACTTATTAAACATGCAGGTTGTGTACAGACAAAGGCATTGAGTAAGGGGAGGATGATACAATGCATCGTGCACCAAGTTTCTACCATTTTTCCATCATAAAAAAGGGTGAGTATGTGAGGGAAATCCTCATAGGTAGCTACACTTGTTTTAATGATGTCAAAACTTAGATAGGTAGAAAAATATACTTTGGACATTATCATTGTGTCACATATGCATACCTTATCCCTCTTGAGTCAAACATCGGTCAGAAACATTGTTTGATACATATAGAAATTGTTTAATATATGCTTCATATAGGTTTGGTCAAGTTTGTCTAGCTTACTATGTGATAGAGTACCTCAAAAGTTGCATGATACATGAAAATATGCATTTTTGCATATTTTAGGTCTTTGAGTCGACTCAAACTTGTTCCGGTCGACTCATACAGAAAGCATTTTGAATGGTCTACTCTCAGGAATGGTCTACTCTCATAAAGAAAAGTGAAAATAGATACTGATTATTCTCATCATCTTCATCCTCTTCCTTGTATTTTCTCAACAACTACACATAATCATTTTTGTTGTGCATTCTGCTTGTTAGAGGTGATAACGTCCAAACATAGGATTGGTGTAACCGGTTTGGGTTGAGAAATCAGTAGGTTTTTCTTGAATAAAACAGTTAGAGTTTTGTCCTCCAAGAATCTTGGATTTTTGGGGTTTTTTGCACGAATTGTCCATCACAAATTCAACCAAGCGAAGATAATCGAAGAATGGGTTGTTCTGTCGATTTAGTAGTGGTAACTGGAGGATGGTGAGAGGAAGATTCGTGTTCAAAGCATTGGTGATTGAAATCAGCCGGGAAAGATTTAAAGACTGTGGGGTTGTTCAAAGGGTGTGTCGTATTCGGAGGTTTATTCATCGCGTTCGAAGGACTTGATTCAGCTTGAATCAAGGAAAGAGAAGGAACACGCTCTGCATCAACTATTGTGTTTGATCGTTTGATTTCTATTTCTTCTCTTGTAAACATTTACCAACAGGTTATATCTATATACAGGTACCAATTCTATTTTTAGAATTGAGGGCAGACGTACCCCGAGCGAGGACGATGGGGGGACTGCCTCAACAAATTGGTGTTCGCTTTTTACTTTTCAATTGCTTAGTTTCTGAGTTTGTGTGCAAACAATTTAGTTAATCAAAATTCTGATGTGAGTAGTACTGAACCATTTGAAGCCTATTACAATCCTTGATTGTAATTGAACACTTAAACACTTCACTCTCATATTGGAGTTCACTTGTGGTACCTTGCACACCAAGTGTTTGACTAATTTTGTGAATAACAAACGCTTGTGTTGTCTTTCCAATTTGATTATATTTTTCAAGCATTGGAAATAGTCAAACCTTATAGTGAATAAATTTTGGTTGATGTGTGTTCAAATTAGTGATTCTTAAATCTCGTTTTTATCGAATTTCATAGGATTTGCGCATATCCGATTTTTCGATAAAGGTTCGTTTTAGACAAATATAGTTCCTCGGCCGCTTCCGCCTAAAAACTTTTTAAAACCAAATATTGGTAGCGCTGAATCTGTTTTTAACAAGTGATCTATTCAACCCCCCCTTATAGATCTGTGTCATCGTCCAACAATAGACGCGCTACATTTAAAAAAATGCTTATTCTCTCGGTTGAACTGTTAATCGAGGGTAAAATTACTCAGGGGACACACATTTGAATCCTAGCAACTATATTTTATCATATTATATTATTTATTTTTTATTTATGATCTTTTTCCTCGATTGAGCTGACAAATGGGAGAAAAAGTATTCTGGAGAAAAGTATTACCTTTAATGTTTTTATTTATTTTTTTTATAAGCTATTACCTCAGTTGAGCTAGCAACCAAGGGAAAATGTATTGATCAACCCATCTTTCGAATTTCAACTGCTACATTTTAGCGTATTTTATTTATTTATTTATTTATTTATGATGTATCACCTTTGTTGAGCTAGCAATCGAGGGGAAAACTTTTGCCTAATTTGATGAAAAATTTAAGTAACAAATCTTTGTGGTCCATTATAAAGTAACAATAAAAAAAATTGTCAACTCATCAATTAACATGAAACAACAGTCATCCACCTGAAACTGTCACCAGCCAATCAAAACGTGAATGTCACAATGGTCTATCTTCGATGCAAAATGCTGAATGTAAATTTAACGTACTGAAAATAGTGAAAATGGGAGCAGTTACATGAAGTACAACACTATTTTCTGGGATGAAATGCAAGAGAAAAAAATGTTTCAAGGTTGGTTCCTTAATTTAATTTCTTCTCTTGTAATTTCTTATTAAATTAAGGCGAGAAGCACAAAAGGTTTGTTTATCTAACCAATCAAATGATGTAAGTCTGGGGGAGAGAACAACTCTCCAATTCACTATACTCCAAAAGTTGTTACAAGAGATTACAATATGAGTTACAAGAAAATGACTTTCCAAGCTTCCAAGAAGAAACCTTATTTTCTACCCAAGTGTTTCCCAACCTCTCCGAGTCTCAATATAGTAATTACACAAACCAAAGTGTTTAGAAGTAATGTCTGATCCTTCTAGATAACTCCAAAGGTTTCCCTAAACCCTAAATCCTTATTTCTCCCTTTAGCTCTAAAGTTGTCAAAATTATCACACATACAATAATAGGAGAAATACATAGTTATAATTGCTAAAATTCAAAAGATCCATAACAAAGTCCAAAATATAACTCATTAACAAACAAATCCTCAAATAAGCCCAAAAATAGTTCAATACTGAAATATGTCATTTTCCTTCACTTTTCTTACTTGAGGTTTTAAGGAATATTTCAAAAATCTCCACCTTGACTTGAAAGCGGTGGTGATATGAACTTAACCACCTACTACCCTATTTTTATTTCCAAAGCTTGAATTACTCGCTAACAACCTTTATCAAGTTCAAGCCACCCTTGAACCTTGATCTCGCCACTTGCATCCATTTGCTTCAAATCACCTTTTCATGTCTAGGTAATCTAACAAGAATACAAGCATGGTTTTTCAACCATCATTCACTCTACCTACTTTAGAATTCTTCGTTGAAGGTCTCTATTTTTGAATTTTGTACCCCTTCATCCACATTCAAACCATAACACTCAAAGCTAGCAATATTATCTCTTTGAGATGCTACAATCTTTCTCCTTACTTTATCACGAGTCAAATGATAATCAGAGGCTTCTGTAATCGTTCTCTCAATACTTCTAGTATCCATAGCAGAAAACTCCACCTAAAACTAAGTTTTCTCTGCCATAGTTTCTAAAAGCTTCATCCCTCGATTTTTACTCTTGTTCCCCTGATGGGACTCTGTTCCAACCAAGTAAGCTGTTTTGGCCGCAAAATTACCCCAGAAAATCAATGACAACTCAGAGGTTTCATGTGTTTTTATCCCTTGTCTTCTGCGAAACTCACTAAAGTGTTTCAAAACAACTTCCAAGTAATAATTATGCATTGACCTCAAATCTCATAGCTTGTTATTTCCATGAAAATTTCATTAGGTGATAATGAATGAACAACATTTGAAACTTCTAAGATATATAGACCACATATTTTAGACCCTTTAGCTATGATCACTTCATTATGTGAAATCTTCAACACCTCATGTTCGGAGCCAAAATCATCAAACGTGCTTATGGATAGCAAATTTTGTACGAATTCTAGAACATACCTCATAACCAATACAATGAAGCTTGCAAGCTTTATTGTTACCAAGGAGAACTACTTCACCTTGCTCCAACTTCAAAGTCTTAATGTATTCTTTTCTCGGACACGCGTGATAAGAGAAACCTGAGTCTAAAACTCAACTATCTTTAGCCTCCAAATTCGACACTACTAAGGAACCAACACTCTCATAACCATCCTTATCTTAGGAACTGAAACTTGAACAAAACCACCATTGTTTTTGTTTTTGTTGTTGATGATGATGATAAGGAGGAGGAGGAGGAGGAAAATTCAAATTTTATCAAAAAATTTGATACTTTATAGATTGAAATGGGAAAAAAACAGGTTAAATAACAACTACGTAAACTTGATATTTCACCTCAAGTATTAGTTCCATCAGAGTGGAAGAGTGGTATGCTTTTCTTATTTGAAAGTCTAAAAAATGTTGTTGTTTGAGATCAAACTTATGACCAATTTCACTTTTCTCGAAAAAAAATGATGCACTTTTCATAACACGCTTCTTTACCTCACCTTGTAATCGCAGTAAAATCTCTTTTTCAATCAAGGTAAAATCATAATAGTGTATAATTACAAAATGATAAAATTGACACTATAATAAATAGGTGACAGGTTCCATATTAAGTTTTCCGTCTCCAAATTTTTTAATAAGTATCCTCTCAATTTCTCAAAAGAAATGGAGGTGTCCATTACTAATGTTTTGGTGTATATAGAATATATACGTGCACCCATTTTTATAATTGGTGACATTAATTACACATTTATACATCAAAATTATAGTAATGAAAATCTCAAATCTCAATTTCTTTGAAAAATGGAGAGGATCCATACTCCAAATTTCTGGGTTTTCTATCACATCAACATTTCAAAATAATTCAATGGTTATGATAATTTAACTTAAGTATCAACTGTGATTGGTATCTCTACATAGATAATCGAGTTAACCCCTAACTATATTTGTTAGTTAAAGGTGTGAATAAAGCCTTCAATATTTCTTTAAGTATCATTCTTTTATTTCTTTAACTCTGTCACATAAGAATATTTCTCAGTTGTTAATTTTGTATTTGTATATTCTATAAATTGATATTTAAAATTTTATTTTCGGTGTATTATCCCACTATGTGAAAAATGTTTATTTTAGTGACAAATTTTTCCCACCTGCCAATAGTAGCAGAATTTGAACAGTAGGTTGTTTCTGCTGGGAAAATAACTAATTTGAAATCTTCAAATTAATACTTGATATTGATTTTAATAATTTTCCTAAATACTAAGTTGCATAAAAAAAATATAAGAAAAAGAAATTATTTGAACAGAAAACCATTTCACGCTTCTTAGAGCAACTTTAACGCATAGTTGTTAAACTAAAATTTTATATAACTTATGTTAGTAATAAGAAATTTGCATTATAGTAGAGCTGACATGACATATGGGATACTCTAAAACTAGTTTAAATGCTCTACACAAACAACATACTTTAACTCATTATTTAACATAAATAATAAAATTTTATTAATTATTTATCATAAATAATAGATTTTTATTAACCATTTAATACCAAATTTGAATTTCTTGTAAACAATCACGATTGAAGTAAAAACTTTTTAATTCAATTTTAGATTGCTTAAATCCTTCATATCAATTTTAACCCACATAAAATAACTTAGTTCATCCAATTTAGTTGCTCCCATTAAAGATGCTCTTAGGGTGGTCAGTAACTAACAGATTTTACAAAATATTTTTTGACTGATAGAAAAGTTAAAAGAAGTTATTCTCAAAAGACCATCTTGCATCCCACACAAAAGACCATAAAAAAGTTTGAGTATAATGGAGTAATTTTTAACTGATAGAAAAGCAGGTAGTAACAAATTAAATTTATTCACCTTATAAAAGAAATTATTCATCCAGCAATCTATTTGGTTGCCAACATAATAACTAAATAAAGATAGCTTAGTAAATATTCAAGAATTTTTTTTTTAATAATCTCTTGAGTTTGGTACTCGTAGAATCAAAGTTTAAACTAAAAGACACTTACATATTTTATTACTACAATAAGGTATAAACGGAGGCTTGCACATGTCATCTGGACATCCTGAATTTAGATAACATTTTATATACCAAAAATCAGGTATTTCCCTTAAACTTGTTGCAAAAGAAAATAGAAAAAGAAATATAATCATGACATAAACAAACTTGACAATCTCAACCATACTTTCTACTATCTTTATGGATCAAATCAAATATGTTACCTTTTAATAGTTTTTATAATAGGTTTTGGCTCATAGAGAATTGTAAAAGCTCTTGCTGAATTTATAATTATTATTTAATGCCTTTTAAGAACATTAAAATATTTTATTTGTCTCTTCAATATACTTAGTACATAGGTCACACACAAAGTTACCAATTATAAAAATTCGTTCATTTTTTTTTATATCAAATTTTAATTATTTTACAAGCTTTCATGATATCAGAATGTACCTAATATATATGTTACCAAGAGCGCATGAAGGTTCATGGAATATAATACTGTACTTTTTAATTGATAGAAAGCTACAAAACTTATTCATGTTATAAAAAAGTTACTAGTAATTCAGTCCATTCATTAATTTTCTTAAATTACAAAAGAAACGTTTTATTTAAATGATTCAAACACTTACACATTAAAGTTTAGGGTCGATGTCATGATTCAAAATACACACAAAATAATCATGCTTTATTTAATTAATTATTTTAAAAAATACACATAACTTCCTATTAATCTATGATCTATTTTCAAAAATCATAAGTAGATCAACGACTTAAGGTGTACGAATAAAAAATAGCCAATGCCTATATATCACCAATCATAAGACAGGTACAAAATCCTAAAATAAAAAATTTTCATACAAACCTATAAATCAAAATTATATAATACAACTTTTATTAGAAAAAACTAGATAAAAGTTTTGTGTGCCTCGACACTGTCTTACGCGTCAAACACAAGTAAATTAGAGGATGGATAGTTGAATAATAATATAAGGTATATAAAAATAAAGAGACAACACACATATTTAATATATAAATACATAATAGTGCATACTCATGTTAATCACAAAATTAACTAAAAAAATCACATTCACAATAGTTTGATATATTTTAACACATAGTTATGTTTATGTAAGACTAATAGTATGCACAATATTTCTTAACGCACTTCACATGACACTTTAAAAGAAATGTGATACTATATTCTCACACGAGACAAACACATTCAAGCACTTGTAAACTCACTTAAATTAGTTAAAGATTCACTTTTTTAGACGAAGTGATAAAAACCATTAGAAACTCACACACACACAATAAAGACATTATCCTTAAACCCTTATAGATTCACACTACATAAATGTTTACACTAGATAATAGATCCTACCACTTGGTTTCTCCCCTCATAGTCTTACGCTACTTTTTATTATTGGACCATCATCGACTTGAGTCGACATATTTATAATGCACATCATTTAGACTCACTCTACCTAGATGTTTACACTGGATAATAGATCCTACCACTTAGTTTCTCCTCTCATAGTCTTATGTCACTTATTATTATTGGACCATGACTTGAGTCTATATATTTATACTGCATATGTTTTACAACATTTTCACAATTCAAATCACATGTATATATTTTGCATAATTTATAGAGCCTTCAGAATCATGTATCACATTTATTGTAACTTAAAAATAAACAAGTTTTTATTTAAATCTGTTGTGAAAAACGATGTCTTGAAATAAAGTGTAAACAATTTTTTAATGATAAAGAAACACACAAGAGTTAGGGTTAACATAAAAAATAAGAAGAAGAACAACAAGGATTGGTTATAAGTGATATTCTTTACTTTCTCTTTAAATCCGATTACAAGTACACAAGAATAACAATTAACCCTCTCACCCTAATTAAGATTTGTCACACTTAAGATGAGAGACTAGTATGCTATTTATAATAAACCTAACATACTAAACTAATGGGCTTTTTAACAATTGCCCATTACAAGATAACTTTGGGTACAAGCTAACTTAAGCAATTGGACATAACAAACAACTTGGTGATCATATCAACAACATTATGATCTTTCGAAACCTTCAACACTTGGACTTCTCCACGCTCGATTACCCCTCTGACGAAATGCATCCTCACATCAATGTGCTCGGTTCGCTCATGATAGGTTGAATTCTTCGATGAGTGTATTGCACTTTGACTATCACATTTAACAGTGACAACTCGACCTTTAAGTTTTAACTCCTTTGCAAAAACTTCAAGCCACAACGCTTCCTTCACAACTTTAGTTAGGGTGATATATTCCACTTCAGTGGTTGATAAGGTAACAACCTTTTGAAGTGTTGTTTTCCAACTGATTGTTGTGTCAAACATAGTGAACACATATCCGAAAGTAGATCTTTTGGAATCCATACAACCTACATAATCAGAGTCAATATATCCTTCGATTACTGCTTTACTATCTTCACCCAAGGTTCCACCATAAATTAGGACTCTATTCAGAGATCAATTTATGTACCTTAGAATCCACTTCAATGCTTGCTAATGAGCCTTTCTAGGATTCTCCATGTACCTTCTTACAAGACTTACTGCATATGTTATGTCGGGTCTAGTACAGACCATAACATACATCAAAGAACCCAATATATTAGCATATTGAATGTTATTCATATAAGCTCTTTTGACATCAGTATTGGGACACTGATCTATACTCATCTTGAATTGAGGGTTTATCAGAGTCACAATAGGCTTTGAATTCGACATACCAAACTTTTCGAGAATCTTCCGTAGGTATGCCTCTTGAGATAAGCATAATTTTGACTGTTTTCTTTCTCTTTAGATGTCAATCATAAGAATCCTGAATGCAACTCTTAGATCCTTCATGTCTAACTCCTTATTGAGTTCAGCTTTCACCCTCATTACATCTTCGACATTGTTGCTTGCTATTAGAATATCATCCACATAAAGCAACAAAATAACAAATGAATTACCAGATCGAAATCTGAAGTAAACACAATGGTCGAACTGAATTCTAATGAAACTTATGCGTGCCATGAACTTGTCAAAGCTTCTATTCCACTATCGACATATAAAGATCTCTTTAGTTTGCATACATAATCTTACTTCCCCCTTTCGGCATATCCTTCAGGTTGCCTCGTCATGATTGTTTCATCTAGGGCACCATACAAGAACTCATTCTTGACATCCTTTTATTCCAGTACAATGTTGAACCGTGCCACTGTGGTAAGAAATATTCGAATGGACATGTGCTTTACAACAGGAGAGAACACAACATTGAAGTCGACACCTTCTTTCAGAGTGAAACCCTAAGCGACCAATATTTCCTTGCATCTCTTTGGCACCACTCGTTTGATTCCTTCCTTTACTTTGAAAATCCATTTACAACTGACTAACCTGGCTCCAGCAGGTTTCTTGATCAGTTCCAAGGTGTTGTTATCATGAAGAGATTTCATCTCATCATCCATGGCCTTCAACCATTCAATCTTATTTCGACTCTTCATAACTTCCTTATAGTCTCTAGGTTATTCATCTAGAATCTCACTTGCAGAGATTAAGGCATAAGCTATAAGATCTACATACCCAAGTTTTTGAGGTGGCTTGATGACTCTTCTCAACCCGTCTCTTGCTAGCAGGTAGTCATTATCAGTCTCCTCATATTTGACAGTAGCTCATGCTTCTTCCTCGACTTCATATGGGGTACACAATTCAATATTAACATGCTCCACCTTAATAAGAATCTCTCCCTGATCCAGCTCTTTGACAGCATCATCAGTTTTCTTTAAGGTCATCTCAGCTTCATTAAAAACTACATCTCGACTGGTGATACACCTCCTATGAACTGGCTCTAGGCACCATAGCCTATAAGCTTTGACTCCTTCAGGGTATCCCATGAACATGTATTTTAGAGCTCTAGGTTTGACCTTGTCTTGCCTAATGTTAGCATAGGCCACGCAGCCAAATACTCTCCGTTTGTCAAAATCTGGTGGATGTCCCGACCAAACTTCTTCAAGTCTCTTCATATCTAACACAGTCGAAGGACATCTGTTTATCAGACATGTTGTTATCGAAACAACCTCAAACCAAAACACCTTCTTTAAGCCAACACTAGTCAACATGTATCTAAATCTTTCCAAAATAGTTCGATTAAAATTTACCAACAAACCATTTTTTTGTGGAGTACCTGCAATGGTTTTGGGCCTTGCAATACTTGATACAACATAAAATCTGCCAAACGTATCATTGCAAAGTTCAAGGCTATTGTCGGTTATCAACCTCTTGACCTTTCTGTCAATCTATTTTTTGACTAGATTCTTCTAACCTTTGAAATTCTCAAAAGTATCATCCTTAGTCTTCTGGATGAATACACATAGTTTTTTGGAATAATAATCAATTATGGATAAGAAATACCTTGCTCCTGAATATGATGGACACTTTGCAGACCCTCAAAGATCAGCATGGATTTAATCAAGGGATCCACATGTTCTTTGTTTACCTTTGTTGAACTTCACTCTGCAATTTTTTTCAAGTACACAGGGGTTCACAAAATTTCAGCTTTTCGACTTTATCTTTACCAAGCAGATTTTGTTTCCCCAATTCGACCAGACCTCTTTCACTGACATGACCCAATCTCATGTGCCCAATTTCTGTCTTCGATAAAGGTTTCATGGATACAACATTTGTCGAACCACTTACAACTTCAGCCTCAAGGGTATACAAGCCTTGTTTCTTCACGCCTCTCAAAACTTCCTCCAACCCCGTCATGACTCTTAGGATTCTTTTCTCTCCTTGAAAAATATATCCCTTCTTGTCAAATTCACTAAGAAAAATCAAATATCTGTTCAAATGAGGTACATACCTGACTTCATTCAATAACCTTATTGACTCATCATGGAGCTTGAATCTCACAGATCCAATACCTATAATTTGTAAGATTTGTTGTTTCCCAGCAGCACTGATCCACCATCTCGATCACATAGCTCCTCAAACAATTCTCTATTTGGAGTCATGTGCCAAGTGTAACCTAAATCCATAATCAAATCTTTTCTTCAGTCGCTGCTTGAAACTGCAAGAACATCAGATGAGTCGAAGTCATCTTGAACAATGGTTGCGTTGCCATTATTCTTACCTCCGTGATCTTTCAGGCATTCAGGGCACACCTTTCTTATGTGACCCTTCTTCTTAAGATACATAGTATATTTTGACACAATTACATAATATATTTCGACTCGATTTGCATTCTTTTTATTATCATTTTCTCATCACTTGTAGTATTATGTTGGTTTTAGGTATTATACAAGTTAAAGTCATTTTATGAAGAAACCAGAGGAAAACGGCCCAAAATAGAAGAAAATGGAGATCTTACACTGCATGGCGAGCTTTGTAGCATTCATAACGACCCCAACCATGACGTGGACCACACTTGGCCCCACAAGCAAAGAGAGAGAAATAGTTTACCATGATTCAAGCTTCATGGTGAATGCCACATAGACCAACAGTCCCACGATCAGGCCTCTCAACTGTATGATAAACGTCACACTGTATGGTGAACACCACGCAGATGTAATCCTGAAAAATCAGCAACAACTTTGACTTGGCACTCTACCACCTTTCCTATTTTCTCTCCCCACATTTTCCATTATTTGGCATCAGTTTTTCAGAACGGTATCACTATATACAGCAAAGTATAAGTCATTTTTAGGGTTCCAAGCTTCGTCCAATTTAGATACACATTTTGTGCAATTATTTCCTTCATAGTTTTAGGTATAAATCATGATTGTAAAAGTGGTATCTTTATCACATTGGGGAACTACCACACCATTAGTGTTTAGGCCTACATTTTGTGTGACGCTTTGTCATCTTGCTGCCATTTGAAGCTATTACTTCTGCTTTATATTCCAATTTTTATCTTTAGGTTCATTTATTTATTTATTTATTCTACGCATTTATTTTCTCGCTTTTAATTTTTGCCATTCACTTTTACACTTTATTTTTTTTGTCATTGTTACTATTTAAAATATTTTACCTTTTTCTTCAATCATCGCTTTTAATTATTTTAAACCGTTTATTATGTCTCATTCAATTCGAAAACCCAAAATTGTTTGTTTATTTCCGCAACCATGTCCGACTAAATTTCTAGATTCTAGTATGTGAGGATCATCATTCCGATGGGACTCGGTGAATTGTTATGGCATTAATTTTTACCCTTGATATTTGTCTAGTTTTGGTTTGTTAGATTTGCATTCAATTGTTTTGCATGAAAGTGAAAATGTTTAATACCGTCAATAGAACGACATTGTGAGACCGATAAGTTTTCTACATTTGTAAGTTAAAACATTCAGGTACCAGTCAACAAAGTGACAATGTGAGATTGGTGCTTGATCTATTTTCTTCATCTGCGATTTTAAAACAATCAGGTACCGACCAACCGCACGAGAGCGTGAGGTCAGTGCCCGACCAATAAAAATGGATCTTTAATTTCTAAACACAGCGGCAACGCTTTAGACATTAATTAAGACTTATTAGTTTTCAAAAAAGTGTTAGTGTGGAACGATAGTATGATATTTACAGTTTCAAAACATAACGCGGGCTGCACGAAGGTGATTAGTGTTTTTAAACTAGGATTTTCTCAAAAAGATATTTTAAGCTAAAAAAATAACGCAATTCATCTGAGTCCCAAGGTACAAAAGAATTCATATCCTGGGCTTATTTTTATTGATTCTTTAATTAAATTTTATTTTTTATCCTTATTCGCAAACAAAACCATTTTAATCAATAGCCTTAGATTTACAACGCAATAATAGGAAACGGTAAGTTTGACTACTAAGTCGTTGTGAGTTTGATACCTTTTATTACTACCACGATACACTGTGTACTTGCAATTAGACATTTCGATAGACATAGTCAGTCATGATCATATACATGGCCATGTATGGTTTCTTCATCTCTAATAAAGCTAAAACCACATACCACTCAACGTCGCTCGTTTGCGAAGGTATTGCAAGACTCATGTGAATTGTAACACCCCCTTCTATACCCCCAAATAAACAATAATATATATATATATATATATATATATATATATATATATATATATATATATATATATATATATATATATATATATATATATATATATATATATATATATATATATATATATATATATATATATATATATATATATATATATATATATATATATATATATATATATATATATATATATATATATATATATATATATATATATATATATATATATATATATATATATATATATATATATATATATATATATATATATATATATATAGGCACATATAAATTTTATCAGAGTATGATTTAAAATACGGTATAGAAGAAGTATGTCACATTATTACCAATAAAACACTCGACACCTGCTCTATAAAAATATGCAACAGTGGGATAGTTTTCAAAGTAGAAGAACTTAGTCCTTAAACCCATGTCTCAATATTTAAGATTAAAGCGGAAGATTAAAACATTTAAATTTCTTCGAAACATTTGATCACATAAGTACATGTTATCCAGTTGTTCATCAATCATTCATGTTACAAAACATCATCAACTGATACATCACAAATGTATCACAAAAGAATGCTATACAAGCCTAACTACCCGGTGTTACATAATCAGAGCAGTCCAACTCAAAAGAATGAAGCTATACTTCACAAAAGAAATCTCCAGCAACCTAATCTGTAATGCCTCATAGAACATTATAAAACAACAGAAGGGTGATAAATATTACCATAATAATCAATGCATAAGATTATATATATACAAGTAACAATTACATATAATCCACATTCCTCACCACTATTCATTTTCATAGTCGTATTCATCACGTCGTACATATAAACAAATATGAACGCGCATCAAGCATATCCCTTCATGCATATTTCACAATTATCCAAAAACATCCCAGTCACAAACATGCTTCATATATCAATGACATTTATGCTATGTGACTCAATCACAACTCAATGCAACTCAATGCTATGCGGTGCCAACACTTGTTATCATTTTTCGGTTTTTACGTTTAAACCGGGTCCACCCTTCTAGACCGATAAAAACAAAGCCCGTCCCCTAGGCTTCAAACCCACCCTCTAGGTTTGGGACAAGCCACTAGTCTCCACGAAACTAGCAAACATTGCCTCTTGACTAAATGATGCATATGCAATCAACCAACAAAAATGCACTTAAGACCGTTCCCGCATCTTAATCCCATGCATTCAAATAATTCATCCCTTCAAGAATTACAACATGATTGCACACATAACATATTCATAACAATTCAAGGCATTCACATTCAATACCATCATCATATTCATCAAAACAATGCGCACATATCCACGATATGTCCCCATGCATTACATACATTAGCATACAATAATATGCATTCATATACTTATTATACAATACACACATATTCACTAATATGTTCTCTTGTATCCCTAATCAATTCAAACAATACACATATCACGATCTAGGATTCACACCCCAAAGGCTACCCATAGCTCATCACAATAGTACACAAGCTATCCATATCACATAGGGTTAACATAATTGAACCAAGCAATTAATCATTAGATGGATAAAACAGAAAAAGACAATGTTTTCCTACTTGCCACCCTTCGCCTAGTGAAGCCATTGGCGAATGCTCGCCGGGACCTTCGCCCGGCGAACTCGCTAGTGAACAAAAGTCAGTAGCTACTGACTTGATTCGATACTCTTCGCTAATGTACTCGCCTGACGAACCTTCGTCACCCACCTTCTCCTGGCGAACTTGCCAGCAAAGACCACTGGGAGTTTTCTTGAATTATTCGCCAGCTATTCGCTGGGCTTCGCTCGGCGAAGCTTCGCCTTCACTCGCCTGGCGAGAGCCAGCGAACCTGCGATATCAGAACCCTCATTCTGTCCCAAAACTTCTACCCTCCAAAAATCGACCGATTCTCACCGAACCAGTTCCAGTAATCTTAACCCCACATCACCCGACTATTCTACGACATTATTCTCAGTTTCCAACCGATTAAACTACGATTCTACCGATTAAATCCATTTTGCCCTAGCTTGAAAAATGGTGGAAACTCACAATGAAACCCAACCCACACATACATAACCACATACATTGACTAGATAATAATGTTTCTCACCCTTACCTTGATTGGATTGAAGCTTGAAGTTGATTCTTTGATGATTTCTCCAAGTTTCCCTCTTCTCTTCTCTTTTCTCCTCTTTCTCTATTCTTTCTCTTCTATTTTCTTTTTCTCCAATTCTTTCCACTTATTCCTTATATACTTCTATTATTTCTTTCCTTCCCATTTCTCTCTTCAATTATCTACCAAATAAATCCAATTAATCCAAATCATTAAGATTAATTCCAATAAATCAAATAATTAATATAATTAATTAATTAATGAAATTTAGGCTGTTACAACCCTCCCCCACTTTAGGAATTTTCTCCTCGAAAATGTTACCTGGTTCAAACAGTTCTGGATAAGACTCCCTCATTTGGCTCTCCAGTTCCCAAGTCACATTTCCACCAGCAGGTCCTCCCCAAGCGACCTTCACCAAAGAAATCTCTTTGCCTCGAAGTTGCTTCAACTTCCGATCCTCGATCCGCATAGGTGATGCCTCCATAGTTAGGTTATCTCTCACTTGCACATCATCTGCTTGGACTACATGAGACGGATTCGCAATATATTTCCTCAACTGAGATACATGGAACACATCATGAAGATTAGCAAGCGACAGCGGTAAAGCCACACGATAGGCCACTTCTCCTATCCTCTGCAAAATCTGATAAGGACCAATGAAACGTGGCGTCAACTTACGCGACTTCAATGCCCTACCAACACCGGTCATTGGAGTAACCCGAAGAAACACATGATCTCCCTCTTGAAATTCAAGTGCCTTCCTCCTCTTGTTATGATAACTCTTCTGACGACTTTGAGAAATCCTCATCTTTTCTTGAATCATCTTAATCTTGTCCGTAGTCTACTGAACTATCTCGGGTCCAACTACAGAACTCTCTCCGGACTCATACCAACATAGTGGCGTCCTACACCGCCTACCATACAATGCTTCGAACGGTGCCATACCAATGCTCGAATAAAATTTTTTGTTGTAAGTAAATTCAATCAAAGGCAAGTAGCTATCCCAAGCTCCTCCTTTCTCCAATACACAAGCTCTCAAAAGATCCTCAAGTGATTGAATAGTTCTCTCAGTCTGACCATCTGTCTGAGGATGATAAGCTAAACTCAAACGCAACTTCGTACCCAAAGCACTTTGCAGGCTCTCCCAAAATCTCGAAGTAAACCTCGGATCCCGATCCGACACAATACTAGACGGAATACCATGCAAACTGACAATCCTCTTTATGTATAGCTTTGCCAATTTCTCCAACGGATAATCCATTCGCATAGGAATAAGGTGAGCAGATTTAGTCAATCTATCCACAATAACCCAAATAGCTTCAAAATTACCTGGCGTCCTAGGTAATCCAGACAAAAAGTCCATAGAAATGCTATCCCATTTTCACTCAGGAATAAACAACGGTTGCATCAAACCCGACGGTTTCTGATGCTCAATCTTCGACTTCTGGCAAGTCAAACAAGAATACACAAATTCGGCAATATCCTTCTTCATACGAGGCCACCAAAATATTTTCCTCAAATCTTGATACATCTTAGTAACACCCGAATGAATACTCAATCCGCTACGATGTCCTTCCTCAAGAATACTCTTTTTCAGTTCATCAATATCCGGGACACAAACTCTATCCCGACACCTCATAATACCATTCTCATCAATCCGAAAATCACCACCTTGGCCTTGGTTGATCAAAGCCAACCGATCAACTAGACTCAAATCAGATTTCTGTCCTTCTCGAATTTCGTCCAGAATACCACTCGTAAGCTTCAACATTCCAAGCTTAACCCCATAAGAAGTCTCCTCACACACCAAACTCAAATCACGAAATTGCTCAATCAATTCCAACTCTTACACCATCATCATCGACATGTGCAACGATTTCCGACCCAACGCATTCGCTACCACATTTGCTTTACCCGGATGGTAATTCAACCCAAAATCATAATCCTTCAAAAGCTCTTCTTTGCCTAGCATTCAATTCCTTTTGATCAAAGAGATACTTCAAACTCTTGTGATCACTAAACACTTCAAATCTCGCACCAAACAAATAATGCCTCCAAAGTTTAAGCACAAATACAACGACGACCAACTCTAAGTCATGCGTCGGATAATTCTTCTCATGCACTTTGAGTTGTCTCGAAGCATAGGCTACAACTTGATTATTCTGCATCAACGCTCCTCCCAAGCCCATCAAAGAAGCATCACAATATACAACAAACGGCTCTTCCAGATTTGGCAAAATCAGAACAGGGGCTGTCGTCAATCTTCTCTTAAGTTCCTGAAAACTCTCTTCACACTTGGAATTCCAAAAAAAAAACTTGACCCTTCCTAGTCAATTGCGTCAACGGTAACGATAACTTAGCAAATCCTTCAATGAACTTACGATAATAACCCGCTAAACCAAGAAAACTTCTAATCTCAAAAACTGATTTCGGAGTCTCCCATTGCGATACCGCTTCAACCTTCGATGGATCAACCGCAATAACTTCACTTGAAATCATATGACCAAGGAAACTCACTTCTTTCAACCAAAATTCACACTTAGAAAGTTTCGCATACAACTGCTTCTCTTTCAACACAACTAACACAATCTTCAAATGTTCGGCATGCTCCTCTTCATTCTTCGAGTAGACCAAAATGTCATCAATAAACACCACAACGAACTTGTCCAAATAAAGATGGAAAATCCTATTCATGTACTCCATAAATACACCTGGTGCATTAGTCACACCAAATGGCATTACAGAATACTCATAGTGCCCATACCTTGTTCTAAAAGCAGTCTTCTGAATATCCTCAGCTTTCACACGAATCTGATGATACCCAGACCTCAAATCTATTTTATTGAACACACTTGCACTAACCAACTGATCCATCAGATCATCAATCCTCGGAAGTGGATACTTGTTCTTGATAGTCACCTTGTTCAACTGTCTGTAATCCACACAGAGTCTCATAGAACCTTCTTTCTTCTTAACCAACAACACCGGTGCACCCCACGGCGACACACTCGGACGAATAAACCTCTTCTCCAGCAATTCTTCAAGTTGACTCTTCAACTCTTTCAATTCTGATGCAGACATACGATATGGAGCCATCGATATCAGACTGGTTCTAGGAATCAGGTCAATCGAAAACTCCACTTCTCGTTCTGGCGGTAAATCCCTTAT
Organism: Lathyrus sativus; assembly: GCA_963859935.3. Classification (NCBI taxonomy): domain Eukaryota; kingdom Viridiplantae; phylum Streptophyta; class Magnoliopsida; order Fabales; family Fabaceae; genus Lathyrus; species Lathyrus sativus. Next base: position 352,987,815 of record OZ012739.1, on the reverse strand, counting down.
CTCATCAGGAAAAACTTCCGGAAAATCACGAACAACTGGTAAGGCATCAATTGCCTCACTTTCACCAATACTCAAAGTTGCCATCAACATAAATACCCTTGCACCATCTCGCACTGATTCTTTCACTTGCTTAGCAGTCATAAACAAATTCCCTTCATCACCCGGTTCAGGAAAAATAACCGTTTTATCAAAACAGTTAATATAAACACGACTGAATTTTAACCAATTCATTCCCAGAATGACATCAAGTTGATCTAAGTGAAGACACACTAAATCGACCCCAAAGTCTCTACCGAAAATACTCAAAGGGCAATTCAAACACACATACGGCGTAGTTACCGAACCCATAGCAGGAGTATCAATAACCATGCCACCACCAATAATAGACATTTCAAGATTCAACCTTCTAACACACTCCAGAGAAATAAAAGAATGTGTAGCTCCAGTATCAATTATAGCGATCAAAGGCATACCATTAATAAAACACGTACCTCTGATCAAGCGATCATCACTAGCAGTCGCAGATCCAGATAGAGCGAACACTTTTCCTCTCCCTTGATTTTTCTTCGGCTTATCACATTTGGTACTAATGTGCCCTTGCTCACCATAATTGTAGCCAGTCACACCCATACCGCTTCTGCACTCAAGAGCCTTGTGGCCTGGCTTGCCACACTTGAAACACGTTTTCTCAACACTTTTGCATTCCGGAGCATGATATCCCTCTTCACCGCACCTATAACATCTCACCGGAGTAGAAACTCCCCCACTTGGTTTCTTACCGAAACCAACCATTTGTTTCCCCTTTTCAGCCGGAGTCACGTAAGGTTTTCCTCTGAATTGGCTCTTTCCTTTCTTATCACTTAGGTTCTTGTAGTGGCTAGACCGAGCCCTACTATCCTCATCATAAATCCTACTCTTGTTTACCAACTCAGAAAATCGCCGGATTTCCTGATAACCAATAGCTTGCTTGATCTCATGCCTCAAACCACTTACAAATTTGAGACACTTAGATCTCCCAGCATTAACAGTGTTGTAGTGACGACAAAACTTGATCAACTCCTCAAATATTGCCGCATACTCAGCTACCGTCGAATTACCTTGCTTCAGCTCAAGGAATTCAATCTCTTTCTTTCCGCGCACATCTTCTGGAAAATACTTCTCCAGCAATGTCTCTCTAAAAAGATTCCAAGTAATCCTAATCTCATCCTCTTCAAATCTTTGGCGAGTATTACCCCACCAGTCCTCGGCTTCCTCTTCGAGCATATGAGTTCCGAACTGCACCTTCTGTGCATCCAAACAATTCATAACCCGAAAAATCTTCTCAATAGCTTTCAACCAAATTTGTGCTTTGTAAGGCTCATGGGTTCCCTTGAACGTCGTTGGATTATTCCTTTGGAACCTTGCCAAAGCACGGAATTCATCATCAGCATTATTCCCCCCATTCACGTTGGCCTGAGGATTCTGTCCAATTTCCCCAGCCAATCTCGTCAAAGCCTCCGCAATTGCTTCGTCATTCCTACCTGCAACCATCTTACTAAATTCCAACAACAGAACCACGTAAGAACACCAATATCGATAGTGTAACACACACACATATCAATATACACGGAGAACAACACACTAACAACTTGGCCGGACGGACCGACCTGCTCTGGTACCACTTAATGTAACACCCCCTTCTATACCCCCAAATAAACAATAATATATATATATATATATATATATATATATATATATATATATATATATATATATATATATATATATATATATATATATATATATATATATATATATATATATATATATATATATATATATATATAGGCACATATATATTTTATCAGAGTATGATTTAAAATACGGTATAGAAGAAGTATGTCACATTATTACCAATAAAACACTTAACACCTGCTCTATAAAAATATGCAACAGTGGGATAGTTTTCAAAGTAGAGGAACTTAGTCCTTAAACCCACGTCTCAATATTTAAGATTAAAGCGGAAGATTAAAACATTTAAATTTCTTCGAAACATTTGATCACATAAGTACATGTTATCCAGTTGTTCATCAATCATTCATGTTACAAAACATCATCAACTGATACATCACAAATGTATCACAAAAGAATGCTATACAAGCCTAACTACCCGATGTTACATAATCAGAGCAGTCCGACTCAAAAGAATGAAGCTATACTTCACAAAAGAAATCTCCAGCAACCTAATCTGCAATGCCTCATAGAGCATTATAAAACAGCAGAAGGGTGAGAGATATTACCATAATAATCAATGCATAAGATTATATATATACAAGTAACAATTACATATAATCCACATTCCTCACCACTATTCATTTTCATAGTCGTATTCATCACGTCGTACATATAAACAAATATGAACGCGCATCAAGCATATCCCTTCATGCATATTTCACAATTATCCAAAAACATCCCAGTCACAAACATGCTTCATATATCAATGACATTTATGCTATGTGACTCAATCACAACTCAATGCAACTCAATGCTATGTGGTACCAACACTTGTTATTATTTTTCGGTTTTTACGTTTAAACCGGGTCCACCCTTCTAGACCGATAACAACAAAGCCCGTCCCCTAGGCTTCAAACCTACCCTTCTAGGTTTGGGACAAGCCACTAGTCTCCATGAAACTAGCAAACATTGCCTCTTGACTAAATGATGCATATGCAATCAACCAACAAAAATGCACTTAAGACCGTTCCCGCATCTTAATCCCATGCATCCAAATAATTCATCCCTTCAAGAATTACAACATGATTGCACACACAACATATTCATAACAATTCAAGGCATTCACATTCAATACCATCATCACATTCATCAAAACAATGCGCACATATCCACGATATGTTCCCATGCATTACATACATTAGCATACAACAATATGCATTCATATACTTATTAGACAATACACACATATTCACTAATATGTTCTCATGTATCCCTAATCAATTCAAACAATACACATATCACGATCTAGGATTCACACCCCAAAGACTACCCACAGCTCATCACAATAGTACACAAGCTATCCATATCACATAGGGTTAACATAATTGAACCAAGCAATTAATCATTGGATGGATAAAACAGAAAAAGACAATGCTGTCCTGCTCTCCACCCTTCGCCTGGCGAAGCCATTGTCGAATGCTCGCTGGGACCTTCGCCCGGCGAACTCGCCAGCGAACAAAAGTCAGTAGCTACTGACTTGATTCGCTACCCTTCGCTAATGTACTCGCCTGGCGAACCTTCGTCACTCACCTTCGCCTGGCGAACTTGCCAGCGAAGACCACTGGGAGTTTTCTTGAATTATTCGCCAGCTATTCGCTGGGCTTCGCTCAGCGAAGCTTCGCCTTCACTCGCCTGGCGAGAGCCAGCGAACCTGCGATATCAGAACCCTCATTCTGTCCCAAAACTTCTACCCTCCAAAAATCGACTGATTCTCACCGAACCAGTTCCAGTAATCTTAACCCCACATCACCCGACTATTCTACGGCATTATTCTCAGTTTCTAACCGATTAAACTACGATTATACCGATTAAATCCATTTTGCCCTAGCTTGAAAAATGGTGGAAACTCACAATGAAACCCAACCCACACATACATAACCACATACATTGACTAGAGAATAATGTTTCTCACCCTTACCTTGATTGGATTGAAGCTTGAAGTTGATTCTTTGATGATTTCTCCAAGTTTCCCTCTTCTCTTCTCTTTTCTCCTGTTTCTCTATTCTTTCTCTTCTATTTTCTTTTTCTCCAATTCTTTCCACTTATTCCTTATATACTTTTATTATTTCTTTCCTTCCCATTTCTCTCTTCAATTATCTACCAAATAAATCCAATTAATCCAAATCATTAAGATTAATTCCAATAAATCAATTAATTAACATAATTAATTAATTAATGAAATTTGGGTTGTTACATGAACAACATATCAATAAACTACCTAAAGTGAATATCATAGGTGATCCTTTATGCATCAATATAACATTGACTAAATACGAAAAATTCATAATTAAATTCAAATGAAACTTACTTGGCCACCTAGTGATGAGTAAGGGAGATAAGCCTTTGCCTGCCCAAGAATGTTCATTGGGGAAGATTTCCACGAGGAACTCACTAGGGAGAACACTTAATTGGAAAATATATCAAGGAGTCATGTTGGGATGAAACTCGCTTGGGGAGTTGTGACTAGCTTTGCTAGGGAAGTATTTGGGTTAGATGACTAGTGCTAACGATGACTGGCTTTCGGGAATGCGTGTGAAAAATGAATTTGGTTCGTAGTATGCGTTGATTGAACATGATATGTGTTGTGCGTTTTAATTTATGCATGAAGTGTCATAGATGCGTAGTGCATTAAGTATGGGAACACGTGTAATGATTGATCAATGCGTGTAATATGGGGTGTCGGATGTTAGTGAAAGTTGGTCCTTTTTAGAGAAATGGACAACAAGAATGAGTTTTAGGGTAAACTCCAATGAAGATTGGGTTTTTGATAGGTGTCATGTAAGGTGCCAATGAGGTTGGACTTTGAAAGGTATGGACTAAGCGAGGTTGGACTTTGAACTTTAAATGACTGGGTACCAAGAAGTGTTAGGCCAATTAAAAATTGTATGCACATTTTATAGATTTGGTGCAACGCCACCAACACAAATAATATGACCCAGATAGTTAACTTTATCCATTGCCAAAATACACTTAGAAAAATTGGCAACAAAAACATGTGACTCTAATAAGTTAAAAAATAATCTGTAAATAGGAATTGCGATCACTTAAATTTGAGTTGTAAATCAAGATATCATCGGAAAAAAACTAAAACAAACCGTTGTAGGAATGGATGAAGTAAATCGTTTATTCTTGATTGAAAGGTGGGTGGTTCATTTGTAAGCCTAAATGGAATTACGAAGGCATTATGAGGAATTCCTAATGGCCATCGAAAGTCATGAAAGAAGTTTTATGTGTATCTTCCAAAGAAACATTAATCTGATGATAGCCAAAGCGCAAATCTATCTTTGTAAAAATTAAACTAGACCTCAGTTCTTCTAGTAACACATCAATTGTGGGAATAGGGAACCTATCCCTAATGGTGACAACATTTAGGGCCCTATAGTCCATATAATATTTCCATGTCCCATCTATTTTTTTAAATAGGACCGGGGAAGAGAAGGGGTTGTTTCTAGGAATAATGGTTACTTCTCTTAACATCTCTTGTATTATAGAAGTTATGGCCTTTTTTTGGGAGTGAGGGTAGTGGTAGTTTTTAGAATTTATGGGTTGAGTGTTTGGAAGTAAAGGAATAAGGTTGTCATGAGGTATTGAAGGTAGAATTCCATGTGGACCTTGGAAGACATTAGGGTATTTCTTGATAAATGTAGCAATTTTAGGTGGAAGGTTTGTAGATAGGTTTTCAAGGGTTGGGATAGTGGGTGTAACTGGTTTGTTTATAGAATGAACACTTTGAAAGGTCATGAGATGCAAGAAGGAAATGGAATTGGTATGAATTAGTTGGAATAATGGGTGAAAGTTGCTATGTGTGGGTTGGGATTTAGAATTTCCCTATAGAATAATGGAAGTTTCATTATGGGGAAATATGATAGAGGGGTAGAAAAAATTTCTTGTATTGGTCCTATAGTATGCAGTCAGGCCATGGCATGAACAACTTCGACACCTTTAATGGGTAATAAGTAAAAGGGTAGGGTCAGTTTGGGTTCAATCAGTTTTGCAAGTCCAATAGCTTGAGAAATTGACATTAGTCTATGAATGGCCATTTCATTTCTAATTTCGGGTGTTAAAACATATATAAAACAATTTAGAATAGATTTTTGTGGTAATCCTGCAACCTAATTCCCTAGCTTTTCAAACTTATCTTAATAATCAACAACAAAATCCTCTTGTTTTAACTTAAATAACTAAACCTGATGATTAGTATAAGTTGAAGGCTCAAATCATAATTATACAGCTCTTGTAAAAAGAAAACCAATCTGATAGATAATGATTATGGTGCATCCATTTAAACCATCACAAAGCATCACCCTTCGTATATAATGCAACTAACGATATACAATTTTGCAGGGGTAATTGATAAAAATTAAAAAAATTGCTCAGCTTGAAACAACCTTTTTAAGGGGTCTGAGCCATCAAACACAACAAGTTCCAATTTTAGGGTTCTAAACGGGGGTTGTTTGGTATGTTTATGGAATATAGGTAAGGGGTATTAATGGGGGCGGGAATATTATAAAATTATGTGGATGAGAAATTCTTTGGGGGGTTTATGTAGGTGGGTGTTTGGGGGAAAGGTGGTGGTTATTGTGTTTTCAAATGCAGTAAAAATATTAAGGTCAATGTAATTGTTTGAGTGTGAGACTATGTGGGTAGGAATGGGGTTAGAATGAGTGAAGATAAAAGTAGTAGATGAAAGAATATATGTATGAGTAGGCCATTAACTAGAGGGATATGGAGAGATAATAGACATACTTCCAGAAGAAACTATTGTTTAAGTAGTGGTAGATTGCTACTCTCCACTTTGAGCCTGTATTTTGCAAGGAGAGTCATAAAAAATTCATGTCTAGAGTCAAGGGCTTGTTGTTGATTACCCATTCTAGTGTGAATATTCCCTAAATGCAGTTCTAGTTATGGCTAGCATCTTAAAATCTTTCATAAATTTGATGGTGAGTGTGGTTTATTGAATCATCAATATGTAAATGGACAACTTGAATGATATAACTCAATTCTTTAGAAGATGGATTTATAGGCTTAGATGACATGAAATCAAGAAATGAAAGCACCAATGATAGATTAGTGTTTGGCTTACAAATTATATCTAACTTGCAAAGGAAGAGAAAATAAAACGAACTTCATAATTTTCATTGATCAAGACAACTTGCATACAACAATATAAATAGCTAGGGTTTACTATTGATAGTGGGTCATGGGCCACTTTTAGAAAGAGAAAAATCTAGAAATAATAAAATTAGAGTACTATGCTAATACACCTAGCTTAATAATGATAAAAATATTTAAACCAAATTGACCTTTTAATTTTTCTTTTGGACTTGAAAATTGGACTACTAACAGTCGCAGTATTACGTAAAGGTAAAGAGCACACTTTGAGTTAGTACCAAACTCCATGGTTTATTTACTAATTATTTTTTGATACATTTCAAAAGTACCAGAGACGTATTTGTACACAAACTAACTTATTTGAATTCCCTATTATTACTAGTATCATAACAAACTAATATAAAATTGAATTCATATTATTATTATTATTATTATTATTATTATTATTATTATTATTATTATTATTATTATTATTATTATTATTATTATTATTATTATTATTATTATTATTATTATTATTATTATTATTATTATTATCCTTTTTGGTCACGTATCTTAATATCGGAGTTTATTTTGGTCCGTTAACTTAAAAAATGTCCATATTGGTTCCTTAACTCTTCAAAATGTCTTATATTAGTCCTTTTCATCTTATTAGCGATGGAAAAACTAAAAAAATCCGTCACTAAATTCGTCACTAATTAGACGAAATGGACTAACATGGTACTGTCGCGGTGAAAATCGGATACCAAACTATTGATTAGTTTGAATCTTTAATTCATTTTGCAACCGAACTTTGATTTGTCCAAAGGAAGGGATAAAGATCGAAATTCCCACTATGCAATGCAAATGCAAGGTTTAGAGAGTTTTAGGTTCGGGGGTTGGTTAAACTCAGGGAAGGTACTAGCATCCTAAGTTTCTGTAGTATTCTACAAGAACCTCTTGTTTTATGTTTGTTCATTGCTATGTGTTTATCTGCTTAAGAGTTGAAAGACCTAGTGGTTTATATCTAAGTATACTCGATAAGATATCACATCTTATGCCTACATATCCTTACGGGAGTGGAATCAGAGTATTTGTAGTTCCTCTAAAGGGTTTGAGGAGTTCTTTGACTGTGGTCAAAGTTCCTACGGGTTTAGGGTAGTTGATTGATTGGTTTTAGGAGAAGAGATGTGTTGTCATTTTAAGGGAGATTTAACCGCCACAAGATGTAGGAAACTAGTCTTTGCATCTTCTTAAGAGAAAGGCTCAAGTACTCTGATAAGGATCGACGAGGTACGCCTCTATCTCTCTTAAGGCAAAGCTCCTACGAGTTGATTGTATTGTTGTGAGGTGGAGATTCTATCTCGCTTAAGATGATTAACATTTATTCTCTATTGTTTGAATATTTTGAATATTGTATGTTGAGTTGTATTGTTTTCCTATGTTGTAAAGATAAAGACCGGTCCTTCCTATGGGGTAGGATCTATCCTAAGTGATCAACTTGAATGGGATCAAGGATCGTAGGGGAGAATGATGCATGCGCTACACACAATTGTTGAATCATGTGTAGGTTTTTCCTTTGGACGGATGCGATGCGGAAAATAAATTGCGATGATATTAAATTGCAGAAGATAAATTGCGGAAAGTAAAAGCATACACACGCATGAAAGCGCTAAGGTGTAGGTGAATGTGTCGTGGGGTGCACGATTAGATTGAGTTTTACGATGTTTGATTGATTAAGTTGATTTTGAGCGTGAGGTTGAATTAGTTTTATGTGAGGATTTATATTATTAAACAAAAGTACCCTTATTTTAATTTAGGAATAAAACTACGTATTAGTTCTATTTTAGAGTAGTTTATAAATTAGTAGGATTTAAATAAGTTTTAGAAAAGGTTTTATAAAATTATGAAATAGATTAAGTGGTTCTGTTATTTCAAATTTACTAAAAAAGGTTATGAACATGATTTATTTTAAAAAAAGACTAAGGTTATTGTTAAAAGTTGATTTAAAGTATATTGGTTACGAAAAAAAGTTGTTTTATCATTTGTTTCCAAAAATTATTTAAACACTAAATAAGTTTCAGTATTGACTATAAATAAATTACAATTATTTATAAAAGATTTTTATTTAGTGAATAAGTACTTATTAATATGTTGTCAAGTTGATTTAAAAAGTTAATTAATAAAAGATTTTAACCTTGAATTAAATAGGTTTTTTTCAAAGAGTTTTTTTTAGTTATTAAAAATAAAAGAGTTAAAGGTGTTGACAGATAATTATTAAATAAATAAATAGTTATAAGATAACAAACATTAATTAAGTTGTTTTTTTTTATAAAAAAAACTAATTAAAAACAATGGTTAATTAAACAAAGCAAAATCATTTAATTAGAATAAAAATAAATATTAGTAACTAGAGGCTGATTATTAAAACAAAAATTAATTAAGTTAATTAATTTAAAAAAAAAGTGATTAAATAATTATTGCAGACTAAAGGGTTAATTAAGCGAGGATTAGTTAGTGTTGTGTGGTTAGTGAGTGATTAATGTGTGATTAGTGGTAATTAAACATTACATCACAGGGATAATAAAACAACAGAAAAAGAAAAAAATAGGAAAGAACACGGAAAGCCCCCCCCCCCCCCCCCCAAATCACGAAGGGAGACCCTAATCCCCAATGGTCTCTCATCCGGTCTCCTCTCCTGTTCGTTTCAATCTCCTCCGATTTCTTCCATTCATCATCCTCTCCCAAGTTCTGATTCCCTCTTAAAACCTGCAACACAACAACAAGATCAATAGGCTCAATGATTATTACGAAAGAAATGAAGCTTTACCAAAGATTAGTGACGGCGGTGCCGGAGACGACGATGGGTGTTTTGCGGGTTTGGGCTGCGGCGGCCTGAGGTAGACTTCGTCAATTAGAAAGATAAGTTTCTTCTTTCCTCAAACTAGGTTTTCGAATTCGGTGTTCTTATCACAATCTCCTCTTTACGATAATTTTCGACGGGCCTTTCTTCTTGTTTACTAGCCTCTTTATATAGGTCTCAATTGAGATTTCTGTGTTAAAGTCTGATTAAAACCCCTTTGAATGCTGATTTGGATTCGATTTAGGGTTTCCTGTTTGGGGATGAATCAAATCGAAAACTTTCCTTTTTGAAAACTGCAGTAATGAGCCATTCAATCGATACTTCAATCTCTGATTTTGCTTCGATTTGATTTGATTTCTGAATAGGATATTCTATTATTCCATGAATATTCTTTAACGGTTTTATTCTCCAAACAATTACTAATTTGCATTTGGTGTTTTGACAGGTGTGGATAGTGAATGATTTGGGCCAGAAGAAGGACAGCCCAGAGTTCAAATCTTGCTAATTTGCGACAGTACACCAATCTAATATTGCAAACGTGGAGGATCCAATGATACTGAAGTCAATAGACCGCAATTGTCAAGCTCCAAAACCTCCAACGTAGAACTATGAGCTATTGCAGTCATTGATGCAGAAGTGATGCCCTTGCAGCTATGAAGCTTTAGAATTGTCAATCATTGGGAGTTGAACAGACTCCAGAGATATGTTTGGGCAGTATGAAGCATCAAGAAAAGTAAGATTAGGACAATGTTGTGCTATTTCACGGACTGTTCCATTGCTGACACAAGGACAATTACGCATGTCCGACAACACCAATGAAGTTGCAGCAGCTCGAATGGCAGTACCAAGAAGTTTGTGGCAAGAGCCTGCACCAAGTTCATGCAACAGAGGGCAATCGAGAACAACTTGCCATCTTACCACGCTTCAACGACAAGGTTAAGTTGTGGGCAGCTGACTTGTATTCGCATGACATGACATGTTGTTAATTCAAGATGACACAATTTCTCATGAACAACAAAAATCTCCGGAATACTATTGCCAAGTGTAGAGTCATCATCCTTGGTCTTGCGTCTACGTCTAAAGACCTGATGTCGGCTTCCTCTCAGTGAGTGTTAGATTTTCCTTAACAGTCTCAATATTTGGGTCCAATTGCAAGGTTTTTTTGAAACCCTTTATCAATAGCATCCCTGTATTTCCTTGTGCATAATAAGCTAATCCCAGACGACTGTATGCCTTACTATAGTACGGATCAATCTCGATAGGTTTAAGGCAATCTTCAATTGCCTCAGTGTATTTGTTAATTTGAGTATAAGCAGCTGCCATGTTGCAGTAGTAACGACATTCCTTCATTTACCGCAATTGTACAATTACAACTCAACTGTATCGCCGTATTTCTTGGATTGCATTTCCTTGTTTCCTAGTGCTTGTAGTGACTCAGCCAAGTCCTTCATATTAAACTGCAGATACCCAGATTTTCTATCTCCACCCCAGGCAGCAGTTGTAGTAGAAGAAATAATGATATTCATATCAACAACCACTTCGAGATACCAACTGACATGAGAATCTGATGGAATAAATAGGAAAAGGTACGCTCGTAGTAAGAAAGTTATGTACGAAAGTAGCATCTGGCATTGTTTTAACTTGAGTGGTTAGAGGTGTATTGAATTTTTGTTGTATTATTTCAGGTTTACGTTGGTGGAAGTTACGGAAACGTGTTGGTACTGAACTTGTTCTGATTTGTTGACAGGTTAACTGCATCACCACTACGGAGTTTGCCAGAAACCGTGGTTAATTGCTTTTGGTGGTGATTGGCATGATGAAGTGAATTGGTCATGAAGCTGTTCTCTGTGTTCAGCATAAGCACTCGGTTACTCCATTTAGAGGTACTATGTTCATTGAGCACTTCAGCATAAGCCGTTCTTTCCGAACTTAATGTCACAGATTCCACAACGTATCACTTGGGCTGAGTACTTCTTATTAGCATAGTCTTTGAGGGGGGCTTATCCTCAATTTTTACTCTTCGGTTTTGGTTTTGATTGTAATAGGTATTTATCTTCAAATGCATGCTGCCGACTTCCGTTATTTTCACAGGGATTCTTGAAGTGTCGCGGGAATGAACCGAGTCCGAGATACAACGATGAATAGAAGTAGCCTTAATTTTCTCACAATTTGGGTAGACCATTGGTATTTCAACCAAAGTCGACAGTGGAAGCCAAAGCTTTGAGGTGACAAGAGTAGTGGAAGGTTCCGTCGACATAATGTTGCTGCTTTGTACCAGGCTTGGATGAGATTATAGGTGTAGGCGGGATATCAGAGTGGAAACTTCGAAGCTTGCGGTTGTAAATGAGTAACAGCGGTTTAGAGTTCTAAATGTAATAGATACTGCATTGGCCTGAGTTCTTTGAATATTGGAGAATGAATACAATTCTTTGGTTTGAAATTCCTTGCAAATTGTCTCTCCTATAAGCATATTTTTTAGGTGCTATGGTTAACTCCTCATCACTGTCATGGTGATTTCTGTTGATCTTCTCATAATCAAACCGAAAACGTGATGCCGTTATCACGGTCCTTGAGGGTGGATGGAAGGAGGCAGCATAAATTGCATCTGCTGTGTTTGGAAATTTATGAAAGTTGATGATGATAATGACGCCTTTTTTTATCTTGAATTGAAATGTAATTTAGATCCATATTAAAACTTGGTAGAGTTGTGGCCATGATATTTGACTTGTATTTTGTATAGCAGCAAATTGGGTTGCGGTTTGAAAACCGTGTTCCTTTGGATAAATGACCCGAAATGTCTGAGTTGTAATTGGAGAATAGTACCGATTGGGAATACATTATTCCTCAGCAGCTTGTACAATCTTAAGTAAATAAATTTGATTTTCTGAAACGGTGCAATCCGGACAGCTTGGAAACATATACTTTGAAAATCCCACTTCTATGATAAAGGAAACCTATCTAGTTGAAATCCAATGGTTACATCTTTCAAAATATACGGCACTTTTAGTAGTATGAATTTATTTGTGAGCTTGGATAAGATCAAACCCCCAACATATTAATATAGATTTCCTTTTGAAAACCTCGTGAGCTTGACTTTGATCTTCGAAGGAATCATCTCAGGCTATACTTTAGTTGTAAGCTGTTGATCCAAGATACTTCCATTGAAACCAATGAGGGCTCTGGAGGCAAAAGCTTAATAGAAAGACCTTAGAATTTTTAAATCAGGATGATTATATTTGAAATGCTTGACTGTGAGGATTAACATTTCATATTGCTGCACCTTCACAACTGGTTAGCCGTAATAAGCGTGCACATAAAAAATTAAAATAAACAAGTAAGAAAAATAAAAAAAACAACTAGGAGTCGGGGTCTTAGGGTAAAAAATTAGGGTGTGACAGATGCCCCTATTTAAGTTACTTCTATCCGGAGATATGGAGATTGAAATCTTCGTCTCGACGAGATAGGAGGGACTTAAATACAAGCATTACACGAATTTTTGGCCTTGAGATGCCGCCAAATGCCTATGACATACAGAGAAATGAGAATGCAAGACAGACAGTCCTGTGAGGGGAAGATATCACAGGGGATGGGCAGGACACAACACGCGAAACAAAGGAGCAATAGAACCAATGAAATAGGGTTCCACGGGGACAGGAAACAACTACTAGTGGGAAATCTCCAGAAGTAAACAAATAGCACACACACACACCAAGAATATGGTGATCTAACAACATGTGAGAAGTTTGTAATCGAAGGATAAATCTACTACCAAAATGTGGTGGTTGGTAATAGTTCAGACGAAGTCTCTTGATTGGGACACAATTCAGTTTTGTTTCGTATTCTTTTTCTCTTTTTTCCTTATTTATGTCTTTTTCTTTTTCTTCATGTATTATTTCGTTTTTGTTGTCTTCGAAAGTAAAATTATGTAGACCTCCCCAAGCCTCATGATCAGGATACCATGAACGGGCCTTAGCCCTGAAAAACGCCTCCCCACGCCTCGTGATTTGGAATCCACGAACGGGTCTTAGCTCTGAAAAACGCTTCCCCATGCCTCGTGATTTGGAATCCACGAACGGGTCTTAGCTCTGAAAAACGCCTCCCCACGCCTCGTGATTTGGAATCCACGAACGGGTCTTAGCTCTGAAAAATGCTTCCCCACGCCTCGTGATTCGGAATCCACGAACGGGTCTTAGCTCTGAAAAACGCTTCCCCACGCCTCGTGATTTGGAATCCACGAACGGGTCTTAGCTGTAGATGGTAGATGTTGTAGATGTAACTGTCAATGTAGGTGTAGAACTTCTTGGTTGTGAGCCATAATATGTTGTAAATTGTAAAGATTTCTTGGCTGTGAGCCATAATATGTTGTAAATTGTAGAACTTTGTAGATTGTATTTGTAGAGGTAACTTGTAATGTACTGGAGGTTGTGAAACTTCACCGAGGATCTTCAGGAGAGATGCGAGCCTGTTGTGTTGTAAAGTATGTCTCCTCGCATAAGGGGAAACTAATGTGATAGACTTCTTCGACTCATCTGGGGGGATGCCGCTTGATGAGATAAATTTGTGTGATGAACTCACTAGGGAATATGTTCCTGGGGAGCATCTTACTTGTTGTAAAAATGTGTGAATTCTCAAAATAAAGAGAAATGTCTGTAATGTCTTCGGCGGACTTTTCTGATGGATTTATGAAGCGATGTCATTTGACGAGTCAATAATGTTGAAGAGCCCACTGAGGGTAGATGAACTGTCTTGTAGAAACTGTTGTTTATCGTTTTGAATAAGATCCTGATCAAAACGAGTTGCTCAAATAAAGAGATTGTTTATGGTCCAAATGTAGCTGTTCGAGAAAATCCTGTGATGCCATTGTTGAATAAAGATCTGCCTTCATGAATATTCTTCCTGGGGAATAGAGTGCAAAATAAATGCACACTTAATTCATGTTCAAACATCGGAGATTATCCATGATGTGATTGCCGAAGACCGAAGTTCAATTCGGGAAGTAGCCGAAGAGACATTGTCAAGCAAGACTTGACCATTGAGGTATGAACTCAAATGGGATTGTACTAAAATAACCATCTCCCATGAGGGTTGAACTCCATGGGGAAAATGAAACATCGTGTTTTTCCTGCCTAGGGTCGACAAATCTATTTGGAGGGATAAGACGCACCCAAACACCTATGGATAACTGCAGCTGAAGCGATAGAATCAAACAAACACAAAGAATACAAAAAAATGCACATGCCATTCTGTCTACTTATATGCTATGCAGATGTTGACGGACTAGGAGGAGCGAAACAAACGCCTCCAACGAAGGGGTACTCAAGCAAAATCTCCACAGATCTCCTGTCACCCTTAAAGAAAGTATCTCAAACGGAGATACTCTTCATGTTTGGATAAAATAAATATCCTCTTGCCTTAGAGAAGCACATAATATTGTTGTTCTCCTATGGACGAAATAAACGTCCATGGTCATCCTTTTGTTATTCATATATCAAGTAAACACAAAGTTTTGAAAAATTTTAAGTCAGATCTGGATTTTGCTATTAAGAATAAACACTTTTGCTAAATGAAAAACTTTTATTGAATGGTGGTCAACAGAAAGGTGCGACCCCAATATTACAGTGTTGGAAAATAATAGCGATTACATAAAGGGAATAATGTCTTGCTTCTCCTAAATTGATGTGAACTTCCCAGTTCTAAACAAAGTACTTCTTGACAGCGTCCGTATTCACGGGACGAGTGATCTCTTCTCCATCCATTGTTGTTAACATCAAAGCGCCTCCTGACAAGACCTTCCTTACACGTATGGTCCATCAAAGTTCGGGGCCCATTTTCCTCTGACGTCAGTGAGGAAAGACTGGATCTTCTTGAGAACAAGGTCACCTTCCTTGAACACACGGGGTCGAACCTTCTTGTCAAATGCCTTCTTCATTTTCTGCTGATACAACTGCCCATGGCATAGCGCAGCCATCTTATTTTCTTCGATTAAGTTCAACCGATCATATCTGTTCTGGCACCATTCAGCTTTTGATAATTTTGCGTCCATCAAAATCCTCATAGAAGGAATCTCTACTTCTATCGGGAGCACTGCTTCCATACCGTAGACAAGTGAAAACGGAGTTGCCCCAGTTGATGTGCGTACCATCGTACGATACCCATGTGTTGCACCCTAAAATTTGACCAACCGGGTCCCGTATTTGGTCCTATGTTTCGATGCATGACCGCATTCGCATCCACATATCGCATACAGTGCATTTTTCAATTATTTTGATTTTATCGGGATCACAGCCCTCGTCTCGCGTCTTGTAACAGCCCAAATTTCATTAAATAATTAATTATAGTAATTAATTGATTTAGTGGGATTTTTATTAATGTTGGAAATTAATTTTATTAATTGGGATTAATAGAGAATTGAGAAGGAAATTGGAAGGAAGGAAAATGAAGGATATATATATATATATATATATATATATATATATATATATATATATATATATATATATATATATATATATATATATATATATATATATATATATATATATATATATATATATATATATATATATATATATATATATATATATAAGAGAGAAAGAAAAGAAAAAGAAAGTTAGAAAACATTTTGGAAAGAAAGAGGAAAGAAGAAGAAAGGAGAGAAAGAGAAGAGAAGAAGAGGAAAAGTGGAAATCATCAAGAACCAACATCAAAGCTCCGATTAATCTAGGTAAGGGTGAGAAATGTTTCTATTTGATCATTGTATGATGTTATGTATGTTGGGTTAGGGTTTTGGTAGAGTTTCCATCACTTTTCATTTAGGGCAAAATGTTGGATTAATCGGTAGAATGATGATTTAATCGGTTGAAACTGAGCAATAATGCCGTAGAATAGTCGGGTAACATGTATTGATGCTATTTGTACTGATTTGGATGTTGAGGTTTGGTTGATGATGGATTGATGAAGGAGAAGACAGAATAGGGTTCTGTTCTGCGCAGGTTCGCTGGCTCTCGCCAGGCGAGCGATGGCGAAGCTTCGCCAGGCGAAGCCTAGCGAATGTTGGCGAATAATTATATTTAAGTCCCAGTGGACTTCAGGGGTGGGTTCGCCAGGCGAAGTTGGAAAGCGAAGGTTCGCCCAGCGAAGGTGCTGGCGAATGGTGGCGAATGAAGACAGTAGCTACTGACTTGGGTTCGCTGGGAAGTCTCGCCAGGCGAAGCCTAGCGAGTGTTCGCTGAGGGAGTTCGCCAGGCGAAGGCCAGGCGAAGGTTCGCTGCGAGGGTTCGCCAGGCGAATGTGGGCGAGTTTGACAGCATTTTTCTTTTGCTGTGTTGATCATGTGGAGATGGTTTGGTTGTTCCACATAGGTGGATACCTTATGATATGAATATAGATATGATCTATTGTGATAACATGTGCTGTGGGTAGCCTTCAGGCGTGAATCCTAGAGTTGTGATATGAAGGATTAATTGTAATCGGTTAAAATACATGTGAACATAATAAGTGATTATGTGTGTATTATTTAATGAATTTGCAAATGCTTGATGTGTATACAATTATGTAATGAGTATGCATGAGAACATTTGAATATGTGTGCATAACTTATAATTGTATGATTGGTATTGTAATGAGAATACCTTGATTGTTGTGATAATTAGAGATACATGGGAATACAATGAGGAATGTATGTGTATCGTCTAATGAATCGTGAGTGTATATATGTATGCGATTGTGGTGTGAATGCATGGGAACATATGTGATATGTGTGCATTGTTGTTGAATATGATGATGAGTGAAATGAATACATTGATAAATGTTTGATATATGTTGTATGTGCAATCATGATGAAATTCTCGAAGGGGTGAATTATTCGAATGCATGGGATTAAGATGCGGGAACGGTCTTAAGTGCATTTATTGTGATTGGTTGATTGTACATGCATCATTCAGTCAAGAGGCAATGTCTGTTAGTTTCGTGGAAACTAGTGGCTTGTCCCAAACCTAAAAGGGTGGGTTTGAAGGCTAGGGGACGGGCTTGGATGTTATCGGTCTAGAAGGGTGGACCCGGTTTAAAGTAAAAACCGAAAAATGATAACGAGTTATCGGTCTAGAAGGGTGGACCCGGTTTAATGTAAAAACCGAGAAAAGATAACGAGAGTCGGTACCGCATAGCATTGAGTTGCATTGAATATGTTGAGTCACATTGCATAATATTGTTGTGGTACATATGTGCTTGTGAATGATTGTGAAGTCAAGCATGAAGGGATGTGCTTGTGGTTATTCACAATGTTGATATATGTGAATGTGATATGATTATGATTATGAGAATGAAGTGTGGTGAGAAATGTGAATATGTGTTATATGATACCTATATATACGTAATCTTATGCTTTGATTATTATGGTTATATTTCTCACCCTTCTGCTATTTTATAATGCTCTATGAGGCATTGCAGATTAGGATGCTGGAGTCCTTTTGTGAAGATAGTCTTCATTCTTTTGAGTCTGCTGCTCTGATATGTAACACCGGGTAGTTAGACTAGTATAGTCATTCTTTTGTGATACATTGCGATGTATCAGCTGATGTGGTTTTGTAATCTAACTGATATGATGTATTGATCTGGATGATTTATATGCATTTGAATTAACATTTTGAAAATGATTAAATGATGTTATCTTCCGCTTAAATTTAATGTTGAAATGCGATTTCTAAAACTACGAAAATGTTACATATTTTATGGAGCAAAATGTTAAAGAGTTTTGTTGGTGAAATTGTGGCATTCTTCTTTTATACCTTATTATAAAACCTTTTTACTCTGATAATTTGTAAGTGCTTAATTGTTTTATATGCATTTATTTGGGGTATAGAAGAGGGTGTTACAATAGTGGTATCAGAGCAGGTCGGTCCGTCCGGCCAAGTTGTTAGAGTGTTTTTCTTGTGTGTTATTGATATGCGTGTGTTGCATTATCAATATTGGTTGTTCTTACGTGGTTCTGTGGTTGGAATTAGTAAGATGGTTGCAGGAAGGAACGACGAAGCGATTGCGGAGGCATTGAAGAGATTGGCAGGGGCAATTGGGCAGAATCCTCCGGCCAATGTGAATGTGAGGAATCATGCTGATGATGGATTTCGTGCTTTGGGGAAATTCCAAAAGAATAACCCTCCGGTCTTCAAGGGAACTCATGAACCGGACAAGGCACAAATTTGGTTGAAAGCTGTGGAAAAGATTTTTCGAGTTATGAATTGCTCGGATGCACAGAAGGTGCAGTTTGGGACTCATATGCTCGAAGAAGAAGCTGAAGATTGGTGGGGTAATACTCGCCAAAGATTTGAGGAAGATGATATGGTGATTACGTGGGGTTTGTTTAGAGAAACCTTTCTGGAGAAGTATTTTCCAGAGGATGTGCGGGGGAAGAAAGAGATCGAATTTCTTGAGTTGAAGCAAAGTAATTCGACGGTTGCTGAGTATGCGGCGAAATTTGAGGAGTTGATCAAATTTTGTCCTCACTATAATACTGGTAATGCTGAGAGGTCTAAGTGCCTCAAGTTTGTGAACGGTTTGAGACCCGAGATTAGACAAGCTATTGGATATCAGGAAATCAGGTGGTTTTCTGAGTTGGTTAACAAGAGCAGAATTTATGACGAAGACAGTAGGGCTAGGTCCAGCCACTACAAGAGTCTAAGTGATAAGAAAGGAAAAGGTCAATTCAGAGGAAAACCTTATGTGACTCCTGCAGACAAAGGGAAGCAGAGAATGGCTTATGGCAAGAAGCCAAGTGGGGGAGTCTCTACCCCGGTTAGGTGTTACCGTTGTGGTGAAGCGGGACATCGTGCTCCCGAATGCAAAAGTGTTGAGAAGGCGTGTTTTAAGTGTGGCAAGCCAGGCCACAAGGCTCTTGAGTGCAGAAGCGGTGCGGGTGTTACTTGCTATAACTGTGGTGAGCATGGGCACATCAGTACTAAGTGCGATAAGCCGAAGAAGAATCAAGGGAGCGGGAAAGTGTTCGCTCTATCTGGATCCGAGACTGCTAGCGACGATCGATTGATCCGAGGTACGTGCTTCGTTAATGGTACACCTTTGATCGCTATAATTGATACCGGAGCTACGCATTCTTTTATTTCTTTTAATTGTGTTAGAAGGTTGAATCTTGAGTTGTCTGTGATTGGTGGCGGTATGGTTATTGATACTCCGGCTATGGGTTCGGTAACTACACCGTATGTTTGCTTGAATTGCCCGTTGAGTATTTTCGGTAGAGATTTTGGGATTGATTTAGTGTGTCTTCATTTAGATCAACTGGATGTCATTCTTGGAATGAATTGGTTAAAATTCAATCGTGTTTATATTAACTGTTTTGACAAAACGGTTATTTTTCCCGATTTGGATGTTGAAAGAGATTTGTTTATGACGAGGAAACAAGTGAAGGAATCGGTACAAGATGGGGCTAAGGTATTTATGCTTATGGCAACTTTGAGGACTAGTGAAAGTGAAGAGATTGAGGCCTTGCCCATTGTTAGAGATTTTCCGGAAGTATTCCCTGAAGAGATAAAGGATTTACCGCCGGAGCGAGAAGTGGAGTTTTCGATAGATTTGATTCCTGGATCTAGTCCGATATCGATGGCTCCATATCGTATATCGGCCTCGGAGTTAAAAGAGTTGAAGAGTCAACTTGAGGATTTGCTTGAAAAGAAATTTATTCGTTCGAGTGTGTCACCGTGGGGTGCACCGGTGTTATTGGTTAAGAAGAAAGAGGGTTCTATGAGGCTCTGTGTGGATTACAGACAGTTGAACAAGGTGACTATTAAGAATAAGTATCCACTTCCGAGGATTGATGATCTGATGGATCAGTTGATTGGTGCAAGTGTGTTCAGCAAGATTGATTTGAGATCTGGGTATCATCAGATCCGTGTGAAAGCTGAGGATATTCAGAAGACGGCGTTTCGGACGAGGTATGGACACTATGAGTATTCCGTGATGCCATTTGGTGTGACTAATGCACCAGGTGTATTTATGGAGTACATGAATAGGATTTTCCATCCTTATTTGGATAAGTTTGTGGTGGTGTTTATCGACGACATCTTGGTTTATTCGAAGAGCGAAGGAGAGCATGCCGAGCATCTGAAGATTGTGTTATCTGTGCTGAGAGAGAAGCAGTTGTTCGCGAAGCTTTCTAAGTGTGAAGTTTGGTTGAAGGAAGTTAGTTTCCTTGGTCATGTGATTTCTAGTAGTGGTGTTGCGGTTGATCCGTCGAAGGTTGAAGCGGTGTCGCAATGGGAGACTCTGAAGTCAGTTTTTGAGATCAGAAGTTTTCTTGGTTTAGCCGGTTATTATCAGAAGTTTATTGAAGGATTTGCTAAGTTATCGTTGCTGTTGACGCAGTTGACTAGGAAAGGTCAAGCCTTTGTTTGGGATGCCAAGTGTGAAGCGAGTTTTCAAGAACTTAAGCGAAGGTTGACAACAGCTCCTGTTTTGATTCTGCCAAATCCGGAAGAACCATTCGTTGTGTATTGTGATGCTTCTTTTATGGGTTTAGGAGGTGTGTTGATGCAGAATAACCAAGTTGTAGCTTATGCTTCGAGGCAACTCAAAGTGCATGAGAAGAATTATCCGACGCATGACTTAGAGTTGGCCGCCGTTGTGTTCGTGTTGAAACTTTGGAGGCATTATCTATTTGGCGCAAGATTTGAAGTGTTTAGTGACCACAAGAGTTTGAGGTATCTTTTTGATCAAAAGGAATTGAATGCAAGACAAAGAAGATGGCTTGAACTTTTGAAGGATTTTGATTTTGGCTTGAATTACCATCCGGGTAAAGCGAATGTAGTAGCGGATGCATTGAGTCGGAAATCATTGCATATGTCGGCATTGATGGTGAAAGAGTTAGAATTGGTCGAGCAATTTCGAGATTTGAGTTTGGTATGTGAGAGAACTTCTTTTGGATTTAAGTTGGGTATGTTAAAGCTTACAAGTGGTATTTTGGATGAAATTCGAGAAGGACAGAAATCGGATTTGAGCTTAGTCGATCGGTTGACTTTAATCAACCAAGGCCAAGGTGGTGATTTTCGGATTGATGAGAATGGGATTATGAGATGTCGGGATCGAGTTTGTGTTCCGAATGTTGTTGAGCTGAAAAAGAGCATCCTTGAGGAAGGACATCGTAGCGGATTGAGTATCCATCCGGGTGCTACTAAGATGTATCAGGATTTGAGGAAAGTATTTTGGTGGCCTAGTATGAAGAAGGATATCGCGGAATTTGTGTATTCTTGTTTGACTTGCCAGAAGTCAAAGATTGAGCATCAGAAGCCATCGGGGTTGATGAAGCCGTTGTTTATTCCTGATTGGAAATGGGATAGTATCTCCATGGATTTTGTATCGGGTTTGCCGAGGACGCCGAATAATTTTGAGGCTGTTTGGGTTATCGTGGATAGGTTGACTAAATCTGCTCACTTTATCCCTATGCGTATGGATTACCCTTTGGAGAAGTTGGCTAAGTTGTATATTGAGAGGATTGTGTGTCTGCATGGTATTCCGTTAAGTATTGTTTCGGATAGAGATCCGCGGTTTACTTCGAGATTTTGGGAAAGCCTGCAGAGTGCTTTGGGTACTAAGTTGCGTTTGAGTTCAGCTTATCATCCGCAGACTGATGGTCAGACGGAGAGGACGATTCAGTCGCTTGAAGACCTTTTGAGAGCTTGTGTATTGGAAAAAGGAGGAGCTTGGGACAGCTACTTGCCTTTGATTGAGTTTACCTACAACAACAGTTTCCATTCGAGTATTGGTATGGCACCATTTGAGGCGTTGTATGGTAGGCGGTGTAGGACACCATTGTGTTGGTTCGAGTCCGGAGAGAGTTCGGTTGTTGGACCCAAGTTAGTTCAACAGACTACTGATAAGATCAAGATGATTCAAGAGAAGATGAGAATTACTCAGAGTCGTCAGAAGAGTTATTATGACAAGAGGAGGAAGGCACTTGAATTTCAAGAGGGAGATCATGTGTTTCTTCGAGTCACTCCGATGACAGGTGTTGGTAGGGCACTAAAGTCGCGCAAGTTGTCGCCGCGTTTCATTGGTCCTTATCAGATTTTGCAAAGGATAGGAGAAGTGGCCTATCGTGTGGCTTTACCATCGTCGCTTGCTAATCTTCACGACGTATTCCATGTATCTCAGTTGAGGAAATACATTGCGGATCCGTCTCATGTAGTCCAGATAGATGATGTGCAGGTGAGAGATAACCTGACTGTTGAAGCATCACCTATGCGGATAGAGGATCGGAAATTGAAGCAGCTTCGAGGTAAAGAGATCGCTTTAGTGAAGGTCGCTTGGGGAGGACCGGCTGGTGGAAATGTTACTTGGGAGCTTGAGAGTCGGATGAAAGAGTCTTATCCAGAACTGTTTGAATCAGGTAACATTTTCGAGGATGAAAATTCCTAAGTGGGGGAGGGTTGTAACAGCCCAAATTTCATTAAATAATTAATTATAGTAATTAATTGATTTAGTGGGATTTTTATTAATGTTGGAAATTAATTTTATTAATTGGGATTAATAGAGAATTGAGAAGGAAATTGGAAGGAAGGAAAATGAAGGATATATATATATATAAGAGAGAAAGAAAAGAAAAAGAAAGTTAGAAAACATTTTGGAAAGAAAGAGGAAAGAAGAAGAAAGGAGAGAAAGAGAAGAGAAGAAGAGGAAAAGTGGAAATCATCAAGAACCAACATCAAAGCTCCGATTAATCGAGGTAAGGGTGAGAAATGTTTCTATTTGATCATTGTATGATGTTATGTATGTTGGGTTAGGGTTTTGGTAGAGTTTCCATCACTTTTCATTTAGGGCAAAATGTTGGATTAATCGGTAGAATGATGATTTAATCGGTTGAAACTGAGCAATAATGCCGTAGAATAGTCGGGTAACATGTATTGATGCTATTTGTACTGATTTGGATGTTGAGGTTTGGTTGATGATGGATTGATGAAGGAGAAGACAGAATAGGGTTCTGTTCTGCGCAGGTTCGCTGGCTCTCGCCAGGCGAGCGAAGGCGAAGCCTAGCGAATGTTGGCGAATAATTATATTTAAGTCCCAGTGGACTTCGCTGGTGGGTTCGCCAGGCGAAGTTGGAAAGCGAAGGTTCGCCCAGCGAAGGTGCTGGCGAATGGTGGCGAATGAAGTCAGTAGCTACTGACTTGGGTTCGCTGGGAAGTCTCGCCAGGCGAAGCCTAGCGAGTGTTCGCTGAGGGAGTTCGCCAGGCGAAGGTTCGCTGCGAGGGTTCGCCAGGCGAATGTGGGCGAGTTTGACAGCATTTTTCTTTTGTTGTGTTGATCATGTGGAGATGGTTTGGTTGTTCCACATAGGTGGATACCTTATGATATGAATATAGATATGATCTATTGTGATAACATGTGTTGTGGGTAGCCTTCGGGCGTGAATCCTAGAGTTGTGATATGAAGGATTAATTGTAATCGGTTAAAATACATGTGAACATAATAAGTGATTATGTGTGTATTATTTAATGAATTTGCAAATGCTTGATGTGTATATAATTATGTAATGAGTATGCATGAGAACATTTTGAATATGTGTGCATAACTTATAATTGTATGATTGGTATTGTAATGAGAATACCTTGATTGTTGTGATAATTAGAGATACATGGGAATACAATGAGGAATGTATGTGTATCGTCTAATGAATCGTGAGTGCATATATGTATGCGATTGTGGTGTGAATGCATGGGAACATATGTGATATGTGTGCATTGTTGTTGAATATGATGATGAGTGAAATGAATACATTGATAAATGTTTGATATATGTTGTATGTGCAATCATGATGAAATTCTCGAAGGGGTGAATTATTCGAATGCATGGGGTTAAGACGCGGGAACGGTCTTAAGTGCATTTATTGTGATTGGTTGATTGTACATGCATCATTCAGTCAAGAGGCAATGTCTGTTAGTTTCGTGGAAACTAGTGGCTTGTCCCAAACCTAGAAGGGTGGGTTTGAAGCCTAGGGGACGGGCTTGGATGTTATCGGTCTAGAAGGGTGGACCCGGTTTAAAGTAAAAACTGAAAAATGATAACGAGTTATCGGTCTAGAAGGGTGGACCCGGTTTAATGTAAAAACCGAGAAAAGATAACGAGAGTCGGTACCGCATAGCATTGAGTTGCATTGAATATGTTGAGTCACATTGCATAATATTGTTGTGGTACATATGTGCTTGTGAATGATTGTGAAGTCAAGCATGAAGGGATGTGCTTGTGGTTATTCACAATGTTGATATATGTGAATGTGATATGATTATGATTATGAGAATGAAGTGTGGTGAGAAATGTGAATATGTGTTATATGATACCTATATATACGTAATCTTATGCTTTGATTATTATGGTTATATTTCTCACCCTTCTGCTGTTTTATAATGCTCTATGAGGCATTGCAGATTAGGATGCTGGAGTCCTTTTGTGAAGATAGTCTTCATTCTTTTGAGTCTGCTGCTCTGATATGTAACACCGGGTAGTTAGACTAGTATAGTCATTCTTTTGTGATACATTGTGATGTATCAGCTGATGTGGTTTTGTAATCTAACTGATATGATGTATTGATCTGGATGATTTATATGCATTTGAATTAAAATTTTGAAAATGATTAAATGATGTTATCTTCCGCTTAAATTTAATGTTGAAATGCGATTTCTAAAACTACGAAAATGTTACATATTTTATGGAGCAAAATGTTAAAGAGTTTTGTTGGTGAAATTGTGGCATTCTTCTTTTATACCTTATTATAAAACCTTTTTACTCTGATAATTTGTAAGTGCTTAATTGTTTTATATGCATTTATTTGGGGTATAGAAGGGGGTGTTACACGTCTCAGGTGTTTTTTAATCAGTTTAGATAGGTAGAATCGTTTTTTGGGAAGTCGTGCTATTCCTGGTGTTTTCAGCTCGCGCTGTTATTTTTAGGGATATTTCGGCGTCCATTGATTTTTACCGGCTATTTTGTTACGCTCTCGCAGTGTTATTTATCATTCTGTGCTGTTTTTGTTCCTTTGGGAATTATTAGGAATTTTCTAGATTTTATTAGCTATTATTGGATTTTCTTTATAGAGTTTAATATTTTTATTAGCTTTAAAATCATTTTTAGAATATAATAGATTTTTCTTTTATTAGTTTTAAATAGATTTTTTTAATATAGTAAATTTCTAGATATAGGATTTATTAGATCTTAGATAATAGGATTTTAATAGATAGTTTAATAGAATATTTTTATAGGTATTTTTGCTTTAATAGAAATTAATAGTTGTCATCTATTTTTGTTTAGATATTATTAGAGTTTTTTAGATTAGTGGAATTATTAGGGTTTTATTAGTTTAGAAATTAATAGAAATTAATAGAGTTTAGTAGTTAATCCTTTTTTAGATTTAATTAGGGTTTTAATTGAGCTCATTAGCTTTAATTAGGTAGGATAGTCTTAATTTTCAATTTAGGATTTAATTACTGATTTGAGTCCTTGTTTAGTCTTAATCAGAATTAATTAGGGTTATATTAAGTGGTATTAGTTTTTAGTTAAGTAGTTAATTAGGTTTAATGCAGCTTTAATCAGGTTTTTAATCATTTTTCATTTTTATTCAGAATTTTGGGTTT
Organism: Lathyrus sativus; assembly: GCA_963859935.3. Classification (NCBI taxonomy): domain Eukaryota; kingdom Viridiplantae; phylum Streptophyta; class Magnoliopsida; order Fabales; family Fabaceae; genus Lathyrus; species Lathyrus sativus. The sequence continues at coordinate 352,961,460 of OZ012739.1, read as the reverse complement.
TATTATCATTTTCGTTTGGGCCCAGTTTGCTTTTTGGAGGCCCAGAGTTGCAGTCCATTCAGTCCAAAAATCCTTGCCAGCATATATAAATCGTCACCACATGTTATCTTCAGAGGACGCCACATATCATTATTTCCACTTCTCTCTCACGCCACCTCACACTTTCCCTCTCTCCCCATCTCACACGTAACCCACACGTGGCCTTCATGCATCATTCTCTGCCACCCACCATGCCACTTGTCCTCACCCTGAGTCTCACCGGTTGCATGGCCGGCGGCCATGCAACCACCTCACCTGAACCTCGCCGGCCACCGTAACCAACCCACAACCAATTTCGGCCGCCGTCTAACCCGCCGGAAACTGGAAAAAACTCAGAAATCTTCCAATCTTCATCCTCCTCCAACTTTCCTTCTCAACAACTTCCACCTGCATTCATCATCTTCTCCATCAATTTCGCCCATAAATTCATCAACAATAACCGTTATTTCCAGATTCTTCATGCATCCATACTAAGTTCTTCATCAATAATCATCGTGTGTGTTCTTCTCACCAAATCCATCATGGATCTTCAACCTTTTCCAGCAATCATCTCCGTTCATCATCAATCCTCAACGTCCTTCCAAACGCTTCACAGAAGTCATCCAGATTCATCAGGTTCATCAACGACCTTCAAGAAAATCCCCAGAACTCTCTTCAAGATCTTCTAACAAGTTCTTCCAAGACTCATCATCTAGTCATCCATCTCCAGAAAAGAAACTTCAAGAATGAACTCCATCTCAGTTCGTCAGCTTCAACGAACATCATCAAGAGCGTCACATGCATGTTCGTAGAACTCCAGAAGATTTCCAGAATTTTCCTCGTCAAGACCACAAGAAATCTTCAATGCTTCTAACATCTCCAGGAACGTCCGCAAACGTAGACCTCCATCTATCTTTGTGAGTTTTCTCTGATCTTCGTCACCGCTTAATCTTCGTCATGAATACAGATCTTGAGTTCTTCAAGAAATTCCTCTGATTGTTACACCATGGATCCGTGCGCATCTATTGTTGGTTGTTGGTACTTCATTGGCCATTACGAGGTTCATAAAGATTTTGGGGTGGAGATGTGAATGATGAGAGAGTGAGGTGGAGATAGATTGAAGAGAGGGAGCTGGGGTTGAGGAAGAACAAGAGAGAGTATCAGAAGGAGAAAGGGTTGTGAGGCGCAGCTGTGAACAGTGAAAGACGGAAGATGGATGAATTAGGGTTTGCTGAAGATGGATGGTGGATTCACGTGGCTAGTGGGCCTCTAAGCCCAACGAAGCTTTTCGGACTACACCTTCCGTTTTCTGTTTCTCACCCCCCCCCTCCTGTGTGCATATTTTTTTAGTGTGGGCTGGGCCTGGATTTTTTTTACTATTGTACATCCCCTGTACTCAGTTGTACCCCCACCCCCTTTGTTTTTCTTTTATTATTTTTTGTTCTTGTCCTCACTTGTTTAGGTTTTTTTTATATGAAAAAATAAGAAAAGAATGTGGAAAAAAAAATATTGAGAAAAAAGAATATATTTGAAAAAAAGAAAAGAAATATGAAAAGAAAAAATATTGAAAAGGATATATGGGAAAAAATATTTGAAGAGAATATAGAAAATAAAAGAAAGTGTAAAAAAGAGAAGAAAAAGGGATATTGAAAAAGACTTGAAAAAAGAAGAAAAACAGTTGAAAAAAAAAAACGAAAGGAAAAATAGTAAAAAAATATTAGTTTGTAGATTTAATATTTTTAGAATAGATATTTTCTTCATAGGAGTTTATTTTGCCCTTTTAGAGATAGTTTAGAAGTCCACTTGTTAGGGGACTATTTTCCATTTGATTTTTTTCATGATGAATAGGATAGTGGATAGTTTTTAGGAGTTTATTTTCAGTATTCAATCATTGTAACCATTTTTCAGAAGATTAATAAAATGAGATTTGAGCTGTGGTCCCGAAAGTAGCCGAACTACAGCTGCTCTGATTTCTCGTACCAGACGAGAATATGTAGGCATAGGATGCGATATCCTAGCGAGCACACTAACAACTAACCTTTGGTTCTCTCGCTGCTGTGCGATCGAGACTTTCCCGCTGACGACTGATGTTATCCCTTTTCTCTTGCCCGAGTGCATTTGAGACCAGACCGTAGTTTTTCCCATAGGTTCCCGTACCTGTAAAACCCAGCCTAGCCGTAGTTAGCCTGAACTACGTCAGCTCTGATCTTCCATGCAGTGTGGAAGTACGTAGGCACAAGACGCAAAGTCTTGGCGAGCCAATTTCCCCGTAGTCCCGAACTACGTTGACTCTGACTTTCTCTCTTGAGAATACGTAGGCATAGAGTGCGACGCTCTATCGAGTCAATTCCCTTCCGTTTAGATTTAGCAGCCGTAGATAGATTGTTTTGCATCCTTTAGACAAATCAAGCAAGCGTGGATCCCGTCGAGTACGACGGACGTGAGGGGTGCTAATACCTTCCCCTTGCGTAACTGACTCCCGAACCCAGGTTTTGGTTGCGACGACCATACCTTTTCCCGTTTTTTGCGAGGTTTACTTCGAGCGTTTCCTTTCCCTCCGTTGGGATAAATAACGCACGGTGGCGACTCTTCTGTCAGCCGGCGCCGATTTTCGCAGTAGCGACAGCTGGCGACTCTGCTGGGGATCCAACGTCCCCTGGCTGCTAAGGACTGCGATGGTTCCTTATGCATGTGGGATCCAACGTCCCCTAAGAGAGTCAATCCTAGCGCTTGTTTGCTTGTCTTTTGGGTGTTTATTGTTTCATCGCTTTTATTTGTTGCCGTTGTGCTGGGGAGGGTGATATTTTGAGTGATAGCCGGACCTGGGCTGCTTGAGTATGCATTTAGACGTAGTTGTGGAGAGTAGTAGACGAACCTGTATGCTGAGCAGGCACCGTTCCCTACGAAATCTGCGCTCAGACGAGGTTCTCTCCGAGGTGCTTCTTTCCGGTCCTGAGGATCTGAGAGGAGTCCAGACGTGAGGATTGTCGACTTTGGGGACCGATCAATTGGAAGTCAGCTAAGTGAGGCCTCTTCATGAGATGACGATGCCACTCCTTCTGGGAATCGTATCATTCCTCATGAAAGTCTGTGACGCTGATGACCGCATAGGATGCCGTATCTTAGGTCCATACCCGTGAGTGTGGGGGGGGGGGGGGGGTTTGCGCGAACCTTGACTTCCAGACTACCAGCTATCTTGGCGTTCTCTTTTAGAGAGAACGTACTCCGTCGGCTGTGCAACAGCATTTAGCGCTTGTTGTGGGGGCTGTGATCCCGTGTTTGCTGCATTGCATTGCATTTGCATAAGCATCTTTGCATCATATTACATAGCATTTCTCCAGCTGGCCAGAGCTCTTATCCAGCCGTTGTTTGATTTCAGAAGGTGATTCTCGAGGGATTGTTCGAGGCAAGTGTTGATTGTCAGAAGACGACCAAGGGGTTGAAACAGATCAAGCAGAATCAAGCAGTGCCGTCAGTTGAAAGTTGCTGATAGTCATGTCAGGAGACGACTTCCAGATTGCTGATGCCTTGTCAGGCTTTATTATGACGTCCAATCCTTTGTATGATTCCACGTCTGACGAAGGCTTCCCGCAAGTGAATAACCTTACTGCAGCTCAACTTGTGCAGACTTCTGTTAGAGGCCAAAATCTGCACCAACAGTTTGTCATCCCAAGTGAATGTTCTTCTTCTGATGCTGCGAATTATCAGAATGTTATTCCTGCTGGTTTGATCTCCTGAAGAGAAGTTCCGATAGTGAGGACTAATAATCCATTAGCTCTTATGCAAGCTAAGAGGTTGCACGCATTGGAGGAACAAGTCAAAGCCCTGGAAGTTAAGAACGATGCTGGTCTCAATGCTTCAGATATGTGCTTGGTTTCTGACCTAGTGTTACCTCCTAAATTCAGAGCGCCGAAGTTTGAAAAGTATAAAGGAGATAGCTGTCCGAGGCTACATTTGGTGATGTTCTGCAGAAAGATGACTTCGTTTGTGCAAGATGACAAGTTGATGATTTACTGTTTTCAGGATAGTTTGATTGGGGCATCTCTACGTTGGTATATGCAGTTAGAGAAGGATCAGATTCGATTATGGGTGGATTTAGCCAGAGCTTTCCTGAAGCGGTATGATTACAATATGGACATAGCTCCCTTTCGCATGGAGTTGCAATCTTTGTCTATGGGGATCAATGAACCGTTCAAAAAGTATGCTCGGAGATGGAGGGATTTTGCTTCCAGAGTGGAACCACCGATCCCTGACCGAGAGTTAGCAGGCATGTTCGTAGACTCATTGCAAAGCCCGTACTTTGAGAGATTGCTTGGAGTTTCGCTGAACTTCTCCGAATTAGTGGGAGTTGGAGAACGTATTGAGAATGCTATAAAGATTGGAAAAATTCAGGTTGTCTCAAGCGGTCAGGCTAGTGAAGTTGAATCTCTTTATGACTATCAGAATGAAGAGGGAGTTGTGATCAATGCAGTCATGCCAGATGTTGGGTATCCTCGAGATAAATCGGTGAAATCTGTTGGATCAGTATCTTCTATGCCTTGTTATGCTGGACAGACCACTGTGCCTGGGGCACCATATCAGGAGTCTTATGTCGCTTCGCTTGCAAATCAGCGAGCTCGTGGTCGAGGTTATCAGACTCAGCGTCAGAATCAGAACAGACCTCGCAACAATTTGGAACGAAGGAATGGTCCTTCTCATCCAGTGCCTGTGCCGTATAGCCAGATCCTTCCACAGTTGATTCAGAGTTCCTTGGTGGAACCTAAAGCTCTCAAGCCCGTGCCAGAACCTTACCCTCCTGGGTATAATCCCCATGTTCAGTGTGGTTACCATGGTGGCTCTCCGGGGCATGCAACTGAAGATTGTAAAGCGTTTCAGGCGAAGGTACAGCGGTTGATCGACCAAGATCGCATTTCCTTTCGAGAAGGACTTCTGTTTGTTCATACCAACCGCTCAGCTGTCTAAGCTCGTAGACCAGGAAGGTATTCCCCAGCAGGAGCCAGTGATTCAGACAGGCAGGCGCCCTCAGCATTGGCAGTCCTCAGACCTTTTTATCATTTGCATTTGTAGTTTCTTTTCTGTTAGTTACTACTTGCTTTAAACATTGTATGTTTCGAATGGTGATATCAATAAAGTGACTATGCATTTTTCTGAATTAATCATGTCGCTGTCACTCATTTACTGCATTGCACTGACACTTGCATTTTATTCACTCCATTTTGTCACTGTGACTAGCAAAGACTGGAGGGAGGATGACGAAACTGAACTCATAACCGATGATCGTATGCTTTCAGATAAGACCTTACCGATGACGTACAAGGCATTGTTTCAAATTCCCCAAACACTGGAGATATAAAGAGTTAGTCCCTTGTTAACCACTTCGAGCCAGGAAGTAGAAGTTTTTTCGGACTTTTAAACCCTCACGTCTTAACCCGGGGCAGGGTAGTTGTCAGTTAGCTTGACCGAGCATTCAAGTCTTACAGAGGAGTGTTGTCTTTCGAGGACCAATCACATCGCATTTTTCCCCAGAGGTCGTACCTCGTCAACCACAGTGGTTAAACCTCACCAATCAGGAGTGAGACAGTTACAATCCTTTCGGAGCAATCAAGACAACCAGTGTCACACGACTTTGTTCCAAAAGAAAGAAGAAAGAAAGCCCGCTAAGTAAAAAGAAAGAAAAAGCTGGAAAGCTAATACTTAGGCAAAAATCAGGGCATCCCGCTGGACTTCAAAAAGAAAAAATCAAAAAGAACTCGAAAGGAGTCAGTCCAGGCAAAAATTAGGGAATCAAAAGAACGAAAAAGAAAGGATATCAATAGAAATTTTTCCCCAGCGAGTCACAAAGTCGTGTACACAGACACTGAAAGCGAAGAAGGAGTAACTATCACTCCAGAAAAGCCCTGTGAGTTCCTTAATCGTGGTTCTTACCATTCAACATACCTCTCGAAGAGGCGAGCGCTTGTGCCAGGTTAACTGAATCTTAGGATCGGAGATCATCACGTAGAAGGGGTGGGTACAAATCATAATTTGAGCCAAATATCTTTTGTTTCACGAACCGTGAACCCGACCACGATACAACCCTTAAAAGACCTAATTGAGGTAGGGTTTATTCTGAAAGCGCATTACGATAAGGTTGAGTAACCTGACTCCCTCATGACTTGCTTGTCACATCCTTGTTGTATTTTTCACTGACCACGTAAGCACTACGTTTGAACTTTGGTTCATCCGTCACTCACAATCATGTCATGTAAATGAGTGACAGCACAAAGATTTTCAAAATCTGCATGAACACTGCATTAAGATTACCATTCGTGAATAGACAATTTTAATTGCAGGTTAGTAGTTGGCATGAAAGAAATTCCAGTAGGGAATCGTCAAGCAGGACCGAATAATTCAGCAGTCTGAACCAGGATGGTGTATGTTGTGAAGCCCTGTGAATCCGGGGCATTGACTTCCAGTGAGTTCGGAATCAGTTAGTCTGAGGACAAGTCCCGAAGCTTCAGTTGATCAGGGGCAGTATGCTTGAGAAGCAGTTGATTATAAGTGAGTCCTCTCGAGAGCCAATCAGGGGCAATTATGCAGAACGTGGAGATTTGAAAGCAGACACTTCGGGTGGATAATCAGATCAGGTTAAGTCGCTAGAACGCTCATTCAGGGGCAAGTCACCGCAGAGAGTGTTGAAACCAACTGGGTTGATAGGGGTTTAATGGAGGCTGAATCCTTTTGGCGTACAGATACCGGGGCAAGTAATCTCGAGGTCGTCTCGTAGCAAGTTATTCAGAGCAAGTATTCCCAGGAGTTAGATAGGGGCAAGTTGAATTGTACTGGGGCAAGTTGTTCAAGCCAGTCTGTTTATCCCCAGCCGGAGTTGAGTATCGGGGAATCGTGTCAATACCCTTATCAAAAACCTTAACATTCCGAGAAGAGCCGTGTTGTCGTTGGATCATTATCCTGCAGTTTAAACCTGTTGCGTGTCAGTAACCGGTCGTTTCCAAAGTCCAGTTCTCGCCTGGCAAACCGGTAACCAGTTCTCGACTGGCCCACCCTTCCGTAAGCATCAGTTCCCGTCTGGTGTAGTTTATTGTAAGCATCAGTTCCCGTCTGGTGTAGTTTATTGTAACCAGTTCTCGTCTGGTCACCGTCTCTTCAAGTGTTGTATCAGTTCTCGTCTGGTACATGTCGTTGCCAAATTAATTCTCGTCCGATAACCTATTTTCCTATCAGTTCTCGTCTGGTAGTCTACCTCTGAATGCTAGTTCTCGTCTAGTATTTTCCATATCTTCCACTATGTACATAATCCATGTTTATCCTAAACCAGAAAAACAAAAACCTAAAGGTATCTGACACAGTAGTTCCCAATGACTCGCATGTTGTCATGTTCCCCGATACGAAGCTCGACGGATACCAGTGCTCCGATTAATGTTGGAATTCCTTGTGGATGTTGTTAAATCAGAATTTCTACTCTTCAGCAGATGAAAGTTGGGTATTATCGGAAGAATTGAGATTGTATTTTACCCCGCATCAGAGCAGGATCAGGAGTATCCCCAGCAGATTAAGATTGATATCCTTGATAGTAGGGGCATTTCCAGCAGTGTGCTGCGCGCAATCAACCCCAGTTTGGGTCAATCCCCACAGAGCACAATCAGTTGCCAATGGTTTGAAAAGAGCATCCTCAAGCAGGGTTGTTTTTTCTTTCTCCCCAAGCAGGTTTATCTTTCCATTTTTCCAGCAGGACGGTTATCCCCAGCGGATTTGGTTTCCCTTTTCCAGCGTTTATGTTGCTGAGATGATTCTATGATATCAGGTTACCTTCAGTGGAGTTGACGTTGCCTTCGACATTTATTTTGCCAAGTGGTGGTAGACCTGGTGTTCTCTGGCAGCTCGAGCCTGCATTAACATTTGCATATATCGTCATAGCATTTATACAAACATATAGCATTTCCATGCCGTCTGGACCTCGCATTTTCAAACAGAACGCATAGCATTTCCATGCCATATGGGACATTGCATCATTCTCGGACATACGCATTTCGAAACATGGACCAGGTGGGTTACCTATTGGATTTCGAATTTGTTCACCTGCAGAGTTGTGTGGTTCAGCTTCTCTTCTCCCCCAGCGGAGTGATTCTTCACATTTGGTTGTTACGTCGGCACTGAAAAAGAAAGATTGGCATGTATCAGGTTTCTGAAGCTGCGGCCTGTTGACAGAATGGGTGCCGAGCAGTCGATTCAGAAGTTCCCCAGGAGAATTTTCCTCAAGTTCGTTGTGAACTGTGAGATGATAGGATTTGATCCCATAAGAGAGATGGGAATCAAGTTGTTTGCTATCTGAAGCATTATTCCAATACTTGTGGCGTCGCACAGGTGATTGATGTTGAAAAGGAGAGAAATTTTTATCAGAAAATTGACCAGTTGTTGCCGTGACAACCAAACTTCAGTTCATTGGAGGCTATTCCTCAAGCAATTTTGCAGTATATTCCCACGGTTGGCAAATTTCAGGGTTTCATTTGTATTCAACCGTCATCTACCTTTGAATGTTTGAAGGCTGAGCGCTCTTCAACCATTCAGGTCCAAGCCGCTTGAATAGGGGCAGCTGTTGCACCCTAAAATTTGACCAACCGGGTCCCGTATTTGGTCCTATGTTTCGATGCATGACCGCATTCGCATCCGCATATCGCATACAGTGCATTTTTCAATTATTTTGATTTTATCGGGATCACAGCCCTCGTCTCGCGTCTCAGGTGTTTTTTAATCAGTTTAGATAGGTAGAATCGTTTTTTGGGAAGTCGTGCTATTCCTGGTGTTTTCAGCTCGCGCTGTTATTTTTAGGGATATTTCGGCGTCCATTGATTTTTACCGGCTATTTTGTTACGCTCTCGCAGTGTTATTTGTCGTTCTGTGCTGTTTTTGTTCCTTTGGGAATTATTAGGAATTTTCTAGATTTACTAGCTATTATTGGATTTTCTTTATAGAGTTTAATATTTTTATTAGCTTTAAAATCATTTTTAGAATATAATAGATTTTTCTTTTATTAGTTTTAAATAGATTTTTTTAATATAGTAAATTTCTAGATATAGGATTTATTAGATCTTAGATAATAGGATTTTAATAGATAGTTTAATAGAATATTTTTATAGGTATTTTTGCTTTAATAGAAATTAATAGTTGTCATCTATTTTTGTTTAGATATTATTAGAGTTTTTTAGATTAGTGGAATTTTAGGGTTTTATTAGTTTAGAAATTAATAGAAATTAATAGAGTTTAGTAGTTAATCCTTTTTTAGATTTAATTAGGGTTTTAATTGAGCTCATTAGCTTTAATTAGGTAGGATAGTCTTAATTTTCAATTTAGGATTTAATTACTGATTTGAGTCCTTGTTTAGTCTTAATCAGAATTAATTAGGGTTATATTAGGTGGTATTAGTTTTTAGTTAAGTAGTTAATTAGGTTTAATGCAGCTTTAATCAGGTTTTTAATCATTTTTCATTTTTATTCAGAATTTTGGGTTTTATTATCATTTTCGTTTGGGCCCAGTTTGCTTTTTGGAGGCCCAGAGTTGCAGTCCATTCAGTCCAAAAATCCTTGCCAGCATATATAAATCGTCACCACGTGTTATCTTCAGAGGACGCCACATATCATTATTTCCACTTCTCTCTCACGCCACCTCACACTTTCCCTCTCTCTCCATCTCACACGTAACCCACACGTGGCCTTCATGCATCATTCTCTGCCACCCACCATGCCACTTGTCCTCACCCTGAGTCTCACCGGTTTCATGGCCGGCGGCCATGCAACCACCTCACCTGAACCTCGCCGGCCACCGTAACCAACCCACAACCAATTCCGGTCGCCGTCTAACCCGCCGGAAACTGGAAAAAACTCAGAAATCTTCCAATCTTCATCCTCCTCCAACTTTCCTTCTCAACAACTTCCACCTGCATTCATCATCTTCCTCCATCAATTTCGCCCAGAAATTCATCAACAATAACCGTTATTTCCAGATTCTTCATGCATCCATACTAAGTTCTTCATCAATAATCATCGTGTGTGTTCTTCTCACCAAATCCATCATGGATCTTCAACCTTTTCCAGCAATCATCTCCGTTCATCATCAATCCTCAACGTCCTTCCAAACGCTTCACAGAAGTCATCCAGATTCATCAGGTTCATCAACGACCTTCAAGAAAATCCCCAGAACTCTCTTCAAGATCTTCTAACAAGTTCTTCCAAGAATCATCATCTAGTCATCCATCTCCAGAAAAGAAACTTCAAGAATGAACTCCATCTCAGTTCGTCAGCTTCAACGAACATCATCAAGAGCGTCACATGCATGTTCGTAGAACTCCAGAAGATTTCCAGAATTTTCCTCGTCAAGACCACAAGAAATCTTCAATGCTTCTAACATCTCCAGGAACGTCCGCAAACGTAGACCTCCATCTATCTTTGTGAGTTTTCTCTGATCTTCGTCACCGCTTAATCTTCGTCATGAATACAGATCTTGAGTTCTTCAAGAAATTCCTCTGATTGTTACACCATGGATTCGTGCGCATCTATTGTTAGTTGTTGGTACTTCATTGGCCATTACGAGGTTCATAAAGATTTTGGGGTGGAGATGTGAATGATGAGAGAGTGGGGTGGAGATAGATTGAAGAGAGGGAGCTGGGGTTGAGGAAGAACAAGAGAGAGTATCAGAAGGAGAAAGGGTTGTGAGGCGCAGCTGTGAACAGTGAAAGACGGAAGATGGATGAATTAGGGTTTGCTGAAGATGGATGGTGGATTCACGTGGCTAGTGGGCCTCTAAGCCCAACGAAGCTTTTTGGACTACACCTTCCGTTTTCTATTTCTCACCCCCTCCTGTGTGCATATTTTTTTAGTGTGGGCTGGGCCTGGATTTTTTTTACTATTGTACATCCCCTGTACTCAGTTGTACCCCCACCCCCTTTGTTTTTCTTTTATTATTTTTTGTTCTTGTCCTCACTTGTTTAGGTTTTTTTTATATGAAAAAATAAGAAAAGAATGTGGAAAAAAAAATATTGAGAAAAAAGAATATATTTGAAAAAAAGAAAAGAAATATGAAAAGAAAAAATATTGAAAAGGATATATGGGAAAAAATATTTGAAGAGAATATAGAAAATAAAAGAAAGTGTAAAAAAGAGAAGAAAAAGGGATATTGAAAAAGACTTGAAAAAAGAAGAAAAACAGTTGAGAAAAAAAAAACGAAAGGAAAAATAGTAAAAAAATATTAGTTTGTAGATTTAATATTTTTAGAATAGATATTTTCTTCATAGGAGTTTATTTTGCCCTTTTAGAGATAGTTTAGAAGTCCACTTGTTAGGGGACTATTTTCCATTTGATTTTTTTCATGATGAATAGGATAGTGGATAGTTTTTAGAAGTTTATTTTTAGTATTCAATCATTGTAACCATTTTTCAGATATTAATAAAATGAGATTTGAGCTGTGGTCCCGAAAGTAGCCAAACTACAGCTGCTCTGATTTCTCGTACCAGACGAGAATATGTAGGCATAGGATGCGATATCCTAGCGAGCACACTAACAACTAACCTTTGGTTCTCTCGCTGCTGTGCGATCGAGACTTTCCCGCTGACGACTGATGTTATCCCTTTTCTCTTGCCCGAGTGCATTTGAGACCAGACCGTAGTTTTTCCCATAGGTTCCCGTACCTGTAAAACCCAGCCTAGCCGTAGTTAGCCTGAACTACGTCAGCTCTGATCTTCCATGCAGTGTGGAAGTACGTAGGCACAAGACGCGAAGTCTTGGCGAGCCAATTTCCCCGTAGTCCCGAACTACGTTGACTCTGACTTTCTCTCTTGATAATACGTAGGCATAGAGTGCGACGCTCTATCGAGTCAATTCCCTTCCGTTTAGATTTAGCAGTCGTAGATAGATTGTTTTGCATCCTTTAGACAAACCAAGCAAGCGTGGATCCCGTCGAGTACGACGGACGTGAGGGGTGCTAATACCTTCCCCTTGCGTAACCGACTCCCGAACCCAGGTTTTGGTTGCGATGACCATACCTTTTCCCGTTTTTTGCGAGGTTTACTTCGAGCGTTTCCTTTCCCTCCGTTGGGATAAATAACGCACGGTGGCGACTCTTCTGTCAGCCGGCGCTGATTTTCGCAGTAGCGACACCATGCAAGGCGAGCAGGAGCATTTCGTGCCAATCTTTATAAGTAACAACCATCTTCTGAATGATCTTCTTGATATTCTTGTTGGCGGCTTCAACAGCCCCATTCATTTTTGGTCTGTAGGGGGAAGAATTATGATGCTCTATCTTGAATTCTTCGCATAGTTCTTTCATCATTCTGTTATTCAGATTGGACCCATTATCTGTAATAATCCGGCTTGGCACACCATATCGGCAGATAAGCTGATTTTTGATAAACTTGACAACCACATGTCACGTTACATTAGCGTAGGAAGCCGCCTCGACCCATTTGGTGAAATAGTCAATGGCTACCAAGATGAATCGGTGTCCATTAGATGCTTTCGGCTCTATCATAACAATCATGTCAATTCCCCACATAGAGAAGGGCCACGGGGACGAGATAACGTTCAACAAAGTCGGAGGCACATGGATCTTATCTGCGTAAATCTGACACTTGTGACATTTTCTGGAAAACTTGTAACAATCTGATTCCATCGTGATCCAATAATAACCGGCTCTTAAAAGTTTCTTAGCCATAGCATGTCCGTTGGCATAAGTACCAAAGGATCCTTCGTGAATTTCCGTCATTAACATATCTGCTTCTTGTTTGTCAACACATCTCAGCAAGACCATGTCAAAATTCCGCTTGTATAATACATTGTTACTCAAGAGAAAATTTCCAGCCAACCTTCTCAAAGTTTTCTTATCCTTGTTGGAAGCTCCCAAAGGATATTCTTGACTTCTAAGGAAAACTTCAATGTCATGGTACCAGGGTTTGCCATCTTCGACTTCTTCGACGACAAAGATGTAGGCGAGTCTGTCAAGACGTTTTACTTCAATCCGAGGACACTCATTCCAAAAGTTTACCACAATCATTGAGGCCAGAGTTGCCAACGCGTCTGCCATTCTGTTCTCATCACGAAGGATATGATGAAATTCGACCCTATCAAAGAACGGTAACAACTTTCTAGCATAATCTATGTACGGGACCAAATTATCATGTCGAGTTATCCACTCCCCGGTGATTTGATTGATTACCACTGCGGAATCACCATACACGTCCAAATTCTTAATTCTCAAATCGATTGCTTCCTCAAGACCCATAATGCACGCTTCGTACTCAGCCTCATTATTAGTACATTGGAATGTTAATCTGGAAGTAAATGGGAAGTAGGTCCCTTGAGGAGTCACAATAACAACACCTATCCCTTTTCCGTGAGCGTTGACGGCTCCATCAAAAACTAAACCCCATTGAGAACCTGGTTCTGGCCCTTCACCGTGTACGGGTTCCCCACAATCCTTCATCTTTAGAAACATAACATCCTCGTCGGGAAAGTCATCATTTGAGGGTTGATAATCCAAAATAGGCTGGTGAGCCAAATGATCAGCCAAAACACTTCCTCTGACTGCTTTCTGCGTATGGTACTCGATATCATATTCGGATAACAACATCTGCCATCTAGCAATTCTCCCAGTTAAAGCGGGCTTCTCAAAAATATACTTGATAGGATCCTTCTTCGAAACTAACCAAGTGGTGTGATTCAACATATACTGGCGCAAACGTTTGGCGGCCCACGCCAAAGCACAACAAGTCTTCTCTAACATAGTGTACCTTGTTTCACAATCAGTAAACTTCTTGCTCAAGTAATAAGTGACATGGTCTTGCTTTCCTATTTCATCTTGCTGACCGAGTACACAACCCATCGAATCTTCTAAAACAGTCAAATACATAATTAAAGGTCGTCCTTCGACTGGCGGTATCAGGATAGGTGGTTCAAGCAAATACTCTTTGATACTATCAAAAGCCTTTTGACAATCTTCAGTCCAAACATACCCTTGTTCTTTCCTCAGAAGCTTGAATATAGGTTTACATGTAGCAATCATGTTGGATATAAACCTAGAGATATAATTCAAACGTCCCAAAAATCCTCTGACTTGTTTCTCGGTGGTGGGAGCTGGCATTTCTCGGATAGCTTTCACTTTATCGGGGTCCACTTTAATCCCTCTTTTCCTGACAATAAAACCCAATAGTTTCCCTAATCGCACTCCAAATGTACATTTATTGGGGTTCAGACGGAGCTTGTATTCCCTCAAACGGCCAAACATCTTGGACAGGTGTTTAACATGATCATTCTTAGTCTTTGACTTAGCTATCATATCATCCACATAAACCTCGATCTCTTTGGGCATCATATCATGGAATAAAGTAGTCATAGCTCTCTGATATGTTGCCCCTGCATTCTTTAATCCAAACGGCATAACTTTGTAACAAAAGGTGCCCCAGGGCGTGATGAATGATGTCTTCTCTCTGTCCTCGGGAGCCATTCTAATTTGGTTGTAACCTGAAAAACCATCCATAAAGGAGAAAACCTCATATCTTGCGGTACTGTCAACCAAAATGTCAATGTGAGGTAATGGGAAATCATCTTTCAGAATGGCTTTATTCAAATCCCTGTAGTCTACACACATGCGAACCTTACCATCCTTCTTCAGAATGGGCACAATATTAGCCAACCATAGCGGATACTCGGCAGTGACAAGGAAACCTGCATCAATCTGTTTTTGTACCTCTTCCTTAATCTTTAGAGCCATGTCGGGTCGAGTCCTTCTGAGCTTCTGTTTTACCGGCGGGCACTCTGGCTTCAAAGGTAGACGGTGTTCAACTATAGCAGTGTCCAATCCAGGCATATCTTGATATGACCAAGCAAACAAATCAACAAACTCTCCAAGCAAATCAATAAGTTGTTTCTTCACATCGGGTTTGAGCAGAGCTCCGATTTTCACTTTTCTACGGATTTCTTCTGATCCCAAATTGATTACTTCTACTGGCTCTTGATGAGGTTGGATAGCTTTCTCTTCCTTCTCAAGCAGTCTGGAAATCTCTTCTGGGATATTATCTTCTTCGTCTTCGGCTTCATACACAGGAAACTCAAAATTCGGAGAAGGCAGTGGATCATTATTCCTAGGATGTATTTTATGTAGCAATCTGCGCAAGTGATATGATTTTTAATAAGTTTTTTGTAAAGTGGAAAGTGTGTGTATGCGAGATGCTACTTATTATTTTCCAACGTCGTAAATAAATAAAAACACACATAGGGATGAAAGTAATTTATTGATGATAGCAAAACCAAAAAGACACGCCCAACAGGGTCACCTTTGCCTTGGGCAGAGCAAATGGAATTATTTAAAAGTAAGCCCTAATAATGCAGTTTCGCCTTGGACAGAGCGAAAATTTAAAAACAAATGTTTTACTTAGATATATGAACGACAGCAGGGGCTTCAACCGCACTCCAATTCTTAACCAAAACTCCTGGGGTCACAAAGTCCGGAATATCCTCATCTGAATCTTCCTCGGTGACAGCATAAACTCCAAAGGTATAGTCAAATTCATCTGAAACATTGTCGGGATCTTCCATATAGGGCTCGTAGTCTTCGTAAGGAATGGAGGACCTTGCAGAACCATCTGATATGTAGCCTTCAAGTTCATCCTCTGACACAACATTAATCTGAGGATGATGGACGACTCCTCCACTACGGAACACTTCATTAATCAGCGGAAACCCTTGACTTTTGGTAGTTTGTTGGGCAGAACTGCTGGTGAAACCGAGATCTTCCTTATTTTTGTTCTCTGGCAAAGACAACACCTTTCCCCACATTGTCTGATGACCACTGTTCACTACTCGCTGCGCGTCTTTAAATGATGACATGGATGCCTGAGATTTCCGGACACCCTCGCACACAATAGACAAAGCTTGAAATTGCGTGCCAACCTCTTCCTCAGCTTTGACATACGAGAATGATGACAAGTGACTTACCACCAAAGCCCTTTCCCCATAAACTGTAACTGTTTTTCCCTCAAAGGCATATTTTAATTTCTGATGCAGGGTAGAAGTGACTGCCCCAGCTTCATGTATCCATGGCCTCCCTAACAAACAACTATAGGCGGCACGGATGTCCATGACTTGAAACGTGATCATAAAAGTCTGCAATCCAATAGTCATCGGCAAATCCACCTCACCAATTACCGTTTTCCTTGACCCATCAAAAGCTTTGACAATAACATGACTTGGCCTCATTGGCGGTCCCTGATAGGATAGCTTAGGTAGAGTAGTTCTAGGCATCACATTTAGAGAAGATCCAGTATCGACCAACACACTGGACAGAGATTCGTTTCCGCAGTTCACAGAAATATGTAAAGCCATGTTATGTTTCCTTCCTTCTTCTGGGAGATCATCCTCATTAAAACCCAGATTGTCACATGAAGTAATACTACCAATGATGTTGTCAAACTGCACCATGGTCACATCTTGTTCGACATACGCTTGTTCTAATATTTTCTGGAGCGATTCTCTATGAGCCTCAGAACTCATCAGCAACTGCAACACAGAAATCTTTGACAGGGTTTGCAGGAGCTGGTCTGCGACCTTGTACTCACTCTTCTTTATCACTTTTAGACATTCATCTGAATTGGATAAATTGGATCCACCAGGTTGCCCCACAATCGGATCCTTTGAGCCTGGTTGTTCCAATGAGACCTCTTTTCCTTTCGGCGTTACAGTTGGGTAGACTCGACCACTCCTTGTTACTCTGCTGACATCTGCAATGTTAACTACTGAAGGTATAGTGGGAAAAGGCACTTCCTTTCCATTCTCCAACATCGTAGCGTTGTACCTGTAGGGGATAGCCTTACTGGAAGTATAAGGGATAGGTCCAGGCACATTGATTACCAACGGGGTAACAGCCGGTTTTCTGCTATTATACACGATTTCAATTCGCTCCACTTCTTTAAAGTGAGGCACTATAACACAAACCTCTTCGGCCCTTTCAACTGAAACTTTCTGATCATCATTTGCCAAACATTCTTGAATCATGTTAATAGAGGGTGAACCATGTGGTGGTAACAGGTTAACTTGCACATTAGGGTTGGAATCTTTGAAGGACAGGATTCCGCACTTAATGAGCCTCTGGACGTCTGCTTTCATACTGAAACAACTTTCAATATCGTGCCCTAGAGCACCTTGATGGTAGGAACAAAACTTGTCAGCTCTATAGGAAGGAGGAGGATTTGCAGGAACCATAGGTGGAGCTTTCGTTTGAATATGACCCTTCTGAACCAAAGCTGGAAACAAATCAACATATTTCATAGGAATAGGCTCAAAATTTATCCTTCTATACACACGACCTTGATTGTTGAACGGCCGATTCTGCTGAGAATACTGCGGATTTTGCTGAGGCTGTGACTGTTGAGCATTGGTGGATTGAGATGGTTGACTCGGTTGCGGAGACTGTTGAGGTTGATAAGCGGGAGCATTAAACACTGGCGATACTGCCGCAACTTGGTATGATGGTGAGTACCTCCTTCTAAGTCTCCCTTCCTGCACGGCGTTCACCCCCTGTTCCTTTTTCTTCACGAAACCACTCCCATATTTCTTAACATTACTAGGAGCACTCTCTTTTTTAGCCAATCTTCCTTCACGGACACCTTCTTCCAAGCGCATTCCCATATTGACCATTTTAGTAAAGTCACTGGGTGCACTGGCTACCATCTTCTCATAAAAGAAAGGACCAAGGGTCTTAAGAAAAATCTTGGTCATCTCTTTTTCTTCTAATGGTGGTGTGACTTGCGCGGCCAACTCGCGCCAACGTTGAGCATATTCCTTGAAACTCTCCTTATGTTTCTGCGTCATAGCCCTCAATTGATCGCGGTCAGGAGCCATGTCCACATTATACTTGTACTGCTTGACGAAGGCTCCCCCTAGATCATTGAAAGTTCGAATTTTCGTGCTATCCAGTCCTATATACCACTTGAGCGCAGCGCCCGTCAAACTGTCTTGGAAATAATGAATAAGCAGTTTATCGTTATCAGTCTGGGCGGACATCTTCCTGGCGTACATAATAAGATGACTCTGAGGGCAGGTATTCCCCTTGTATTTCTCAAAATCAGGGACCTTGAATTTCGGTGGGACCTTAACATTTGGAATCAAACACAGCTCAGAAGCACTCTTCCCAAACAAATCCTTCCCACGAAGGGCTTTCAACTCCTTTTGCATCTCAGAAAATTGGTCTTGAAATCCATCCATCCTTTCTTCCAAACCCACAGTTTCAGTCGGCGACCCTTGTAAAATTGGCTCATCCAGAATATACGGAATAGCGTTCACATGTGGAGATGCGGTAGTCATCACAGCAGAAACTACAGGAGTAGCTTGAACAGTGGTCATAGCAGGGATCTTGGACACAGACGGGCGGTAATCGATTGAATAGAAATTGGGAGACAATCCCCACGGGAAGCCTTGAGGCATATTGTAAGATATTTCAGCAACAGAAGACACCATTGGGATCGGTGCTGGCGTCACTTCAGAGATCACAATCCTTGGAACTTCTTGGTTGTTGATCGAGGCTTGATTGGACAAAGCTTCCACTAGACCATTCAACCTCTCCAAACTTTCTTTCAAAACTGCAACTTCATCACGGAGCACTCTGTTCTCTTGCTCTAGTTGATCCATCTTCTGGCGTTGACTAGCCCGAGTGTTGTATCGGTGATTCAGCTTGTCTGCGAAGATGAAACAAGAGTGAGACCCTGGAATGCAAACGATGCTATGCTTATGTAAAATGCAAATGAGTATGAAACTTCAAGAAACTCAAATTGTTTCGGTATTGTAACGTTGGAGAAAAACTTATTTTATTTTGATAATCGAAGCATTACAAAGTAGAGTACTCTTTTAAGAGTTTATTACATTGAACCAAAAGCAAAAGAGAAACTCGGAGATCTACTCCTTACGCTCCTTCTATGCGCGAAGCTCTTTTTCTAACTGACTGACACGTTCTTGTAATTCGGCCTTCTCATTGATGAGTCGATCGACACATTCCTTCCAGGCCATAGTAGCTGGGGGAAAATCATCACTGGTGACAACTCTTGAAGAGGTGTGAGAGGAAAATAAATCCTCTCGCACCTTCCTTTTCCTTGCAAGTTCTACTTCTGGCATCCTCTCAGACTTCTCTTTCTCTACCTTGAGTGTGAAAAACTTGTTCCTCCAAGCGACTTTCAGTTTTCGAGCCTCATCCAAGGCAGCCTTCAACTGATCTACTTCGCTCACGTCAAACCAATCAGGATCATGAAAAGCCAACATCATAGGTTCATGGAAAGGAAACGACATCTTGAGGTCGAGAGCTCTTTCTCGCACCCAATGTAGATATTCTTCAGAGACAGCACAATTGGGGTATCCTAAAGCAGCTTTTCCTTCCTTGTTGACGTATCTCCATGCATAAATTATGACGGTCTTCAGGTCTGGGTCTTCTCCTTCCTTGAGAAAGATCCCTTCTAACAGAGTCTGGTCAGGTACTTCGATCATAGGATGCCCAAATTGGAGACGAGCCAAAGCAGGGTTGTAACTTATGCATCCTTCTCTCCCAATGAGTGGTATGTTAGTGTCGCTATTGCGAAAATCGGCGCCGGCTAAACAGAAGAGTCGCCACCGTGCGTTATTTATCCCACAGGAGGGAAAGGAAACGCTCGAGGTAAACCTAACGCAAAGACGGGAAAGGTATGGTCATCGCAACCAAAACCTGGATTCGGGAGTCGGTTACGCAAGGGGAAGGTATTAGCACCCCTCACATCCGTCGTACTCGACGGGATCCACGCTTTTTTTCGGGTATGGATTGTTATTCTATCTAAACTAAGGGTTAAGGGTTAAAAGAAAAGAAAATGACTCGGCAAAGTATCGCACTTTATGCCTACGTATTCCCGTCTGGAACGAGAAATCAGAGTCAACGTAGTTCGCCTACCTACAGGAAAGGAGGGGAAGGTTGCTCGCTAGGATATCGCATCCTATGCCTACGTACTTTCATACAGCATGAAAGATCAGAGCAAACGTAGTTCGGGCCACGTACGACACCAGGTCTGTCTTGATTGTTTTTATTCCTTCTGAAAAAGGTTTTCTGATTAACAGTCCAAGCGGACAAAAATGACGTTTTGATGAGTTCACGTTCTTTTACGGAAGAAGTGTCTTTTATTGTGTTTGAAATATTTATTGTGTTTTTCTGTTTGTTTTGAGAAAGAAGAGACAGAACTCTAACCTACGGTTGCGAAGGGAATCAAACTAACCTAATGTTATCATGCATGAGTTAAGACCTAATGTCTATCATGCTCCTCTCTTGCACAGAGAGAAACAGAGACCCTAAGGGAATAGACGGAAACATAAACAATAGCATATATATACAATAAAGCAGTAAAATGCATGAATGCAGCAGTACAAGCGAGGCAAGGGAGTCCCACTCAACCTCGAACCTAGAAAACAATAGGCAAAAGTGAACAGACTTCACTTTCAACCTCACAGGGTAAACAGCAAACAATACAGTCAGGGAAAACCAAGCAATACATCAGAAATAAACAGCAAAAAAGAAACAGCCACAACAGCTCTGCACCAACACCTGTCTTCAAGTCATCATCAATCAACTACAAGCTTCAGCAAGCATCAATCTCCATCTCCACAGCCTTCAAGCAAGGTCTTTGATTATCAGTCTTCCATCTGCAATGGCTTGTCTTCAAGTCTTAATCTCCAAGCTGAGGAATCAATCACAAGAGTGAACTGGGTGTTAAGCAATTAGTTGACTACCAAAGGTGGCAAACATACTGCTATCAACACATAGGATATTTTCTCTCAAGAGTTCTATCTCTTAGACACTATCACCAAGCCTTCCAAAGGAAGGGGGTGAATGTCTTAGAGAGACTCTACATCACAGAGAAGGAATGGATGCAGACAAGGCATTCCATATTTGAGAATCAAGTTTTCTGCTCTAGAGCTCTGCCTAGCTCCTAAACCCTATACTCCTCAACAGCTGCCAGCAAAGGATGCTCCTCATCAACTCTGGAAGTTGGTCTTCATTCTCTGATCTCCAGTGGCTTCATCAACAAGTCTTCAGCTCTCCCAATCCCCAAGCAAACCCAAATACCCCACACAGACAAATAATAATCCCCAGAGACGGCACACCACACCAGTCAAGCAAATATAGACAGTACTAATAGCAGTAGGGGAATCCTAATAATTTCTAAGGGATCTATTAACTACCCATAACCCCTATAGTCCCATATCCCAAAAATTCAACCTCTAACTCCTAAGGGAAATGAACTAATTCACCTATGTTATCACCTAAATCCTAATTTTGGTCATGTTATTCACACCTAAACAAATCACCTAAAATTAAGTCCTAAAAATATGAACTAAATTTTATATACAAGATAAAGGTCTAAACTAATCATCCTAAAAAGAATGGATTAAAAAAGTTAAAGCATCTAATCAAACTAAAATTACCAATTTCATGTATCAAACTAAATGATATTTACACCTATTTAAAAGAAAAATATGCCAAAAATATGAAGACAAAATGAAATATTAATTTTTTTGAATGGTAATTTTCTTGACAAAAATATGAGCAATGTGCAAAAAGAACCAATTAAAATCATGCATTTTTCTATTTTTTATGATTTTTCAAAGAATTAAAATTTTTGAAAGAAATTAAATGGAATTAATATGAGATGAGGGGTGCCATGAGTAATGGAAATCAGTTAAAACAATAGAATGGGCCCAGACTGGGGGGCGCGCATAGCAAGCGCGTCTGGGCCCATATGCATTCAGAAAATAACAAAAATTAAAAAAAAAAAAAAGAGAAAACGGTGCAGATAGCGAAAGTTTCAGTTAAACTCCTATTGGGCCTGCATTTGGGGGGTGTCATTAGCATGATAATTCAAAGCCCAGTCAGAAGCTATTAGTGAAACGGTGCGTTGAGACTTCATGGTTTCCCTCCGTTTTGAACTTCAAACCACAACCATTGGATCCAGAACCAAGTCCAAGTCAAAGTCATGATCGTGTGGCCCCCAGGTCGTCTTCAACCTCCAGCAAACCCTAAGTCCTGAAAACCCTAACCATGCACGAAATCTTACACTCCTCTGTTCTCCCTCGTCTCTCCATGGATTCATTCGATGTCAAGAGCAAAATTGCTCTCCTTCTTCCCCTCTACACAGCCATATCAATAATTCTTTCTAAAACTCAACCATAAATTGAACCCGATGAGTATAACAGTTTGGTTCCACCATAATCACCTGATATCAAATCTCCCAATGCTTGCTTAATTCTATCCTAACATAATCTACATCTCACACTGATCATTCCAAGCTATTAACTTAAGATTATCTTGCAATATTCTAAGAGTTACAAGCTCCAACAGTTTGTGCACACCATTAACAACCTTCATGAAACCTCTCCAAACTTGGTGAAATTCATCATCTAACTTATCTTAACCGTTCTATGCTAACAAATCACCATGATTCTTCCTAAAACAGGAAATTCGAAGAGGAAACTAACCTGGTGTAAAATGAAGAAAACAGCTATGGAACTCTCTGATCTGGTGCTTGTAATGAATGGAAATTGATCAGGGAACTTGTTCTTGAATTCTGTATGCAGAAATTCTGACTCAAACCTCTTGGATCTTGTGATTGAAACTTTCTTGCTTCTTGGATGATTCACTTGTATGGCATGAGTTCTCCTCAAATCAACCAAATGCTTGTGTGAAATGTGATCTATGAATGATGGTGATGAAGATCAGATCAAGAAAAATGGAGATTGATAGAGATTTGAGAGAGTTTGAATTGATTTTGCAAAATGGAGGATTGGTGTATAACTTGTGTTTTGATCAATGTGATTCACCAACCATGGCATGAAGCCACTCCATACAATATATAGATGCCATTGGAAAGTCCTAGAACCTTGGAGAAACTTCCCATGCACAATTTCCCTTGAATTTGGATTATGTAACTTTCATTGTAAGTAACCATGCATAACTTCTAAATCTTGAACCATACTCAAAATTCTACTTTTGCCAATGTTCTCAAAATGATTTTTCCAATCAAAATGACCTATAATTCCACCTCATTTGGCCAAAATATGAAAAATCTCCATTTTAGGTCATTTTTTATTCATTAAATTCACCAATTTTGAAACCTTGAGCTATGAGCTTTTCCAATCTTTCATGACCACTTTTCTAGACTAAAAATGTCATTTGGAACAAGTTTGATGTTGTGAAGTTTTTCATTTGAAGCTTCCTTGTATGAGTTTTGGGCATAGGCTTGAAATGACCTGTAATTCTCAGATGACCAAAATACCCTTTGCTTGCCAAGACCATAAGTAGAGTTCCACAAATCATATGAAGGAATACCATACCTTTCTAGAAATCTAAGACAATGAGTAACAACTCTTATGTTGACCATAAATTCATTTGAAATCTCCTTGAGGGGTAAAAATTGCTTGGAAGTCAAGTCACTTTCACAGACAAAATTTCAGATACCTCAGATGACCTGTAACTTGCAAGGACCATAACTTGAGTTCTATAAATCTCCTTGATGTCTTCCACCACTCAAATTAAATGTCTTGAGATCCTCTACAAGTTTCATGTTGACCAAGGATCCATTTGAAGCTTGCATTTTGACTTATCTTGCTTGGAAATTTGACCTAAACTAGGGGATTTTACACAGAAACCCTAATTTAGAAACTCCTCTTCTCCTTGATTTCTCTTGATTTATTCTTATCATAACACCATATCCTTTTCTATATATCAAATGATG
The DNA here is from genome assembly GCA_963859935.3 of Lathyrus sativus. Taxonomy (NCBI): domain Eukaryota; kingdom Viridiplantae; phylum Streptophyta; class Magnoliopsida; order Fabales; family Fabaceae; genus Lathyrus; species Lathyrus sativus. The sequence continues at coordinate 352,937,666 of OZ012739.1, read as the reverse complement.
AACCCCACATTTCTCCAATAGACCTCAATGCCTTTCAATCAATCAATTGACCTAGGGTTGACCCAGATGAAACCCTAGTTGACTGTCTTCAACTGCAATTCTTGTGATCATATCAATGACTTGTCTCCTTCTTCAAATGACTTTCTAAGTCCTCTATGATGCCCACATACTCTCCATGCTCAGCCCACAACTCATAATTTCTTTGATGATCCCCAGATACCCTCAGATAGGAGATAGATGCACTGCTTGATCTATTGATCTCTTTAGCTTTCAAATTCTTTCTGATGACTTGAAGGAGCTTGGATTAGAATAATAACCTCTTGATAGGCTCATAGAGATGAGAATAATGATTGGTCCCTGTTGGATGATTTGCTATGCTATTCTATGCTATGCAGATGATTAGGCTATGTACATGACTCTATATGCAAATGCTAATGCAATTGAAACATAAACCCAGTGAATTAGGTTGAGCAAATTTTAGGGTGCAACAGCTGCCCCTATTCAAGCGACTTGGACCCGATTGGGTGAAGAGCGAACGGCCTTCAAACATTCGAGGTACGAGACGGTTGAATACTAAGAACCCGGAAATTTGCCAACCGCAGAAATAAACTGTACAAAAGTAAACAACACCACTGCTTGGGGAACGACATTCATCAACTGAATCCGACTGTTTACAGCAACCCACTGATCTCGTGCTGGGGATTATTTTCATCATCCTGAAAAAGATTCTATCATCGAAGAACTTGTCCACGTTAGGACTCTTGTTTCGTCAACACGAGGAAATCCTAACTAAAACTTGTCCACGTTAGGACTCCACCTGCCGTCAACCCGGAAAAATCTCGGCAACTTCGCTGGGGATAATTTGTCTGCATTTCATCAGAAATAAATCGTCCACGTTAGGAATAAACTCTTCCACGTTAGGAATACACCGTCCACGTAAGGAATCATCTCTTCTGCATCTGTCCACGTCAGGACTAAACTCTTCCACGTAAGGAACACATCTTTTTTTCACATAAGGAATCACATCTGTTCTGAACCGGTCCACGTCAGGACTAAACTTCTTTCCACATTAGGACCTACCTTTCCACGTAAGGAATACATTGTCCACGTTAGGACCCGCCTTTCCACATTAGGAATAACCTCTTTCCACGTAAGGAATAAGCTTCGTCTTCTTTCCACGTAAGGAAACACTCTTCTTTTCTGAATCTGTCCACGTCAGGACTAAACTTTCCACGTAAGGAATGCCATCTTTCCACGTAAGGAATCAATCTTTATCTTGATCCGTCCACGTAAGGACTTCATCTTTCCACGTAAGGAATAACTTTCTTCTTTCCACGTGAGGAATACTTCTTTTCCACGTAAGGAATCAAATCTCTTTCCACGTAAGGAATCAATCTCGATCTTGATTTGTCCACGTAAGGACTCCCATCTTTCCACGTAAGGAAACGATCTTGATCTGTCCACGTAAGGACTCCAATCTTTCCACGTAAGGAATACAATTTTACTCGATCTGTCCACGTAAGGACTCCAACTTGATATGTCCACGTAAGGACTCCAATCTTTCCACGTAAGGAAACAGTCTCATCTTGATTTTTCCACGTCAGGACTCACCTCCTGACTCGCTGAGGAAAAAACTTGTCCACGTCAGGACTCCTGCTACGGCAACACGGAGGAATATAAATCTGTCCACGTCAGGACTCACCTCTTGACCTGCTGAAGGAAAACTTGTCCACGTCAGGACTTGCGCGTCTTCGACTTGCTGGGGAAATGAAACTTGTCCACGTCAGGACTCACGCTTCACTAACACAAAGAGAGATAAATTTGTCCACGTCAGGACGCACCTTTCGCCATTACGAATAAAGATATCTGTTGCAAATAAATGGTCCACGTCAGGACACCAACACGAAGAGTAATCAACTTTGTCCACGTCAGGACTTCACATTCCATCAATACCAAGAAATCAAATCTGTCCACGTTAGGACTAGCACATGTCGTCAACTTGAGGAAATCAATCTGTCCACGTTAGGACTCATGCTTCCCTAGCACGTAGAAAACCTGTCGATAAAATTGTCCACATTAGGACTCATTTTTCATTGGCCCCAAACCACAAACTTCTTAGCACCGACGTGACAGCGACTCTGAGGCGGACTCTACTGGGGATATCTGGAAACCAAACTATCGGGCGCCTGTTCTGATAACCGGCGGCAGCCTCTGAAATTCTGGTTCATGAAAACTTTCGATGACAAATAACTCTGCTTGGGAATGAGGAGAGCTTTCGCCTACTAACTCTGGCGGGGAAAACAAGAGAAATGCACACAAGTAACTCTGCTCGGAGACAAAGAGAACTTCATCATGATAACTCTGTGGGGGAATAATGCCAAAGCTGACACTTTCGTTGAATATCTCACGTCGAGATCTTGAATGCTTGGTAATTTATTTGAGCAAGAGCTCCTTTCACCTGCAAGAGAGCAACACTTGAAACAAACAGTTAGCCGACCTGGTTCATGTTTCAAAATGCATGTGTTTGACAATGATGCAATGCTCCATTCGACATGGAAATGCTACGCGTTTTTATTTGGTGGATGCAAATATGACACTATATGCCAATGCAAATGCAGACTCGAACTGTTGGGATACAGGAAATCGCTTCAGCAAAATAAATGCTGAAGACAATGCCGACTCCACTGGGGATAGCCAGGTGCTACAGAATTATTCCAGCAAAATAAATGCTGGAAGAGTGAAGTCGACTCAGCTCAGAAGTTGGGAACTTAAACCAAGCACCTTATTGAAGTAACACCCTGCTGGGGAATATAACTCTGCTGGAGAATAGCAAATACGCCCGGTATGATTGGACTTCTGCTGGAGAGTGAACAGGTATCACACGGTATTCTGACAAAATAAATGCCAAGACGCAACCAACTCTGCCGAGGAGAGTCTTAATCTTCACGTTCCACTGGGAGGGATGAAAATACTTGCTGAAAAGAAAACTCCACTGGGGACGAACCAATTCTCTTGGGAAAAATCAGCTGACTCCACTGGGGGAGAGTGAGTGACCCTGCGGGGAAAAGTAACTGCCTGAATACAGCTCACCAATTGGAAATATTAATCTTCTGCGGCTAAACCACTCTGCTTGAGACGCACTGTCTGAACACAGCCTGCAATCTTGGAATCGCCACATTCTGCTGAGTATAAACGACTTTGTTGGAGAATGCCCTCTGGCACAAGCTACGACTAGCTGGGGAACTTGATCCTTCTCATTAAGGGACATTGCTGCCTTGGAAGCACGACCTGTGTGGGGAGCGAGCCTTTTATTACTGCAATCTTTTGATCGTCCTCTTTTACGGCTATGAACCCTGCAACCAGACAAACAAGACAAGACAAGTCTATACAACCAAATCTATTCAGGTTAGCGCTAGTGACGTCATTTTCAGTTAATTCAAAGTTTTAACAATTATTGGCAAGGGCCAGTGACGTTATGCACATGCTAGTTTCATTAACCCTAGGCGTTTTATCATGCATAAAACAGTAAAGAACCAGCATCAAACACTGAATAACATATTTTATTGATAGGGCCCCTGGATGGGCGGAGTTTTTTGTACATGGGATGTAACTCCTGAAAAGAGGAAGCTACGCACAACAAATATACAAATATGCACAAGAAGCATAAATATATTGACAAATTAAATTTGTACACATGTCGGCAACGGGATGCAGACGAACATCACGAACTGATCCTCCTATGACTCGCCCGACTCTAACGCTTTCCCGGTATCCACACTTCCGAAGAGATTGTATCTGATAATCGACCCCTCGAGCATATTCTCCCGCACCAATGCTCCATGCAGTATCGAATTCGGACCGCAGTCATTTGCTTTTCAAATCCCTAACTTTTGCGTGAACCGCCCTTTACGGGTTTTCAGTTCACCGGGATACCCTTTTTTGCCGAAGCCGCCCAGTGTAGGTTTTCAACTTCGCGGGTGTACATTTTTTCATTTTATCCCTAATTTTTGCCCGAACCTTTCATTTTGTTTTTGGTTTGCCAGGATGCCCCATTTTTGCCTGGACTCTCTTTTTTTGTCCAGCGGGTCAATTTTTAAGCAAAGTATTTTTTAACTGCGTCCGAATTCACAGGCGACGTAAAGTCTTCACCGTCCATGGTGGACAACAACAAAGCTCCTCCGGAAAAGACTTTTCTGACAACGTATGGCCCTTCGTAGTTAGGGGTCCACTTGCCCCTGTGATCTGCCTGCGGCGGGAGAATCCTCTTTAGCACAAGGTCGCCCGTCTGAAAGCTCCGAGGATGTATCTTCTTATCATATGCTTTCTTCATTCGGTTCTGGTACAAACGATCGTATGCTAGAGAAGCTAGCCTCTTCTCATCCATTAAGCTCATCTGGTTCAACCTGTTCTTCACCCATTCTGCCTCGTCTAGTTGGACATCTCGTAATACTCTCAATGAAGGAATCTCAACTTCCAGTGGTAGCACTGCTTCCATTCCATATACCAACGAGAACGGGTTGCCCCGGTTGATGTGCGTACCGTCGTACGATAACCGTGCAAAGCAAAAGGTAGCATCTCATGCCAATCCTTATAGGTCACCACCATCTTTTGAACGATCTTCTTTATATTCTTGTTGGCTGCTTCAACAGCGCCATTCATCTTGGGTCGGTAAGGGTAGGAGTTGTGATGTTCGATCTTGAAATTCTGACAGAGCTCCTTCATCATTTTGTTATTTAGGTTTGAACCGTTATCAGTGATTATCCTCTCGGGGATCCCATATCGGCAAATGATATCTCTCTTGATGAATCTGGCCACCACCTGCTTAGTTACATTTGCATAAGACGCCGCTTCTACCCACTTGGTGAAATAATCGATTGCTACTAGAATGAACCGGTGCCCATTAGAAGCTGTCAGCTCGATCTTTCCAATCATATCGATTCCCCACATCGAGAATGGCCATGGCGATGACATCACATTCAGAGGACTCGGAGGCACATGGATTTTATCAGCATAGATTTGGCATTTGTGGCACTTCCTCGCAAACTTGAAACAATCAGTTTCCATAGTCAGCCAAAAATAACCTGCCCGCAGCAGCTTCCTCGTCATAGCATGCCCACCAGCATGTGTACCAAAGGTACCTTCATGTATTTCCTCCATGAGCAGCTTTGCCTCTTTTTCATCTATGCAACGCAACAGCACCAAGTCGTGGTTTCTTCTGTATAAGACACCGTCCGGATTCAAATAAAAATTCCCCACCAATCTCCTGAGAGTCTTCTGATCCTGACTGGATGCCCCAGCCGGATACTCTTTGTTCTTCAGGAAGTTAAGGATATCAAAATACCACGGTTTATCATCGGATGCTTCGTCAATAGCAAACACAAAGGCTGGTCTGTCAAGCCGAGAGATAACGATGCTGGGAGCCTCGTTCCAGAAGTTGACTTTGTACATGGAAGACAAAGTGGCTAGGGCGTCAGCCATTTGATTCTCTGCTCGCGGCACATGATGCAATTCAACCTTGTCAAAGAAAGGCAACAATCTCCTTGCATAGTTCATGTAATGTATTAAATTGGGCTGCCGTGTCTCCCATTCTCCTTTTATCTGATTCACTACCAGAGCTGAGTCTCCGTATACGTCTAGATTTTTGATTCGCAAATCAATGGCTTCTTCAAGCCCCATAATACAAGCTTCGTATTCGGCTTCACTATTGGTAACTGCAAAGGTCAATCGAGCAGTAAACGGGATGTGCGACCCGTGTGGAGTAGTAATGATTGCCCCTATTCCGCTACCGTAAGCGTTTACAGCCCCGTCAAAGATCAACTTCCATTTGGAACCCAATTCTAGTCCTTCGTCTGGCAACGACTCTTGACAATCTTTCATCTTTAGGTACATGATATCCTCGTCAGGAAAATCAAACCTCATCGATTGGTAATCCTCAATAGGCTGCTCCGCCAAGGACTCAGACAGTACACTCCCCTTTATAGCCTTCTGCGAGACATATTGGATGTCATATTCCGTCAAGACCATCTGCCAACGGGCAACCCTCCCTGATAACGCCTGCTTTTCGAATACATATTTGATAGAATCCATCTTCGAGATGAGCTTGGTTGTATGATCCAGCATGTATTGCCTCAAACGCTTGGCGGCCCAGGCTAGCGCGCAACAAGTTTTTTCAAGCATTGAATATCGAGATTCACACTCAGTAAATTTCTTACTCAAGTAGTATATTGCATGCTCTTTTCTTCCTGTCTCATCGTGTTGACCGAGAACACAACCCATACTCCCCTCAAGAACTGTCAAATACATAATCAAGGGTCTCCCTGCCACCGGGGGTATCAAAATAGGAGGCTCCTGCAAATACTGCTTTATTTTATCGAACGCCTTTTGACAATTTTCGTTCCATGTTACAGCTTGATCTTTCTTCAACAGCTTGAATAATGGTTCACACGTAGCAGTTAGGTGAGATATGAACCGGGCAATGTAGTTCAACCTCCCTAAAAACCTGCGCACCTCCTTTTCTGTTTTAGGCGTCGACATCTCTTGAATTGCTTTTATTTTAGCAGGATCAACCTCTATCCCCTTTTCACTTACGATAAACCCCAGCAGTTTACCCGATCTCACCCCGAAGGTGCACTTGTTAGGGTTCAGTCTCAGCCTGAACTTCCTAAGCCTTTTGAATAACTTCAGCAGATTTACCAGATGCTCTTCCTCCATCTGGGATTTGGCAATCATATCGTCAACATAAACTTCGATCTCCTTATGCATCATATCATGAAAAAGAGTCGTCATTGCACGCTGATACGTTGCCCCAGCATTCTTTAATCCGAAGGGCATCACTTTGTAACAAAATGTTCCCCAAGGCGTTATGAAAGTAGTCTTCTCCATGTCCTCTGGCGCCATTTTAATCTGATTATAGCCTGAGAAGCCGTCCATGAAGGAGAATACGGAGTATTGAGCAGTGTTGTCGACTAGGACATCGATATGAGGAAGTGGAAAATCGTCTTTTGGGCTCGCTTTGTTCAAGTCACGGTAATCTACGCACATTCTCACTTTACCGTCTTTCTTGGGCACTGGTACAATGTTAGCGACCCATGAGGGATATTTTGTCACAGCTAGGAAACCAGCATCCCACTGTTTTTGAACCTCCTCCTTAATCTTCACTGCCATATCGGGTCTAGTTCTGCGAAGCTTTTGCTTGACCGGCGGGCATTCTTCCTTCAACGGCAGACGGTGCACAACCATATCTGTATCAAGCCCTGGCATATCTTCATACGACCAAGCGAACACATCACTATACTCTATGAGCATTTCAACCAGTCTTCGCTTGACGTCGCTCTGCAGCGCGGCTCCTATACGAATGTTCTTTCCAACCCCTTCCGACCCCAGGTTAATAATTTCGATGACCTCTTCGTGAGGCAGAATGACTCTTTCTTCTTGCTTCACCAACCAAGACAATTCTTCGGGAACGTCGCCATCTTCAACAATCTCTTCTTCGGCCTGAAATACCGGATGCTCAAAGTCGGGACGAGTCATAGGTGGTTCAAGGATGTCATCTGAAAATGTTATCCTGCAAAAGGAATGGTTAAATGCTTCAAAATGCGTATAAAGCGAATAACCACGTTGCCATTTTATTGAAAAATACAAAACCTGAAAAACAGAGATCGAAATATTTGCACATGAAAAAAACGCCATTTATTTAATGATAAACACGCAATGTTCATAACAGCACATCCCTAAGCAAATCCTGACGCCCCGGGCAAGACACCAGATTGTTCAACAATTAATAAAACAAAACATTACTGTTTAAGAGTCACAGGAACAAGCTCCTGAATAGACCAGTTGCACAATCCCTGTCCTGGCACGCTTGGCTGGATCCAGGTGTCCATATCGCAATCGTTGTCTCCTTCGTCAGACTCTGAAGCAGCATTGACGGTCTCATGACATACTCCACTGGCAGAGATGGTTATTGGCCCTCTGAAACGGGGTGCCCCCACAGCAGGTGTTGATGACGACGGTTGGTATCCAAGCCCGAATCGGTCCATCTTCACAGGAATATCCAGCACTTTGCCCCAACCCTTTGTCTCTCCTGCCTCTACTAGAGCTTGAGCTTCTTTATATGACGAGACAACTATCTCCGACGCTTTGCTCGGCCCGGGACCTTTGTCCTTGATGCGCAACCCTTCAAATGCCTGGCAGGGTGTTTCGTGAATCTCTCCATCGACCTCCACATACTTAAATGACGACAGATGGCTGACCAGGATGTCTTCTTCTCCGCATACGGTGACCACGCTGTCTCCCACCATATATTTCAACTTCTGATGCAGGGTAGACATGACTGCCCCAGCCCCATGGATCCAGGGTCTTCCGAGCAGGCAGCTGTATGCAGGCTGGATGTCCATGATATAAAACTCAGTCGCGAAAACCTCCGGCCCCACCTGTAGAGGCAATGTTATAGATCCAAAAACTGTTCGCCGCGTGCCATCAAACGCCCTAACCACCAAGTCACTGGGCGTGCACAAGATTCCTCTGACATCTAGCTTCATCATCGCTTTCTTGGGCAGCACATTCAAAGACGATCCGGTATCGACCAATACATGAGACATGACTGATCCTCTACATTCCACAGATACGTGCAGCGCCATATTATGATCTCTCCCCTTTGGGGTCAAATCGAAGTCTGTAAAGCCCAAGCTATGGCCTGCATTCACATGTGCTAACACTCCTTCTAGCTGATTTACGGAAACATCTTGGGGTACGAAGGAAGTATCCAGGACTTTCAACAAAGCATTTCGGTGAGCTTCAGAACACAATAGCAACGACAGGATAGATATCTTTGAAGGGGTCTGTTGCAGATGCTCCACAATCTTATAATCACTTTTTCGAATCAAGCGCATGAACTCTTCCACATCCTTCGATGCCGATTCTTTTCCGCTTGCCTGCACAGGGACGTTCTCAACCATCTTTCCTTTTCCCTTTGCCAGTCGCTCAGCCTCTACTTCAGGCGATATGAAGATCCTACCACTCCTTGTCATACCTCCGGAACCAACAACGTTGTCTACAGTCTCGGCTGGCTGCTTGTTAACATCAATCTTTATTCCGTCACAATACACTTCCAATCCATATGACCATGAGACTGATTTTGTGCTCTCGTACGGAATTGGCCTGGCCTTAGTGATTGTAATTGGCGGTCGCTGAACCGGTGCCGTGATAGTGATTGTCTTTCGATGATTCGTTACAGTGGCCACATCACTCTAATCACCTGCTAATGCCCCTGCAGGTTCTTCAGTTGCTGCTTGGTCAAACTGCAATGTACCGCCATCTATTAAAGCCTGAATACCTTTCTTTAAGTCATCACACCCCCCAGCTAGGGTCCAACATTCTAAGCAATACTCGTCACATCCTGGATAGACACCCCCTTGCAACAGTCGGCTCTTTATCTCGCCCAACGGCGTCTTTAAATCCTCGACATTCATAATCAGATTCAACCCTTCCTCAGTCAGAATGGCGTTTGCCCCATGGTTAGGCATGGGCTTCTGCACTATATTTGGACCCGCCGTTCCAAAATTGATAGCCTTACTGTCCAATAGATCCTGCACAACATGCTTGAAAGCATGGCAACCCTCTACGTCGTGGCCCGGAGCCCCAGAGTGGAACTCACAGTGCCTGCTTGCATCATAACCATACGGAGGAGTTCCCGTAATAGGCGCCAGAGTTCTTTTCTCTACCAAGTTCAGACCCAGTAGTGTTTGCAACAGATCGGCGTACGTTGAGGGAGGTTTCTCAAACACTCTCCTTGGTTTACCACCCTGGAATCTTCGCTGAGCAGGCTGTGCCCCCTGCTGTGGCTGTTGTTGTTGCTGTTGTTGCATTGGTTGCTGCTGAAACGGTTGTTGTTGAAACGGAATAGTAACACTCGCCACCTGCTGCGGCTGATGATACTGGTTTCGACCTCTGCCTCGGCCTCCAAACACTGCGCTTGCATCGCCCTGACGGCGCCCACCAAAAGCCTTCCTGTTACTGCCAGATGCAGTTGATTCCTCAGCCTGGAATCGGCCCTTCTTAATGTTGCTTTCAATCTTTTCTCCCATCAAAATTAAGTCTGAGAAACTGGCCAAAGATGTGTGAAACAACTTGTCATAAAACATGCCTGTGAATGTGCCGATGAACATGTCGTTCATTTCCTTGTCTTCTAAAGGAGGACGGACCCTGGCAGCCATGTCGCGCCATCTTTGCGCATACTCTTTAAAGCTCTCACCCTTCTTCTGAGACAGTCCTTGCAATTGGACCCGGTTGGGTGCCAAGTCGCTGTTATACTTGTAGTGAGCTACAAATGCCTCTGCCAGCTGCTTCCACGTCTTTATATTAGTTGGCTCCAATCCCATATACCACTCGAGGGAAGGGCCCGACAAACTATCTTGAAAGAAATGCATTAGCATCCTCTCATCAGTTGAGTACGCAGACATTCTTCGGTAATAAGACCGCACGTGCACTTTCGGGCAGGTGTCCCCTTTATACTTATCATATGTAGGAGCTTTGAATTTGATCGGCACCCTCAAGCCAGGTACCAGACCCATTGTTGACATGTCTAAGCCTACAGCACTTTGATTTACGACCCCCCTCATCTGCTCTTCCAGCATTCTGATCCTCTGGGAGTCATCCATCGGCCCTTCGAAACCTCCGCCGGAGAAAGCGTCCTCCTGCTGATCTTCCTGCCACATACCATTCCCAGCTCCATACCCATCGTGTCCATTGTTACGACCAGCTCTGGTTTGATTCATTACCGGGCCTCGCACCCTGTTACCGTATCCCGGAGCAACTCCAGCAGGTCCAAAAGTCATCAAACCAGCGCCGTTTCCATTTCCGAAACCTCCGTAACCCTGATTAGTCACGCCAAAACCGTCCTGCCCAAAACCTTGAGCATTGAAACCATATTTCCCAGCATTATCGAATCCCTGGTCATTGAACCCGAATCCAGCATTGCCGAAGCCGTTGCCTCCCATATTATCACCCAAGTTGATATCACCAAGCCCGACGTTATGGACAGCAGTCTCGTTCCCAACTCCAACGTTACCGTTCCCAGCAGCGGTACCGTTGTTGACATTAGCAGCAGGTATATTGACTACAGGTGGAGCCACTGGCGTGGGAGTGCCATCCCCATGAACAGTGTCGACTCGCACAGACTAATGATCTTCATTCCCATGCCCAGAATTCCTTGCCAACAGAGGTTGCACCATAGCTTGCAAATTCTCCTGACCTTTTGCAATAGTCTCCATGGTCTGCATGAAGAGTGCCAACTTCTCACGCATATCTTGCATCTCGTTCTGCATTTGATCCATGATTCTTCGACAGTTGGTGCGAGTGGAGTAGCGGTGTGGGCGCTGATCTGCAATCCTGAAAAAGACCTGGTACAGAGCAGGAAATAAGATACCATCCAATGATTACCTGTAATGCAATATGAATATGAATGCAATGCAATGTGTGTGTCTGTGCATTAGGGAATATCATTCCCCGATTCTAGTGTGAAGGTGCCAGTGCAGTGACAGTTCTAGCAATATGAAGATCGGAGCTGAATCATAGAAAGCCTCATATATTGCAGAGAAATCCAATAAGCCAAGAATACAATATCACTGAGTACAATAAGAAGGCATGACCTCAACCAACAATCCTGGTGATGGTCAGCACCATGCAAATAAAGCATATAAGTTAATACATGAAATGATCAAGTACTCCCATAAGCCCGGTACTCTTCTATTAACTTCTTGGTCTCTGGATGACCTGGTCGGGTAAGCAGCCCTTCGACAAGCTGGTTTCTTCGTTTGAGAACGCGTCGCACATCACCAGCAGTTTCTTCCCATGCCCCTTCTCCGAAGCGATCCTCTAGCTTCCGCTTCTGAGACACCGCTTCATTCCTGCCTTCGATGGCTTTGTTCAATGCATTCTGGAGACTATACCGGGTCATCACTTCTTCTTCACACTTCTTGGTGCTAGCCTTCAACTGCTCTTTGAGGTCAGAGATTTGCTGCTTCAACTTATCTTCCCTCTTTTTGTTGTTGGTCAGCGTAGCATTCCAAGTCTTATTGCAAGAGGAGATTTCTCGGTGCGCTGCGTCGAGTGCTTTCTTTTTGGATTCCAGCATGTCATGGGAGCTTCTGAACTCTTGCCCCAGACGTTCGCGCTTCTTCTTCTCCTCAGTCAACTCAGCCCCTAATCTGTTTACTAGCTCGATCTGCTGTTGGAAAGCATGCACGGCCTTGTTTTTCTCACTGCGTATCTGAGCTAGCTCTTGCTCTAACCCTTCATTGATCTTCATCAAGGCTTCTTTTTCTTTCACAACTTGCTCGTAGGCCTCCCTAGAAACGGTGGTTGGCTCTTCCACAGGAACATGAACAGGGACTGGTGCAGCTGGAAACGGCATCAGTAGTTGTCTTGCTCTCTCCTGAATCCAAACTCTGTATGGTGCATAAGCCTGACAGTCATTCTTCCCCAACAGTGGTTTCCCTTTTCTGTTAATACGCATCCAGGCATGCCGAAGCTTGGCTAGTAACTCTCCACTCAAATCTCCGGTGAAGTACAGAGATTCCTGTACTTCCTCCTCCTGAGGTGGGTTCTTCAGCGCATATCCAAACTGGCGGACGAATAGGGATGGGTTGTAATTGATACACCCTTTTCTTCCTATTAAAGGAACATTAGGATACCCCGAACAACTGAAAATAAGCTCAGACCCCAGCAAGTCTCGATCGAACCACTCAACGTCTTCGGAAGATAGCCTCATCATGCGCTCTGGCCAGTCAGATGTAGCTGCACTATCCACAAAAGGTCCCTTCAAGGGAAGATGGCTCTTAAACCACATGTACAGCAAAGGCACGCAACAAGAGACGTTCTTGCCTCTCCTGTTCTCATTTCTGTAGTGCATCAAATGGTAGAAGTCACCGATCAGTGTAGGCACCGGGTTGCCAGCAGCAAACAGATGAAATGCATCCATGTCCACGAAGTTTGGGAAATTGGGAAACAACACTATCCCATAAATGCATAGAGCCAAAATAGCGTTAAAGACCACCCAACACCCATTCTTGGCGTACTCTTGAGCCTTACCAACCAGAAACTGGAGAGAGAAACCTGGAACCCCTCGCCAAGAAGTCATCAGCAGCTCAGAAGCATTCATATGCAAGGCCTTAGCTAAATCCTCCAACTTGGGCTCAGCGGTAGAGTGAATAAAAGGAACTGCATTCTGAACTGGCAGCTTAGTAAACTCTACATACTCCTCCATGGTAGGCCCCAAAATAAAGTCAGCAAACGTGAAACATCTCAAAGCCGGGTCATAGAATTGCATCAGCGTATACAGCCCATTCAATTCATCGTCAGTGGATTTGCGAACCAATCTCAACAGTCGTCCGTAACTCTGCCTGAAGCCTCTACGGACATCCTCATCTGCAAGAGAAATCAGACCCAGGAGTGGAGTGATATCAGGAATATGTAGCTTATAGGCAACTGTCATCCTCAAACCAGCCATGATCGATACTCAGAAGTCCAGACACTAGAACCGGGGGATATGCAAATGCACTTGCAGCACAGACACACGTTAATGGGATGCAAGGATAATGGGTATGCAGACGATGCAATGCAAGTAACATGCAACAGGGACCAAGTGCCATAGCTGAGAAGCCTAAACCATATCAAAAGTCTCAGATAGACCCTCCAATACTCATCAACCCTGGTCTCAGATAGACCCAATACAAAGCTCCAACTGGTCTCTGACAGACCTCAAACCATAACTCCAACTGGTCTCTGGTAGACCTCAAATCAAAACTCTGACTGGTCTCTGATAGACCTCACATCAAAACTCTGACTAGTCTCTGATAGACCTCACAAATATCCATAAATACCCGGGATCTCTGATCAAGAAATAACCGGTATCTGAAGGTCTAGTTACCTGCATAACCCCAAACCCTCTCACAGGTGGATGTCCTAGTAATTGACAAAGTATGGCATCCTATGCGGTCGTCGGCGTCACAGACTTTCAGGGTTGATGATACGATTCCCAGAAGGAGTGGCATCATCAAATCCTGAAGAGGCCTCACTTAGCCAACTTCCAAGTGATCGGTTCCCAGAGTCGACAATCCAACTAACCAGCAACCCGAGCCACCCAAAGGGTAGGACAGGAGGCCAACCAGAAGAACCTCGTCTAAGTGTAGATTTTGCGGGACACTAGGACATGCAAAGCACGTGCGCACCCACTAATCTCTACTCTAAGTCTAGGTGCACTCAAGCCCAGGTCCGGCTTATCTCTCAATCACAGAATCACCCGTCGCAACCCCAATACATCAATAACAGTAATAATATAAAGTTGAAGATAAATGACAGAAATATGAATCCATACAACCTCCTCGACGGGAAAACAAGCGCTAGGATTGACTCGCTCAAGGGACGTTGGATCCCAAATGCATAAGGAACCATTGCAGTCCTTAGCAGCCAGGGGACGTTGGATCCCCAGCAGAGTCGCCAGCTGTCGCTATTGCGAAAATCGGCGCCGGCTGAACAGAAGAGTCGCCACCGTGCGTTATTTACCCCACAGGAGGGAAAGGAAACGCTCGAGGTAAACCTAACGCAAAGACGGGAAAGGTATGGTCATCGCAACCAAAACCTGGATTCGGGAGTCGGTTACGCAAGGGGAAGGTATTAGCACCCCTCACGTCCGTCGTACTCGACGGGATCCACGCTTGTTTTCGGGTATGGATTGTTATTCTATCTAAACTAAGGGTTAAGGGTTAAAAGAAAAGAAAATGACTCGGAAAAGTATCGCACTTTATGCCTACGTATTCCCGTCTGGAACGAGAAATCAGAGTCAACGTAGTTCGCCTACCTACGGGAAAGGAGGGGAAGGTTGCTCGCTAGGATATCGCATCCTATGCCTACGTACTTTCATACAGCATGAAAGATCAGAGCAAACGTAGTTCGGGCCACGTACGACACCAGGTCTGTCTTGATTGTTTTTATTCCTTCTGAAAAAGGTTTTCTGATTAACAGTCCAAGCGGACAAAAATGACGTTTTGATGAGTTCACGTTCTTTTACGGAAGAAGTGTCTTTTATTGTGTTTGAAATATTTATTGTGTTTTTCTGTTTGTTTTGAGAAAGAAGAGATAGAACTCTAACCTACGGTTGCGAAGGGAATCAAACTAACCTAATGTTATCATGCATGGGTTAAGACCTAATGTCTATCATGCTCCTCTCTTGCACAGAGAGAAACAGAGACCCTAAGGGAATAGACGGAAACAGAAACAATAGCATATATATACAATAAAGCAGTAAAATGCATGAATGCAGCAGTACAAGCGAGGCAAGGGAGTCACACTCAACCTCGAACCTAGAAAACAATAGGCAAAAGTGAACAGACTTCACTTTCAACCTCACAGGGTAAACAACAAACAATACAGTCAGGGAAAACCAAACAATACATCAGAAATAAACAGCAAAAAAGAAACAGCCACAGCAGCTCTGCACCAACACCTGTCTTCAAGTCATCATCAATCAACTACAAGCTTCAGCAAGCATCAATCTCCATCTCCACAGCCTTCAAGCAAGGTCTTTGATTATCAGTCTTCCATCTGCAATGGCTTGTCTTCAAGTCTTAATCTCCAAGCTGAGGAATCAATCACAAGAGTGAACTGGGTGTTAAGCAATTAGTTGACTACCAAAGGTGGCAAACATACTGCTATCAACACATAGGATATTTTCTCTCAAGAGTTCTATCTCTTAGACACTATCACCAAGCCTTCCAAAGGAAGGGGGTGAATGTCTTAGAGAGACTCTACATCACAGAGAAGGAATGGATGCAGACAAGGCATTCCATATTTGAGAATCAAGTTTTCTGCTCTAGAGCTCTGCCTAGCTCCTAAACCCTATACTCCTCAACAGCTGCCAGCAAAGGATGCTCCTCATCAACTCTGGAAGTTGGTCTTCATTCTCTGATCTCCAGTGGCTTCATCAACAAGTCTTCATCTCTCCCAATCCCCAAGCAAACCCAAATACCCCACACAGACAAATAATAATCCCCAGAGAGGGCACACCACACCAGTCAAGCAAATATAGACAGTACTAATAGCAGTAGGGGAATCCTAATAATTTCTAAGGGATCTATTAACTACCCATAACCCCTATAGTCCCATATCCCAAAAATTCAACCTCTAACTCCTAAGGGAAATGAACTAATTCACCTATGTTATCACCTAAATCCTAATTTTGGTCATGTTATTCACACCTAAACAAATCACCTAAAATTAAGTCCTAAAAATATGAACTAAATTTTATATACAAGATAAAGGTCTAAAATAATCATCCTAAAAAGAATGGATTAAAAAAGTTAAAGCATCTAATCAAACTAAAATTACCAATTTCATGTATCAAACTAAATGATATTTACACCTATTTAAAAGAAAAATATGCCAAAAATATGAAGACGAAATGAAATATTAATTTTTTTGAATGGTAATTTTCTTGACAAAAATATGAGCAATGTGCAAAAAGAACCAATTAAAATCATGCATTTTTCTATTTTTTATGATTTTTCAAAGAATTAAAAATTTTGAAAGAAATTAAATGGAATTAATATGAGATGAGGGGTGCCATGAGTAATGGAAATCAGTTAAAACAATAGAATGGGCCCAGACTGGGGGGCGCACATAGCAAGCGCGTCTGGGCCCATATGTATTCATAAAATAACAAAAATTAAAAAAAAAGAGAAAACGGTGCAGATAGCGAAAGTTTCAATGTAGTTCTCTTTCTCTACCTTGAGTGTGAAAAACTTGTTCCTCCAAGCGACTTTCAATTTTCGAGCCTCATCCAAGGCAGCCTTCAACTGATCTACTTCGCTCACGTCAAACCAATCAGGATCATGAAAAGCCAACATCATAGGTTCATGGAAAGGAAACGACATCTTGAGGTCGAGAGCTCTTTCTCGCACCCAATGTAGATATTCTTAAGAGACATCACAATTGGGGTATCCTAAAGCAGCTTTTCCTTCCTTGTTGACGTATCTCCATGCATAAATTATGACGGTCTTCAGGTTTGGGTCTTCTCCTTCCTTGAGAAAGATCCCTTCTAACAGAGTCTGGTCAGGTACTTCGATCATAGGATGCCCAAATTGGAGACGAGCCAAAGCAGGGTTGTAACTTATGCATCCTTCTCTCCCAATGAGTGGTATGTTAGTAAATCCTCCGATGCTATGGATCATACATATACCTCCATAGGTAGGCTCGTACCACACAATGTCAGAGTGAGTAAAGGCCATAACTATCTCGGACCAACGGGGCGACTCTTCCTCTTCCTAAATAGACGGGTGCCGAGTTAGGCGAGCAATGAACCATGAATACAACAGAGCGGTACAACAAACGATATGTCCTCCTCCTTCAGCATTCTTCGAGTGGATTGAATAGTATGTGCCAGCTAGCAAGGTGGGAACGGGATTCTTGAGTATGAACAATTTAATTGCATCCATGTCAACAAAATCATCAACCTTTGGGAACCAGAAGATCCCATAAACCAACAAAGAAAAGGTAGCTTCCATGATAAGGACATCCTTCCTTTCAGCATGGCAACGAATTTTTTCGATCAAGAAATCAGTTGGGAATCCAAGGACTCCTTCCTTGGTGGTCAAGTGCGCTTGAACATCTGCTAGGCTGAGATGAGTAGCGTTTTCAATCTCTTGGTGACTGGGCACGTCCTCCTGGCTGGTGAATATAGGTCGGGCCGTCACGGGCATCCTCAAGAAATCAGAATACTCTTCCAGAGTCGGCATCAACTGGTAATCCGGAAAAGTGAAACAATGGTACAATGGATCATAAAACTGAACCAGGGTCTCCAACAGCCCTCCTTTCATCTTGAGTTCGAGAAAACGGAAGACTTCCCCATATTCTGCTGCGAAGGCGTAACGGTTCTCGATGAGATCTGCTAGTTCTCTCAAGCTTTCAATGTTAGGACTCTGGAAAGTGTACTCCAATGCTTCTCTTTTGAAATCCATGGTTACAATACCTGAGAAATAAAATTGAGTTTCTTGAAATGAATAAAGAAAGAATGCAATGCAAGATGAGTAGGACTTCATGGGATTCCAACTATTTATAAACATTGTGGTAAAAGAAAACGCTTTTATTAATTTTTGAAACAGAATACAAATTATTTCTTTTAAAAGTCCCAAATAAAAGCTAAATAAAATCTAGTAAAGACACTAAGGAAGTTTCGAATTCTGCTGCTTGAGCTGCTCTTCTAATTGCATTTTCTCACGGATAAGGTTGTCCACAATTAGCTTCCAAATAGTACATTGTGGGTCGGAGAAAAATAAATCCTCCATGACTTTCCTCTTCTTGCAGGGGAGTAACTCTTCATCCTTCAACCGCAGCTGCTTCTAGAGTTCATCTTTCTCTTTCTGAAGCTCATCAATCTCTGCAACAGACACTAGATACTTGTTCTTCCATGACTCTAACTCATGTTGCGACTTCTTCAAAGCAACCTCCAATTTCTCAGTTTCGGACATAAAGACATAAGTGGGCTCCCTTCTCGGAGGTATAGGATCTTGACGAGAGTAAGGCATCCTTAGCTTGATTGCCCTATTCCTTACCCACTGAAGATACGGTTCCAAAGACACACAGTTGGTCCTTCCCAAACTATTCCTATCTTTCTTATGCAAATGTTTCCAAGCTTCCACAATCTTTTCTCGGAGCTCTTGATTATCCTCGAAGGAAACACTCTCAACTTGTATGCTCTTAGGTGGTTCCTTCAACGGATATCCCAACTGTCGGTGGGCTAAAACCGGATTGTAACTGATCCCTCCACCAAAGCTGAGTAACGGTATATTGGCAAAATCTCTACATGCATCAATGATTAGAATCCCATCATACTCACGGCTATACCAATCAATGTCAGAATGAGTCAAAGCCATAATCTTTTATGACCAACGCTTATCATTAAGGTGCCAAAAGGAAACATATTTGGGCAAGTGAGTATAGAATTAATTGTATAATAAGGGCACACAACATGTAATCATTCCTCCACCACGGAGGTTTCGGAGATGTATAGAGTGATAGGTGTTACCCAATAGAGTCGGTACTGGATTGTTCTTCATGAAGATCTTAATTGCGTTAAGGTCAACAAACCCCTCAAAACTTGGAAATAGAAACACCCCATAGAAAAGTAAGGCGAATATTGCCTCGAATGGAGGCTTGTTCGTAAAATCAGTATAAAATGAAGCTTTCTCGAATAAAAAATCTCTAGTCAAACCAAAAGTCCCACTTTTAACAACCATGTTGGCCTTAACGTCGGATACCTTGAGATAAAGGGCCTTAGCGATGTCTCTTTCTTCGGGGTCCTTTTCTAAGAAAGGAAAAGGAGATTCTTCTAGAATAGGCAGACCTAACAAAAAGGAGTATTCTTCCAAAGTTGGCAATACTGATAATCTGGAAAAGTAAAGCAGTGATATATCGGATCATAGAATTGTAATAGAGCAGAAAGGAGGTCTTCATTTGCCTTACGTCTCAACAAAGATAGTAACTTCCCATATTTACCCTTGAACTTCTCTTGGTCTTCAATCAAAGCTTCCAACTCCCTTAGGTCATCCAGTTTGGGACTCTTAAAAGTATATTTTAGAGTATTTCGTCTATCCATAATGTCCTACAATGTTCATAAATAAAGGGTAAATCCCATGAGGTCCAATGTAGTATGATGCTATATGAATGCAACAAACACAAGTGAGCACGTAAGGGCACACAAAGATAAACAAACAAAGGTCCTAGGTTTGCAACGAGCATGGAGCAAAGGGTATACCCATTCCCAAAAGACAAGGACTAGAGGTGGATGGTACCTGCAGAACAAGGTTCTAAGGAGGTCCCAAAGTCATTAGCCCATATATCGGATATTATCAACTTCCCAACTAACTCGGGGATTACTAATATTCTCAAGAGAACTTCTTTTGAGTGTAGCATCCCGTAGCACTATTTCGGGACTTACTCCCTCATAGCCTCGCACTACGTCCTAATAAAGGCCAAAGTGGGGTTAAAGGTAACTACGATCCTTAGTATCATGGACTCCAATTGAGAATAGTAAAAGTTTTCACGACTAAACTCGTTCAACCGAACTATTTTCAAAAGGGTCTCAACTAATCGGGATTCTCGAATCAACTTAGTCGGGACTCACTCCCTATAAGCCTCATCGAATATATCACCATCCTATCATAATTTCTCTCAAGTCCGGGTGTAGGGCTTTGTCTCACCACTCAAGGATAATAGCCCAAAAGAAATAAAGGACACAAAAAAATAAACAAGTAGGCAAATATATAAAGCAATAAACAAGTAAAGCAAGGTAGGGAAACCCACTGAGTATCCCCAGTGAAGTCGCCATTTCTGTCGCGGTGAAAATCGGATACCAAACTATTGATTAGTTTGAATCTTTAATTCATTTTGCAACCGAACTTTGATTTGTCCAAAGGAATGGATAAAGATCGAAATTCCCACTATACAATGCAAATGCAAGGTTTAGAGAGTTTTAGGTTCGGGGGTTGGTTAAACTTAGGGAAGGTACTAGCATCCTAAGTTTCTGTAGTATTCTACAGGAACCTCTTGTTTTATGTTTGTTCATTTCTAAGTGTTTATCTGCTTAAGAGTTGAAAGACCTAGTGGTTTATATCTAAGTATACTCGATAAGATATTGCATCTTATGCCTACATATCCTTACGGGAGTGGAATCAGAGTATCTGTAGTTCCCCTAAAGGGTTTGAGGAGTTCTTTGACTGTGGTCAAAGTTCCTACGGGTTTAGGGTAGTTGATTGATTAGTTTTAGGAGAAGAGATGCGTTGTCATTTTAAGGGAGATTTAACCGCCATAAGATGTAGGAAACTAGTCTTTGCATCGTCTTAAGAGAAGGGCTCAAGTACTCGGATAGGGATCGACGAGGTACGCCTCTATCTCTCTTAAGGCAAAGTTCCTACGAGTTGATTGTATTGTTGTGAGGTGGAGATTCTATCTCGCTTAAGATGATTAACATATATTCTCTATTGTTTGAATATTTTGAATATTGTATGTTGAGTTGTATTTTTTTCCTATGTTGTAAAGATAAAGACCAGTCCTTCCTATGGGGTAGGATCTATCCTAAGTGATCAACTTGAATGGGATTAAGGATCGTAGGGGAGAATGATGCATGCGCTACACACAATTGTTGAATCATGTGTAGGTTTTTCCTTTGGACGAATGCGATGCGGAAAATAAATTGCGATGATATTAAATTGCAGAAGATAAATTGCGGAAAGTAAAACCATACACACACATGAAAGCGCTAAGGTGTAGGTGAATGTGTTGTGGGGTGCACGATTAGATTGAGTTTTACGATGTTTGATTGATTAAGTTGATTTTGAGCGTGAGGTTGAATTAGTTTTATGTGAGGATTTATATTATTAAACAAAAGTACCCTTATTTTAATTTAGGAATAAAGCTACGTATTAGTTCTATTTTAGAGTAGTTTATAAATTAGTCGGATTTAAATAAGTTTTAGAAAAGGTTTTATAAAATTATGAAATAGAATAAGTGGTTCTGTTATTTCAAATTTACTAAAAAAGGTTATGAACATGATTTATTTAAAAAAAAGACTAAGGTTATTGTTAAAAGTTGATTTAAAGTATATTTGTTACGAAAAAAAGTTGTTTTATCATTTGTTTCCAAAAATTATTTAAACACTAAATAAGTTTCAATATTGACTATAAGTAAATTACAATTATTTATAAAAGATTTTTATTTAGTGAATAAGTACTTATTAATATGTTGTCAAGTTGATTTAAAAAGTTAATTAATAAAAGATTTTAACCTTGAATTAAATAGGTTTTTTTCAAAGAGTTTTTTTTAGTTATTAAAAATAAAAGAGTTAAAGGTGTAGACAGATAACTATTAAATAAATAAATAGTTATAAGATAACAAATATTAATTAAGTTTTTTTTTTTATAAAAAAAAAACTAATTAAAAACAATGGTTAATTAAACAAAGAAAAATCATTTAGTTAGAATAAAAATAAATATTAGTTACTACAGGCTGATTATTAAAACAAAAATTAATTAAGTTAATTAATTTAAAAAAAAGTGATTAAATAATTACTGCAGATTAAAGGGTTAATTAAGCGAAGATTAGTTAGTGTTGTGTTGTTAGTGAGTGATTAGTGTGTGATTAGTGGTAATTAAACATTACATCACAGGGATAATAAAACAACAGAAAAAGAAAAAAAAGGAAAGAACACGGAAAGCCCCCCCCCCCCCCCCCCCCCAAATCACGAAGGGAGACCCTAATCCCCAATGGTCTCTCATCCGGTCTCCTCTCCTGTTCGTTTCAATCTCCTCCGATTTCTTCCATTCATCATCCTCTCCCAAGTTCCGATTCCCTCTTAAAACCTGCAACACAACAACAAGATCAATAGGCTCAATGATTATTACGAAAGAAATGAAGCTTTACCAAAGATTAGCGACGGCGGTGCCGGAGACGACGATGGGTGTTTTGCGGGTTTGGGCTGCGGCGGCCTGAGGTAGACTTCGTCAATTAGAAAGATAAGTTTCTTCTTTCCTCAAACTAGGTTTTTGAATTCGGTGTTCTTATCACAATCTCCTCTTTACGATAATTTTCGACGGGCCTTTCTTCTTGTTTACTAGCCTCTTTATATAGGTCTCAATTGAGATTTCTGTGTTAAAGTCTGATTCAAACCCCTTTGAATGCTGATTTGGATTCGATTTAGGGTTTCCTGTTTGGGGATGAATCAAATCGAAAACTTTCCTTTTTGAAAACTGCAGTAATGAGCCATTCAATCGATACTTCAATCTTTGATTTGGCTTCGATTTGATTTGATTTCTGAATAGGATATTCTATTATTCCATGAATATTCTTTAACGGTTTTATTCTCCAAACAATTACTAATTTGCATTTGGTGTTTTGACAGGTGTGAATAGTGAATGATTTGGGCCAGAAGAAGGACAGCCCAGAGTTCAAATCTTGCTAATTTGCGATAGTACACCAATCTAATATTGCAAACGTGGAGGATCCAATGATACTGAAGTCAATAGACCGCAACTGTCAAGCTCCAAAACCTCCAACGTAGAACTATGAGCTATTGCATTCATTGATGCAGAAGTGATGCCCTTACAGCTATGAAGCTTTAGAATTGTCAATCATTGGGAGTTGAACAGACTCCAGAGATATGTTTGGGCAGTATGAAGCATCAAGAAAACTAAGATTAGGACAATGCTGTGCTATTTCACGGACTGTTCCATTGTTGACACAAGGACAATTACGCATGTCCGGCGACACTAATGAAGTTGCAGCAGCTCGAATGGCAGTACCAGGAAGTTTGTGGCAAGAGCCTGCACCAAGTTCATGCAACAGAGGGCAATCGAGAATAACTTGCCATCTTACCGCGCTTCAACGACAAGGTTAAGTTGTGGGCAGCTGACTTGTATTCGCATGACATGACATGTTGTTAATTCAAGATGACACAATTTCTCATGAACAACAAAAATCTCCGGAATACTATTGCCAAGTGTAGAGTCATCATCCTTGGTCTTGCGTCTACGTCTAAAGACCTGATGCCGGCTTCCTCTCAGTGAGTGTTAGATTTTCCTTAACAGTCTCAATATTTGGGTCCAATTGCAAGGTTTTTTTGAAACCGTTTATCAATAGCATCCCTGTATTTCCTTGTGCATAATAAGCTAATCCCAGACGACTGTATGCCTTACTATAGTACGGATCAATCTCGATAGGTTTAAGGCAATCTTCAATTGCCTCAGTGTATTTGTTAATTTGAGTATAAGCAGCTGCCCTGTTGCAGTAGTAACGACATTCCTTCATTTACCGCAATTGTACAATTACAACTCAACTGTATCACCGTATTTCTTGGATTGCATTTCCTTGTTTCCTAGTGCTTGTAGTGACTCAGCCAAGTCCTTCATATTAAACTGCAGATACCCAGATTTTCTATCTCCACCCCAGGCAGCAGTTGTAGTAGAAGAAATAATGATATTCATATCAACAACCACTTCGAGATACCAACTGACATGAGAATCTGATGGAATAAATAGGTAAAGGTACGCTCGTAGTAAGAAAGTTATGTACGAAAGTAGCATCTGGCATTGTTTTAACTTGAGTGGTTAGAGGTGTATTGAATTTCTGTTGTATTATTTCAGGTTTACGTTGGTGGAAGTTACGGAAACGTGTTGGTACTGAACTTGTTCTGATTTGTTGACAGGTTAACTGCATCACCACTACGGAGTTCGCCAGAAACCGTGGTTAATTGCTTTTGGTGGTGATTGGCATGATGAAGTGAATTGGTCATGAAGCCGTTCTCTGCGTTCAGCATAAGCACTCGGTTACTCCATTTAGAGGTACTGTAACAACCCAATTTTCATTAATTGATTATTTATGTTAATTAATTGATTTATTGGGATTGTTTTAATTATTGGATTTATTTAATTCATATGAGTTAATGGATTTAACTGGTTTATTCTACTTGGTAGAATAATGTGGAATTACTAGATATTCTCTAATTAATGATGAGATGAGATATTTTATAAGAAAGGAATTGATAGATATTTTTGAGAGAAGAATTATGATGGAAAGAAAATAGAAGGATATATAAGGGAAATTGGAGAGAAAAGAAAAGAGATAGAAACATAAGAGAAAGAAAGAGGGAAAATGAGAGAAAGAAAGAGGAAGAGGAGAAAAGAGGAGAAAAAGGGAAAAGCTTGGAAATCATCAAGAACGACTTCTAACTTCCGATTAATCAGGTAAGGGTGAGAAACATTATTATTTGATCAATGTGTATGATTATGTATGAGTTGTGTTGGATTTGTTGGTAGTTTTCTCTATTTTCTATTTCTAGGGCAAATGAGTTAAATCGATAGAAACCAAGTTTTAGCGGATGAAACTCGAAATAAATTACGTAGTTTAGTCGGGTAGTGTTTAGTCGAGAGTATTGAGTTTCCTTTGAGTGAATTTGATCGAGTTTATGAGTTTTGCCATTCTTGAAGAAATTGGAGGTTAAGATTTTGGGTGAAATTCGGAAGTCATAGAATTAGTGTTTTATGATCCTAAATTATCCCTATATGATTGGTGATGATGAGTAAGTATTTAATCGGGTAAAAACTATTTAATCGGGCGACTTTTTAGGGCTTTTAAGCCCGAACCCGTAGCTGTTTTTATGAGTTTTTCAGGTGTTAATCGGTTAACCATATACGTTAACCGATTAACACAGTGTTGGAGGCCTAAAAACTGAGTTTTTGGCCTAAAAAATGATTTTTTGGAGTGGTTAATCGGTTAACCGATTAACATTGTAAGTGTGAGAAAATATTATTTTCAAAACTTCGAAAATTCATAACTTCTTCACCGTTTATCGGATTTTGTCGTTCTTTATATCAAACTGAAGATAATAATATGTTCTATAACTTGGTGAAAAGAAATATTATTTTTGGCCGACTTTTAGCCGATTTTACTGATTAATCGAGATTAATTATTTTAAGTAAGTGAGGCTTAAATATTTAGAGCATTCGGTTGCGATCCACCTTTTCTTGTATGAGTAGCTTATATGTTGTTGTATGGTGTGCTATGGGTAGCCGTATGGCGTGAATCCTAGATTGTGTAATTGATTATGAAATATGATCTTTTGACAAACTTGTGCATTGTTTAAATTAATTAAAATGCATGATGAATGTGATTGAGTTGTTGTCGTTGGCACGATATTGTGAATGCATATTGATTGTATGTTAATGTATGTGAAGGATGCATGGGAACATATTGTGAATATGTGTGCATTGCTTGTGATTGTATATGAATGATGCATGGGAACATATTGTGAATATGTGTGCATTGCTTGTGATTGTATGTGAACGATGCATGGGAACATATTGTGGATATGTGTGCATTGCTTGATAATATATTGATGATATATGTGAAGATGTTGTGTGTGCAATCATTGCTATAATTCTTGAAGAGATGAATTATTTGAATGCATGAGATTAAGATGTCGGTCTTAAGTGCATTTGATTGTTGATTGCATATGCATCATTTAGTCAAGAGGCAATGTTTGCTAGTTTAGTGGAGACTAGTGACTTGTCCCAAGCCTAGAAGAGTGGGTTTGAAAGCTTAGAGGACGGGCTTTTGTTGGTTATCGGTCTAGAAGAGTGGACCCGGTTTAATGTAAAAACCGAAAAATGATAACAAGTGTTGGTACCACATGGCATGAGTTGCATTGAGTCTCATTGAATAAATATATGATTGTTGTATGAAGTTATGCATAGGTGTATGTACATGACTTGTGTAATTGAGATTTATGGATATGTTTGATGATTGTCCATATTTTCCTATATATATATATATATATATATATATATATATATATATATATATATATATATATATATATATATATATATATATATATATATATATATATATATATATATATATATATATATATATATATATATATATATATATATATATATATATATATATATATATATATATATATATATATATATATATATATATATATATATATATATATATATATATATATATATATATATATATATATATATATATATATATATATATATATATATATATATATATATATATATATATATATATATATATATATATATATGTAAGCTTTGTGAAGTATATGATGAAGTATGGTGAGAATTATGGAAAATGCGTATGTGCATTACTTGTGTAATTGAGAGTTGTGAATATGTGATTATTATATGAAAGTATGCTTATGCACATGAATTGTTGATTTGAAAATTGTGAATTGGTGAGTAAACATAATATGTGTATGTTTATGTGGAATGTTGAGATTTCATGGATATGTGTATGATGAGTATGCTTGGTGATTATCCTTATTTGTTTATATGTATGTTGTGACGTACATGATGAGTTATAATAAACTGTGGTGAGAAAATGTGGAATATATGTATTCTGTACTTGTGCATTTATATATGATTATATGCATTGTTATTATGATAATGTTTCTCACCCTTCTGCTGGAATGATGTCCTATATGACATCGTGCAGGTATCAAGGAGTAGTACTGCTTGTAGTTGCGAGGTCGCTATTGGTGTAGCTGTTTAGTAATTTAATTATGTTGGGTCGAGTCATGCTCTGGTCATGTAACACTGGGATCGCTTGGGTTGTGTTTAAGATATACATTATATATTCTATAAATGTGTTTATATTCATTGGAATATTATGATGTTGGCCTTAGTGCTTAAACGATGTTGGTTTATGTGATAACGCAAATGTTTCTTTATGAAAATTAATATATGATTGAATCCGCTGCTACATGCAAGTGAAATCTTGAGAAGGCATGATTAATTATTGAAGTGTTTATGAGCATGACAGGTGTTTTGATGTTTTGAAATTATGTGTAATGCCCTTTTGTAAATGCATGAAAAATTTACTCTGATTATTCATATGTTTTCCGTGGGGTTTAGAAGGGTGTTACATTAGTGGTATCAGAGCAGGTCGGTCCGTCCGACCAAGTTGTCTAATGTTGTTTGTTCCCTGGTATACGACATGTGTGTGAAAACACTGTCGATACATGTTTGTTGTCTAGCCTTTGCCTGCAAAAGTGGGAATGATTCAAGTGGGGGAGAAGCTTGTGTTTCTCCAAGATGCTGCCAGGTGGAGTTGTAGCTCAGTGTATGGTTGAACGCTCTTATAGTTTGGTAAAGATGGTTTATGCCCCATTATGATTGTTGACTGTCTATTAACAAATTGAGGAACTGATCACCCTTAATCTCTTTTTGATAGTAGTTGGCATTGTGTTGGATGGGATAGACGTGTCTTGCGAGATTAAATGGCGTGAGCAGTGAATTGTTTAGAGTGACGCCAAGTGCTGAAGAATTGTTTTGATGAGTCGACGCAGGAAAGTGATGAGATGGGGATTTTGAGTATTAATGAAAGTGGGAAGTTGGCGGTTTGCCGATTAATTATGGTTGTATGGAAGTTATCCTGACAGAGTAGTGATATACAGCCAAGACGTGAAGTGGAGTTGTGATCGGCTTAGTTACATGAACTAGTCTGATATTGAGAGCTCCATATTATAGATCTGTTTGGATGGCCAAGGAATTAAATTGATTGAGTAGTTTTGAGACTTGTGTCTAGTGTGTGTGCTACGACAACAGATTATGAGGTCAAGTATATAAAGGGTGGATAGTGACTTCTGGTAATTATTAAAGGAAGTAACATGTGGGATACTATATTGGTAATTAGACCTTTAAACATTTCAAGGGTTGAAGATGTGTTGAATGGCTTTCTAAGTGTGGAAATGTTGTTTTCGTATTTTGTCGTAACGGGAGAACCGTAATTCAGAATGATGTAAGATTAGAAGCGTTGGAAGCTATTACAATGCTCTATGTGATGGTGAAGTAGTGGCATGGAATTAAGTTATTTATTGATGGAATACATTTGGATGTTGGGATGAGCGCGGTTCGTGTTTCCGCCATAACTCACAGATTGAGTGTCCGTTTGGCATGGAATTTTCCATACTTAATTGAGTAAGTCAATGGTTGTGTCAACCGATGATATTTGGATATATTCGAAGAATATAGAGGATCGTGTTGAGCATCGGAAATTTGAGTTATCAGTGTTAGAGAAGAGGTAGTGATATGCCACTGTGAAGAAATTCAAAGAGTTTTTTTGGGAGAGTTGTCAACAGCTCGTGTGTTGGTTTTGCCGAATCCGACATAACTATTTGTTGTGTTTTGTGATGCTTTGTTGATATGATTGGGAGATGTGTTAAGTACAACATCAGCGAGTTTTAGCTATGCTTTAAGGCAACTTAAAGTACATAAGGGAATTATCTGACAAGTGATTTAGAGTTGGTTGTTGTGTGTTTGTGTCGGAATTTGGAGGCCTCAATTGTTCAGTTGAGATTTGAGATCGTTGGTGATCTTGAGAGCTTAAGGTGTTTGTTTGACTTGAAAAAGTTGAATATGAGGTAGAGGAAATTATTGGGATTTCTGAAGGAGTGCAGTTTTGGGTTGAATTACCATTCGGGATATGATTTTGGCCTGTGAAGAAATTTCTTATGGAGTTGAGCTTTGTATGTTGAGACTGACTGTTGGTATTCTCGATGAGATTCGAGGAGGTAGGAATTCTAATTTGAGTTAATAGACTGATTGAATTTAATGAATTAAAGTCGAATAACTGATTTCAGGTTGATGAGAATGGTACCATGAGATGTCGTGATGGAGGATGTGTTCCAAATAGTGTGAGTTGGATAAGAGTACTCGGGAAGAAGGGCATTGATATAGATTGAGTATCCATCCGGGTACTATGAAGATGTGACCGAATTTGAGGAATTATTTTGGTGACCATAGATGGAGAGAGAAGTGGTTGAAGTGATATGTGCTGGTTTGACTTGTTGAACGTCGCAGTGTAAACATCAGAGGTTGTTGGGCCTGATACAACTATTGAATATTTCTGAATGGTATGGGACAGTATTCCCATGGATTTTGTGTTGGGTTTTCCGAAGAAATGTGGAGGGATATGATTTGACTTGGGTGGTTATGAATGGATTGACAAGATTAACTTATTTCTTACCAATGAGGATGAATCATTTCATGCTGAAGCTAGTTAAGAGGTATAGTGAGGAAGTTGCGGGGTAGTATGGGTTACCGTCGAATATTGTGTTAGATGGGAATCTGAGTTTTCATTGAGCTTTTGGAAGATTTTGCGGACGCTTTGGGTGACATGTTTAAGTTGAACTCTGTCTAACATCCGTGGATGGAATGGACAGGCAAAGAGAACTATCCAGTATGTAGAGGATTTTTGAGAGCTTGTGTGTTAGATCAAGATGGATCAGGGGGTCGATAATTGTCGCTGATTGAGTTACCTACAATAACCGCTATCATTCTAGTATCGGAATGACATCGTATGAGGCTTTGTATGGTAGGAGGTGTAGGACTCCTTTGTGTTGATGTGTATCCGGCGAGAGTGTTGTACTCGGACCTGAGATTGTGCAAGAGACGACTGGAAAGATCAAAAGGATCCAAGAAAAGACGTGTTTTGAGAGTTACGATAGTAACTGGTGTTGGTCGAGCTTGAGGTCTCGGAAGCACCCACTATGTTTTGTTGATTTGTATCAGAGTAGTGCAGCGGAAGCGTGGGGAAACTAGCATGTTAAACTGTTTTACCGCTGCCGCTTGTGGAAATTGCATGATGTGTTCATGTGCCTAAGTTGAAGAGGTACATTGATTCAGATGGATGGTGTACAAGTGGGAGACAATTTGATTTCTGAGGCATTGCTAGTTCAGGTTGATGAACGAGAAGCAACTTCGAGGTAGGGGATTCCTTTGGTGGAAGTAGTTTGGAAGATTGGGATGCGAGAGTCGTATCCAGAGTTGTTTGAATCAGGTAACATTTTCGAGGACGAAAATTCCTAAAGTGGGGGAGGGTTGTAACAGCTCAATTTTCATTAATTGATTATTTATGTTAATTAATTGATTTATTGGGATTGTTTTAATTATTGGATTTATTTAATTCATATGAGTTAATGGATTTAATTGGTTTATTCTACTTGGTAGAATAATGTGGAATTACTAGATATTCTCTAATTAATGATGAGATGAGATATTTTATAAGAAAGGAATTGATAGATATTTTTGAGAGAAGAATTATGATGGAAAGAAAATAGAAGGGTATATAAGGGAAATTGGAGAGAAAAGAAAAGAGATAGAAACATAAGAGAAAGAAAGAAGGAAAAGGAGAGAAAGAAAGAGGAAGAGGAGAAAAGAGGAGAAAAAGGGAAAAGCTTGGAAATCATCAAGAACGACTTCTAGCTTCCGATTAATCAGGTAAGGGTGAGAAACATTATTATTTGATCAATGTGTATGATTATGTATGAGTTGTGTTGGATTTGTTGGTAGTTTTCTCTATTTTTCATTTCTAGGGCAAATGAGTTAAATCGATAGAAACCGAGTTTTAGCGGATGAAACTCGAAATAAATTACGTAGTTTAGTCGGGTAGTGTTTAGCCGATAGTATTGAGTTTCGTTTGAGTGAATTTGATCGAGTTTATGAGTTTTGCCATTTTAGGAGAAATTGGAGGTTAAGATTTTGGGTGAAATTCGGAAGTCATAGAATTAGTATTTTATGATCCTAAATTATCCCTATATAAGTGGTGATGATGAGTAAGTATTTAATTGGGTAAAAACTATTTAATCGGGCGACTTTTTAGGGCTTTTAAGCCTGAACCCGTAGTTGTTTTTCTGAGTTTTTCAGGTGTTAATCGGTTAACCATATACGTTAACCGATTAACACAGTGTTGGGGGCCTAAAAACTGATTTTTTGTAAGTGTGAGAAAATATTATTTTCAAAACTTCGAAAATTCATAACTTCTTCACCGTTTATCGGATTTTGTCGTTCTTTATATTAAACTGAAGCTAATAATATGTTCTATAACTTGGTTAAAAGAAATATTATTTTTAGCCGACTTTTAGCCGATTTTACCAATTAATCGAGATTAATTATTTTAAGTAAGTGAGGCTTAAATATTTAGAGCGTTCGGTTGCGATCGACCTTTTCTTGTATGAGTAGCTTATATGCTGTTGTATGGTGTGCTGTAGGTAGCCGTATGGCGTGAATCCTAGATTGTGGAATTGATTATGAAATGTGATCTTTTGACAAACTTGTGCATTATTTAAATTAATTAAAATGCATGATGAATGTGATTGAGTTGTTGTCGTTGGCACGATATTGTGAATATTGATTGTATGCTAACGTATGTGAAGGATGCATGGGAACATATTGTGAATATGTGTGCATTGATTGTGATTGTATATGAATGATGCATGGGAACATATTGTGAATATGTGTGCATTGCTTGTGATTGTATGTGAACGATGCATGGGAACATATTGTGGATATGTGTGCATTGCTTGATAATATATTGATGATATATGTGAAGATGTTGTGTGTGCAATCATTGCTATAATTCTTGAAGAGATGAATTATTTGAATGCATGAGATTAAGATGTCGGTCATAAGTGCATTTGATTGTTGATTGCATATGCATCATTTAGTCAAGAGGCAATGTTTGCTAGTTTCGTGGAGACTAGTGACTTGTCCCAAGCCTAGAAGAGTGGGTTTGAAAGCTTAGAGGACGGGCTTTTGTTGGTTATCGGTCTAGAAGAGTGGACCCGGTTTAATGTAAAAACCGAAAAATGATAACAAGTGTTGGTACCACATGGCATGAGTTGCATTGAGTCTCATGGAATGAATATATGATTGTTGTATGAAGTTATGCATAGGTGTATGTACATGACTTGTGTAATTGAGATTTATGGATATGTTTGATGATTGTCCATATTTGCCTATATATATATATATATATATATATATATATATATATATATATATATATATATATATATATATATATATATATATATATATATATATATATATATATATATATATATATATATATATATATATATATATATATATATATATATATATATATATATATATATATATATATATATATATATATATATATATATATATATATATATATATATATATATATATATATATATATATATATATATATATATATATATATATATATATATATATATATATATATATATATATATATATATATATATATATATATATATATATATATATATATATATATATATATATATATATATATATATATATATATATGTGTGTGTAAGCTTTGTGAAGTATATGATGAAGTATGGTGAGAATTATGGAAAATGCGTATGTGCATTACTTGTGTAATTGAGAGTTGTGAATATGTGATTATTATATGAAAGTATGCCTATGCACATGAATTGTTGATTTGAGAATTGTGAATGTGTAATTGTGAATTGGTGAGTAAACATAATATGTGTATGTTTATGTGGAATGTTGAGATTTCATGGATATGTGTATGATGAGTATGCTTGGTGATTATCCTTATTTGTTTATATGTATGTTGTGACGTACATGATGAGTTATAATAAACTGTGGTGAGAAAATGTGGAATATATGTATTCTGTACTTGTGCATTTATATATGATTATATGCATTGTTATTATGATAATATTTCTCACCCTTCTGCTGGAATGATGTCCTATATGACATCGTGCAGGTATCAAGGAGTAGTACTGCTTGTAGTTGCGAGGTCGCTATTGGTGTAGCTGTTTAGTAATTTAATTATGTTGGGTCGAGTCATGCTCTGGTCATGTAACACTGGGATCGCTTGGGTTGTGTTTAAGATACACATTATATATTCTATAAACGTGTTTATATTCATTGGAATATTATGATGTTGGCCTTAGTGCTTAAACGATGTTGGTTTATGTGATAACGCAAATGTTTCTTTATGAAAATTATTATATGATTGAATCCGCTGCTACATGCAAGTGAAATCTTGAGAAGGCATGATTAATTATTGAAGTGTTTATGAGCATGACAGGTGTTTTGATGTTTTGAAATTGTGTGTAATGCCCTTTTGTAAATGCATGAAAAATTTACTCTGATTATTCATATGTTTTCTATGGGGTTTAGAAGGGTGTTACAGGTACTATGTTCATTGAGCACTTCAGCATAAGCCGTTCTTTCCGAACTTAATGTCACAGATTCCACAACGTATCAGTGGGGCTGAGTACTTCTTATTAGCATAGTCTTTTAGGGGGGCTTATCCTCAATTTTTACTCTTCGGTTTTGGTTTTGATTGTAATAGGTATTTATCTTCAAATGCATGCTGCCGACTTCCGTTATTTTCACAGGGATTCTTGAAGTGTCGCGGGATTGAACCGAGTCCGAGATACAATGATGAGTAGAAGTAGCCTTAATTTTCTCACAATTTGGGTAGACCATTGGTATTTCAACCAAAGTCGAAAGTGGAAGCCAAAGCTTTGAGGTGACAAGAGCAGTGGAAGGTTCCGTCGACATAATGCTGCTGCTTTGTACCAGGCTTGGATGAGATTATAGGTGTAGGCGGGATATCAGAGTGGAAACTTCGAAGCTTGCGGTTGTAAATGAGTAACAGCGGTTTAGAGTTCTAAATGTAATAGATACTGCATTGGCCTGAGTTCTTTGAATATTAGAGAATGAATACAATTCTTTGGTTTGAAATTCCTTGCAAATTGTCTCTCCTGTAAGCATATTTTTTAGGTGCTATGGTTAACTCCTCATCACTGTCATGGTGATTTCTGTTGATCTACTCATAATCAAACCGAAAACGTGATGCCGTTATCACGGTCCTTGAGGGTGGATGGAAGGAGGCAGCATAAATTGCATCTGCTGTGTTTGGAAATTTATGAAAGTTGATGATGATAATGACGCCTTTTTTATCTTGAATTGAAATGTAATTTAGATCCATATTAAAACTTGGTAGAGTTGTGGCCATGATATTTGACTTGTATTTTGTATAGCAGCAAATTGGGTTGTGGTTTGAAAACCGTGTGTTCCTTTGGATAAATGACCCGAAATGTCTGAGTTGTAATTGGAGAATAGTACCGATTGGGAATACATTATTCCTCAGCAGCTTGTACAATCTTAAGTAAATAAATTTGATTTTCTGAAACGGTGCAATCCGGACAGCTTGGAAACATACTTTGAAAATCCCACTTCTATGATAAAGGAAACCTATCTAGTTGAAATCTAATGGTTATATCTTTCAAAATATACGACACTTTTAGTAGTATGAATTTATTTGTGAGCTTGGATAAGATCAAACCCCCAACATATTAATATAAATTTCCTTTTGAAAACCTCGTGAGCTTGACTTTGATCTTCGAAGGAATCATCTCAGCCTATACTTTAGTTGTAAGCTGTTGATCCAAGATACTCCCATTGAAACCAATGAGGGCTCTGGAGGCAAAGGCTTAATAGAAAGACCTTAGAATTTTTGAATCAGGATGATTATATTTGAAATGCTTGACTGTGAGGATTAACATTTCATATTGTTGCACCTGCACAACTGGTTAGCCGTAATAAGCGTGCATATAAAAAATTAAAATAAACAAGTAAGAAAATAAAAAAAAACAACAACCAGGAGTCGGGCTCTTAGGGTCAAAAATTAGGGTGTGACAGGTACCTTTTGAATAGTTAAGGAACCAATATGGACATTTTTTAAGTTAAGGCACCAAAATGAACCTCGAAGTTAAGATACAAGACTAAAAAGGGTATTGAAGCTTATTATTATTATTATTATTATTATTATTATTATTATTATTGGATCATAACTACTTTGTTGTTATTATTGTTTCTAGATTATTCATCACAATGACTTATATTCAAAAAGGTATAAGAATAAATGTGATTCTTTGTTTGCGCGAGTGAGGATCGATGGTGATGTGAGGAATTATTTGACCTTGGCAAAAATTTCCTCACACTCGGCGGTCCATTCGAACTTCTCCTTCTTCCTTAATGCAACAAAGAAAAGGAAAGTTTGTCGCCGCGTAGGAAAGGAGGCGAGACAGGGCTGCAAGGCGTCCCGTGAATTATTGCACTTCCTTTACATTAGTGGGGATCCTCATATCAATGACCGCCTACCACTTTTTCGGATTAACTTCAATTTGTCTCCTAGTTAGAATAAAACCCAAAATCTTCTCTTCTTGTACTCTGAAGTGGTACTTGGCAGGGTTTAGGCACATATCATACCTCCTTATTAATTGCAGGATGTCCTCTAGGTCGTCGACGTGAATATGCTTCTCCATAGTTTTGACAATCATTTTGTCAACATAAACCTCTATATTTTTCCTAACTAATAGATGGATATTGTGTCCATGAGTCACTGGTAGGTGGCGCCAGTTTTCTTAAGGCCGAATGGCATGACATTGTAGTAGAAGTTTTCGTACTTCGACATGAAGGTGGTTTTAGGTGCGTCTAAGGGATCCATTCAAATATGTTTATATTTTGAGTAGGCATCCATAAAACTTAACATATAGTACTTGACGAATCATTCATTAGACGGTCAATGTCTGGAAGCAAATATGGATCCTTAGGGAAGGTAACATTCTAATCTATGAAGTTCACGCACATGTTCCATTTGTTATTGTCCTTTTGTACCAGGACTACGTTGGTTAACCAGGTGGGGTACTTTGTTTTCGTGATGAATCTGGCGTGAGATAGCTTTTCCACTTCTTCATAAATGGTGACCCTCTTTTCCTCGCCTACCTTCCATTTCTTTTGCGCCATTGTCTTGGCGTATAGATGGATGTCCAAGAGATGGCTCACGACTTTGGTGACAATACCTAGAATTTCTGATGGGGCCAGGAGAACAGGTCAACTTTTCTTCAGATTCGTCCAACTAGCTTTTAGTCCTCCCCTGCAGACAATGAGGTGCCTATCTTCATGACTTGGTAAACATGAGAACATATATGCACTTCCTTTAAGTCTACTATAACGTGATTCTCTCTGCCTTCGCACCCAATATTAGGTCCCAACCCTCGAAGTCATCATTTGGAACTTCAGAATGATGGGTATTAATCAATGCAATCTCTCATATTGTTGTCTCTACGCTGCTTAGATAACATTCGCGAGCCACTTATTGATCTCCTTGGATGGTGCCCACTCTGCTATCAAGGAGCATATATTTTAAGGTTAAGTTTCATATCGACATGACTTCCCTAAGGCATTAATGGTCGGGCTCCCCGAGATGATGTTGTAAGGTGATATAGTTTCTATGATAAGGTAGTTGATATCAATGGTTTTGGTGTAAACTCCTTCCCCGCAAGTTATTTTCAGAGTCACATAGTTCGTTATTTATACTAGTTTACCTGATAATCTTGCCAGAGAGCTGGTGAACCTTTTTATATCATCCAAATTTATTTGTAACTTTTCAAAGGCATCCTAAAGTAGGACATCGATTGATCTGCCTTAGTCCATCAGGATGTGTATGATATCCTAGTTGGCATAATGAACAATGATTACCAAATGACCATTGTCGTGAGGCTTGATGTTTATTAGATCCTCTTTAGAGAATATGATGTTAACCTCTGTCATTCCTATAATGTTTTTAGGAAATCCATAGGATATGACGTTCGTCGTGAACATCTGCTTCGCGTATCTTTGTCGGGTGGCACTAAAGAGGACCCTCCCAAAAATACATCCTTTATGAAAACTTGGCTTGGATACTTGGTTTTCATTTAATTTTTGGTTATTTTTTTGCTTATCTTGTTGCTTTTTGCTTGAATCCAAAGGATAGGATAACTTGTATCTTGGTTAGATCTTTTCTTCCCTAGCTCTGATTTTATGCTTTAGGATAGTCTCTTCATCTCCTCCCCTTCTTAAATTTTCAAAATCTTCTCCCTTTTTCAAAATCTTCTTCTTTCAAACTAGAATCACTTTCATGATAAACCTTGACTTTGTCAAGTGCATTTTCAAACTCTTTTTCTTAATAAATGCTAAAAAATCTTAAGCATATCAATACCATTTTGTGTCTTTGTGCACTTTCCCCTTTAAATTTTTTCATAAGATTTAGACATGAGTCATTTCCATAGTTGAGATGTAATTTCCTATCTCCATAGTTATAATTAGTGTTGATTCTTTTCCACTTGAGAGAGCTAGTGGAATACTTGTTGATTTTAATCCAAGTTGGAACCCTTCTCAATAGTGAAGCAAAGGTCTATTTTCATACACTTGTGGGAGACAAGTTGAGCGTTCTCCTTAAAATGACAACTTGTCTTCCCATTTGAAATCAATCAAAACAAATTTCTTTATCATTTTTACCATGAAATACGAGGTTTTGATCCTCCATTGCACTTTGTGGGTACGTAGGCACGAGACTCAGGAAGTCTTGTCAAACACAAAATTATTTAAAAAAAAATACTCATCTTCTCATCCCCACCATCTTTTGCAAACAAAACATTTTAAGTCAAAGGCTAGATTTTCAAGAGTTTCCTGTAGAGTACTATAGACGTTTTGGGTGCTAACACATTCCCTTTGAGTAACTAACCCTGTTACCCTTGTCTCTATTTTTTTATTAGTTTTATTTTAAAACTTCTTTAGGTTTTGCTCATTTTTTTCTCTTTCCTTTGGAAAAATAAAAGCGCGGTGGTAACTCTTGCATTATGAGTTAAGTCCTATACCTAGACTTGAGAGCACTTATGAAAGAGGGTGTTAGAGTGATATTTTGCTTACGTGGAGTTAATCCTTAATAAGCAGAATTGAGATCCCCCGCTCAGTGGTGGCCTCCTTAAGGGTAAATATGTTGAACAAATAGTTGTGAAGGAATTTTACTTTCAACTTGAGAGCCCGAGAAGCTGAGGATCTTAGAACCCTTTAACCCATCTTGGCCTTATTAGGACGTAGTGCGGTGAGTATTCAAGTGTAGACTTGAATTAGTTGTTACACGATACTACACTCAGACGAGTTTCTTTTGAGAATATTATTGGCTGACAAGTAGTCGTTTAAGCCGGTAATATCCAAAATATGGAATCATGACTCTGGGAACCTTTTTAGAACCTTGTTATATAGGTGATCATTAACCCCTAGTACATACCTTGTGGGTGGTTCTTACCCTTGGCTACATGCTCGTGACTCAGAACCCTTGACCTTGCTTATGATCTTGCTTTTGGTTGTTGCATCATGCACTCATGCATTCATGAACATCCTGTTTCAATCAGTTTTTACGGAACTTAGAGATTGTCTTTGAAAACGTCGAAGATATTGTGATTATGGACATTGGAAGTAGAAATACTAAGAAGTACAGTTTAAGAGCTCCTGACCTTAAAGATTTTAGAAAGACGACATCCTTTATGACTGATCCTATGGACTTCAAATCTCGTTATGGAAGACTTTTTTCTACTATTTCTACCAATTTTGAAGACGAAATTCTTAATACTCTTGTGAAATTCTATGATCCTGTCTACCAGTCCTTTACCTTTCTGGATTATCAGTTATTACCTATTAGATGATGGCTCGGATCTAGAAGGGGGGTTGAATAGATCCCAATTAAAATTTGAGTCGGCGCTTACCAATTTAAAAATTGGTTTTAAAAAGGTTTTTGAAATGCGGAAGCGGCCTTGGAAAAACTCGTCCAAAACGAACCGTTATTGGAGGATCGGATATGCGTTAAGCTAATGAATATGATAATAAAAGAAAATTAGATTCAATACACTAGTCACACTAATCAATTTGTTTCACACAATTTAGTAGTGCTAGTTCCAATGATTTAAAGAGCAGACCAAAACTAGATGCACAAATAAGATAATTTTGGTTCAGGCAAATTATCGAACACCTGGTGTGCAAAAACACTCCAAGTGATATTTATGTTGAGTAAGTGATTCTAACTAGCCTAGTACAATGTCTTATTGTACTTTGGATTAAAAAACAGAGTTTCAACCTCTTACTCAATTGATATCACAATTTGACAATAGTGCTTCTACGAAAATCACTTATTTTTGAGCTAAAACGAAAATGCTGAAAAATAGAGAAGATAAAGATTTGTTGAGGCAGTTCCCCCGTCGTCCTCGCTTCGGGGTACGTCTGCCCTCAATTCTAAAACTAGAATTGAGATTGATTTAATAGATATCACCTGTTGGAAGTAACAGTTTATACAAGGATTGAAAAGCAAATTAACAACAAAATTCTCAAGACGTTGAATGTTGCTTCCACTCCTTAACCCTTGATTCAAGATGAATCAAGTCCTCCGATTGTTGTTGATAGACCTCCGATTCCAGCCCCTTTATTGAATAACCCTCAGTTCTTCAAACCTTCGACCTGGCTGATCTCAACTACAACGAATCGAACCCGAGATCTTCCCTTCAATATCACTGAATCCGCTACTAGATTGTTGAAGACTTCCTCTTCACAATCACCTTCGCTCAATTGACCCTTAATGAAGAATATTGTCCAAAAACCCCCCAAAAACGTAGAATCTTGGAGGGCAAAACCTTCAAGGTTTTATTCAAGAAAAACCTACCACAAATCTCCACCCGAACCGGACTTTCCCTCACTGAATTTGCTGCATTTTCTTCTTCATCTACCTGTTCATCTTGTTCTTCGTCTTCCTGTTCAGAACTTTCATCAGAGGCGTCAGCAACCCGAGGAATATTTGCTCTGCGAACAAACCTGTAGGATTGTCGTTCATCACACCAAAAATATCCCATCATGGCAAAGGTTTTAGTGCTGAATTCTTTGTCAGAAGATACTGAAACACATGGAAACTATGGATATACAACATTTGCTGCAGTGAGAACCTCCGAAATAAAAGATCTATAAGCAAGAGCAGTTCCTCTGCCTGAATCTCTCAGAGCAAAAATTTTGCTTGCAATATAGTAAGGCCAGTTGATTTTGATCTTATTTTTCAAAGTGTAAATAAGATGCACCTCAGCCTGTTCAACTCGAGATAGGCCACCTTTCTTCGGCCGCAGGATGCGAGCCACAATCCATTGAAGGATGCGCTCCCCTGTTTGGAGTTTACCTGCCGTAACAGTTATGGGAAAGGCATCACTATTGACAATATGATCCGGATAAGGCCTTTTGAGCATATCATTTAGGGCACTCTTAAACTCATATCCCGGCACAGTGCGAGAGTCTGTTACCTCATGAGGAGGTTGTGCATCAGCAGCCACAGTCAAATCAAAATACTTATTCCAGACTTCAGAATTCACGTTTACCTGTTTATTTCCGACAGAGGTGTGGAAATTTTGAATTTGAAACTTGTCATGCAGGCAAGTATAGAACACACGGACTAAATCTTGATTGTATTTTGTGTTGCACTCCAGAAAATTTACAAACCCTTGAAACTCCAGCAGTGACATGATTTGAGTGAGATGCATGTGCTTCGCTATTGCTTTGTAGAATGCATGCTGCAGAACAACTGCTCTCTTGCCAATGTCTTTGTTGAAGATGTCAACAGCAGGTGGTGGAACCAGAGGTACAACAGTAATGGGTAGTGAAGCGGATGTTGAAGCCCTTGTTCTTTTGCCGGTATTTTTGCGGAATAGAGAAGCCATGGATGATGATTTTTGGAGATTTGGTAGAGGTTGAATGCAATGACTTTTGAGAGGATAGTTGAAGATGATTTTGGAGGAGATGAGGATTAAACCCTTTTTATAGAAGAAGATTTAGGGTTTTGGTAAGGAGGAGGAGACAAGGGGACACTAGGAATGACTAGATGCAAGTTACAAGAAAATGCAATTTCAAAGCACAGTTAATGTTTACTGCATATTTAATATAGAGTGTAGGAAGATGGAACGGTTTTCAAACGAAAAAAATATGGGATTTTACGCGAGCCGTCGACCGTACCACTGCATGCGTCGATGCATACTGTGTGATTTTTGACAATTTTAAAAGTGTACAGCATGCGTTGACCGCTGCCCTGTTTTGGTCGATTCATAGTGAGCAAAAACACAGATTTTCACTTTATGTCATATATAATGCCACATTTGATGCCTACTTACAATTTCACACCATAATTTGCACCAAAACACATACTACTTGTAGCAAATGTCATATATATAAATACCATGATAGTCAAACGATATACTAGTTTAAATCATGAATATTTAGAGAGAGAGAGAGAGAGAGAGAGAGAGAGAGAGAGAGAGAGAGAGAGAGAGAGAGAGAGAGAGAGAGAGAGAGAGAGAGAGAGAGAGAGAGAGAGAGAGAGAGAGAGAGAGAGAGAGAGAGAGAGAGAGAGAGAGAGAGAGAGAGAGAGAGAGAGAGAGAGAGAGAGAGAGAGAAAGGAACAACATCACCTCTATACCGACAACACTTGATAACAACATACTTGTGCTTGCAACAAAATTTAACTTGTTAGAAGTACAAGAGTATAGTTGTAAATAGAGTAATACGAAACTAGCAATCATTATACCCGATCCAAAATGTCGAGAATGCCAAGTTCTCGACGGATATGAAAGAAAGGTTCAGTGGCTAGAGGCTTTGTGAAAATGTCTGCTAGTTGATTTTTGGTGTCAACGGGTTCGAAAACAACATCACCTTTCTCTACATGATCCCTCAGAAAATGGTGTCGAATTTCGATATGTTTGGTACGAGAATGTAACACAGGATTTTTGGTGAGATTAATAGCACTTGTATTGTCACAAAACATGGGAACACGTTCTAGTTTTAAATTGAAATCCAATAGTTGCTGCTTAAGCCATAGGACTTGCGCGCAACAACTACCGGCGGCTACGTATTTCGCTTTGGCGGTTGACAAAGCAACAAAAACTTGTTTCTTGTTGTGCCAACTGACCAAGGAGTTTGAAAATAAGTGACAAGTACCGCTGGTGCTTTTCCTATCCGATTTGCAACCGAAAAAGTCGGAATCGGAGAAACCTACCAATGAGCAATCATTACCTTTGGAATGCCATAGTCCATACTTCGGAGTACTAGATAGGTATCGAAGTATACGTTTGACAGATTTTAGATGAGATTCCTTTTAGGACATGATTGGTATCATACGCACATACACACACTAAACATAATGTCGGGGCGAGAAGCAGTAAGATAGAGAAGAGAGCCAATCATACCTCTATACCTTTTTACCTCAACGTCCTTACCGCTTTCATCTTTACTCAGGTTTACACATGTTGGCATAGGAGTGTCAATGGCCTTCGAATTTGCCATGTCAAATCTCTTGAGAAGCTCCAAACAATATTTTGCCTGGCTCACGAATGTTCCTTCTTTCAGTTGCTTGATTTGCAAACCAAGAAAGTATGTGAGTTCACCCATCATACTCATCTCGAATTCACCCTGCATAAGGTCAGAAAACTCTCTCACGAGATTCATGTTAGTAGATCCAAATATGATATCGTCAACGTAAATTTGTACAAGAATTAAGTGCTTTCCTTGACGTTTAATGAAGAGAGTAGTGTCAACCTTTCCTCTTGAGTAACCTTGATCAAGTAAAAATTTACTTAGTCGCTCATACCAAGCTCTAGGAGCTTGTTTGAGACCATATAATGATCTTTTCAGTTTGTAGACATGATCAGGATACTCATGAGACTCAAAACCAGGAGGTTGCGCAACATAGACTTCTTCATTTATGTATCGTTAAGGAACGCACTCTTAACGTCCATTTGAAATAACTTAAAATCCTTTGCACAAGCGAAAGAAAGCAAAAGGCGTATAGCCTCGAGTCGAGCAACCGGCGCATAAGTTTCCTCATAGTCGATGCCTTCCTCTTGGTTATACCCTTGCGCGACTAAACGCGCCTTGTTACGAGTTATTACTCTGTTTTCGTCCAACTTATTTCTAAACACCCATCGGGTGCAAATTACTCTATGTCCTCGCGGAGGAGGGACAAGGTCTCATACCTCATTTCTCGTGAACTGATTAAGTTCATCTTGCATTGACAAAAACCAGTTTTCGTCGAGTAAGGCCTCTTTAGGGTTTTTAGGTTCCATTTGTGAAACGAACGCGAAGTGATAACAAAAATTACTTATCTTAGGTCGGGTAGTAACACCCTTTGATATGTCTCCGAGAATGTTGTCTATTGGATGATCTTTAGAAGACTTCCAAGCTTGAGGGAGAGCATCACTTTTAGATGGATGATCTACCTCAGTTTCTTCATGTTTGACATCTTTTTCCTCCTCAACTTTTGCTTTGTCGGACTGATCAATTTCCGGCTCTGCATCCTTGAGTATGTCTTCAGTAGATGTACC
This sequence comes from Lathyrus sativus, assembly GCA_963859935.3. Lineage (NCBI taxonomy): Eukaryota > Viridiplantae > Streptophyta > Magnoliopsida > Fabales > Fabaceae > Lathyrus > Lathyrus sativus. The sequence continues at coordinate 352,894,021 of OZ012739.1, read as the reverse complement.
TGCACCATGAAGCAAACTACCTTTTCTGACATTTCTCGGATAAGATTCATCAAATGTTACATGTATCGATTCTTCGACAATAAGTAATCTTTTATTGTAAATCCTATATGATTTACTCGACGGAGAGTATCCAAGGAAGATACCTTCGTCAGCCTTAGAGTCGAATTTACCCAAATTTTCTTTTCCATTATTTAAGACAAAACACTTGCAACCGAACACATGAAGGTGAGATACGTTTGGCTTGCGCCCTATTAAAATCTCTTAGGGTGTTTTGTTTAGAATGGGGCGGATGAGCACCCTATTCAACATATAACACGCTGTACTTATGGCGTCGGCCCAAAAATATTTTGGTAATCCACTTTCATTGATCATTGTCCTTCCCAATTCTTTTAAAATACGATTTTTGCGCTCCACCACCCCATTTTGTTGAGGAGTTCGTGGAGCGGAGAAGTTATGATCGATGCCGTAGTTACCACAATATTCTTCAAATAGATGGTTTTCAAATTCACCTCCATGGTCACTTCTAATTGACACAATGTTTGTACTTAACTTATTTTGGGAAAGTTTGGCAAAAATTTCAAAGGCGGCGAATGTATCGCTCTTGCTAGCCAAAAATATAGTCCAACAAAATCTAGAATAATCGTCTACTATTACGAAACCGTAATAGTTTCCGCCTAGGCTCTTGATTCTAGAAGGCCCAAATAAATCCATATGGAAAAGCTCGAGAGGTCTTGTGGTAGAAACAGTGTTTATAGATTTGAAATATATTCTCGTTTGCTTTCCCATTTGGCAAGCATCACAAAGGTGATCCTTGGTGAATTTTATTTTGGGAAGACCTAGGACTAGATCTTTTGAAACTAATTTATTTAGCAATTCAAAATTAACATGTGCTAAGCGTCTATGCCATAACCATGAATCTTCACTCATTGTTATGAGGCATTTGTCACTTGTTAACGATACTTCATTTAAGTCAAGCATATAGACGTTGTTTACTCTAAAGCCATTAAACATATTCTTCTTGTCATTATCATGCACAATTTTGCAATACTCTTTTGAAAAAGATACATTGTATCCTTTGTCGCATAATTGGCTAATGCTAAGCAGATTATGTTTAAGGCCCTCAACAAGCAACACGTCGGAAATCGTAGTGGAAGAGGGGTTACCTACACTACCTTTACCAAGTATTGCTCCACGATTGTTATCACCATATGTTACATACCCTTTCTTCTTAGCCACGAAGTCTATGAATAGGGATATGTCTCCAGACATGTGTCTTGAACATCCACTGTCGAGAACCCATCTTCTCTAAGTGGTCTCGACACATTGTACCTATTAAAACATAATTAGCAAGAGGAGGTACCCAATGGCATATTGGGTCCTAATATGTTAGTGACAAGGTGGTTGCATTTGGGCAACCATTGATAGATGCCTTTAGGAACCAAAAATTTCCTAAATCAGCATTTAGAAATGGAATGGCCTTTCTTGCAACAATATAAGCATCCAAAATTGACTTTAGAATTGCTTTTACTCTCTTGATCCCTAATTACATAGGTATATTTTTGATATGGGTTCACCATACTTTTTCTAAAATCCTTTCTATCAATAACAAATGTAATTTTAGGCTCAAGAGCCTTGTATAATTTGGCCTTAAGGTTTCTAACCTCACCTTGCCAAATATGACAAGTAGCACATCCAAAGTCGAAAGTATTTCTATGGTCCTCACAATCCGATTTATTACTTTCCACAATGGAAGCCTTAAGTTCCTCAAGTTTCCTTTCAGACTCTTTAATTTTATGCTCTAAGTAAGTAAAAATTCTTTTATTAGAGGCAAGTCTCTTAAAGGCTTCAGTTGCTTCATTGTGTAAAGTATTGAATGCGGTTTGTAATTCTAAATGCGACATATTTAAGGAATTCTCATATTTAGAGTGACGTACCTGCTTTTTCTTATTTTTCTGATGTGCGGAAAGGCATAGGTTCACGGACTCTTCTTCATCACTAGAGCTTTCATCAGAGGAGGAGGAGTCGCTATCACTTTCCCAAGCTATATACGCTCTTCGTGGTTTTGACGACTTCTTGTGTGATTTAATAGATTCCTTTTCTTTGCCCTTTTTGTTCAAAGGACAATCCGGCTTGTAGTGATCGGGCTTTCCGCATTTATAGCACGACCCGCTGGTTTTACTTCCTTTGGTGTCTCTGTTTCGAGAGTTCCTTGATTGTTTTCTGAAGTTGACAAGGTTCTTTTCTGAGTGTTGAATGTCGTTCTTTCTCATATACCGATTATATCGTTTTATAAACAGCCCCATATCCTCAACCTTGCCATCTTCTTCATCGTCACTAGATGAATAATCTCTTTGCTCTTTGGATTGAGACTTCAAGGAAGAAGTCTTGAGAGTGATTGATTTCTTCTCAACATTCTTTGTTTTATCCTTCTTTTCTTTCTTTTCGTGCTGGTCAAGGCTTAGAAGCACTTGTTTGTGCTCTTGTAGCTTTCCAAATAACGTTGTTAGGTCTAAAATAGTAAGATCGTTTGCTTCTTTTATGGCGGTCACCTTAGGCTGACATTCCCTATTTAAACATCTTAAAATTTTATTAGTAGCAACGTCATTGGCGACCGGCCTACCAAGTGAATGTAACCTATTGATGAGATGAGTAAACCTTTTCTGCATGTCCGCAATGGTTTCCCCTTGCTCCATGTAGAAAAGGTCAAACTCTTGTGTTAGTGTATTGATTCTAGCTAACTTCACATCGTTTGTCCCCTCATGAGCGATTTGAAGTGCATCCCACATGTCTTTCTCCGTAGGGCAATGAGACACACGGTAATACTCATCAACTCCTACTGAGGATATTAAGATGTTTTTAGCTTTCCAATCATAATTGTATTTCTTTTCATCATCTTCGGTCCATTGTGCTTCGGGCTTAGGCACAACCACATTATCCGCATTGGTCATAGTAATTTCTATTGGACCATTGAGGATAACGTTCCATATTTTTCTATTTATGGAGTTTATGTGCACCCGCATACAATCCTTCCAATAACCGTAATTTTCACCGTTAAAAACGGGAGCTCTATTATAAGCCCCTTTAGGTTCGTTTGCCATTATCTATCGAAGTTATACTTGAAGCATGGAGTGAACCGGTGCTCCTGATACCACTTGTTAGACGATGACTCGGATCTAGAAGGGGGGTTGAATAGATCCCAATTAAAATTTGAGTCGGCGCTTACCAATTTAAAAATTGGTTTTAAAAAGGTTTTTGAAATGCGAAAGCGGCCTTGGAAAAACTCGTCTAAAATGAACCGTTATTGGAGGATCGGATATGCGTTAAGCTAATGGATATGATAATAAAATAAAATTAGATTCAATAAACTAGTCACACTAATCAATTTTTTTCACACAATTTAGTAGTGCTAGTTCCAATGATTTAAAGAGCAGATCAATACTAGATGCACAAATAAGATAATTTTGGTTCAGGCAAATTGTCGAACACCTGGTGTGCAAAAACACTCCAAGTGATATTTATGTTGAGTAAGTGATTCCAACTAGCCTAGTACAATGTCTTATTGTACTTTGGATTCAAAAACAGAGTTTCAACCTCTTACTCAATTGATATCACAATTTGACAATAGTGCTTGTACGAAAATCACTTATTTTTGAGCTAAAACGAAAATGCTGAAAAATAGAGAAGACAAAGATTTGTTGAGGCAGTTCCCCTGTCGTCCTCGCTTCGGGGTACGTCTGCCCTCAATTCTAAAATTAGAATTGAGATTGATTTAATAGATATCACCTGTTGGAAGTAACAATTTATACAAGGATTGAAAAGCAAATTAACAACAGAATTCTCAAGACGTTGAATGTTGCTTCCACTCCTTGCCCCTTGATTCAAGATGAATCAAGTCCTCCGATCGTTGTTGATAGACCTCTGATTCCAGCCCCTTTATTGAATAACCCTCAGTTCTTCAAACCTTCGGCCCGGCTAATCTCAACTACAATGAATCGAACCCGAGATCTTCCCTTCAATATCATTGAATCCGCTACTAGATTGTTGAAGACTTCCTCTTCATAATCACCTTCGCTCAGTTGACCCTTGATGAAGAATCTCGTCCAAAAACCCCCAAAAACGTAGAATCTTGGAGGGCAAAACCTTCAAGTTTTTATTCAAGAAAAACCTGCCACAAATCTCCACCCGAACTGGACTTTCCCTCAACGGATTCGAACCTTATCACCTTAAACGAGACACAAAGCACTCCAAAAATGGTTGTGTGTAATTGCAGTGTTGTGTGTTGTTTGAAGATGAAGATGAAGAGAAATGTAGCACCTGTTTCACTTTTCTTGTTTTCACAAAATACTCAAAATGTAATTGTTAGTTGATAAAAATAAACAATCTTCTATTTATAGTAGTAAGACAAATAACTAACACAACAGGATTTCAAACAGTGAAAAAAATACTTAACAACGCATGAACGGCCGACCATAACAGGTCCATGCGTCGATGCATGACTTGCAGATTTCAACAATGTTAAAAACTCAACAGTATGCATCGATCATAGGTCGGCGTGCACTGACCCGTGCGAGTTATGAAGGCTTCATGCACCGACTGACGGTCGACTCATGGTGTCCATTCGCTGACCAGTGGAAAACTTGACTGGATGTGCGCTGACTGGTATGGTCGACTCAGAGTTGTAAAACCTGCAAAAAATCATCATTTGCTGCTTCGTGCGTTTTGTCATGACTGAATATTTATCACGTGTTTTGCAAATGATTATATGATAAATTAAAAAAAGAAATATAGGAAGGATATGATATGTTAAATATTGCAAAATATTGCAATTGTCTTTTGGGCAAAATTGACAGCTCCTTATTAATCCGAGGTTAAACTTTGTCATCATCGAAACTCGAGAATATATGTTGTGTGACTGCTTGCCCTCACATTACCTACCTTGGAGAAGTATGCTTATCTTGTGGGTATACCAGTTTCTGATAGAGTCTCTTTGACTGGTTTGGAGGAAGTTCCCAAGTCCTATGTTATTGCTGCAACCATTCATTTGAGGAAATTTGATATAGACGTCATCTTATTGTTAAGGGAGGCATTCAGGGGTTGACTTGTAAGTTCTTGATTGATATAGCTTCTACTTTTGCTAGTGCTGGTAGTATGATAGCTTTTGAGGCTATTATGGCTTTGGTCATTTATGAACTTATCTTGTTCCCTAACATTGATAGTTTTGTTGATCTTAACGCTATTAGGATCTTCTTGATTGGGAATCCTCTTCCGACTTTACTTGGAGATACTTATTTCTCCATCCATTATATTACTTTTAAAGGAAATGGGACCATTGTTTGTTGTACACCTTATTTGTACAAGTGGTTCATTTCAGACTTGCCACAATCACCTGCTTTAAAGGAGAATAAGGGTTGTTTGAGGTGGTCTCAGAGGATAATGTCCCTTACCAATGCTGATATTACTTGGTATTCTTTTGTGTTTGATGATGTCGAGATCATTGGTAGTGTGAGGGGATTCTCCAATGTGCCTCTTCTTGGCACACAAGGTGGAATTAACTACAATCCTATCTTAGTGAGACACCAGCTTGGATATTCTTTGAAGGATAAACCTAATAATGTTTTATTAGAGGGTTTATTTTTCCAAGAAAGAAAGGATTACTCATGGTTTAAAAGAAAGAATGGCTCATGCTTGGCATAATATTCATAGGAAGGAAAAGGAGAGCTTGGAAAACCAAATTGTGTAGCTTTGGAGCCTTATACTCTTTGGGTGAAGGAAAGACTTAGGGAGCTTAAAATGCCTTATTATTTTGAGAAGCCTATGTCTATAGTGGTTGTCACACCACTCACCATTCCTACTAATAATGTGAAGGAGCTTCAAGATGCGGCAAGAGAAAGAGATGTTGGAAGACAAATTCCATACTTCAAACCTTGAGAAGTTAGAGTTGCAGAAGCAGATGAAGGAGAAAGATGACTTGATAGAGTTTCTAGAGAAACATGCTGTGAAGAGACAAATAGAGGATTTATTTTCCTCTAGTACTTCATCATCTCATCCTCCTACTTCAAGTTCCTATAAGGGAATTGTGGACTAGCTTATGTTGGGGAAGACCACCATAAAGGACAATTATGAGAGAGATAAAGAGAGAAAGAGGGAGAGAGAGAGAGAGAGAGAGAGAGAGAGAGAGAGAGAGAGAGAGAGAGAGAGAGAGAGAGAGAGAGAGAGAGAGAGAGAGAGAGAGAGAGATCAATAGACTCAGAAGGAAATATCAGCTTGGAACTAGAACTTCCTTAGATGTGACTCCTAAGATCTAGTTTTCTCTTATTGTATTTTGATCCTTTGTAACTTGTACTTCCAAGTGTAACTCTTTCCAATTATTAAATGAGATTTTTGGTATTTCAAATGTTATTCCTTTATGATGTTTTCTTTATCTTAAAGTTCCTTGAAAACTGAATGAAAGAATTTGCGTTACATATTGTTGCGGTGAGAATCGAATGTCAAGCTATTGATTAACTTGAATCTTAATTCATTAAATTCACAACCGGACTTTTATTTATCCAAATGAAACGTTAAAGAGAGAAAAATCTTTTGCACGATGTAACAACAACGCTAAGTGATTCGGGAATCGGGGGTTGGTTATTCTTAGGGTAGGTATTTCCCATCCTAAACATCTGTAGTACTCTACAGTAACCTTTTATATGTTTTTATGCTAAGTTTCTTGCTATGGTTTGGGATCAAGGTTGAGGTTTTGTTCTAGGTAAAGACCTATGGTTAAAGTTTCTAAGTTTGCTCGCAAAGATATCACATCTTCTGCCTACGTATCCTAACTAGGATAGAATCAGAGCAATCGTAGTTCACCTTACTGAGGGTGGATGAACACTTGATTATGATCAATTTTTAAAGGGGAACAAACATAACAATGCTTGTATAAAGTTTAACAAAACTCTCTATTCTAAGTTGTACACTCAAGAGGATTGACTTTGACAAAAGCCAGGAGGGGAGTAAGTAATAATGACAATGATCCTTACATAGAGTTGACAAACTCTAACCTAGGGTTTTAGTTGAAGAACACTCCTAGTAAAGGTGGGTCTTTTAGACTTAAGGAAAGTTTAATGACTAGTAGGTTCTGACTTAACTAACCTAGGGTTCAAGATGACTTAACAAAGTCAAAGGGAGGGTAATGAGCTATCTATGAACCTGGGGGGGAGGGGTCAATGGAGAATATTTCCTTTGGAATAGAAGAAAGAGGAGACGACTGGATGAGAAATAACAAGTTCCATCACTTAGGGAAGAATTAACAAAGTAAAAGAAATAAGCAAGAACATGTGGCAACATGAACAATAGTCAAGATCAACATAAAGACATAGAGGTAACAACCATCAATGCAAGTAAATAACATGTGTAATAACAACAAGTTCATCTATAACATTCAAACAAGATTGATGCAAAGAAGTTACAACTTGAATAAAGCATGTTATAGGGATAAAGTGAGATCAAATATAACAACATAATACCATCTAAACATATATTTATAACAATCAAACAAGCAGAAACACAAGAAATGTTACAACAATTCAAGTATTTGTTCATGGATTCATGGGGAGAAGTAAGCAAGTTTCATGGCAACAACCAAGTCAAAAATAAAACCCTATCATTTTATTTTTCTAACAAGACACATAAACAAGTAGAATGAGGCATGAAAAATATATTCAAGAGGTTACAACATCAAGAATCATGTTATGAATCCCAAAGAAGTTCAAGGTATACCATTCACATTCAAGCATTCACAAAGGCAATAAACAAACCATAAACATCTTATAGTTCTAACAAGACACATAAACAAGTAAAATGAGACATGATAAGCACATTCAAGAGGTTACAACATCAAGAATCATGGTAGAGGTCACAAATGAAGTTCAACAGGCCATTTTCACATGTATGCATTCACAAAAGCAAGCATGAACATAACAAGACAATGAATCAAACAAATTTGAATACTTAAAAATGTTAACAACCACATATGAATCATACAAGATAAATCTTACAAGAAAAAGATCAAGTTTCATGTTGAAAAAAGTTCAAGAACACCATGGGAAAACCCTAAAAAACACATTCTATTCATGTGTACTAAAGTATTTCTAGGATAACAATCCTTGAATTATTTCTTGACTCAATGAAAATAGACATATTAAGGAGTAGTTTGCAAAAAGAATGGAAAGAATAGTATAAAAAATAAGCAAGTTATGATCAATCGTAGTTGGTGCACCAAGAGGGCAAAAACTAGGTCAAGGCAAGGTAAGGCAACTTAAGTCATTTGCATGAAGGATTGGAACTCAGTCAAAACTTAACTAAGTCAAGTGAAAAAAGTGCAAATTGTGTATTTTTGAACAAGGAATTCAATGGTATAAATTGTTTTTCCAAACCATGAACCCACAAGAAAACTCGATAGCAGCAATGGTAGGGCAAGTTTGGTGACAACCAAAACCAAGAACATGTGAACAATATAGTTTAGTGGTGTGGTTTATGAAACAAGTTTAAAAACATCACATATAAGATATATATAGAGGTTGTCACAAGAGAAATCAAGAAATGTACAAGTGGTTTGGCATATTGGAATCAAAGTGCAAAAAGGGACTAGGTTGGGCCTAGTTTGTGACCTGAAATTTGACAGTCCAAAAACAACATATTTTGCTGCAAGAAAAGGTTCAAACATGACATATAACATGCATAAGACATGTGTAAAAAATGTTCAATACAAAATCATGGCTAGAACTCAAGATGGCATGTGAAATGTAAGTTTTAGGCTTACCTTTTGTAGCCTTGTGATGCAAACTTGGGAAGCAAGAAAACCAGAGATCTTACAAGCTCTTTGATGGTCTACAAATGCTCTAGGGATGATGAAAATATGCTCAAAGTGACCTCCAAGCAAGCTAGTGGACAGAATGCCTAGATAGTGAAGAAAACACTAAAAAAATCCAAAGATTTCTAAAGCCAACATGCTCACACCTTGTTACAGAAGTGTGAACCACTTATGGACAGTTTTTATATGTCAAATATGAGGTGTGAATGGTCTTAGAACTCAAGGAAGTGTAATGGTTTGAAGGCTGCCCTTCAAAATGCAGAAAAGTCAACAAATGAGCTTTTGAAGGTTGACTTTTGGCTTGGATAGTTTTCTGGTTAAAGTGAGGTCTTGGACAGCTCTAACACATCATTTGTGAAGTGTTTGGAGTGTTTTTTGAGTTGGAAAGTGTTTGGAAAAGGTTTTGGAAGTGAAAATGCAAAACAAATTTTGGGAGGTTTTTTATATTTGGTGGAAACTTGCACAGACTTGGTGATTTAGTGGGGGAGAGTGTTCTAGCTGGTTTCTAGTAATGAACTGGTGTTTTTTTTATGTGAGAATGATATTCAATTTATATGCAAAGGTCTTGAAGAAGAGCCATGGGCAGATTGGAACTAAATGCCAATTTTGGCCTTGTAACTTTGAAATCTTTGTGTCAATCAATGCAATCTTGCATTTCTGATCTCAAGCCTCTCTAATAAGAGCTTATCCATTCCCTATAGGTTATTTTTATAATGTTTTAGGGGATAGGAGGTGACTGGTTGCATCACAGTTGGTAGTTTGAAGAAGGGCAACCACCATTTTTCTCTTTCTTTACTATTCACTTTTGCAACTTGTATTAAACAATGATTTCCTTCAAATCTCGTGCAAAGCTTGTGGGATATGATGCTAAACACTTCCATTAGAATTTGAAGATCAGAAATGAGGCTTACACCTTGATTAGAATTGATTTAGGAAGCTTTGGAATCAAGACATCCATGCTGAGTTGGTTTTTCAGCATTGAGTTTTTGTCAAGTTGTGAGTTTTAGTTCTCCCTATCCATGAGGATTTATGGAACCCACTTGTACTTTTTAGAAAGCCCTCATTAGTTACTACAACTTTTATGTTTGATATAGGAACTCATTCCACTTGAAACTAGGTCAAAACCCCTTGTGAAAATGCTGAATTCTTGACTTACAAGTCAAGAAACCTCAAAATTTCTAAGTGTTTAAAATCCTTCACAAATTTATGGATTCATAACTCAAAATCCATTTATTTTTTGCTCATGGGTCAGTAGGAAACTTTTGTAAGGCTCCTCAAAATCCATTTTGAACCACCCCATTTGGATGTGTCGTTAGGAAGTTATGATCATTTGAAGTTTGATCAAAATTAGGGTTTTTTCACGTTACCCTTGTTTCTTGATTTGCATGTTATCTATCAATTATTTATTTAATCTCCCCCAAACTTCATAATTAGATGTGAAATTATGTTGTAAACATGTTTGGCTTCAATTTTGGGGTGAAAACCCTGTTGGTCAATGAGTTGACTTTTCTGATAGACGAACCGAACAATTGAAAATCTCTGGATGGACTGTTGATGTTCTGGGTTCCCTGAGGCCTTGAAACTACGTGTGTAGACTTTATTACGTTATATGAGCCTTATGGACCATAATTACCTCATTGGAAAACCTTCTAGACCAAAATTCAAACTATAATTGACTTTTTCAACAAGAAACTCTAATTAGGGTTCTTGCACTGCACTGTTTCCATTCTCTTGGTGACAACCTCAAATTGGACTCATTATTTATCACATGTGATATCCTTTATGATATAGATATTTTTTATGTGGAGGATCAATCCAAAACCTTGACTGATCAATCCCTAGAAACCTTGATTTTGACTGTATGGAACCCTGATTCATCTGTATCTTGACAAAGACAACCTTGAAATAGGTTAAGGTTAGGTAATCAATGTTGATTCCCCTAGAATAATGATGAGATCTAGGGGTCAAAATTTGGGATATGACAGTTGCCCCTATTTAAATATCTTTACTAGATGGCGATGACATATGACAATCTCCATAGAATCATGGTGAAAGGTATTTAAATATAGCAAACCAAAAATTTTGTCTCTCAGATACGATGTATGCAGAAAGGACAAATGCTGAAATGCCATGAATTTTAAAGATGATGCTTCATGATGCTGGAATACAAGAAAAATGTTGACACACGAGCAAAAGAAAATGAAAGACAAAAACAACGAGTAACCATTCACTGGGAAACATAGACACACTTGGGAGGAGATCCGAAGTGAAATTAATCAATAGTTCAGGCATGACTAATGATGGCACTTCAAGGGGATCCTCCACACAGGGGACACAAACTCCACCGGAGAAGATAAATCTCCATTGGGGAAATGCAAGTCTCCAATGGGAAAATGCATCAAAGGAGATATGGATAAGAAGCCACGCAGGGGGACAAAAGTCAACAAACTCGAACTCCGACTGGGGAAGCAAAAGACCGCAGACACAATCCTTATTGGTGATACTTAGGGATTCACTGGGAGATATCGGTGATAACCAATAATCTAGGAAAAGAAAGCATTGTTGGATGAAAAAAAAAGGTGAAATTGCCAATAACAATTGGACTCTAAACAACGCCAGTAACCACTGGACTTTCTGGGGAGTGCTAGTAACGACTAGACCTCCAGGAGATATGGTGACAACCAAATCAACGATACCAATAACGATTGGGTTTTAGAAACATGCCAGTAACAACTAGTCTTCAGCCTTATTAGTTAGCAAACGGTACGCCAACTGGGAGATAGATTCAGGTATACGGATAAGCTACAACATTAGTAACAACTAAAGTTTGGTAACTACTAATTAACAGTATCAGATGGGGGTCAGCGATCGACCTATTTCTAGTTACAACTAGACTTCACAGGGGAATCTGGCGACAAACAGTCAAGCAGAATTAACAGGTGGCTGGTAACAACTAGACTTCCTGGGGGATCCAGGGATGAGTAAGATCTTCCCTGCGGATTTAATCAAAAATAGAGGGTTTCCTTGTAGTGAAGAGTTCGAACAGGATCTTTAGGAGACAACTGGAGGTAAAACTCGATTCACCGAAGATGCTAGTAACTACCATATCTCTGGGACTCTACTGGGGATATCTATGGACATTGGTTATAACCAATCATCCTAAGCTTTACCGGGAATATTAGTAATACCTCACCATCCTAAAAATAGAGATAGGTGAACATTTCCAATAACCAACAGGCTTTAAATGATGCTAGTAATGACTAGACTTTGGAAAAAACATTGGTAACAACCAAGTAGGGTTTATCAAGCAATTCCAGTAGCCACTGGACTTTTACTGGGAAGACAGGTAACAACCAATGTCAACATACCAATAACAATTGGATTTATCAAGTGATGCCAGTAACTAGTGGACTTAACTGGGAAAACGGGTAACGACTACGATTTATACCAATAACAATTGGGTTTAAAAAGCAATGCCAGTAACTACTGGACTCAACTGGGGAAGTCGGTAATGACCGGGTCACATACCAATAACAATTGGATTTTGAAAACATAGTAACTACTATGTCTCAGTAGAGTCGGAACGTCGGTTGGAGTTAGACTCAGGTAAACACCGGGTCTCAAAAACAAACTGCGATATTAGTAACAACTAATATCTTGGTCAACACTGATAAGCAGTATCAGATATTGCTATTTACAACTAGACTTCCTGGGGATATAACCATTTATCACTATAATACTTACTCCAGATAACTTGACAAAGTTAAGGTAAGCACCCGAAGGGGAAATCCTGTGACAACAGATCTGAAGCAAAAGAGTTTGTTAATGACCAAAGGATCTCAAGGTGGTATCCAGTAACTACTGGGGAGAGGACAAATGAAAATTTCTTGACAAAGAAGAACTGAACAAACTAACCCCAAAATGGCCACAGCCAGAACAGACCCGAAACACGGGGTATGCTGAAAAATGCATATGCTAAAGGTATAGTGCAAGTGCAATGCTGAAATGAATCCACAAGGAAAGGAAATGAAAGATAGATAATGATCTATCACAGGGGAAACAAAGAAAATTACACTGAATCCCATCGCTGGAGCATAGTATTAATCTTCTGGCGATTCTTCCAGGGAAACGGTCTCTTCTCTTGCAAACTTGCTGGGGAAAGGTCACGACTTCGATACAGCTGAATGACTTTGTAGAGCAGTGGCGTGGGGGGTGAAATTTTTATAGACCTCATGTTAGCAAACTGATGATATCAAGGTTTCAACCATTCTTCTCTCAGGAGAGAAGTTTTTAATTTCACGTTGTCATGTCACAGTCGACACTATGATTTTCTTGTTAATTTTAAAATAACTTTAGTTTCAAAATAAAACTTTTGTTTTCAAAAATCATTATTAAAGAATAAGTGATGTTTGCATAACAAAGAAAGTAGAGCATAAAAAGATGATCACAAACAAAGATTGGTCCTAAATCTGATTTTATTGAAGATGGAAATTGCAAAGGCGAAGTCCCAAGGAATAATTACAATTTGGAACAGAAAATGGCAATATGGGAAAGGGTTACAAAAATCCAATAAACATCTGGTCCTATCTAACTAAAAGTCGGTCTTGGCGTGCTGCTTCTGACAAGAGTAGCGGAAAGTGAGCCTTTTTGACAATCTTCTACAGTTGTGACAACTTTTGATGTAGTGAAATGCCTTTGCCCTTAACTTTTACCTGAACCGCCTTTTTCAGGTTTTCGATTCATCGGGATGCTCATTTTTACCTAAGTTGCCTTTTTACCTAAGTAGCCTTTCCAAGTCTCAACTTAGTAGGTTTTTAGGCATAATATTTTCTTACTGCATCAGAGTTTACTGGATAAGGGAGTTGTTCTCCATCCATCGTTGTAAGGATCAGGGAACCTCCAAAAAAGACCATTTTCACAATGAATGAGCCATCGTAGTTCGGCATCCATTTCCCACGCGCGTCTCGATGTACGGTAGAATCTTCCAAAGTACCAACTCGCCTTCTTTCTATTCTTTGACCTGGACCTTTTTATCGAATGCCCTCTTCATCCTTTTTTGGTACAACTGGTTGTGGCACATTGCCATCATCCTCTTCTCATCGATGAGATTCAAAATGTCGAACCTTTCTTTCACCAAATCAGCTTCTTCGAGCTTGGCTTCCATCAAGACCCTTAACGAAGGTATCTCGACCTCAATGGGTAGTATTGTGTCCATCCTATAGATCAACAAGAAAGGGATTTCCCCAATTGAAGTTCAAACGGAGGTTCGGTATCCGTGCAGCGTGAAAGGAAGCATTTCATGCCAGTCCTTATAGGCTATTACCATTTTTGTACAATCTTCTTAATGTTTTTGTTTGCAGCTTCAACAGAGCCATTCATCTTGGGCCGGTAGGGAGAGGAGTTGTGATGTTTAATCTTGAAAATATCACAAAGCTCTTTCATCGTTTTGTTGTTTAGATTTGTCTTGTCATCCGTGATGATCTGATTGGGGATTCCGTAACGACAGATGATCTCCTTCTTGATGAATCGGGAAACCACCTGCTTGGTCACGTTGGTACGTAGCTCCAGCGTTCTTTAGACCGAAAGGCATAACCTTATAATAATAGGTGCCCTAGGGGGTGATGAACGCCGTCTTTTCCATGTCAGTTGGATCCATTTTTATCTGGTTGTAACCGGAGAAACCGTCCATGAATGAGAACACCGTGAAGCTGGCCGTGTTATCCACCAAAGTGTCAATATTCGGTAGGGGGAAGTCGTCTTTTGGAATATCTTTGTTGAGGTCCCTATAATCTACGCACATTCTAACCTTGCCATCCTTTTTAGGCACTCGTACAATATTAGCCACCCATTCGGGATATTTAGAGACTGCCAAGAAGCCCGTGTCGATTTGTTTCTTAACTTCTTCCCTGATTTTGAGGGCCATATCAGGTCGGGACCTTCGAAGCTTTTGCTTGACCGGAGGACACTCAGGTTTAAGTGGAAGTTTGTGCATCACAATATTAGTATCCAACCCTGGCATGTCTTGGTAAGACCAAGCGAACACATCTGCGTAGTCTTTGAGAAGTGTTATTAGCCGACCTTTAATGTCTGCCCCTAGTGATGTCCCAATCTTGACGTCTTTCTTCACCTCGGTTGACCCCAAGTTGACGAAGTCAATCTGTTCTTTGTATGGCTGAAGATAGACGTCTTCACACTCATACATTTTGGTTAGTTCTTCTAGAACTTCGAAATCTTCATCATTGTCTTCTTCAGCTTGGAATACCGCCGTATTGAAGTTAGATGGGATCAGATGACTATTGGATTTAAGAGGTGATGGAGGTTCTCTGCATGTGTTAAATGGGTCTAAATGAGAAAACATGCACACAAAGGGATGCAAGTGATTCTTTTATGTTTTTTTTTTTGAAAAGATTGCCATTTTCCTTTTTACGAAAAGATGAAAATACACAAATGAACCAAAATAAATGGGAATTTAACAAAATACTCATTTGTTAATTGATTTTTTTGAAAGTGTGGCTCGTACAGAATGATCCACTAGCCTTGGGCACGACCAGAGATTTTAAACATGGAAAATGCTAACAAGCAAAACAAGCAAATTACTCGACAAGAGGCAACATGACATGAATTTTGACAGCCTCCCAATTATGCAGAATGGCCTTATCCTAGAATACCAAGTCGTCGATGCAACTTTCTTCATCGTCTTCTTCAATAGCATTGATTTGAACGTCGCCACTTACAAATATTTCTTCTAGAGTTTAGAGGCGTTTGCCGTTGACTTCTGGCTTTTCGTCTGGAGTTGGTTTGTAACCCAACCCTCGTCGGTCGTTATTTTCTCGAGCATTAACCTCGACCACTTATCCCCATCCCTGCCAAAGTTCTTCCTTCATAGCATTCTTGATACTTTGGGCGGAGAGGAAGGAGGGACCACGTGTAACGACAACGTCTTCCACCATCACAGCGTGTGCAATCTCCAACGCATGGAAAGTTGTTTCTAACGCGTCTTCATCAACTTTGATATATCGGAATGAGGATAAGTTGCTCACCATCAAATCCTCTTCTTCGTGCACCACGATCAGTTGATCCTAAGCAATAAACTTCATCTTCTGATGCAGAGTGGACGTGAGAGCGCCTGCCGCATGTATCCATGGTCTTCCTAACAGACATCTATAAGCTGGATTTATATCCATCACTTGGAAGGTGACGTCAAAAGCTTAAGGGCCCACCATGATGGGTAAGTCGACCTCTCTGATCTCCGTCCTTCTCGATCCATCAAAAGCTTTTACAATCAATGATGTAGCTCTCATTTCTGCCCCTTTGTAAGCCAATTTGCCCAACGTTCTTTTAGGCATCATGTTAAGAGCCAATCTGTTGTCAACAAGTACTCTGAAAAGAGTATTTTCTTCACATTTAACAAACACATGTAAGGCACAGTTGTACTTGCGACCTTCAGTAGTTAGATCAGAGTTGTCAAAACTCAGCGTATTGTAGGCTATAATGTTGGCAACCACATAATCAAATTACCCCATGATGATGTCCTTTGTGACATAGGCGCGTGTCAATATCTTCAATAGGGCTTGTCGATGGATAGGAGAGTTTAAAAGTAACGACATGATCGAGATTTTGGGCGGTGTTTGGTTAAGCTGGTCCACTACCCGATAATCACTTCGGCGAATGATTTTCAAAAATTCTTCTTCATCCTCCTTTGGGACTTCTTTACCTTTTGTTTTTTCAACGATAGGTTCTTTAGAGGTGGTTTCCTTTGGAACAGCTTCCTTAGGAATGGTGGTAGTTGTTTTGGGAATAATGGCCTCAGCCAGAGGAACGATGAATTTTGCCTTAAGTTGATACACACGACCACTGTGGGTCCTCTTGCTTCCTCTGGTGATGTTCATTACATCTTCCTATTTTCCTCCGGCATTCATGTCATACCAGGAGTAATCGTGTTTCCAAGATACAACCCTTGGATGAGGACCCGGTCTCGTCCTTGGATCGTACCTAGGCTTAGGCTGGTCTATAGTTGGCGCGGGGCCATTGTGAAAAACAGGTCTAGCTGTAGCGGGAGGAGCAGACTTATTATTCCTAGTATTGAACACTAGTCTTTTTTTAAATTTCCTTGGCAGGTTGAAGATCGGCTCAATTACCGAGACATCCTTTTTCTTCTTCTTTCCACATATTTGCAGTATACCTTCATCAATCATTGACTGGATATCTCGCTGCACTAGGTTACAACCCCGCGACTTGTGATGACAATCATTGCAACTTTCATGGGGACCTTTGATTAGACCTACTTTTACCAGCTTTTTGTGTAACTTAACCAATGGGGTCTTGATTTCAGATACTTCGAAAAATATCCTTATGTTAGAATCGTCTTCCACAACATGCGTGATTTGACAGGGGACGGTTCTCCATATTCAGCTGATTATCCTCAAAGGAGAGGATTCTCTTTTCAATTAGCTCTCACACAATGTTCTGGAGTGCTTTACAGCCTTCGAGATAATGCCCAGCAACATTTTCGTGAAATGCGCAGTGCGCGTTCGAATTGTAGTAGTATGGTAGTGGATTCGGAGGGGGACCCAACTTCCTGGTTTGAATTAGGCCTTGTTGCATCAGCTGAGGGTACAAATCTGTATAGCTCATAGGGATAGGGAGAATTTCCAGCCTTCTATTTTGGAAAGCGGCCCTCGGAGCCGGTGCTCCTTGCTGTGGGCATACATGCTGATTATTGTTCAGTTGATAAGCATTGGGCGCCTACTGCTGAGGATTTTGTGGATTTGGTCATGATTGAAAAACCGGTGTGACTAAAGCCACGTACTATTGTTGCTGATAATTTTGTTGAGGTCACGTTCGAGACGACTGTTGATTCTACGAATGGCTTCTTCTATTTTGAATTCACTTTTCGTACATTATGGCGTTCATTCCCCCTTCCTTTTTCTTGTGGAGATGACCCGACATCTTCTTCACTGTGCTAGTACTAGCTGCACTTGTCACCTTGCCGCTTTTCAATCCGGCTTCTATTTTCACGCCAATAACTACGATATCAGAGAAATTTATCGTGGCACTGCTGATCATTCTCTCGTAGAACTCTGGTCTGACAATGTCCACAAACCAATCAGCAAGCTCCTTTTCAACTAGTGGCGGTCCTACCAGGGCAGCTGTCTCGCGCCACCTTTGCACATATTCTTTGAAGGTTTTAGAGTTTTTCTAGGTCATCCTCAGAAGTTGACGTTGGTCTGGTGCCAGGTCCGTATTATACTTATATTGTTGTATGAACGCATCAGACAAGTCCTGAAAATAGTGGATCTTGGATTGATCTAGGCTTAAATACCACTTAGAGGAGGCGCCTTTCAGACTATCCTGGAACCAGTGGATCAACAACTTATCATTCTCGATGTGCGGGGCCATGCGCTGGCAGTACATTATTAGGTGGACTTTCGGGAAGGTAGTCCCTTCATATTTCTCAAAGATAGGCATTACGATTTTTGGTGGAAATACCAAGCCTAAAACTAAGCATATGTATTTTGCATCAGAACCGAAGACATTATTCCCCTCTATGGCCCTCATCCTCCTAGTCATTATATTCATCTCGACCCGTAGCTTCTCGTGTTTTCCGTCTTCAACTTTGGACCCATCTGGTATGTCGAATATTGGTTGGTGGATGTTGAAGATCGATCGAGCCTGGGCTTGACTTCCAGCTTGAGTGTATATCAGATTCTGAAAATCCGTCATCAGGGGAACACTCTGTGGGTTCGTATATGGCTGATGGTTGAACGGTTGGGTGTCGCTGAATGGAGGCATGAAATCCCTGGTGATGCCGAAGGGATGATCCGTCGCTAAAGTTACTGGTGGTGGAGGAACTTCTGTTGTCGCATTGATTTTAGATACTACAGTGGCTTGTGTGTCCATCTTTGCTCTGATCACCTGAAGAACTTCCATTATTTGGTTGACATTGTTGCGCAGTCCTTCAACATCATTGTCAATCTGATCAAATCTCTGATCTTGTTCTGCCATTTTCTTTTAAGCGCGGGCTCTCATGTTATACCGATCGGTGTTCAATGTGATTTTGATAGCACAGAACACAGAATATGTCGGAGGACCAATGAAATGCAAAATGATATGCAAGATGCAGATGCAAATGCAAACCACACATTCAAGGAATAAACAAGTTTTATTTACGAATAAAGTTAAATTAACACGTAACGACGTGTCGCCTATCATTGAAAAATGAAAGATGAAACAAATTTCATTGCTAGCAAAAGGTTTTACAAATATTGAGTTTTCATTAACGAATGAAACTCTTCTTTTCTTTTTTCGAAAGGAAAGATTACATTCCCAAAGGCTTGGGATACAACAAAAGGAATTTAAAGCTTGGGATCTCCTAACAAGACAACCCTTCTCCCTCCTGCAACATGGCTCTACTCTGACTCCGATGAAGTAGATCCCAAATCTCTTCATTTTCTATTCTAACTTTGGCTAGAGCAAACCTCGGCTCTTTTCTAATCAAGAGTTCATCTGGCTCCAGAGAGATGTTATATGAATGAGTATAGAACATCCTCAATGCTATTTCCTTTGACCAAAGCAAAAATGCATTTGAAACTAAACAACTAGGATTCTCCACCGCAGTTATTCCTTGAAGATTGGGGCTACGCCAGGCGAAGATGACTCGTGATTCGAAGTTCGGGTTGTTATTTCTTTCACAAAAGAAATATTTTAGCAACATTGGATCTGGTTCTCCCTCGGTGGGGTATCCTAGCTGACGACGAGCTAGGATGAGATTGTAGCTGATATACCCTCGAGTGCCGATCATAGGTATATTAGGGAATTTCCCACAGCTATGTATGATGGTTATTCCTCCGAGAGCTGAGTCGTACCAACTGGCGTTGTAATAGTGAGGATAATTTTTCAATCCATACGTCATTGTCTTGTAGGTTCCATAGAGGAAACGTCCTAGGCAAATTTGAAATAAACCATTTGCTTAGGAGGGCTATGCAGCATGAAAATTGTCCCATATCGTATTTTTTACACCGATGGATGGCGTAGTAGGTATCATCCAAAAGGGTGGGACCTAGATTCTTGACGATAAATAGCTTAATCGCCTCCAGATTGATGAAATCAGGGATGCTAGGAAACAGATATAAGTCGTAAATCAAGAAATCTAAAATCGCTTCGAAGAATCCCAACTCCCCCTGATTGTAATGGAATTCAGCTTTCTCCATGAATGGTATGGCTTCCATTCCGGTGATTTCATCCCTATTACTCCACTGAGTTGGAAGATCAGTGGGTTCTAAGTGAATACCTTTAGCAATATCTATTCTCCTTGGTCTTCTCTCCATTCCAAAGTTAGCTGTGAAAATCATCGGGGTTTTCAGATATTCGAAATACTCTTCCAAAGTTGGTAGTAGTTGGAAGTCCGGGAATGTAAAGCAGGGGTAAATAGGGTCGTAGAACTTTACGAGCATTTCTAGCATCTCCTTGTTTACTTGTGTGTCAAGTAAATATAACAAATCTCTGTATTTGGCTGTGAAAACAACAGGATCCCTTACTAGGTTCCTTAGAATCCTTAGGTTATCCAACCTTAAGTTTTGGAATGCAATCATGTTTCCTTGACTCATTACTGTGTCTGCAAAAAAAACAAGATTTAATTCCTTGAATGGTTAGTAGAAATGAAAGATGCAATGCAAGGATGCAACTGGTTTCACAAAACTCAGAAGATAGTTAAAGCAAAATCCTCGTTGCATTTATGTTGGGAAAAGTTACAACTTTTGAAATATAACCCACGAAATATGAGGCTGCACCAGAGAAGAAGACTAGGCCCTATGGTTTCAAGAAATCAGACAAGAATTCTATCTGCGTGTCCTTTTCAGTCTTTTCAGCATAGTATTGTCCATCACCAATTTGTCCACTATTCCTTTCTAGGCGCCAGAAGTAGGTGGGATGTTTAAATACTCATGGGTACTCTGTGTGGGTTTGACACATCTCCTCCAGTTAGGCGTCTTTCAATCCACCCAATCAACTCATCTTTGTCTTGCAACTCTCTCTGCAATTTTGTCATCTCAGCCTGCAGAGTATAGTATTTATCTTCCCATGTGTCCCTCTCAAGTTTTGTTCTTTCAAGAACCTCTTAGTATTCTTCAATAGGAATGGTAGAAGATGATGCGATGACGATCTGCACATCCTTCTCAGGGAGGTAAGGCATCTTGAGATCATGAGCTCTATATTGGACCCACCGAGTGAATGGTTCAAAAGCTACATAGTTCTTTTTCCCCAAATCGACCTTAGTTTTTCTTCGGATATTCTTCTAAGCATCGACTGTAATGTTTCTTAAGCTTTCCTTTACTTCGGCATTGAGGTAGAAGAAATCAGACAAATAGGATGTTGTTGGGTTTCTCCTTCATTGGGAACCCAAACTGGCGTCTGGCCAAAACATGATTATAGTTGATTCCTCCTTATGTCCCTAAGAGTGGTACATTTGGGAAAGAACCATAATTGTCAATGTATACTCCTCAGCCATATGCTAGATCGTACCAATGGATGTCTGCTTGAGTTAGAGACATGATTCGCTGAGACCACCTCCAACCGTTAGGGTTTTCTCTGAAGGTATCTGTCCTTGGTAGATGATTGACAAACCATCTGTATAGCAAAGGAGCACAAAAATTGATAGTTCCCTTACCTTGAAGAGTTATGCGATGAATGGAATGATAGGTGTCACCTAACAAAGTGGGCACCGGGTTACCACTTAGGAATATTGTGATGGCAGTTGAATTAACGAATCCTTCTACCTCTGGGAACAGTACTAAACCATAGATTAAGAGAGCCAGAACTGCTTCGAATGCATCCATACTTCCTTCCTTGGCAAGGTAGGTAGCTTTTCCCAATAAATAAGCAGAGTGAAAACCCTTGACTCCATTCTTTGAGATATGATTAGCTTTTATCTTGGACACTTCTAGGTGAAGTGCGTCAACAATCTTCTTCGACGAGGGGAGCTTTTCTAGACCACTGAAGGGCTTCTTATCTTTCACTGGAATCCCAACGAAGTAGGAATACTCTTCTAAGGTTGGTGCCAACTGATAACCCGAGAAGGTGAAATAGTGGTACAATGGATCGTAGAATTGAACTAAGGTGTTGAGGACCTCGTCTTCCATCATAGTCTTCACAATGCTCAGAAGCTTTCCGTATGTCTTCCCAAAGTCTTCGGAAACCAATGTTCCTAGCTTTCTTAACTCCAAGGTATCATATTTCTTGAAGTTATACTTCTTGGTGTTTCTTTTCCCAAGATCCACGATCACTAGGGTTTTGGAAAAGAAAAGGACTGATTGTTATAAAACCAGTGCAACTAGATGAAATTCTATGATGATTATGATGATATGATGCATACATAACACATAGAAAAATAAAATGCACATGTACACACAAGGTTTACCTAGGTTCAAGGTCAAAGGATGAAGTCAAAAGGTCTAACCATCCCCAGGACTTGTACTATAGGTTGTTATTGTACCTGTAGATCGGGTTCTAACAAGAGTGCCCAGAGTCATAGGTAAATCTCTCGAATATTATCAACCAACATGACTACTCACATGGTTTTAAAATATTCTCGGGATAGACTCGTCTAAGTGTAACATCGCGTAACAACTATTTTCGGACTACTCCCTTATAGTCTCTGACTACATCCTAAAAAGGCTAAGTGGGGTAAGTGGGTAACTAAAGGTCCTCAGTTTCACATACTCCCAGTTTGAAACAATTAATGAAGTGCATGACTACTCATACATCATCAATCATCTCAAAGAGGTCTTAACTGAGCGTGATTACATCATATGTCAAACTTGTTAGGACTACTCCCAACAGTCAACTATTAATCATATCACATCCTATCTCATGTACACTCAAGTCCGGGTTAGGACTTATCTCACCACTCATGATACCCGATGTCCACAACATACAATACAAATATATTACAAATATACATGTAAGCAAGTATTCATACAATTATACAAAATAGGATAAACCCTCAAGTTAAGTGCATGTCCCTAGTGAAGTCGCCATTTCTGTTGCGGTGAGAATCAGATGCCAATCGATTACACCAGTGTGCAAATTGATTTGCATCTGTCAACACAACAAAAATCACTTTTCCAAAAGCACTTTTTAGCATTAATTCAAGGACCAAATGCAACATGTAATAGCATGTAATTATGCATTAAACTCATATCAATTCATAAAAAATGTACACATATTGGATCAGTCAAACATCAACAACATCAACAATTGAATCAATGGATCAGTTCAAAACCAAGTCACAAGGATCTACATTGTGAAAGTTACAAAATAAGCTAAAATGAGTTTAGATCTAATAATCACCAACCTACAAAGGAGAGATTTGCTTTGGTAAGTGTTGCAAACAGAATTTGATAGATCAAGCAAAGAAAACCAAAGATCCAATGAATTCCTAGCAAGAAACTTGAAGAAAAATACAATAAGATTAACTTGCGTCAAAATTGTTTCAAGAAAGTGGTTCTAAAAATTAGATCTAGATCCAAATCAACTTCTACTACTGAATTTGATGTTGATGAAAGGAAATGGTGAAGGTTTTGCTCTAGAATTAACAAACTCCAATGAAGAATTTGAGAATTATAATGGAAGATCTTTGGTGAAGGTTAAGGATGAAGATAAAAATGGAGAGTGAGAAAGTGAGAGAGAGTTGAGAGAATTTGGAGTGTGAAGTGTAGAAAAAATTAGAAAATGAATTTCTTTCCTTGGAATGGAGAAAATTAGTTTAAATATGATCTAGGTATGGAATGAAAATGAGGTTTGGAATTTGGTTTTGAATGAGGGTTGGGTTTTTGGTTTGGAATGAGTAATGGAAACCATTTGAATTTTGGAGGGAAAATGAAATTAATTTGGAAATGAACTGATATCTTGAAGCCTCTAGATCCTTCCACGGATGTAGCATTGACCCCAAGTGATTGCAATGAGTTACAAGCTGCTATAATGCTCAAAGTATAGTGTTTTGGGCAAAGTTGTAATAGTGCAATTGATTGCACCCTTGTGCAAATCGATTTGCACCTGCAAAACCTGCACAATGGCACATCTCGAAGGGGTGCAATCGATTGCACCAATATGAAAATCGATTACACAAAGGTAAATATGCAAAAATTTCCCTGTTACCACTTATTTTAAGTCTCTCTTCGCGTCCAAACGTTAGCCACTGATAATACCCTTGAATAATGTCAAAAATATGATAGATCACCTATGTGGAACAAGATCATATGAGCCATACACTTTCAGATGTCAATTCTGAAATAATTAGACCATCTGCTGAGCAAAATAAATGCATAATGCCTCTGCTAATTGTCTGTTTAGCTCTGTACGCTATTAAAACACTCTCTGAAATGAAGAGAGCTCTGAATTGCAAGGAACAAGCTGTGAACCCATGTCCTAGAAGCCTAATGTAATGCATGATTAATGTGTATGTATGCTACACAAGCCAGTAGAGGTAAGAGAAACAAGAGGGTAAATTTTGAGGTGCAACATTGCTCATATTTTTGCGGCAGAAGAAGTAAAACATGATAAGCCTTGGTATCATGATATTAAATGTTTCCTCCAAAGTCAGGAATACCCACTTGGGGAATCAAACAAAGATAACAAGACTTTGAGAAGACTGGCTGTCAATTTATTTCTGAATGAAGATGTGTTGTATAAGAGAAAATTTTACATGGTCTTGCTCAGATGTGTGGATAGACACGAAGCAGGCATCTTAATGCAAGAAATTCATGAAGGATCCTTTCGTACTCATGCCAATAGACATGCAATGGCTAAAAAGATGTTGAGAGCAGGTTACCACTGCTTGATGATGGAATCTGATTGTTATAAATATGTGAAGAAATGTCATAAGTGTCAGATTTATGCTAATAAGATTCATGTGCCTCCGACTCTTCTCAATGTTATTTCATCTCCATGGCCTTTCTCTATGTGGGGAATTGACATGATTGGTATGATTGAGCCTAAAGCTTCGAACAGACACATTTTCATTTTAGTGGACATTGATTATTTTACCAAGTGGGTTGAAGCAGCATCTTATGCTAATATGACTAAGCATGTCATGGTCAGGTTTATCAAGAACCAAATTATCTGTCACTATGGCATTTCCAGCCAGATCATTACTGATAATGGGTCGAATTTGAATAATAAGAAGATGAAAGAGCTGTGTGATGATTTCAAGATTGAGCATAATAATTCTTCTCATTGCAGACCTATGATGAATGGGGTTGTCGAAGCTTTGAAAAAGAATATTAAAAAGATTATCCAAAAGATTGTTGTGACATATAAAGACTGCCATGAGATGCTCTTATTTGCTCTGCATGGGTATCTTACATCTGTCCGCACTTCGACAAGGGCAACCCTTTTCTCACTTGTGTATGGCATGGAAGAAGTGCTCCCTGTAGAGGTTGAGATCCCATCTATGCGAGTCTTGATGGAAGTCAAATTGTCTGGGGTTGAATGGTGTCATAGTTGATATGATCAGTTGAATTTGATTGAAGAAAAGAGAATAACAACTTTGTTTCATGGTCAATTATATTAGAAAAGAATGAAGAAAGCTTTTGATAAGAAGGTTCAACCTCGTGTATTCAGAGAAGGAGACCTCGTGCTAAAAAAGATATTGTCTTTTAACACTGATTCTAGGGGCAAGTGGACTCCTAATTATGAAAGCTCGTATGTTGTTAACAAAGCCTTCTCTAGTGATGCATTAACTCTTACAACTATGGATGTTGAGGAGCTCTCTCGCCCTGTGAATGCCGATTCAGTCAAGAAATACTTTGCCTAAAAAAATAAAAGAATAGCTTTCTAAGTTGAAAACCTAAAAGGGCGGCTTAGGAAAAAATGGGCGTCTCGGTGGGCTGAAAACCCAAAAGGGCAGTCCAGGCAAAAGTTAGAGACATAAATAGAAAATAACATCCCGGTAGATTGAAAACTCGAGAGGACAATCTAGGAAAAAGTTAGGGATCATGGCAAGTAACTACATCAGGTCAGACTTGATCACTTGAAACAACGTTGCCCATCAAGGATACTCATTTTCATCATTCTCGACAGAAGGTTTGAGCACAATGGAATTCAAAGTTGTTAGAGAGAATAGTGGAAATTGTATTTCAATGTATCCTTTTCCTTTATTTACCATTTTCCAATTTTTTAATGATCCATGGAGTCACGCCATTTTCTGATTACTATTCTATTAATAAAATTTGAGCCTTTTTCCATTTATTTACAATTCTTACATTTATTTCTGTTTTTCAAATTTTCATTTATTTTTTATAATAATTTTTGAAACAAAAAGATAAATAACAATCATACTTTTGAAAATCACAAAAATATTTTCCTTTAACTTGTGAACACTAAAAGGAATGTCAACAGTGATTGCAAAAATGGTAAAATCTCAAAGTACAGAACTCGATGTTCTCCCAAGTAGAGATTGTTCTTGTGGATGTATTCAGGTAGTAGGTTGATACGATGTGTTGGTTTGTGATCTATTTTTCCCCATTTGAGCGTTAATTTAGGAGTTCGTCAATCAAATGCTGAATTTTAAGCCTAGACTCCCCATCTAAGCCTTGATTTAGATTTCTCCATTGATTGTCATTTTTCCCCAGCCAGGAGATAATCAAGCAAATATATGAGGTTGTGAAGCTTTTACCGCTGAATTCCATATCTTTACTAAATCCCCTACAAGTATTTACCTATTCTGTTTTAGGTTTGTTTCTGGGTACCACCCATGTAGCAAAATCAGAACAATGTTTCATACTAAGAAATGTTGAGATAACAATTAACTGTTAGGTTTTCTCTCACCTTGTGTCGAGTTTTAAAATTCCCCGCAATGAATTTTTGCTGCAATATTAACTTCTTAATTTCTTCTACAAGTCCAAGATGTTTTCCTCGAGGTTGTTAGTCCCCATAGAGCTTTCTTTGGTAAATCCCCACCAGGCCTACATTTCCCTCAACAGAGTTTGTGCAATTGTTACTCTTGGTTTTGGAAGAATCTTTGTTTTGTTGATTTTCAGCAGACCAATTCTCTCCCCAAAGTGGAGTTTATGCAAAGACGTTTTTCTTCTCAAAGGTTAAGTTTTGGAAGATTCATCTTTCCATCCCCTAAACAGAGTTAATGCAGATATTATCCCTCCCAGATGTTGATATCCCCAGAATAATTTTTCTTTGTGTGTATCCCTAGCGGGTATTAATCCTTCCACAGCAAATTTTGTGTGAATTTTGTTTCCCCCAAGAAGATTTTGGAAGATTTCTGTTACTGTTGTTTCCCCAGCATATCTTTCTATTCCCTTGAACCAGAGTTCATGTTGTTATCCCCTAAGTGGATTTTTTATGTTAAAAAGTTGAATATTGGGTTTCTCTCCCTAAGTAGTATCTTCCTGTCCTCAAAGATATGAGTAATGAAGTAGGACTTTGTTCCTTCAGTGGCTTCTATTTATCAACAGTTGAATCCCTAGCAGGACTTTCAGCAGAATTTCTAGTGGTATTTCCATCATGTTGAGATTTAGGTCATCCTTAGTTTATCTTTTTGCTTGTTTTGTCAGCATATACATACATATACATTCATAAATTTATTCATTCATACATACATCATGCATAGCTGAATTAAAATTCACACTCATCTTGCATTTCTTGATGTTTCTTATCCACTCTCTCTGGTGTTGTTATAACCACAAAGTGTGTGTGTGTGTTCTCTTTCCATCAGAGTGTCTACCCTTAAGCAGAAGGCGTATATTATTTCTAATTCTCCATTGAGTTTATTCCTCATGGGAGGATTTTTTTTAGTTTTCCTTTCCAACTCATTTATATAAATGAAACCACTCCTCAGTTGAGCTATTTCCTCATTGGGAAGAGTCTTATTTGACCATTTCTCTCCAATTTGTTCCTAGGTTGAACTTTGGTTTCATGCAGCAACTATTTTGAATATCTCTAGGTTGTGAAACCTAGATGGTTGAGAATTCATTAATTTTGCACCTTTGAGGATTTATTTTCCTCAGCAGAAATCTAGTTATGATCCCCAATCAGAAGACAGAGATTTTATTTCCCCAACAATGTTGTGATAACACTCTCTTGGAATTTTTTCTTGACAGCAAGTGGCAATCTCTTTATATGAGAAGCTTGCATGTCCCTGGCATGGTAAGCCTTACGTGGTAACAAGTAGCAGTCTCTCTAAGAAGCTTGTTTTTCTATTTCAACTTTTTCAATGATAAGTGGCAGTTTCTTTTGAGAAGCTTATCCGTTATTGGTGGTTCTTCAACCTTTGCGGTTACAAGTGGTAGTCTCTTTGAGAAGCTTATTTGCTATTTTCAACTTTTATGTGACTTCAAGTGGTGGTCTCTTTATTTGAGAAGCTTGTATATCCCCAAATATCAATATGTATCTTCACACTAAATGGTATCTCTCTAGTTTATCCTTAGCAGAGAAGTTTATTGTGAATCTGTGGACTCATTATTTGAACATGTGGTGTCTCTTTATTTGAAAAGCCTATTGCAACTCCATCAACCTTTCCATTAAATGGCATCTCTCATATACATTCCCGTTAGAGAAGTTTATTGTGAAACCTTTTATCACCAACAAATGGTTGTCTCTTTATTTGAGACGACTGTTATACAATCAAACCTTCATGTATCTCCTTTGAATATTCCCGGTAGAGTTGTTGATTCCTAATCCCTAGCAGGTGGCAGTCCCTTTAGAGGAGACAACTTATATTTGGTCCTTTTTCAAGTTTGAGACTTGATTACAGAAGAAGTTGAGCCCTATTCTAAGAGTGGAAGCTTGTTGTCATTTTATCTTGGTTTGTTATTTGGACATGTGTTTATCCTGTTTCGATCCAGTAAATGTTTTGTCCCCAGCAGATGGTTGTCTCTTTTTTTGAGAAGTTTGTTGCGTAGTTTGACATGTTAACCTCTCTTTTGAGTATCCCTGACAGGGTTATTGTTTATCTCCAACAAGTGGTATCCTTTGTGAAGCTTGTCTGTTACCAGCAAGTGGTTGTCCTTTGTGAAGCTTGTCTGTTACCCTTTTCAAGTTTGAAACTTGATTAAATAAGAAATTGAGCCCTATTCTAATGGAGAAGCTTATTATCCGGTTATTCTTTGCCTACTTAGTAGTTTCTTCTCCAGTAGAACAAATGAATTTCCTTTTAGATTCCCTAGCAGATTCTATATCCTCTTTCTCTCACTACCTATTTAGGGTTTCATTCCCTAATAGAGTCAGTGTTCCATTGCCTCTCCAGGTTTATTCCCCTATGAAATAGGTATATCTTTTTGCTGCTTGCATTGATAAGATTTCCTCAGTGGACCTTACTTTGATGTCTGCTCTAATTGTGTTTTTGTTTATTTCCATGCATAGTTATCCCCGAGTCGAGTCTTTCCCTGGTGATTTATTTTCCTGATGGACCTCGTCTTTTCTCTTTATCTCCAACAATTTCAAGTCCTAGCTTCATCTACGCACTTTTACATCTCTTGTGGGATTCTAAATTCCTCAGCTAGGTCTTTTCTTGTTTTCCCCCAACAGAGTTTCTGCTCCATTTGCTAATATTTTCCAGCAGTAGTTTGTCTCCTGTGGTAACTTTTTCACAGAATCATGTGCATGCATATCATATCATAATCATTTTATGGTATCTTAGAGCCAAAAATTGGGTCTTCTATGTTTAAGTTTCTTCTATCTCGTCGAGACGAAGATGTCAATCTTCATTTCTCTAGATAGAAGAAACTTAAATAGGGGCATCTGTCATACCCTAATTTTAACCCCTAAGATCCCACCTCATTTACATCTCTACAATGCATCAAGATCACAAACTTGGTTGTCTTCTATTCCTTTCACCTTTGGGTTTGCCTATACAGAGATCATTAAGCACCTCTTTGTGTATCTTTATTTTTGTACTTATATGCTTCATATTTCACTAACCTTTAATCAAAATACAAAAATATATGCCTTGTCCCTTTGGTTCTTTTTCAAGGTAGAGTTTGGAATCAAGAGCATCAAGTGATTATTTCCTCAACTAGGGTTTTGAATTCCTCAAGTCAAAGTGTGGTCAACCATTGATTTCCAAGGGATATTCATCAAAGCATGGCCTCTAATCTCAAATCACAAAGTCTTAAGCATCATTAAATTTCATTTGATCAAAGATATATCAAAGTTTAATAGCTTGTTTCTCAAGAAAATTTCAAAGGTTCATGTGTTTATTTACATGCCTTCATTAACAAGTTTCCATAAGCCATTACAAGTATAATCAAAGGAAAATTAAGAGTAAATTATATTGAGTTCATATGATCATCAATGTTCCTTGAAATGCAAGAAAAAGTCCAAAGTTGCAATTTTGTCCAAGGAGGTTTAACCATAAAGTTAACATTTTAAGTCCAAGTTCAAGACCTCATAACTTCTTTATACTTCAACATTTTTAAGTGCTTCTTTGGGCATATGACTTTCCTTGACATCCCCTCCAACTTCTCTTTACAAGTCAAGAGTCAATTATGTTTGGAAGGCCATTAAAAGTCTGGAAATATTATAGGTCATTTTGTGGACTTAGTAAAATTTGGCCTAAATTCAAGTGATATTTTCCTAACTTCCAAAGATCATGACTCTCTCAATTTTTAACTTTTTTGGGCGGTGCTCTTTTCCAATTATTCTATTTGATACCCTCTACAAGTTTGTTTCAAGGATCAAATGTCAATTATGCTTGGGAGGCCATGAAAATTTGTAGACATTATAGGTCATTTTGAACTTTGAATTTTCTCGACCTCTGATTACAGTTCATTGTGCCAACTTTGCAAGCTCATAACTTTTTGTCCAAGCATCCAAATGAAACCTTTCTTTTCACATTGTATTCTTTACTATGATGTGATCATTTTTTTAAAAGAATGAGCACTAAAGGTTAAGTGTACAAGATTTCCCAATGGTTTGAACATGGCTTCATGGAACTGAAATTTGCTCATGATCAGTTTGGCAATTACACTCAATTCTCAAATTTTAGCCAAATTTTGCGCATGTTTTGTCCATGATGATGTTGAGTGATATGTGAGGATAAAAAACAACCTGAAATAGGAAGGAATGGCATGTGCTTCATTAGCTTGTCATTCAAGATTAGTCATGCATTCCTTGCTCATGATTTCACATGAATTATAACAAATTCTCAAACGTATGCCATACTCTCACCTCAACTATAAATAGAGGATCATTTGCACTAAAAACCAAGCTTAGAAAGCCCCCAAAACCTGTGCTCAAGATCTCACCTCGCACTGAAAATTTGAGTTTTCTTTTTCAAATTCTAAGCACTTTTAACTTTGTTTCTTGATTCCATTAGCTCTATCATTCTTCACTGAAGCTTCTGCAAAAAAAATTAAGCTCTAAGAATCACTTAAGTGCTCTAACCATATACAACTTTCAACACCTCTTATCACCATTTGGACAAGGTAGTTCTAAGCATATTTTGGACTCAAACAAGTAACCACGATGTAACATATTTCTTCCTGATTGTTTCCCCTCACTTACCTTGGGTTGATTGTTCATATTAGTCATTTAATTTTTCTTTTCTTGTTTCACTGAGTTTCTTTGAAATTCTCTCAGCTTACTTTCAATTAATGAAAGTGAAGTATACGGTTGAGTTCTCTTTAATGAGACGGTCACAATGGCACTGGTTTTATGATCTAAGCTTGCCATTTGCAAAATCTCCGGTGACAAATTACCAGAGAAGATGACCGGAGAAACCCTCATGGTGGTTTGAGTTTAGTTTGATTTAAATATGATCCTGCGTGTGATTTCATGTAAGGTCCATCGTGTCTTCTTAGATCTAGACCTTTGGATATGTTTTTATTAAATCTAATGGTTGCGCGCGTGCTTGATTGTTGGCCTTTGATCAGATCTGATGGCTTTTATTTTTTGTTCCATTTTATTTGTTTTAATTTCTCATTTAATTTTGAAAATTCATAAAAAATAATTCCCCCAGTCTTTTTCACTCCACATTTTTATTTCATGATTTAATATTTTTCATCATTTTTCATTCACTTTAATTTGTTAAAATAAATACTTTTATGTATTTAAAAATTCTCCAAAAAATATTACATGATCCTTGACTTGTTTCTGATTTGTCTTGAATATTTTAAGCATTTAATATTTGTTTAGAGGTTTCATCTGATTATTTCACTTGTGCACACTTGAACTTTATTGCTTTTATTAGGGTAGTGTCGTCATTTTCTCCCCTTCTTAAATTTTCAAAATCTTCTCCCTTTTTCAAAACCTTCTTGTTTTAAAACTTTAATCACTTTCTCAATAAACCTTGAATTTTTCAAGTGATTTTTAAATCTTTTTCTTAAATAAATGCTAATTCATCTTAAGCATATCAAAACCATTTCAAAAGACATAAAAAATACACAACTCATTCAAACTATTTTTTGCCCTTTGTGCACTTTTCTTTTTAAAACCTTTTTCCAAGTATTAGACATGAGTCATTTTAATAATTGAGATGTGATTCTCCTATCCCCATAGTAATGATTGAATGCTAATTATTTTCCACTTGATAGAGTTAGTGTCATACTTGTTGATTTCTATTCAAGTCGAAGCCCTTCTTAATAGTGATGTAAGGGTCCATTTTCAATTACTTATGGGTGATTAGTTGAGTTTTCTCCTTAAAATGACAAATTGTCTTTCCATTTAAAATCAATCAAAAAAAAATTTTTTTTGTTATTCTTACCATGAACTCCAAGGATTTAATCCTCCATTGCACTTTGTGGGTACGTAGGCACGAGGCTCAGGAAGTCTTGTCAAACACCAAAGCCCTAAAAAATATTTCTCTTCTCGTCTCTCCAATCTTTTGCAAACAACACTTTTTTAAGCCAATCATGGATTTTCAAGATGTTCCTGTAGAGTACTATAGATGTTATGGTTGCTAATACCTTCCCATTGCATAACCAACCCACTTACCATTTGTCTATCTGTTTTATTAGTTTTGTTTTAAAACTTCTGTGGGTTTTATTCGTTCTTTTCCCATTCCTTTGGAAAAAATAAAGTGCGGTGGCAACTCTTGCTTTGTGAGTTAAGTTAATCAATAGCTTAATCTCAATTTTTCCCCGCTACAAAGGGAAACAAAACAATCTTTCAAAATATCAAAGCCTTCGCTTAGCGAGCTCAAGTGTAAGCTTTAAGCTCTCTCTCTCTCTCTCTCTCTCTCTCTCAGCAAGATCAAGGCGAGGTCCAAGCGAGACAAAACAAAATTTCCCAGATTTCCTAAAAAAAGTTGCCTTGCTTAGTGATGAAAGTGCAAGGTCTAAGCGAGCCCTCTCTTAGCAAATCCTCCCTTTCTAAGCGAGTGTAGCAGAAAACACAACATGGACAGAAGAACAACGAGAGAAAATCAACCATATAAATCAACATGTCATCAAATTACACACAGCCACACCATATATCATGGATTAAAAGGCATAAACATGCAATACACCAAGAAGATAATGCATCAACATAAATTTAAAAACCCTAACTCCCAAATTCCATGAAATTTTCCACCAAATCATAGACTAACTAGGAACCCACCTCTTAGGAAGATGATGATAATGAAATTGAGATGAATCTTTTTTTCCTCTTCTTAATCTTTGCTTTTGCTCTTCTTCTTCAATTCTTTTTTCTCTTGCAGTCTTACTAACAAAGTTATTAAACGAATGGTATGAGACGAAGGGAAATCATATGTAGAATGAACTTTTGCCCTTTAGTGGATAATTGACCATTTTCCCTTGTCATTATCTCATTTTCTCAAAAATACCATTTATTAAGTTTACCAAAATGTCCCATTTTATCAATTAGTAAGGATTAAAAGAATTGATTAAGAATTGGTCTCATCTGAGTTCACTAATATTCAATTTGTCCTAACTGACAAAGAATAGAGCATTTAAGAGGATATGAGATATTATATTATCCCCCCTTAAAAGAGATGAGGGTAAGCTTCTTACATCTCAGACTCTAGCTTCCAAGTAGCTTTTCCCAAGTACGATTCTTCCCAAAGAACTTTAACAAGAGGAATATCCTTGTTTTTTAGTGCCTTAGCTGCACGATCTACAATTTGGATGGTTTGAGGTTTGAAAGAAAGGCATGCTTCTAGCTTAACAAAGTCTAAAAGAATAGGCTGAAAGGAGTCTGGAATGAATCTTCAAAGTTGAGATATGCGGAATATGTTGTGTAAACCAAATAGTGAGGGTGGTAATTCTAGTCGATATGCCACTTCACCCACCTGTCTGATGATCTGATATAGTGCGATGTGCCTCGTGATCAATTTTCACGGCTTAAAAAGTCCTTTCAATCCCAATATTAGAGTAACTTTCAATAATATATGGTCACCTTCTTCAAGCTCCAACGATATGCGTCTATGGTTTGCATAACCCTTTTGACGATCTTGAGCCTTCTTCATTTTCACTTGAATCTTTTTTTTTATCTTTTAGGTGGTATCTTGAATGATTTTCGGTCCTAGAATTCCCTTCTCATCAACTTCCATCTAACAAAGAGGTGTTCTACATCTCCTTCCATATAGAGTATGGAGCCATGCCAATGCTTGCATGATATTTATTATTGTATGAGAATTCAATCAAGGGTAAAAGGTTTTTACAATTTCCTCCATTTTCAAGTACACATACTCTTAGCATATCCTCCAAAGACTGAATCGTCCTCTTGGTCTGACCGTCCATCTGAGGATGGTTAGACGTTCTCAAATACAACTTTGAACCCATATCATGTTAAAAGGCTTTCCAAAATCTTGAAGTAAATTTTGGATCTCTATCACATATGATACTAGGGGAATACCAAACAATGTCAAAATTTCTGCAATGAACAATCTTGCAAGATGAATAAATTTGTACATGGTTTTCAAAGCTAGAAAATGGGTTAACTTATTTAGTCGATCCATAATTTCCTAGGTTGATTCATGACCACCACGAGTACATAGTATCCCTACACCAAATTCCATGGAGACACTATCCCATTTCCACTTTAAAACTTCCAATGGTTGTAACAATCAACCTGACTTTTGATGCTCGATCTTTACTTATTGACATACTACACGTTTAGCCACATATTCGACATAACTCTTCTTTATTCCAGGCCACCAATAACCCTTTTTCAGCTCTTGGCACATTTTTTATGAACCCGAATGAATAGTAAATGCATTTTTATGTACTTCTTCTAACGCTCTTGTTTTTAACTCCACATCATTAAAAACGTACGTTCTTTGATTAAATAGAAGGAAATCATCCATGGCTTGACTAAAACTTGGTTGAGTTGACAGTTCCTGCAGTCCCCATCTAATAGTTGACTTTGTCGAATTCTTTCCCTCAATTTAGATATGAAATTCAAATTACCCATTAATACACCAGTCAGAGTCCACAAAATTGCATGTTGAGATTCCAAAACTTTTCTAAAAGATCATACTACGACTTCATTAATTCAACCTTATGCATTTCTTCCCAACTTAACGTATCTGCTACATGATTTACTTTACATGGATGGTACTTTAATTCAAAATCAAAATCCTTCAGGTACTCTATCTATCTTCTCTATCGCATGTTCAATTATTTTTTATTAAATAAATATTTCAAGCTCTTATGATCATTATACATTTAAAAATGCACTTCATTTAAATAATGATACCACACCTTCAATGTAAACACAATAGCTTCCAACTTAAGGTAATGGGTCAGAATTCTCTTCATGAGTTTTCATTTGTCAGGATACATATGCTACAACTTGGCCATTTTTCATCGCAACTCCACCTAGTCCTTTCTTTAAAGGCCTAAAAAATACTTCATAAGACTTACTAGGATCTGGAATAATTAAGACAAGTGTGGTAGTTACCTTTCCTTTTAATTTGATGAAATTTTGTTCACATTCTGAACCCTAGCTTAAAGGGATCTTCTTTCGAGTGAGTTGGGTCATTGGTAAAGCAACTTGAGAGAATCCTTGGATAAAATTCCAATAATAACATTCCAATCTTAAGAATCTTCTAACTTTTGCCTTTCCCAATTAATCACTGCTTCAAATTTAGATAGATCTAAAGTTACTCCTCTTTTTGATATAACATGACCAAGAAACTTCACTTTGGTCATCCCGAACTCACACTTGCCAAGCTTTGCAAAGAGTTTCTTCTCTCGAAGTATCGATAGAAAAACTCTTAAACGTTCCTTATGTTCTTGTTAAATACGATAATATATATGAATATCATAAATAAATATCACTACAAATTGTTACAAATAAGGATGGAATATTCGGTTCATATAACCTATAAAAGTGGCAGGTACATTCGTCACTCCAAATGGAATCACAATGAATTTGTAATGACAATATTAGGTTCTAAATGCAAACTTTGTTGCATCAAAACTTTTGACTCTGATTTGATAGTAACCCGATTTCAAATCAATCTTCGAGAACACATAGGCTCCTTTTAATTGATCTATCAAGTCATCTATCCGAGGTAAAGGGTACTTATTCTTAATGGTAACCTTATCCAATTGACGCTAGTCAATGCATAAGCGCATCCCACCATCCTTCTTCTTCACTAATAAAATTGGGGCTCCCTACAACGAGACACTCGGTCGAACTAAGTGATTATTCAAAAACTCTTCCAATTGTTTCTTCAATTCTCTAAGTTCCATTGGTGACATATGATACTGAGCAACATAAACTGGAGTCGTCCTTGGTACCAGATCAATGGATTCCACTTCTCTTTCTAGAGGAAGAAAAGTAACATCTACAAGGAAAATTTCTGCAAATTTACAGACTACTGGAACTTGTGCAACATGAAATTCTTCACTTGATTCCTTGGTGAGAATCAAGAAATCATACTTGTCTTTCTCGAATAAACAGTTTACCACATTGATCATACCTTATAAGAGAGTGGTTATTACATCATTAGAAGTGGCATCATCAGTTGGAATAAAGATTACTCTTTTCTCACAGCCAATGCATACCGAATTGAAGGAAATCCAATCCATCCCCAGAACCACATCAATCTTCTTAAGCGGCAAACATATGAGGTCAATTTGGAAAGTTTCACAATTCACCGATAACAAACAATTTTCACACATCCACTATGTTTCCATAATATCATCTATGACAATGGCTACCACCATTGGAGGAGATAATGGAACTAATTTGAGTCTAATATGCCCATACATTTAATCGATATAAAAGAATGTGTTGCTCCACAATT
This sequence comes from Lathyrus sativus, assembly GCA_963859935.3. Classification (NCBI taxonomy): domain Eukaryota; kingdom Viridiplantae; phylum Streptophyta; class Magnoliopsida; order Fabales; family Fabaceae; genus Lathyrus; species Lathyrus sativus. Next base: position 352,856,966 of record OZ012739.1, on the reverse strand, counting down.
AAAAAATACAAAGTATACACTTGAACTATACTCTTTCCTTGCACATGAATTTTCTTCTATGGACAATCTCTAGCTATGTGTCCTTCTCCTTATAATCGGTAACGGCTAATAACTCCGAAAGCACACTAAGAAGGTTGAACAAGCCTTACATTCTGTCCTTGCTTCCCCTTAAAAGGTAAAGGCTTAGACTTTAATTGATGTCCTTGACCTCCCTTGGTCCCTTTGACCAAACTTAAATTGTTCTCTGTCCTCCCGGACCTTCTTGAAACAATTTTTCAGCAACATAACATTGCCTCAACAATTCCACATAGGTACTAAACTCCATCTGAGAGATACACTATGATAAATTTCACCTCTTAACCCCAAACATAAATTGGCCCAACTTCCATTTTTCATCTGGTGCATAAGTAGCTTGTCTAGAGTAAGCAGCCATGTTCTTAAACTTTTGTGCATGCTCAACTACTGACATGTTACCTTGCTTGAGTTGTTGAAATTCAAATTCTTTTTAAGTTCTCAAGATAATTGGAAAATACTTATCTAGAAATGTGGTCTTAAAGTGTTATCAATCTTTTGGAACTCTTTCATTAGTCATGAGAGTTGATGTATTTCCCCACCATCTTACAGCTTGTGCCTTGATCATGTGCAGAGTAAAAGTTGAAGGTGAGATAATACTTAGAAGGGGGGGTTGAATAAGTATGAAAGATTAAGACTTAAAAAATAATCACACAATTATTTTTATCCTGGTTCGTTTAAACAACTACTCCAGTCCACTCTTCCTAGAGTGATTTGCCTTTCTCAACAAGGACTTAATCCACTATTAAATCAAACTGATTACAATAGTAACACCTAAGAACAATTATTCTTAGTCTTCTCAAGAGCTACTGATTCCAACTGAATCCTCTTAAGGAAAAACCTTTACAATCAATGTAAATTAAATACAAGAGAATTAATGCTTCTATAAAGCTTTTATCACAACAGTGATTTTTCTCTTAAGTTTAAGTACAAGAAATTCTAAGAAGAATATGAAATAATGAGAGCTTAGAATAATATGATTTCTTTTCAGCAAATTGTGTAACTGAAGAATGTGGTGGAGTTCTCCTTTTATAGGCAGCTGATCCAAGGATGCTGAGCGTTGAAAAGAGAGTCCCAAAAAGGTCTGAGCCTTTTTGTCTTCACATCAAGTGACCTTTCCTTGAAGTAGATAACACAGAAAAATCCTTTTTGTCTGTGTAATTGTGTCTAGCACAAATAAGGAAAGAGACGTTGATTTACTCCAACGGATATATTCTTGAATATTTCTTCTTCAGTTTTCAGCAAGTTCTTCAGAGTCTGAATGGATCAGAGTCTTCTAATGGTATTCTGAACTTGGCTATATCAGAGTCTTCTGCAGCATGTATGCTTTCAGCGTGTTGATCATCAGAGCATATTTGATACAAAACTTCAATACTTGGCAGCGTTGGTACTTTCAGAAACTTCTGTAGAATTATGCTTTGAGAAACTCTTCAATCAATATTCTTCTTTGCTTCAGATGCTTCTAACTAGCTTCAGATGCTTCTGACTATCTTCAGATGCTTCTGACTCAGAATGTTCTGGAGCTTCTTGCTTCAGATCCTTCTGGAGACTACGCTCAGGATCTTCTGTAAAGAGCAATCAGATTCTTCTGTAAGATGCATCTAGCGCTTCAGAGTCAGGATAACTTCTTGTATACAAAACAGATTTGCTTCTAGAGAGTTAATTTCATTTCAATCTGCAGTAAAACTCTCAAACAAATTTTAGAGTATATAATTCTTAAATATAAAATTTCCTAACAGTTATCATCAAAACAAAGAGTTATTATTAAGAACCAATCTGTGTTCTAACAATCTCCCCCTTTTTGATGATGACAAAAAGTATCAGAAATTTTATTTAACTGAACATAAAGAATTATAACTCCCCCTGAGTTAAATATGAAAAGGGAATAGAAACTTCCCTTTTGTCTTGAGTAATCTTCAGAGTTAGATCTTGTTTGTTCTTATAACATTTTAGGGTCAGAATGTCTTGCAGATACAAGATTCAAAGTTTGATAAAAGACAAATGATCTGAGAGACTTAGAGTTTCTTTTATAGAGTGTTCTTATCAAATATTCTGAAATAGTCAAGTTAAATGTTAGATAGAATAGATATGTCTGAAGATTTATTCTGGTGAAGTTATATTAAACAGTTCAGATCTATATTTTCTCCCCCTTTTTTGTCATAAGCAAAAAGTAAAAACTTTGAAAAAGACAAATAAAAGGAACAATAAATAAGATAATTCAATGGAGAAAACTGATTCATTCAAAAGATTAGAGCAAGAGTACATAGGTAAGCATCAGAAGACATAGCAATAAAGTTCAGATGCAAACAACAGATGCAAAAACATTAGAATGAAAAAAATCTAAGAGTGTTTGGACAAAAGCATCTTCAATAGATCTGTAATCTCAGAGGAGGATTGCTCTTGCTTGGACATCCACTTAGTCATAGTTTCATTCTTCTCATCTTGCTTTGACATCTATTCTGTCATATCCTCAGACTTCTTATCCTGCTTAGCCATCCAAGATTTTATCTCTGACTGTCCAGCCTCCAGAACAGCAATCTTGTCTCCAAAGTCTGGATGTTCTGTCTTTATCTCAGATGAAGAAGTTGGAGGTTCTGTAGCCTGAACAGAGTCAATTGCCATTGGTTCTGTAGATCCTAAAGAGGGTTCTACCAGAGTCATAGTCAATGCATTGGCAGTAGATTCTGTTGGAGGTGGAGGAGCATCTAAACGAAGCAGAGGTCCAGTTTTGTTGACATTCCAGAATAGAGTCCTTTCAGCTCTGAGCTTTACATCATCAGAACAGATGTTCTTCAGATTTGAAGCTACATTGTTGAATCTATTGATGAATCCTTTCCAGATGATGTCAGATTCATTTGCATCCATAGTTTCAGAGCATTTCTTCTGAACAGTACCTAAAGACATCTATATTTCTTGCAAAAAAGTTTGAAATAAATGATCAATATTAAGTCTGGGCTGTGGTTTAAGCAAGGTTTCCAGAGTTATATGTTTAGGTTTGGGAGTTGGTGGAAAAAGTGATTTTTGGATGGAAATCAGAGGAGGAGGATAGTATGGAAAGAAAGGAATTTCTGGTTTTTGAGGTAAGGATCTGTTTAAAGCATTAAGCAAATGAGGTTTTGGTCTTGTGCGAGGGAAAACATCATCAAAAGGTTCATTTGAGTATGGTATGAAAGCAGAGTTTGGTGGTTCAGCAGATGCAACTGTGTTATCAGATGCAAGTTGCAGAGCTGAAACAACATCTTTACCAGAAGTTGCAGATATTGTTGCTAAGGATCCTACATTGTTCATTGATTGAATATATGAAAGAATCACAGATGGAAGAGCCTGTCTGAGTTTTGGTTTCAGAGGGTTGAGGGGTTCAGAAGGTTCAACTCTATAATAAAAATCTTTCAGTTTGAAACCATAAGATAGATTATGATAAAGAGAAGAAACTTGGGCACAAGATATACCAGATGATGTTAGATTGGAATTGGGGATTAATATCTCAGATGATGGTGCAGGTGGAGGCATAGGATCTGGAATGGCAGTTTTAGAAGGTATGGTTGATTCAGGTTCAGGTTCAGGGTATTTGTCAGATGGAGAAATTAGAAAATCTGGGTGGATTTCTGATTCTGATGAGTTGGAGGATGTTGTAGGTGTACAAGAGGTAGAAGATACTTGAAACACTGTTTTTAGTGGAGTGACATCAAGAACTTCTGTCTCAGGGATGTGAGTAGGTTCTGAAGGAATATCAGATTGTTTGGATGGTGGTTCTGATGAAACAGGAGCAGAGGTTACTTTTGTAGGTTCAGAAGTAACAGGTGTAATAGATGCAGAAGGTGGATTATTTGATTGTGGATTGTCAGAGGCTTTTTCTGGTTGAACTTCTTTTGGTTGGTTCTCTGGATGTTCAGAGGTTTGTTGTTGATCTGATTTTTGGTTTTCAGATGGTTGTTTTTCAGATGGTTGTGATTCTGATGGTTGTGGTTCTGATGGTTGTGGACGTGGAACAAAATGTTTGATATGAATTTTGGGTTGAGAAGGTTTTGATACAGAACCTGTTGTTTGTTTTTGAGGTGAAACAAAACTGGGGGCAGTAACAGAAGTGGTTTGAGTAATAGGTGGTTTTGGAACAGACTTAATATTTGAATCATTAATAACAAGATTTGCAGAAGTTACAGATGATTTAGTACCTTTTACTTTAATCCTCTTGGCAGGTACAGAGGCAGCTTCTTCAGAATATTTTCTCTTCAAGAGCTTCTTGGGCTTCTCAGCAATCTTGACCTTCTTCTGGACAGGTTCAGATTCTTCTACAGGCTGAGTCCTTTTCCTCTGAAGTGGTGCTTCTTCTTCTCCTGCATCTGGTAGTGGTTGTTTAACAAGCTGAAACACATTGGCAGGAACAGGTATTCCTTCCTTCTTGCATTCTTCTATATACATAAGCACTATATGTCTGGGTTCTTCAGCAAAGAATAGAGGAAAGTCAGCTACAGGAACCCTCTTATTCAATTCAGACATATTCAGCTTCTTGGGAGCTGTAGTGACTTCATCAACAATTTTGAGTCTCAGAAGACTTTTAGCGTTCAGAGGCTTTCCCATTATAAACTCTAATTCCTCTGTAACTCCAGTAGCGTACAGAGCAGTCACTAAACCATTTTCAGTAAGAAGATCTCAGATCAACCTTCCAAAGGGAATCCAAGTCCTGATCTTCTGGCCTTTCTCTTTCACAGATTCTCTAGATGCATTGATATGGTTCCACAGATGCATGAACAGAATATATGGAAGATCTACCTTGGTGCTCTGACTAAGGCAATACATGAAATAGATCTGTTCATTATTGACATAGTCTAGAGAATTGGTTGACTTCCTGTGGTGGATGCATCCCATGAAGATTTTGGCCCAGATCTTGTAATCAGGCTTCAGATCTTTGAATCTATTAGAAGCTTGACCAGCAGTCATAACTTCTTCATAAACCTCATCCATGTCCACACGCCCAGCTGGCAAGTGGGAAACACCATTTGTTTCTTCATATCCTATCAATCTTCTTATCAGATCCTCTGTGATGATAATCTCTTTTCCCAGCACAGAAGATAAGATGAACTTGGGATAAACTGATGCATGAATCCAGAATTCTTTCACAAGGAGAGGGTAAACTGGTCCAAACAGCCTATCAAAGTACTTAACCCATCCTTGAGCTCTAATAATGGAACGAAACTCAAACCCATTATCTGCCAGAGAATCAAACTCAACCATAGATTTACACAGAACTTCTAGTTTATCAACAGGCGTTAGAAGTGTTCTTTTGGGAGGAGAATATGGAGCAACACCCAAGTTTTCTGAGGTCACAGCAGCCATAGTAGATTGGAACTGAGCAGTTGTTGATGAAGAAGACGCCATTGAAGAATGCTTTTTCAAACACTTAGGTTTTGGGTTTTTATGCAGAGAAAATAGGAGATGAAAACGCATGTAAATTCTGAGAGAGTGAAAAGTGTGAAAATGAATACAAGACAAGTATTTATACTAAAACACTTAGGCACATCAACAGTCAGAAAAACGCACGTTTGAACAAGCATTAAATGAAGAGAATAAAAATCATTTCAAAACATTAAATGCTTCTGACAATTTGGGGGGAAAACCAAGATTCTTACTATTCAAACTTCACCTCAAACGTCTCTTCAGTTATGTACACGCCACCTCTTCAGATTTTGTGTGACACGTGTTTACTTGCATGCTATTCTGAATTCTCTTAAGAAATGAAACGTTAGCCAACGTTCAGATCTTCTAAAGATGGTTAGTTCAGAGTTTCACATCAGAAATATTGATCAGTATAGAATAAATAAACAGAAGAAATACTTCAGAGCATTTAAGCATTTTTGCATCTGTAACAATTTGCTTCTGATAAATATCATTCTGGACAAAAATCCATACCAATATTTTTCAGAATAAAATTGAATCTATCTTCAACAAGGGGTTTTGTAAAAATATTTGCCCATTGATGATCTGTATCAACAAAGGCTAAATTTATGATTCCCTTCTGAACATAGTCTCTGATGAAATGATGCTTAATTTCTATATGTTTTGCCTTAGAATGTAAAATGGGATTCTTGGACAAACATATAGCAGAAGTATTATCACAAAAGATAGAAATGTTACTCTCAAAAATTTGATAATCTTCTAGTTGACTTCTCATCCAGAGCATCTGCGTGCTACATCCAGCAGCAGCAATGTATTCAGCCTCTGTGGTTGAAAGTGCAATTGTGGGTTGCTTCTTGCTGTACCAGGAGATTAAATTTCTTCCTAGAAATTGACAACTTCCATAAGTACTTTTTCTTTCCACTCTGTCTCCAGCGTAGTCAGCATCACAGAATCCAACTAATTTGAAATCATCAAATTTTCTGTAACACAAACCCACATTAGAAGTACCTTTCAGATACCTTAGAATCCTCTTGACAGCTGTCAAGTGTGATTCTCTAGGATCTGATTGGAATCTAGCACACAGACAAACACTGAACAATATGTCAGGTCTAGAAGCAGTAAGATAAAGAAGAGAGCCAATCATACCTTTGTAGAGCTTCTGGTCTACTTTCTTACTTACCTCTTCTTTGCCAAGTGAGCTAGTAGGACGCATTGGAGTCTTTGCCAGCTTGCTGTCAGACATGTTGAATTTCTTCAGAAGTTCTTTAACATACTTTGTCTGATGTATGTAGGTGCACTCTGGAGTTTGATTAACTTGGATTCCTAGAAAGAATCTGAGTTCTCCCATCATGCTCATTTCAAAATCTGCCTGCATACATGTAGCAAACTCCTTTCCAAGCATAATATTTGTTGATCCAAAAATAATATCATCTACATAAATTTGGCAAATTAGAAGATCTTTCTTAATTGTTTTACAGAATAGTGTTGTATCCACTTTGCCTCTGATGAAATTCTTCTCCAGAAGAAAATTACTCAATCTCTCATACCAAGCTCTGGGAGCTTGTTTTAATCCATATAGAGATTTATTTAATTTGAAAACATGATATGGAAATTTTTCATTTTCAAAACCAGGAGGTTGGTGGACATAAACTTCTTCTTCTATAATACCATTAAGAAAGGCACTTTTAACATCCATCTGATACAGAGTGATGTTATTTTGTGCAGCAAAGGAAATAAGAAGGCGTATAGATTCTAACCTTGCCACTGGAGCATATGTCTCAGTGTAATCAATACCCTCTTGCTGACTGTACCCTTGAGCAACCAGCCTTGCCTTATTCCTCTCAACTTCTCCTTTCTCATTTAGCTTATTTCTGAAGACCCATTTTGTACCAATTATATTGAATCCTTGAGGTCTTTGAACTAGATCTCATACATCATTTCTGCTGAATTGATTTAGCTCTTCTTACATGGCAATAATCCAATCATTGTCTTGCAGAGCTTCTTCTACAGAAGATGGTTCAATTTCTGACACTAGTCCAAATAGTGATGCTTCAGATGATCTTAGAAAGGATCTTGTTATGATGGGATCATCCTTCTTTCCAATAATGACATCCTCTGGATGAGAAGCTTTAATTCTGGATGATGATCCTCTAATAGTTGACTCTTCATAAATGTTTAGATTATTCATCTGAGAAGTTAAGGGAGTAGCATCTGGAGTTGCTTCTGGTCCCTTCACTTGAATTTTGTCTGCTTCTGGAACTTCAGAGTCAATAAAGACTACTTCCCTATCTGCAGAGTTATCAACCTGCTTTGGCTTTTTAGAGCCAAGCTTATCATCAAATCTGACATGAATGGATTCTTCCACAATCTGTGTCTCAGTGTTGTATACTCTGTAACCTTTAGAGCGTTCAGAATATCCAAGCATGAAACACTTATGTGCTTTGGAATCAAACTTGCTCAGATTTTCCTTAGTGTTTAACATATAGCAAATACATCCAAAAGGATGAAAATAAGAAATGTTGGGCTTTTTGTTCTTCCACAGTTCATAAGGAGTATTCTTCAGAAGAGGTCTAACAGACACTCTGTTCTGAATGTAACAGGCTGTATTGATTGCTTCTGCCCAAAAATATTTTGCCAGATTTGTCTCATTGATCATGGTTCTGGCCATTTCTTGCAAAGTTCTGTTTTTCCTCTCTACAACCCCATTCTGTTGTGGAGTTCTAGGACAGGAAAAATCATGAGCAATGCCATTTTCAGAAAAATATTTTTCAAAATATTTATTTTCAAATTCACCACCATGATCACTTCTGACTTTTATAATTTTAAAATTCTTTTCATTCTGGACTTGCTTGCAGAAGTCAAAGAACACAGAATGTGACTCATCCTTGTGTTTTAAGAACTTTACCCATGTCCATCTGCTAAAGTCATCAACAATGACTAATCCATACTTCTTGCCTCTGATGGATGCAGTTTTCACTGGTCCAAACAGATCAATATGAAGTAGTTCTAGTGGTTTAGAAGTAGAAACAACATTTTTTGATTTGAAAGATGTTTTTGAAAACTTCCCTTTCTGGCATGCTTCACAAAGAGCATCTGAAGTGAACTTCAGATTAGGGAGTCCTCTGACAAGATTAAGTTTATTAATCTGAGATATACGTCTCATATTAATATGGCCCAATCTTCTGTGCCAGACCCATTGCTCTTCATTAACAGACAAGAGGCATTTAACATTTTGAACTTTAAGTTCTGAAATATTTATTTTATAAATGTTGTTTTTCCTCTTACCACTAAATAGGATAGAGCCATCCTTTTGACTAATAGCTTTACAACATTTTTGATTAAAGGTAATATCATAACCATTGTCACTTAATTGACTTATGGACAATAAGTTATGCTTTAACCCTTCAACAAGTAAAACATTAGTAATAGAGGGAAGTTTACCATTTCCAATAGTGCCAGATCCAATGATCTTGCCCTTCTGGTTCCCTCCAAACTTCACGTCACCTCCAGATCTAAGTTCCAGGCTTTGGAACATAGACTTTTCTCCTGTCATGTGTCGTGAGCATCCAGAGTCCAGATACCATGATTGGTGTCCTGACCTTGCTGCTAAGAACATCTGCAACAGGAATTATTTTGTTTTTAGGTACCCAGATCTTCTTGGGTCCTTTGGGGTTAGTTGGTTTGTAGGTTTGTCTAAACTTCTGTTTTTCAACATAATGTTTATTCTGACTTGCCTTGGGTTTAAACACATAAGTATTCTTCTCAGAGCTTGTGTGTTTAATGTCATTCAAGTGACCAAATTTAAATTGAGAATACAGAGGTGTCTTCTTGATGAAAAGTTTGTCAACAGGTTTTGGATTGCTTCCAGATGAAGATTCATATCCAATACCTCTTCTGTTGTTTCCACTAACACCATAGATCATAGAAGCCATCTTGCTTCTGTCTATGCTCTTAGTAAGAAATCTCTGAAAGCTAGAGTCATATTTTTCTAAAATATTTTCACATGACTTAGTCTCAGATTCAGATTCTTGTTGAGTTATTTCAAAGTCATTTTTGATTTTCAGATTTATTTCTTTTTGCTCAACAAGTTCTGTTTTCAGAAGATCAATCTCAGATTCAAGATTGCTTTTCAGCTTCTTGTATTTGAGTTTGATATTGTTATAACTTTTAAGAACTTCTGTTAAAACTTTTATGAGTTCTTCTTTGGTAAGTTTAGCCATTACCTCTTCTGCGTCATCATCAGATTCAGAATTTGATTCATATCCTGAGGTACCTTCCTCTTGATCCTCTGTGCTGGCCATCAGTGCAACATTGGCACATTCTTCTTCTGATTCAGAAGATGATTCACATTCATCTGAGTCATCCCATGTTGCCATCAGAACCTTCTTCTTTTTGTTAAACTTCTTCTTGGGTTTTTCTTTCTGAAGTTTGGGGCAATCATTCTTGTAGTGCCCAGGTTCTTTGCACTCATAGCACACAACTTCTTTCTTGGCAGATCTTCTGTGTCCAGAAGATTCCTTTCTATTATCAGATCTTCTGAAGTTGTTGAACTTCTTTCCCTTGTGCTTCCAGAGTCTGTTGATCCTTCTGGACAGCATGGATAACTCATCTTCTTATTCAGAAGAAGATTCTTCAGAGCTTTCTTGAATGACCTGCAAAGCTTTAGCAGTTTTGTTAGATTTTAATGCAACAGATTTACCTTTTTCTTTCTTCTGAGGTTCATCTTCCTCAAGCTCAATCTCATGGCTCCTCAGTGAGCTGAGGAGTTCTTCTAGAGATATCTTGTTCAGATCTTTAGCCATCTTCAAGGCAGTCACCATTGGTCTCCATCTGGTAGGCAGACTTCTGATGATTTTCTTTACGTGATCTCATGTAGAGTATCCCTTGTCCAGAACTTTCAGCCCAGCAGTGAGTATCTGAAATCTGGAGAACATGGCTTCAACAGATTCAGAGTCTTCCATTTTGAAGGCCTCATACTTCTGGATCAGGGCCAGAGTTTTTGTCTCCTTAACTTAAGAATTTCCCTCATTAGTCATTTTTAGGGATTCAAACATATCAAAAGCAGTCTCCCTGTTTATAATTTTCTCATACTCTGTATGTGAAATTGCATTCAATAATATAGTCATGGCTTTGTGGTGATTTCTGAAATCTTTCTTCTGAGCATTTGTCATAGATTTTCTGTCAATCTTTTTGCCATTCCCATCTGTGGGATGGACATATCCATCTATGACTAGATCCCATAGATCAGCATCATATCCTAGGAAAAAAACTCTCAATTCTGTCTTTCCAGTAGTCAAATTTCTCCCCATCAAACATTGGGGGTTTGGTGCTGATCCTATCCCTTTCTTCATATTTATTGTTAATATTGGACATTGAATTATCAGCCATGGTAACAAATAAATATATATCAAAGTATTTCTCTCTGGATCTTTAGTGACACTGTTAAGTGGTAACACACTCAGAACCGGAGCTCTGATGCCAACTGAAGGTGAGATAATACTTAGAACGGGGGGTTGAATAAGTATGAAAGATTAAGACTTAAAAAATAATCACACAATTATTTTTATCCTGTTTCGTTTAAACAACTACTCCAGTCCACTCTTCCTAGAGTGATTTGCCTTTCTCAACAAGGACTTAATCCACTATTAAATTAAACTGATTACAATAGTAACACCTAAGAACAACTGTTCTTAGTCTTCTCAAGAGCTACTGATTCCAACTGAATCCTCTTAAGGAAAAACCTTTACAATCAATGTAAATTAAATACAAGAGAATTAATGCTTCTATAAAGCTTTTATCACAACAGTGATTTTTCTCTTAAGTTTAAGTACAAGAAATTCTAAGAAGAATATGAAATAATGAGAGCTTAGAATAATATGATTTCTTTTCAGCAAATTGTGTAACTGAAGAATGTGGTGGAGTTCTCCTTTTATAGGCAGCTGATCCAAGGATGCTGAGCGTTGAAAAGAGAGTCCCAAAAAGGTCTGAGCCTTTTTGTCTTCACATCAAGTGACCTTTCCTTGAAGTAGATAACACAGAAAAATCCTTTTTGTCTGTGTAATTGTGTCTAGCACAAATAAGGAAAGAGACGTTGATTTACTCCAACGGATATATTCTTGAATATTTCTTCTTCAGTTTTCAGCAAGTTCTTCAGAGTCTGAATGGATCAGAGTCTTCTAATGATATTCAGAACTTGGTTGTATCAGAGTCTTCTGCAGCATGTGTGCTTTCAGCGTGTTGATCATCAGAGCATATTTGATACAGAACTTCAATACTTGGCAGCGTTGGTACTTTCAGAAACTTCTGTAGAATTATGCTTTGAGAAACTCTTCAATCAATATTCTTCTTTGCTTCAGATGCTTCTGACTAGCTTCAGATGCTTCTGACTATCTTCAGATGCTTCTGACTCAGAATATTCTGGAGCTTCTTGCTTCAGATCCTTCTGGAGACTACGCTCAGGATCTTCTGTAAAGAGCAATCAGATTCTTCTGTAAGATGCATCTGGCGCTTCAGAGTCAGGATAACTTCTTGTATACAAAACATATTTGCTTCTAGAGAGTTAATTTCATTTCAATCTGCAGTAAAACTCTCAAACAAATTTTAGAGTATATAATTCTTAAATATAAAATTTCCTAACAGTTATCATCAAAACAAAGAGTTATTATTAAGAACCAATCTGTGTTCTAACAAAAGTATCTTTGTCTTCTTCATTATAAGGCACAATCTGAAACACTCTTTCCATATTAGATAACCAACCATGAGCCTTCACTGGGTATAAACTACCTTGGAATTCAGGAGGATTCATTCAAAAGAAATCTCATTAGTTTCCACATGTGGCACCTTGTAGAGTGGCTTGTGGTTGAGGAAATCCATGCATTTGTTGCATCATTTGTAGCATGAATTGATTTTGCTGCTACATTTGTTGCAATAAATGAGGCCACTGAGCTCTATCATCCTCAAGTGCTAGCTCTGGGTCTACATTCTGAGTTTTAGGCCTTCCAAGACCTCTGCGTCTATCAGCCACAATCCTGAATATCATACATATATAATTAAGTTAATCAAGTAGAATTACACATATGAGGTAAAATTGGATTTACTTATGATGTTTCAAGGTTGGGTCAAGAATCGATTTGCTCTGATACCAATTGTAACATTCAGATATAATATACATCTAGAATAACATTATACATTGTGTAAATTGGTACTGGAATAACATAAGTGCCTATCAGGATCATTATATATACATGTCTAAAAAGATAATATACAAAATATGACACATGATATACAAGAGTGCCTAAACATAAACTAGGATATACACAATATCCATAATATGCATAGCGGAAAGACTATGAAATGTCACAAGTCTTCAAACTGCTTCATGCCAACTTGCCTTTTCCCTTAACATGGTTAGAATTACTTGAAAAAACAATAACCATAATAGGGGTGAAATAATAATCTCAGTGGGCTCCCTTATATTATGGGCCCACTCGGATATAAAGGGACTATTAAACAATATTTTAACTTAAGCCTTTAAACTTTATATTACTTGGATATGTTTACACCATAGAACAAATACTTAAGTATCTAATGGATTTTTCTCCTCATATAGAAACATATAAACTTAAGTTCACATAACTCAATGAGTCACTATTCGAGAATGCTCTATCCTACATCTAGGAAAATGGGACACAGGTCACGAAGGTCTACTCTATATGGAATGTCTTTACCCGACAAGAACCTCTCTCATAGGTCAAGAAACGAGTCACACACTTCCTATAATAATCAGAGTACTTTCCCCTTTAAGCACCCCTCACTTAGGTCAAGACACGACTCACGGTATCCATCTCAAATATTTGTCTATCCCAAACTCTACTTTACATAAGATTCAAACTTAGGACACTACGAATAGGGGTGATTCCCTAATATAAGATTATAACATGATTATTCTCCTTAATCACAATATCACATGTTTCCATACAAAGCGTATTTATTCACAACTAGACCAACCATTCACCATCCATGCCATTTGGGAATTCTCATAAATGGTTTGATTCCTCTCAAATGAATACTCGCATACGGTACACACTGGGGTACCCTCCATAATTGAGCACCACAACCTAAGTAATTTATCATAACCTTAGTTATGATTATTAGTCTTATTCACCTGATAATGAACCTAGGTTTAACCTCACTCATTATCATAGGATTTAACTAATTGCTGTTATTTTAATGCAAATATATTATAAACCTAATTTATAAAGCGTACATGAAAGTGTAACGTTATTGTCCAATCTATATTTGTCATACAAGCATAATTTTCTTCCACAAATGATGGGTCATGAAACAAGCTTTTTCAACATCTGACTGCGCCTCATTTCTAGTTACAAAACTCAGTTAATGGTGAACACAAGGGAAAATAAAAAATTTGTCAAAATATTAGAGCCATCGCTTAGCATGCTCAAGCGCAAGCTTAAATTGAGCTCTCGCTTAGAGAGCTCAAGGCAATGCCCAAGTGAGACAAAATAGAATGTCCCGGCTTTCTCGGAACAATTTCCTTGCTTAGCGATGGCAGTGCAAGCTCTAAGTGAGCCCTCATTTAGCTAATCATCCCTCACTAAGCGAGCGTAGAAGAAAACACAACATGGAAGGAAGAACAGGGAGAGAAAAATCAACCATACAACTCAACTTGTTATTATATTACCCACACCCACAACATATATCATGGATTAACAACCATAGACATGTAATACACCAAGAAGATCATGGATAAACATAAATTTCAAAACCCTAACTCCATAATTCCATGCAATTTTCCCTTAAAAGCTAAGACTAACTAAGAACCCATCTCTTAGGAAGAAGATGATGATGAAATTGAGATGAATTCTTATTTTCCTCTTCTTAATCCAAGTTTTTGCTCTTCTTCTTCATTTCTTCTTTCTATTGCTCTTTTACTAACAAAGTTATTAAATGAATGGTATGAGACAAAGGGAAATGATATGTAGAATTGTTTTTTGTCATTTAGTGGAAATTTTTTACCATTTTGCCCTTGTCATTATCTCATTTTCTCAAAAAGGCCATTTATCAAGTTTACCAAAATGTCATCATTTATCAATTAGTAAGGATTAAGAGAATTAATTAAGAATTTGTGTCATCTGAGTTTACTAATTACTCAATTTGTCTAAACTAACAAAGAATAAAGTATTTAAGAGGATATGAGATATTACAGAATGCATAACCCAAATCTTTTCGGCTTCCTAACTTGTCATCTAAGGCAACCATAATCTCAACACAACAGATCTCTCATTGCAACCTTTGATGGAAAAATTCATTATACTTTGATTTATAAAGACCCTTTGACTTTTACCTAGTCCTAAGTTTATTCCATTTACGTTGAAGACATGAAATAGAGGTACTCCTTGCTTTTTCCATCATCTTTATCTCTCTACTTATGTTAGGCTTGCCGATATGAATGTCTCGCCATTCAATGTCTCTGCACACTTTTTTGAATCAAAATTCTAAGCATCTTCACATTCCATGTTCCAAAAAATTTGTCTATAAAAATAGATCAATGTTTCATTTAATATTCTTGATGCTCGTGCCACTTGTTGATGGATGTTTGAAAAATACACTTGTTCAAGCCACCAAAAAACAATAGTATGTAGATCAAATCACAATACAAACTAAATTAAATTGTTTAAAGAAATAAAAATAACCATTTTGTGTAGAGAAACAACACAATTAAAACCAAAGTAAAGGAAAGGGAGGAACAAGAACAAACACAACTATATTTGTTGACCCAAATCAAACGATGTTGATCTATGTTTGGAGCAAAAATAAGTTATCTAATCCATTAAGTAAATATGTTGATTATAAGAGTTATAAACAAGTTATACGAGTCTTCATATTTGTAAATGAAATTTTTTTCAGGCATGCCCAACAATAACTCTTTTATGTTTGGGATGCAGATTCTAAGTTAATATTAAGAATGGAGTATTGATGAATATATTTGGGTTTCTCGCCAGCCATCCAATATAGAAGTTTTTTTTATATCTTTTTACTATCGGTATTTGATCTACTGAATCGATTAATCCAATTAAAAATAGTTATACCAATGAAGATTCAATGTAGATGTGTTATCCCTTAGAGTTAGAATCTTGAACTGCAATAAAATTCATGAAATTGTATATATCATTGGATCAAGGCATAATATGTTTATTTCTTAAATATGCAAATATATTTAAGTTATATAAACCCTAAAACAAATTATAAATTAAATAATGCATCATCAATGAATGAATGGTTTTGAATATATATATATATATATATATATAAACTAATTTTAAAATGAACTATTAAAGATATTTTGTTAACATCATCTATTAATACAAATCCATAACTAATATTTTTATTAGGAATCAATACAATAACGGTTAACATCATCTATTAATACAAATCCATAACTAATATTTTTATTAGGAATCAATACAATAACGGTTAACATCATCTATTAATACAAATCCATAACTAATATTTTTATTAGGAACCAATACAATAACTAAAGAATAGCTTATGAAATATTCTAACAAAGAGTTTATGTACTCTTAGTTTTCGATTTTAATGAATCGACACTTACAAATCCAGTCCATACATGCTGGTTGAAAAGGAGGCTTGCACATGTCATCTGAACAATCAGAATGTAGAGAACAAGGTTTAATCCAATTATGCCGAAATTGGCCTTCAATCCGAATACCATAAATATTCATTGCAAAAAGAAATAGAAAAAGAAAGACAACTCTAACATAAACAAATTTGATAATTTTAAGCATATTCTCTCAGTGAGATCAAATCAAATAAATTTTATCAACACTTTATAAACGTCAACCTATTGTATATTTTGTTTGTTCCTTCAACATACTTAATAAATAGATATAAAAATAGCTAATCATAAATATTTTCTTTTTACTAATTTATTATTATAAGTTTATAGCCTGTCATGGCGAGGAAACAGTATATATATATATATATATATATATATATATATATATATATATATATATATATATATATATATATATATATATATATATATATATATATATATATATATATATATATATATATATATATATATATATATATATATATATATATATATATATATATATATATATATATATATATATATATATATATATATATATATATATATATATATATATATATATATATATATATATATATATATATATATATATATATATATATATATATATATATATATATATATATATATATATATATATATATATATATATATATATATATATATATATATATATATATATATATATATATATATATATATATATATATATATATATATATATATATATATATATATATATATATATATATATATATATATATATATATATATATATATATATATATATATATATATATATATATATATATATATATATATATATATATATATATATATATATATATATATATATATATATATATATATATATATATATATATATATATATATATATATATATATATATATATTTATTTATTTATTTATTTATTTATTTATCATTAATCTCTCAAAGAAAGCATGAAAAAATATTCATAATTGATAATAATTTATTTTGGAATTGATGAAAAGTCACGTAATAACAATCCAAATTTAAATATTTAATAAAAGAAATTACACGGCAAGTCACACGGTTGATTAGTTTCCAAAATTATGTGTGTGGGGTCTAAGAGCATCTTTAGTGAGAGTTAATTAAATGGGTAAACTAAGATATTTTTTGTGGGTCCAAAGTGTTTTGTAGGATTTAAAATATTTATATTTGTTTTTACTTTAATGATGGTTGTTTGTAAAAAATCAAAACTTGACCTCGTATTAATATTTTAATAATATAAAATAATAATCAAAATCATTGAAATTTGATAGTGTGCGTCACCCACCTTGAGTGGAAAATCAAGAGGTGTCGTTGACGTCATTGGTAACTTGCTCCTTAAAAGTGTTTCATGCTTTAGATGTATTTTTTTTAATAGGGCTTATTATCTTTCTTTTGGTAAGTCATTATGAGATCTCCGAGGAGTCAGTTTTACAGTTTCTTAAGATGTTACCTTTTCTTTTTTGTGTAGCCAAAGGAAGAGGTGTCTATCATGAGTAAAAATTCGAAAGAGGGTTGTTCTACTACTTGGGTTGATCTTTTTCATTTTGACAACTATCTCTACATTTGCTCATGAAGATAGTCGTGAGAGGGGTTTCATCGATGTGTGTCATTCTTTATATTGGGGTGTACTAGTGTTTACTGTGGAATTTGGTAAACAACCGCTGGTCTATCAATCTTGGGTATAATTGAGTAGCTTGCAGGATCGACCAAACAAATCCTAGGACATGTGTTAAGTTTGAAATAAAACCTAATTTGAACTCCACGCTCGACTATGAAAGACTTGTGAAGTAGAAATAACTTGGAAATTAACAAGGCTGTAAAATAACGAGCGTAATTCTTAATGCGTCGAAAGTTAAAGGGGGAAACGTAAAAGACTTTGGAATTAAAGGCAGTAATGTAAATGACTTTGAAATTAAAGACAGTAATGTAAATGACTTTGAAATTAAAGGCAGTAATGTAAATGACTTTGAAATTAAAGACAGTAATGTAAATGACTTTGAAATTAAAGGGATTGTAAGAAAATGAAGGTGAAGGGAAAAGCTTAGAAGAGTGCAGAAAAAGTAACCATCGAAAGCAATTAAAAAGACTTTGAAATTAACAAGTTTAAGGGAAAGCGCAGAAAGTTAAATTGCAGGTTAAGGTAAAGTGCAGAAAGTTAAATAGCATAAAGTGTATATGAAATTAAAGTTTCAGGAAAGGCATAAAAAATGAAGTTAAACATAAAGGATGAAGCTTAAAGGATAACATGCAAATGCCAAAGATATGTAAATTGCATTAATGAAAGGTGATGGTGTTGCATCACGTACATTCTCGCTAACTCGTTTCTCTACACGCAGGTACTTTGAGTGATTTGGAGTGACTTGTACAAGAAGAATGAACACTCTTATTCTATAAAAATAACTCATATTTATAATGCTAGCAAATAACTACTATGTGACGGTTATTGCAGAAAGCGTGTCTTTTAGCGCTTTTTCCCTCAACTTCAACTGTTCCCACGTTCACCCACTACCAATTTGAAACTCAAATATTAGGAATTCCCTCCAGCCTTAATGGTAACTGCCACGCGTTTCTTCCGGTATGATCTTGGTCGAAGACCTTTCCAACACTTAGCATTTTCCTAGAAATTTTCCCAACCTCTCTTCGGCTCAGGCTTCACCGAAGCTGGGTCGAAGCCTTCTTATGTTTTACAAATAACATTCTAATTTGAGATAATTCTGTTTTTTTTGGCGTCGAAATGTCCTTTCGCCAACCTTGGTAGGAAGGTCATTTTTTCTAACCGTTTCGACGCGTATGACTATGAACTTGCATGGCCTTGACTGAACAATCCAATACTTATTTAGTGGCTAACTGTTTAATTTCTTTTATCCCACGCTTATGACGTCATGCCATCATGACAAATCCTTAAACGTCTTTTCATCCGTATTCATTATCACTTTTCCTTGAAAACGTATGTTTTGCAATCTGACCATAAATGCTAACACTCATCATTTATCAAGAAGCAGACACGCGTCCCACTATCTGATTAACTTCACCGGTGGATTCAAAACTTTCAGGATTCCAGAATGCCTATAAAAACCCTCCTTCACCACTTTGTGAAATTTTTACACTTCTCAGAATCTTAAGCGTCTTGTCTCTTTTCTTCAGTTTTTTCTTCACAAAACCCAAAAAAACACCATTTCCTTTTGCTTCCTTCAACAATGGTGTCTTACCAAACAAATGTTCATGAAAAGAAAATCCAAAAGGGTAGATTCACTCAGTTCAAGCAATCTATTCCTCCCTTTGCAAATGTTCCTGGCCCCCAACTAGTGGATAATCGCCACTGCGTGCCAGAACCCACCATCAAAGCGACACAGAGCATCTACCAGTCTTAGGTAATGATTACTTTAGTTGTTTCAGATAGACCATATGCACTCTCTGGTCCTCTAGCTCAGGTTGGAACTTCTGACGAAAAACTAAGTGAGTTTCTTCCTTCTTATCGGAGATCAAGGCCGTTAGTGCAAAATAGCTTCCCTAGACTCACCAACACTACTGCTGAAGAACTCCCATTTCCCGAGATTAACCTTGGGTATCTTACTGATGGTACTAGGTTAGTGAAAGCCATCAATCCCCTTAAAGATTTTGATCTTTGGATGGCGAAGCTGGAAAAGTTAAGGCTGATCATTGGAAATCTATAGGGATCTATGACCTCTTGATGCTGTCGAAGACCAACATACCCTACTACTTGAACGTGCTAGCAGTGTCTCTATACTTCTGGGACAACACTCACTATACTTTCCATTTTCCATGTGGAATGGTCACCCCAACACTCTTCGACATAGCTGCCATCATAGGGCTTCGCACAGATGGCATCCCTTATCACCCTGACGTGGATGCTGAAGATACCATCAACATCTTGAGCTCCAAACTCACATACACCCTTTTAATCAAACACCATTTCAATCAAACCCATGAAGATGTCTCTGACAAAGAACATATAGCGTTTCTCATCGTATGGCTGTCGGGATACGTCTTTTGCACCAAATCCTTGCAAGTAGCTAAGAAGTACTTACCTCTTGCTAACCAACGCCATAACAATAGAGGAGTCTACTTGAGTGAACTCATTTTGGCAAACCTTTATGAGTCCATTAGTGAAGGAGCTTCTCGACTGAAGCATATGGAGGCCCACAATTCTATACATTTGAGCGGTCCTCTTTGGCTGCGTTGTTGCACCCTAATTTTTGACCTTAAGATCCCACCTCCTCGTTCTTATTTCGCTTTCTTACAAGTTTCCATTATGCTTTCGTATATGTGTTTATTGTCGCTAACAAGTGGGTGCAGGTACCTGAATTTCCAATGCAGTTAAGGCCCTCTCTTAGGGACAAGCATTTCTAGGCACGTCCATTTGTTTCTAACTAGAAGTGGTCCTAAGGTGATGCCTGAATTTAATTAAAGCTCGCGGATCCGTTCAGTAGTTAAAGTGCAGACATTGGCTCCCCTCTCTCCTTTATCCAAGCTACAAATTTTAAGTTTTAGTAAAAGAGAAGGTAATCCAATTTAAGGAAAACCAATTCATGTTGGTAATGTCCGAAGCTCAGGAATTGGTGTAGTACATCCAAAACGTTTTATTCATCATGGCCTAGAATTACTGGAAGAGGCCATTTTCATAGCAACAATACATACACGGTTTGAGAGGGAGCACGTGAATTGCTCCATACATGGACAGAATATCCGCAGGATTCAAAGAAGAGTTCACAGCATAACGACATAGCGGCATCACTTCACTTATTTGTAAGAGGGTAACTATCGCTACTGCGAAAATCGGCGCCGGCTGAACAGAAGAGTCGCCACCGTGCGTTATTTATCCCACGGGACGGAAAGGAAACGCTCAGAGTAAACCTCGCACAACACGGGAAAGGTATGGTCGTCGCAACCAAAACCTGGATTCGGGAGTCGGTTACGCAAGGGGAAGGTATTAGCACCCCTCGCGTTCGTCGTACTCGACGGGATCCACGCTTGTTTTCGGGTATGGATTGTTATTCTATCTAAACTATGGGTTAAAGGTTAAAAGGAAATAAAATGGAAATAAAATGACTCGGCAAAGTATCGCACCTTATGCCTACGTATTCCCGTCTGGAACGAGAAATCAGAGTCAACGTAGTTCGCCTACCTACGGGAAAGGAGGGGAAGGTTGCTCGCTAGGATATCGCATCCTATGCCTACGTACTTCCACACAGCATGGAAGATCAGAGCAAACGTAGTTCGGGCCACGTACGACACAAGTCTGTCCTGGTTGATTTTATTCCTTCTGAAAAAGGTTTTTCTGATTACTGGTCCAAGCGGACAAAAATGACGTCTTGATGAGTTCACATTCTTTTACGGAAGAAGTGTCTTTTATTGGGTTTGAAATCTTTATGGTGTTTTTCTGTTTGTTTTGAGGAAGAAGAGACAGAACTCTAACCTATGAATGCGAAGGGAAACAAGCTAACCTAATGTTATCATGCATGGGTTAAGACCTAGTGTCTATCATGCTCCTCTCTTGCGCAGAGAGAAACAGAGATCCTAAGGGAATAGACGGAAACAGAAACAATATCAGATATATACAGCAACAGTAAAATGCATGGATGCAACAATACAAGCGAGGCAAGGGAGTCCCTTTCAACCTCGAACCTAGAAAACAATAGGCAAAAGTGAACAGGCTTCACTTTCAACCTAACAGGGTAAACAGCAAACAATACAGTCCAGAAAACCAATCACTACATCAAGAAATGAAATACAGCAAAATAAACAACCACAACAGCTCTGCATCAATATCCATCTTCAAGTCACCTCCAATCAGCTACAAGCTTCAGTCAGCAGCAGTCTCTATCTTCACAGTCTTCAAGCAAGGGCTTTGGTTGTCAATCTTCAGTCTACAATGGCTTTTCTTCAAGTCCTATCCTCCAAGCTGAGGGATCAATCACAAGAGTGGATTGGGTGTTCAGCAATTAGTTGACTACCAATGGTGGTAAACCAACTGCTACTAACACATAAGACATTTTCTCTCAAGAGTTCTATCCCTTAGACAATAGCACCAAGCCTTCCAAAGGAAGGGGTGAGTGTCTTAGAGAGACTCTGTATCACAGAGAGGAATGGAGGCAGTCAAAACCTTCCATGTTTGAGAATCAAGCTTTCTAATCTAGAGCTCTGCCTATCTCCTAAACCCTAATCTCCTTAGCAGCTGCTAGCAAGAATCTCCTCCTCCTCTCTGGAAGTGGGCCTTCAGTCTCTGGATCTCCAATGGCTTCATCATCATCAGCCTTCAGCTTCCCCAATCCCCAGACAACCCCAATACCCACACAGACAAACAATAATCCCCAGAGGGCACACCACACCAATCAGACAAATATAGACAGTATATTCATAGCAGTAGGGGAATCCTGACTTTTCTAAGGGGATCTAATAACTACCCATAGCCCCTATAGTCCCATAGCTAAACTATTTAATCCCTAAGTCCTAAGGGAAATGAACTAATTCACCTAAGTTATCACTTAAAACCCTAATTTGTTCATGTTGTTCATACCTAAACTAAACACCTAAAACTAACTCCTAAAAATATGAATTAAATTGCATGTACAAGTGGAATGTCTAAACTAAACAACCTAAAAAGAATGGACAAAAAATATTAAAGCATTGGTTAGAACAAAAATTAACAAATTTATGTATGAAATGAAACTATTTAAAATGCTATTTATTTGGAAAATATGGGAAAAATATCAAATAAAAAATAAAATGCAATTTTTATTTTTTCTAATTTTCTAGACTCTTTAAAGAAAATTATGCAAAAAGAATCATCAAAAAATA
Organism: Lathyrus sativus; assembly: GCA_963859935.3. Classification (NCBI taxonomy): domain Eukaryota; kingdom Viridiplantae; phylum Streptophyta; class Magnoliopsida; order Fabales; family Fabaceae; genus Lathyrus; species Lathyrus sativus. The sequence continues at coordinate 352,833,984 of OZ012739.1, read as the reverse complement.
ATGTTTTTTTCAATTTTATATGATTTTTAGAAAATGCATGAAAAAATGAAAGGAAATTAAAAAGAAATACATGGGAGGGGGTGAGAATAGCAGGGCCAAACAGTTCAAATTAGTGGGCTTTCACGCGCGTGGGGGTGCCAATAGAATCTGAGCCCATTTCCCTCTACTAAATGAAACGGTGCGTTTCATTATTTGAAATTTCCCACCAATTCTCAGATTGAATGTGGATCGTTAGATCCTTGGTCAAGTCAAAGTTTTCCAATAGATCCAAAGGCCGTTGTATCTTCTTCTTCCTCCAGCCATTAGGGTTTCAGAAAATGATCCCCATGCAAGCACTTTCGAGCTCATCATTCTCCCTCCACAGGACATGAAATCACATACTTAAAGAACCAAATCCACTCCATTTCTTCCCCTCTACACGATCATGCCTTTAATTTCACCTAATTCTCAACCCACATTAAAACCCGATGATTGGAAGTTCTGGACACCATTGATTGCACCTGGTGTGCATGATCACCAATCTTACTCAAACTAACCTAGAACGATCTACAAGCTATGGTGAGTATTCTGAGCCAAACATCTCACATTCTCTTGCCCTAAATCAGGAGTTCTAGATCATCACAGTTTCATCACTCTGCCCTCAAACTTCATATAACCTTCTCTAGTTTTCATGAATCAATTCCCTATGGTCTCTAATCAATCCTATCTTAACCACATGATCTATAACAGCATAACCAAGGAGATTCGAAGGGTTTTGCATACCTTGTAAGTGATGATGGTAGAGGTAGTTGTGCTGCAATTCAAGACTTGTAATGGCTTCTAGATGCTCCTCCAATGATGCTGATTCTTCTGTTTGCAATGGTAGTTGCTCAATCTTCTTGAATTACTCTATCCCCCTCTTCATGCAAGTTGGAGTGTAAGCTTGGGTCACCTTCACCAGCCACGAATTCCTCCCAATTTTCTTTGCCAAATACTCTATGATAATGGTGGATGATGATGATAACAGAAATTGAGATGATTGATGAAGCTTTAATGGAGTTTGGATAGAAAATGCAAATTGGAGTGAAGGATTCAAAGTAGTGTTTGCAAGCTCAAAGAATCACCAACCAATGCACAAGTGGCTTCATTTCCTTATATAGGTGAGGATTAACAGAATGAGAAGCTTCTAGATTGGTCCTAGAGGGATCTAGAAATTTGTGGAACTTTCATGAATTTATCATTTGGTGGTATCTTGAATCATCTCATATCATGCATATACCTTGGGTAAATTTGAGTGAAAATCTCCTTTCATGAGATATTAGGAGGGCATGCATGAAAAACCCATCTTTTCCTTGCCTTGTGTGAAGATTTGCAATGGTTCCTTAATATGCAAGCATGGACTTTACAAAGTAGCCCCCATTTTAAGGCCTCAAATCAAAAATCTATTTGAACCAATGTTTCTAAAATGATGTTGGGAATCAATTTGGTATATTGGATGACCCATATTGGACTTGTAGATCTCTCAAACCATTTTCCAACTTGAACTTTTTCAAGTTATATGCCCTTTTTTAAGTTACTTTTCACCAACTTTTATCAAGTCTTGTTACATGCATTTCCAAACTTCCATGACTTCTTTTCTTGACTTAAAATGGCATTTTGAGCAACTTTTATGTTGGGAAGTTTTTCATTTGAAGCTCCCTTGTATGAGTTTTGGGCATAGGCTAGGAATGACCTGTAATCCTCAGATGACCAAAATGCCCTTTACTTGCCAAGGCCATAAGTAGAGTTACACAAATCATATGAAGGCATACTATACCATTCTAGAAAGATAAGACAATGAGGAACAATTCTTATGTTGACCCTAGATTCATTTGAAATCTCCTTGAAGGGTAAAAATTGCTTGAAAGTCAAGTCACTTTCACAGACAAAATTTCAGATACCTCAGATGACCTGTAACTTGCAAGGACCATAACTTGAGTTCTATAAATCATCTTGATGTCTTCCACCACTCAAATTGAAGGTCTTGAGGTCCTATACAAGTTTCATGTTGGCCAAGGATCCATTTGAAGCTTGAATTTTGACTTATCTTGCTTGGAAGTTTGACCTAAACTAGGGGATTTTACATAGAAACCCTAATTTAGAAACTCCTCTTCTCCTTGATTTCTCCTGATTTCTTCTTAGCATATCACCATATCCTTCTTTACATGTCAAATGATGAACCCCACATCTCTCCAATAGCCCTTAATGCCTTTCAATCAGTCAATTGACCTAGAGTTGACCCAGGGTTGACCCAGATGAAACCCTAGTTGACTGTCTTCAACTGCAATACTTGTGACTACCTAAACAACTTGTCTCCTTCTCCCAATGACTTTCTAAGTTCTACAAGATGTCTAAATACTCCCCATGCCTTCAATTCCCAGCTCACAACTCTCTTGTTGATCCTCAGATGCCCTCAGATAGGAGATAGACTCAAAGCTTGATCCACTGAACTCTCTGCTTTCAAATTCTTTTCTAATGACTTGAATGAGATTGAATTAGGATAATAACCTCTTGATAGGCCTCTAGAGATGAGAATAATGCTTGATCTCCTGTTGGATGACTTGCTATGCTATGCTATGCAGATGGTTAGTCTATGTACATGATTCTATATGCAAATGCTAATTATATTGAAACATAAACCAAGTGAATAAGGTTGAGCAAATTTTAGGGTGCAACAGCTGCCCCTATTCAAGCGACTTGGACCCGATTGGGTGAAGAGCCCAGAGCCTTCAGACATTCGCGGTACGAGACGGTTGAATACTAAGAACCCAAAAATTTGCCAACTGCAGAAATAAATTGCGCTCCTGCTTGAGGAATGACATTCATCAACTGAATCTGACTGTCGTGGCAACCCATTGATCTCGTGTGACCGTGCTGGGGGATTATTTTCATCGTTCCGAAAAAGATTCTATCATCGCAGAAATAGAACACTGTCCACGTCTGGACGCCTGCTTCGTCAATTTGGAAAAACTTCAACAACTTTGCTGGGGGATGGCTCGCCTGCCTTCTCGTCAGAAATAAATCGTCCATATTAGGAATAAGCTCTTCCACGTTAGGAATAACACCGTCCACGTAAGGAATAACACTGTCCATGTAAGGAATGACACCATCCACGTTAGGACTCACCTTTCCACGTAAGGAATGAACTTCTTCTTCGTCAAACTCTTCCACGTAAGGAATACGTCTTCTTTTGAATCTGTCCACGTCAGGACTAATCTTTCCACGTAAGGAATGCCATTTTTCCACGTAAGGAAACCAACTTATCTTTCCACGTAAGGAAACAATCTTCTCTCCCCGTAAGGAAACCATCTTTTTTTCCACGTAAGGAATCAATTTCTTTCCACGTGAGGAAACACAACCTCGATCTGTCCATGTAAGGACTCCAACTTGATATGTCCACGTAAGGACTCAATCTTTCCACGTAAGGAATCATCATCTTTCCACGTAAGGAATCTTCATCGTTCCACGTAAGGAATCTTCATCGTCCCACGTAAGGAATCATGTCTTTCCACGTTAGGAATACAAACTTCCCACGTAAGGAATCTCCATCTTTCCCCGTTAGGAATACAAGTCGTCTTTTCTGCGTCTGTCCACGTCAGGACTGAACTTGCTTTTCCATGTAAGGAACTGAAGCTTCTCTTTCCACATAAGGAATGACCTTGTCCATGTCAGGACTCACATTTCATCTTGATTTGTCCACGTCAGGACTCCGCTGAGGAAATAAAACTTGTCCACGTTAGGACCCATGCACCTTTGACCCATTGGGGAAGTGAGACTTGTCCACGTCAGGACTCATACCTCAACCCGCTGAAGTAATAGAACCTGTCCACGTCAGGACTTACGCGTCTTTGACTTGCTGGGAAAATAAACCCCGTCCACGTCAGGACACACACTTTGCCAATAACACGAAGAAGGATAAAATTGTCCACGTCAGGACTCTCGTATCTTGTCATCACGAAGAACTATAAACTTGTCCACGTCAGGACGCGCATTTCACCATCACGTGTAGAGCTATCTGCTGAAAATAAATTGTCCACGTCAGGACACCAACACGAAGAGTAACCAACTTTGTCCACGTCAGGACGCCACACTCAATCAATACCGAGAACTCGAACCTGTCCACGTTAGGACTAACACATATCGTCAACTGAGGAAATCAATCCGTCCACGTTAGGACCCCCACCTTTCTAGCACAAAGAAAACCTGTCAAGAATTTTGTCCACGTTAGGACTCAGCCTTCCATTGGTCCACACCACAAAACTTCTTAGCACTGACGTGACAACGATTTTGAAGCGGACTTTACTGGGGATATTTGGAAACCACACCACCGGGGGCCTGTTCTGATAACCGGCGGTAGCCTCTGAAATTCTGATTCATGAATCCTTTGATGACCAATAGATCTGCTTGGGGATAAGGAGAAACTTATCCTGCTGACTTTGTGGGGAGTATCGCCAAAGCTGTTTTTTGATTCACTTGAGCAAGGGCTCTTTCTTTCTGCAATAGAAACAATACTTGGAACAACGGTTAGCCAACCTAGTTTATGTTTCGAAAATGCATGCGTTCGACAATGATGCAATGCTCCATTCGGCATGGAAATGCTACACGTTTATTTGGTGAATGCAAGTATGACACTATATGCCACTGCAATTGCGGACTTGAACTGTTGGGTACAGAAACTACTTCAGCAAAATAAATGCTGAAAATAACGCCAACTCTGCTGGGGATAGCCAGATGCTACAGAACTATCCCAGCAAAATAAATGCTGGGAGAGTGAAGTCGACTCAGCTGGGAAATTGGGAACTCAATACCAATCACCTCGCTGAAGTGACACCCTGCTGGGGAATATAACTCTGTTGGAGCCTACCAGATGCGCTTGGTATGATCGGACTTATGCGGGAAAATGAACGGGTATCACACGGTATTCCGGCCGAAATAAATGCCAGGACCCGCACCAACTCTGTCGGGGAGAGTCTTAATCTTCGAGTTCCACGGGGAGGAAGGAAAACACTTGCTGAGAAGAGAATTCCGCTGGGGATGGGATGATTCTCTTGGGAAAATGAGAGTAGATGACCCTGCGGGGAAAGGTAAACTGCCTGGATACAGCTCACAAATATTAATCTTCTGCTTGAGATGCACTGTCGGAATACAGCCTTATAATTTTGGAACCGTCAATTCTGCTGAGGATAAATGACTTTGCTGGAGAATATCCTTCTGGATAGGCTACGACTAGCTGGGGAATTCTATCCTTCTTTAGGAAGAACGTGCATGATCTGCGTGAGGGTCGAGTCTTTTATCACTGCGGTCTCTTGGTCATCTTCCTCGTACGGCTATGAAACCTGCAACAACACAAACAAGACAAGACAAGTCTATACAACCAAATCGATTCAGGTTAGTGACGTTATTTTCAGTTAATTCAAAGCTTTAGCAATTGTTGGCAAGGGCCAGTGACGTTATACACATGCTAGTCTCAATAAACTTAGGCGTTTTATCATGCACAAAACAGTAAAGAACCAACATCGAGTACTGAATAGCATATTTTATTGATTGGGCCCCTGAATGGGCGGAGTTTTATACACGGGATGTAACTCCTGAAATGAGGAAGCTACGCAAAGCAAATATACACGTATGCACAAGAAGCATAAATAGTTTGACAAACTAAATTTTGTACACATGTCGGCAACGGGATGCAGACGAACACCACGAACTGATCCTCCTATGACTCATCCGACTCCAATGCTTTCCCGGTATTCACACTTCCGAAGAGATTGTATCTGATAATCGGCCCCTCAGGTATATTCCCCGCACCAATGCTCAATGCAGTATCAAATTCGGATCGCGGTCATTTGCTTTTCAAATCCCTAACTTTTGCGTGAACCGCCCTTTACGGGTTTTCAGTTCACCGGGATACCCTTTTTTTTTTTTTTTTTTTTTTGCCGAAGCCGCCCAGTGTAGGTTTTCAACTTCGCGGGTGTACATTTTTTCAATTTTATCCCTAACTTTTGCCCGAACCTTTTATTCTGTTTTTGGTTCGCCAGGATGCCCCATTTTTGCCTGGACTCTCTTTTTTTTGTCCAGCGGGTCAATTTTAAGCAAAGTATTTTTTAACTGCGTCCGAATTTACAGGTGACGTGAAGTCTTCACCGTCCATAGTGGACAACAACAACGCTCCTCCTGAGAAGACTTTCCTGACAACGTATGGCCCTTCGTAGTTGGGGGTCCACTTGCCCCTGTGATCTGCTTGCGGCGGGAGAATCCTTTTCAGCACAAGGTCGCCCGTTTGAAAGCTTCGTGGATGTATCTTCTTATCATACGCTTTCTTCATTCGGCTCTGGTACAAACGACCGTATGCTAGAGAAGCTAGCCTCTTCTCATCCATCAAACTCAGTTGGTTCAACCTGTCTTTCACCCATTCTGCCTCGTCCAGCTGAACGTCTCGCAATACCCTCAGAGAAGGGATCTCAACTTCCAATGGTAATACCGCTTCCATTCCGTATACTAACGAGAACGGGGTTGCCCCGGTTGATGTGCGTACCGTCGTACGATAACCGTGCAAAGCAAAAGGTAGCATCTCATGCCAATCCTTATAGGTCACCACCATTTTCTGCACGATCTTCTTGATATTCTTATTGGCCGCCTCAACAGCGCCATTCATCTTGGGTCGGTAAGGGGAGGAGTTGTGATGTTCGATCTTGAAATTCTGGCAGAGCTCCTTCATCATTTTGTTGTTCAGGTTCGAACCGTTGTCCGTGATTATCCTCTCGGGGATCCCATATCGGCAAATGATATCTCTCTTGATGAATCTGGCCACCACTTGCTTCGTTACATTTGCGTAAGACGCCGCTTCCACCCACTTGGTGAAATAATCGATTGCCACTAGAATGAACCGATGCCCATTAGAAGCTGTCGGCTCGATCTTTCCAATCATATCGATTCCCCACATCGAGAATGGCCATGGCGATGACATTACATTCAGAGGACTCGGAGGCACATGGATCTTATCAGCATAGATTTGGCACTTGTGGCACTTCCTTGCGAACTTGAAGCAATCAGTCTCCATAGTCAGCCAAAAGTAACCTGCCCGCAGCAGCTTTCTTGTCATAGCATGTCCACCAGCATGCGTACCAAAGGTACCTTCGTGTATTTCTTCCATGAACAGCTTTGCCTCTCTTTCGTCCACACAACGCAACAACACCAAGTCGTGGTTCCTCCTGTATAAGACGCCATCCGGATTCAAATAGAAATTACCCGCTAATCTCCTGAGAGTCTTCTGATCTTGACTGGATGCCCCAGCCGGATACTCTTTATTCTTCAGAAAATTAAGGATATCAAAATACCACGGTTTGTCATCGGATGCTTCACCAATAGCAAATACGTACGCTGGCCTGTCAAGCCGAGAGATAACGATTCGGGGAGCCTCGTTCCAGAAGTTGACTTTGTACATGGAAGACAAAGTGGCGAGAGCGTCAGCCATTTGATTCTCTGCCCGCGGTACGTGATGCAACTCAACCTTGTCGAAGAAAGGCAGCAATCTCCTTGCATAGTTCATGTAATGTATCAAGTTGGGCTGACGCGTCTCCCATTCCCCTTTGATCTGATTCACTACCAGAGCTGAGTCTCCGTATACGTCGAGATGCTTGATTCGCAAATCAATGGCTTCTTCGAGCCCCATTATACAAGCTTCGTATTCGGCCTCATTGTTTGTAACGGCAAAGGTCAATTGGGCAGTAAACGGGATGTGCGACCCGTGTGGCGTAGTGATGATTGCCCCTATTCCACTACCGTAAGCGTTCACAGCTCCGTCAAATATCATCTTCCACTTGGAACCCAACTCTGGCCCCTCGTCTGGCAACGACTCTTCACAATCTTTCATCTTTAGGTACATGATATCCTCGTCAGGAAAATCAAACCTCATCGATTGGTAATCTTCAACAGGCTGCTCCGCCAGATACTCAGACAGCACACTCCCCTTTATAGCCTTTTGCGAGACGTATTGGATGTCATATTCAGTCAAGACCATCTGCCAACGGGCAATTCTCCCTGACAATGCCTGCTTTTCGAATACATATTTGATAGGATCCATCTTCGAGATGAGCATGGTTGTATGATTCAGCATGTATTGCCTCAAACGCTTGGCGGCCCAGGCTAGCGCGCAACAAGTTTTCTCAAGCATTGAGTATCGAGATTCACAGTCTGTGAATTTCTTACTCAAGTAATAAATTGCATGCTCTTTTCTCCCTGTCTCGTCGTGTTGACCGAGAACACAACCCATGCTTCCCTCAAGAACTGTTAAATACATAATCAAGGGTCTACCTGCCACTGGGGGTATCAAAATAGGAGGCTCCTGCAAGTACTGCTTTATTTTATCGAACGCCTTTTGACAATTTTCGTTCCACGTTACAGCTTGATCTTTCTTCAACAACTTAAACAATGGTTCACACGTAGCAGTTAGGTGAGATATGAACCGAGCGATGTAGTTCAACCTCCCTAAAAACCCGCGCACCTTTTTTTCTGTTTTAGGCGTCGGCATTTCTTGGATCGCTTTTATTTTAGCAGGATCGACCTCTATTCCTCTTTCGCTTACGATAAACCCCAGCAGTTTACCCGACCTCACCCCGAAGGTGCATTTGTTAGGGTTCAGCCTCAGCCTGAACTTCCTAAGCCTTTTAAATAACTTCAGCAGATTCACCAGATGCTCTTTCTCCGTCTGAGATTTGGCAATCATATCGTCAACATAAACTTCGATCTCTTTATGCATCATGTCATGGAAAAGAGTCGTCATCGCACGCTGATATGTTGCCCCAGCATTCTTCAAACCAAAGGGCATCACTTTGTAGCAAAATGTTCCCCAAGGCGTTATGAAAGGGGTCTTCTCCATATCCTCTGGCGCCATTTTAATCTGATTATAGCCCGAGAAGCCATCCATGAAGGAGAATACGGAGTATTGAGCAGTATTATCAACTAGCACATCAATATGAGGAAGCGGAAAATCGTCTTTTGGGCTTGCTTTATTCAAATCCCTATAATCCACGCACATTCGAACCTTGCCGTCTTTCTTTGGCACTGGTACGATGTTAGCAACCCATGAGGGATATTTTGTCACAGCCAGGAAACCAGCGTCCCACTGTTTTTGAACTTCCTCTTTGATCTTCACTGCCATATCTGGTCGAGTTCTGCGAAGCTTTTGTTTGACTGGCGGGCAATCTTCTTTCAGTGGCAGGCGGTGCACAACCATATCTGTATCGAGCCCTGGCATATCTTCATACGACCAAGCGAACACATCATTATACTCTCGGAGCATTTCAACTAGCCTTCGCTTGATATCGCTCTGCAGCGCGGCCCCGATACGAATATTCTTCTCAACCCCTTCCGACCCCAGGTTGATAATTTCGATGACCTCGTCGTGAGGCAGAATGGCTCTTTCCTCTTGCTTCACCAACCAAGACAGTTCTTCAGGAACGTCGCTATCTTCGACAACCTCTTCTTCGGCCTGGAATACCGGGTGTTCAAAGTCGGGACGAGTCATAGGTGGTTCAAGGATGTCATCTGAAAATGTTATCCTGCAAAAGGAATGGTTAAGTGCTTCAAAATGCGTATAAAGCGAATAACCACATTGCCATTTTATTGAAAAATACAAAACAAGAAAAATAGAGATTACAGTATTTGCACATGAAAAACGCCATTTATTTAATGATTATCACGCAATGTTCATAACAACACAACCCTAAGCAAATCCTGATGCCCCGGGCAAGACATCAGATTATTCAACAATTAATAAAGCAAAGCATTACTGTTTAAGAGTCACAGGAACAAGCTCCTGAATGGACCAGTTGCACAGTCCTTGTCCTGGCGTGCTTGGCTGAATCCAGGCATCCATATCACAGTCGCTGTCTCCTTCGTCAGACTCCGAAGCAGCGTTGACGGCTTCATGACATATTCCACTGGCAGAGATAGTGATTGGCCCTCTGAAACGGGGTACCCCCACGGAAGGAGTTGATGTCGACGGTTGGTATCCCAGCCCGAACCGGTCCATCTTTACAGGAATATCCAGCACTTTGCCCCAGCCCTTTGCTTCTCCTGCCTCCACTAGAGCTTGAGCGTCTTTATACGACGAGACGGCTATCTCTGACACTTTGCTCGGCCCGGGACCTTTGTCCTTGATACGCAACCCTTCAAATGCCTGGCAAGGTGTTTCGTGGATCTCTCCGTTGACCTCCACATATTTAAATGATGACAGATGGCTGACCATGATGTCCTCTTCTCCGCATACAGTGACTACGCTGTCTCCGACCATATATTTTAACTTCTGATGTAGGGTAGACGTAACTGCCCCAGCCCCATGAATCCAGGGTCTTCCGAGCAAGCAGCTGTACGCAGGCTGTATATCCATGATATAAAACTCAGTTGCAAACACCTCCGGCCCCACTTGTAGAGGTAATGTGATCGATCTAAAGACTGTTCTTCGCGTGCCATCAAACGCTCTGACTACCAAGTCACTGGGCGTGCACAGGATTCCTCTGACATCCAACTTCATCATCGCCTTCTTGGGTAGCACATTCAAAGATGATCCGGTGTCGACCAATACATGCGACATTACTGATCCTCTACACTCGACAGATACGTGCAGCGCCATATTATGATCTCTCCCTTTCGGGGTCAAATCGAAGTCGGTAAAGCCCAAGCTGTGGCCTACATTTACATGTGCCAACACTCCTTCCAGCTGATTTACAGAGACGTCTTGAGGTACAAAGGAAGTATCCAGGACTTTCAACAAAGCATTTATGTGAGCTTCCGAACACAAGAGCAATGACAAGATGGATATTTTGGACGGCGTCCGCTGCAGATGCTCCACAATCTTATAATCACTTTTCCGAATCAAGCGCATGAATTCTTCTACATCTTTCGATGCCGCTTCTTTTTCGCTTGCTTGCACTGGGACATTCTCAACCACCTTCCCTTTTCCTTTCGCTAGTCTTTCGGCCTCCACTTCAGGCGATATAAAGATCCTACCACTCCTCGTCATACCTCCTGAACTGACAACATTGTCTACAGCCTCAGCTGGCTGCTTGTTAACATCAATCTTTATTTCGTCACAATACACCTCCAACCCATATGACCATGGGACTGCTTTTGTGTTCTCGTACGGGATCGGGCCGGCCTTAGTTATGGTGATCGGTGGTCGCTGAGCCGGTGCTGCAATAGTGATTGTCTTTCGAGGAATTGTTACAGTGGCCACATCACTCTGATCATCTGCTATTGCCCCTGTGGGTTCTTCGGTTGCTGCTCGGTCAAACTGCAATGTGCCTCCATCAATTAAAGCCTGAATGCCTTTCTTCAAATCATCACACCCCTCAGCTAGGGTCCATCATTCTAAACAATGCTCGTCGCATCCTGGATAAACACCCCCTTGCAACAATCTGCTCTTTATCTCGCTCAGCGGCGTTTTTAAATCTTCAACATTCATAATTAGATTCAACCCTTCCTCAGTTAGAATGGCGTTCGCCCCATGGTTGGGCATGGGCTTCTGCACTATATTCGGACCCGCCGTTCCGAAATTGATAGTCTTATTGTCCAAAAGATCCTGCACAACGTGCTTAAAAGCATGGCAACCCTCTATATCGTGGCCCGGAGCCCCAGAATGAAACTCACAGTGCCTGCTTGCATCGTAACCATACGGAGGCGTTCCCGTTATCGGTGCCAGAGTTCTCTTCTCTACCAGGTTCAAACCCAACAATGTCTGCAACAAATCTGCATAGGTTGAGGGAGGCTTCTCAAACACTCTTCTTGGTTTACCACCCTGGAATCTTCGCTGAGCCTGCTGTGCCCCCTGCTGGGGCTGCTGCTGCTGTTGCTGTTGCGTTGGCTGCTGCTGAACCGGTTGTTGTTGTTGAAGTGGTTGTTGCTGATATGGAATAGTAACACTCGCCACCTGCTGCGGCTGATGATATTGGTTTCGTCCCCTGCCTCGGCCTCGGTCTCGGCCTCCAAATACTGCGCTTGCTTCGCCCTGACGGCGCCCACCAAAAGCTTTCCTATTACTGCCAGATGCAGTTGATTCCTCGACTTGGAACCTTCCTTGCTTGATGTTACGCTCAATCTTTTCTCCCATCAGAATTAGGTCTGAAAACTGGCCAGAGATGTATGAAACAGCATGTCATGAAACAATCCTGTGAATGTGCCGACGAACATGTCATTCATTTCCTTGTCTTCTACGGGAGGATGGACCCTGGCAGCCATATCGCGCCACCTTTGCGCGTACTCTTTAAAGCTCTCCCCTTTCTTCTGCGACAGCCCTGCCAATTGGACCCGATTGGGCGCCAAGTCGCTGTTATACTTGTAGTGAGCTACAAATGCCTCTGCTAACTGCTTCCACGTCTTGATATTAGTCGGCTCCAACCCCATGTACCACTCTAGGGAAGGACCCGACAGACTATCTTGAAAGAAATGCATTAGCATTCTCTCATTAGTTGAGTACGCAAACATCTTTCTGTAATATGCTCGCACATGCACTTTCGGACACGTGTCCCCTTTATACTTATCAAACGCAGGAGCTTTGAATTTGATTGGCACCCTCAAGCCAGGTACCAGCCCCATTGTTGCCATGTCCAAGCCCACAGCACTTTGGTTCAGGACCCCCCTCATCTGCTCTTCCAGCATTCTGATCTTCTGGGAGTCATCCATCGGTCCTTCGAAACCTCCGCCGGAGAAAGCGTCCTCCTGCTGATCTTCTTGCCACATACCATTCCCAGCTCCATACCCATCATATCCATTATTACGGCCAGCTCTAATTTGATTCATCACCGGACCTCGGCCTCTATTGCCGTATCCCTGAACACCTCCAGTAGGCCCAAAAGCCATTAACCCAGCGCTGTTTCCATTTCCGAAACCTCCGAAACCCTGATTGGTCACACCATAGCCATCTTGCCCAAAGCCTTGAGCATTGAAACCATATTTCCCAGCGTTATCGAATCCCTGATCGTTGAACCCGAATCCAGCATTGACAAAGCCGTTGCCTCCCATATTATCACCCAAGTTGACATCACCAAGCCCAACGTTATGGACAGCAGTCTCGTTCCCAACTCCGACGTTACCGTTCACAGCAGTGGTGGCGTTGTTGACATTAGCAGCAGGTATATTGACTACAGGCGGAGCCACTGGCGTGGGAGTGCCATCTCCATGAGCAGTATCGACTCGCACAGACTGATGCTCCTCATTACCATGACCAGCATTTCGGGCCAACAGAGGTTGGACCATGGCTTGCAAATTCTCCTGACCTTTTGCAATAGCTTCCATGGTCTGCATAAAGAGAGCTAGCTTCTCGCGCACATCTTGCATCTCGTTCTGCATTTGATCCATGATTCTTCGACAGTTGGTGCGGGTAGAATAGCGGTGCGGGTGCTGATCTGCAATCCTGGAAAGTACCTGGAGCAGAGCAGGAAATAAGATAACATCCAATGATTACCTGTAATGCAATATGAATATGAATGCAATGCAATGTGTGTCTGTGCATTAGGGAAATTCATTCCCCGATTCTAGTGTGAAGGTGCCGGTGCAATGGAAGTGCTAACAATATAAAGATCGGAGCTGAATCACAGAAAGCCTCATATATTGCATAGGAACCAATAAGCCCGGAATACAATATCACTGAGAGTACAACAAGAAGGCATGACCTCAACCAACAATCCTGGTGATGGTCAGCACTGTGCAAATAAAGCATACAAGCTACTACATGAAGTGATCAAATCCTCCCATAAGTCTGGTACTCTTCTAGCAGCTTCTTGGTCTCCGGATGACTTGGTTGAGCAAGCAGCCCTTCAACAAGTTGGTTCCTTTTCTTAAGAACACGGCGTACGTCTTCAGCAGTTTCTTCCCATGCCCCCTCTCCGAAGCGATCTTCTAGTTTACGCTTCTGAGACACAGCTTCATCTCTGCCTTTGATAGCCTTGTTTAGTGCATTCTGGAGACTGTACCGGGTCATCACTTCTTCCTCACACTTCTTGATGCTGGACTTTAATTGCTCTTCAAGGTCGGAGATTTGCTGTTTCAACTTATCCTCCCTCTTCTTGTTGTTAGTGAGCGTGGCATTCCAAGTCTTATTGCAAGAAGAGATCTCTCGGTGAGCGATGTCAAGCGCTTTCTTCTTGGATTCTAGCATGTCATGGGAGCTTCTGAACTCTTGCCCCAGACGTTCGCGCTTCTTCCTCTCCTCAGTCAACTCAGCCCCTAATCTGTTCATTAGCTCGATCTGCTGTTGGAAAGCATGGACGGCCTTGTTTTTCTCACTGCGTGCCTGGGCTAGCTCTTGCTCTAACCCTTCGTTGATCTTCATCAAGGCTTCTTTTTCTTTCACAACTTGCTCGTAGGCTTCCCTAGAAACAGTAGTTAGCTCTGCTGCAGGAATGGGAACAAGAATTGGTGCATCTGGAAATGGCATCCTCAACTGACTGGCTCTCTCCTGGATCCACTTTCTGTAAGGTGCATAAGCTTGACAGTCATTATTCCCTAACAACGGCTTCCCTCTTCGGTTAATTCGTGTCCAGGCATGCTGCAACTTGGCTAATAACTCCCCCTTCAAGTCTCCGGTGAAGTACAGAGATTCCTGTACTTCTTCCTCCTTTGGCGGCCTCTTCAGCGCATATCCGAACTGACGGACGAACAGAGAAGGGTTGTAGTTGATACACCCTTTCCTCCCTATCAGCGGGACATTAGGGTACCCAGAACAACTGAATATAAGCTCGGATCCCAGCAGATCTCTATCAAACCAATCAACGTCTTCAGAAGTTAACCTCATCATATGCTCTGGCCAGTCGGGCGTGATTGCATTATCCATGAAAGGTCCCCTCGATGGAAAATGGCTTTTGAACCACATATACAGCAAAGGTACGCAACAGGAAACATTCTTGCCTCTCCTGTTTTCATTCCTATAGTGCATCGAATGGTAAAAGTCCCCGATCAGTGTTGGTACTGGGTTACCGGCAGCAAACAGATGAAATGCATCCATGTCCACGAAGTTCGGGAAGTTAGGGAACAGCACTATCCCATAAATGCAGAGGGCCAAAATAGAGTTAAAGACCACCCAACACCCATTCTTGGCGTACTCTTGAGCCTTACCAACCAGAAACTGAAGAGAAAAACCCGGAACCCCTCGCCACGCAGTCATCAACAAGTCAGAAGCATTCATATGCAGGGCCTTGGCTAAATCCTCCAAATTGGGCTCAGTGGCTGAGTGAATAAAAGGGACTGCATTCTGAACGGGCAGCTCGGTAAACTCTACATACTCCTCCATGGTGGGCCCCAAGATAAAGTCCGCAAACGTGAAGCATCTCAAAGCCGGGTCATAGAATTGCATTAAGGTGTACAGCCCATTCAATTCATCATCAGTAGACCTGCGAACTAAACTCAACAGCCGTCCGTAACTCTGCCTGAAGCTTCTACAGACATCCTCATCTGCAAGAGAAATCAGACCCAGGAGTGGAGTAATATCGGGGATAGGTAGCTTATACGCAACGGTCATCCTCAAGCTAGCCATGATCAAATACTCAGAAGTCCAGACACTAGAACCGGGGGAATGCAAATGCACCTGCAGCACAGACACACGTTAGTGGGATGCAATGATAATGAGTATGCAAACAATGCAATGCAAATAACATGCAACAGGGACCAACTGCCATAGCTGAAATAGCCTGAGCCATATCAAGAAGTCTCAGATAGACCCTCTAGAAGTCCTCAAACCCTGGTCTCGGATAGACCTATAATAAAGCTCCAACAACGGTCTCTGACAGACCTCAAACCATAACTCAGACT
The DNA here is from genome assembly GCA_963859935.3 of Lathyrus sativus. NCBI lineage: Eukaryota > Viridiplantae > Streptophyta > Magnoliopsida > Fabales > Fabaceae > Lathyrus > Lathyrus sativus. Next base: position 352,818,165 of record OZ012739.1, on the reverse strand, counting down.
GGTCTCTGGTAGATCTCAAATCACACCTCCCACTGGTCTCTGACAGACCTTAAAACACATCTCCAACTGGTCTCTGACAGACCTCAAAACACATCTCCAAACGGTCTCTGACAGACCTCATAACTCTCCAAACGGTCTCTGGCAGACCTCATAACTCTCCATAAATACCCAGGATCTCTGATCAAGGAATAACCGGTATCTGAAAGTCTAGTTACCTGCATAACCCCAAACCTCTCACAGGTGGATGTCCTAGTAACTGACAAAGGTATGGTATCCTATGCGGTCGTCGGCGTCACAGACTTTCAGGATTGATGATACGATTCCCAGAAGGAGTGGCATCACCAAATCCTGAAGAGGCCTCACTTAGCCAACTTCCAAATGATCGGTCCCCAGAGTCGACAATCCAACTAACCAGCAACCCAAGCCACCCAAAGGGCAGGACAGGAGGCCAACCAGAAGAACCTCGTCTGAGCGTAGATTTCGCGGGACACTAGGACATGCAAAGCACGTGCATGCCCACTAATCTCTACTCTAAGTCTAAGGTGCACTCAAGCCCAGGTCCGGCTTCTCACTTAATATCAGAACACCCGTCACACCCCAATACATCAATAATAATCAATATATATATATATATATATATATATATATATATATATATATATATATATATATATATATATATATATATATATATATATATATATAATCCTGAAAATACAGGTCAGAAATATAAATCCATACAAAATCCTCGACGGGAAAACAAGCGTTAGGATTGACTCTCTTAAGGGACGTTGGATCCCAAATGCATAAGAACTATCGCAGTCCTTAGCAGCCAGGGGACGTTGGATCCCCAGCAGAGTCGCCAGCTGTCGCTACTGCGAAAATCGACGCCGGCTGAACAGAAGAGTCGCCACCGTGCGTTATTTATCCCACGGGAGGGAAAGGAAACGCTCAGAGTAAACCTCGCACAACACGGGAAAGGTATGGTCGTCGCAACCAAAACCTGGATTGGGAGTCGGTTACGCAAGGGGAAGGTATTAGCACCCCTCACGTCCGTCGTACTCGACGGGATCCACGCTTGTTTTCGGGTATGGATTGTTATTCTATCTAAACTATGGGTTAAAGGTTAAAAGGAAATAAAATGGAAATAAAATGACTCGGCAAAGTATCGCACCTTATGCCTACGTATTCCCATCTGGAACGAGAAATCAGAGTCAACGTAGTTCGCCTACCTACGGGAAAGGAGGGGAAGGTTGCTCGCTAGGATATCGCATCCTATGCCTACGTACTTCCACACAGCATGGAAGATCAGAGCAAACGTAGTTCGGGCCACGTACGACACAAGTCTGTCCTGGTTGATTTTATTCCTTCTGAAAAAGGTTTTTCTGATTACTGGTCCAAGCGGACAAAAATGACGTCTTGATGAGTTCACATTCTTTTACGGAAGAAGTGTCTTTTATTGGGTTTGAAATCTTTATGGTGTTTTTCTGTTTGTTTTGAGGAAGAAGAGACAGAACTCTAACCTACGGTTGCGAAGGGAAACAAGCTAACCTAATGTTATCATGCATGGGTTAAGACCTAGTGTCTATCATGCTCCTCTCTTGCGCAGAGAGAAACAGAGATCCTAAGGGAATAGACGGAAACAGAAACAATATCAGATATATACAGCAACAGTAAAATGCATGGATGCAACAATACAAGCGAGGCAAGGGAGTCCCACTCAACCTCGAACCTAGAAAACAATAGGCAAAAGTGAACAGGCTTCACTTTCAACCTAACAGGGTAAACAACAAACAATACAGTCCAGAAAACCAATCACTACATCAAGAAATGAAATACAGCAAAATAAACAACCACAGCAGCTCTGCATCAATATCCATCTTCAAGTCACCTCCAATCAGCTACAAGCTTCAGTCAGCAGCAGTCTCTATCTTCACAGTCTTCAAGCAAGGGCTTTGGTTGTCAATCTTCAGTCTACAATGGCTTTTCTTCAAGTCCTATCCTCCAAGCTGAGGGATCAATCACAAGAGTGGATTGGGTGTTCAGCAATTAGTTGACTACCAATGGTGGTAAACCAACTGCTACTAACACATAACACATTTTCTCTCAAGAGTTCTATCCCTTAGACAATAGCACCAAGACTTCCAAAGGAAGGGGGTGAGTGTCTTAGAGAGACTCTGTATCACAGAGAGGAATGGAGGCAGTCAAAACCTTCCATGTTTGAGAATCAAGCTTTCTAATCTAGAGCTCTGCCTATCTCCTAAACCCTAATCTTCTTAGCAGCTGCTAGCAAGAATCTCCTCCTCCTCTCTGGAAGTGGGCCTTCAGTCTCTGGATCTCCAATGGCTTCATCATCATCAGCCTTCAGCTTCCCCAATCCCCAGACAACCCCAATACCCACACAGACAAACAATAATCCCCAGAGGGCACACCACACTGTCGCTACTGCGAAAATCGGCGCCGGCTGAACAGAAGAGTCGCCACCGTGCGTTATTTATCCCACGGGAGGGAAAGGAAACGCTCAGAGTAAACCTCGCACAACACGGGAAAGGTATGGTCATCGCAACCAAAACCTGGGTTCGGGAGTCGGTTACGCAAGGGGAAGGTATTAGCACCCCTCACGTCCGTCGTACTCGACGGGATCCACGCTTGTTTTCGGGTATGGATTGTTATTCTATCTACGCTAAAGGTCAAGGGTGAAAAAGAAAATAAAATGAAAATAAAAATGACTCGGCAAAGTATCGCACTTTATGCCTACGTATTCCCGTCTGGAACGAGAAATCAGAGTCAACGTAGTTCGCCTACCTACGGGAAAGGAGGGGAAGGTTGCTCGCTAGGATATCGCATCCTATGCCTACGTACTTTCACACGGCATGAAAGATCAGAGCAAACGTAGTTCGGGCCACGTACGACACAAGCTTGTCCTTGATTGATTTTATTCCTTCTGAAAAAGGTTTTTCTGATTAACAGTCCAAGAGGACAAAAATGACGTTTTGGTGAGTTCACATTCTTTTACGGAAGAAGTGTCTTTTATTGTGTTTGAAATCTTTATGTGTTTTTTCTGTTTGTTTTGAGAAAGAAGAGACATAACTCTAACCTACGGTTGCGAAGGGAATCAAACTAACCTAATGTTATCATGCATGGGTTAAGACCTAGTGTCTATCATGCTCCTCTCTTGCACAGAGAGAAACAGAGATCCTACGGGATAGGCAGAAACAGAAACAATATCAGATATATACAGTAAAACAGTAAAATGCATGGATGCAACAATACAAGCGAGGCAAGGGAGTCCCACTCAACCTCGAACCTAGAAAACAATAGGCGAAAGTGAACAGGCTTCACTTTCAACCCAGCAGGGTAAACAGCAAACAATACAGTTCAGAAAACCAATCAATACATCAACAAATGAAATACAGCAAAAGAAACAGCATCAGCAGCTCTAAATCAACAACTGGCTTCAAGCAATCTCCAATCATTCACAAGCTTCAACAAGCATCAATCTCCATCTTCATGGCCTTCAGGCAAGGGCTTTGATCATCAGTCTTCCATCTGCAATGGCTTTTCTTCAAGCTCAAACCTCCAGGATGAGGGATTAGTCACAAGAGTGAATTGGGTGTTAAGCAATCAGCTGACTACCAAAGGTGGTGAACAGACTGCTTCTAACACAAGAGACATTTTCTCTCAAGAGTTCTATCTCATAGACACCATCACCAAGCCTTCCAAAGGAAGGGGGTGAGTGTCTTAGAGAGACTCTGAATCACAGAGAAGAATGGATGCAGACAAGGCAATCCATGTTTGAGAAATAATCATTCTAACCTAGAGCTCTGCCTAGCTCCTAAACCCTAGTCTCCTCAGCAACTGCTAGCAAGAAACTCCTCCTCAACTCTGACAGTTGATCTTCAGCATTTGACTCTTCAATGGCTTCATCTCCACAAATCTTCAGCTTCCCCAGGGCCTCAGACAAACCCAATACCCAAACAAGCAAGCAACAATCCCCAGAGGGCACACCACACCAGACAACAGATATACAGACAGTAATAATAGCAGTAGGGGAATCCTAACTTTTTCTAAGGGATCTAATAGCTACCCATAGCCCCTATAGTCCCATAACTAATCTATTCAAACCCTAAGTCCTAAGGGAGAAAATTGAACTTCCTAAGTTGTCACCTAAAACCCTAGTTTTGTACATGATGTTCAAGCATTTATTAATCACCTAAAATTAATCTCTAAAAATGGGAACTAAAACATTTCTATAAGCCTAATATCTCATCTAAACAATATGAAAATAATGATCAAAAAATATTAAAGCATGTGAGAGAACAAAAATCATAAAAATAATGCATGAAATGAATCTATTTATTATGACATTTATTTAGAAAATATGAAAAAAATATGAAATAAAACTAAAAATGAAAATTTATTTTCCTATAATATTCTAGACATTTTAATGAAAACATGGTAAAAAGAATGGATTAAAAAGCATTTTTTATGAATTATTTATGATTTAATGAAAATGGTAAAAAATTAAAATGAAATTAAAAAAAATGAAATGGATTAAATGAGCCAGAGGGGGTATGAATAGGAACTCGCTCAGTTCAAATCAGGATGGGCCTCATAAAAGGGGGGTGCTGGTAGCGCTTCTGGCTTAAGCCCAATACCACTCTGAATCCATGGAATAAAAGAGGAGCGTTGGGGGTGAGAAAAGCAGCGAAAACACGTTCAAAAATAGAATGGGCCTAACATTGGGGGTGGAAATATCAACAACCAACTCAGGCCCGCCCGTTTCAATTAATGAAACGGTGCGTTTTGGCCAGCGCTTCTCCCTCCAAAACTCAGCTTAAATCTCAGCCTTTGGATCGCTCCCACAGTCAAGGGTCTAACTCCAAACGAAGGGCTCAGATTTCGTCTTCCTCCTTGGTTCTGCAAGCTAGGGTTTGGATGCCATGAAAGCTCCCATGCACGAGCAACTTTCTTCCTCTCTGTTCTCACTCTACAAACAACCAATCCACACGATATAAACATGAAATCTGCTCCAAATCTCTCCCTCTACAAGCTTAGGGCATCAATTCGCTTTGAAATTCACCACATCAACAAATTCGATTGGATCCACACTCGGCCTCCATTGAAATGCACTGATATGCATCATCACCAATCTTCCCCAAACTTAGCCTAAATTAAACTACACCTAATGGAGATCAACACATGCTATCAAGCCACGATTATAACACACTAATCTAAGAGATATGAACACTAACAGTTCATGGCACCTGTCACTAACCATCACCAAACCTCTCTAAATTCATCTAACTTAATCTCCTAACCACCTAGATCAATTCTACACTAACAAAACCATGCCTAACTAACTGAATCGAGCTGTGTGATTGAAAACTTACCTTGTGTAAAATCTTGCAAACAGCTATGGAGATTGATGATTTGAGGCTTCTAAGTGCTGGATCTTGATCAATCCTTGATGTATGTGATTCTGTATGCAAGCTTTGGATGAGATTTGGCCAGAATTATGCTATCCACTTGACTTGGCAACTTTGATATCCTTGCAAGAAGCACTCGAAAATGGATGATAATCACTTGATCCTTGCTTCAATTCTGATCTATGATGATCATGGAGCACAATTGAATCAATATGGATGATGACTTTGTGAAGATTTTGAGAGAATTACAATGAAACTCCAATGAAAAAGTGTGAGAAATTATGTGGAATTCTTGGTGCAAATGAGGCCAACCCTTGCCAAATTCTCCTTTCATGAATATATAGACCCCAAATGAACATTCTAGATCCATCTTGCACATTCCCTTGTTTTCAAACTTTGGCTCATTTTTGATTATGTTTCTTAAATGATAAGCAACCATGGATAACTTCATTTTTTCCTTCTAAACTCAAAAAAGTGTGTGAACCATTGTTCTTAGAATTGTTTTTCCATTCAAAATCATATATTGGAAGTCTCCATTTGGACTTGTAAATCTCCCAAACCATTTTCCAACTTGAAATTATTCACTTTATAAGCCTTTTTAGTTCATATTTTGACCAATCATGCAGCTCCATGCTATGAGCTTCTCCAATAACTTGTGACCTTCTTTCTAGACTTAAAATCCCATTTGGAGCAAGTTTGATGTTGTAAGTTTTTCCATTTGAGGCCTCCTTGTATGAGTTTTGGGTATAGGTTAAAATGACCTGTAATTCACAAATGCCCAAAATACCCTTTGCTTGTCAAGACCATAAGTTGAGTTCTCCACATCATATGAAGGCATACTATACCATTCTAGAAAGCTAAGACAATGAGGAACAATTCTTATGTTGACCAAGAATTCATTTGAAATCTCCTTGAGGGGTAAAACTAGCTTGGAAGTCAAGTCACTTTCACAGACAAAAGTTCAGACACCCCAGATGACCTGTAACTTGTAAGGACCATAACTTGAGTTCTATAAATCTCCTTGAGGTCTTCCACCACTCAAATTAAAGGTCTTGAGATCCTCTACAAGTTTCATGTTGGCCAAGAAGCCATTTGACGCTAGCATTTTGACTTATCTTGCTTGGAAATTTGACCTAAACTAGGGGATTTTACAGAGAAACCCTAATTTAGTAACTCCTCTTCTCCTTGATTTCTCTTGAATTCTCCTTGTCATATCTCCATATCCTTCTTCTCCATGTCAAATTATGAACCCCACATCTCTCCAATAGACTTGAATGCCCTTTTAAGTCAGTCAATTGACCTAGGGTTGACCTAGGGTTGACCCAGATGAAACCCTAGTTGACTGTCTTCAACTGTAGCTCTTGTGCTTTCATCAATGACTTGTTTTCTTCTCCAAATGACCTTATAAGTCTCTCAAGATGTCTAGATGCTCTCCATACCTTCATTTCACAGCTCACAACCCTCTTGTTGATCCTCAGATACCCTCAGCTAGGAGATGGACTCAAGGCTTGATCTGCTAAACTCTTTGCTTTCAAATTCTTTCCTGATGACTTGAATGAGGTTGAATTGGGATAATAACCTCTTGCTAGGCCTCTAGAGATGGAAGTAATGATTGGTCCCCTGTTGAATGACTTGCTATGCTTATGTTATGCAGATGGTTAGTCTATGTACATGACTCTATATGCAAATGCTAATGATGATGAAACATAAACCAAGGAATAAGGTTGAGCAAATTTTAGGGTGCAACAGCTGCCCCTATTCAAGCGACTTGGACCCGATTGGATGAAGAGCCCGGAGCCTTCAGACATTCGCGGTACGAGACGGTTGAATACTAGTGAAACCAGAAATTTGCCAACCGCAGAAATAAACTGCGCTCCTGCTTGAGGAATGACATTCGTCAGCTGAATCTGACTGTTACGATAACCCACTGATCTCGCGCGACCGTGCTGGGGATTGGCTTCAACGTTCTGAAGAGGATTCTGTCATAACAGATTGCTTGCTTGTCCACGTTAGGACTCTGTCTGTCGTCGATACGAAGAAATCTCAACTAAACCTGTCCACGTTAGGACTCCCCTTACTGTCAACCCAGGAAAATCTCGGCAACTCCGCTGGGGATAATTCACCTGCATTTCAATAAACTGAATCGTCCACGTTAGGAAAAACTCTTCCACGTTAGGAATAACACCTGTCCACGTTAGGAATCACATCGTCCACGTTAGGAGTAACGCTTTTATCTTTCCACGTTAGGAAGCAATCTTCTTTCCACGTAAAGAGAACTACATCAATCTGTCCACGTAAGGACTCCAATACCACTTGACATGTCCGCGTCAGGACTCCGATCTTTCCACGTAAGGAATTCCACTTTGGTGCTGAACTTGTCCACGTCAGGACTCAACTTCTCGAGTCTGTCCACGTCAGGACCCCAATTTCTCCGCGTAAGGAATAAACTTCTTCTTCCACGTTAGGAATATCTTGATATGATCTGTCCGCGTCAGGACAAAACTCTCTTTCCACGTCAGGAATAATCCATTTCTTTCCACGTCAGGAATCAATCTTGATGTGTCCGCGTGAGGACTCAATCTTTCCACATAAGGAATAAACTCGTCTTTCCACGTAAGGAAACCATTTTTCTTTCCACGTAAGGAATGCTCTCTTAACCTGTCCACGTAAGGACTCTCTTTTTTCCACGTTAGGAATACTGTCATTTCCACGTAAGGAAACTATCTTCTGATACGTCCGCGTAAGGACTACATCTTTCCACGTTAGGAATAATAATCTCTTTGATCTGTCCGCGTCAGGACACTGATCTCGTTAGGACTCAGGCGTCTTCGACTCACTGAGGAAATAAAACTTGTCCACGTAAGGACTCACACCTTCGACTCACTGGGGAAATATCCGCGTTAGGACTTACACTTTGCCAACAACACGAAGAAGGATAAATTTGTCCGCGTCTGGATTCTTGTATCTTGTCATCACAAAGAAATACAAACTTGTCCACGTCAGGACGCACATTTCACCATTACAAATACAGATATCTGCCGAAAACAAAATGATCCACGTCAGGATACCAACACGAAGAGTAACCAATCTTTTGTCAACGTCATGACCTCCCTTTCTCCAAATTTCAAAAGACCGAATCTATCCACGTCAGGATTAACGCACCTTACCAATCCGGTAAAACAAACCTGCCCACGTTAGGACGCCCACTTCTAAAGAAATCCCGTCATTCTAGGAGTAAATTGTCCACGTCAGGACTTAGTTCTTCAATGATCCTTACCCACAAACTGCTCGGCACTGACGTGACAGCGACTTCGAGATGAACTCTACTGGGGATGTCTGAAAACCAACTATCGGACACCTGCTCTGATAACCGGCGGTGGTCTCTGAAATTCTGATTCATGCGACCCGTTGATGGCAAACAAACTCTGCTTGGGGATAAGAAGACACTTATCCTGGCCACTCTGGCTGGGGAAAATCAGATACATTTGCATAAATGACTCTGCTAGAGGCAAAGAGAGTTTTATCATGATAACTCTGTGGGGGAATACCGCCGAAACTGACATTGTCATTGAATATCTCCTGCCGAGATCTTGACTGTTTGGTAATTTATTTGAGCAAGAGCTCTCTCCACCTGAACTACTAGAGTACAGAAACTGCTTCAGCAAAATAAATGCTGGAAGGGTAACGCCGACTCGCCGGGGATAGCCTGATGCTACAAAATTATTCCGGCGAAATAAATGCCGGAAGAGTGAAGTCGACCCTGCTGGGAAGTTGGGAACTCAAACCACACGTCTTGTTGAAATAACCCCCTGCCGGGGAATATAACTCAAACCAAATACCTTGCGGAGGTAACCCCCTGCTGGGGAATAGCAGATGTGCGTAGTATGATTGGACTTCCTGCTGGAGAGTGAACTGATATCACACAGGTGTCTCTGATAAAAGAAATGACAGGAACCGCCATCAACTCTGCTTTGGAGAGTCTTGACCTTCAGACTCCACTGGAAGGAAAGAACATTTGCTGAAAGGAGAACTCCTCTGGGGATGGCTGGATTCTCTTGGGGAAAATTAACTGACTCCACTGGGGGAGAGTGCATGACCCTGCGGGGGGAGATGAACCTGTCTGAATACAGCCTTACGATCCCGGAATCACCAAACTCTGCTGAGGACGAGTAACTTCTCTGGAGCACGTCCTTTGGATAAGCTACGGCTAGCTGGAGAATTCTATCCTTCTTCAGGAAGAACATGCATGACCTGCGTGGGGATTAGGCCCTTCACTATTGCAATCTTTTGATCACCTTCCTCGTACGGTTATGAAACCTGCAACAACACAAACAAGACACGGCAAGCCTATGCAATCCAAATCGATTCAGGTTAGTGACGTTACACTCAGTTAATTCAAAGCTTTAACAATTGTTGGCAAGGGCCAGTAATGTTATACTCATGCTAGCTTCAATAAACTTAGGCGTTTTATCATGCGCAAAACAGTAAAGAACAGGCATCAAGTACTGAATAACACATTTTCATTGATTGGGCCCCTGAATGGGCGGAGTTTTTTGTACACGGGATGTAACTCCTGCAAAGAGGAAGCTACGCAAAGCAAATATACAAGTATGCAAGTATTCATAAGAAGCATAAATATTGACAAATTAAATTTTGTACACATGTCGGCAACTGGTTGCAGATGAACATCACGAACTGATCCTCCCATGACTCGTCCGACTCTAATGCTTTCCCGGTATCCCCACTTCTGAAAAGATTGTATCCGATAACTGACTCCTCAAACATATTCTCCCGCATTGATGCTCATTGCAAAATCAAATTCGGACCGCAGTCATTTGCTTTTCACATCCCTAACTTTTGCGTGAACCGCCCTTTACGGGTTTTCAGTTCACCGGGATACCCCTTTTTGCCGAAGCCGCCCAGTGTAGGTTTTCAACTTCGCGGGTGTACATTTTTTCAATTTTATCCCTAACTTTTGCCCGAACCTTTCATTCTGTTTTTGGTTCGCCAGGATGCCCCATTTTTGCCTGGACTCTCTTTTTTTTGCCCAGCGGGTCTATTTTAAGCAAAGTATTTTTTAACTGCGTCCGAATTCACAGGTGATGCAAAGTCTTCCCCGTCCATGGTAGACAACAATAAAGCTCCTCCTGAAAAGACCTTCTTGACAACGTATGGCCCTTCGTAATTGGGGGTCCACTTGCCCCTGTGATCTGCTTGCGGCGGGAGAATCCTTTTCAGCACAAGATCGCCCGTCTGAAAGCTTCGCGGAAGTATCTTCTTGTCGTACGCTTTCTTCATTCGTCTTTGGTATAAACGACCGTATGCCAGAGAAGCTAGCCTCTTCTCATCCATCAAACTCAGTTGGTTCAATCTGTTCGTTACCCATTCTGCCTCGTCCAGCTGAACGTCTCGCAATACCCTCAGAGAAGGGATCTCAACTTCCAATGGTAACACCGCTTCCATTCCGTATACCAACGAGAACGGAGTTGCCCCGGTTGATGTGCGTACCGTCGTACGATAACCGTGCAAAGCGAAAGGTAGCATTTCATGCCAATCTTTATACGTCACCACCATTTTCTGGACGATCTTCTTGATATTCTTGTTGGCCGCTTCGACAGCGCCATTCATCTTGGGTCGGTAAGGGGAGGAGTTGTGATGTTCGATCTTGAAATTCTGACAGAGCTCCTTCATCATTTTGTTGTTCAGATTAGAACCATTATCCGTGATTATCCGCTCGGGAATTCCGTATCGGCAAATGATATCTCTCTTGATGAATCTAGCCACCACTTGCTTCGTTACATTTGCGTAAGACGCTGCTTCCACCCACTTCGTGAAATAATCGATTGCTACGAGGATGAACCGATGCCCGTTAGAAGCCGTCGGCTCAATCTTTCCAATCATATCGATTCCCCACATTGAGAATGGCCATGGAGATGACATCACATTTAGAGGACTCGGAGGCACATGTATTTTGTCAGCGTATATTTGGCACTTGTGGCACTTTCTTGCAAATTTGAAACAATCAGTTTCCATCGTCAGCCAAAAATAACCTGCCCGCAGCAGTTTTCTCGTCATAGCATGCCCACCAGCATGCGTACCAAAGGTACCTTCGTGAATTTCCTCCATGAGGAGCTTTGCCTCCTTCTCGTCCACACAACGCAACAACACCAAGTCGTGGTTCCTTCTGTACAAGACGCCATCCGGGTTCAAATAGAAATTACCCGCTAATCTCCTGAGAGTCTTCTGATCTTGACTGGATGCCCCAGCCGGATACTCTTTATTCTTCAGGAAATTAAGGATATCAAAATACCACGGTTTGCCATCAGACGCTTCGTCAATAGCAAATACATAAGCTGGCCTGTCCAACCGAGAGATAGTGATTTGGGGAGCTTCGTTCCAGAAATTGACCTTGTACATGGAAGACAAGGTGGCAAGGGCGTCAGCCATTTGATTTTCTGCCCGTGGCACGTGATGCAATTCAACTTTGTCGAAGAAAGGCAACAATCTCCTTGCATAATTCATATAATGTATCAAATTGGGCTGCCGTGTCTCCCATTCCCCTTTGATCTGATTCACTACCAGAGCTGAGTCTCCGTATACGTCTAAATGTTTGATTCGCAAATCAATGGCTTCTTCAAGCCCCATTATACAAGCTTCGTATTCGGCCTCATTGTTGGTAACGGCAAAGGTCAATCGGGCAGTAAACGGGATGTGCGACCCGTGCGGCGTAGTGATAATTGCCCCTATTCCGCTACCGTAAGCATTCACAGCTCCATCAAATATCATCTGCCATTTGGACCCCGGCTCTGGTCCTTCGTCTGGCAACGGCTCTTCACAATCCTTCATCTTGAGATACATGATATCCTCGTCAGGAAAGTCAAATCTCATCGATTGATACTCTTCAATAGGCTGCTCAGCCAGATATTCGGACAGCACACTCCCCTTTATTGCCTTTTGCGAGACGTATTGAATATCGTATTCAGTCAAGATCATCTGCCACCTGGCAATCCTACCTGACAACGCCTGCTTTTCAAATATATATTTGATTGGATCCATCTTCGAGATGAGCATGGTTGTATGATTCAGCATGTACTGCCTCAAACGCTTGGCGGCCCAGGCTAGCGCGCAACAAGTTTTCTCCAGCATTGAGTATCGAGATTCACAGTCTGTAAATTTCTTACTCAAATAGTAAATTGCATGCTCTTTTCTCCCTGTCTCGTCGTGTTGACCGAGAACACAACCCATGCTTCCCTCAAGAACCGTTAAATACATTATCAAGGGTCTCCCTGCCACTTGGGGTATCAAAATAGGAGGCTCCTGCAGATACTTCTTTATTTTGTCGAACGCCTTTTGACAATTATCGTTCCACGTTACAGCTTGATCTTTCTTTAGCAACTTGAATAATGGTTCACACGTGGCCGTTAGGTGAGATATGAACCGAGCAATGTAGTTCAATCTCCCTAAAAACCCGCGCACCTCTTTCTCTGTTTTAGGCGTCGGCATTTCTTGAATCGCTTTTATTTTAGCAGGATCGACCTCTATTCCTTTTTCGCTTACGATGAACCCCAGGAGCTTACCCGATCTCACCCCGAAGGTGCATTTATTAGGGTTCAGCCTCAGCCTGAACTTCCTAAGTCTTTTAAACAACTTCAACAGATTCACCAGATGCTCTTCCTCCGTCTGGGATTTAGCAATCATATCGTCAACATAAACTTCAATCTCTTTATGCATCATGTCATGAAAGAGAGTTGTCATCGCACGCTGATACGTTGCCCCAGCATTTTTCAAACCAAAGGGCATCACTTTATAGCAAAATGTTCCCCAAGGCGTTATGAAAGTAGTCTTCTCCATATCCTCTGGCGCCATTTTAATTTGATTGTAGCCTGAAAAGCCATCCATGAAGGAGAATACAGAGTATTGAGCGGTATTATCAACTAACACGTCAATATGAGGAAGTGGAAAATCGTCTTTTGGGCTTGCTTTATTCAAATCTCTATAATCCACGCACATTCGAACCTTGCCATCTTTCTTTGGCACTGGTACGATGTTAGCAACCCACGAGGGATACTTCGTCACAGCCAGGAACCCAGCGTCCCACTGTTTCTGAACCTCCTCTTTGATCTTCATTGCCATATCTGGTCGAGTTCTGCGAAGTTTTTGTTTGACCGGCGGGCAGTCTTCTTTCAGTGGCAGGCGATGCACAACCATATCTGTATCGAGCCCTGGCATATCTTGATACGACCAAGCGAATACATCATTATACTCTCGGAGCATTTCAACCAGTCTTCGCTTGATATCACTCTGCAATGCGGCTCCGATACGAATATTCTTCTCAATCCCTTCCGACCCCAAATTGATAATTTCGATAACCTCGTCGTGAGGCAGAATGGCTCTTTCCTCTTGCTTCACCAACCAAGACAGTTCTTCCGGAACGTCGCTATCTTCGACAACCTCTTCTTCGGTCTGGAATACCGGGTGCTCGAAGTCGGGACGAGTCATAGGTGGTTCAAGGATGTCATCTGAAAATGTTATCCTGCAAAAGAAAGGGTTAAGTGCTTCAAAATGCGTATAAAGCGGATAACCACGTTGCCATTTTGTTGAAAAATACAAAACAAGAAAGACAAGGATTACAGTATTTGCACATGAAAAAAACGCCATTTATTTAATGATTAACAAAGCAATGTTTATAACAACACAGCCCTAAGCAAATCCTGATGCCCCGGGCAATACATCAGATTATTCAACAATTAATAAAGCAAAGCATTACTGTTTAAAAGTCACTGGAACAAGCTCCTGAATGGACCAGTTGCATAGTCCTTGTCCTGGCGTGCTTGGCTGAATCCAGGCATCCATATCACAGTCGCTGTCCCCTTCATCGGATTCTGAAGCAGCATTGACAGATTCATGGCATACTCCACTGGCAGAGATGGTGATTGACTTTCTGAAATGAGGGGCCCCCCCAGAAGGAGTTGATGACGATGGTCGGTACCCCAGTCTGAACCGGTCCATTTTCACCGGAATGTCCAATACTTTGCCCCAGCCCGTGGCTTCTCCTGCCTTCACTAGCGCTTGAGCCTCTTTATACGAAGAAACAGCTATCTCTGGCACTTTGCTTGGCCCGGGACTCTTGTCCTTAATGCGCAAACCTTCGAATGCCTGGCATGGCGTCTCGTGGATCTCCCCGTCGACTTCCACATATTTAAACGAAGATAGATGGCTGACCAGGATGTCTTCTTCTCCGCACACGGTGACTACACTGTCTCCGACCATATACTTTAACTTCTGATGCAGGGTTGACGTAACTGCCCCTGCTCCGTGAATCCAAGGTCTTCCCAGCAAGCAGCTGTACGCAGGCTGTATATCCATGATATAAAACTCCGTTGCAAACACTTCCGGACCCACTTGCAGAGGCAATGTAATCGATCCGAAGACTGTTCTCCGCGTGCCGTCAAACGCTCTGACCACCAAATCACTTGGTGTACACAAAATTCCTCGAACATCCAGCTTCATCATAGCCTTCTTAGGCAGCACATTCAAAGACGACCCGGTGTCAACCAATACGTGCGACATTGTCGACCCTCTGCACTCAACGGATACATGTAATGCCATATTATGATCCCTTCCTTTCGGAGTTAAGTCGAAATCAGTAAAGCCCAGACTGTGGCCTGCATTTACGTGTGCTAATACTCCTTCTAGCTGGTTCACGGAGACATCCTGGGGTACAAAAGAAGTGTCCAGGACTTTCAGCAAAGCGTTTCGGTGAGCTTCCGAACACAACAGCAATGACAATATAGATATTTTGGATGGCGTTTGCTGCAGATGCTCCACGATTTTATAGTCGCTTTTCCGAATTAAGCGCATGAATTCTTCGACATCCTTAGATGCTGCTTCTTTTTCATTTGCTTGAACCGGAACATTCTCAACCGCTTTCCCTTTTCCCTTCGCTAGCCTTTCGGCCTCTACTTCAGGAGATATAAAGATCCTGCCGCTTCTCGTCATGCCTCCTGAGCCCACAACATTATCCACAACCTCTGCTGACTGCTTGTTAACATCGATTTTAATCCCGTCACAATACACCTCTAGCCCATACGACCATGGGACCGCTTTCGTGCTCTCATACGGGATTGGCCCGGCTTTAGTTATAGTAATCGGTGGTCGCTGAGCTGGTGCTGAAATAGTGATCGTCTTCCTAGGAATCGTCACTGTGGCAACATCACTCTGACTATCCATTACTGCCCCTGCCGGCTCGTCAGTTGCTGTTCTATCAAACTGCAATACACCTTCATCAATCAAGGCCTGAATGCCTTTCTTCAAATCCTCACACCCCCCAGACAGGGCCCAACAATCTAAGCAGTACTCATTACAACCCGGGTAAACACCCCCCTGCAACAGTCGACTCTTTATTTCGCCCAGCGGCGTCTTTAAATCCTCGACGTTCATAATAAGATTCAGACCTTCCTCGGTCAGCACGGCATTCGCCCCATGATTAGGCATGGGTTTCTGGACTATATTCGCACCGGTCGTTCCGAAGTTGATAGACTTGTTGTCCAAGAGATCCTGCACAACGTGCTTAAAAGCATGACAACCTTCTATATCATGGCCCGGGGCCCCAGAATGAAACTCGCAGCGCCTATTTGCATCATAGCCGAACGGGGGAGTTCCCGTTATCGGTGCCAAGGTTCTTTTCTCTACCAGATTCAATCCCAACAAGGTCTGCAATAAATCAGCATAGTTAGAGGGAGGCTTCTCGAACACCCTTCTCGGCTTACCACCCTGGAATTTTCTCTGAGCTTGCTGTGCCCCCTGCTGAGGCTGCTGCTGCTGTAGCATTGGTTGCTGCTGAACCTGTTGTTGTTGCTGAATTGGTTGCTGTTGATAAGGAATAGTGACACTCGACACTTGCTGCTGCTGACGATATTGATTTCTTCCCCTGCCTCGGCCTCGGCCTCGGCCTCCAAATACCGCGCTAGCTTCGCCCTGACGACGACCACCATAAGCTTTTCTATTACTGCCAGATGCAACTGACTCGTCGACTTGGAACTTTCCTTGCTTAATGTTCCGCTCAATCTTTTCACCCATTAAAATCAGATCTGAAAAACTAGCCAGAGACGTATGAAACAGCATATCATGAAACAGCCCGGTGAATGTACCAACAAACATATCGTTCATTTCTTTATCTTCCACAGGAGGACGGACCCTGGCAGCCATATCGCGCCACCTTTGCGCGTATTCTTTAAAACTCTCCCCCTTCTTCTGCGAAAGCCCGGCCAACTGGACCCGATTGGGTGCCAGGTCACTGTTATATTTGTAATGGGCTACGAACGCCTCCGCTAATTGCTTCCAAGTCTTGATATCAGTGGGCTCCAACCCCATGTACCACTCTAAGGAAGGACCCGATAGACTATCCTGAAAGAAATGCATGAGCATTCTTTCGTCAGTGGAGTATGCAGACATTTTTCTGTAATAAGCTCGTACATGCACTTTCGGACATGTATCTCCTTTGTACTTATCGAACGCAGGCGCTTTGAACTTGATCGGCACCCTCAGCCCAGGTACCAAGCCCATAGTTGCCATGTCCAGACCCACAGCACTCTGGTTTAGGACTCCCTTCATTTGCTCTTCCAGCATTCTAATCTTTTGAGAATCATCCATCGGCCCTTCAAAGCCCCCTCCAGAGAAGGCGTCTTCCTGCTGATCCTCTTGCCACATACCGTTTCCAGCCCCGTATCCATCATACGCATTATTACGTCCAGCTCTGACCTGATTCATCCCCGGAACTCGGCCTCTGTTGCCGTACCCTTGAACACCTCCAGCAGGACCACCAGTCATAAAACCAGCACCGTTTCCGTTTCCAAAACCTCCGTAGCCCTGATTGACCATGCCATAACCATCTTGCCCAAAACCTTGAGCATTAAAGCCATACTTGCCAGTATTGTCGAATCCCTGATCGTTGAATCCGAACCCAGCGTTGACAAAGCCATTGCCTCCGAGATTATCTCCCACATTGACATCACCCAGCCCAGCGTTATGGACAGCAGTTTCATTTCCAACTCCGACGTTACCATTCACAGCAGCGGTAGCGTTGTTGACGTTAGCAGCGTTCACATTGATGACAGGCGGAGCCACTGGCGTTGGAGTGCCATCTCCATGAGCAGTATCAACCCGGACAGACTGATGATCTTCGTTACCATGACCAGCGTTGCGAGCCAACAGAGGCTGGACCATGGCCTGCAAATTCTCTTGCCCTTTTGCTATAGCCTCCATGGTCTGCATGAAGAGGGCGAGCTTCTCGCGTACATCCTGCATCTCATTCTGAATCTGGTCCATGACTTTCCGACAGTTGGATCGTGTAGAATAGCGGTGCGGATGTTGATCTGGAATCCTGTTAAGTACCTGAATCAAAGCAGGAGATAAGACACCATTCAAAGATTACCTGTTATGCAATATGAATATGAATGCAATGCAATGTGTCTGTGCATTAGGGAAGTTCATTCCCCCAGTTCTAGTGCGAAGGTGCCGGTGCAGTGACAGTGTTGACAATAAGAATACCGGAGCTGAATCATAGAAAGCCTCGTATATTGCAGAGAGAATCAATAAGCCCAGGGTACAATATCACTGAGAGTACAAAGATGGCATGACCTCAACCAACAATCCTGGTGATGGTCAGCACTATGCAAATAAAGCATACAAATAATGGAATGATCAGATCCTCCCAAAGGTCTGGTACTCCTCTATCAACTTCTTGGTCTCCGGATGGCTTGGTCGATCGAGCAGCCCTTCAACAAGCTGGTTTCTCTTCTTAAGAACACGGCGTACGTCTTCAGCAGTTTCTTCCCATGCCGCTTCTCCGAAGCAATCTTCTAGCTTTCGCTTCTGGGACACTGCTTCATCTCTGGATTTGATTGCCTTGTTCAGTGCATGCTGGACACTATACCGGTTCATCACTTCCTCCTCACACTTCTTGATGCTAGACTTCAACTTCTCCTCGAGGTCGGAAATTTGCTGCTTTAGCTTATCTTCCCTCTTCTTGTTGTTAGTGAGTGTAGCATTCCAAGTCTTGTTGCAAGAAGATATCTCTCGGTGTGCTGCGTCAAGCGCTTTCTTTTTGGCTTCCAGCATGTCATGGGAGCTTCTGAACTCTTGCCCCAGACGTTCGCGCTTTTTCCTCTCCTCGGTCAACTCAGATCCTAACCTGTTTACCAGCTCAATCTGTTGTTGGAAAGCATATACGGCCTTGTTCTTCTCACTGCGTGCCTGGGCTAGCTCTTGCTCTAACCCTTCATTAATCTTCATTAAGGCTTCTTTCTCCCTCACAACTTGTTCATAGACTTCCCTAGAAACAGTGGTCGGCTCCGCTACCGGAATAGGATCAAAAATTGGTGCCTCTGGAAACGGCATCTTCAACTGACTAGCCCTCTCTTGAATCCAAGCTCTATAAGATGCATAGGCCTGACAGTCATTCTTTCCTAACAACGGCTTCCCTTTGCGGTTAATACGCGTCCAAGCATGTCGCAACTTGGCTAATAACTCCCCCTTCACGTCACCGGTGAAGTACAGAGATTCCTGTACTTCTTCCTCCTGAGGTGGATTCTTCAGTGCATATCCGAACTGGCGAATGAATAGAGAAGGGTTGTAATTGATACACCTTTTTCTTCCAATCAATGGGACATTAGGGTACCCAGCACAGCTAAAGATGAGCTTAGATCCCAACAGGTCTCTATCAAACCACTCCATATCTTCCGACGATAGCCTCATCAAACGCTCCGGCCAACCAACTGGAACTGTAGTCTCTGCAGCAGATCCTCTCTTAGGAAGGTGACTCTCAAACCACATACTCAATAAGGGCGCACACAGATGAACATTCTTCCCTCTTCCCTTCTCATTCTTGTAATGCAGTGAATGGTAGAGATCTCCGAGTAAGGTAGGTACAGGATTACCAGCGGCAAACAAGTAGAAAGCATCGAAGTCCACAAAATCCGGTATATTGGGGAATAGTACTATGCCATAAATGCACAAGGCCAACACAGCATTGAAAGCAACCCAGCACCCATTCTTGGCGTACTCTTGGGCTTTACCCACTAAGAACTGAAATGAGAAGCCGGGAACTCCACGGGAAACAGTAGTCACAAGTTCAGAAGCATCAACATGCAAGGCTTTTGCCAATTCCTCCGGCTTAGGTTTGGTATCATAATGAATGAATGGAACCTGGTTCTGCACGGGCAGCTCAACATACTCAGCGTATTCCTCCAGAGTTGGTCCCATAATAAAGTCAGAGAACGTAAAGCACCTCAAAGCAGGGTCGTAGAATTGCATCAAAGCATACAGCCCATCTAACTCTACCTCTGTAGGTTTGCACACCAATCTCAATAATCTACCATAGCTCATCCGGAAACTCCTACGAACACCCTCATCAGCAAGAGAGATCAACCCCAGTAAAGGAACAATATCAGGCGTGGGCAATTTGTAAGCAACCGTTCTCCGTAGGCTAGTCATGATCAAAACTCAGAAGTCTGGGCACTAGAACTAGGGAAATGCAAATGCACCTGCAGCACAGACACACGTTAGTGAAATGCAAATGATAATGTATATGCAGGGATGCAATGCAAGTAACATTCAACAGGGACCAAAGCTGCAGCTGAATAACCTAAACCCAATCAAGAAAGGTCTCAGATAGACCATCCAGAAGTCACCAAACCCTGGTCTCAGATAGACCTAAAATAAAACTCCAACACTGGTCTCTGACAGACCTCAAACCATAACTCCAACTGGTCTCTGATAGACCTCAAATCCCATCTATAACTGGTCTCTGACAGACCTCAAAACACCTCTCAAATGGTCTCTGACAGACCTCAGAATAAATCTCCAAATGGTCTCTGACAGACCTCAGAACTCTCCATAAATAACCAGGATCTCTGATCAAGAAATAACCGGTAATCTGGAGGTCTAGTTACCTGCATAACCCTGAATCCCCTCACAGGTGGGTGGCCCTATAACTGGCACAAGGTACGGCATCCTATGCGGTCGTCGGCGTCACAGACTTTCAGGGTTGATGATACGATTCCCAGAAGGAGTGGCATCATCAATTCCTGAAGAGGCCTCACTCAGCCAACTTCCAAATGATCGGTCCCCAGAGTCGACAATCCAACTAACCAGCAACCCACGCCAACCAAAGGAAGGGGCAGGAGGCCAACCAGAGGAACCTCGTCTGAGTGTAGATTTCATGGGACACCAAAGCAAGCAAAGCAAGCGGGCGCCCACTAATTTCTACTCTAATTCTAGGTGCACTCAAGCCCAGGTCCGGCTTATCTCTCAATATCAGAACACCCGTCACACCCCAGATACAGCAATAATAAACAGTATATATAAAGCTGAAAAATACAGGGTTAGAAATATACAATAACTCCATACAAAATCCTCGACGGGAAAACAAGCGTTAGGATTGACTCTCTCAAGGGACGTTGGATCCCAAATGCATAAGAACCATCGCAGTCCTTAGCAGCCAGGGGACGTTGGATCCCCAGCAGAGTCGCCAGCTGTCGCTACTGCGAAAATCGGCGCCGGCTGAACAGAAGAGTCGCCACCGTGCGTTATTTATCCCACGGGAGGGAAAGGAAACGCTCAGAGTAAACCTCGCACAACACGGGAAAGGTATGGTCATCGCAACCAAAACCTGGGTTCGGGAGTCGATTACGCAAGGGGAAGGTATTAGCACCCCTCACGTCCGTCGTACTCGACGGGATCCACGCTTGTTTTCGGGTATGGATTGTTATTCTATCTACGCTAAAGGTCAAGGGTGAAAAAGAAAATAAAATGAAAATAAAAATGACTCGGCAAAGTATCGCACTTTATGCCTACGTATTCCCGTCTGGAACGAGAAATCAGAGTCAACGTAGTTCGCCTACCTACGGGAAAGGAGGGGAAGGTTGCTCGCTAGGATATCGCATCCTATGCCTACGTACTTTCACACGGCATGAAAGATCAGAGCAAACGTAGTTCGGGCCACGTACGACACAAGCTTGTCCTTGATTGATTTTATTCCTTCTGAAAAAGGTTTTTCTGATTAACAGTCCAAGAGGACAAAAATGACGTTTTGGTGAGTTCACATTCTTTTACGGAAGAAGTGTCTTTTATTGTGTTTGAAATCTTTATGTGTTTTTTCTGTTTGTTTTGAGAAAGAAGAGACATAACTCTAACCTACGGTTGCGAAGGGAATCAAACTAACCTAATGTTATCATGCATGGGTTAAGACCTAGTGTCTATCATGCTCCTCTCTTGCACAGAGAGAAACAGAGATCCTACGGGATAGGCAGAAACAGAAACAATATCAGATATATACAGTAAAACAGTAAAATGCATGGATGCAACAATACAAGCGAGGCAAGGGAGTCCCACTCAACCTCGAACCTAGAAAACAATAGGCGAAAGTGAACAGGCTTCACTTTCAACCCAGCAGGGTAAACAGCAAACAATACAGTTCAGAAAACCAATCAATACATCAACAAATGAAATACAGCAAAAGAAACAGCATCAGCAGCTCTAAATCAACAACTGGCTTCAAGCAATCTCCAATCATTCACAAGCTTCAACAAGCATCAATCTCCATCTTCATGGCCTTCAGGCAAGGGCTTTGATCATCAGTCTTCCATCTGCAATGGCTTTTCTTCAAGCTCAAACCTCCAGGATGAGGGATTAGTCACAAGAGTGAATTGGGTGTTAAGCAATCAGCTGACTACCAAAGGTGGTGAACAGACTGCTTCTAACACAAGAGACATTTTCTCTCAAGAGTTCTATCTCATAGACACCATCACCAAGCCTTCCAAAGGAAGGGGGTGAGTGTCTTAGAGAGACTCTGAATCACAGAGAAGAATGGATGCAGACAAGGCAATCCATGTTTGAGAAATAATCATTCTAACCTAGAGCTCTGCCTAGCTCCTAAACCCTAGTCTCCTCAGCAACTGCTAGCAAGAAACTCCTCCTCAACTCTGACAGTTGATCTTCAGCATTTGACTCTTCAATGGCTTCATCTCCACAAATCTTCAGCTTCCCCAGGGCCCCAGACAAACCCAATACCCAAACAAGCAAGCAACAATCCCCAGAGGGCACACCACACCAGACAACAGATATACAGACAGTAATAATAGCAGTAGGGGAATCCTAACTTTTTCTAAGGGATCTAATAGCTACCCATAGCCCCTATAGTCCCATAACTAATCTATTCAAACCCTAAGTCCTAAGGGAGAAAATTGAACTTCCTAAGTTGTCACCTAAAACCCTAGTTTTGTACATGATGTTCAAGCATTTATTAATCACCTAAAATTAATCTCTAAAAATGGGAACTAAAACATTTCTATAAGCCTAATATCTCATCTAAACAATATGAAAATAATGATCAAAAAATATTAAAGCATGTGAGAGAACAAAAATCATAAAAATAATGCATGAAATGAATCTATTTATTATGACATTTATTTAGAAAATATGAAAAAAATATGAAATAAAACTAAAAATGAAAATTTATTTTCCTATAATATTCTAGACATTTTAATGAAAACATGGTAAAAAGAATGGATTAAAAAGCATTTTTTATGAATTATTTATGATTTAATGAAAATGGTAAAAAATTAAAATGAAATTAAAAAAAATGAAATGGATTAAATGAGCCAGAGGGGGTATGAATAGGAACTCGCTCAGTTCAAATCAGGATGGGCCTCATAAAAGGGGGGTGCTGGTAGCGCTTCTGGCTTAAGCCCAATACCACTCTGAATCCATGGAATAAAAGAGGAGCGTTGGGGGTGAGAAAAGCAGCGAAAACACGTTCAAAAATAGAATGGGCCTAACATTGGGGGTGGAAATATCAACAACCAACTCAGGCCCGCCCGTTTCAATTAATGAAACGGTGCGTTTTGGCCAGCGCTTCTCCCTCCAAAACTCAGCTTAAATCTCAGCCTTTGGATCGCTCCCACAGTCAAGGGTCTAACTCCAAACGAAGGGCTCAGATTTCGTCTTCCTCCTTGGTTCTGCAAGCTAGGGTTTGGATGCCATGAAAGCTCCCATGCACGAGCAACTTTCTTCCTCTCTGTTCTCACTCTACAAACAACCAATCCACACGATATAAACATGAAATCTGCTCCAAATCTCTCCCTCTACAAGCTTAGGGCATCAATTCGCTTTGAAATTCACCACATCAACAAATTCGATTGGATCCACACTCGGCCTCCATTGAAATGCACTGATATGCATCATCACCAATCTTCCCCAAACTTAGCCTAAATTAAACTACACCTAATGGAGATCAACACATGCTATCAAGCCACGATTATAACACACTAATCTAAGAGATATGAACACTAACAGTTCATGGCACCTGTCACTAACCATCACCAAACCTCTCTAAATTCATCTAACTTAATCTCCTAACCACCTAGATCAATTCTACACTAACAAAACCATGCCTAACTAACTGAATCGAGCTGTGTGATTGAAAACTTACCTTGTGTAAAATCTTGCAAACAGCTATGGAGATTGATGATTTGAGGCTTCTAAGTGCTGGATCTTGATCAATCCTTGATGTATGTGATTCTGTATGCAAGCTTTGGATGAGATTTGGCCAGAATTATGCTATCCACTTGACTTGGCAACTTTGATATCCTTGCAAGAAGCACTCGAAAATGGATGATAATCACTTGATCCTTGCTTCAATTCTGATCTATGATGATCATGGAGCACAATTGAATCAATATGGATGATGACTTTGTGAAGATTTTGAGAGAATTACAATGAAACTCCAATGAAAAAGTGTGAGAAATTATGTGGAATTCTTGGTGCAAATGAGGCCAACCCTTGCCAAATTCTCCTTTCATGAATATATAGACCCCAAATGAACATTCTAGATCCATCTTGCACATTCCCTTGTTTTCAAACTTTGGCTCATTTTTGATTATGTTTCTTAAATGATAAGCAACCATGGATAACTTCATTTTTTCCTTCTAAACTCAAAAAAGTGTGTGAACCATTGTTCTTAGAATTGTTTTTCCATTCAAAATCATATATTGGAAGTCTCCATTTGGACTTGTAAATCTCCCAAACCATTTTCCAACTTGAAATTATTCACTTTATAAGCCTTTTTAGTTCATATTTTGACCAATCATGCAGCTCCATGCTATGAGCTTCTCCAATAACTTGTGACCTTCTTTCTAGACTTAAAATCCCATTTGGAGCAAGTTTGATGTTGTAAGTTTTTCCATTTGAGGCCTCCTTGTATGAGTTTTGGGTATAGGTTAAAATGACCTGTAATTCACAAATGCCCAAAATACCCTTTGCTTGTCAAGACCATAAGTTGAGTTCTCCACATCATATGAAGGCATACTATACCATTCTAGAAAGCTAAGACAATGAGGAACAATTCTTATGTTGACCAAGAATTCATTTGAAATCTCCTTGAGGGGTAAAACTAGCTTGGAAGTCAAGTCACTTTCACAGACAAAAGTTCAGACACCCCAGATGACCTGTAACTTGTAAGGACCATAACTTGAGTTCTATAAATCTCCTTGAGGTCTTCCACCACTCAAATTAAAGGTCTTGAGATCCTCTACAAGTTTCATGTTGGCCAAGAAGCCATTTGACGCTAGCATTTTGACTTATCTTGCTTGGAAATTTGACCTAAACTAGGGGATTTTACAGAGAAACCCTAATTTAGTAACTCCTCTTCTCCTTGATTTCTCTTGAATTCTCCTTGTCATATCTCCATATCCTTCTTCTCCATGTCAAATTATGAACCCCACATCTCTCCAATAGACTTGAATGCCCTTTTAAGTCAGTCAATTGACCTAGGGTTGACCTAGGGTTGACCCAGATGAAACCCTAGTTGACTGTCTTCAACTGTAGCTCTTGTGCTTTCATCAATGACTTGTTTTCTTCTCCAAATGACCTTATAAGTCTCTCAAGATGTCTAGATGCTCTCCATACCTTCATTTCACAGCTCACAACCCTCTTGTTGATCCTCAGATACCCTCAGCTAGGAGATGGACTCAAGGCTTGATCTGCTAAACTCTTTGCTTTCAAATTCTTTCCTGATGACTTGAATGAGGTTGAATTGGGATAATAACCTCTTGCTAGGCCTCTAGAGATGGAAGTAATGATTGGTCCCCTGTTGAATGACTTGCTATGCTTATGTTATGCAGATGGTTAGTCTATGTACATGACTCTATATGCAAATGCTAATGATGATGAAACATAAACCAAGGAATAAGGTTGAGCAAATTTTAGGGTGCAACACACACCAATCAGACAAATATAGACAGTATATTCATAGCAGTAGGGGAATCCTGACTTTTCTAAGGGGATCTAATAACTACCCATAGCCCCTATAGTCCCATAGCTAAACTATTTAATCCCTAAGTCCTAAGGGAAATGAACTAATTCACCTAAGTTATCAATTAAAACCCTAATTTGTTCATGTTGTTCATACCTAAACTAAACACCTAAAACTAACTCCTAAAAATATGAATTAAATTGCATGTACAAGTGGAATGTCTAAACTAAACAACCTAAAAAGAATGGACAAAAAATATTAAAGCATTGGTTAGAACAAAAATTAACAAATTTATGTATGAAATGAAACTATTTAAAATGCTATTTATTTGGAAAATATGGGAAAAATATCAAATAAAAAATAAAATGCAATTTTTATTTTTTATAATTTTCTAGACTCTTTAAAGAAAATTATGCAAAAAGAATCATCAAAAAATAATGTTTTTTTCAATTTTATATGATTTTTAGAAAATGCATGAAAAAATGAAAGGAAATTAAAAAGAAATATAAAGAAATACATGGGAGGGGGTGAGAATAGCAGGGCCAAACAGTTCAAATTAGTGGGCTTTCACGCGCGTGGGGGTGCCAATAGAATCTGAGCCCATTTCCCTCTACTAAATGAAACGGTGCGTTTCATTATTTGAAATTTCCCACCAATTCTCAGATCGAATGTGGATCGTTAGATCCTTGGTCAAGTCAAAGTTTTCCAATAGATCCAAAGGCCATTGTATCTTCTTCTTCCTCCAGCCATTAGGGTTTCAGAAAATGATCCCCATGCAAGCACTTTCGAGCTCATCATTCTCCCTCCACAGGACATGAAATCACATACTTAAAGAACCAAATCCACTCCATTTCTTCCCCTCTACACGATCATGCCTTTAATTTCACCTAATTCTCAACCCACATTAAAACCCGATGATTGGAAGTTCTGGACACCATTGATTGCACCTGGTGTGCATGATCACCAATCTTACTCAAACTAACCTAGAACGATCTACAAGCTATGGTGAGTATTCTGAGCCAAACATCTCACATTCTCTTGCCCTAAATCAGGAGTTCTAGATCATCATAGTTTCATCACTCTGCCCTCAAACTTCATATAACCTTCTCTAGTTTTCATGAATTAATTCCCTATGGTCTCTAATCAATCCTATCTTAACCACATGATCTATAACAGCATAACCAAGGAGATTCGAAGGGTTTTGCATACCTTGTAAGTGATGATGGTAGAGGTAGTTGTGCTGCAATTCAAGACTTGTAATGGCTTCTAGATGCTCCTCCAATGATGCTGATTCTTCTGTTTGCAATGGTAGTTGCTCAATCTTCTTGAATTACTCTATCCCCCTCTTCATGCAAGTTGGAGTGTAAGCTTGGGTCACCTTCACCAGCCACGAATTCCTCCCAATTTTCTTTGCCAAATACTCTATGATAATGGTGGATGATGATGATAACAGAAATTGAGATGATTGATGAAGCTTTAATGGAGTTTGGATAGAAAATGCAAATTGGAGTGAAGGATTCAAAGTAGTGTTTGCAAGCTCAAAGAATCACCAACCAATGCACAAGTGGCTTCATTTCCTTATATAGGTGAGGATTAACAGAATGAGAAGCTTCTAGATTGGTCCTAGAGGGATCTAGAAATTTGTGGAACTTTCATGAATTTATCATTTGGTGGTATCTTGAATCATCTCATATCATGCATATACCTTGGGTAAATTTGAGTGAAAATCTCCTTTCATGAGATATTAGGAGGGCATGCATGAAAAACCCATCTTTTCCTTGCCTTGTGTGAAGATTTGCAATGGTTCCTTAATATGCAAGCATGGACTTTACAAAGTAGCCCCCATTTTAAGGCCTCAAATCAAAACTCTATTTGAACCAATGTTTCTAAAATGATGTTGGGAATAAATTTGGTATATTGGATGACCCATATTGGACTTGTAGATCTCTCTAACCATTTTCCAACTTGAACTTTTTCAAGTTATATGCCCTTTTTTAAGTTACTTTTCACCAACTTTTATCAAGTCTTGTTCCATGCATTTCCAAACTTCCATGACTTCTTTTCTTGACTTAAAATGGAATTTTGAGCAACTTTGATGTTGGGAAGTTTTTCATTTGAAGCTCCCTTGTATGAGTTTTGGGCATAGGCTAGGAATGACCTGTAATCCTCAGATGACCAAAATTCCCTTTACTTGCCAAGGCCATACGTAGAGTTCCACAAATCATATGAAGGCATACTATACCATTATAGAAAGCTAAGACAATGAGGAACAATTCTTATGTTGACCAGAAATTCATTTGAAATCTCCTTGAAGGGTAAAAATTGCTTGGAAGTCAAGTCACTTTCACAGACAAAATTTCAGATACCTCAGATGACCTGTAACTTGCAAGGACCATAACTTGAGTTCTACAAATCATCTTGATGTCTTCCACCACTCAAATTGAAGGTCTTGAGGTCCTCTACAAGTTTCATGTTGGCCAAGGATCCATTTGAAGCTTTCATTTTGACTTATCTTGCTTGGAAGTTTGACCTAAACTAGGGGATTTTACATAGAAACCCTAATTTAGAAACTCCTCTTCTCCTTGATTTCTCCTGATTTCTTCTTAGCATATCACCATATCCTTCTTTACATGTCAAATGATGAACCCCACATCTCTCCAATAGCCCTTAATGCCTTTCAATCAGTCAATTGACCTAGAGTTAACCCAGGGTTGACCTAGATGAAACCCTAGTTGACTGTCTTCAACTGCAATACTTGTGACTACCTCAACAACTTGTTTCCTTCTCCAAATGACTTTCTAAGTCCTCCAAGATGTCTAAATACTCCCCATGCCTTCAATTCCCAGCTCACAACTCTCTTGTTGATCCTCAGATGCCCTCAGATAGGAGATAGACTCAAAGCTTGATCCACTGAACTCTCTGCTTTCAAATTCTTTTCTGATGACTTGAATGAGATTGAATTAGGATAATAACCTCTTGATAGGCCTCTAGAGATGAGAATAATGCTTGATCTCCTGTTGGATGACTTGCTATGCTATGCTATGCAGATGGTTAGTCTATGTACATGATTCTATATGCAAATGCTAATTATATTGAAACATAAACCAAGTGAATAAGGTTGAGCAAATTTTAGGGTGCAACAGTAACAAGCAGTGAAGAATACATGGATTTTAATTTGAAATGTTCACACAAATTGAAGAAATCAAAACATATTCATAGAGGGAGATTGACAAATTCATTAGATCATCACAAATACAACAGATTATCCATATCAAACAAGTATCAGTTCGTGGAATCTCCAACACAATGTCGAAGCTAAAACTCAGCCCCGTCCGCAATGCCTTCGAGTTCTTGCAAAACAATCCAAGTCAGCACAGCGGTCACAATAGCAAGTTCCACAACAGAAGTTGTTTGTGGTAAATCATCTTTCCAGCATGTTGTCGCCACCATGGTTTCTTCACCTCCTCTTTGTGGCATGAAAGCTGTCATGCGTCTCTGTGAACAATTAAACCCCCCAACAACAAGCCAAACACACTGCCGCCAACTTACGCAACGTCGGCACCACAATGTCAATTGGGACAGCCTGCAAACCAAGCCAACATACTCAATTATTTAATTAAAACAAAGTATAAGCTGCAGCAGAAGCACTGCGAGGAAAAGCACAACAGAAAGTAATCACATACACACATCGGAAATGATATGCGGAGGAATCAAGTACACTGCAAACTCAAATTCCATGACAATACCTCACCCAAAGCCTCGTAGCTCTTCTGGTCCAAGTAATGTCCATCCAGCTGCACTTTCCCTTTTGAGTTCACCTTCAAAGCGACAAGTTCTCGATAGAGTCTCACCCCCGTAACTGATGGGCAAATACCTATTGTAGTGCCGGAAAATAATCATGAAGAGACTGTTTGTCAATTAGCAGACAATGTGGAGGTGAATAAGAATAATGCATCAGAATACCAGGAAGTAGTAGACAGAACCACGACAGAGAACACTTTGCCCTAGGAGACTTCAGTATCTAGAGCAGCGGGAACAAGAGCACGGGCAGCCATCACCATCAGCAGCAACTGGTCACAGACATTACAGCTCAATTTTGATAGAATGAGGGTCATTATATCTGTTGCATCCAGGAAAGGAGGTGTCGGCAAACCTACGACTGCCGTGAGTTTAATTATTGCACGTGCTAGCATTGTTAAGCCACATTCGAATGCCAACCTAAAAAAAGGGAAGAGGAAGAGTTTCAAAAGCCAGCACTTGAAAATTGAGCAGTTATGTTCACAAAGATTCAAGAACTCAGGTTAATTCCAAAAGAAAAATCAAGGCTTACATAGTGACTTCTATTGCTAACATCATCCATCTGAAACAAATTAGGAAATCGTCAATTTTTACGATATAGCTCAAACAACTGCAGCCAAATCAAGATAAGTTTGTCGCACAATCTGAGCTACATCTAACACCTTACTCCAATCAGCTTGTTTCAAGCTGCAGATCCAACATACACAATTAATTATTATAGTCGAAAGGAGGAAACTTAACTATTGAGAAGATCAAATTAAAGTGGAAACGTGGTTATCGTTAATGAATTGACATACTTCAAATTAGCCACAATCGTCAATATCTCAGGCTCCTGTCTTGATACCCCAATATCGCCAAAGCCACTACGAATAAACCGTATGCAAGCTACTAAGAGCATCTCTAGAATGTTGCTCCATACCATATTCACGCCACCACGACCATCAAGAACAATGGGAAAGAAAGAGTTGAGACCGACAAGATAACTCATGCTTCATAACAACCCCTGTGACTCTCAATGGTGATATTCTAGGCTGCTTAGTCCTGCAAAAAAGAACCACATTATGGAAGCCATAGTTATTTGTAAAATGAGTAAAATACTACCAAGCAGTTAACAAATTTCCTTTAAAAAAGGCCATTGTTGTTTACGGTAAGCACCCTCGTGAATGCTTGACGGTTCATATAGAGGAAACCAAGTTAAAAGCTCTGCAAACTAATTGAAGCCAAAGCGATAAAGAGAAAGGCCAATACACCCTTACCATAAAGGATAATTTCAGCATCATCCAGAGGATCCCAAACCGAAGTTCTCTCCTTCGAGCTCCGCACCTGGAATTGCAAAGAGAATAGTTAATGAGTTATCAAAATCTAACAGGATAAAGATTAAGAATACGAAGGAACTGTCATAAATAATATTATGGCCATGTTTTCAAATCCTCATCCTTCATTTCTCTTGTCGTTCAATCCAAAGAATAAGGGAACTACTTTGACTTACATTGATAGTAAGGATGGAAGTTGGCATAGAGCAGGCAAAAGGGCTCTTGAACAGATTATAGGGCTGCGTAACATGAGATAGGATGCCTTCTATTCCGGGGCTGATTGCGCCAAGTGAGTTGCAAGATGAAATAGCGGATTCATAGCATAGTTGGAATTAGACCTGTAACCAATCATCTCAAAACTGAAGAAGACGGACATTTTTTTTACCACAAACCAAACTTCACGCCTTGAGTAGCTTCTCCAATACACGCACCAAACACGATTCCCCCTCCGGGCTTCTAATTCATCACCCAACCCAAATCCACCGCTATTCACACCTACAAACACAAATCCGAAATTAGCAAAAATCAGGGAATATTCCACAAAGATTCAAAGAATATCCAAATCCAAAACTTTGAACATTTAACGAAATTAACATGCACAAATCAGAGATGAGATTTTCGTTGAAATGAGAAGGGAAAGTTTCAATTTGATCCAGACCAAAACAGAAGGTCCAAATCAGGCATTTAAAGCAGCTTAATCAGATTTTAACACAAGAGATATCAGCACAACCTATATAAGAGGGAGAGATTTGAGATGAAAAAGGAGGAGAATCGGAAATCATCACAGAAAAACCCTAAATCCAAAAAACCTAGAGATTGAAGAAAGAACTTATCTCTTCTGTCGTCAAAGTCGTTGGAGCTTCCGCTTTGCCATCCAGAATCTTCCACCGTCTCCGACTTTCGGTAACTCGTTGATTCATGATAAAACTGTTGAACTTTTGATGTTTCGTTTTGTGTTTCAGGTGCAAAACGAAGGAAATAATGGAAGGAGAAGTGAAAACGAAGCGGTAGAGGAAAAGAATGACGAATCGGGTGGAAACAAGAGAGGGTGAGATCGAGAGGAGGAAGATGAACGATTGGGGTTCTGGGGGGGGGGGGGGGTTCTACTGTTTTCTTTGCTTTCGTCATTTCCTTGTTTTGTTTTGTATGTTTCTGTAACCTGATAACTGCAGCACACTACACCTAATCACACACAACCACCACAATACCAACTAACTATCGTTTAATCTCCCAGTAATCCTAATTAAACTACAACATAATCATTAATTCCTTTTATTTAAACAATTAACTAATTAATTAACCATTTTCTAATCAATTTTATGAATTTAATTTTTAATCCAAAGCAACTGATAAACTCTTTTAAATTAACCTATTAATAAATTAAGTTTTTAAACTAATTAACTCATTATCTTTTTAGATCTTTTTATTTAAAATGGACTTAATAAGCTTTTATAAATAATCTATTCCATTTGCCATTTTATTTTAATTAGGCATTAAAATATTTTAGAAATAAAGTAACACTTTTGTATTACTTTATAATTAACAAATTAATATTATTTAAGTAATCATTTCACTTAGGGTTTTATAATAAAATTACACTATTGTAGCATTTCATTTAAAACTTAAAACTTAATTTACATTTAACATCACCTAAACCAATTTCATGTAAAATTAATACAACTTCTTTTCTTCTTCTTAAAATCAATTCACAACGTAACAAATACAAATCAATTCTTCCTAATCAATATTTTCTTAAATAATTCAAACTGAAATCAATTCAACTCCGCTTAAAATGAATCAACAGCGTAAAAACACAATCTAATCATGCACACCCACTTCACGACACAATTCACCTTAGCGCTTTCATGCGTGTGTATGATTTACTTTTCCGCAATTTATTTTACAGCTATTTAATATTATCAATTTATATTCACGCATCACATTCCGTCCAAAGAAAAACCCTACACATGATTCAACAATTGTATGTAGTACATTCATATTTGCATCATTCTCCCCACACGATCCTTGATCCCATTCAAGTTGATCGCTTAAGATAGATCCTACCCCATAGGGAGGACCTTTTCTCTTACAACATAGAAATAAACACAATACAAGCAATCAACAATACAACTTTATTCAAACACATTAGAGAAAGATGTTAATCATCCTAAGTGAGATAGAACCTCCACCCCACAACAATACAATCAACATGTAGGGACTTTGCCTTAAGAGAGATAGAGGCGTACTCGTCAAACAATCCGAGTACTTGAGCCCTTCTCTTAAGACGATGCAAATACTATTTTCCTACAATTTGTGGCAGTTATATCTCCCCTAGAATGATAAAGCATCTCTTCTCCTAAACCTAATCAATCAACTACCCTAAACCCATAGGAACTTTGACCACAGTCAAAGAACTCCTCAAACCCT
The DNA here is from genome assembly GCA_963859935.3 of Lathyrus sativus. Taxonomy (NCBI): domain Eukaryota; kingdom Viridiplantae; phylum Streptophyta; class Magnoliopsida; order Fabales; family Fabaceae; genus Lathyrus; species Lathyrus sativus. Next base: position 352,784,887 of record OZ012739.1, on the reverse strand, counting down.
TTAGGGGAACTACAAATACTCTGATTCCACTCCCGTAAGGATATGTAGGCATAAGATGCAACATCTTATCGAGTATACTTAGATAATAAACCCCCTAGGTCTTTAAACCTTAAGCAGATAAACCATAACAATAAACAATATAAAACAAGAGGTTCCTGTAGAGTACTACAGAAACATAGGATGCTAGTACCTTCCCTAAGTTTAACCAACCCCCGAACCTATAACTCTCTAAACCTTGCATTTGCATTTCATTGTGGGAATTTCGATCTTTATCCCTTCCTTTGGACAAATCAAAGTTCGGTTGCAAAAATGAATTAAAGATTCAAACTAATCAATAGTTTGGTATCCGATTTTCACCGCGACAGAAATGGCGACTTCACTGGGGAAGCCTCAGTGGGTTTCCCTATCTTACTTTATTTATTGCTTTATATCTGCCTATTTGCTTACTTGTTTATCTGTGTTCTTTATTTCTTTTGGGTTATTATCCTTGAGTGGTGAGACAAAGTCCTACACCCGGACTTGAGAGAAATTAAGATAGGATGGTGATATATTCGATGAGGCTTATAGGGAGTGAGTCCCGACTAAGTTGATTCGAGAATCCCGCTTAGTTGAGACGCTTTTGAAAATAGTTCGGTTGAACGAGTTTAGTTGTGAAAACTTTTACTATTCTCAATTGGAGTCCATGATGCTAAGGACCGTAGTTACCTTTAACCCCACTTTGGCCTTTATTAGGGCGTAGTGCGAGGCTATGAGGGAGTAAGTCCCGAAATAGTGCTATGCGATGCTACACTCAAAAGAAGTTCTCTTGAGAATATTATTAATCCCCAAGTTAGTTGGGAAATTGATAATATCCGATAGATGGACTAATGACTTTGGGACCTCTTTAGAACCCTGCTCTGCAGGTACCATCCACCTTTAGTCCTTGTCCTTTGGGAATGGGTATACCCTTTGCTCCATTCTCGTTGCAAACCTAGGACCTTTGTTTGTTTATCCTTATGCGCCCTTATGTGCTTACTTGTGTTTGTTGCATTCATATAGCATCATACCACATTGGACTTCATGGGATTTACCCTTTATTTATGAACATTGTAGGACATTATGAATAGACGAAATACTCTAAAATATACTTTTAAGAGTCCCAAATTGGATGACCTAAGGGAGTTGGGAGCTTTGATTGAAGACCAAGAGAAGTTCAAGGGTAAATATGGGAAGTTACTATCTTTGTTGAGACGTAAGGAAAATGAAGGCCTACTTTTCGCTCTATTACAGTTCTATGATCCGATATATCACTGCTTTACTTTTCCAGATTATCAGTTGTTGCCAACTTTGGAAGAATACTCCTTTTTGTTAGGTCTGCCTATTCTAGAAGAATCTCCTTTTCCTTTCTTAGAAAAGGACCCCGAAGAAAGAGACATCGCTAAGGCCCTTTATCTCAGGGTATTCGATGTTAAGGACAACATGGTTGTTAAAAATGGGACCTTCGGTTTGACTACAGATTCCTTATTCAAAAAGACTTCACTTTATACTGATTTTACGAACAAGGCTCCATTCGAGGAAATCTTCGCCTTACTTGTCTATGGGGTATTTCTATTTCCAAGTTTTGAGGGGTTTGTGGACCTTAACGCAATTAAGATCTTCATGAAGAACAATCCAGTGCCGACTCTATTGGGTAATACCTACCACTCTATACATCTCTGAAACCTTCGTGGTGGAGGAATGATTACGTGTTGTGTGCCTTTATTATATAAATGGTTCCTTACCCACTTGCCCAAATATGTTTCCTTTTGGCACCTTAATGATAAACGTTGGTCAGAAAAGATTATGGCTTTGACTCATTCTGACATCGATTGGTATAGCCGTGAGTATGATGGAATTCTAATCGTTGATGGATGTAGAGATTTTGCTAATATACCGTTACTCAGTTTTGGTGGAGGAATCAGTTACAATCCGATTTTAGCCCGCCGACAGTTGGGATATCCGTTGAAGGAACCACCTAAGAGCATACAAGTTGAGAGTGTCTTCTTCGAGGATAATCAAGAACCCCGAGAAAAGATTGTGGAAGCTTGGAAACATTTGCATAAGAAAGATAGGAATAGTTTGGGAAGACCCAACTGTGTGTCTTTGGAACCATATCTCCAGTGGGTAAGGAATAGGGCGATCAAGCTGAAGATGCCTTACTCTCGTCAAGATCCTATACCTCCGAGAAGAGATCCCACTTATGTTTTTATGTCCGAAACCGAGAAGTTAGAAGTTGCTTTGAAGAAGTCACAACATGAGTTAGAGTCATGGAGGAACAAGTATCTAGTGTCCGTTGCAGAGATTGACGAACTCCAGAAGCAATTACGGTTGAAGGATGAAGAGTAACTCCCCTGCAAGAAGAGGAAAGTTATGGAGGATTTATTTTTCTCCGACCCACAATGCACTATTTGGAAGCTGATTGTGGATAACCTTATTCGTGAGAAGATGCAGTTAGAAGAGCAGCTCAAGCAGCAGAATTTGAAACTTCCTTAGTGTCTTTACTAGCTTTTATTTAGCTTTTATTTGGGACTTTTAAAAGGCAATTATTTGTATTCCGTTTCAAAATTAATTAAAAAAAACATTTTCTTTTGCCACAATGTTTATAAATAGTTGGGATCCCATGAAGTCCTACTCATCTTGCATTGCATTCTTTCTTTACTCAAGAAACTCAATTTTATTTCTCAGGTATTGTAACCATGGATTTCAAAAGAGAAGTATTGGAGTATACTTTCCAGAGTCCTAACATTGAAAGCTTGAGAGAACTAGCAGATCTCATCGAGAACCGTTACGCCTTCGCAGTAGAATATGGAGAAGTCTTCCGTTTTCTCGAACTCAAGATGAAAGGAGGGCTGTTGGAGACCTTGGTTCAGTTTTATGATCCATTGTACCATTGTTTCACTTTTCCGGATTATCAGTTGATGCCGACTCTGGAAGAGTATTCTGATTTCCTGAGGATGCCCGTGACAACCCGACCTATATTCACCGGCCAGGAGGACGAACCCAGTCACCAAGAGATTGCAAACGCTACTCATCTCAGTCTAGCAGATGTTCAAGCACACTTGACCACCAAGGAAGGAGTCCTTGGATTCCCAGCTGATTTCTTGATTGAAAAAGTCCATTACCATGCTGAAAGGAAGGAGGTCCTTATCATGGAGACCACCTTTGCTTTGTTGGTTTATGGAATCTTCTGGTTCCCAAAGGTCGATGATTTTGTTGACATGGATGCAATTAAATTGTTCATACTCAAGAATCCCGTCCCCACCTTGCTACCTGACACATACTATTCAATCCACTCAAAGAATGCTGAAGGAAGAGGACACATCGTTTGTTGTACCGCTCTATTGTATTCATGGTTCATTACTCGCCTAACTCGGCACCCGTCTATTTGGGAAGAGGAAGAGTCGCCCCGTTGGTATGAGATAGTTATGGCCCTTACTCACTCTGACATTGTGTGGTACGACCCTACCTATGGAGGTATATGTATGATCCATAGCATCGGAGGATCTACTAACATACCACTCATTGGGAGAAAAGGATGCATAAGTTACAACCCAGCTTTAGATCGTCTCCAATTTGGGCATCCCATGATCGAAGTACCTGACCAGACTCTGTTAGAAGGGATCTTTCTTAAGGAAGGAGAAGACCCAGACCTGAAGACCGTCATAATTTATGCATGGAGATACATCAATAAGGAAGGAAAAGCTGCTTTAGGATACCCCAATTGTGCTGTCTCTGAAGAATATCTACATTGGGTGCGAGAAAGAGCTCTCGACCTCAAGATGCCGTTCCCTTTCAATGAACCTATGGTATTGGCTTTTCACGATCTAGATTGGTTTGATGTAAGCGAAGAAGATCAGTTGAAGGTTGCCTTGGATGAGGCTCAGAAGCTGAAGGCCGCTTGGAAGAACAAGTTTTTCACACTCAAGGTAGAGAGAGAAAAGTCCCAGAAGCTGCCAGAAGTAGAACTTGCAAGGAAAAGGAAGGCGCGAGAGGATTTATTTTCCTCTCACACCTCTTCAAGAGCTGTCACCAGTGATGATCTTCCCCCAGATACTGTGGCTTGGAAGGAATGTGTCGATCAGCTCATCAGAGAGAAGGCCGAGTTACAAGAATGCGTCAGTCAGCTAGAAGGAGAACTTCGCACACAGAAGGAGCGTAAGGAGTAGATCTCCGAGTTTCTCTTTTGCTTTCGGTTCAATGTAATAAACTCTTAAAAGAGTACTCTGCTTTGTAATGCTTCGATTATCAAAATAAAATAAGTTTTTTCTCCAATGTTACAATACCGAGACAATTTGAGTTTCTTGAAGTTTCATACTCATTTGCATTTTGCATAAGCATAACATCATTTGCATTCCAGGGTCTCACTCTTGCTTCATCTCCACAGACAAGCTGAATCACCGATACAACACTCGAGCTAGTCAACGCCAGAAGATGGATCAACTAGAACAAGAGAACAGAGTGCTCTGTGATGAATTTGCCATTCTGAAAGAAAGTTTGGAGAGGTTGAATGGTCTAGTGGAAGCCTTGTCCAATCAAGCCTCGATCAACAACCAAGAAGTTCCAAGGACTGTTATATCCGAAGTAGTATCAGCACCGATCCCAGTGGTGTCTACTATTGCTGAAGTAACCTACAAGATGCCGCCAGGTTTCCCGAGGGGGATGCCTCCTTATTTCACTCCGGCTGGTTATCGTCCACCTGTTCCCGAGGTTCCTGTCGCAACCACTGTTCAAGCTGCTCCTGTAGTTTCTGCTGTGATGACTACCACGTCTCCACTTGTGAACGCTGTTTCGTATATTCTGGATGAACCAATTTTACATGGGTCGCCGACCAAAACTGTGGGTTTGGAAGAGAGGATAGACGGATTTCAAGACCAATTTTCTGAAATACAAAAGGAGTTGAGAGTCCTTCGTGGAAAGGACTTGTTTGGTAAGAGTGCTTCTGAGCTGTGCTTGGTTCCAAATATTAAGGTCCCACCGAAATTCAAGGTCCCTGATTTTGAAAAGTACAAGGGGAATACTTGTCCTCAGAGTCATCTCATTATGTACGCCAGGAAGATGTCTGCCCAAACTGATAATGATCAATTACTTATTCACTACTTTCAAGACAGTTTGACAGGCGCCACACTCAAGTGGTATATGGGGTTGGATAGTACGAAGATTCGAACTTTCAATGATCTAGGAGGAGCCTTTGTCAAGCAGTATAAGTACAATGTGGACATGGCACCCGACCGAGATCAGTTGAGAGCAATGGCACAGAAAGATAAGGAGAATTTCAAAGAATATGCTCAGCGTTGGCGCGAGTTGGCCGCGCAAGTCACACCACCGCTAGAAGAGAAGGAAATGACTAAAATTTTTTTGAAGACCCTTGGTCCTTTCTTTTATAAGAAGATGGTAGCCAGTGCACCCATTGACTTTACTGAAATGGTCAATATGGGAATGCACTTAGAAGAAGGTGTTCGCGAAGGAAGATTGGCCAAAGAAGAGAGTGTTCCTAAAAGGTATGGGAGCGGTTTTGTGAAGAAAAAAGAGCAAGGTGTAAATGCCATTCAAAAGGGACAATTCAGAAAGAGGTACATGCCACCACACCAAGTTTCAGCGGTATCACCAATGTTTAATGCTCCGGCTTATCAACTACAGTCTCTGCAACCCTATCAACAACCTCAGTCCCCCGTTGCTCAACAACCACAACCTCAGCAAAGTCCACAGTACCCTCAGCAGAATCGGCCATCCAGCAATCAAGGTCGTGTGTATAGAAAAATAAATTTTGATCCGATCCCAATGACATATGCTGATTTATTCCCCGCTTTGATTAAAAAGGGTCACATTCAGACAAGAGCTCCACCTTTGGCTCCCGCGAATCCTCCTCCTTCTTATAGGGTTGACAAGTTTTGTCCTTACCATCAGGGTGCTCCAGGACATGATATTGAGAGTTGTTTTGGTTTGAAGATGGATGTCCAGAGGCTCATTAAAAATGGAATCTTGTCTTTTAGGGATTCTGACCCTAATGTACAGAAGAATCCATTACCCCCGCATGGTTCGCCCTCTGTCAATATGATTGAAGATTGTTTGGAAAATGATGATCAGGAAGTTTCAGATGAAGAGGCTGAAGAAGTTTGTGTCATAGTACCCCACTTTAAGGAAGTGGAACGTATAGAGATTGTTTGCAATAAAAGGAAGCCAACTGTTACTCCTTTGGTAATCAATGTGCCCGGACCTGTCCCTTACACTTCTAGTAAGGCTATCCCATACAAGTACAATGCTACTATGCTGGACAATGGAAAAGAAGTGCATTTGCCCACCACACCTGCAGTAGTTAACATTGCAGATGTTAGTAGGGTGACAAGAAGTGGTCGAGTTTACCCAACTATGCCACCGAAAGAAAAAGAAGTTTTGTTCGAACCATCAGGCTCAAAAGACCCAATTGTGAGGAAATCTGGTGGATCTAATTTATCCAACTCAGATGAATGTTTGAAAGTAATCAAAAGAAGTGAATATAAGGTTGCAGATCAGCTTCTGCAAACCCCGTCGAAGATTTTTGTGCTACAATTGCTGATGAGTTCTGAGGCTCATAGAGAAGCGCTTCAGAAGATTTTGGAACAAGCCTATGTCGAGCAGGATGTGACTATGGAACAATTTGATAACATCATTGGTAGTATTACTTCGAGTGATAATCTGGGTTTCAATGAAGACGACCTCCCAGAGGAGGGGAGGAAGCATAACATGGCTTTACATATTTCTGTGAATTGCGGGAATGACTCTCTATCCAGTGTATTGGTCGATACTGGATCCTCTCTAAATGTAATGCCTAGGACTACTTTGTCCAAGTTATTCTATCAAGGACCACCTATGAGGCCAGGCCATGTTATTGTCAAAGCTTTCGATGGGTCAAGGAAAACGGTAATTGGTGAGGTAGATTTGCCCATGACTATTGGATTACAGACTTTTATGATCACATTTCAGGTCATGGACATTCGTGCCGCCTATAGCTGTTTGCTAGGGAGGCCATGGATACATGAAGTTGGAGCAGTTACTTCTACATTGCATCAGAAGTTGAAATATGCTTTTGAAGGAAAAACAGTTACAGTTTGTGGGGAAAGAGCTTTGGTGGTAAGTCACTTGTCATCATTCTCATATGTCGAAGCTGAGGAAGAGGTTGGCACGCAATTTCAAGCTTTGTCTATTGTGGGCGAGGGTGTCCGAAAATCTCAGACATCCGTGTCATCATTTAAAGACGTGCAACGGGTAGTGAACAATGGTCATCTGACAATGTGGGGAAAGGTGTTGTCTTTACCAGAGAACAAAAATAAGGAAGGTCTTGGTTTCACCAACAATTCTGCTCAACAAACCACCAAAAGTCAAGGGTTTCCGCTGATCAACGAAGTGTTCCATAGTGTAGGATTCGTCCGTCATCCTCAGATTAATATTGTGTCAGAGGACGAACTTGAAGGCTACATATCAGATGGTTCTGCAAGGTCCTCCATTCCTTACAAAGACTATGAGCCCTATATGGAAGATCCAGGCTATGTTTCGGATGAATTTGACTATACCTTTGGAGTTTATGCCGTCACCGAGGAAGATCCAGATGAGGACATCCCAGACTTTGTGACCCCAGGCGTTGTAGTCAAGAATTGGAGTGCGGTTGAAGCCCCTACTGCCATTCATATATCTAAGTAAAGCATTTGTTTTAAAAAAATTTCGCTCTGCTCAAGGCGAAACTGCATTGATTAAGGCTTATTTTTAATAATTCCCTTTGCTCTGCCCAAGGCAAAGGTGACTTTGTTGGGCGTGTCTTTTTGGTTTTGCTATCATCAATAAATTACTTTCATTTTCATTTGTGTTTTTATATTTATTCACGATGTTGAAAAATAATAAGTAGCATCTCGCGTACACACACTTTCCACCTTACAAAAACTTATTGAAAATCACATCACTTGCGCAGATTGCCACATAAATTACATCCTGGGAATAATGATCCACTACCTTCTCCGAATTTTGAGTTTCCTGTGTACGAAGCTGAGGATGAAGAAGATGATATCCCAGAAGAAATTTCCAGACTGCTTGAGAAAGAGGAGAAAGCTATCCAACCTCATCAAGAGCCAGTGGAAGTAATCAATTTGGGAACAGAAGAAATCCGCAAAGAAGTGAAAATTGGAGCTCTGCTCAAGCCCGATGTAAAGAAACAGCTGATTGATTTGCTTGGAGAGTTTGTTGATGTGTTTGCTTGGTCATATCAAGATATGCCTGGATTGGACACGGCTATAGTTGAACACTGTCTGCCTTTGAAGCCAGAGTGCCCGCCAGTAAAGCAGAAGCTCAGAAGGACTCGACCCGACATGGCTCTAAAGATTAAAGAAGAGGTACAAAAACAAATTAATGCAGGTTTCCTTGTCACTGCCGAGTATCTGCTATGGTTGGCTAACATTGTACCCGTTCCGAAGAAGGATGGTAAGGTTCGCATGTGTGTAGATTACAGAGATTTGAATAAAGCTAGTCCGAAAGATGATTTCCCATTACCTCACGTTGACATCTTGGTAGACAGTACTGCGAGATATGAGGTTTTCTCCTTCATGGATGGGTTTTTAGGGTACAACCAGATTAGAATGGCTCCCGAGGACAGAGAGAAGACGTCATTCATCACACCCTGGGGCACCTTTTGTTACAAAGTTATGCCGTTTGAATTAAAGAATGCAGGGGCAACATATCAGAGAGCTATGACTACTTTGTTCCATGATATGATGCACAAAGAGATCGAGGTGTATGTGGATGATATGATAGCTAAGTCAAAGACCGAGGATGATCATGTTAAACACCTGGCTAAGCTATTTGGTCGATTGAGGGGATACAAGCTCCGTCTAAACCCCAATAAATGTACATTTGGAGTACGATCAGGGAAACTATTGGGTTTTATTGTCAGTCAAAGAGGGATTGAGGTGGACCCTGACAAAGTGAAAGCTATCCGGGAAATGCCAGCTCCTGTCACCGAGAAACAAGTCAGAGGATTCTTGGGACGTTTGAACTATATCTCCAGGTTTATATTCAACATGACTGCTACGTGCAAACCTATTTTCAAGCTCTTGAGGAAAGAACAAGGGTATGTTTGGACTGAAGACTGTCAAAAGGCTTTTGATAGTATCAAAGAGTATTTGCTTGAACCACCTATCTTGATACCGCCAGTTGAAGGACAACCTTTGATTATGTATTTGACTGTTTTAGAAGATTCCATGGGTTGTGTACTCGGTCAGCGAGATGAAACAGGAAAGCAAGATCATGTCACTTATTACATGAGCAAGAAGTTTACTGATTGTGAAACAAGGTACATTATGTTAGAGAAGACTTGTTGCGCTTTGGCGTGGGCCGCCAAGCGTTTGCGCCAGTATATATTGAATCACACTACTTGGTTGGTTTCAAAGATGGATCCTATCAAGTATTTTTTGAGAAGCCCGCTTTGACTGGGAGAATTGCTAGATGGCAGATGTTGTTGTCTGAATATGATATCGAGTACCATACTCAGAAAGCTGTTAGAGGGAGTGTTTTGGTTGATCATCTGGCTCACCAGCCCATTTTGGATCATCAACCCTCAAACGATGATTTTCCAGACGAGGATGTTATGTTCTTAAAGATGAAAGATTGTGAAGAACCCGTACATGGTGAAGGGCCAGAGCCAGGTTCTCAATGGGGTTTAGTTTTTGATGGAGCTGTCAACGCTCATGGAAAAGGGATAGGTGTTGTTATTGTGACTCCTCAAGGGACTCACTTCCCATTTTCCTCCAGATTAACATTCCAGTGTACTAATAATGAGGCTGAGTACGAAGCATGCATCATGGGTCTTGAAGAAGCAATCGATTTGAGAATTAAGAATCTAGATGTGTTTGGTGATTCTGCAGTGGTAATCAACCAAATCACTGGAGAATGGATAACTCGACATGATAATTTGGTCCCGTACAAAGATTATGCTAGAAGATTGTTACCGTTCTTTGATAGGGTTGAGTTTCACCATATCCCTCGCGATGAGAACAGAATGGCAGATGCATTGGCAACTTTGGCCTCGATGATTGTGGTAAACTTTTGGAACGAGTGTCATCGGATTGAATTAAAACGTCTTGACAGACCTGCCTACATCTTTTCTGTCGAAGAAGTCGAAGATGGCAAACCTTGGTACCATGACATTGAAGTTTTTCTTAGAACTCAAGAATACCCTTTAGGAGCTTCCAACAAAGCTAAGAGAACTTTGAGAAGGTTGGCTGGAAATTTTCTTTTGAGTAACAACGTGTTGTATAAACGGAATTTTGACATGGTTTTGCTGAGATGTGTTGACAAACAAGAAGCAGATATGTTGATGACAGAAATTCACGAAGGATCTTTTGGCACTCATGCCAACGAACATGCTATGGCTAAGAAGCTTTTAAGGGCTGGATATTATTGGATCACAATGGAATCGGATTGTTACAAGTTTTCTAGAAAGTGTCACAAGTGTCAAATTTACGCAGATAAGATTCACGTACCTCCAACTTTGTTGAATGTTATCTCATCACCATGGCCATTCTCTATGTGGGGAATTGATATGATTGGAATGATAGAGCCGAAAGCGTCTAACGGACACCGATTCATCTTAGTAGCCATTGATTATTTTACCAAGTGGGTCGAGGCGGCTTCCTATGCTAATTTAACTCGACATGTGGTTGTCAAATTTATCAAGAATCAGCTTATTTGCCGATATGGTGTGCCAAGAAGAATTATTACAGACAACGGTTCCAATTTGGACAACAAGATGATGAAAGAGTTGTGTGAAGAATTCAAGATTGAGCATCATAATTCTTCCCCTTACAGACCAAAGATGAACAGGGCTGTTGAAGCCGCCAACAAAAACATTAAGAAGATCATTCAGAAAATGGTTGTTACTTACAAAGATTGGCACGAAATGCTCCCATTCGCCTTGGATGGATATCGTACGATGGTACGCACATCAACTGGGGCAACTCCATTTTCACTTGTCTACGGTATGGAAGCAGTACTCCCGATAGAAGTTGAGATTCCTTCTATGAGGATTTTGGTGGAGGCAAAGTTATCAGAAGCTGAATGGTGCCAGAACAGATATGATCAGTTGAACTTAATTGAAGAAAAGAGGATGGCTGCACTATGCCATGGGCAGTTGTATCAGCAGAAGATGAAGAAGGCATTTGACAAGAAAGTTCGACCCCGTGCATTCAAAGAAGGTGACCTCGTGCTTAAGAAGATTCAGTCTTTCCTCACTGACGTCAGAGGAAAATGGGCCCCGAATTATGATGGACCATATATAGTAAAAAAGGTTTTGATAGGAGGCGCTTTGATGTTAGCAACAATGGACGGAGAAGAGATCACTCGCCCTGTGAATACGGATGATGTTAAGAAATATTTTGTTTAAGAGAAGCAAGTCATTATTCCCTTTATTTAATCGCTATTATTTTCCAACACTGTAACATCGGGGTCACGCTTTTCTGCTGACCACCATTCAATAAAAAGTTTTTCATTTATCATAAATCTGTATTCTTGATAGCAAAATCCATATTGATTTAAACCTTTTCAAAACCTTATGTTCTACTTGATATATGAATAACAAAAGGATGACCAGGGACGTTTATTTCGTCCGAGGAAAAACAAAAATATTATGTGCTTCTCTAAGGATATTTATTTTATCCAGACACGAAGGTTACCTCTGTTCGAAGTACTTTCTTCGCAGGTGATAGGGGATCTGTGGAGATTTTGCTTGAATACCCTTTTGTTTGAGGCGCTTATTTCGCTTCTCCCAGTCCGCCAGCATACGCATAGCATATAAGTAGACAGCATAACATGTGCACTTTTTCGCATTCTTTGTGTTGGTTTTATTCTATTGCTTTGGCTGTAGCCATCCTTAGGTGTTTGGGTGTGTCTTATCCCACCAAATAGATTTGTCTACTCTAGGAAGAAAGAGCACAATGTTTCATTTTCCCCATGAAGTTCAACCCTCATGGAAGACGGTTATTTCAATACAAATCCATTTGAGTTCATACCTCGATGGTCGAGTCTTGCTTGACAATTTCTTTTCGGCTACTTCTCGAATTGAACTTCGGTTTTTGGCAATCACATCATGGACATCTCCAATTTTTAAACATGGATTAAGTGTGCATTTATTTTGCACCCTACTTCCCAAGAAGGATATTCATAAAGACAGACATTTCTTCAACAATAGCATCACGGGATTTTCTCGAACATCTATCTCTTTATTTGAGCAACTCGTTTTGATCAGGATCTTATTCAAAATGACAAACGACATTTTCTACAAGACAGTTCATTCACCCTCAATGGGTCTTTCAACATCATCAAATCATCAAAAGGCATCGCTTCATAAATTCATCGAAGAAGCTTACCGAAGACATTACAAGACACCTCTCTTTATTTGAGAGCTTACAGAATATTTTGCGATTACAAAGATGCTCAGCAGGAATGCATTCCCTAGTGAGTTCATCGCACAAGTTTATTTCCATCAAGTGACATTCCCCGAAGAAGTCGGGGAAGTTTATCATATCAGTCTACCTTCATTCGAGAAGACGTGCATTACAATTCAACCGGCTCACATCTCTTCCGAAAATCCCCGGTGAAGTTTTACAAACTACATCTACAATTTATAATTACATTTACAACAACAGAGTACATTACAGATTACATCAACTACAATTACATCTACAAGTTCTAAAACGAACTACATTTACAGTCTACAACGACATCTACAATCTACAAAATTTACAACCCCCTTGTGAAGATGCTCTCACAAGTTTTCATCATTACGGGAAGAGACTGAGACCAGTTCGTGGTTCCCATACCATGACGCTCGGGGAAGCTCTACATCAGAGACTAAGACCAGCTCGTGGTTCCCATACCATGATGCTTGGGGAAGTTCTACATCAGAGACTGAGACCAGTTCGTGGTTCCCATACCATGATGCTCGGGGGAGTTCTACATCAGAGACTGAGACCAGCTCGTGGTTCCCATACCATGACGCTCGGGGAAGTTATACATCAGAGACTGAGACCAGTTCGTGGTTCCCATACCACGACGCTCGGGGAAGTTCTACAACTACAACAACATTTACAACGACATTTATATATACATCTACAAACTACAGTGATTCTACCATCTACAAAATTTTGACATTTCAGGAAGAGACTGAAACTAGCTCATGGTACCCTTATCATGATGCTAGGGGAAGTTATACATTTTACCATTTCAAGTTGAGTTCAAAAAAAGAAAAGATATACAAAAAAACAAGAAAAGAAAGAAAAATACAAATAAAATTGAACCATCGACTCAATTCATTTGGATTATTACCAACCACTACATTATGGTAATAAGCTTCTCACCTATCGTCTAAGTCACCTTACCCTCAGTGTATATGACATCGTTATACTTTGGAGATCCCCCTATTGGTGGTTGTTTCCCATCCCCGTGGAGTCTCCTTTCTTTGGGCTTGCTCCTCCCATGCGTCGTGTCTAGTTTCTCCCTGTGGCGCCATTTCTCCACAGGACCCTCTGTCTTGCATTCTCATATCGTTGCATATCATTGCATATCATTCGGTGGCTTCTTATGTCAAACAATTCGCGCAAATGTTTGTATTTAAGTCCCTCTTATCTCATCGAGACGGAGATTTCAATCTCCATACCTCCGAATAGGAGTAACTTAAATAGGGGCATCTGTTGCACCCTAATTTTTGACCTTAAGATCCCACCTCCTCGTTCTTATTTCGCTTTCTTACAAGTTTCCATTATGCTTTTGTATATGTGTTTATCGTGGCTAACAAGTGGGTGCAGGTACCTGAATTTCCAATGCAGTTAAGGCCCTCTCTTAGGGACAAGCATTTCTAGGCACGTCCATTTGTTTCTAACTAGAAGTGGTCCTAAGGTGATGCCTGAATTTAATTAAAGCTCGCGGATTCGTTCAATTGTTAAAGTGCAGGCATTGGCTCCCCTCTCTCCTTTGTCCAAGCTACAAATTTTAAGTTTTAGTAAAAGACAAGGTAATCCAATTTAAGGAAAACCAATTCATGTTGGTAATGTCCGAAGCTCAGGAATTGGTGTAGTACATCCAAAACGTTTTATTCATCATGGCCTAGAATTACTGGAAGAGGCCATTTTCAAAGCAATAATACATACACGGTTTGAGAGGGAGCACGTGAATTGCTCCATACATGGACAGAATATCCGCAGGATTCAAAGAAGAGTTCACAGCATAACGACATAGCGGCATCACTTCACTTATTTGTAAGAGGGTAACAAGCAGTGAAGAATACATGGATTTTAATTTGAAATGTTCACACAAATTGAAGAAATCAAAACATATTCACATAGGGAGATTGACAAATTCATTAGATCATCACAAATACAACAGATTATCCATATCAAACAACTATCAGTTCGTGGAATCTCCAACACAATGTCGAAGCTAAAACTTAGCCCCGTCCGCAATGCCTTCGAGTTCTTGCAAAACAATCCAAGTCAACACAGCGGTCACAACAACAAGTTCCACAGCAGAATTTATTTGTGGTAAATCATCTTTCCAGCATGTTGTCGCCACCATGGTTTCTTCACCTCCTCTTTGCGGCATGAAAGCTGTCATGCGTCTCTGTGAACAATTAAACCCCCCAACAGCAAGCCAAACACACTGCCGCCAACTTATGCAACGTCGGCACCACAATGTCAATTGGGACAACCTGCAAACCAAGCCAACATACTTAATTATTTAATTAAAACGAAGTATAAGCTGCAGCAGAAGCACTGCGAGGAAAAGCACAACAGAAAGTAATCACATACACACATCGGAAATGATACGCGGGGGAATCAAGTACACTGCAAACTCAAATTCCATGACAATACCTCACCCAAAGTCTCGTAGCTCTTCTGGTCCAAGTAATGTCCATCCAGCTGCACTTTCCCTTTTGAGTTCACCTTCAAAGCGACAAGTTCTCGATAGAGTCTCACCCCCGTAACTGATGGGCAAATACCTATTGTAGTGCCGAAAAATAATCATGAAGAGACTGTTTGTCAATTAGCATACAATGTGGAGGTGAATAAGAATAATGCATCAGAATACCAGGAAGTTGTAGACAGAACCACGGCACAGAACACTTTGCCCAAGGAGACTTCAGTATCTAGAGCAGCGGGAACAAGAGCACGGGCAGCCATCACCATCAGCAGCAACTGGTCATAGACATTACAGCTCAATTTTGATAGAATGAGGGTCACTATATCTGTTGCATCCAGGAAAGGCGGTGTCAGCAAACCTACGACTGCTGCGAGTTTAATTATTGCACATGCTAGCATTGTTAAGCCACGTTCGAATGCCAACCTAAAAAAAAAGGAAGAGGAAGAGTTTCAAAAGCCAGCACTTGAAAATTGAGCAGTTATGTTCACAAAGATTCAAGAACTCAGGTTAATTCCAAAAGAAAAATCAAGGCTTACATAGTGACTTCTATTACTAACATCATCCATCCGAAGCCAATTAGGAAATCGTCAGTTTTTACGATATAGCTCAAACAACTGCAGCCAAATCAAGATAAGTTTGCCGCACAATCCGAGCTACATCTAACGCATTACTCCAATCAGCTTGTTTCAAGCTGCAGATCCAACATACACAATTAATTATTATAGTCGAAAGGAGGAAACTTAACTGTTGAGAAGATCAAATTAAAGTGGAAACGCGGTTATCGTCAATGAATTGACATACTTCAAATTAGCCATAATTGTCAATATCCCAGGCTCATGTGTTGATACCCCAATATCGCCAAAGCCACTCCGAATAAACTGTATGCAAGCTACTAAGAGCATCTCCAGAATGTTGCTCCATACCATATTCACGCCACCATGACCATCAAGAACAATGGGAAAGAAAGAGTTGAGACCGACAAGATAACTCATGCTTGATAACAACCCCTGTGACTCTCAATGGTGATATTCTATGCTGCTTAGTCCTGCAAAAAAAAACCACATTATGGAAGCCACGGTTATTTGTAAAATGAGTAAAATACTACCAAGCAGTTAACAAATTTCCTTTAGAAAAGGCCATTGTTGTTTACGGTAAGCACCCTCGTGAATGCTTGACGATTCATATAGAGGAAACCAAGTTAAAAGCTCTGCAAACTAATTGAAGCCAAAGCAATAAAGAGATAGGCAAATACCCCTTTACCATAAAGGATAATTTCAGCACCATCCAGAGGATCCCAAACCGAAGTTCTCTCCTTCGATCTCCGCACCTGGAATTGCAAAGAGAATAGTTAATGAGTTATCAAAATCTAACAGGATAAAGATTAAGAATACGAAGGAACTGTCATAAATAATATTATGGCCATGTTTTCAAATCCTCATCCTTCATTTCTCTTGCCGTTCAATCCAAAGAATAAGGGAACTACTTTGACTTACATTGATAGTAAGGATGGAAGTTGGCATAGAGCAGGCAAAAGGGCTCCTGAACAGATTATAGGGCTGCGTAACATGAGAGAGGATGCCTTCTATTCCGGGGCTGATTGCGCCAAGTGAGTTGCAAGATGAAATAGCAGATTCATAGCATAGTTGGAATTAGACCTGTAACCAGTCATCTCAAAACTGAAGAAGACTGACATTTTTTTTTACCACAAACCAAACTTCACGCCTTGAGTAGCTTCTCCAATACACGCACCAAACACGATTCCCCCTCCGGGCTTCTAATTCATCACCCAGCCCAAATCCACCGCTATTCACACCTACAAACACAAATCCGAAATTAGAAAATATCAAGGAATATTCCACAAAGATTCAAAGAATATACAAATCCAAAACTTTGAACATTTAACGAAATTAACATGCACAAATCAGAGATGAGATTTTCGTTGAAATGAGAAGGGAAAGTTTCAATTTGATCCAGACCAAAACGGAAGGTCCAAATCAGGCATTTAAAGCAGCTTAATCAGATTTTAACACAAGAGATATCAGCACAACCTATATAAGAGGGAGAGATTTGAGATGAAAAAGGAGGAGAATCGGAAATCATCACAGAAAAACCCTAAATCCAAAAAACCTAGAGATTGAAGAAAGAACTTATCTCTTCTGCCGTCAAAGTCGTTGGAGCTTCCGCTTTGCCATCCAGAATCTTCCGCCGTCTCCAACTTTCAGTAACTCGTTGATTCATGATAAAACTGTTGAACTTTTGATGTTTCGTTTTGTGTTTCAGGTGCAAAACGAAGGAAATAATGGAAGGAGAAGTGAAAATGAAGCGGTAGAGGGAAAGAATGACGAATCGGGTGGAAACAAGAGAGGGTGAGATCGAGAGGAGGAAGATGAACGATTGGGGTTCTGGGGGGGGGGGGCGTTTGCTGTTTTCTTTGCTTTCGTCATTTCCTTGTTTTGTTTTGTATGTTTCTGTAACCTGATAACTGCAGCACACTACACCTAATCACACACAACCACAACAATACCAACTAACCATCGTTTAATCTCCCGGTAACCCTAATTAAACTACAACATAATCATTAATTCCTTTTATTTAAATAATTAACTAATTAATTAACCATTTTCTAATCAATTTTATGAATTTAATTTTTAATCCAAAGCAACTAATAAACTCTTTTAAATTAACCTATTAATAAATTAACTTTTTAAACTAATTAACTCATTATCTTTTTAGATCTTTTTATTTAAAATGGACTTAATAAGCTTTTATAAATAATCTATTCCATTTGCCATTTTATTTTAATTAGGCATTAAAAAAATTTAAAAATAAAGTAACTCTTTTGTATTACTTTATAATTAACAAATTAATATTATTTAAGTAATCATTTCACTTAGGGTTTTATAATAAAATTACACTATTGTAGCATTTCATTTAAAACCTAAAACTTAATTTACATTTAACATCACCTAAACCAATTTCATGTAAAATTAGTACAACTTCTTTTCTTCTTCTTAAAATCAATTCACAACGTAAAAAATACAAATCAATTCTTCCTAATCAATATTTTCTTAAATAATTCAAACTGAAATCAATTCAACTCCGCTTAAAATGAATCAACAGCGTAAAAACACAATCTAATCATGCACACCCACTTCACGACACAATTCACCTTAGCGCTTTCATGCGTGTGTATGATTTACTTTTCCGCAATTTATTTTACAACCATTTAATATTATCAATTTATATTCACGCATCACATTCCGTCCAAAGGAAAACCCTACACATGATTCAACAATTGTGTGTAGTACATTCACATTTGCATCATTCTCCCCACACGATCCTTGATCCCATTCAAGTTGATCGCTTAAGATAGATCCTACCCCATAGGGAGGACCTTTTCTCTTACAACATAGAAATAAACACAATACAAACAATCATCAATACAACTTTATTCAAACACATTAGAGAAAGATGTTAATCTTCCTAAGTGAGATAGAACCTCCACCCCACAACAATACAATCAACATGTAGGGACTTTGCCTTAAGAGAGATAGAGGCGTACTCGTCAAACAATCCGAGTACTTGAGCCCTTCTCTTAAAACTATGCAAAGACTATTTTCCTACAATTTGTGGCAGTTATATCTCCCCTATAATGATAAAGCACCTCTTCTCCTAAACCTAATCAATCAACTACCCTAAACCCGTAGGAACTTTGACCACAGTCAAAGAACTCCTCAAACCCTTTAGGGGAACTACAAATACTCTGATTCCACTCCCGTAAGGATATGTAGGCATAAGATGTGACATCTTATCGAGTATACTTAGATAATAAACCCCCTAGGTCTTTAAACCTTAAGCAGATAAACCATAGCAATAAACAATATAAAACAAGAGGTTCCTGTAGAGTACTACAGAAACTTAGGATGCTAGTACCTTCCCTAATTTAACCAACCCCCGAACCTATAACTCTCTAAACCTTGCATTTGCATTGCATTGTGGGAATTTCGATCTTTATCCCTTCCTTTGCACAAATCAAAGTTCGGTTGCAAAAATGAATTAAAGATTCAAACTAATCAATAGTTTGGTATCTGATTTTCACCGCGACATGCGTCAACTGTGGCTTAATGCAACTTTTGAAGCTAGCCTTCCCAGAAAAGGGATAGTTGATGAAGCTTCTGCTGATGTAAGAGGAAGGAGCATCGAAGGGACCCGCCTGGTCAAGTTGACTCCTAACGATGATGGCGAAACCCTTAGAGGGGCCTTCATCAGTTATATTATGATGTTTGCCAAGCGCCATGAGTTTACTCCAAGCATGGCACCCTTTGCTGAAAGAAGACGTGGCTCTGTGTGGTTCAAAAGGCCATTTCCCAATCCCCACAAAAATCTTGACAATGAGTTTGTTTCTATTTGGGAAGCCTTTTTAATTCCCCGATTCATTTTCAACAGGCTAAACCTGGGAAGAGGTCTGGCAGCACTGATTGCATACCAACCAAACCTTATTTCTCGACAGTTTGGATTGGCCCAAAGCTTCCCCAAATGTTTATATGAAAAGAAGGGCCAAGTTATCCTACACACTGCCAACTTCGACGAAGAAGCGGTTGCCGCTATTTTTGACGACTGAAGTGATAGGAAAGGAGTCCTTTCTCCTGTATTCGTTGAGCCCTCTTTCCTATGCACTCCCTCATTCCACCACTGGTGGTCGAAGCATTATACTGAACATTTTCTTGATGTGACCATATTTTCTTCATTGCTTGACCAATATTTTCTTGATGTGCAGGACAAAACAAAGAAGAGTAAGCTCACTCATATCTAAGAAATCCAAGCTTTCCAGAAATACTTTGAAACTGTCTATCGACCAGATGATCTTAGTCGAACCATTCATGAGGCTGCTGTTACTTTAAAGAGAAAATTTCTGCAAAAACTGGACCAACTAAAAATCCCTTCCAACGTTCCTCGTGAGAAATTTTATGAAGTGGCTTTTGAACTTTTTCCTCCAAAATTCCCTCGCCTGCCTAATGCTGATTTTGGAGTGGCACTTTCCCCTCCATTTCCAGATTAGTTTGTTTATGGCGAGGATCTAAAACTCCTTTGCCAGCAGTCTCAGCCAAAAGCTCGACGATTGGTTCTGACTAAGCAAATATTAGACAATGTTGCACCCCAAAATTTGCCTAACCTTTTTCTTTACCTAGCTTATGTTTCATTGCATTTCATATAGCATTAGCATTTGTATACCATCACTCATATGCAGAGGATTGAGAGATTTGTGCTTAACAAGGAAGGGCTACCACCATGTTCTAAGGTTATTCAAAAGTCTTCACTCAAGTTTTCAAGGGTTGATATCCTCATCAAAGAAGTCAGAGATCCCTAGAGAAGTGGCTGAAGCCAAATGTGCACATTTCCTAACTTGATGGTTGTGGGAGAGCATCAAATTATTTTGAATCCATGGATATGGATGTCAAGCATTGATAGAGCTCAGAAGATGGCTTGAGAGTCACTGTGGAGCTTGGGTAAGTCATTATGCAAGGTACAAGAGGCTGCAACCAAGATGGGTGCAATTAGGGTTTCCACCTGGTCAACCCTAAGTCAACAGGTGAATTGAAAGAGGTTGAGACCTAGTTTCAAGGCCATATGATCATGGAAGGATATGTTTAGACCCCCAAGGGATGATTCCAAGACCAACTCATCAATGATCAAGAGTGTGAGAAGTTCCTAGGCTAGGGTTTCTAAGGTTGACAGTGTAAAATCCCCTGGTTTAATGTCTAACTTCAAGACCACATAACTCAAGATGAAAGTTTCATCTCATCTTGACCCTAACATGGAACTTGTAGAGCATGTTCTTACCTTTAATTTGAGTACAAGAAGTCCTTGATAGGATTTATATAACTCAAGTTATGAAGCAGACAAGTTACAGGTCATCAGATGAATGTGATTTTAATACTTGAAAGTTAACCAACTTCCATGCCACTTTTGACCTGGAAGGATGTCTCACCTGTCCTTGACCCCAACATGAATATTGTTCCTTATCTTCTTATCTTTAAAAAGAGTACTAGAAGTCTTTGATTGGATTTGTAGAACTCAAGATATGGAGCTTGCAAGGCAAGGGCCTTTTGGGAAAGTTAGATTATAAGTCACTTTTGGTTATAGGTCCATTTCACCACTTTGCATACCTTAAATGAAAATCTTTCCAAATTGAAAGTTGCTCAAAATAGGGTTATTTATTCAATCAATCATCAAGGATTCGTTGATATGGATTGGATTGAGGATTGGTTGAAGAAAACTTCATAAAAAGGAACTTTAAACGCATTTAAAGTCAAAAATTCAATTTAATTCAAAGTAAATCATTTCAAGGCATATGAGTGCACTTTTTGAGTCACCAATGCATTCTAAGAACAATGAAATTACCACATTTGAGAATTGAAGTCATTTACATGGTCTTTCCTCATGTTTCTTAAGCTTGAAGAAACAAAATACAAATCAACCATTGATGCATTTCTAAGGCTTCAATCTCAGCCATCCACACTCCTTACATCACCAGCAAGCAAAATGGATCAATTTGGAAGTGAACTAGCTTTATTTTCGTGCAGTTCGCAAAGCAAAAAAGTGAAGAAAACTGAATTTCCAATTGGGCTGTTTGGACTTCCATTGGGCCTGAAATGTATCCAAACATGTTCTATATAAACACTAGATCATTTCCAGATGAAGGTGGGATGGTTTTGGTGCAAGAAAAGGTAAGAAGCAGTTAGAAAAAGTGAGCTTGAGGGTGAAAATCGAGTTCCAAGATTTAGGCCTCTTCAAGCAAATTCGAGCATCAAGAAAGCTTCATCATCAATCATAGAGTGTTTCTGGATTAATCTGAGCAAGTTTCATCACAAGATTGTGCCTCTGTTGAAACTTCTTTACAGGTTTTTTTCTTTCCATTTTTCACTTAAATTATGAGGAAGTAGAACCTATTATGCATGTTGTTAGGATCCCTGAGACTCCTAGTTGGATTTAGGTTAGAATTGGAGACTGTTCGTGAGAATTCTTGCCATGACACAAAACGTAGATTGATTCGGTTTGAGTGATTCCATGGATAAAAATGAGTTTTAAGTGTGGATTAGTAATCTAGGAAGTGTAAGGATTCGATTGGTGTAAAGAATTTGAGATTTGGTGATGTTTGATAGCAGAGCCACTGTTCCCCTCGCTGTAGAAGACGACCGGAGTCTTCTCCGGCCACCACTACGCGTTCCCTCCGTTTCTCAGGTTTGAAATGAAGAAGATGATCTGATGATCGTCCGATCTTGGGACTTTCTTGACTGAGTCTTCTCATCCAGCACGTGAGAATGAGTTTCAGCTTGACCTTGACTTTTTAAGTGACGTGGCGCAGTGATAGGCATAGGATTTGATGACTAAATGAATGCACAATCCAGATTAAGACGTATGGTAGGGTTATGTTGACCAGGGCACATGTGATCACCAGAGAGTTGACATGAACTTGGGCTGGTAGTTGATACTCGACCCCCTTTAGGGCACATAGGTTATTTTACCTGTTTATTTTTGCTATTCGCCACGCAGGTCTAGTATTTTCATTTCTTTTTTCTTATTTTTATGTTTTATCACATGATCATTTTAATTCACTAAAAATATGTAAAAATGTCAATAAATTCTGGAAAAAATCATGAACATGAATTTAGATGTCCTCTAATTTTGTGTTTTTTTAAATTCCATTTTTAATTCATTTTTCATTTAATTGCATATTTTCCTTTTAAATAGCCATTTAATAAATGTGAAATTGTATGTCTACTTGTAGATTTTATTTCTTGATAGATATTTGGATTGAGTTCCTGATTTTTTGCATGCTGACTGTTGATACATTGTAGGATTTTGTAGTATTTTTATCATGATTTTTAGGAGCTGTTTGGATAGGATTTAGAGTGAATCTTTAGGACCCTTCCCATTTACACCTTCCATAGCACACCTTAGGATGCTGCTCTCTGTTAAGGCCCTTAGGATTAGAATTTTGATCCAAGATTTTAGCCCTAGACTCTTAAGACCTTAA
Organism: Lathyrus sativus; assembly: GCA_963859935.3. Lineage (NCBI taxonomy): Eukaryota > Viridiplantae > Streptophyta > Magnoliopsida > Fabales > Fabaceae > Lathyrus > Lathyrus sativus. Next base: position 352,761,900 of record OZ012739.1, on the reverse strand, counting down.
GTGATCTTTAGAATGTTTCTTCAATTTTTTAGGAGTGATTTCCTATTTTTCTTAGATTTTACCTTATGCCTGTTTTTAGTGTGTCCTACACATGACCTTCTCATAGTTTTGCCTTTAAGTGAACTTTTAGCAAATCTTAAGCACCCAATCATTACATGAACCCTTAGTACCTAGGTTTATACCTTTGTAAGGTAGTTTTCAAGCTTTCAATAAGGCATTAGCTCCCTTAGGATGGACTTCTTTTAGGGTTTAATTGTTGTGGTTTCTTTAGAAGCTTTAGGTGTTTGATTTTCTTCCTTCCCCATTCCTTATCCTATGATTTATGGTTCCTTTGTAGGAGCCTAGTCCTTCCTTTGGAAGGACTAAAGGCATACCATGAATGGTAAAACCTTTGAGGATACAATCTTAGAGATGATTAGTTGAGTGCCATGGTGGATACCTTTGGTATACACCATGCTTCCCATCATCCTTTCAAGCTCTACCCATTGATATGAGGATCTCTCTTGTGAGAGCCTGAACTTCCCTTTGGGAAGTCTAATGTGAATTCAATAAAGAGATTGAGCCTCAGAGGACTCTTGTGTTGATACGCAATGAACCAAAAACCCTAGTTTTTTTATTAGGTTCCACCTTTCAATCTCTGTCCATTGATCTGAGGATCTCTCTTGTGAGAGCCTGGACTTCCCTTTGGGAAGTCTAATGTGCATTCCATAAAGAGGTTGAGCCTTGGAGGACTCTTGTGTTGATACACAATAAACCAGATACCTTAGATTGACATCTAGGTTCTACCATTCTCATATAAACCAGATGTATCCTTGGGATGATTTCCTTGCTGCTCTTCTTGGTTGCCTCTCTCCTGATGGAGTGTTTTCTTCTTGTTTGCCTGATGGACTGCTTGATTGATTGCCTGATTGCTGTGATGCATTAAGATAGAGTTGCATGAGTAGAGACTCTTATTTAGGTTCATCATTGCGTTAAAGGTTGAGCTAGTATCCCTTTGCTTGATTGTTTCTTTTCTTTTTATCATAATTGCATTTAAAGGTTGAGGTGATCCCCCCTTTGCGTGATTGTTTATTGGCTTTCATACTTGCCCTTGCTTTTTTGCATTGAAGGTTGAGGTGATCCTCTCTTGATTGTGTGTTTCTTTTTTTTCTATGCTTGTCATGTTTGCATTAGAAGTTTAGGCTTCCTCCTTCTGCTTGTGCTGATGCATTGCATATCCATACATGTTCTTATTTCAGTAGCTTGATAGTTGTACTCGTCTGCTTAATGATTTTTATTGTTGTTGTTGTTTCCCTTTAACATGTTCCCTTAGGGCTCTCACTTCCTTTGATAAGGATACTGATGATAGACATTAGGATGAATCCATGCATGATAGCATATAGTGTAGATTCCCCTTCAAACTTAACATTAGGGCCATATTGTATGACAACAGTAGGATGCTTGATAGTTTCCCCTGTAGAGTCCTTCTTCCCCTTTCTCATCTCCAGACAACAGTAAAACACATAATAAAGGCAAGTTTGTACAGTACGTTACGAGCCTTAAGCCACTTAGGAAATGGTTATTGGAGGGTTTCCTTTCAGTAATCAATGTCGCTACTACGAAAATAAGGTGCCGGCAAAACAGAAGAGTCGCCACCTTTCGTTATTATCCCACAGAAAGGGAAATGAAACGATCGGAAAAACCTGAAGAAAAGGTATAAGACAAGGTCATCGCAACCATGTCTGGGTTCGGGAGTCGGTTACGCAAGGGGAAGGTATTAGCACCCCTCACGTCCATCGTACTCGATGGGATCCATGCTTGTTGTGTTTATCTGACGGGTTGGTTTTACTATCTAGCTATCAAGGCTGGTTTGAAAAGTAAAGAAAAATGACTCGGAAAAGCATCACGCTTCGTGCATACGTATTCTCGTCAGAGAATGGAAAATCAGAGTCAACGTAGTTCGGCTAACTACGGGTGAAAGGATGGGGGAAGGTGGCTCGCCAATACGTCAGTATTGTGCCTACGTACTCTCAACGGATATGAGAGATCAGAACTTACGTAGTTCGGGATACTACGGATAATCGGGGTGTTCTCGATCACACAGGGGTGAGAGAAAATATTGATGATACTAGCGTGCGCATTCTAGTAGTTAGGTGTATGCTCCTAGATCATTGGAGACTTAGGCATTACCTACTTGCGGTAGAACGGACGTAGTATATCAGGGGTTTAAAGGTATGGGAATCTACGGAACTTAAAACTACGGTCTGGTCTCAATTGCGCTGGGGCAAGAGAAAGGGAAGATTAGTCGTTAGCGAGAAAGTCTCGATCGCACGACAGCGAGAGAAAGAAGAAGTTGGTTGTTAGTATGCTCGCTAGGATATCGCATCCTATGCCTACATATTCTCGTCTAGCACGAGAAATCAGAGCAGCTGTAGTTCATCTAACTACAGAAACGGGAAAAGGAAACACAGCTGTCAAGCAGGTGAGATAGGAATATAAACAGATGCATATGCGATGCAACAATACAAGCAGAAGGAGGACGCCACAACTTCTAATGCAAACACGGGATGCAAACAGAGATGCACAGAGAAACACACAAGCAAAGGGAGGTAGGCTCAACCTTTAGTACAAATACATCAGATAAAAAGAAAAACAACACACAAGCAAGGGGAGGATCACCTCAACCCTTAATGCAAGCAAGCAGAGGGAGACCTATTCAACCTCTCAATGTAGTCATGAACCTAAACAAAGGTATTCTACTCATGCAGTTCTATCCTAATGCAACAAGCGAATCAATCAAATAGGAGGAAGATAGTACAAACCAAAGGAATGAACTATACTGATGAATGTCAATCCAAGGCTCGACCTCTTGAGGAATGCACAGAATCCAACCAAGGGAAGGATTAGGCTCTCCCAAGAGGGATCCTCATCATGAATTGAAAGCGGAAGATAGTATAAACCAAAGGAATATACTATACTGATGGATTTCAATCCAAAGCTCAACCTCTTGAGGAATGCACAGAATCAAACCAAGGGAAGGATTAGGCTCTCCCAAGAGAGATCTTCATCATGACTTGAAGGAGAAAGATAGTGCAAACCAATGGAATGTACTATACTGAAGGATGTCAATCCAAAGCTCAACCTCCTGAGGAATGCATAGAATCCAACCAAGGGAAGGATTAGGCACTCCCAAGAGAGATCTTCATCATGACTTGAAGGAGAAAGATAGTGCAAACCAATGGAATGTACTATACTGAAGGATGTCAATCCTAGGCTCAACCTCCTGAGGAATGCACAGAATCCAACCAAGGGAAGGATTAGGCTCTCCCAAGAGGGCTCCTCATCATGACTTGAAGGGATTGGAATGACAAGGCAAACTCAATCAAAGAAACCACACAAGGGATAGGAATCAATCACAAAAAGCTCTAAAGAAACCTTCCATGGTTAGCTCTAAAAGAAGATTCATCCTAAGGGAACTAAATCGTATTCTAATGATTTGAAAATAAACCTATAAGGGTGTCAACCTATGTACTAAGGGTTAATGGGAAGATTGGGTGCTTAAAGTTGGCTAAAAGTTCATTTAGAGTGCCAAACTATGAGAAGGTGCAATCATGAATACACAAACTTTGGTCAGAAAGTAAAATATGGGAAAAATAGGAAATCAGGTCCTAAAATCTTGATAAAATTTCTAGATGATCCTAAATGTGTTAAGAATCTATGGTTAAGGTTTCAAGTCCAAACCATAAGTCTAAGTACACTAACCAGAGGCTAATCCAAGATGTATGCTATGGGGGATTCACATGGGGAAGACTCTAAAGATGTAGTTCAAAACTATACCTAAAGGCTTCTAAAAATGCAATAAAAATACTAAACTATTATACAATGTGTCGAAATTCACCACACAAAAAATCAGAGACTAATATAAATTATTGAAAGAGAAACAAAATCATAAAGCACAACATGTAATATTTCAATTATTAAAAACATATTAAAATGGGAGATACATAATTAATTGGAAAATACACTAAAACTGAAATGAAAAAATATGAAAACATTCTAGACATGTTAAACTACTCACATGATTTATTTCAAGATTTATTGAGATCATTTTATATTTTTTTTGAATTAAAACCAAACAAGTACCAATTAAAAAACAAAATAGAAAAAAGAAATTAAATGAAACAGGTGGGAGGTGCATTGAGTAATGGAATCACATGTTATTACATTGGGCCTGCACACGAGGGGATGTGGATAGCGTGATCAATCAAGCCCAGCTGAGTTTCAAGTGAAACTCAGCGTTTCACTAATGAGGAATGGCCAAGGCTACACGCAGGATGCACTGCTGGCCGTGAGATGAACATACATAGCCCAAGACTCCACACGATCGGACGGCTGCGACGTGATATGGGCATTTGAATACTAAAACGGAAAGATTACAGCATGGTGGTTGGGGTGGCGGCCGGAGAAGATCCGGTCATCTTCTCCAGCGGGATGAAAAGTACTAAAATTTTCAAACTCATCAAAACTCCAAATTTTTTATACCGTTTTCTTCGCCTCACTTCCTAGATTGCAAATATCATGTTCTTTTTCATTATTATCCACTAACTAGAGAGAAATCCAAACTACAACTTGGGAGGTTCTGTCAAAATTGTCATGATTGAGTACGAAACCTATCTATAATCCACCTAGGGGTTGTCAAGAACCTAACCGCATATCAAACGAGTTCTAAAACGCCATAAATTATGAGTAATCTTGAAGTTTACATACCTCTGAAAACTCTTGTGGAGCACCTTCAAACAACCACTAAACCTTCACTTTCTTGAATCAGAATTACTCCATGGATGTTGTAGAAGCTTTGTGGATACTTGATTTTGCCTAAAACTGGTTAATTCTCAAAACTCGAATTTTCATCTTCCACCACTTTTTTCCAACTATTTTTCTGTTATTTTTCCTCCAAAAGCAGTTATGGCAGTTGGGAAATGATCATAGGAATATATGGAATGGGCTTGGATACTTTTGAAGCCCAATAGAAGCTTGTAAGAGTCCAATTCAAAATCCATATTTTTGATTATGGAGCTTTATGGAAATGGTGAAAACAAAGCTAAACAGCCTGCAAATTTGATTCAATCTGGTTTCTTATGATGCAAGGGATATGAAGGGTTGAGATTGGTGCCTTGGAAATGAATCTACGGTGGATTTCCATTATGTTGCTTAAAGATGAAGAAACCATGGATTTGTCATAGCAAATGACTTCAAATTGGATTTCTGATTTTTCCATTGTTCTTAAAACATTATTTGCACTAAAAAAATGTACCAACATGACATGAATTGGTTTAAAATGTATTTGATCCAAACTAGCCCTTTTCAAGCTTCCTTTCATGAATTTTTCTCCATACATTTTCCTATCCAAGCCATATCAATGATTCCTTGAGGTTTTATTGACCAAATAATCCCATTTTGAGCAACTTTTAAGTTGGCAAGATTTTCATTTGAGGTATGCAAAGTGGTGAACTTGACCTATAATGAAAATGACCTGTAATCTTACTTTCCCAAAATACCCCTGACTTGTAACCCTCATAACTTGAGTTCTACAAATCAGATGAAAGACTTCTAGTACTCTTTGGAAAGATAAGATCATGAGGAACAACATCATGTTGGCCAAGGGTTGAGGAGAAACATCCTTATAGATCAAAAATATCCTGGAAGTTGGTTGACTTTCAAGTACCAAAATCAGATTCATCTGATGACTTGTAACTTGTCTGCCTCATAACTTGAGTTCTAGAAATCCAATGAATGACTTCTAATACTCAAATTAAAGGTATGAACATGCTATACAAGTCTCATGTGGATATCAAGATGAGATGAAACTTGTATCTTGATTTATGTGGTCTTGAAGTTAGGCACTAAAATAGGGGATTTTACACTGTCAAGCTTAGAAACCCTAGCTTAATTACTTCTCACACTCTTGAATATTGATGAACTGATATTGAAATGATATATGACATGTCTCAACATAAAATTACATGATCATAGTTGCTTGGAATTGAGTCTTAATCTCCTCAAGACTCACAGTTGACTGAGGGTTGACCAGGTGAAAACCTTAGTTGTACCAACTTTGGCTGTGGCCTCTTGCACTTTGCATAATGGCCTGAATAAGCTCCATAATGACTCTCAAGACCTCTTATAGGCTCCTACAATGCTTCATACCCACATCCATGGACTCACAATCATCTGGTGATCTTTTCATAGCCTCCAAGATAGGAGGTGAACCACATACAACTCTTTGACTTTTCTGATGTTGATAAGCTCTTGAATAGCTTGAATATAACCCATTGATTAGGCTTAGACTTTGATATCTTCTTCTCGATAAGAAAATCCTTCTCAATCCCTTGCAAATGGATGATGGTATGCAAATGCTAATGCTATGAATGCAATTTTGATGCTATGAAACAAAAGCCAGTTAAAGAAAAAGGTTGGGAAAATTTTGGGGTGCAACAATCAGGATGTTTAGTGTGGTACCCTTTGGGTGACATGCGACACATTCACTCCTAAGTCATAGTCTCTAGTGCAGTACGAATTACAAACATTCATAAAAAACACTTCTTTCGATAAAAGACAAAAACCAACATTCAAACTTCTTTTGCCCTTTGGGCTCTCTTAATCAGAAAACCTTTTCAGAAAAAAGAGTGTCGTTAACTTTTAGTTCTACTGCAAACAGGCTTTGTCCCTAACTGCTGGAACTGTAGTTTAACTTTACTCAGGTAAAATAGATGAATCAACCTGTGTTCCGTTTTAGCTCGAACTACGTTCGCTCTGATCTTTCATACCAGATGAAAGTACATAGGCACAAGACGCGATGTCTTGGCGAGCAACCCTTCCCCCTTTACCCGTAGTTAGCTGAACTACGTTGACTCTGACTTTCCTATTGCACGAGGGAATACGTTGGCTCAGAGCAACAACGCTCTGTCGAGTCTCCTTTTTTCTTTTGAGTCAGTCTTGATAGGTAGATAGATAAACAACCCGTCAGATAAACAAACAAGCGTCGATCCCGTTGTGTACAACAGACGTGAGGGGTGCTAATACCTTCCCCTTGCGTAACCAACTCCCGAACCCAGAGATTTTGTTGCGACGACCGACCTTATCCTTTTTCGCTAGGTTTTTCCTGATCGTTTCCTTTCCCTTCTTTGGGATAAATAACGATAGGTGGCGACTCTTCTGTCTTTACCGACACTCTTTTTTCGCAGTAGCGACAGCTGGCGACTCTGCTGGGGATCGAACCCAGAATCTCTAGTTCCCTATGCGAGTCAATCCTAGCGCTTGTTTGTTTATCTTTTGGGGTTTGTACATACCTGTTATACTTTAGCTTTACTTTCCCGCATTTTATTTTCCCTCATTTTATTTTTCAGCATTATATTATGTCATTATTATGCTGTTATGGGAGGGGACTGATTCTGATGAGTGAAAAGCCAGACCCAGGCTTGAGAGAAAACATAGCACTAGAGTGGATAGTAGTGGTGGCGTGCATGCTTTACATGTACTAGTTTCCCATGAAATTCGCGCTCAGACGAGATTCTCCTGGATGATTTCTTTTCCAGCCCCTTGGGCTTAAGAGGATATTAGGCTTGAGAGTTGTCGACTCTAGGGACCGATCATTTGTGACTCAACTAAGTGAGGCCTCTTCAGGAGGTGATGATGCCAAACCAGAGATGGTGAATGTATCATCATTTCTTGAAAGTCTAGGACACTGAGGAACACATAGGATGCCGAACCTTATCAGCGGATAGGTCCATACCTGTGAGCGGGACTGGGTTATGCAGGAAACCTTTACCTTCAGAAAACCTGGTTTTCTCTGGACAGTTTGAATCAGTGACATTGGTACCAGAGGGTTCCTATTATCAGAGTTGTGTTATGTTCTCGCCGAAGCAGAACTTTGGTTCTTCAGTCAACAGCATAACAATCTTGATCCCTTGTTGCATCTTTGCATTTTCATTTGCATCATTATAACATGTTTGCATTTTGACATACATGTTCATGTATTCCCAAGGATCTTAACTTCGAAACTCGCTGTTGAACATTAAATCTTTTCCTTGTGGTTTGTCTGTATAAAACGTGAATCGAAGAAGACAGGTTCCTTGGAAATACTCGAACATGACATTCGCATTTCATTTGCATCACAGGTGTTCGAGGCTGGGTTGCGTTATCCTGATCCGGTTTTCTCTTCAAAATTTCAGACATCAAGAAGTTGGTCATGGAACAGGTTCAAGCAGAGCTGAGAGAGGTCCGAGGCCAGATAGGGCAGTTCATGAAGGACATGCAAGCACTACGGCTGGGTCAGGAGATGCTCAGAGAGGAGAACCAGCAGTTGAAAACTCAGGTGGGTTTGATCATGAAGGTGGTAAGAAAGGTGCTCAGAAAAGAAGGTGACCAGGTGCCTAAAGCTGCAGTAGAGATGCTCGTTCCGCTTTTGTCCATGGAACCTATCCCAAGGCGTGATGTGCCTCGAAGACCTATGGCACAACCTAAGATCCCAGATTTGCCACGTCATCAACTACCTCTCGCTCCCCAAGACAATCCTAAGACCAGGAGGTATGCTCGGCTGAAGCAGCCCGACAGAATCTTTGATAAGATTCCTATGACTTATACCCAGTTGCTGCAAGTCTTGCTTCAGCTTCGGTTGGTCGAAGTACAGAAGCTATCTCCACTAACTAGGACCCCACCACCTGGCTATAATGCAAACGCCCATTGTGATTTCCATGATGGGGCACCCGGATACCACGTTGAGAACTGCAAAGCTTTTAAGCACGTAGTTCAGGATTTGATCGATTCAAAGGCTGTTAAGTTCGCGCCGGGCGACACGAGTATAACAGGGGATCTCATTCCGGGCATTACAGAAAAGGTGGACACTCCTGCTTGCATCCCCAAAACTGCATTGGACCCAGAGGATGCCTCACATTTTATGACCTCTGAATCCCCCTGCCCGTAACAGTTGTCTTTTCCAGGGATAAGCCTAAGGATGAAAGCGCCTGAACAGAAGGAGTCCCTGGTATCTCAGACTCATCCTTCAGAAGTCTCAATTGGTCAGGGTCAGCAATCTCCAAGGTCCACACGTCAGAGCCAACAGTCATATCACCATCAATAGGGACGACATGCCAAGCAAAGACCAAAGAAGCCAGAAAGGCAGTTCGCGCGGTTACCCATATCATACAGTCAGATATTGCATATTTGATCAAGGGTGGTCTGATAGTGCGAAAGGAGATTATCCCAGTGTTTCCTCCGTATCCGCCAGGTTTTATTGCAAACGCCCATTGTGATTACCACGCTGCGGCATAGGGGCACTCAACTGAAAACTACGAGGTGCTTAGGAGCCAAGTTTAGACTCTGCTGGATTCAAACAGGTTTTCAATCACGTCTCAGGGCATTCAAATCAATGACATTCCTTCATCCAGCCAGATGGGTGCATCAGTTCATGCTGTGGAAGAGTTCCACGAGAACGATAGTTCAGAAGCCTTTCAGACTGACTTCGACGAGTAATCCTGAAGATGGCTGTCTCAGTTGCAAATCAAGGTCGAAAGCTCAGTTCCTAGAAGCTGGCAATCTGCATTTTATCATGTTTTTTCTTTACATTTGTAATTTCTTTCCTGTTTAATTGCAAATTTCGTTTGTAAAGCTTGTTGTTTTCAATTGATAATGATAAATGAAATAAATATGCATGTTTTGAATTAATCCATTCGTGTTCACTCTATTGCGTTCATTTATTTCCAACGCTTGTGTAAGTGGAATCCGGGGAGGATGACGAAATCGAAAGACATGTAAGCTTCCGATTGTATGCCTTTGAATAAAAAAAACCTATTGATGATGTACAAGCATTGTTTCAAATCCATAAACACCTGAGATATAAGGAAGGTAATCCCTTGTCAACCCCTTTGAGCCTAGTAGTAGGAGTTTCTTTCTGAAAACGAAAAAACCCTAATCATAACCCGGGCAGGGTAGGTGTCAGTTAATTTGACCAAGCATCCAAATTGCAAAAGGAGTGTTCGTTCAAGGATCAATCACACCTCTGTAGGTCGTGCCTAAAAAGCCATGATGGTTAAATCTGGCCAATCAGGAGTGAAGCAGTCACAATCTCTCTTCAAAAACAAGTCAGACGAGTCGGTGTCACACGACTCGTTCAAAAAAAAAAGAGAAAGAAAAGAATCAAAGGAAAAGCCCGCTAAGTCGAATCTTGAAAACAAGCGACTTAGGCAAAAATTAGGGCACCCCACTGGACTTCAAAATCAAAAAAGAAACTCAAAATAGTTAGTCCAGGAAAAAGTTAGGGGAAAACGAAAAATGAAAAGCGAAAAGGATTACAAAAGAAAAATCCTCGAGAAAGAACGAAATCGTGTGGCTCCGGACGCCGAAAGACGAAATGAGAGTAATTGTCACTTCGAAAAAGTGTGATTTCTTGAACTGCCACTCAAGCTTTGAAAGGTGAGCGCTAAGGTCGAATTAGATGAACGTAGGATTGGAGAACCTCACGGAGAATGGGTGGGTTAAAATGAATTTTGAGCTTATATCCTTTCTTGTTAATCGTGAACCTGACCACGTTACAACCTTTAAAAGTCCTAATTGAAATAGGTTTGTTTCGAAAGCATACTTCGGTAAAGATCGCATCGAAACTGACTCCTAGAAAGGATTCCCCTTACAGCGTTGTATCAATGTTGACATGTTAATGAATGATTCATACATTTTATGTCACTAAATTTTTTCCAATGAACCGAAATGGATATTTAAAACTGTCATATGTATTGCATTTGATATGTCTTTTATGCAAAACATTTTGTTTTACTTACGAGTAAGCGCTTGACAGCGGGAAAGTTTCCACAATGGAGATATTTGATCAGGATAGAACGCAGAACACCTGAATATTCCGGTGAACCGGAGCAAGCTATATCAAATGATCACAGCATGGGAGTAAACCATCCAAGAGTCAGTTAATCCGGGGCAATCAGGTCGAGGCTTGATGAATCTCTCACAGCCAAGGGTACTGCTCCCCCCAATCTGCCAACCAGGGGCAAAGTCATGACAAGGCTGGGGCAGGCCACCCCGAGAGCGCTGAAGCTATCCTTATCCTGAAGACGATTAACTTGAAGCACCTTTGTGAGGTTCAAAGCACTAAGGCTGTTCATATCAAACTTCCAGAATACAGAGATCTCAAGTTTCCTTTCGAGAGGATGTTACGAAGATCCCACAGGATGGGGCAAAAGTTGAAAGCGAAGGAATTGTTCCTCTCCATATCTGCAGAGTTTGTCAGAAGGTGTTAAAATTCTGGGGCAAGCCATCTCGAGTTCGTTTCATGGAAAGCTTTCTTTGTTCAGGATAAAATGTCCTAGAGATCATTTTTGCAAGGTCATTACTCTTGGGGCATCTGACAGAAGCGTATCCTCATCATATCTTCAGTAGAAGCATATGCGGAGTATTGAGTCTAGTCCTCAGCAGATTCAGTTGTGTCTCCCCACAGAGTCTGAATATGGGACTGTAAGCATTGAGTTGTCTCCCCAAGCAGAGATAGATTCTATCCAACTAGAGTCCATTCCCCAACAATTGGAGTTGGTATCTATACCCCCAGTAGAGTGGTATGCAGGATGGAAGGAGCAGTTAAGGGTGTGCCCTTATCCTTGGTATTTAGATAGTTGTTGCTATATTCCCCCCAAGAGAGCCGAATCTTGGAAGGCCGTTCAGGCCATCGTTTGTCTTCTCCAGCAGGAGAGAGTATTTGGATAGCTGTTGCTATATTCCCCCCAAGAGAGCCGAATCCTGGAAGGCCGTTTAGGCCATTGTTTGTCTTCTCCAGCAGGAGAGATTGTTTGGATAGTTGTTGCTATATTTCCCCGCCGGAGTCCGTATCTCTAGGAGAGTTCTATCTGCGAAGGCTGTGCAGTTTATTTCTGCGGTTGGCATCTTTTCCTCAGTAGTTTGGGTTCGTATACTCAGTTGAGCAAGTACAGGTTCTCGTAGAACTTTGTTTCCCAGCGGAAAGTCGTGTGAGGTTTGTTTCCCCAAGTTAGGTCCAATTGAATTAGTGTGGTTCACCTCCTCAGCAGGATGATTTCTTCTCCCCATCAGGATGGTTCCTTCTCCTTGACAGGAGGGTTTTCCCTTCAGCATTTATTTTGCTGATTTGATTCCGTAGCATTTTGGCATGATTGCATAACATCTACCCTAAACGCGTAGCATTTCCACCCCGTGTGGAGCATTACGCCATTTTCAAACATATGCATGTGAAACATGAGCTAGGTGGGTACCGTTCTTGTGTGCAGGTGTTCCTCGGCAGAGTTATTCGGTTAAGTTTTCCAAAACTCCCAGAACAGAGTTGCGAAGTTAAAAGTTTGTTCCCTATCCTTCAGAGTAGTATGGTTGAAGCTCCTCCTTGCAAGGGTCCGACGACGATGTTATTGGCTATCCAATTCAGATGATGTGTTTATGGATATTTGATGGTGATGTCAAAAGTTTGCTAAAGAGTGTGATTCTCCATTTTATATGACGGTGATGTCAAGAGGTGATCAGAGAAGATTGCTCGACGGTGATGTCAGAGATGTATCAGTTTCATGTGGCGGTTATTTCAGTAATTGGTTACCAAGGGTGATTGGTGGTGAGATCAGGTATGTTATCCCCAGCAGAGGATTGACGGTGATGTCATATGATTTCCTCCATTTGATTAGTAAATCTTGACAGTGAGGTCAGGTGTGTATCAAATATGTGATTATCCGAAGATGAAGTCAGATGCTCAATCTTGACGGTGAGGTCAGACGTTTCTTGATATTATGATTATCCAATGGTGATGTTAGAATGTTATCGACGAAGATATGACGGTGAGGTCTGGAGTTTCTGGGTGATGTGTTTATCCAGCGGTGATGTTGGAATGTTATCAACGAAGATGTGACGGTGAAGTAAAATGTTTCTTGTGTTTATCCAGCTGTGATGTTGGAATGTTATCAACGAAGATGTGACGGTGAAGTCAAATGTTTCTTGTGTTTATCCAGCTGTGATGTTGGAATAATACCGACGAAGATATGACAATGAGGTTAGGTGTTTCTGGTTGGTAAGGTTGTCCGGTGATGACATTGGAATATTAGTAATAGAGTCATGACGGTGACGTCAAATGTTTACCTATATTGTGGTTCTCCACTTGTTTGGCGGTGATGTCAGTAGTTGTTGAACAACTTTATGGAGGCCTGACGGTGAGGTCAGAAATGGTGTCCCCAACAGATGATTGACGGTGAGGTCAACTTTTTCCTTTCGACTTGAGGTCGATACTTGACGGTGATGTCAGATGGGTCCTTTCGAATTGAGGTCGATACTTGACGGAGTTACCTAAGGAAGTTCTCCAGAATCCCCAGCGGAGTCAGAAATTTCCCTTAGACTTGATGACGAAGTCCGGCAGCGACGCCACAAATGTTTTACAGACTTGATGACGAAGTCTGACGATGACGACGATTTTCTCCCAGACTTGATGATGAAGTCTGACTACGACGTCTACAGAAACTTTCTTCCCGACTAGATGACGAAGTTTAACAGAAGATGTTTTCCTTCCAGACATGATGACGAAGTCAGACTACGATGTCTGCAGAAATTTTTTTCCTGACTTGATGACGAAGTTCATTAGAAATTTTCTTTCGACTTGATGACGAAGTTCGGTAGTGATGCCAAACGTTCTTCTAGACTTGATGATGAAGTCCAACAATGACTTGATGACGAAGTCTGATAAAACTTTTCTTCCAGACTTGATGATGAAGTCCGGCAGTAATGTCAAAGTTCCTTACCGACTTGATGAGGAAGTCCGGTGGTAATGCTAAGCAATCCTTCCAATTGATGCAGAGTGCCTGATGGAAAAATCAGTTATCTTTATCAGTCACTGATGAATCAGTGGTTTCGTCCCAACTTGATGACGAAGTTGTACGAAGATTTGAAGTAGTAATTCACCAGCCAGTTGCCGCGCAACTGTCATTTCAGTCTCCGGAGGGTTTTACTAGTCAGAGTACTGTTGGCTTGTGCAGTAGGAAAATTTCCGGATTTATTGGTATTCAACCGTCTTTTACCTTGATTGTTTGAGAGTCGTTCGCTTCTCACCCAGTCAGGTCCAAGCCGTTTGAATAGGGGAAGCTATTGCACCCCAAAATGTGCCTAACCTTTTTCTTTACCTAGCTTATGTTTCATTGCATTTCATATAGCATTAGCATTTGCATACCATCACTCATATGCAGGGGATTGAGAGATTTTTGCTTACCAAGGAAGGGCTGCCACCATGTTCTAAGGTTATTCAAAAGTCTTCACTCAAGTATTCAAGGGTTGATATCCTCATCAAAGAAGTCAGAGATCCCCAGAGAAGTGGTTGAAGCCAAATGTGCACATTTCCTAACTTGATGGTTGTGGGAGAGCATCAGGTTATTTTGAATCCATGGATATGGATGTCAAGCATTGAGAGAGCTCAGGAGATGGCTTGAGAGTCAGTATGGAGCTTGGGTAAGTCATTATGCAAGGTACAAGAGGCTGCAACCAAGATGGGTGCAATTAGGGTTTCCACCTGGTCAACCCTAAGTCAACAGGTGAATTGAAAGAGGTTGAGACCTAGTTTCAAGGCCATGTGATCATGGAAGGATATGTTTAGACCCCCAAGGGATGATTCCAAGACCAATTCATCAATGATCAAGAGTGTGAGAAGTTCCTACGCTAGGGTTTCTAAGCTTGAAAGTGTAAAATCCCCTGGTTTAGTGTCTAACTTCAAGACCACATAACTCAAGATGCAAGTTTCATCTCATCTTGACCCTAACATGGAACTTGTAGAGCATGTTCATATCTTTAATTTGAGTACAAGAAGTCCTTGATAGGATTTATAGAACTCAAGTTATGAAGCAGACAAGTTACAGGTCATCAGATGAATGTGATTTTGGTACTTGAAAGTCAACCAAATTCCATGCCACTTTTGACCTAGAAGGATGTCTCACCTGTCCTTGACCCCAACATGAATATTGTTCCTTATCTTCTTAGCATTAAAAAGAGTACTAGAAGTCCTTGATTGGATTTGTAGAACTCAAGATATGGAGCTTGCAAGGCAAGGGCCTTTTGGGAAAGTAAGATTATAAGTCACTTTTGGTTATAGGTCCATTTCACCACTTTGCATACCTCAAATGCAAATTTTTCCAACTTGAAAGTTGCTCAAAATGGGGTTATTTATTCAATAAATCATCAAGGATTTATTTATATGGATTGGATTGAGGATTGGTTGAAGAAAATTTCATAAAAAGGAACTTTAAAGGCATTTAAAGTCAAAAATTCAATTTAATTCAAAGTAAATCATTTCAAGGCATATGAGTGCACTTTTTGAGTCACCAATGCATTCTAAGAACAATGCAATTACCACATTTGAGAATTGAAGTCATTTACATGGTCTTTCCTCATGTTTCTTAAGCTTGAAGAAACAAAATACAAATCAACCATTGATGCATTTCCAAGGCTTCAATCTCAGCCATCCACACTCCTTACATCACCAGCAAGCAAAATGGATCAATTTGGAAGTGATTAGCTCTGTTTTAGTGCAGTTCACAAACCAAAAAAGTGAAGAAAACTGAATTTCCAATTGGGTTGTTTGGACTTCCATTGGGCCTATAATGTATCCAAACATGTTCTATATAAACACTAGATCGTTTCCAGATGAAGGTGGGATGGTTTTGGTGCAAGAAAAGGTAAGAAGCAATTAGAAAAAGTGAGCTTGAGGGTGAAAATAAAGTTCCAATATTTAGGCCTCTTCAAGCAAATTCGAGCATCAAGAAAGCTTCATCATCAATCATAGATTGTTTATGGATTGATCTGAGCAAGTTTCATCACAAGATCGTGCCTCTGTTGAGGCTTCTTTACAAGTTTTTTTCTTTCCATTTTTCACTTAAATTATGAGGAAGTAGAACCTATTATGCATGTTGTTAGGATCCCTGAGACTCCTAGTTGGATTTAGGTTAGAATTGGAGACTGTTCGTGAGAATTCTTGCCATGACACAAAACTTAGATTGATTCGGTTTGAGTGATTCCATGGATAAAAATGAGTTTTAAGCGTGGATTAGTAATCTAGGAAGTATAAGGATTCAATTGGTGTAAATAATTTGAGATTTGGTGATGTTTGATAGCAGAGCCACTGTTCCCCTCACCGGAGAAGACGACCGGAGTCTTCTCCGGCAACCATTGTGCATTCCCTCTGTTTCTCAGGTTTGAAATGAAGAAGACGATATGATGACCGTCCGATCTTCGAACTTTCTTGACTAAGTCTTCTCATCCAGCGTGTGAGAATGAGTTTCAGCTTGACCTTGACTTTTTAAGTGACGTGGCGCAGTGATAGGCATAGGATTTGATGACTTAATGAATGCACAGTCCAGATTAAGACGTATGGTAGGGTTATGTTGACCAGGGCGCATGTGATCACTAGAGAGTTGACATGGACTTGGGCTGGTAGTTGATACTCGCACCCCCTTTAGGGCCCTAGGTTATTTTACTTGTTTATTTTTGCTATTCGCCATGCAGGTTTAGTATTTTCATTTCTTTTTTCTTATTTTTATGTTTTATCACATGATCATTTTTATTCACTAAAAATAGGTAAAAATGTCAATAAATTCTGGAAAAAATCATGAACATGAATTTAGATGTCTTCTAATTTTGGGTTTTTTTTTAATTCCATTTTTAATTCATTTTTCATTTAACTGCAGATTTTACTTTTGAATAGCCATTTAATAAATGTGAAATTGTATGTCTACTTGTACATTTTATTTCTTGATAGATATTTGGATTGAGTTCCTGATTTTGTGCAATCTGACTGTTGATACATTGTAGGATATTGTAGTATTTTTATCATGATTTTTAGGAGCTGTTTGGATAGGCTTTAGAGTGAATCTTTAGGACCCTTCCCATTTACACCTTCTGTAGAATACCTTAGGATGCTGCTCTCTGTTAAGGCCCTTAGAATTAGAATTTTGATCCAAGATTTTAGCCCTAGACTACTAAGACCTTAAGTGATCTTTAGAATTTTTCTTAGATTTTTTAGGAGTGATTTCCTAATTTTCTTAGATTTTACTTTATGGTTGTTTTTAGTGTGTCCTACACATGACCTTCTCATAGTTTTGCCTTTAAGTGAACTTTTAGCAAATCTTAAGCACTCAATCATTACATGAACCCTTAGTACCTAGGTTGATACCTTTGTAAGGTAGTTTTCAAGCTTTCAATAAGGCATTAGCTCCCTTAGGATGGACTTCTTTTAGGGTTTAATTGTTGTGGTTTCTTTAGAAGCTTTAGGTGTTTGATTTTCTTCCTTCCCCATTCCTTATCCTATGATTTAGGGTTCCTTTGTGGGAGCCTAGTCCTTCCAAAGGAAGGACTAAAGGCATACCATGAATGGTAAAACCTTTGAGGATATAATCTTTGAGATGATTGGTTGAGTGCCATGGTGGATACCTTTGGTATACACCATGCTTCCCATCATCCTTTCAAGCTCTGTCCATTGATCTGAGGATCTCTCTTGTGAGAGCCTGGACTTCCCTTTGGGAAATATAATGTGAATTCTATAAAGAGATTGAGCCTTTGAGGACTCTTGTGTTAATACACAATGAACCTAAAACCCTAGTTATTTATTAAGTTCCACCTTTCAATCTGTGTCCATTGATCTGAGGATCTCTCTTGTGAGAGCCTGGACCTCCCTTTGGGAAGTCTAATGTGCATTCCATAAAGAGGTTGAGCCTCAGAGGACTCTTATTTTGATACACAATGAACCAGATACCGTAGATTGACATCTAGGTTCTGCCATTCTCATCTAAACCTGATGTAGCCTTGGGATGATTTCCTTGCTACTCTTCTTGGTTGCCTCTCTCCTGATGGAGTGTTTTCTTCTTGCTTTCCTGATGGACTGCTTGATTGATTGCCTGATTGCTGTGATGCATTATGATAGAGTTGCATGAGTAGTGACTCCTGTTTAGGTTCATGATTGCATTAAAGGTTGAGCTAGTCTCCCTTTCAGTAATCAGGATGTTTAGTGTGGTACCCTTTGGGTGACATGCGACGCATTCACTCCTAAGTCATAGTCTCTAGTGCAGTACGAATTACAAACATTCATAAAAAACACTTCTTCCGATAAAAGACAAAAACCAACATTCAAACTTCTTTAGCCCTTTGGGGCTCTCTTAATCAGAAAACCTTTTTCAGAAAAAATAGTGTCGTTAACTTTTAGTTCTACCGCAAACAGGCTTTGTACCTAACAGCTAGAACTGTAGTTTAACTTTACTTGGGTAAAACAGATGAATCAACCTGTGTTCCGTTTTATCCAGAACTACGTTCGCTCTGATCTTTCATACCAGATGAAAGTACGTAGGCACAAGACGCGATGTCTTGGTGAGCAACGCTTTCCCCTTTACCCATAGTTAGCTGAACTATGTTGACTCTGACTTTCTCATTGCACGAGGGAATACATAGGCCCAGAGCAGCGACGCTCTGCCAAGTCTCCTTTTTTCTTTTGAGCCAGCTTTGATAGGTAGATAGATAAATAACCCGTCAGATAAACAAACAAGCATGGATCCCATTGAGTACAACGGACATGAGGGGTGCTAATACCTTCCCCTTGCGTAACCGACTCCCGAACCTAGAGATTTTGTTGCGACGATCGATCTTATCCATTTTCGCTAGGTTTTTCTTGATTGTTTCCTTTCCATTCTTTGGGACACCTTCATATAGGGATTCAGGATGTTCTTGTCGAATCTGAAATATATGAAGGTTTGATGCCCTATATTTATGGCTTTATCACCAACCATTCAATTATTAACTTGTAATCATCTCCTGTCTTCCAGCTATGCCTAGGAAACCCCGCTCCACCAGGGCTGCTACTTCATAGGGTGGCAAGGAACCGGAAGGAAAACAGGTATATTTCACATCCTTTGCCTATGTTTGTTGCACCCCAAAATTTATCCAACCTTCCCTTTACTTGGTTTATGTTTCATTGCATTCATATAGCATTAGCATTTGCATACCCTTGTTCATGTATAGGGAATTGAGAGAGGTGTGCCTAGCAAGAGGAGTTTACCAAAGTTTCTAAGCCTTACCAAGAGATCTTATTCAAGTTATTATCATCATCAGAAGCAAGTCAAAGTGATTTGAAAGAGCGGATGAATGAATATGGTTCACCTCCTATCTGGGAGGCCATGTGATGGTCATCAGATAATATTGAGTCCATGATTAGGGATGGAGATCATTATAGAAGATCATTGGATGTCTTAAGGATCATTATGGAGCTTATCCAAGTCATTATATCAAGTGTAAGATACCACAGTCAAGGGTGGTGCAGTTAGGGTTTTCATATGTTCAACCCTGAGTCAACTGTGAAATTGAAGGAGATTAAGACTCAATTCCAAGTCTTTATGATCATGGAATGTTGTGTTGAGACGTGTCATATATCATTTCAACATCAATTCACCAATATTCAAGAGTGTGAGAAGTTGCTAAGCTAGGGTTTCTAAGCCTGTCAGTGTAAAATCCCATATTTTAGTGTCTAACTTCAAGACCACATATCTCAAGATACAAGTTTCATCTCATCTTGACCCCAACATGAAACTTGTAGAACATGTTTCTAGCTTTTGTTTGAGTACTAGAACTCATCCATTGGATTTCTAGAACTTAAGATATGAAGCTGGCAAGTTACAGGTCATCAGATGAATGTGATTTTGGTCAATAAAAGTCACCTTGACCCAAACATGAAAGTCCCTAGAAGAATGTTTCTCCTCACCTTGACCCAAACATGAAAGTTGTTTCTCATGATCTTAGCTTTCCAAACAATCCTAGAAGTCCTTCATCTGATTTGTAAAGCTCAAGATATGAAGCTTGCAAGGCAGGGGTATTTTGGGAAACTTTGATTATAGGTCATTTTAGTTATAGGTCAATTTCACCATTTTCCACACCTCAAATGAAACTTTTTCCAACATCAAAGTTGCCCCAAATGGGGTCATTTACATCATCAAACATCAATTTACCATGGGAATGGCTTGCATGTGAGAATTGATGAAGAAGATTCCATGAAAGGACACTTGAAAAGGCCTAAATTGGATCAAAGTCGTGTTGAACCACATAATGGCATATTTGTGCATTTTTTGAGTGCCAAGAATGTGCCAAGTGAAATTCCATTTTTAGAATTTGAATTTGGTTGAGTTTTGGTATGCATGTTTCAAGCTCACTTCATCATGAAGGTGCACATGCTACATTCACCATTGAGATCAAAACAAGGGATTAATCCACACCATTGAATTCCTCACATCACCAGCAACATGTGAACCAATTTCAGAAGGTTTTGAGCTCTGTTTTCATGCGTGTGAAGGTTACAAAATCAAAGAATTTTGGATTTCCATTGGATTAAATTGGGCTGTGATTGGGCTTTATTATCATCTAGATCCAATGTATATATTCTCAGCATCATGTACAAGCTCCAAGAATGGAGAATTGATGAAGAAATAACAGAATTCAGTTGGAAAAAAGTGGAGAAAAATTGAAATCGCGTTTTGGAGAATTAGCCAATTTCAAGCCAAACTGATATTGCCAAAGGATCTAGGGAGGTTCAAGGAACGATTCTGGTTGATTTTGCAGAAGCTTCATCAAGAATTAAAGACCCAACGGAGGTGCTCCGTTGAGTAAGTAATCTCTCAAAATTTCTCTCTGTACATGTAGCAATTGATCATCATTTTCTTGGATTCTTGCTCCCCTAAGTCTATAGAATGTTTCTGTATTGGTTTAGGGCGTGTTAGTGACAATTCGTGAAATGACCTTGATCATAGATGGCTTCGGTTAGGGCTAGTTATGGACCATTAACGAAAATAAACCATTGATTCTTGATGTATGCAACAAGACAAGTTGATTGGTGTACGAATTTGTGAGTTTTATTGAATTGTTAGAGCTGCTACAGTGCCTTCCTACCGGAGAAGATGACCAGAGCGTGGTGGCTCCAGCGTCTGTGTAATTCCCTCCACCTGAGTATCTAAAAGCCAGAAGCGTGCGTGTCAGTGTGAGAGTTGTTGGATCCATTGACTTGAGTTTAAAACGAGCGACCACGATTAGATCTTAGCTTAGTTGACTAATATGAGTGAAACAGTGAGTTTAATTAAGTAAAATTCTGATGTGGACCAGGGCCAAACTTCATTTTCACACCCCTTCACTAATAAGCCCAATGCGCATGACTAATAAAGTTGCTAATTGCACCACATGTTTTTCCTTTTCTTTTATTTTTCCATGTTTAATTGAGTTGCATTTTGATTCATGGAAAATACTTTAATGCATCCAAAAATCATGAAAAAAATATTTTTAGGTAGTTTAACATGTAAATTGATTTTACAAATTTTTAGTTCATTTTCCAGTTTAATCTTGAATTTTCTTTGGGAGGTATTTCTTATGAATTGGAAATTGCACAACACTTATTTAGGATTTCATTTCTTGATGAAATTTTTAGATAAATGCTTGGAATTTCTTTTACATATTCTTGATACATCAATTGATTTTGTGATATTTTTCTCCTTGATTTTTATCTCCATTTGAGTAGGTTTTTGGTTGAACCTTTAGAACCCTCCCATTTCACTAGTTCTTAGGACATCCCTAGAACTTTCCCCTCTGTTTGCCTAGTTAGGTTTAGAATTTTTCCCTAAAACTTTGACCCCTGGTTCCTAACACAAAAGGGGTCTCATAGGAATTTAATTAGAATATTTAGGATTATTTTACTATTTTTAGGGTATTTTAAACTTTAGGTCACCCTTATAGGACTTTCACCTCTACACTTGTGCTAGTTTGATCTTGTTTGAATTTTGTGCATTGTTTGAGCATACTATATTTGCATATCCATGTTGTAGACATAATAAGACATTTTTATGTTAAATTTTAGGCCTTGATCATGTTCATAACTTGTTTAAGTTTGGCCTCCCTTTAGACCTTTCATGTAGGTTTTTTTTATGTGTATATGATGAATGATCCCTACCTTTTGCATGATCCTCTTGCCATTTCTTGTGCATTCCTTCTCAATTGTGTTATGTACATCTTCTTCTCCTCATTCCTCTCTGTCCTATGACCTAAGGATCCCACTTGTGAGAGCCTAGTTCCTCCTTTGGAAGAACTAAAGGCATTCCATAAGTGGTCGAACCTTTGAGGATTACTTATGTGTTTTTACACATTGAATGTGATGAGTTTGGTTGAGTGTCATAGTGAGTTCCTTTGATTCTCACTTTTCTTCCCATCATCTTGTTGATCCTTTCCTATTCATGTTGTATGATTTGGTGCATTAGGATAGAAGTATGCATGTGTAGGCATTCTTTCTCTTTAGTCCATGTTTGCATTAAAGGTTGAGGTTTCCTCCCTTTGCTTGGATGTTGTTTTCTTTTTATGTTTGCTTGTTTGCATTAAAGGTTGAGGTGTCCTCCCTTTGCTTGTAATGTTGCATTGCATGTGCACTTATTCACATTCCCATTTCAATTCAAGTATTGTATGTTGTTGCTTTACTTTCCATTGCCATGTTCCCTTAGGTTCTCACTTCCTTGATTAATGATAGTGATGATAGACATTAGGTTGAATCCTTTGCATGATAATAAATAGGATAGAATTCCCTTATAAACTAAACTTTAGGACCATGATGCATGATAACTTTAGGGTTTTGATTTAGTCCCCTTTAGAGTCTTTCTTCTCTTCTCATCTTCAAATAATTCTAACACACCTAATAAAGGCTAATGAGTATTGTACGTTACGAGCCTTAAGCTACCTAGGAAATGGTTATTGAGGGGTTTCTTTTCAATAACCAGAATGTTTAATGTAGCACCCTTTGGGTGATATGCGACGCATTCACTCCTAGGTCATAGTCTCTAGTACAATATGAATTACAAACATTCATTCAAAACACTTCTCTAATAAAAAAACACCAGAACAAATGATCAAACTCATTTTGTCCCTTTGAGGCTCCTTTAATCAGAAAAACATTTTCATAAACAAGAGTGTTGTTAACTCTTAGTTCTACCGCAAACGGTAACGCCTAAGTCTCCAATGGTCGAGCTGCATACACCAAACTGCTAGAACTGTTTGTTAACCCTACTTAGATAAAACACATGAACAAACCTGGGTTCTCTTTAGCCCGAACTACGTTAGCTCTGATCTCTCATACCTGTTGAGAGTACGTAAGCACAAGATGCGATGTCTTGGCGAGCAACCTTTTCCCCTTCTCATCCGTAGTTAGCCGAACTACATTGACTCTGACTTTCCCATTGCACGAGGGAATACGTAGGCCCAGAGTTGCGATGCTCTGTCAAGTCACTTTTCTTTCCTTTTGTCTCAAACCCTTTAGTTAGATAGTTTAAACACACCCTTTTAGATAGACAACTAAGCATGGATCCTGTCGAGTATGACGGACGTGAGGGGTGCTAATACCTTCCCCTTGCGTAACCGACTCCTGAACCCGAGATTTGGTTGCAATGACCAATCTTATCTTGTTTCGCAGGTTTTCTCTGATCGTTTCCTTTCCCTCGTGTTGGGATAAATAAGGAATGGTGGCGACTCTTCTGTCTTTGCCGACACCTTTCTTCGCAGTAGCGACAATGTTCTCACCATGTGACTCTTTTTCTCACATCTGTGCTGCCTTTTCTCTTTCTAGACTGGTCGAAAACCTCTAACGCCTTCCAAGAAAGGCAAGAAGGATGCTCAAATTATCGTTGCCTCAGATGCTGATGAGTCTCCTGAGGAAATTCTCACAAAAAAGAGAAGAAAACCTGCGAAGGCATCTGAACCTGCTGGCCCACCTCCCTCGAAGGTGGGCCCACAATGTCAAAAGTGAGAGAAACCCCATCTCGAAAAGACACCTACTACAAGTGGTGTCGAAAGACAACCTTCCATGGTGGCCTCGAAACCAACTTCTGGTGACCAAGGGAGTGGCAACTCAAGTCCTGCTGCTGCACTTGCTTAGGTATGCACACCAGCTTTTTATTATGTTTTCATCTTTCACCCAACTTTTAGCCTTATTTTCTTCACTTATGTTGTCAAGCTGATACCATTATCCCCAACCCTCCACAGGCTTCAGGAAATTTTGCCACCATCCTCCTCAATAGCCAAGGTGAGCCAACTTATCATCCTTCTTCTGATATTGGCTCTGGTTTGAGTGAGGTTAATCAACTTATTCCTGCTACAGACAACATTCCTCCTCCGGTTCAAACCACCACCAAACACGCTCAGGATGATGGTTCTAATTCAAGAGATGAAGAGGCTTCAAGTCCACCACCTCTTCTTCAAGCTGAAGCCATGGTTACTGAAGAGGTGGTTGTCGAAAAAGCAAGCATTACTACAAATCAACCACCTAATAATAATCTTGGTCAAGCTGTTCATGAGGAAACAAGTGAACTACATCCTGAACCAGCTAACGACCATAATAACAATCCATCCCCAGTGATAGAGGTGAAACAATAGGGTTTGAAGGAGAAGGAGAAGAAGAAGAAGAAGAAGAAGAAGAAGAAGAAGGTCAAGAGGGGCCTGAAATTCACCAGACTTCTTCGCCTGTGGTGGATAAAACATCAGCTCCCATCCTAACTCCTGGAGACCCATTGGCGACACTCAAGTGGTCAAACCCTCGGGAGTATGCCAAACTAATCCTTGGACAAAAATGTGCTTCCTCTTCTGGCTCTTCGACTCCTTCTGGTCATCCAGCATCAGATGACTTTGTCAGTCCTATTCTCCAGTCTATCAAGAACAAATTCTTCAGGGGAGGCATCCACAACATCCTGGCTTCGGACCCAACTGCACGTCTCTTTCTAATGGACAACCTTAAGAAACTTGATCTTACAACTCTTAATCCAGAAACTTCTGGTTTTCTAATTGACTTAACTGTTGTGGTGGACTAACTATCTTCAGAGATCAAACTGCTCCCATTTATCCAGAAGACTATCATGGATACAGCAGCTCGTGAGAGTGCAGCTTGGACTGGTGCACAAGAATCAGAGACCAAGGTTGAGAGTCTGGAGGCTGCTCAAAAGCAGAGACAGAAAGAAATACCCTCCAACCAGAAGGACATTGAGGCCTAGAAGCAACAACTCAAGGAGCTTCAAACGCCAAAATTTCCAATGCTGAAAAATGCAACCATGAGTTACAGCACTTCGACGACCCTAAAATGGCCAAATAGCTAAAGAGTGCCAAAGACCTCATTGATGCAACTCAAAAGTTTGAAAAAGATCTTGCAACAGCTAGACTTAACAAATCTTTGTGTGTGGCTTGCCTCAGGAATCACATGGAAACCTTTGCTCAACTGAAGTCGAAGCTTCCCTTCTAATGTCTTCATGACCTCTGTTTGTAATATTGTTTAATCATCATTTATTTCTTGGCCTTTTCCGGCCTTTCTATGTAATGACAATCTTATGCTTCTGGAAATTTTTAATTAATCATTTGCACCACATTAATTATTTCGACTCACAATTTTATGGCACATATCATGATGTATTTTATCAATGGCCTTAATTTAGAGTCAACTTTGTAATTAAGGCCTTCTACCTCTTTTTTAGAAAACATACCATTTTTTGCTCTACTTAATGCTCCAACAGCATAAGCATCTAATTTTTACAACCATATTTATATCATAGCCTATCATGCCTACTCCCAAGGCCAATCCTTGTATCTCCACCGTTTGGCTAGCCAATCCAGATTAATTTTTTCCTCTATAAAATCCTCATTCCCTTGAGCCATGTCTTGTATTCATAAATGCAAGCATGAGTAACCCTTCAGGAAAATCAACCATCTAGGAGAATGTTGAAGAAGCCAAGAAACCTGTAGCGACCCAGAAGGCTAAGGAGACACAGAAAGCTGGAGCCTTCATTGGAGTGACTTCTCGTGCGAAGAAAAGCGAAACCAAGATGAAGATCCTCAAGAAAGGGCATTCCAGCACCACCAACTCTGATGATGAAGACTACATGGAATTCCTCAAGTCCATTGATTGGAGAGACTATAAATGATCTTTGATTGATTCACAGATCGTTGTATTGATCTATTTTCATTTGTACGCCATGTTAGCCTTATTTGGCCCATTTTGGCTTTCACGCCTTTCAATAAAACTTATGTTTTGATATGAACCTCTTGCAAGATAGGCCTATATTTTTTCAAATATTTTCCATTTACTTTCAAGATCCTTTTATCTTTGTCTATCTCTTCAACCTCATAAACCCCATTAGAGAATACTTGTATGACTTGAAATGGACCTTCCCATTTAGAAGACCATTTTCCTAATGTTCTATCTTTTCGATCCATAGGCAAGATCACTTTCCAAACCAAATCCCCACATGAAAAAGCTTTAGACTTAACCCTTTTGTTGTAGGATTCTTCGACCCTTTTCTTTTGTCTTCTTAGTAACTCTAAGGCCCTAAGCCTTTCTTCATTCAAATCCATTAATTATTCCATCGTCATTGCCCAATAAGATTCAGAAGAGATCTCATGATGTCTTTGAATTCTTACAGATTGCCAACATACCTCAACAGGCAATACTGCATCATGACTAAAGGTAAGTCGAAATGCAGTAGTATTAGTAGCCTCCTTATGGGAAGTTCGACATGCCCAAAGTACCTGGTCTAATGTCTTATGCCAATTCCTAGCCTTCTTTCCCACATACCTCTTAATAAGTCCAATCACCACCTTGTTGGCAACTTCGACTTGCTCATTCGCCTGGGCATAATAAGGCGTAGAAGTAAAAAGTTTGAAACCTATTTCTTTAGCAAGTTCCTGCATCTTTCGACTAGTAAACATTGATCCTTGATCTGTGGTAATTGTTTCTGGAATCCCAAATTTGTAGATAATGTGGTTTTGGATGAATTCGATAACATCTTCTTGACCTATATTTGTCAATGGTATTGCTTCAATCCATTTAGTGAAATAGTCAATCCTTACCAGAATATATCTTTGGTTCTTTGAAAATGCTGGTCGAATCTCTCCCACTATATCCAAAGCCCATCCTCTTAAAGACCATGGTTTCACTATGGAGTGCAATTCACTTGCAGGAATATGTTGTATTCCAGCATGCATCTGGCACCCTTGGCATATTCTATGCAATCTTTCAACATAGTAGGCCAGTACATGCCCTGTCGAAACAACAACCATTTCATTTTATGGCCAACTTGGTGTGCTCCACAGGCCCCATTATGGACTGTCGAAAGAGCCAAATATGCCTCTGTTTCATTGAGGCATTTCAACAAGACTCTCTCAGGGGTCTTCTTAAACAATTCATTACCCATAAGTATATAACTTAAGGCTTGATACCTGATTTTTTGCTCTATCGAAACCGTTGGATTTTGCAGGTACTCGACTATAGGCTTTCTCTAGTCTTTCTCTATTAGACCGTCTACAACAAAATTTGAAAATTTTCGCCATCTATGTACCAAAGCTTAGTTGTTTCTAAATCTGATGGGCACAATCCAACAGCCGCTACTTTCCCTCTTGCTTTAATTACTTCCTGAAAGTTATCCTTCGACACTTTGTATCCAGAAGCAATCTGAGCTAAGTCATTAGCAACTTGATTTTCTATTCTGGGTATATGTTGGATGGACACTACTTCAGATTTCTTTAATAGCCTATTTGCTATCACAAAGTATATAATGAGGTTTTCTCAAACACATTTATATTCCTTTGTGATTTTTTTTTACAACCAATTCTGAGTCACCCATTATTTCGATTCTAGTTGCCCCCAATTCTAACAAAATTTCAAAGGCCAACAATCAATGCTTCATATTCAGCCTCATTGTTAGAGCAAGGCCCTTCGACCTTGAATTTAATATTTGTTGGAATTTTTCCAGGAGAAATATGAATATGCCTACTCCAGTTCCATTTTTATGGCTTGATCCATCAAAGTATAACTTCCAAGATTGCAGTTCAACATAATTTAAATCATTGTCGTTTATAGAGTGGTCAACTATAAAATCTGCCACTATTTTCCCTTTCACAACCTTTAAAGGTTGATACGTTAAAGAATATTTTGTTAATACTAATGCCCATTTTCCAATTCGACTATGAAAAATAGGTTTAGATAACATATGTTTTATAACATCAAAATGAGACAAAACATACACATCAATAGACTTTATATATTTCTTTAATTTAGTACAAACAAGCATAAACATAACTTTTCAATCATGCTATACCTAGTTTCTGCATCATTTGAAACTCTACTAAGATAGTAAATGGCTCTTTCGACTCCATTTTCATCTTCTTGGGCCAACATGCTCCCTAATGTTTTATCTGACACAACGATATACAATCTCATACTTTTGATTCTACGAGGTGGTGACAGAATTGGAAGGTGACTGAGGTACTCCTTGATCTTGTCGAAGGCTTCCTGTTGTAATTGTCCCCACTCAAAACCATCTTTGTTGAAACGAAGCAATGGTGAAAAAGCTTGTGTTTTTCCATTCATGTTGGATATAAAACTTATTAAAAAGTTGCTCTTGCCTAATAATGACTGCAACTCCTTCTTGTTTGGTGGTGCTTTTGCTTCCATTATGGCTTTGGTTTTATTTTGATTTATTTCGATCCCTTTCTTGTGGACCACAAAGCCTAGAAAATCTCCTGCCTGTACACAGAAAGCACATTTAAGAGGATTCATTTTAAGACCATATTTTCTCATCCTTAAGATGGACTGTCGAAGATGGTCAATATGACTCTTCCCAGAAATAGACTTTATAACAATATCATCAATGTAAATTTGCATGAAAGTTTCTATAAAATCATGGAAGATTGAATTCATCGCCCTTTGATAAGTGACACCAGCATTTTTAAGACCAAAAGGCATCACTATCCATTCATAAGTGCCTAAAGCTCCAAGACATCTAAAAGCAGTTTTAGGAATATCTTCCTCAGCAATGAATATTTGGTTATAACCAGAATATCCATCTAACATGCTAAGGTATTCATGTCCTACTGCAGAATCTACTAACATTTCTGCTACTGGCATTGAATACTCGTCTTTTGGGGTTGCAGCATTTAAATCTCTGAAATCTATGCAAACCCTTAAAGAACCATTCTTTTTATAACAGGCACTATATTAGCCAACCATTCGACATACCTGGCAGTGCGAATGAATTTGCAGCGAAGCAGTCGTTCGACCTCCTCTTTAATCTTTGAGAGTATCTTTGGTGCGAACCGTCTTGGACCTTGCTTGACTGGTTTTCTCCCAGGTGTCATAGGCAATCTATGTTCAACCAACTCCCTGCCCAAACTAGGCATTTCATCATAATCCCAGGCGAAGCAATCCTTGAATTCTTTCAACAATTGAACCACTTCAAATTTTAATTGGGGGTTTAAATTGGCACTGATGTAAGTAGGCCTTTTGATTCCCCCTCCCCCCCCCACTGAGATCAACTTCTTCCAAAGAATCTTGTGCTAGCATTTTGACATTATTCGCCAGCGGATCTTTCTCTAACCCCAAAGGCTCATCCTCATAAATGGCGTCAAACCTCTGGTTTTATTATCCATTTTGGACCTTATCCGGTGGTTTTGAGTCGAAGTCCCTACCAGTACCTTCTTGGTGAAATTCAAAAATGGCTTCGCCAGCCATGTGGTCGTTAGCAGCTTCCAAAACCGCTTGTAATTTTGTTTCAGCCACATAGGCTAAAATTCTCTTTAATGCTTCAAATTCAGTCATGGTCATTGAATTCACTTCCCCGCCCTATGGGGTCTACTGGAGGCAAGCCTAAACATGGAAGCCTTCCTCCTGGTGTCTCACTGTCCCATCTAAAACCTTCGACAGGATGTAAATACAACGAATCGAATGTCCCTTCGTCTAGAGTGAACTCAAAATCTACTAGAGGACACGGACCGATGTTCGCCAAGTGCTTATCAAACTGACTCCTATCAACATGATTGATAGGGATTTTAAAGTATCCTTGATCAGCTTCAATGTTTTCCACTATACCATTTGGCCTTCAAATGGTAATTCTCTGATGCATTGAAGAAGGCACAACACTGTTGTAACCCAAAATTTGACTAACCCTTTTTCTTGTTTGGCTTATGTTTCATTGCATTTTAGCATCTTGCATCTTGCATACCATTGTTCTTACAGGGGATCAAGTGATTGTTTGTGTGTCATCCAAGAGGAGAGTCTTATTGGCTTCAAGCTCAAGCAAAGGCATTGGTAGAGGTCATTAACTGTGTGGCATCATTATGGAGTTGTCCAAGCTCCTTGAGAGGAGAGATGTGCTACAGCTCCTTGTTTGAGAATCATCAGAGGACTTTGTCAAGAGATCATGAGGTCTTATCATTGTTGTGAGCATGAGATAGAGGTTTTTTGAGTACCTTAGAGGCTATTGTAGAGTGAGAATGGTCATTCAGTTCATCTGCAAAAGGGTTAGGCAAAAGAGCATGAAATTAGGGTTTCACATATAATCAGTCAAGACTTGTTATTGGAGCAAAACTTGTTTCCATGATCATCCATATGTCCCAAGGTGTTTGGAAGTAGAAGATTGATCATCAATTTCAACCAGAAGAGCTTTAATTGGTTAGTCAATTGCAAATCAGGAGATTTGGGGGAAAAGTCAACTATGTAGAGAAAAAGTCAACTCCTGACCTTTTTAGGTCAAAATCATGTTCCTCAACTTCAATATGACCAATGGGTAAAATTTGACCGAGAAATGTCAAGGGAATCATGAAAAATCAAGAAATGTTGAAACTTACCATTTTGGGAAAATTAGGGTTTTAGAAACTTGCTATTTATGGAAAGTTTCATGTGTAAACCAACCACTTTCCAAGCCATTTTTCCTCATGATCAAGGTTTCAAATGAGCTTTTGTCCAATATCAAACTTGTTCCTCATATTCTGAGCTTTCTTTTGAGTACCAATTCTTTATCATGTGATACTTGAAGCTCAAGTTATGATGATTCAAAGTTAGGGTTTTCAATGATCTCAAAATTAGCAAGTTTGGACAGATTTTTGGACCAACTTTCCAAGCTAATTTTCATCAAGTTCTTGTTGTCAAATGGGATTTTGTCCCACATGAAAGTTTTAGATCTTGTTCCAAGCTTTCCAACCATTACTAGAAGTCTCTCATGTGATGTTTAAAGCTCAATATATGAAGGTTCAAAGTTGGGGTTTCAAGTGGATCAAACTCATAACTTAGAAATTTTTCTAAGTTATTGCAAGACATATTTCATAACGTGGTTTTTAAGTTAAATTTTCATGATATTCCAAGCTCCAATTCAACTTCCTTCAAACATAAAAGTTGTAGACCCTCTTTCAATCTTTCCACTCATGGCTAAAACACACCATTTCATTCATTATAATGCAAGTTATGGTTGAACAAAGTAAGACACTTCAAGATTGTTGGATTCAATAACTTAGTGTTTTTCTAGTCTCCCACGAATCATTTTCATATGCCAATGTTCAACCTCATTTTTTAGTGATCTCCAAGCCTTAAAGGGAGAGATTGTCTACATGGAACTTGTTCATTGTAATCTCATGTTTCTAACAAGCCTAGGTTGTATTCACTTGGACAAGAATCCTATAAGTTATGATGGAGGGAAGTTGGTTGTTTCGACATATCTTTGAGAAAGTTTGAATTTGAATTCCATAAGCTCTATTTCCTTTGCTCCCTCACATGCGTACTCTCTCTTTTCCTTTACTCAAAATGGCCAAACCACGGTTGTCCCATGCAAGCACCCTATCCTTGCAAGCTTGCCAAAAGTGTCTTTCTTGCAGCTGGCCCAAAGAATTGGCTGCACCTCTCCACATCATGGCCAGAAAAAGTGTACCAAAATGCACAAACCCTTGGCTGCAACAAAAAGAGAAACAACACAAGTTTGCACTAAAAAATCATGAACCCCCTAATATGCCCTTCCAACGGACTTTCCTTCACTCCTTTTGCCCTAGCTTCACTCTAAGGATATATATGTGATTATCATGCTCCTCTTTTAGGGTTAGAGGCGGCCAGAATATACATGCTCATTTCTGTTCTTTGCTTGGCAATTTTTTTGGAGAGCTGTGAATACATCTTGCTTCCTTCTCAACTCTGCTGGTTTATCATTCTTCCTTGGAGCTCAAAGAGTGAGGTCTTGGACTTTTTCTTGCTTTGGACATGGATGAAGGTAGTGGACCATTCTCCAATAGGTGAGAGCCTTTGAACTTTCTTTCCATTTCTCCTATCTATTTTCAAATGATTAAAAATGTGAAAATCATATCCATGCTTGGTATTTGAAGTCCTTGAGGGTAGTATCTTGTTTCTGTTTGACTTTGGTTTGAGTTGTATGGTGAGAGTTAACTTGAACTCGTAATCTTTAAGCTCGTTTTTCTATACCCTAAAGCACTCTATATTGGTTGTAGTTGGCATAAGAGTGATCCATGTATTTTGGAGATCATTTTTGGTCTTTACATTTTTGCGAATCATTGAGGCAGTTGAGAGATATTAGGGTTGAGATTTGTTGATTCCATGTGTGAATCTGGTTTGGATGGCCTAGTTTTTGATCGCGATAACCTGAAGAAGATGATGAGGTGGCTGAGTGTTTGCTTGCATGGCTGTTTCACGTTGAGTTTGAGGATGACGCGTTTAAATGAAATGCCGCGTTTCATCAAAGGGGTTATTTTGTTTTGTTTTACTGGCTTGCTTAAATGATGGGCCTCGCGTTTTATTATTCGCACCCCATTGCTTTGGGGCCCAAGGCGCGTATACAGGATTTCAGTTCAAGCTGATATTGCTTTTGCACCCCTTTCCATTTCTATTTTCTTTTTATTTCTTTTTTCTTGCATTTTCTATTTAAATCATTTTAAAATAGCTCTGATTTTAATAAAAAAATCCCAAAAATATTTTCCTAACAGATTAATGTGTTATTTATTTTTTCCAATTTTATTTTATGTTTTTCACTTAATTTTATTATTTTATTTGAATTTTACAAATTGAAGGGATTTATGGTGTGCACCTTGTGATGTCTTGTTCATTTGGACCTCAATCATTTATCCCCTATGACCATGGCTTCTCCCTCACTTAGGTGAGGCATTGAGGCATCTTTGAGGGTGACTTTGGTCCATGATTGATTATTTTACGATTGATTTTGAATTGGTTTTTCATGTCCCTCGATAAGGTGGAACACCATACCTTCTAGGAATTATCTGGTGGTGCCTTGAGTGGAATTTGACCATGAGTATTTGCTTTCTATTTTATGCTTGATCAAGCTTGCTTTGACATTTTATTTGAGATTTATTGGTCATGTCTTCTATTTTTCATAGTTGCTTCAAGTTCAAGTTTTCTTTTGGCATGTTTACAAACTAGTTTGACCTAAAACTTTGGGATATGATCAAGAGTGATCCCACATGCACCTTTTGAGCTTTGTTGATTCATTTTAACATACTTGAGGTGCTGTTTCATCTTTTCATGGGTCATTTGAGTGTGTAACTTGCATCACAAGTCACCTTGGAATCATGCTTCTCCACTTGTCTTAAGTGTTGAAATTGTGTTAGGACTTTGGTTCTTTCACTTCATATGTTCTTGCTTATGCTTTGCCTCTTGTTTTATGTTTGAATTGGGATCATTTCCATTATTATTCACTTCCGCCCCATGGGATTTAGACACTTGTTCATGATAATTTGATGCTTATGCTTGCATTTTGAGTTTATCATGAACATTGGTGTTGGTTTTGCATTGTTTGTTTGCCTTGTTTTACTTGAGTTTCAAAGAATTGTATGGTTGAGATGTGCTTGTGGTGGTGGCTGCCCCACACTTTTTTCCTCCCTCTTTTCTTTATGTGTGCATCTTAGGATAGCATCCTTCTCTCTTGATGATTGATGGTATATGGTTGTAGGAGTTTACTTCTCCCATTTCATCTCATCCTTTTGGACTTGTTTAAGTCCTTTTGTTTAAGCTTTTTGCTTCATCTTTATTGCGTCATTTGTATTTGCATTTCTCCTTTGCATCTCATATCTCTTGTTTGCATTGCATTTGACTTGTTTAAGTCAATTTCTTTTCATTTTTCATCTGTAAGTGAGTTATCTATTGTTTACTTGGCCTCTTGCCATGATCCTCTTAGGATTCCTAGTCCCTCTGTTTAAGATGGGAGTAGGAGAGACATTAGGTGTTCAATCCTATGCATGATAATATTAGGATAGTTCTTCCCCCTTTTATCCCAACTTTAGGAGCATTGTGTATGACAACATTAGGGTCCAGTTTCCCCTTAGTGTGTGTCTTTCTCTTCTCATCTCCTAAACATTTCAAAACACCTAATAAAGGATAACATGTGTTGTACGCTATGAGCCTTAATTAATCGAGGAATGATGGTTGATGGGTTTCCTCTCAACTGTCTAGAGTGTTTAGCGTATTCCCTTTGGGCGATATGCGACGCATTCACTCCCAAGTCATAGTCTTTAGTGTAACATGAGTTACAAAGCTAACTCAATTCACTTCTTGTTTAAAAAACACAAAAAACAAAAACATCAAAACCTTTTTTATCCTTCGGGATTAATTGAAAACCATTTTCAGAAAGAGTGTGTTAACTCTTTGTTCTACCGCAAACAGGTAACGCCTAAGTCTCCAATGGTCGAGCAGCAATACACCTAACTGCTAGAATGAAGGTTTAACCCTACTCAGTTAAAATACTTGAACCAACCTGTGGTCGTGTCATCCCGAACTACGTTCCCTCTGATTTTGCGTACCAGACGAAGATACGTAGGCACAAGACAACAATGTCTTGGCGAGCAACCTTCCCCACCTTCACCCGTAGTTTCCCGAACTACGTTGACTCTGACTTTCCCATTACACGAGGGAATACATAGGCATAGGGCGGTGATATCCTATCGAGTCAGTTCTTTCTGTTTAGCATTAGCAGCTTGTAGCTTAGATAGTTTAACACCCTTTTAGATAGACAACAAGCGTGAATCCCGTTGAGTACAACGGACGTGAGGGGTGCTCATACCTTCCCCTTGCGTAACCGACTCCCGAACCCAAGATTTGGTTGCGATGACCTTTCTTTTCCCTTTTTCATAGGTTTTCTCTTATCGTTTCCTTTCCCTCTCTTTGGGATAAATAACGAACGGTGGCGACTCTTCTGTCTTCCGCCGGCATTTTTTTGCAGTAGCGACAAGCACCTATGCCATGAATCCACTTTTTTCCCAGGAGCAGATTATAAATTGCTCTACTTTCGACAACCATGAAAAATGTGGGTCTAGTGATAGTTCTCACAGTAATATCAACTTAGATTACCCCTAAAATGGAGCCCATTTTCCCTTCATAGTTCAACAAAACCATGTTGTGGGGCTTGGTATCATCGTCACACTTCCCAATCTTACTTAGTAGAAACCGGGGCATCAAATTCACAGTTGCACCACAATCCACCAATATTTTGTTGACAGGTACATTCTTCACTTTTCCAGTAATGTAAAGAGGCTTTAAATGACCCTTCAGAACCTCTGTGGGGAGTTCAAAAAAGGCGTTTTGCTCCTCTACGCACTCATTGTTCATTATATAATAACACATAGGTTTGTATGCAAACATTTCCATCTCAGTATTCTAATCGAAATCTTCAACTTCTGTCACTTGGCCAAATTCTTTGGGCATGACAGATATAACATTCACTATGATGTCTAGGGAAGTTGTTGATTCGCTGTCGAAGTTATCAGTCATATTCTCATCATCTACGACTTCTCTTTCTGGCTGGTACCTTTGAACCTCAAAAAACTTTCGCCTTATAGGCATTTTCTCAGCTATTCCCACGTGATTTCCCACAATGGTACTTGACTCTCCTTGTCTTGGCACTTGAGCTTCCCTGAGGGCCTTTCGCCTTCGTTGTTCTATTTTCCACTATGACCTAGTCATAGGGTTCTTACCCTTGTAGTTCTGAGAGATATATGCTGACTTATTGGTTGTATGGTTTTCCTTTCGATATTCAAAAGAAGAACCCCTTTCTATGTCAAATTTCTGCCATTTCTTTTGCCCTCTCCCTTCGACAAGTTTTATCCAGCTTCCTATTGGTATATTTCCAGCTGGTTTAAATGTGTTTGTCCTCGCTTGGGTTTTCACCCCTGTCGAGGATCTTCTGGGAGCAAAACCTCTTGGGCCCTGGTTTACTTTCTGCCCCCAGTTTCCATTGGCTTTTCTGATTCATTTCAGATTCTAAGCAGCTTTTTCATCAAAAATGGCGCTCCACCTAGGACACAACATCACTCCTGATCCATTCTTTTGACAACGGTGCAGAAAATCAACAATGGTTTCCTCCTGCTTGGGGTACACCACTTTGCTACGTTCTTCTTATTCTTTTGCCTCACTCTTCTCTTCAACCTTTCGATCTGTGATCTCGACCATGTTGATACCAACCTTATCTTCCAGCTTCATCTTAGAAAAGTGAGCCTCCAAATTTTCAGTGGTCTTCTTCATATGCTTACCGTCCATTTCCTTTGTTACCTTCTGCCAGGTAGAATCTTCAGCTTCGACCACCGTTTCAGCATTAAACCTTTCAATGTTATAAGATGTTTTGAAGTATTTTTCTTCTGCCATGCATATCCAATTCTCTAGTAAGTAACCATCCATCTCCATCATTTCTCCTACCAACATCATGTTGTTCCCCATTTCTCTGGCGACTTCGATTTTGGAGACGTTTCTTCCCAGAGCTTCATTGGTGCTGATACTACCTGAGCTAGCATCAGATTGCTCACTTAATTCAACCATGTTAATGCCCTCAGTAGCATTCATTTTCAGTCCTCTTAGTGCCATGTCTACTCCCTTGGCAGCTCTATCCAGCTCAACAAACTTATCTGCCGTTTTCTTGGTTATCAATACAAAACCACTATCATCGGCACTTCTTCCACTTGGACTGTCTACAGTCTTGTTAAATCCTTTAAAAGCTTCATCTCTCAGTTTGTGTTTTTCATTTTCGTCTAAGCACTCGGTTGCTTTGACCATTACAGGCTTTGTGGCAAAATCTTCAATAATTTCCACCATGTTAACTGAAAAGTTGAAACCTTTAATGGCTTCGACCATCTGGACCTCCTCAGGCTCTGCATAGTGAGCCTCTGCACTTTGCAATGGGTCAGAGTCAATCTTCATTTGGGATTTTCCCTCAAACTTCATCCTTCCTTCTTGGATAACACCTTGCACCAAATCCCTGAAAAGAAAACATTGAGAAGTTTTATGACCCAAAAAATTGTGGTACTTACAAAAGCCTCTTTTCTTTCTTTGTTCTAAAGGTGGTACTTTAGCACCAGCAGACACTATTATTTTCCCATCCTTAACTAACAAATCAAATATTGTCACATTTAGTAACGTCGAAAGTATATGTTTTCTTAGGAAATTTTTCATTAGATTCAGAAGGATTTTTTCCATTTGAAGGAGCTAATAATTTACAAGTATAAGGTGAACCTTACTTTAATTCAACAACATCAACCTCATTTTCATCGAAATAAGGTGTTTCATCATATAGATTCTTCATATCCTCATTACATTCGACAAAAGCTACTTTTTTACCCTTGTTGAATCTAGCTTTCTCTTCTCTTAGCCTTTCCAGTTGTCGAACCCTATCAGCTAACTGAGCCATGTCTCTGAGATACTAGGTATCCAACTTCTTCCTAATGGAATAATCGAGACCCCAGCAGCCATTTCAACCAATTCATGTTCTGATACTTATGTGAAGCACCTAGCTTTAATAAGTTGAAACCTATTTAGGTACTCATCAATTGGCTCAGTGACTTCGCATTTGATACTAACCAATTCTTTCAGGCTGATCTTGGTTTATCCCATGTAGAACTGTTCGTGAAACAAACGTTCTAATTGGGCCCAATTATGGACTGAATTAGGAGGCAAAGTGATAAACCACGTAAAAGCATTTTTTTGTGAGAGAACTTGGGAAATATTTGATCCTAAGGCTTTTGTCACCTGTTATCTCTCCTGCTTCAATCATATACCTAGCCATGTGTTTGACGGTCGATTCAATAGTATCTCTTGAAAACTTACTGAACTTTGGAACCTTCGTCCTAGGGGGTAACTCATACTGAAGAATATAATCCATTATGGGCGAAGTATAATTTGGCCTTGTGAAGCCAAAGTTTACGCCATTTCTAGTCATTATTCTTTCGACCATGGCTGCAAGGTTATTTTCGTCTGCTGCATCTTGGTGTTGAACTTGTCTAAGTATTTGGTCAATACTTTGATTCCTGTTCACCATGACTATTCATGGTTCTTCCTCCATATGGACCGGTATCTGGTTCCTTTGTGGTTCAACTCTGAAAGGTTCCCCATTTTTTTATCTTTTATGTTCACCTCAGGTACGTTTTGTGGTTGATACCGTGGAATATTCTCACCAATAGTTTCTCTTCGATCTAATGCTGGTACTCCCATAAAATCAGCCATACGTGCTAATTGTGTCGCCAATTGCCGGTTGGTTTGGGTAGTATTCTGAATTAAGGGCTAGAAAGCTTCTCCCATTGTCTGAGACAATGTGTGTATCATTTGCATATTACTTTCATCCATTTGTTGTCTCAAACAGTTCATGGAAGTATTTGTAAGACTGGATGCTTGCACAGAGTAACCAACACCTATGCTTTGGTTGTCCTGACCCTCTGCTCCAGATTTTGGCGCTGGCGAAGACATTACATTCTCTGAAAATATGGGTGGAGCGTTCTGCAGATTTTGCATCATTGACGTAGGCATGCCATAAGATGGGTTCCTTGGAAATGATTGTGAGAAACCTGGAGGAGGGAACTGCCTATATACTGCACTTCCTCCTGGAGGTGTTGGTACATTAGGACTTTGTGGTCCTACATATTCCAACACAGGTTGAGTGTATGTTCTTACACATGTTGATCCTGGACCGACCATTGACTGCATTTGTTCAGACACAACTACTGGTGGTGGCGTCTGTCCTCCTGTCGAAGAAACTGGAGACAACGTACTTTGAGACCTCATGCTACTTGACTGAGTATTTGAAACACTTCCTTGAGGATCAACTTGTTGACTAGCATTTGTAGCCATTCTCTTAGTGTATCTTCCCTTTGGTACTCCTTCATGTGTTGTGGCTAACTTCCCACTCCTCAATAACATATAACGAAGTATTGTGCCAAAAGACAAATATGATTAATGTAAACTTTTTAGAATACTTAGCACTGGGTCCCACCAGCTGTGCCAATTTGTTTACTGTGAAATTTGGTAAACAACCGTTGGTCTATCAATCTTGGGTATAGTAGCACCCCAAAATTTTCCCTTCCGTTTTAACCTTAGATGGCTTTTGTTCCTCTGCATTTTTGTATTTCCGTATATCATAGCATTTGTTCTTGAGGAAGGGGATCAAATTTTTCCTGTGGCTCAGAGTTCGCTTTTATTGCAAGAATCCAGACAGCGAGCATCAGGGGATCCAACAT
The DNA here is from genome assembly GCA_963859935.3 of Lathyrus sativus. NCBI lineage: Eukaryota > Viridiplantae > Streptophyta > Magnoliopsida > Fabales > Fabaceae > Lathyrus > Lathyrus sativus. Next base: position 352,722,564 of record OZ012739.1, on the reverse strand, counting down.
TTCTTTTTCCCGGCGATCGAGCGATCGATTTTATTTTATTTTTTAGGATATTTTCAGCTCAGGAGGCAACACTCAAGCTATCTCAAGCATTCTCACGGTTATAATATTCAAGGGTAAGTTTTAGAGGCTAGACAGGGCTTAGAACGGATGAAAACGGGCGAATGTGCACTTTCCCTCCAAAAGGCGCCAAAATTCAAATTTTCAAGGTGTTAACCGATTAACCAAAATGGTTAACCGGTTAACCAAAGCAAAATCAGAACAAATTTGAATTATTAAAGGTGTTAATCGATTAACCCAGATTGTTAACCGATTAACCGAGGCAAATTTTGCCTCTGCACATGAATTTTCAAAGGCAGCCACTTTAGGGTCCATTTTGATCAATTATGAATTTGATTTTACACCAGAAGGATCTAGAACCACTTTGAATTTTGATTAGTTTCAAAATTAATTGAAATTCCCTCCAAATGCCCATTCCTAATCCCATTCCAATTTTCATAACCACACTCCAAACCACCATTCTACTCCTAACCTAGAGCATATTTAAATGAATTTGCTCCAAACCTCACACAATGGATCCTCATAATTCCATTTCACTTTCAGAATTCCCTCTCACCCTTGAATTTTGCTCTCAACTTTTTTCACTCCCAAAACCTCCATTAGAGCTCTCACCTTGAATTCTTTGATTCTTCATTGGAATCATTGAATTCTAGAGCTAAACCTTCATCCTTAATCCTTATTATCTCCAATTCTCCATTCAATTTTTGTGCTAGTGTGGATCTGAACTTGGAAGTTGATTTGGAAGAGCTTATTTGGATCAGTTTTGCTTAATTTTGGTGGATCTTCACTTTTACAACAAGAAATCGCTTGGATCTTGAAGAATCTCTGGGTTTCTTGCTTGGATCTACTCATTTCAAGTGAATCAACACTCACCAAAGCAAATCTCCGCTTTGTAGGTTGGAAATTCTAGATCTGATTCCGTTTGTGAGCTTATTTGCATAATCATCATGTTGATCTTCATTTTTGATTGATTTAGTTGATTTTGATCTATGTGAATTGTGATATTCATGTTTGAATGTGTTTACATGTTGTTGGATCACTGATTTTTGGTGTTAAATTCGTGCATAATTGATTACAAGATCATTTGGATGATTGCATAAATGATTAATTGTTGAAAATGCTTTTGAGATGTTGTTTTTCTGCTTCAGGTACAGTTTTAATCGGTTAACCAGTTGCAGTACAAACTGGTTAATCGATTAACCAGTGCGAATTTCAGAAATTTTTTAATGGTTAATCGGTTAACCAATAGTGTTAATCGATTAACACTGAACCAGAATGCCATATTTGCTTATTTTCAAGCATGTTTTTGTTGCTTCTCACTTTGAATCTTCATGGATCAATATGATGCATTTGAGTGAGATGTTTTGGACGTGTTCCACTGTTTGTCATTGTTTAATCTCGATTCTTTGACATGTGTCACTCGGTTTCTGCTTGAATGCATACTTTGTGGAGGTTGTTCAAGTGATGATCATTTTCTTTGCTTGAGTTTGAAGAATTGCTTGGTTGAGATGTGCTTGTGGTGGCTGTTGTCCCACCCTTTACCTCCCACTTTTCTTTGATGATTGATGGTAATGGTATAGGAGTTTACTGCTCCCATTTCATCTCATCCTCGCATCTTTTGTGTTTGCATATCGTGTTGCATTTTACCTTTCTTTTCTTTCTATTTGTGATTGAATTGCTTTGTGTTTTCTTGGTCTTTTGCCATGATCCCTTAGAATTCCTAGTCCCCCCGTTTAGGATGGTAGTAGGAGAGACATTAGGTGTTCAATCCAAGCATGCTAACATTAGGGTAGATTTCCCTATTTTAATCCCAACTTTAGGAACACTTAGTATGAAAACATTAGGGCCGAGTTTCCCTTAGACCTTCCGTGCGTCTCTCTTCTCATCTCAAAACTTTCTAACTCATCTAATAAATACGATGAATGTTGTACACTACGAGCCTTAAGCACATGGGAAATGATGAGTGAGGGGTCTCCTCTTGCTTGTCTAGAGTGTTTAGTGTACGTCCCGTTTGGGGGCGATATGCGACGCATTCGTTCCTATGTCATAGTCTTTAGTGCAACGTGAATCACAAATCAAACTAACTCACTTCACTAAAAAACATAAACAAAACATCAAACATTTTTCCTTCGGGATTAATTGAAAATCATTTTCACAAAGAGTGTGTTAAGTCTTAGTTCTACCGCAAACATGCACCGTCCCTAACTGCTAGAACGAAGGTTTAACCCTACTCAGTTAAAACACTTAACCAACCAGTGGTTTCGTAGCCCGAACTACGTTTGCTCTGATTTTTCATACCTGATGAGGATACGTAGGCACAAGACGGCGATGTCTTGGCGAGCAACATCCCCCCTTCACCCGTAGTTTTTCGAACTACGTTGACTCTGACTTTCCCATTGCACGAGGGAATATGTAGGCAAAGAGCGACGATGCTCTATTGAGTCTCTTTTCTTTTCTTTTGTCCCCGTGAGCCTGTAGCTTAGATAGATAAACACACCCTTTTAGATAGACAACAAGTGTAGATCCCGTTGAGTACAACGGACGTGAGGGGTGCTCATACCTTCCCCTTGCATTAACCGACTCCTGAACCCAAGATTTGGTTGGGATGACCTGTCTTTTCGCTTTTCATAGGTTTTATTTGATCGTTTCCTTTCCCTTTCATTAGGATAAATAACGAACGGTGGCGACTCTTCTATTTTTCCGTCGGGTGTTTTTTCGCAGTTGCGACAGCTGGGACTCTGCTAGGGACTGTGATGGTTCCCTATGCGAGTCAATCCTAGCGCTTGTCTGTTGTGTGTCTATGGGTGTTTACTTTTGTATAGTTATTTTAATTTATGTACATTATCTGTTGTATATTATTGAATCTGCATTTTGTTATCATATTATGTTGCTGCTGTGTGTCGCACCTCGAAAATTCATTTCGAACATACGACCCTCGCGCAAAAGGCGCGGAAATGCGGTTCGACAGAGTCGCTACCGAACTTTATTTTTCCCGAATAGACGGGAGAGGAAAATATCGAGAAAACCTCTTAAAACGCAAAAGGAACACGGCCGTTAAAACCAAATGTTCCTGGGTTCGGGAGTCGGTTACGTGAGGGGAAGGTATTAGCACCCCTCACGCCCGTCGTACTCGACGGGAACCTCTTAATTCGAGTTGTGATGGATGTTAGCTAAGCTTAATTCTTCTCTTCTCACTACTAAATGTTGAAGGACACTATAAAGGGATAAAGACACTAGGGGAAAGGGGATGGTTAGAGGATAGGGTGCTCGCCAAGGATTGGGGCCCTTGTTCCTACGTATGCTCATTCGGACGAGAATGAGAAATCAGAGCGTCGTAGTTCGACTACGGGAAAGGATGGGGGAAAGTGGAAGATGGAGGGGACTATGCTCGCCAAGATCATCGCGATCTTGTGCCTACGTATCTTACATTCAAGAGTGAATGAAGAATCAGAGCGTTTGTAGTTCGTGGTAACGCCCACGAAAGAAACAGGTTTGAATTGGGTTTGTAGTGGGTATGGATGACGATTACTTGAAGCTTAAGAAAGACTTCTCGGACCCAAATAATTGAGAGAGTGAACCAAAGACATGGAACTCTCTCTTTTTCATCTTGAAGATTAGGTTATGTTTGAAAGGGTGAAGTTGAATTGATGACGATTACTTGAAGCTTAAGAAATACTTCTCGGACCCAAGTAATCGGGAGAGCGAACCAAAGACTTGGAACTCTCTCTCTTTCATTGAAAAAGAAGGTTGTTTGAATGATTGAGGTTGGTCGGATGACGACTATTTGAAGCTTAAGAAAGGCTTCTCGGACCGAAGTAGTCGGGAGAGCGAACCGAAGACTTGGAACCCTCTTTTTTTCATCGTGAAAAGAAAGTTGTTTGAGTTTGAAATAGAATTTGAGTAATTGGATGATGGTTGAACATTGTCGAGTTGTTAATGTTATTTAAAGGCGTCAATTGCTCACACACGAATAAGATAACTCGCATCCAAACAACCGAAAGCAAGATCAAAGACTTGAACCTACTCTTTACACCTTGAAAAGAATTGAATAGTTATTATTTGATTGATAGTTTATTACGAAAATTCGCTTGACGTTAGATCAAGGGTTTGACTTATTATCGCGTGCAAAGCGTGTAATGGATATGGTTTGAGAAACAAGACCGACTTGACTTACGCATCAAGGGTCGAATTGTCTGCAATAGGTTGATGGCAAATGCGTATGAGCATTCGACTTACAAGGGTTTAAAAATGGCTTGATGAGGAATCGAGAATTAGTTTGAAAATAGTTTGATCCGCTCTAGTCCCTATGGGTGCTCCTAGGAGATAAACTAATAATCAAAGAAATACGAAACATACATCGGAATCGGAAAGGGGTACATGTAAGTTACACGGGATTGCACGAAATAAAGGGGTCTCATTGTCAGGTAGCCCAAGAGAAAGCCGTGTGTGTGCATTTGTGTCCTAAACTACGCCTTGAGCAAAGTCGGGCACGACTTAAACTTAAGATACCTGCAAATAACCAATGATACAACAGTCCACCAATTTGGGTTTTAGGATTTCGATAGTTTATTATGTGTTTTCGATTATGGGTGACTAAGAATGATTAATGAATATGACAATATGAATATAGCGAGATAATATAACAATAATATCCACAATAATATTTAACGAAAATTAAAGTTGTTGGTTAGTTTAGTGAATCGAATCGGGACACGAGAGAATAAGATCTCGTCTTAATCGCAAACATAATGCCGATTAATCAAAGGTAGCCTATCACGATCCCAAAGTACGGAAAATGACCCCAATGGTCATTCACCATAGATTTGAAATCGAGAAGGTTATCAACTTCGATACGCGACGCTTACGAATAAAAAACTTCATTGATCCAAAAATCGAAATAAAATCGGAGAAAGAAAGTGGTCTCGGATCCTTTGTTTCACGTCAATAATTTGACGGTTAAACGTTGGTAATCTCGTCATCGACCCAAAAAAATAATGAAAATGGAATAAAATATTCAATAATAAATGATAAAGAAAATATTTATAATATTTCTAAAAAGGTTATATTAGAAAAGATATATATACAAGTTTAGAAACTAAAATAAATATACAAAAGTTAAATTGCAGCTCTTGACAAAATTATTTAAAATATCATGATAACTTCATACTAAAACTTGTTAAAAGAAATTTTTAAAAGAAAAAGAAAGGGGGCTGTTAAAACAGAGTGTGTGAATATGAATGAGCATCATATGGGCTCACAGGCCCATTAGCTCAAGAATATGGTAAAAACGTGATACAAAAAAAACACCATGGGCCTAACGATAAACCCGATACACTCTACTTCACTCATGTGTTGAGAAAAAAACCTTTTAATCGCACGACTCACAATCATCAGATGAAATAAACAACGTTTACTTGCTATTATTCTTCTTAAACTCAATGAGAAAGAAATGAGTCATGGTAAAAAACAAAAAGATCGGAGCGAATCAGAGAAAGGATCAACGCGTTCTACTCCTCTCCTTTTACTCAATATTTCTTATTTTTCTCACTCTTCTTTGGATTCTGGCTTCTGTTTGGTGATTTTACGGGTTTGAACTTGTTGTTGAAAATTGGAATGGGTTATGTATTGAAGGAGAAGGGTTGAAGATGAGTATGAGGTTTTTCGGATTTGGGGAGGAAGAAAAGGTTATGGGTACTGTTTGGGGTCTGTTGAGGGTTCAAGCTATTTGTTAATGGAGTTTATGGAAGGTGAGGCGTGCGATTATTTTCTGGATTGTTATCAGTGAGAATGGATTAATGTTACAGATTTCATTTGGATGTTGTTGATGAGTTGTTAAAGAAAAGGGTTTCTGGGTGAGAATCCGAAGGTTAATGGAGGAAGAGATTTGTGATTTATGTTGTATTGCTGGTTTAGGAGATTGAAACGGATTTGGAGGAAATAGAGGAAGGGGTTTCACGAATGAATCAAGACTGTTGATAGAAAGGGAAGTTGTTTTGGGGTTTTCTTATCTGAGATTGCTTTGGGCGAGATTATGCCGGTTGAGGAGTTTGGTTCTGTTGTTGTGAATGTTGAAGAAGTTTGGGTGATTTGAGTTTTTTGGCTTGTTGAAGGTTTGATGTTTATTTCTGAAAACAGATACGTGAAGGTTGAGGAGACGAAAATGGAAGATTGATTGAAGGATTTCAAGTTTCTTTTGAAGGGGTTTTGGGTTGTAAGAATGATGAAGAGTGGGTCTGTTTCTGTTGTGTTGAAGCTTGGAGGAGGATTAGGGTTTCAATTGGAGGCTGCTAGGGTTTTTTGTTGGAGGCGGCTAGGTCCCCCGTGCTGTCACCTCTCACACGGTTTTTATATGGAAAGAGTATGTAGAGGATTGAGGTGAGGTAGTACGATTTACTTAATCTCCTCTTTTGTCTGTAGTGAGGTAAAGACTTCACTTGGTTTTCACTGCGGTAACTGCCCTTTTTTACTTTCAAATATCTATTAACCTTGTCATGCTTATTGTATTTTTGCAGGGAATTACCAATCAATGAAGTTGTCATGGAATAAGTTCACTACAATTCACTTTTTAGAAGATATCTTCTTTTCCCATGTGTGTGAGTCTAGTGCAGAAAGTGACGGTTTTTCCGCGTGAAGCCTGCTATTATGACTTTTCCAAATATCTGTTGTGGATTAGAGCTGCAAGCTTTAGAGGTGTGTATGGGTTGTGATTTTCATGTTGTGTCGTTCATGAAGGACTAGAATTAATGGCAAAGTTTTGCTATGTGTTGTCATTATTTTTCTTTTCCTTTGCAGGTGTGTATGGTATTTTCACATTATCGTGTAAATTACCAATTGAATCATTTTGGAACCATGTTCTGTATATCTCGCATCTTTCGTGAATCAAAGAAACCGCATGATGGCTTGGTAGTAGCAGCTTGAGAGGGATCTTATTAACCATGGTAAAGTGTTCTTGCCTATACATGTTCGGTTGTTTTTCAAAACTTCTTCAACTGATTTTCTTGTTTCTTTTTCATGTGTGACCTGTAAATCCGGAGCGAGACTTGAACAACTTGGATGACGCATTCCTGTGCGTTTCGGGTGCTGAATAGGTCAACTGTATAGGAACCGACACTGGTACATTGTTGGTGCCTTTGTGTGGCATATACTTCAAGTATTTGATCAAGTCCACTCGTAGTTTGAAATTTGCAGAAATGGTGGGAATTGCGAGCTGGTGCACATGACATCTTGACAATTTCTGTTGATGGCTTTGTTCTTCTACTGCTGAAAGAGCTATCACAACTGTCCTGTTTTTTCTCTTGTGCAGGTTCCGTTCGTGAATTATGGTAGGACTCGCGGAAACGGTTTGTGGAATGGTACGGGTTCAGGACTTCGTGGGTGCGTACGAGATCAAAGCTGCTGCGTGACATCTTACTGTTGGTGTAGTTTTATACTGCCATCTGTATCTATCAATTGTGAGGTTTAATCACCATTTTCTCGGTCTGTTGTGAGGTCTTTTTCCGCAGGTGAGGCTGCACAAAGGGAAGGGTGTGAGCTGGAAAATTTGTTGCTGTTGTGGGTGTGCAGAGGTATCTTCCTGTGAAACTAGCGCATACTCCACTTTTTTTATGGATGTGGTTTTGGAATAAAGGGTTTGTACAAGCAAAACGGAAACAACGCAGCAGGTTCTTTGGTTTAAGGGACGTCCGTCTCTTTTCATTTGCAAGTAAAATTACTGTGGGTGCATATTGTAAATCATGGCGATCACTCATTATTTTATGCAGAATTGGTTGTGAGGTATGATATGATGCCTTTCTGTTGTGTGTGTTGGTTACATTGTAATTCAAACTGTGAATTGGTGCAGGCTGCCGCATTGTGGGCTTTGAGAAAATCAGAATAGTGCGTGACGTATTGCGGCTGGTGGTTTTTGGTTTGATAGCTAGTTGCGGTTTTGGTGGAGGAATCATAACGACATGGTTGTGAGGTTTGCGGTATTAAGGTTTTCTTGCCTCAATCCATGTATAGGTCGCGTGTACCCATTAAATTTACAAATCACCAACAGTAAATCGTAAAAGAGCCTCAATCTGCTGTGTTGCATTACTCATACTGATGTCCCTTTTGCAGCTGGCCATAAGTATAGTGACGGTGCGTGTTAATTACAATATTGCGCGGGTTTTGGCTGCGAGATTTACGTGATATCGTGGGGCCAATATTTGTTGCTGGTGCGTTGAGGGCATTGCTTTACTTTTCATTTCCTTTAAACTCTTTCACCTCCCACTCTGTTCTGGTAGTGATTTGAAGTTATACGTGTTCTGCTGCAGGTACAGGTCTCGGTAATACTTTGTGCTGAAATGGTGTGGTGCTCGTACAGAGCATTTTTGGTGCATTGCACGTGCGTGGTGAGGATATGTATAAGTTTATGGTAGATCGTGGTTGGATAAATCTCAAACTGATCCTTTATTTTTGAATGCTACAAGTGAATTTACCATGAGTGTCTTTGTGCAGGTTGAATTTGGTTTATGCAACTGCGTTGCGGTAATGTGCCACTGCGGGAAGGCTATTTTTGAAGGCTTGTAGCAGTTGCAGATATAAGCCGATGCGGATTATGGAGGAATGAAGGCACTTGATGATGAAGACTTTCGAAAGTTTGAATGAAGTCCCAAACGGATTCAAAATTTGACAGATTTTAGATCTAGATCTTGTAATATTAACTTCAAGTGTTGGATACATTATGTACTTCAAATTCCAAATTCATACATTTTAAAACCTTGGCAGTGTTTAACTATCAAAACATATGGTTTGTCTCATGAATAATAATGATGTTGTGTATTACTATCTTGTTAATAATTTCGTATCAACAAGGCATAGTAAGGCTTTGGCTGATTCCCAAAAAACTATACAAGGCCTGAGGACCCTTCAGCATGGCATAGTGACATCATCATGGCTTAAACCGTTTTTTTTTTAAAAGTCTAGAAGTCCTCTGAACCAACACAAAGGGAATGGGGATTGAAATGAAATTATATCCATATGAGGATGACAAAACATGTTCCCTGCTCATAAAATGGATCATGTCAAGATGTTCAATTATAAATTTTCTAATCTTCAAAACTGCCCTCAAGCATATCTTAAAGGATAATCCCATCCTATCTTGGCAAAAAAAAAACCCAAATTATATTTAGACGTCTTGGGCCATGGTTTGGGCCTCTGTTTCAATTGCACCTCCTTGCTTGAACATGAATCAATGGCATCTTGAGAGTTATCATTTATTACTGTCTATGACTTCCATGTAAGCTCAACAACTTCGTTTCAAGACATAAGCATCCTCATTGGTGAAAACACTCTTGGAAGCACATTTAAGATCCACGGTCTTACAAACAAAATAGTCACCCTTTTAAACACGTATTGATCATGCCATGAGCTCTTTGAAGCGAATTTCAATATAACCAGAAACGTAAAAAGATTCCAGTCTTGTATCTTAACATAAACTTAGTCGTAAATCCACAAAGCTTGAAACAACCCTTCCAATCACATCTTATAGAAAAAAATTGAACCAATTGAAACAAAGTAGGTCACCTCGTACCATGACTCCAACTTGAAATTAACTTATGCCTTATAATTGAATGCATAGAAAGGTTAGTAATCCACATAACCACTTGGTATAAGGAAATCTCAAAAGGTAGGACAAATTTGGGGTATGACAGATGCCCCTATCTAATTGGCTTAGACCTAGTACGGTGAACGGCTATAGCGTTCATTTTCCCGAGGTGGAAGTCAATTAGATATGAAGAAAACCCTGAATTTGTCCGAAAGAAAAGGGATGCTTGGGAATTGAAATAGAAAAATGTAAACCTCTGAGTAAACTGTAAGCAACTCGAAAAAGATCGTCATCACCAAAAGGATGATGGGATGAAACACACACGGCTACTACCACTCAAAAGGATGATAGCAAACACATTCGCATAATCTGACATTAATGACTATGACAGACCCCCCACCAAAAGGATGACGGAGCGAAACTCACACACAAATAATATTGCACAATCTATCATTAATGACTATGACAGACCCCCCACCAAAAGGATGACGGCGCGAAGCTCACACTAAACAATATCGCACAATCTATCATTAATGACTATGACAGACCCCCCACCAAAAGGATGACGGAGCAAAACTCACACTAAACAATATCGCACAATCTATCATTAATGACTATGACAGACCCCCCACCAAAAGGATGACGGAGCAAAACTCACCAAACAATATCGCACAATCTATCATTAATGACTATGACAGACCCCCCACCAAAAGGATGACGGAGCGAAACCAACACCAAACAATATCGCATAATCTATCATTAATGACTATGACAGACCCCTCACCAAAAGGATGACGGAGCGAAACACAAACAAAACACTATCGCACAATCTATCATTAATGACTATGACAGACCCCCCACCAAAAGGATGCCGGAGCGAAACTCACACCAAACAATATCGCACAATCTATCATTAATGACTATGATAAACCCCCACCAAAAGGATGACGGAGAGAAACTCATACCAAACAATATCGCATAATCTATCATTAATGACTATGACTGACCCCCCACCAAAAGGATGACAGAGCGAAACTCACACTATCGCACAATCTATCATTAATGACTATGACAGACCCCTCACCAAAAGGATGACGGAGCGAAACTCACACCAAACACTATCGCACAATCTATCATTAATGACTATGACAGACCCCCCACCAAAAGGATGATGGAGCGAAACTCACACCAAACACTATCACACAATCTATCATTAATGACTATGATAGACCCCCCACCAAAAGGATGATGGAGCGAAACTCACACACAGGCCACTACCACCCAAAAGGATGACAGTGAGGCAATTGACAACAGTCACGCTTGCTGGATACAACTCATTGGGGAACACCCAGGAGGAAGATTGGATTGAAATGAATCAACAGGGTACGTCCACCGTCTTGCTTGGAGATCACAATTTTGTTGAAATGATTTCATCGTTATGCCCATGAACTCTAAAGAGGATGCCCCTGACTGGGCTGAATCTTGCACTGGAAGCTCTTGGATTTGGCCAACAAAAGGTTGAACAACTTCGTGGGAAACGCCCTCGGTTTTGAGCGGTATGTCTCTGAATGGGCTAAATCTTGCTTTGAATATCTTGAATTTCGTGGGAGAAACCCATAGTATTGCAAAAGATGCCCCTGACTGGGCTGCCGATGGTCTTGGAAATCTTCGGGATTGATCCTGGACCTTTACTTGCATATGTGAATGCTTGATGATATGATATTCCATAACGAATGGAAGTGCAAATGCAAATGCTGACGCGCCGAGAGGCAAGAGCTGGGGAAGTATGATATGGTTGGGTATGCATATGATGCAAGATGCTTATGATAGCGAATGCAATGTGTATGATGCACATGATTGCAGACAGGTGATTGGAAATGCAGGTGGAAACGCCAGCGTGGTGGCCTCTGGTAATTGCCAATGCGGATTGGACTTCGGGTGGTGGGAGGGATTGACTTCCTCGACACGTAGTTTGTTAAAGACGCCATGATTGGAGCAAAAGATGTCCTTGATGCCCCAAGTCTGGGATATTTGGTAACTATGAATTTGCTTCAGAGAGGGTTGCAACTCTGCTTGATGGTCAGGACGACCTGGTCTTGCCCCAGTTTGAACATGGCAATGGTCTACCCCAGATTAACCAGTTCTGACATATGGAAGTTGAACTCGGATGACTTGCCCCTGCTCGAGCTGTTGAGTGATTTGCCCCAGCCTGTGAGTTCTAAGGTAGTCTTGCTTCGTGTCAGCCACTGGAAGTTAAATTCTTCCTTGATTACCCCTTGCTGAAATGTCTTTGGATACCTAGCACTGTTTTGCAGTTAAAATTGTACATTCACAAATGGTAATAATTAATGCAAAGTTCGATGCAAGTTTTGAAAAAGTGTCATTTATTGATCAGAGTGTCGTGGTAGTGAGATGAATGGACAGTTAGCCCAAACGTAGTGCTAATTTTGACTGGTGTAGAAGATATTGCAAGGATAATGACCCCAACGCTGATGATTAACAATCATGTGAGGAGTCAGGTTACGCAACCTTGCGATAGTATGCTTTCAGAATAAACCTCGCCTCAATTAGGTCTTTTGAGGGTTGTAACATGGTCTGGTTCACGGTTATGAAACAAAGGTATTAGGCTCAAAGTATGATTTCTACCCACCCTTCTTCTTAATTGTCTCCAGTCCTATGTTCAGTGAATTATGCACCTATCTTGACGATGTAAGCTTGATGGCAGTCACCTTATTCTGATGGATGTCAGTGACCCTATTTGAATGGCCATTGACTCTTTTTTTGTTGTTGAGGGTTTTGGGGTCCTCTTTTGTTTTTTTTTGTTTTTGTTAATCCCTAACTTTTGCATGGATTGACTTTGTTTGTCAAATCCATCGGGATTTCCTTGATTTTGCCTAAGCCCCCTCTAAGGTGTTTGACTTAGCAGGCTTAATTTTTTTGGATTTTGTTGAAAGGTTGTGACTGCTATAGCATGGGTCATTGCTTGTTGATTCGAGTGCGGAGTTGAATTGACTGAACACTACCCTACCCCAGGTTGAATGTAAAGGGTTTGAATATCCGAAGGAAACTGCTACTTCTAGGCTCGAAGTGGTTTACTAGGGATTAACACCTTATATCTCCAGTGTTTGGGGAATTGAAGCAATGCATGTACATCATTGACAAAATTCTGTCTGAAAGCATACGGTTTGCAATTATGGGTATCTCGTTCTCATCATCCTCCCTCAAATCAAGCTAAACAACAATGAATAGAGTGGAGTGAATAAATGTGTCGGTGATAAGTGAAAATGAGTGAATACGACATAACTAATTCAAAACATGCATAAACGATACATTAATGAAAACCGAATACGAATGACAATTGTTCAAAGCATACAATACTTAAACAAACAAAGACAAAACATAAGAAATGCGAAATATGAAATGGCAACATGACGGCCTTCTTCGGGGGATGAACTCTGACTTGACTGGATTTGATCTGAATAACGCTATTTGGTCGGCGACATTGGATTGTTGATGACGTTTGGAGACTTCCCATTAAAGTTGATAGCATCCTTGTCGATCATGTCTTGGATCTTGTGCTTGAAAGCCCTGCAGTCTTCAATGGTGTGACTTGGAGCGCCCTTATGAAACTCACAATGAGCATTTGCATCGTAGTCGGCAGGAATGACAGTTGGGGGAGCCAAATCTCTCGGAACAATAGCCTTTTTCTCCATCAACTAAGCAAAGATACTAGCATATGTCATTGGCAGGCGATCAAATACTTTATCAGGCTTCCATGTCCTCTGCTAACGCTGTTGGCGAGCACCTTGTTGTTGTTGAGCAACTTGCATCTGTTGTTGCTGAGGAGGATACCGATATCCTTGCTGGCTGTAGGCTTGTTGCTGTGGCATCTGAGCTTGAACTGCTTGAACAACTGGCTGATAAGGCATTGGAGTATATTGTGCAGCAGCAACATACGGATACTGATAATAGGGAACTTGATAAGGCATAGGAGCAGGAGCTTGTTGAGAAGCTTGCCCTTTATGCAAAGAAATGACATTTGTTTCTCCCTCTTTCTTCTTGTATTCATTGAAAGGCTTCTTGGCATTGGCCTGGTTGTTAGAACCTCCTGGGATCTTTCCACTCTTCAACCCTTCTTCAATTCTCTCACCAACGATCACCAAGTCAGAAAATCCAGCGGAGACACTACCGATCAGCTCTTTGTAGTACTGGCCTTGTAAAGTACCCATGAAGGTGTCAATTAGTTCACGGTCAACAAGAGGTGGATGCACCCTTGCGGCTAGCTCTATCCATCATTGCGCGTACTCCTTGAAGGATTCGCCATCCTTCTGAGTCATACTCTGAAGTTGAGTACGATTCGGAGCAAGATCGATGTTGTACTTATACTGCTTGACAAATGCATCGGCTAGCTTGGCCCAAGTGCGCACACTGTTACGTTCCAGCTGCATATACCATTCGAGTGATGCCCCAGACAAACTATCTTGGAAGCAATGAATCATGAGCTTTTCGTCTCTGGCATAGGCAGCCATCTTGCGACAATACATCTTCAGATGAATGTTTGGACAACTGAGACCTTTGTACTTCAAAAATTCCGGCACTTTGAACTTGGGAGGAATGACAACATCAGGCACCAAGCATAATTCCAAAGCATTGAAAGAATTTGAACTGTGCCCCTCCATGGCTCGGAGTTTCTCGGCTAGATCTCGGCACATCTTCATGGCTTCTGAATCCTGAGCAGCAACAGGACTGGAAATGGGGATAGCAGCATGATAGTTCTGAACGTCGTCATAATGATCCATCAGAGTATCTTCGGTATGGGGAGCTGGGATCTGCACGACAGTAGGCAGGGCCTGCGGGATAGCTCCAATGGTAACTCCGGGCGCTGGGGTTGGATGAGAAGTGTTTCCTTCGGCTGCGTTATTGAAGTTCAACGGCATCCCATGAGGATTTGGAATTGGAACCAAAGGGATGGCAGTAGACCCTTGTCCTTGACCGTTGTTGTTGACGACAGCAGCGGCTTCACGTTGTTCTTCCTCTCTTCTGGCCGTGAGGATGGCTTCGAGGATCTGGTCAATCTTTCTTTTGATAGAATCCAACTCTTCCTTGAAGGAAGCTTTCTCCTGCTGAACCTGCTCCATTATTCGTCTTGTATTGGCCCTAGTTGCGTACTGGTGTTGAGGAATCAGCTTGATTTACTGGATATGAAGGAAAGAGAAACATGAGAAACTGCTGAAGGAAGGAGAATGCAAGATGCACAACAAATGAGATGCAATGCAAATGATATGCAATGCAAGATGCAAGATCCAGGATCACAGGATCACAAATTCAAACAATTCTAAGATTAGTCGGGTGGACGGTTCAGGATCACAGTCACTGCTCAAAGAAACCCCCACGGATAGGATTCTAAAACTGGTAGGTGCCTAGAGTCATGGATATATTTCAAAGATATTACAGCCATGACAAAGCCTCATTATGACGATGACATCCTCAAAAGAATATCCTCTAGGTGAAGTTCTCGTATCTTCCACGCGAGAAAGTCTTCTCGGAGGCATCAACTACACAAACATCGACACATGGATTCTAGAAAAGGTTCTCAGAGTCATAGATCGAGGTTGAAAATATTACTGTAAGAAATTAATACGTTCAAGGGATCTCATCTGATTGGGGCGTTCGTATTAATCCACATAGAATTAACACTACCAACCACCATGGATAAAACGGTTAATGGTCCTTGGGATCAACGATTCAAGCTCAAAAACATCATTGTCGTGGCAAAGACTCACCACAACAACAACATCTCCAAGGAATCTACTCCAAGCGGGGTTTTCACTTCAACTCAACGTAAAAGACTCCACGCAAGTCTCCACTACACAACCACCATCCTAATCCTAGGGTTTTACTCGGACTCGGGTGTAGAGCCATCTCACAAAGTAACCACAAGCAGAACAACCCCACAATGCCACAAGCACAAGTAACCAAGATAAGGATACAAATAAAAAGCGAGAAGAAATAAAAAACAACAAGCTAAAAACTCAAACTAAGATAGGCTCGACTCTCTTGCATGGAGCAATAGTCCCCAGCTGAGTCGCCACCTGTCGCACCTCGAAAATTCATTTCGAACATACGGCCCTCGCGCAAAAGGCGCGGAAATGCGGTTCGACAAAGTCGCCACCGAACTTTGTTTTCCCCGAATAGACGGGAGAGGAAAATATCGAGAAAACCTCTTAAAACG
Organism: Lathyrus sativus; assembly: GCA_963859935.3. NCBI lineage: Eukaryota > Viridiplantae > Streptophyta > Magnoliopsida > Fabales > Fabaceae > Lathyrus > Lathyrus sativus. The sequence continues at coordinate 352,706,704 of OZ012739.1, read as the reverse complement.
TGAAAGGAACACGGCCGTCGCAACCAAATGTTCCTGGGTTCGGGAGTCGGTTACGTGAGGGGAAGGTATTAGCACCCATCACATCCTTCGTACTCGACGGGAACATCTTAATTCGAGTTGTGATGGATGTTAGCTAAGCTTAATTCTTCTCTTCTCACTACTAAATGCTAAAGGACACTATAAAGGGATAAAGACACTAGGGGAAAGGGGATGGTTAGAAGATAGGGTGCTCTCCAAGGATTGGGGCCCTTGTGCCTACGTATGCTCATTCGGACGAGAATAAGAAATCAGAGCGTCGTAGTTCGACTACGGGAAAGGATGGGGGCAAGTGGAAGATGGAGGGGATTGCGCTCGCCAAGATCATCACAATCTTGTGCCTACGTATCTTACATTCAAGAGTGAATGAAGAATAAGAGCGTTCGTAGCTCGTGGTAACGACCACGAAAGAAACGGGTTTGAATTGGGTTTGTAGTGGGTACGGATGACAATTACTTGAAGCTTAAGAAAGACTTCTCGGACCCAAATAATCCAGAGAGTGAACCAAAGACTTGGAACTCTCTCTTTTTCATCTTGAAGATAAGGTTATGTTTGAAAGGGTGAAGTTGAATTGATGACGATTACTTGAAGCTTAAGAAATACTTCTTGGACCCAAGTAATCGGGAGAGCGAACCAAAGACTTGGAACTCTCTCTTTTTCATTGCAAAAGAAGGTTGTTTGAATGATTGAGGTTGGTCGGATGACGACTACTTGAAGCTTAAGAAAGGCTTCTCAGACCCAAGTAGTCGGGAGAGCGAACAAAAGACTTGGAACCCTCTCTTTTTCATCGTGAAAAGAAAGTTGTTTGAGTTTGAAATGGAATTTGAGTAATTGGATGATGGTTGAACGTTGTCGAGTTGTTAATGTTATTTAAAGGCGTCAATTGCTCACTCACGAATAAGATAAATCGCATCCAAACAACCGAAAGCAAGATCAAAGACTTGAACCTACTCTTTACACCTTGAAAAGAATTGAATAGTTATTAGTTGATTGATAGTTTGTTACGAAAATTCGCTTGATGTTGGATCAAGGGTTTGACTTATTATCGTGTGCAAAGCGTGTAATGGACATGGTTTGAGAAACGAGACCGACTTGACTTACGCATCAAGGGTCGAATTGTGTGCAATAGGTTGATGGCAAATGCGTATGAGCATTCGACTTACAAGGGTTTGAAAATGGCTCGATGATGAATCGAGAATTAGTTTGAAAATAGTTTGATCCGCTCTAGTTCCTATGGGTGCTCCTAGGAGATAAACTAATAATCAAAGAAATATGAAACATACATCGGAATGGGAAAGGGGTACATGTAAGTTACACGGGATTGCACGAAATAAAGGGGTCTCATTGTCAGGTATCCCAAGAGAAAGCTGTGTGTGTGCATTTGTGTCCTAAACTACGCCTTGAGCAAAGTCGGGCACGACTTAAAATTAAGATACCTGCAAATAATCAATGATACAACAGTCCACCAATTTGGCTTTTAGGATTTCGATAGTTTATTATGTGTTTTCGATTATGGGTGAAAAAGAATGAATAATGAGTATGACAATATGAATGTAGCGAGATAATATAACAATAATATCCATAAATTTAACGAAAATTAAAGTTGTTGGTTAGTTTAGTGAATCGAATTGGGACACGAGAGAATAAGATCTCGTCTTAATCGCAAACATAATGCTGATTAATCGAAGGTAGCCTATCACGATCCCAAAGTACGGAAAATGACCCCAATGGTCATTCACCATAGATTTGAAATCGAGAAGGTTATCAACTTCGATACGCGACGCTTACGAATAAAAAACTTCATTGATCCAAAAATCGAAATAAAATTGGAGAAAGAAAGTGGTCTCGGATCCTTTGTTTCACGTCAATAATTTGAAGGTTAAACGTTGGTAATCTCGTCATCGACCCAAAAAAAGAATGAAAATGGAATAAAATGTTCAATGATAAATGATAAAGAAAATATTTATAATATTTCTAAAAAGGTTATATTAGAAAAGATATATATACAAGTTTAGAAACTAAAATAAATATACAAAAGTTAAATTGCAGCTCTTGACAAAATTATTTAAAATATCATGATAACTTCATACTAAAACTGTTAAAAGAAATTTTTAAAAGAAAAAGAAAGGGGGTTGTTAAAAGAGAGTGTGTGAATATGAACGAGCATCATATGGGCTCACAGGCCCATCAGCTCAAGAATATGGTAAAACTGTGATACAAAAAAAACACCATGGGCCTAACGATAAACCCGGTACACTCTACTTCACTCATGTGTTGAGAAAAAAAACCTTTTAATCGCACGACTCACAATCATCAGATGAAATAAAAAACATTTGCTTGCTATTCTTCTTCTTAAACGCAATGAGAAAGAAATGAGTCATGGTAAAAAACAAAAAGATCAGAACAAATCAGAGAAAGGATCAACACGTTCTACTCCTCTTCTTTTACTCAATATTTCTTATTTTTCTCACTCTTCTTTGGATTCTGGCTTCTGTTTGGTGATTTTACGGGTTTGAACTTGTTGTTGAAAATTGGAATGGGTTATGTATTGAAGGAGAAGGGTTGAAGATGAGTATGAGGTTTTTCGAATTTGGGGAGGAAGAAAAGGTTATGGGTACTGTTTGGGGTCTGTTGAGGGTTCAAGCTGTTTGTTAATGGAGTTTATGGAAGGTGAGGCGTGCGATTATTTTCCAGATTGTTATCAGTGAGAATGGATTAATGTTACAGATTTCATTTGGATGTTGTTGATGAGTTGTTAAAAAAAAGGGTTTCTGGGTGAGAATCTGAAGGTTAATGGAGGAAGAGATTTGTTATTTATGTTGTATTGCTTGTTTAGGAGATTGAAACGAATTTGGAGGAAATAGAGGAAGGGGTTTCACGAATGAATCAAGACTGTTGATAGAAAGGGAAGTTGTTTTGGGGTTTTCTTATCTGAGATTGCTTTGGGCGAGATTATGCAGGTTGAGGAGTTTGATTCTGTTGTTGTGAATGTTGAAGAAGTTTGGGTGATTTGAGTTTTTTGGCTTGTTAAAGGTTTGATGTTTATTTCTAAAAACAGATACGTGAAGGTTGAAGAGACGAAAATGGAAGATCGATTGAAGGATTTCGAGTTTCTTTAGAAGGGGTTTTGGGTTGTAAGAATGATGAAGAGTGGGTCTGTTTCTGTTGTGTTGAAGCTTGGAGGAGGATTAGGGTTTCAGTTGGAAGCTGCTAGGGTTTTTTGTTGGAGGCGGCTAGGTCCCCCCTGCTGTCACCTCTCACACGGTTTTTATATGGAAAGAGTATGTAGAGGAATGAGGTGAGGTAGTACGATTTACTCAATCTCCTCTTTTGTCTGTAGTGAGGTAAAGACTTCACTTGGTTTTCACTGCGGTAATTGCCCTCTTTTACTTTCAAATATCTACTAACCTTGTCATGCTTATTGTATTTTTGCAGGGAATTACCAATCAATTAAGTTGTCATGGAATAGGTTCACTACAATTCTCTTTTTAGAAGATATCTTCTTTTCCCATGTGTGTGAATCTGGTGCAGAAAGTTACGATTTTGCCGCGTGAAGCCGGCTATTATGACTTTTGCAAATAGCAGTTGTAGATTAGAGCTGTAAGCTTTAGAGGTGCGTATGGGTTGTGATTTTCATGTTGTGCCGTTCATGAAGGACAAGAATTAATGGCCAAGTTTTGCTATGTGCTGTCATTATTTTTCTTTTCCTTTACAGGTGTGTATGGTATTTTCACATTATCGTGTAAATTACCAATTGAATCATTATGGAACCATGTTCTGTATATCTCGCATCTTTCGTGAATCAAAGAAACCGCGTGATGGCTTGGTAGTAGCAGCTTGAGAGGGATCTTATTAACCATGGTAAAGTGTTCTTGCCTATACATGTTCGGTTGTTTTTCAAAACTTCTTCAATTGATTTTCTTGTTTCTTTTTCATGTGTGACCTGTAAATCCGGAGCGAGACTTGAACAACTTGGATGACGCATTCCTGTGCGTTTCGGGTGCTGAATAGGTCAGCTGTATAGAAACTGACACCGGTACATTGCTGGTGCCTTTGTGTGGCATATACTTCAAGTATTTGATCAAGTCCACTCGTAGTTTGAAATTTGCAGAAATGGTGGGAATTACAAGCTGGTGCACATGACATCTTGACAATTTCTGTTGATGGCTTTGTTCTTCTACTGCTGAAAGAGCTATCACAACTATCATGTTTTTTCTCTTGTGCAGGTTCTGTCTGTGAATTATGGTAGGACTTGTGGAAACAGTTTGTGGAATGGTACGTGTTCAGGACATCATGGGTGCGTACGAGATCAAAGCTGCTGTGTGACATCTTACTGTTGGTGTGGTTTTATACTGCCATCTATATCTATCAATTGTCAGGTTTAATCACCGTTTTCTCGGTCTGTTGTGAGGTCTTTTTCCGCAGGTGAGGCTGCACAAAGGGAAGGGTGTGAGCTGGAAAATTTGCTGCTGCTGTGGGTGTGCAGAGGTACCTTCCTGTGAAACTAGTGCATACTCCACTTTTTTATGGATGTGGTTTTGGAATAAAGGGTTTGTACAAGCAAAACGGAAACACCGCAGCAGGTTCTTTGGTTTTACGGACGTCCGTCTCTTTTCATTTGCAAGTAAAATTACTGTTAGGTGCATATTGTAAATCATGGCGATCACTCATTATTTTATGCAGAATTGGTTGTGAGGTATGATATGATGCCTATCTGTTGTGTGTGTTGGTTACATTTTAATTCAAACTGTGAATTGGTGCAGGCTGCCGCATTGTAGGCTTTGAGAAAATCAGAATAGTGCGTGACGTATTGTGGCTGGTGGTTTTTGGTTTGATAGCTAGTTGCGGTTTTGGTGGAGGAATCATAACGACATGGTTGTGAGGTTTGCGGTATTAAGGTTTTCTTGCCTCAATCCATGTATAGGTCGCATGTACCCATTAAATTTACAAATCACCAACTGTAAATCATAACAGAGCCTCAATCTGCTGCGTTGCATTACTCATACTGATGTCCCTTTTGCAGCTGGCCATAAGTATAGTGACGGTGCATGTTAATTACAAAATTGTTGCGGGATTTACGTGATATCGTGGGGCCAATATTTGTTGCTGCTGCGTTAAGGGCATTGCTTTACTTTTCATTTCCATTAAACTCTTTCATATCCCACTCTGTTCTGGTAGTGATTTGAATTTTTACGGATTCTGCTGCAGGTACAGGTCTCGGTAATACTTTGTGGTGAAATGGTGCGGTGCTCGTACAAAGCATTTTTGGTGCGTTGCACGTGCGTGGTGAGGATATGTATAAGTTTATGGAAGATCGTGGTTGGATAAATCTCAAACTGTTCCTTTATTTTTGAATGCTACAAGTGAATTTACCATGAGTGTCTTTGTGGAGGTTGAATTTGGTTTATGCAACTGCATTGCGGTAATGTGCCGCTGTGGGAAGGCTATTGTTGAAGGCTTGTAGCAGCTGCAGATATAAGCCGATGCGGATTATGGAGGAATGAAGGCACTTGATGATGAAGACTTTCGAAAGTTTGAATGAAGTCCCAAATGGATTCAAAATTTGACAGATTTTAGATCAAGATCTTGTAATATTAACTTCAAGTGTTGGATACACTGTGTACTTCAAATTCCAAATTCATACATTTTAAAACCTTGGCAGTGTTTAACTATCAAAATCAATGGTTTGTCTCATGAATAATAATGTTGTTGTGTATTACTATCTTGTTAATAATTTCGTATCAACAAGGCATAGTAAGGCTTTGGCTGATTCCCAAAAAACTATACAAGGCCTGAGGACCCTTCAGCATGGCATAGTGACATCATCATGGCTTAAACCGTTTTTTTTAAGTCTAGAAGTGCTCTGAACCAACACAAAGGGAATGGGGATTGAAATGAAATTATATCCATATGAGGATGACAAAACACGTTCCCTGCTCATAAAATGGATCATGTCAAGATGTTCAATTATAAATTTTCTAATCTTCAAAACTGCCCTCAAGCATATCTTAAAGGATAATCCCATCCTATCTTGGCAAAAAAAAACCCCAAATTATATTTAGACGTCTTGGGCCATGGTTTGGGCCTCTGTTTCAATTGCACCTCCTTGCTTGAACATGAATCAATGGCATCTTTAGAGTTATCATTTATTACTGTCTATGACTTCCATGTAAGCTCAACAACTTCGTTTCAAGACATAAGCATCCTCATTGGTGAAAACACTCTTGGAAGCACATTTAAGATCCACGGTCTTACAAATAAACTAGTCACCCTTTTAAACACGTATTGATCATGCCATGAGCTCTTTGAAGCGAATTTAAATATAACCAGAAACGTGAAAAGATTCCAGTCTTGTATCTTAACATAAACTTAGCCGTAAATCCACAAAGCTCGAAACAACCCTTCCAATCACATCTTATAGAAAACAATTGAACCAATTGAAACAAAGTAGGTCACCTCGTACCATGACTCCAACTTGAAATTAACTTATGCCTTATAATTGAATGCATAGAAAGGTTACCAATCCACATAACCACTTGGTATAAGGAAATCTCAAAAGGTAGGACAAATTTGGGGTATGACACTGTGCTGTGGGGTGGGCTGTTCCATTGAGAGATAAACCCAATACACAGGCTTGAGTATACACACAAGATTAGTGTGGAGTGTAGCGAGAGCTTATGTGGCGTTTGGCCATGCAATAGCTCGCGCGAAATTCATGTCTAGACGAGGTTTTTCTTTGAGGATAGTCTATCATGCGCGTCTGGTGCAGTTGAGGGAGTATTGACTTAGAAAGACTAACGACTCTAGAGACCGTTCATTGGGAAGTCAGCTAAGTGAGGCCGCTTTGTTAGACAATGAACCAAACCAGAAATGGTGAACGTATCATCGTTTCTCGATAATCTGTGACGTTGATAGCCTGCATAGGATGTCGTACCTTCCAAGACTAGAACCCATATGTGAGAGGGGATGGGTTTTGTAGGAAAACTTGACCTTCAACCAACCCGAATTTCTTGTCAGTGAGGACTTTTGATCCTGAGTACTCCGGTTTTCTGTTATCTCAGCATTCTGATTAGAGCGGAGCTATGGTTGTATTCAGTCAACGACACAGTAGCAAGTCTGAGCATTGGATACCTTGATCCCATGTGTGCATCTTCATAATCATCCTGCATTTAACATGGCATATTTGTGTTTGTTACAGGTTTTCGTCTTTCCCTTGATTCTGGTACTGGTCTTCTGTAGAGATGGAAGTAGGAAGAAAGAGGATTGTTGTGTACAAGTTTCCGACACCTGCGTTGGGACCTTTATTTGGTATGATTTCCATGGCTGATCCTGGCGTCCTTGGAACCTTCAGGGAAGATTATGGGAGAATTCTGAATCTTGTCCGTAAGATCACGAGTTATGAGCATGGAGCTACTCATACCCTATTACAGTTTTATGATCCACCGCTGCGATGTTTCACGTTCCCGGACTATGTGTTGGTTCCGACTTTGTAAGAATTCGCTTTCATCTTAGGTGTTCCGATTCAAGATACGGTGCCATTCTTCAGTTCCGAAGAAGAACCCGATCTTGAGAAGTTATTCGTCGCTCTTTATTTGAGCGCCTATGAGTTGGTAGACCATGTTATTAGCATAAACGAAGTTTCCGGCTTGGCTTTATCTTTCTTGGTGGATAAAACCCGAAAGTATGCTGAAGAGGGTTGTTGGGTGGTTTTCAGTGCTATTTTGGCTATATGCGTCTATGGCATTGTATTGTTCCCTAATGTACCGGACATTGTGGATTTTGATGCTTTTCATATCTTCGCTTTCAAGAATCCCGTACCTACTCTCCTAGGGGATTTGTATCATTCAGTACACTACAAGAATGAGAAAAAAAGGGGAAAGGTGGTTTCTTGTTGTGCATCGCTGTTGCACAAGTGGTTCGTTGATCATCTTCCTTGCTCTGGAGCTTTTGTGAATTCAAGGGACTTGTCTGAATGGTCAACCGAAGAATATTGCCTGGTTCAACCGAAGCCTGGTTGGTTATGAGCTCATCTTTAGCTGTGGTAGCTTTCCTAATGTGCCTTTGATGGGGAGGAAAGGCAGCATCAACTATAATCCTTCTCTTGCTGTCAGACAGTTTGGTTATGCTTTGAGAGGACCTCCGAGAGAAGAAGAAGTGCAAGAATCTTTGTACTTCATCGGTGTAGCTGATCCTTGCATTTTGGCCAAATTCGTGGACGCGTGGGGTAAAATTCACAAGAAGGGAAATCTTTCTTTGGGCAAAGGCGATTATAGAGCCTGTGACCCCTACTTGGAGTGGATTCAGAAGAGAGTTGGAGAGGTACTATTACCGTTTCCTGTTGAGGAACCATTGTATCCCTTAGTCATTGAGCCTCCTACAACGGTCGGCATCCTAAGGTATAACAAACTTTGGGTAGAGAAGGAAAAGCTTTGCGAAGAGAATGAAGAGTTGAAGCAATAGATCAGTCAGCTGAAGCATGATAAAGGTGAAGCTGTTTATTTGGCCAAGACGAAGTCGGAATCATTGACCAAGCTGGAGAAAGAGCTAGCTGAGCAGATCAAAGCACGGGAACAGATCGGTCATGATTTAAAAAGCACCTGCAGCATTCTGAAGCATAAAAAATAGGATTTAGATAGAGCATATCTGAAGATATCCAAATTAAATGAGCAATGGAATGCTACTTTGACCGCCAACAAGAGTAGGGACGACCAACTTCGTACTCAGGTCGATGAGCTGAAGACGCAACTCAAGGTCAAGGAGAAAGAGGTATTGGTAGAATCGTTTTGCAGATGCACGATTGAGTAGAAATACCAGGAGACTTTATTATCGCTTGAAGAGCTCAAGATCCACGCAGGTGTGAAGAAACCTAGGCTTGAAGATGGTTTCGACGAAGATGCTTGGGAAGATCATTGTCATTATCTCAGGGAAGTGATACGCAGAAGAGACATCCTCATCAGAGAGTCGGTGGATAGACCAGACCATCCAGATACGAAGGCGATGCTTAGAGAGGCTCAGGCCTGGGGCAAAGAGCATGGGTACTAGGGAGGTTTATCTTTTGATATATCACAGTAGTTTCTTTGCTTTTGTACCTTGATCATCCCAGACATGTTGGATGAGATCAATACCTCTTTGTATGCGAATATTTCTCATTGGTTGTTGTATTATCTCAACTTTACTTGATATGAGAAGTTTTTGATGATGTTCTTGTCCATCTCTATTATTCTTGTTCATGGAAACTAGAATCAAGGGGGAGATCTCCCTTTAAATACATAGACATGTCTGCATTTTGCATCTTGCATTTTCATTTGCATCGCAGGTGTTCTCCGGGGCCTTCTGTTCCTAACTCTGCTTGGTTTTTTTCAGTAACAGGATTGAGGAGTTCAGTTTCCATAGATATTCAACTCGAGGGAATCAGCAAAGAGTAATGGATCAGGTTCAAGCTGAATTGCAGGAAGTCAGAGCTCGCATGTCCCAGTTCATGTAGCCGATGCAGAATGTTGCTAGTGGGAAGGAACAATTAAGAACTATGGTCCAGTCGTTGATAGCACGGGTTGACGAAGAGGGCATTTTGCACGGAGGAGCTGGCGTTATTCCTCCACCGGTTGGTGGACCTATTCCACAGGGTATTCCTACTATCGTCATACCTCAGGGCGGAGGTGCTGTGAATGAGAATGGTAATGTTGCTGGTAGAAGTGTGTGCGTTGTGCACGGGGCTGCTAACCCTTATTGGGAAGATCACCAGGATGATGTTTTTTCTATGAAGGATATGGAGGTTGGTTTGCAAACTGAAGCTGATAAGAGGTTTAAGCTAATCGAGGAGAAGATGAAGTCTTTTAAGAATCAGAACTCTCTGGGTCTTGAAATGTCAGATCTTGGTCTAGTTCCTGGGGTCAGGATTCCTCTCAAATTCAAGGTACCGGATTTCGACAAGTATAAAGGGACAACTTGTCCTAGAGTACACATTCGGGCATATTTCAGAAAAATGTCTGCATACTCCGATGATGAAAAGCAGTTAATGCATTTTTTCCAAGAGAGTCTGGCAGGGGCGTCTTTGGAATGGTATATGGGACTTGAGAGTACTCATAGTCGTAGCTGGAGAGAATTGGCTAAGGCTTTCGTTTGCCACTATCAGTATAATAGTGATTTGGCACCAAACAGGGTACAATTGCAGAGTTTGTCGCAGAAAAATACTGAGAGCTTCAAGGAATACGCCCAGAGATGGCGGGATCTAGCTGCGAGGGTGCAACCGCCTATGGTGGAAAGAGAGCTGATCGACATGTTCATGGCTTCGCTGCCTGGTGTGTATTTTGAGAAGTTGATAGGATGTATGTCTGTGGGGTTTTCTAACCTGGTAATGGCTGGTGAAAGGGTCGAAAGTGGGATTAATTCTGGAAAGATCCCAAATGGTGAGGGATCCTCTTCGGGAGGAACAAAGAAACCATATTCAGCAAACCCCAAGAGAAGGGAAGGGGATGCAAATGCTATTTCTCACAAGGGTAAAGGTAGAGCTCAGTCCCGTAATCATCAACAAGTTGTTACTGTAGATATCCCGACCGCAACTCAGCAACGAGTTAATACTCCATGACGTTATGCTGCTAGATGCAAAATGGCTTATAGACAATTTGAGACTCCTCCGATGTCGTATTCTCAGTTGTTACAACATCTGATGCAGTTGCAATTGGTTCAAAAGAGGACTTTGGCTCCTCTCACTTGTAAACCGCCTCCTGGTTATGATGCGAATGCCAGATGCGATTTTCATTCAGGCGCCCCGGGCCATAATATTGATAATTGCAAAGCCTTCAAGCACAAAGTTTAGGACTTGCTTGACTATAAGGCTATCAACTTCACCAATGATGGGCCTAATGTAAATCAAAACCCGATGCCGAATCATGGGGTGGCAAGGGCTAATGCCATTATTGAAGGAGAAAAATTAAATTTGATAACTGATGTTGAGGATTTGAAGACTCCATTGAGTTTTATGAAGGCTAGTTTATTGAAGAAGGGAGTGTTTCCTGGATGTTCTACTGACTACTCTAAATGTGAAGCGCAACCTGAGGGCTGTGATCTTTTGAGAAAGGGTATTCAGAGAATGATTGATGAGGGTTGTTTACAATTTGACAAGGTTGTAAAGGAAGATGTTGAGGATAAGGTGAGTAATGGTGGAAGTGAAGTTGCCACAATCTCCATTCCATACCGGACAATCAATATTTCAGCGTCTGCTATGCCAACTTCGGTCATCATTACTGTACCTGGACCTGTGCCGTACGAGAGCACTACAGCCATCCCATGGAACTATGAGGCAGAGGTGTTCTGTAATGAGCAGAGACAAGAACTGAAAGGGTCTACATGCGGAAGTTCGCCGGTTGAGAATATAGTTGGTGTCGGAGGTATCACCAGAAGTGGTAGGATCTTTTCCCCACCAGAGGTTAATGCTGATAGAAATGACAAAGGGAATGGTAAGGCCGTGATTGAGGAGAATACCCAACAATAGGTTGATACTGATGTTTTTTTGAAAGACGCTGAGGAATTTATGAGACTCATTCGAAAAAGTGACTACAAGATTGTGGATCACTTAAATCAGACTCCTTCGAAGATTTCTATTCTGTCATTATTGTTGTGTTCGGAGGCACACCGCAACGCTTTATTGAGAATATTGAATGCAACATATGTACCCCAGGAGATTTCTCTTAATCAGTTGGAAGGGGTAGTAGCTCATGTAAATGCCGGTAATGGTCTAGGTTTTACTGATCTGGATTTGACTCCTGCCCGGAGGAACCATAACCATGCTTTGCACATATCCATGGAATGTAGAGGGTCCCTGTTGTTGCATGTTCTGGTTGATATAGGATCATTCCTCAATGTGCTTCCAAAGAAGGCATTGATGAAATTGGATACTCAAGGTTTGATATGCACGCCAAGTGATTTGGTGGTGAGGGCTTTCAATGGGTCTAAGAGATTGGTGTTTGGGGAGATTATGTTGCCTGTTCATATAGGACCAAAGATCTTTGATGCAACTTTTTATATTATGGATATCCAGCCGACATACAATTGTTTGCTAGGACAACCTTGGATACACGTTGCAGGAGCAGTCACTTCAACATTGCATCAGAAACTGAAATATGTGATGGAAGGGAAAATCGTCACAGTATGCGGTGAAGAGGATATTATGGTCATCCATTTGTCGTCCTTTAAGTACGTGGAAGTGGATGGGGAGATCCACGAAACACTTTGCCAAGCATTTGAAACGGTCCAGATTCAGGAGAAGTCTCCTGTAGAAGCCAAGAGCCCATAGGTGTCTATGTCGTCATTCAAAGAAGCTCGTGCTATCGTAGAATCCGGGTCATCGTAGAAGTGGGGCCAGGTTCTTAATGTTCCCGTCAAGCAGGACAAGTTCGGCCTGGGATACAAACCCTCTAGTTCTTCTCAAAGCATTCTGAGGTACAGGGGACCTGTTCAATTCACCAGCGGTGGTGTGTTATTTGACAGGATTAATGTCGTTGGAGATGACGAAGGTGACAGTGACTGCGATATGGATGCCTGGATTCGTCCATGTACTCCTGGCCAGAAGTTGTGCAATTAGACTACCGAAGAAGTCATTCATGTTACTACTGTAGAGTAATGTTCATTGTTTTGATTATGTTCAGTCCTACATCCTGCCCAAGGCGTAGTGACCCAATTTGTGGGGCTCTTTTGTTGGTTGCACTTTATCGTAAATAAAGGACGTTTTTTTTGCATTCAAATATTGTGATCCCTGTTTTTCTTGTTTTTGTTTTACATTTATATTAAACAGAAAAATGGCAATGTGTTTTGCTTGTTGCATCGCATAATAAACATAAACATCATCATGCAGGTCTTTTCTATCAGATGTCATCGATTCAAATTCAGCTATGACTTCATATGACTTTGATAATCCCATTTATCAAGCTGAGGAAGAGACTGATGAAAACTGTGAACTACCCGAAGAGTTAGCCAGACTTCTCAAGCAAGAGGAGAGGGTCATTATGCCTCATCAGGAGGATATTGAAGTTATCAATCTGGGTACCGAAGATGACAAGAAAGAGGTTTAAGTTGGGGCTGCATTGGAAGACATTATCAAGAGAAGATTGGTTGAAATGCTCCGTGAGTATAAGGATATCTTCTCTTGGTCCTACCAAGACATGCCTGGACTAGATACAGATATTGTGGTACACCGGTTACCTCTCAGAGAAGAATATCCTCCAGTCAAGCAGAAGTTGAGACAGACAAGGCTTGACATGGTAGTCAAGATCAAAGAAGAGGTTCAGAAGCAGTTAAACGCTGGTTTTCTTGCTGTCACGAATTACCCTCCGTGGGTCACTAACATTGTTCCTGTACCTAAGAAAGATGGAAAGGTCAGGATGCGCGTTGATTATCGAGATTTGAATAAAGCGAGCCCAAAATATGATTTCCCGCTCCCCCATATCGACGTGTTGGTTGATAACACCGCTCAATATTATGTGTTTTCATTCATGGGTGGCTTCTTTGGGTATAACCAAATCAAGATGGCCCCAGAGGACATGGAGAAAACTACTTTCATCACACCATGGGGAACCTTTTGCTATAAGGTGATGCCTTTTAGATTGAAAAATGTAGGGGCAACCTACCAGCAGGCAATGGTGACTCTCTTTCATGATATGATTCATCATGAGATTGAAGTCTATGTTGATGACATGATTGTGAAGTCACAGACGGAGGAAGGACATCTGGTCGATCTTCTGAAATTGTTTGAAAGGTTAAGGAAGTTCAAGCTGAGGCTGAATCCTAACAAATGTACCTTCGGGGTGAGATCTAGAAAATTACTGGGATTCATTGTCAGTGAGAAGGGTATTGAAGTAGATCCTGCCAAAATAAAAGTTATACAAGAAATGCCTGAGCTGAGAACAGAAAAAGAGGTTCGTGGTTTCTTGGGGAGATTGAACTACATTTCAAGGTTCATATCTCATCTTACAGCCACTTGTGAACCAATATTTCAATTGCTAAGAAAAGATCAAACGGTCAGGTGGAATGAAAATTTCCAGAAGGCATTTGAAAGAATAAAAGAATATCTGCATGGACCTCCAATACTTATGCCTCTAGTTGCAGGGAGACCTCTGATCATGTATCTCACGGTTCTTGAGAGATCAATGGGAAGTGTGCTCGGTCAACAAGACGAGTCAGGTATAAAATAGCATGCCATCTACTACCTGAGTAAGAAATTCAGTGATTGTGAGTCAAGATACTCAATGCTGGAAAATACATGTTGTGCACTCGCTTGGGCTGCTAAGCGTTTAAGACAGTACATGTTAAACCACACAACCTTGTTGATTTCGAAGATGGATCCGATTAAGTACGTCTTTGAAAAACAAGCACTCTCTGGAAGGATTGACCGATGGCAAATGGTTTTAATAGAATATGATATTCAGTATGTTTCCCAGAAAGCCATTAAGGGAAGCGTTCTGTCAGAATATCTCGCTGAACAGCCAATTGAGGATTATCAGCCGATGAAGTTTGATTTTCCAGATGAAGATGTCATGTTTTTTAAGACGAAAGACTGTGATGAGCCTTTACCTAATGAGGGTCCTGAGATTGGATCTCAGTGGAAACTGGTTTTCGACGGAGCTGTAATTTATATGGTAGCGTAATCAGTGCGATCATTACAACTCCTCACAGTTCTCACATACCGTTCACTTCCCGATTGACTTTCACCTGCACCAATAATGAAGCCGAGTATGAAGCGTGCATTATAGGTTTAGAAGAGATCGTTGATCTGAGGATCAAGAATCTAGATGTGTACATCGATTCAGCGCTAGTTGTCAATCAAATCAAAGGAGAGTGGGAAACGCGTCAGGCCAACCTGGTGCCTTACAAGGATTATGCAAGGAGACTATTGTCATTCTTTGATAGAGTCGAGTTCCATCATGTGCCAAGAGCTGAGAATCACATGGCAGATGCCTTAGCCATGTTATCCACGATGTACAAAGTGAATTACTAGAATGAAGCTCCAGCTATCACCATCATGTGTCTTGATAGACCCGCTTTTGTGTTTGCTATTGAGAAGGAATCAGATGGAAAGCCTTGGTATTTTAATATCAAGCAGTTTCTCAAGACTCAGAAGTACCCATCTGGGGCATCCACCAAAGATAAGAAGACTCTGAGGAGGTTAGTCGAGAATTTTTATCTGAACAGAGATGATGTACTCTACAGGAGAAGCTTTGGCATGGTCTTGTTGCGTTGTATTGATGAACTTGAAGCAAACCTATTGATGGAGGAAGTCCACGAGGGTTCTTTCAGTACTCATGCCAATGGACATGCAATGGGTAGAAAATTATTGAGATATGGGTATTATTGGATGACCATGGAATCCGATTGCTTCAAATACGCCAGAAAATGCCATAAATGCCAGATTTATGCCGATAAGGTGCATGTGCCACCGACTCCTCTAAGTGTGCTAACATCTCCTTGGCCTTTTGCTATGTGGCGAATCAATATGATCGGAAAGATTGAGCCGACTGCTTCCAATGGACATCGCTTCATCTTGGTAGCAATTGTCTATTTTACCAAGTGGGTTGAAGCAGCTTCCTACGCTAATGTCACGAAACAGGTGGTCGCCCAATTCATATAGAAGGACATCATTTGCCGTTATGGAATTCCAGAGAGAATCATTACTGACAATGGTTCAAATTTGAATAACAAAATGATGAAGGAGTTGTGCCAGAGTTTCAAGATTGAGCATCACAACTCTTCTCCATATCGTCCGAAGATGAATGACGTTGTCGAAGCGGCCAAAAAGAACATAAAGAAGATTGTGCAGAAGATGGTTGTAACCTATAAGGACTGGCACGAGATGTTTCCCTTTTCTCTTCACGATTAATGTACTTCGGTACGTACGTCAACCGGGGAAACTCCTTTCTCACTGGTGTATGGTACAGAAGCAGTTCTGCCATTAGAAGTTGAGATTCCTTCTTTGAGGGTATTTTATGATGTGAAGCTCGACGAAGCTGAACGGGTACATACCGGGTTGAATCAGTTAAACTTAATTGACGAGAAGAGATTGGCAGCCATTGCTCATGGCCGGTTATACCAAAGCAGGATGAAGAAAGCCTTTGATCAGAAAGTGCATCCTCGGTATTTCCAGATAGGTAATTTGGTGTTGAAAAGAATCCTTCCTCCTCAGACAGATCACGGGAGAAAATGGACTCCCAACTATGAAGGTTTGTATGTGGTAAGAAAGGTTTTCTCCAGTGGAGCCTTATTACTAACTACTATGGATGGTGAAGATTTTTCGACCCCTGTGAACACAGATGCAGTTAAAAGATATTTTGCTTAAAAGAGACCCGTTGGACAGAAAAAGAAGAAGTCCAGGCAAAAATGGGGCATCCCGGCGAACCATAAAAAGAAAAGGTTCGGGCAAAAATTAGGGATAAAAGAAAAGATGATAAACCCGCAAAGTTGAAAACCTGGAAAGGCGACTTTTGCATGAATGGGTATCCTGGTGGATTGAAAACCCGAAAGGACGATCCAGGCAAAAGTTAGGGATTTGAAAGCAAGCGACTGCGATCTGCGTTCAATCTGTAAGCTCATGCGCGGTTATCTCGAAGGAAAGGAATCAGTCTAGTCAGTCTTTTCAGAAGGCGAAACACGGGGAACATCGAAGACATATAGGTCATAGCTGAGTCGACACATGGTGGTTATCTATCTCCACATTGCCGACATTTCTATATATTCTTTTGCTTTCGCGCAATTACCTCTTTTCAGGAATTGCCTCCGAATTGTAATTCGCCTATATACAGGCCTTTCATTAATAAAGTATTCATTTAAGTCAAAGAGCTTTCCTTTTCTTTTTTTACTTTTACTGTTTGTTTGCAAAAAATGTCTGATATTTTTGGTAAGCATTACAGGTAAAAACATGAGGCTTTACAGAGAATAATGAAAGCAATGACTTTATTTGAGCACCAAGTGGCATGAATGGTCACCGAGATAGCCATTTCATATATGAGGCATTCTTTTGTTTCTTATTTGTAGCAGGATGGCAGGATCCTCTCCCCGGTAGAGTGTTTTTCCATAATTGTATTTCCCAGTCTAAGTGGGTTCGTACACCCTAGCGAGTTTTCGAAGGGCGATCACTTCAGATGGAATGCAGTCAGACATTTTGTATGGCAGAGATTTTGTTTCCCCACAGATTCCTATTATCAAGTCAAAATGTTATCACCAGTAGGGGTGTGGCGTATCTCCAGCGGAGCAGAGTTTCTGTTTCCCTGTAAGGCTAATCCCTAGTAGGATGGGTTTCAATTCAGTGTTATTTTTAGATAGAGGTAACGTCTCTGACGTCTTGCCCCAATGGAGTCAACGTTTTGATGTCTCCCTAGTAATATCAGTATTTAGAAATTTCTTCCTCGAGCAGAGTTTAGTGATGATTCCCTCGACAGGTACATCAACGGCAGATTGATATCTCCAGCTAAGTCCAATGACCATTGGCATATTTTAGGATGAGTTGTCGAGACAAGCTCCCGACAGATGGTATTCTTTTTGTCTTCAGGGCAGATGTTTAAGCAGAGCGTGATCCATTCCTCAGTAGAGTGGAGTTCTTAGTAGAAGTCTCTGATATTCCCTAGCAGGGCAGGTTGTTACTGGTACATCCCCAACGGGGTGGATTTCTTTCCAAGCAGAGTAGATCCTTCAACGTTGTTCTTGATTCCCCACTAAGTGGAGTTTTTGGTGTCTTCCCCGGCAGGGTGATATTTTTCAAGGAGAGCCATCCAGGGCATATTCCTCAGCAGAGTTGGTTGCTGGTCTTTTCAGGGTTTATGTTGCATTTTCATTTTGCATAGCATCCTCCCAAATGCGTAGCATTTCCATTTCGTATGGAGCATTACACAATTTTCAAACATATGCATCTGGAGCATAAGTCAGGTTTGATACCTTTGATGTCGGTTGCCTTTGAGGGCAGAGGATATTTGATTTAGGAGATTTCTCGTGTTACCCCCGTTGGGGTGGATCTTCTTCATGTTATTGGTTTCTCCTCAACTGAGTCGTTTGGTTAAACATTATCTTTTCCCAGGAGTTGTTTGTATAAACGTCTTCGTTTCTCCCCAGGTGAGTCGCTTGTAAACGTTTTCTTCCCTGGCCGAGCCTTTTGTTCAGACGTTTTCCCCAACAGAGTTGTTGGGTAAGCTCCTTTTCCTCGGCAGAGTCGTTTGTTTAAACCTCTCTTTTCCTATCAGAGCTTTCTTCGCAAGTTGTGGGTTGGTTGACTCTGTCGCCTGCCTATGATGGGTATGTTATGCCAACTTTTGGTTGGTAATCCCTAATGTAGTTTATTTTGGGTGTGTTATCCCAACTCTTGGTTGATAATCTCTGGTTTCCTTGCAGAGTCCTTATTCCAACTCTTGGTTGGTAATCTTTTCTTCATTCCAACTTTTGGTTGGTGACCCATAGGCAGTTGGTTAGTTTTCCAATTTGTTGGTAATCCTTATTCTTCTCAGCGAAGTCAGTCGTTCCCAACTTTTGGTTGGTGGGTTTCGTTGTTATCAGTGTGCTTTCATTCAGCATTTTCAATGATTCTAACTTTTGGTTAGTAGCCTTATATTCCAACTCTTGGTTGGTACTTCTGGATGATCATCCCAAGTTTTTGTTGGTAGACTTTTGTGGTGGAGTCAGCTTTGTTCAACATCCCCAAATGATCCTAACTTTTGGTTAGTAGTCTTGTTTCCCAACTTTTGGTTGGTATCCTTTGGATTTTATCCCTTGCAAAGTTGTTATTCCAACTTTTGGTTGGTAATTCCCATTTGGGTCCAAAGCTTTGTTGACACTATTCCGACTTTTGGTTGGTAGTCTTCCTTTCTTGGATTTGTTATTCTAACTCTTGGTTGGTAACCCTTTGGTGGTGTTATTGTGTCCCAACTTTTGGTTGGTAGTCCTCTTCTATTCCCTGGCGGAGTTGTTATCCCAACTTTTGGTTGGTAATTGGTGAAGTGTCAGATTCGTTTGATTCCAACTTTTGGTTGGTGAGGTTTCGGTGATTGTATCCCAACTCTTGGTTGGTATCCTTTGGTTGTTATTCCCACTTTTGGTCGGTAGTCCTTGGTTCCCCAGCGAAGTCGCCATATCCAGTTTGGTCACCTTGTTGGCGTTATTCCAACTCTTGGTTGGTAATTTTTGTTTCCTGGTTGATGATTCCGACTATTGGTCAGTATACTCTCCCCAGCGAAGTAACCCCGCCATTTCACTTTCGGTCAGTGTTATGGTGATTCCAACTCTTGGTTGGTAGTGTTTGATTTTTATCCCCAGAGTGTAACCCTTATCCCATCTTTTGGATGGTATCCTTTGATTATTATCTTTTGGTGGATGTTTATCCTGGACAGAGTTGTCTGGTTAGTCTACTCTTTCCCCAGCGGAGTTTTCTTTAGGTCGTAAGTCTGTTGATTGTATGTCCTGCGAGTTCTCGATTTGAGTTTTGTCCCCAGGAGGTATCCTTGGGTTGTTATCCTAACTTTTGGTTGGTATCCTTTGGTTGTTATCCCAACTCTTGGTTGGTATCCGAGGTTTGTTATCCCAACTCTTGGTTGGTATCTGGGGTTTGTTATCCCAACTCTTGGTTGGTATCCTTTGGTTGTTATCTCAACTCTTGGTTGGTATCCGGGGTTTGTTATCCCAACTCTTGGTTGGTATCCGGGGTTCGTTATCCCAACTCTTGGTTGGTATCCTTTTTCTGTTATCCCAACTCTTGGTTGGTATCCTTTGATCTTTATCCCAACTTTTGGTTGGTACCCTTTGGTTGTTATCCCAACTCTTGGTTATCTTTTGAAGTTCTGTTCATATTGGACTGTTATCCTCAGCATGTCGAATTCCCACTTTTGGTTGGTATTCGTTGTTTTGCATCCCCGTAGGTTGCAAATTTCCGGGTTCTTTTGTATTCAATTACCTTCTACCTTGAATGAGTGAAAGTTGATGCTTTTCATCCCTTCAAGTCCAAGTTGTTTGAATAGGGGCAGCTGTAGCACCCCAAAATTTTCCCTCCATTTTAACCTTAGCTGGCTTTTGTTCCTTTGTATATTTTCATTTCCGCATATCATAGCATTTGTTCTTGAGGCAGGGGATCAAGGTTTTTCTGTGGCTCAGAGTTCGCTTTTATTGCAAGAATCCAAACAGCGAGCATTAGGGGCTCCGACATTTATTTTTCCTGGCGATCGAGCGATCGATTTTATTTTATTTTGCAGGATATTTTCAGCTCAGGAGGCAACTCTCAGGCTATCTCAAGCATTCTCACGGTTATAATATTCAAGGGCAAGTTTCAGAGGCTGGACAGGGCTTAGAACGGATTAAAACGGGCGAATGTGCACTTTTCCCTCTAAAAGGCGCCAAAATTCAAATTTTCAAGGTGTTAACCGATTAACCAAAATGGTTAACCGGTTAACAAAAGCAAAATCAGAACAAATTTGAATTTTTAAAGGTGTTAATCGATTAACCCAGATGGTTAACCGATTAACCGAGGCAAATTTTGCCTCTGCACGTGAATTTTCAAAGGCAGCCACTTTGGGGTCCATTTTGATCAATTGTGAATTTGATTTTACACCAGAAGAAGGATCTAGAACCACTTTCAATTTTGATTAGTTTCAAAATTAATTGAAATTCCCTCCAAATTCCCATTCCTAATCCCATTCCAATTTTCATAACCACACTCCAAACCACCATTATACTCCTAACCTAGAGCATATTTAAATGAATTTGCTCCAAACCTCACACAATGGATCCTCATAACTCCATTTCATTTTCAGAATTCACTCTCACTCTTGAATTTTACTCTCAACTTTTTTCACTCCCAAAACCTCCATTAGAGCTCTCACCTTGAATTCTTTGATTCTCCATTGGAATCATTGAATTCTAGAGCTAAACCATCATCCTTCATCCTTATTATCTCCAATTCTCCATTCAATTTTCGTGCTAGTGTGGATTTGAACTTGGAAGTTGATTTGGAAGAGCTTATTTGGATCAGTTTTGCTTAATTTTGGTGTATCTTCACTTCTACAACAAGAAATCGCTTGGATCTTGAAGAATCTCTGGGTTTCTTGCTTGGATCTACTCATTTCAAGTGAATCAACACTCACCAAATCAAATCTCCGCTTTGTAGGTTGGAAATTCTAGATTTGATTCTGTTTGTGAGCTTATTTGCATAATCATCACGTTGATCTTCATTTTTGATTGATTTGGTTGATTTTGATCTATGTGAATTGTGATATTCATGTTTGAATGTGTTTACATGTTGTTGGATCACTGCTTTTTGGTGTTAAATTCGTGCATAATTTATTACAAGATCATTTGGATGATTACATAAATGATTAATTGCTGAAAGTGCTTTTGAGATGTTATTTTTCTGCTTCAGGTATAGTTTTAATCGGTTAACCAGTTGCAGTACAAACTGGTTAATCGATTAACCAATGTGAATTTCAGAAAGTTTTTTAATGGTTAATCGGTTAACCAATAGTGTTAATCGATTAACACTGAACCAGAATGCCATATTTGCTTATTTTCAAGCATGTTTTAGTTGCTTCTCACTTTGAATCTTCATGGATCATTATGATGCATTTGAGTGAGATGTTTTGGACGTGTTCCATTGTTCGTGATTGTTTAATCTTGATTCTTCGACATGTGTCGCTCGGTTTCCGCTTGAATGCATACTTTGTGGATGTTGTTCAAGTGATGATCATTTGCTTTGCTTGAGTTTGAAGAATTGCTTGGTTGAGATGTTCTTGTGGTGGCTGCTGTCACACACTTTTTCCTCCCACTTTTCATTGATGATTGATGGTAATGGTTGTAGGAGTTTACTTATCCCATTTCATCTCATCCTCGCATCTTTTGTGTTTGCATTTTGTTGCACCCCAAAATTTGACCAACATTTCTTTACCTAGCTTGTGTTTCATTTCATTCACATTAGCATTGTCATTTGCATTTCATTGACATGTGTGCAAGAGATCAAGAGGTATGATTACCAATCAAAAAGCTACACAAGTCTGTGAAGTTAGTTAAGAAGGTTATCCAAGGGTTTAAGGGTTGATATCCTTGTCAAAGAAGTAAAAGATCCTCAGAGAGGGTGGTTGACACCAAGTATGTGGGTCTCCTAACTTGAGGGTTGTGGGAAGATCATCAGATGATTCTGAGGTCATGGAGATGGACTTGAGGTCTTGAGAGAGCTCATGAGAGGTTTTGAAGATCACTTTCAGGCCTAGACAGGTCATTGTGTAAGATTAAGAAGACTCAGCCATGAGTGGTGCAATTAGGGTTTGACTGGGTCAACCACTAAGTCAACTGATGATTTGAAGGAAGTTGACACTTGATTCAAGAGCCATGTGATCATGGATTGATGCATTGAGATGTTATAAGGATGATTCCAAGGTCAACTCATCATGATTGAAGAGATTGAGAAGTTTCAGGCTAGGGTTTCTAAGACTTGACAGTGTAAAATCCCCTAGTTTGACCCCTGTCTTCAAGGCAATGTAGCTCAAGATATGATCTTCATCTCATCTTGACCCCAACATGATTGTTGTAGGGTATGATCTTAGATTTAATTTGAGTACTATAAGTCCTTAATAGAGTTTATAGAACTCAAGTTATGAGCCAGACAAGTTACAAGTCATCTGAGGCATGTGAATTTGGAACTTGAACGTTACCCAACTTGCATGGCACTTTTTCCCTAGATGGACAATTCCTATGAACTTTTGGTCAACATGAATTTTGCTCCTTATCCTCTTAGCTTTCCATAGAGTACTAGAAGTCCTTGATAGGATTTGTAGAACTCAAGTTATGGCTTTGACAAGTCAAGGGTATTTTGGGAAGTTGTGATTATGGGTCATTTTTGGTTATGGGTCATTTTCACCAACTTAGACATCTCAAATGAAATTTTTTTCAACTTGAAAGTTGATCAAAATGGGGTTTTAACTTTGACCATGTATCAAGGAGGCATTGAAATGGCTCAAGGAGAGACTTGATTCAAGAAATTGTGAAAAAGGAAGAATTAAAGAGAATTAAAGACCAAAAATTCAAAATAAATGTTATGTGAGCAAATGAGGCAAAATAATAGCATTTTTTGAATGGAAATTACATTTTGGAAACAATGACATCATTAGAATTTAGGTTTGAGTTCATTTTCATGGCCTTGTGCTTTGATACTTCATGAGGAAGTTACATCTCAAATCCAAGCCATGGGATGAAAACAAGGGATGAATCCCCACCATTCAAGTTCAGTGGTTCATAAGGCGTGCAATGAGAGCTTCCTGAAGGAGAAATAGAGGGGAAATCATGACTGTCATGAAAGAGATTTTGAAGAGAAATTGAAAATTGAAATTCTCATTCTGAACCTTTGAGAAGGATCTAGATCATTCAGTCACATACTATATAAGTCCATGAATGCATTCAGTTCATTTTTTGGTGAAGATTGAAGCCTGAAGCAGAGAGTGAAGTTGGAATTTCAGAGGTGCAAGTGAGAATCGAATTCTGAGTTCAAGGCCAAATCGAGATCAATTGAAGGTTTCATTGTGTTCATCAAGTGATTTGGAGTGAACCTGCACTTTCTTGAAGGTTAAAGAGTGCAAGAACTACCTCTGTTACAAGCTTGAACACAGGTTGGTACATTTCATTTTTGTGCTTAATCTATGTAGAGATAGTTAGCATTCTATAGGTGGTTAGGATCCTGGTGACATGTAGTTGGATTTAGGATCAGAAACTGGTGAATTAGAGACAAAATAAGGTGATGATCAATTTCTGTTGAGGCTCGAATCAAGCAATTCTTGGATTGTTAATCAAGATTGGATAGTGTAGAATGATCACCATAAGATGAGGATTACATCTGTGCATTTAATTGAGGTTCTGATGAGATTCAAGATTGATGCACATTTTGAAAATGCTATCGGGTTTGAAAATCCATAGGGAGTTAGATGATTCTAAGGAGATATTCGTGATCAGCATTGAAATCTGAGTAGAATGATGTATGGTTTGTTAATTTTTGATGACCTGTGTAAATGGCTTCGCCGGAGAAGACGGTGGCGCCACCTTCTGGGCCACCGTCTGTGTTTTCCCCCCAAACTGAAGTTCAAATGGAGAAGATGCATGATAGGCGTTGGATCTTGCTGAAGACTTGACTCAGTACTCACCATCCACGGCCACGATTGAGTTTTAGTTTCTGACTTTGACCTGAAGCAAAACGCATCGTTTTCATTAATGTGCTGGCAACATGAGGACTCATTGGATCAGTTGACTGGTACTTGCATCGTGTGATCAGAGATGTGCCACATAACCCCAAGTCCAAAGCGCATCGTTTTGATTCGTGAGAGAACATGGGCTTAGTGATCTGAACTGATGTTTACACCCCCCTCTGGGCCCAACCCACACATTGAACTGGAATTAATTGCTATCACCATGCGCCTCTTATTAATTTCTTTTCTTTTTCTTATTTTTGTGCATTTTATGTTAGTTTGATTTTAATCTATGAAAAATAGGAAAATTAGTCAATTACTTCTGAGTTTTTTTCCCCTGATTCATGAATGAATTTAGAAATTTTAGGAACAAAAAGATTAGGATTATCATTTATTTTTATTTTATTTGATTTTTTCACATTTTATTGACATAAAAATTGTATTGTTTGCCTCTTCTGTTTGGTGAATTTTGTTTGAGCATTTGGTATGAAGTTTTTACTTGATTTTTGGCTTGTGATTAGGTTAGATATTTATGCTCCCCTTAGATTTTTCTCACATTTTTGTGATGAATTTAGGTGCTGTTTTAGGACTAAACTTTAGGAGTTCCCTTTTAGGGTTTAATGGTGATACCTTGAGGTTTAGGACTTATTTGGAGGACTTAAAGGATGAATTAGGTCCTGATTTTTTAACTATAGGTTATTAGTGAATGCATGTTCCCCTAGAAAAATAATCAGATTTTTAGAATGTGTTTTGGTATTTTTGATAGAATATTCTACTTGTGTGTTCATTTGGTGTTTCAATGTTGATGATTGATGTGGAATGGACTCAAAGTTGAGCTTCCTTGCATAGTGGGCTTCTGGATCTCATTGGAGGACATCATGGACTTGATGAAGCTTGTGTGAAGTGGCTAGTGGAGCTTGGATTGGAGTTTTTCCTTCCTTTTTGTTAGCTTTGAGTAGCTTAGGAAATTAGGGCTTTAGGAGAGAGCTTTAGAAATAGATATTTCTTCAAATAATGGTTAGTTTTGTTCCCATCCCATTCTCATCCTATGATTCAAAGTCCTCATGTTAAAGTCTCATCTCTCCTTTGGAGGGATGTTTGATATTTACAATGAGTAGAACTTTTGAGGATGCCTTTCTCTGATGATTGGTTAAGTGTCAGACAGGATTCCTTTGGTTTACTGCCTGCTTCCCATTATCAAAAAATCATCCTATTGATTCTCTTCATTCTTGGTGGAGCCTATTGAAGATTGAAGCTTGAAGATGGAGTACCCCTCTCCTTTTCTTGAAGATGAAAGACTTGAAGAACAGTTAC
Organism: Lathyrus sativus; assembly: GCA_963859935.3. Taxonomy (NCBI): domain Eukaryota; kingdom Viridiplantae; phylum Streptophyta; class Magnoliopsida; order Fabales; family Fabaceae; genus Lathyrus; species Lathyrus sativus. The sequence continues at coordinate 352,681,172 of OZ012739.1, read as the reverse complement.
AGACTGTGGACTGAACTGCTGTCCGAGGATTGCTTTGCTGTGAAGCTGTGGAAGCTGTTGATTTGCTTTCTTGACTGTCTGTTTTCTTTCTGTGCAACTGTATTGATGTGAATTGATTGGTGTGATGCATTTAGATTAGGTCATATAGTTGAATAAGCCTAAGAGCATCCTAAGGGTTGAGTTTCTCCCCTTTCTTGTATTGCGTTAGAGGTTGAGTTGCTCCCTCTGCTTGTATTTTTACTGTGTGACTTTGCTTACTAGTATTCGGTAGAGCTCTGCTCCCTTGCCTGTGTGGTTTGTGATTTGCTTGATGGCATTTTATTTTCCTTTATCATTGCAGTTATTCATACTTGGCTTGAGGTTGAGATGAGCTTGTGGAGGCTGTTGCCCCACACACATTTCCTCCCTCACTTGCATTGCATGCATTTTACAGTCGTTTACTGTTTACTGTTAAAGCTGATGCTTTATCTGTTTCTGTATCCCATTGACATGATCCCCTAGGAGTCTCACTTCCTTTGATAAGGAAGTGATGATTAGAACTTTAGGTTAAAACCTATGCATGATAACATCTAGGAGATCCCTATTTCAAACCACAACCATAGGATGAATCCTTGGCATGACAACATTAGGGCTTGATAGTCTCCCCATAGAGTTCGTTCTCTTCTCATCTCAAAACAATAGTAAAAAACATAATAAAGGCAAGTTATTATAAGTGCGATACGAGCCTTAAGCTACTTGGGTAATGATAATTGAGCGGCCTCCTCTCAATCGTCTAGAATGTTTAGTATACGTCCTTTGGACGATATGCGACGCATTCGTTCCCAGGTCATAGTCTCTAGTGTTGTACAAACTACAGACAAACGTAAAAAACACTTCTTCCGTAAAAGACAGAAAACAAACTTCAAACCTTTTTGCCCCGTGGGCCCATAATTCAAAGGAAAGCTTTTCTGAAGAAAAGAGTGTCGTTAACTCCCAGTTCTACCGCAAACGGTAACGCCTAAGTCTCCAAGGGTTGAGCTGCGTACACCAAACTACTGGAACTGTTTGTTAACCCTACTCGAAAAAACAAATGAATCTGAATCCCCGTAACCCGTATTATCTCGAACTACATAAGCTCTGATCTCTCATGTCTGTTGAGAGTACGTAGGCACAATACCGACGTATTGGCGAGCCACCTTCCCCCTTATCCGTAGTTAGCCGAACTACGTTGACTCTGATTTCTCATTCTCTGATGAGAATACGTAGGCATAAAGTGCGACGCTTTGCCGAGTCATTTTCTTTTCTTTTTAGACCAGCCTTGATAGGTAGATAGTAAAACCAACCCGTCAGATAAACACAACAAACATGGATTCCATTGATTACGATGGACGTGAGGGGTGCTAATACCTTCCCCTTGCATAACCGACTCCCGAACCCAGACATTGGTTGCGATGACCTTGTCTTATACCTTTTCGTCAGGTTTTTCCGATCGTTTCCTTTCCTGTTCTGAGGGATAAATAATGAAAGGTGGTGACTCTTCTATTTTTCCAGCACCTTATTTTCGCGGTAGTGACAGTTGGCGACTCTGCTGGAGATATGATAGTTTCCTAGGGATCCAACGTCCCTTATGCGAGTCAATCTGGGGATCCAACGTCCCCTGCGAGAGTCAATCCTAGCGCTTGTATGTTTACTTGTTGGATTGTTTTTATTTATCGCATTTTGTTTCCCGCACTTTATTTTCAGTATGATATGATTATCTATGCTGTTGTGGGAGGGACATTCTGATGAGTGAGAAGCCATACCCAGGCTTGAGAGCTACATAGTATTAGAGTGGGTTAGTGGAGGACGTGCTTGCTTTGCTTGCATCAGTTCCCATGTAATCCACACTCAGACGAGGTTCTCTTTGATGGCTTCCTATCGGTCCTTTGGACTCGAGGGGTTGTCGGATCTGAGGATTGTCGACTCTGGGAACCGATCATTTGGAATTCAGCTAAGTGAGGCTGCTTCAAGAGATGATGATGCCATACCTCTTGGGTATCGTATCATCGTTTCTTGAAAGTCTGTGACGCTGATGACCGCATAGGATGACGAACCTTTTTCGTGATTAGGTCCATACCCGTGAGCAGGGTCGGGTTTGTTGCAGGAAACCTTAACCTTCAGACTACCTGGTTTTCTTGACAGTGAATCAGTTTTGTTAGTATCTGAGGTTCTCATCATCAGATATGTGGTTTGTTCTTGACAAAGCAGATTTATGGTCTGGTATCAGGGGTTTCTTCTCATCAGAGAGATGTTTGTTCTTGACAGAGCAGTATTGTGGTTTTGTTGATACAGAGCCTTCATCTCCTCAACAACATAGTCATCTTGATCTCCTGCTGCATAATTGCACTTTGCATTTTCTGCATCCTCATTTGCATGTCATTAACGTGTATCTGTGATGCAGGTGCATATTCCTCCCCTGGTTCTAGTGATCTTGATTCTCATGGCAGATATGGCAGCTCTGAAGAAGACTGTGGCTTACAAGCTACCAACACCTGACATCCGAGAATTACGAGCTTTGATTTCTCTGGATGATATGACAGTAATGGAGAGTTTCAGAAAGAGTTATGGGAGACTTCTGGGTATTGTGTATAAGCTTCCTACGTACGAGTTGAATGGCCTATATGCTCTGCTACAGTTTTACGACCCACAGCTCAGATACTTTGTGTTTCCAGATTATGTCTTGGCTCCGACCTTAGAAGAGTACTCTAACTTGTTGGGAGTGCCTTTGTTGAATCAAATGCCTTATTACCGTGTTGAGGATGAACCCAAATTGAGTAAGTTGACTGACGCTCTTCACGTAGATGAGTCTGAGTTGGAAGGGATGGTATCCAGAAAGATTGGAGTTCATGGTTTCCCTTTGCCTTTCCTGATGGAAAAAGCCCGAAAGTTTACCGAGAAGGGTCGCTGGGATGTATTCAATGCCTTCTTAGCCCTTTGCATTTATGGGATCGTGCTATTCCCAAGTCATCCGGACTTCATAAGCATGGATGCTTGCCATATATTTGCCTCCGGGAATCCAGTGCCCACTCTCCACGGAGACGTCTACCATTCAGTTCACAGCAAGAATGAAAACAGAAAGGGGAAGAACGTGGTATGTTGTGCTCCTTTACTGTATAAGTGGTTTGCTAGCCATCTTCCTAAGTCGTGGCCGTTCATTGATTCTGCTGAGTCTTCACCCTGGTCTGCACGCTTGATGGGTTTGACTGCTGACAATATCATCTGGTTTGATAGAGATCTACTGGGCAAGGATATTGTACATAGTTGTTGTGGATTTCCTAACGCCCCCTTGGTCAGAAGGAATGGATGTATCAACTACAATCCATCTCTGCTGGTACGACAATTTGGGTATGCACTACGAGGTCCTCCTGAAGGGGAAGAGATACAGGAATCTCTGTATTTCACAGGGTTGCTTGAAGGCGACACTTTGATCAAGGTACAGAATGCTTGGAGCAAAATTCACCGGAAGGGGAAAGTCTTGCTAGGAAAGAGCAACAACAAGGCCTTTGATCCGTATGTGACTTGGGTTCGAGAAAGAGCCGCCAAGTTTCTAATGATGTTTCCTGCTGTGGAACCATTGTATCCTCCTGTGCACAAAGAGCCTACCACAGTTGATATTTAGAGATTCAACCAGGTACTCCAAGAGAAGGAGGAGCTACGAAAAGCCAACGAAGAGTTGGAGAAAGAGATCGCTCAACTTCGGAAAGAGAAAAATGAAGCCGTTTATACCTGCAAGAAGCAGAATGTGATGATCAACCATCTAGGCTCCAACCTGACCAAAGAAACTGATGCTAGGGAACGTCTGGGGTTGGACCTGAAGTCAGTACATGGCGTGTTGACAACCAAGAAACAGGATCTGGACAGAGTGTACCGGAAGTTAACCCAATACGAGAGGGTCTGAAGCAGCACCTTAGCCAAATACAAAGAGCGGGAAGAAAAGCTGAAGCAGCAAGTAGCTGAGCTAGAAGCTCAGATCATGGGGAAAGACAAGGAGATAGAGGCTGAAGCCTTACTACGATGAGACGTCCAGTATAGACTGGCTGAGGCCGAGGCGAATTTACAAGATCTTCAACTCTGAGCTGATGCTAAGAGGAGTAGAGTCGAGAACCATTCTGAAGAAGGTGTTTCTAGGAGCGTTGCCGAGAACCTCCCAGAGTCCATTAGGCGGAGGGACCTGCTGGCACAGGGTTTGCTTACTCAGCCAGATCATCCCGCTACAGAGAAGTTGGTAGAAGATTTTCGTGCCCGTGGCTGCACCTGATCTTCTGTATCTCTTTTTGTACATTTTATGCATTGATATGCTGATCACCGCCAGGTCTGTTGGTTGGGGTCATGCCTTATTGCTTCAGTTGTATGTGATTACAGTTGTACGCTACTCGAGCGGGCTTTTCAGATGAATATATGAGGATTTCTTTTCCATGATTGGATGATAGACTTTATTTGTCTCGAAAACTAGGATCGAGGGGGAATCTCCCCAAGGCACAGACACACGTTTGCATTTGCATGAAGAATTTGCATGACGAGCACCTTGTCGTTTTTTTTCTAACCCTTTGTGTATGCAGGTTGTTCCAGGATTGACCGAAGACCGATCCACCGCTATCCGACCAGAGCAAATCAAGCTAGAGCAATGGAACAAGTGCAAACTGACGTCCAGGAACTCCGAGAGAGGATGGACCGTTTCATGGAGCTCATGCAAGTGGTTGCCAACGGCCAAGACCATCTCAGAACACTGGTTCAACCTCTGATCTCAAGGGTTGACAGCAATGGTGTGCTTCATGGTGGGAGCGTTCCACTCCCCCCACCTGTTGAAACTCCTCAGGGCGGCATCCCTGTGACCGGGGGGAATGGAAGTGGTAACGGCAATGTGATCACCAACATCGGGCTCAATGGTAATACGACTGGCGTCGGTAACGGAAACTTTGAGGCTAATGGCAACGCTGGACTAGGCAATGGCAACACAGGTGCTGGAAATCTGTATGGGCCTCAGCCCTGGCTAGAAGATCGCCAAGAAGATTTGTTCTCACAGAGGAGTGTTGAGGGAGAACTGACTGCTGAGGCACGTCTAAGGTTTAAAGCACTCGAGGATAAAATGAAGAGTTTCGAGAACCTGAACACTATGGGTGTCGACATGACTAAACTAGGGTTGATTGCCGATTTCAAGGTACCTCCTAAATTCAAGGTACCTGACTTTGAGAAATACAAGGGCACCACCTGCCCTCGCGTCCACATAAGGTCATACTACCGAAAGATGTCTGCTCACTCTAAAGACGAGAAGCTGCTGATGCACTTTGTCGCTACCGCGAAAATAAGGTGCCGGCAAAATAGAAGAGTCGCCACCTTTCGTTATTTATCCCTCAGAACGGGAAAGGAAACGATCGAAAAAACCTGACGAAAAGGTATAAGACAAGGTCATCGCAACCATTGTCTAGGTTCGGGAGTCGGTTACGCAAGGGGAAGGTATTAGCACCCCTCACATCCATCGTACTCGATGGGATCCATGCTTGTTGTGTTTATCTGACGGGTTGGTTTTATCTATCTACCTATCAAGGCTGGCTTAAAAAAGGAAAAGAAAATGACTCGGCAAAGTTTCGTGCTTTATGCCTACGTATTCTCATCAGAGAATGAGAAATCAGAGTCAACGTAGTTCGACTAACTACGGGTTACGGGGAAGGTGGCTCGCCAATACGTCAGTATTGTGCCTACGTACTCTCAACAGGTATGAGAGATCAGAGCTTACGTAGTTCGGGATAATACGGATTACGGGAATTCCGATTCATCTGTTTTTCGAGTAGGGTTAACAAACACTTCCAGCAGTTTGGTGTACGCAGCTCGACCCTTGGAGACTTAGGCGTTACCGTTTGCGGTAGAACTGGGAGTTAACGACACTCTTTTCTTCAGAAAAGCTTTCCTTTGAATTATGGGCCCACGGGACAAAAAGGTTTGAAGTTTGTTTTCTGTCTTTTACGGAAGAACTGTTTTTTAGTTGTCTGTAGTTTGTACAGCACTAGAGACTATGACCTAGGAACGAATGCGTCGCATATCGTCCAAAGGACGTATACTAAACATTCTAGACGATTGAGAGGAGGCCGCTCAATTATCATTACCCAAGTAGCTTAAGGCTCGTAACGCGCTTATACTAACTTTCCTTTATTATGTTTTTTACTGTTGTTTGAGATGAGAAGAGAGGGGGACAACTACGGGGAGACTATCAAGTCCTAATGTTGTCATGCCAAGGATTCATCCTATGGTTGAAGTTTGAGACAGGGAACTCCTAGAAGTTATCATGCATAGGTTTCAACCTAAAGTTCTAATCATCACTTCGTTATCAAAGGAAGTGAGATTCCTATGGGATCATGTCAATGATAAACAAAAACAGATAAAGCATCAGCTTAAGCAGTAAATAGTAAACGACTGTAAAATGCATGCAATGCAAGTGAGGGAGGAAATGTGTGGGGGGCATCAGCCTCCACAAGCTCGTCTCAACCTCAAGCCAGATATGTATAACTGCAATCATACAGGAAATAAAATTCCATCAAGCAAATCACAAACCACATTGGCAAGGGAGCGAAGCTCTACCGAATACCCGCAAGCAAAGCCATACAGTAAAAGTACAAGCAGAGGGAGCAACTCAACCTCTAGTGCAATCATGCTCCTATATTAACACAATCTAAACATGAACTTATTCTAATGCATCAAGCAAATCAAACAAGTCACATCAATACATTTGCACAGAAAGCAAACAGACAGGAAAGAAAGCAGATCAACAGCTTCCACAGCTTCACAGCAAAGTAATCCTCTGACAGCAGCTCAGTCCTCAGTCTGTAATTGTTCTTCAAGTCTATCTTCTTCAAGAGAATGAAAGGTACTCCATTTTCAAACTTCAATCTTCAATAGAAAGTATCAACCTGCTTCTTCAAGCTTTCAATGCATCAAACATAAGTATCAACTTGTTCTCCAACTTCAAGCTTCAGCTCTTTCTTCAATCTCAATTTGATTTTCTTCACACAAGTATCAACTTGTTCTTCTTGATCTTCAAGCCTCAGCTTCAAGGGAAGTCTTCAAACACATGGAAGTGCAACCTCTAGCATCTTCAATCTTCTAGCAAGGAACTCCATCCTCTAGCAAGGGAGAAGGATTCATCTAACAAGAGCAAGGTGTGGATAGTGGTGAGCAAAGTGAAGACCAAAGGTCACCTCTGAGCACTCCACCATCAAGGAAAGGCATCCTCAAAGGTTCTACCAATTTGTGAGGGGCCAATCATCCTACCAAAGGAGGGATGAGGCCTTCACAATGGGACCTTACATCATAGGGAGGGATGGAAGTGATCAACACCTTCCATGTTTCATGAAGGAAGAAAATTTATTCTAAGAGATCTCCCTAAAAATCCTAATCCTTAACCCTAAACAAACTACCCCAAAGGGATAGAAATATTCAAGTCCAAGCTCCACCATGCATTCCACAGCAGCCCACATAAGTCTTCATCATCACCCAAGAGCAAGAGAAGCAAAGCCCTAGTCTAAGGGAACTAATGAAGTCACTCTAGTTGAGTTAGCAAGTTAGGATCACCTAAAACCTAGTACTAAAGTTAACCCTAACTAAAATACTAAAACCAATTGTAAAATCCTACAAAAATAACTATGGGAACCTAAGTCAATCATGACACTACCATGTTAATTCCAAAGATCAAATCATCCAATAAGTCCTAGAATTAAATTCTAAACTATGGGGCACTAAGGTTAAACCCTAAAACTAGAGCACCTAAAGTTTCAATACAAAAACAGTCCTAAACTTCTTCATAAAAATGTGAGAAAATTACTAGAGGAGCATACATGTCTAAACTAGATACACACAAAAAATCAGTCCAAAAATCATCACCAAGTGATCACACAAAAATCAGCAAGACAAGGTATCAACCATAATGAAATTAATATCAATTAAAATACAAAAAATGCAATTAAAATAAAAAAATGCATGAATTCCTAAAATCTTAATTTCCTAAAATTCTAGACTCATTGATGAGTCAGGGGAAAAAAACCTGGATCAAAATGACCAAGTTTTCTATTTATTATGAATTATTTCTAAACTATATGCAATGTGTAAAATAAAAGAAAATAAGAAGAAAATAACAAGATCAGTGTGGCAAATAGCAAGTGTTCTCAGTTCATTTCAAGAACTTGGGCCAAACGGGGGTGTGGTTATCAAACTGTGACTTAAGACCAAAACTCACTGGTTAATGAAACGCAGCGTATCAATCCAAATTCTCTCTTCAGAGTTTAAAACAAATTGTGGCCGTGTAATCCTAGTCCAAGTCAATGGTCAAACACTCATCCAATGGCTCACATGCTTCGTCCCCAAAATTCAAACTGATGGAGGGAACTCTCCAGACGGTGGCCTGAGCTGCAGCGCCACCGTCTTCTCCGGCGAAGTGGTGTCCACAGTTCATCAATAATAACAAACCAATACTCAATCTCACTCAATTTTCTCTCCTGAATCCAAATCCAATCTCCAAATTCACTAATTCTTTCTCTAACTTAAAATCCGATCCTACTTTCAGAAATGCCCCAATTCTTGACCATCACAATTCGTAAAAGTAATGGCACTAACGGAAACTACACTCATCATAGATCACAATCCACTATCCAAACATGATTATTCCTACAAGAATCTTGAGATATCAACCTCAATAGAAAGTGCACTACACCTAAAATTGTCTCTATCCATCAGTTTCTTGTACCAAAATCCATCTATGTCCTACCAAGAACCTAACCACATGCAAGTTTCTATGTATCTCCCTATAGATTAAGCAAATTTTTGATTGGTACAAACTTGGTTTCAGATGAAGAACAGGTACAATTTCTGCTCGATTCTTCGTCCAAGCTTGTCCAGAATCACTCCAAATTCACTCCTAAAGCTTTTGCACACCTTGATTAGCTCTGAATCTTCCTCAATCTCAGAATCCGATTGTGAGTTGCAGCTCTGCAAAATTGATCCCTTGCTCTGGTTTCCACTTCAATCCTCTCCAAAAAAAGCTCTGAATTCACTCAACTAGTTATATAGAAGTGAATGGAAATGTCTAGAAACTTTTGTAACCACCCAAATGAGATTTTCAATTTCAATTTCATTTTCAAAATCTCATGTGCACAGTCACGAATCCAGCTTTGTTTGGGCATGAAAACACTTGGAATCTTCATCTCATGAGATATTGAATTGATTGGTTATGATCATTTCCTTGTTTGCAATCCAATGGTGTGAATTTGATATGTTACTTCATCATGAAGCAACAAAATGAAATGGCATGAATTTGACCTCAAACCAAAAATTTAATATTGCCATTGTGTCTAAAATGACTTTTCCAATCAATTTGACCTATAATTTTGCCTTGTTTGGACACAAGTCAATTTATTTCAATTTTTGGTCATTAAATGCCTTTAATCCTTCCTTTTTCACCACTCCTTGAACCAGTCCTTCCTTGAGCCATTTCAATGTCTCCTTGATACATGGTCAAGGTTAAAACCATATTTTGAGCAACTTTCAAGTTGAACAAAATTTCATTTGAGGTGTTTAGGTTGGTGAAAATGACCTATAACCATAAATGACCTATAACCATAACTTCCTAAAATACCCTTGACTTGTCAAAGCCATAACTTGAGTTCTACAAATCCTATCAAGGACTTCTAGTAATATATGGAAAGCTAAGAGAATAAGGAACAACATTCATGTTGAGCAAAAGTTTATAGGAATCATCCTTCTTGGGAAAAAGTTTCATGCAAGTTGGGTAACTTTCAAGCTCCAAATTCACATACCTCAGATGACTTGTAACTTGTCTGGCTCATAACTTGAGTTCTATAAACCCTATCAAGGACTTCTAGTACTCAAACTAAAGCTGAGATCATGCCCTACAACAATAATGTTGGGGTCAAGATGAGATGACAATCATATCTTGAGCTACATTGCCTTGAAGACATGGGTCAAACTAGGGAATTTTACACTGTCAAGTCTTAGAAACCCTAGCTTGAAACTCCTCAAACTCTTCAATCATGATGAGTTAACCTTGGAATCATCCTTATAACATCTAAATGTATCAATCCATGATCACATGGCTCTTGGATTAGGTCTCAACCTTCTTCAAATCATCAGTTGACTTAGGGTTGACCCAGTCAAACCATAGCTGCACCAATCATGGCTGAGTCTTCTTAATCCTACACAATGACCTGTCTAGGCCTAAAAGTGATCTTCATACTTCTCATGAGCTCTCTCAAGACCTCAAGTCCAACTTCATGGCTTCAGAATCATCTGAGGGCTTTCCACAACTCTCAAGTTAGGAGACACACACTTTTGGTTTCAATCACTCTCTCTGAGGATCTTTTAATTTCTCTGACAAGGATATCAACCCTTGAACACTTGAATAACCTTCTTAGCTAGCCTTGTATAGCTCTTGATTGGTAATCATACCTCTTGATCTCCTGCATACATGTCAATGAAATGCAAATGATAATGCTAATGTGAATGAAATGAAACATAAGCTAGGTAAAGAAAAGTTGGTCAAATTTTGGGGTGCAACAGCTGGCCCTATTCAAACGGCTTGGACCTGACTGGGTGAGAAGCAAACGGCTCTCAAACAATCAAGTTAAAAGACGGTTGAATACCAACAAACCCTGAAATTTGCCAACTGCACAAGTACACGGTACTCTGATGGGAACTAATATTCAGAAACTGAAATAATAGTTGCACGACAACTAGCTGGAGAAATACTGATCTGAACCTCCATCAGGATGATTCTCTGATTTATCTGATATCATTGCGTCCTCAAATCATCAAGGGATCACCGATTACGCGGTAATTGGTGATTTTCCAAACGTACGGTTAAACGGTACTCCGATTAGTAGGAACATCTTCGAAACTGAGCATGACAGTTGCACGGCAACTCTGTTGGGGAATTGGTCACACGGTAACCGATGAAGGGTCTAATCTCAAATCTTCGTCAGGATGATCATCTAATTTTGCCGTAGATCTTTGTCCTCAAGTCATCAAGGGGTCACCGGTTACGCAGTAACTGGTAATGAATGGTCGATTATGTCGTCGGGCATTCTGTGTCATAGCAGAAGAATTCCTTACCGTCGCCTATGGACTTATCATGTCGCTAGGAACATCGACAACATCTTCGTCGGACTTCATCAGTAAGTCAATAAGGGATCACCGGTTACTCGGTAACTGGTGAAGGATGGCTACTCTCAAATCTCCGTCGGGATGATTATCAGATTTCGCTGCAGCTTCTTCCTCAAGTCATCAAGGGATTACTGGTCACTTGGTAACCGGCGACACATAGCTGATATTGCCGTCAGGCATTCTGCGACACTGCGGCAGAAGAATTCCTCGGGACTCATCAGGTCCTTAGGAACTTTTTAACAATCAAGTTAATCATGCCATCGGGCATTCAAATAAATTTTCGGGCGTCAACCGGACTTCATCAGTAAGTCGGGAATGGAATCCTCGGTCAATCATGAACCAAATAGGGATACCCAAACTTCTGCCATCAAGCACTCCGCATCAGCTGAGAGAACTGCTTCGACATCACAGTTGGACTTCGTCAATAAGTATTCAAATGGGATCCTTAATCCATCATGAACCACTAAGGATATACAATCTTTTGCCGTCAGGCACCCTGCGTCAGCTAGGCAAACTGCTTCGACATTGCAGCTGGACTTCAATCATCAAGTCTTCAGGGAAATTTCAACTTTTCTGTTTAAAACCTACGGGGATGACACATCTTCGCTGGGGATTCTAGAGAACTATCAAGTAACTCTGCTTCGGGGCTCCAGAAATCATTCTGGGTGAATCAACTCTGCTGAGGACTTCAAGAATCATACTGGACAAATAAATCCGCCGGGGACTCCAAGGATCACCCTGAACCAATAACTCTGCTGGAGATTTCAGGAATCATCCTGAGCAAACACTCTGCCCGGGACTCTAAGCATCAACTTGAGCAATCCGCTCTGGCGACTTCACTGGGGATTTTAAGAATCATCTTAATCAAACAACTTCGCTGGGGATTTCAAGAATCGTTTTGAGCAAATCATTCTACGGAGGAACATCTGCAAAACAAGAACGGTAACGACCTAGCTCATGTTTCATATGCATATGTTTGACAATGGCGCAATGCTCCACACGGTGGAAATGCTACGCATTTAGGGTAAATGCTATGCAATCATGCAAAATGCTATGACCCCATCAGCAAAATAAATGCTGAAGGGAGAATCCTCCTGTCAAGGAGAAAGGACCACTCTGGTGGAGGAAGGACTCGTCCTGCCAAGGAGAAGAAGTCACACCAATCTCAATTGGACTCCGCCTGGGGAAATGATCTTCAGTTGACTGCTGCAGGGGAACAAAGTTCTACGAGAACCTGGGCCTGCTCATCTAGGTGTACAAACCACAACTGTCGAGGAAACGATATCAATCGCAAAAATAAACTGCACGGCCTTCGCGGGAAAACTTTCTGGGAGATAACGACTCCGGTGGGGAAATACAGCATCAGCTAATCAACGTGCTACTAGGGAAAACCAATCATGGCTTCAACGGCTTCCAAGGACTCGGCTCTCTTGGGGATTTGCCAGCTCGGCTGGGGTAGAAGGAGGAATCATCCTGCTCGCTGGGGAGAGTACAACTCTGTGGGGAATTTCAATTCCGATGGAGACTTTAGTCTGGATTATCGGAAGCTGCACACGGGCAAACAGTTTCCTATGCGACACTGCACACTGACCCAGTGCTAGGGAATGAATGCACACTTTAGTGTATTACTCAGCTGGGGAGATGATGATCCTTCAGAACACATCTGGCTGGGGAGAGAATCTTCTCTGCCTGGGGAGACACATTAGTGCTCTTGGTTCTATGTTCAGACTCCGTGGGGAGATGTTGCTGATCTTGCCGGGGTAGAAGGAATCATCCTGCTTGGGGATGCATATGGCGTACTGCCTGGAATATGCTATACCTGCAACAACACAAACAAACAGACAAGACACTCTTCTCAAAGGGACCTATCAAGGTTATCATCTTGTGACAATGTTCAAGTAATTCATTGTTTCAATAATCAGCGGCCTAGGCCAGTAAGTTTATGTATGCGCATTTTATCAAAAACATCGGCATTTTTTTTTCGCAAACAAAACGGATACATGCTAAACAAACAAACAGAATTGTTGAATAGTATATATTTTATTGATGATGAACCCTTGAATGGGTGAAACTGTTTTACAACAGATGCAAGCTCCTGGAATGAGGAAGCTGCGCAAATATAAAAACATAAATATACATCAGTATATACACCAATGTCGGAAATGCGGCGTAGACGAACACCATAAGTTGATCCCTCTATGACCCACTCGACTTTGATACCTCTTTGACGCTTCAGCTTCAGAAGAGATTGATTCAGATAAACGGCCCTCAAGTCTTCCAAACCACTAAACAAATGAAAGTCCACACGCGGAACGCGGTCATTTGCCTTTTTCAGATCCCTAACTTTTGCCTGAATCGCCCTTCCGGGTTTTCGATTCACCGGGATACCCTTTTTTGCCAAAGTCGCCCTTCCAGGTTTTCGACTTTGCGGGTGTACGTTCTTTTCTTTTATATCCCTAATTTTTGCCCGAACCTTTTTCCTTTTTTATGGTTCGCCGGGATGCCCCATTCTTGCCTGGATATTCTTTTTCTTTCCAGCGGGTCATTCTTTAAGAAAAGTATTTTTTAATTGCGTCCGCGTTCACCGGGGATGCTAAATCTTCGCCATCCATCGTGGATAACAACAAGGCTCCTCCCGAGAAGACCTTGCTGACGACGTATGGACCTTCGTAGTTGGGAGTCCACTTGCCCCGGTGATCGGACTGTGGAGGAAGAATCTTCTTCAGGACGAGATCACCCGTCTGAAAGCTTCTAGGACGTACCTTCTTGTCATAGGCTTTCTACATTCGGCTCTGGTACAGACGACCATATGCAATCGATGCTAACCTCTTCTCGTCCATCAGGCTGAGTTGGTTTAGTCGGTTCTTAATCCATTCTGCCTCATCGAGTTTCACATCAAACAAAACTCGTAAAGAAGGAATCTCAACTTCTAACGGTAGGACAGCTTCCATACCGTACACCAGTGAGAAAGGAGTTGCCCCGGTTGATGTACGTACCGTTGTACGATAACCGTGCAGTGCAAATGGCAACATCTCGTGCCAATCCTTGTAGGTCACAACCATCTTCTGTACAATCTTCTTAATGTTTTTATTGGCTGCTTCAACGGCGCCATTCATCTTCGGCCGGTAAGGAGATGAGTTGTGGTGTTCAATCTTGAAACTCTAGCATAGCTCCTTCATCATCTTGTTATTCAAATTCTAACCATTATCAGTAATGATCCGCTCGGGAATTCCGTAACGACAGATGATGTCCCTCTTTATGAATTTAGCCACCACCTGCTTGGTCACGTTAGCATACGAGGCTGCCTCCACCCACTTGGTGAAGTAGTCGATGGCTACTAGAATGAAGCGATGACCGTTAGATGCAGTGGGCTCAATCTTGCCTATCATGTCGATGCCCTACATGGAGAACGGCCACGGGGAGGACATGACGTTCAACGGGCACGGCGGCACATGAATCTTATCCGCATAAATCTGGCATTTATGACATCTTTTCGCGAATTTAAAGCAATCCGATTCCATCGTTAGCCAGTAATATCCTGCTCTCAGGATCTTTCTTGTCATAGCATGCCCGTCGGCGTGCGTACCAAATGTGCCTTCATGGACTTCTTCCATGAGCATACTCGCTTCTTTCTCATCTACACATCTGAGTAGCACGAGATCGTGGTTTCTTTTTTACAGAACTCCATCAGGATTGAGATAAAAATTTCCAGACAGCTTCCTCAGAGTCTTCTTAACCTGGGTTGACGCTCCCGTAGGATATTCCTTAGTCATAAGGAAAGTCTGGATATCATGGAACCATGGTTTGCCATCGGAGGCTTCCTCGATCGCAAAGACGAATGCAGGTCTATCAAGACGAGAAAGGACAATCCTTGGAGCTTCATTCCAAAAATTGACTTTGTACATCGAAGCCGACGTGGCTAGGGCATCATCCATCTGATTTTCAGCCCTGGGCACATGATGGAGTTCCACTCGATCAAAGAACGGAAGCAGCCTTCTGGCATAATTCATGTACGGCACCAAATTTGATTGAAGAGTCTCCCACTACCCTTTAATCTGGTTAACCACAAGTGCCGAGTCACCATATACATCTAGGTTCTTGATTCTCAAATCAATCGCTTCTTCCAGACCCATGATGCATGCTTCGTATTCCGCTTCGTTATTGGTGACCAGAAACGTCAGTCTAGTAGTAAACGGGATGTGGGATCCATGGGGAGTCTTGATGATTGCCCCAATGCCACTTCCGTAAGAATTAACCGCCCCGTCGAATATCAATTTCCACTGGGATTTCCTGTCTGGACCCTCGTCGCGCAGCGGTTCATCACAATCTTTCACCTTGAGAAACATGATATCCTCATCAGGGAACTCAAATTTCATCGGCTGATAATCTTCGATCGGCTGTTCGGCAAGGTATTCAGACAATTTTCTTCCCTTGATGGCCTTCTGGGAAACATACTGAATGTCATATTCCGTCAGCACCATTTGCCATCTGGCAATCCTGCCCGAAAGCGCTTGCTTCTCGAAGATGTACTTGATCGGATCCATCTTCGAAATTAGCATGGTTGTGTGATTGAGCATGTACTGTCGTAAACGTTTGGCAGCCCAGGCTAGTGCACAACACGTCTTCTCCAGCATTGAGTAACGAGATTCACAGTCTCTGAATTTTTTACTCAAATAATAAATGGCATGCTCCTTTCTGCCCGTCTCGTCGTGCTGACCGAGAACACACCCCATACTATTCTCAAGAACTGTCAAGTACATGATTAGGGGTCGTCCGGCCACTGGGGGTATCAAGATCGGAGGTTCCTGTAGATATTGTTTTATCTTATCAAATGCCTTTTGGCAATCCTCGTTCCAGATAATCGCCTGATCTTTCTTTAGCAGTTTGAACATCGGTTCACACGTGGCCGTGAGCTGAGAAATAAACCTTGAAATGTAGTTTATTCTTCCCAGAAACCACGAACTACTTTTTCGGTTTTTGGCGCTGGCATCTCTTGTATTGCTTTTATCTTCGCAGGTTCAACCTCAATGCCTCTTTCACTCACGATAAACCCCAGTAGTTTTCCAGACCGTACTCCGAAAGTACACTTGTTAGCATTCAGCCTCAACCTGAATTTCCTAAGCCTCTCAAAAAGCTTCAGCAAATTGACCAGATGTCCCTCCTCCGTTTGGGACTTCGCAATCATGTCATCAACATAGACTTCAATCTCATGATGAATCATATCATGAAACAAAGTAACCATTGCTCGTCGGTAAGTGTCCCCTGCGTTCTTCAGGCCGAAAGGCATTACCTTGTAGCAAAACGTTCCCCAAGGTGTAATAAACGCAGTTTTCTCCATGTCCTCCGGCGCCATCTTGATCTGATTGTAGCCGAAGAAGCCATCCATGAATGAAAACACGGAGAACTAAGTTGTATTGTCGACCAACACATCAATATGAGGGAGCGGGAAATCATCTTTAGGGCTCGCCCTATTCAAATCCCGGTAATCGACGCACATTTGCACCTTACCGTCCTTCTTCGCTACAGGCACTATGTTGGCGACCCACGGAGGATAAGTAGTGACCGCTAAGAAGCCAGCATCAAGCTGCTTTTGCACTTCTTCTTTGATCTTAATGGCCATCTCTGGTCGTGTCCTCCTAAGCTTCTTCTTAACGGGAGGACAATCTTCTCGCAGCGGCAAGTGATGGACCACGATGTCAGTATCAAGTCCGGGCATATCTTCGTGAGACCAAGCAAAGATGTCACTATACTCTCTCAGCATCTCGACTAATCTCTGCTTGACATCACCCTGCAATGCAGCCCCTATCCTGACGTTCCTGACCAGCTCTTCAGAACCCAGATTCACAATCTCAATCTCTTCCTCGTGAGGCAGAATAACTTTCTCTTCTTGTTTCAACAAGCAGGCCAACTCTTTGGGAAGGTATTCGTCTTCATCAATCTCTTCTTCGGCTTGATAGATCGGGCAATCGAAGTCGAAGTGAGTCGTAGAAGGTCCAGAGTCGATGTCATCTGCTATGTGGCTCCTGCAAAATCAAGGGTTACGCTTAAAACAAGGATATGTAGGTTAGCACAAACCCTATTGCCATTTTATTGTTTTTCAAAACAAATATAAAGCAGGAATAACAGAGATCACAACATTTGAATGCGAAGAAAAACGCCTTTTGATTTATTGGTAAAATGCATGTACATAATCAAACAAGGCCCTGACAATAAAACCACGATGCCCCGGGTAGGACATAGGGTTATACAATAATTGGAGAAAGTAAATCATTACTCTTTTCCTGTCACTTGGATGGTATCCCTGATGGACCAGTTGTCGAGGCTCTGGCCTGGTTTGATTGGCAGGATCCAAGAGTCCAGGTCGCAATCGCTGTCTTCGCCGTCTTCAGACACTGCGTTGATACTTTCAAATATCACCCCGCCACTTGTAAACTGGATCGGCCCTTTTCCTCGCGACGCCTTGTGAGAAGAGGAGGCTTCAGCCGTAGGAGATTATCCTAACCCAAACTTGTCCTGTTTGTTAGGTATTTCTAGGACCTGCCCCCAGCCTGGGGTAGATCTGACTTGAACAACGGTCCGGGCTTCCTTGAAGGAAGAGAGAGTCATCTCTGGTTTCTCAGTCATTATTGGAGTCACGTCTTTGACCTTAACAACTTCGAACGCCTGACATAGGGTTTCATGGATTTCTCCATTCATCTCGACATATTTGAAGGACGACAAATGGCTCACCATTATGTCTTCCTCGCCACAAACAGTTACGATGCTGCCCCCTACAGCATACTTGAGTTTCTGATGCAACGTGGAGGTCATGGCACCCGCAGAATGGATCCAAGGCCGGCCTAAGAGACAGCTGTAGGCAGGCATGATGTCCATAATGTAGAAGACTGCGTCGAAAGTTTCCGACCCAACTTGGATTGGCATGGTTACCTCTCCAAAGACATGACGCTTGGTTCCATCGAAAGCCTTCACAACCAGATCACTGGGTGTGCAAATCAATCCTCTCGTATCTAGCTTCATTAATGCCTTCTTCGGAAGAACATTGAGTGATGACCCAGTGTCTACCAACACGTGAGCCATAACTGTTCCCCTACACTCTATCGAGATATGCAGGGCGCTGTTGTGGTTTCTTCCCTTCGGCGTCAGCTCCAGGTTAGTGAACCCTAACCCGTTTCTAGCATTTACGTGGGCTACTACCCCTTCCAACTGGTTGACCGAGATTTCTTGCGGTACATACGTGGCATTTAAAACCTTTAAGAGCGCGTTGTGATGTGACTCCGAACACAGCAACAAATTCAGGATGGAAATTTTCGAGGGTGTTTGATGGAGGTGATCCACGATCTTGTAATCACTCTTCTTGATCAACCTTAAGAACTCTTCAGCCTCCTTCTCTACCCCACGAGGAGCTTCCTCAGTGACTTTACTCTTTCTCTTATCAGTTTCCTCAACTTTGTCCGCTTTGTCCGCCACAACCTCAGGTGGAGCAAATACTCTTCCGCTGCGCGTGATTCGGCCAATTCCTACTAGGTTATCCACCGACTGCCCAGATGGTTCTAGTTCCAACTTCTGTCCGTTACAGTAGACGTCTGCCCCATAGTGCCATGGGACAGCATTGGTGCTTTCAAAAGGTATCGGCCCAGCCTTTGTGATGGTAATTGTGGGCGGCCTGAGTGCAGAAATGGTTATCGTCTGGCGAGGGATGGTGATGGTGGCAACCTCATCATCCTGCTTCAGCATTACCTCTCCAGATCCACATTCGGTCCTTCGGCTAAACTGCAAGATTCCTTCATTCATCAGACTCTGAATCCCTATTGTCAACTGTTCGCATCCATCAGGACGAGTCGCACAGCCCATACACAATTCTCCACAGCCTGGAAAGAAACCTTTCTTCATCAGCTTGGCTTTAACGAAGCTAAGCGGTGTCTTCAGATCCTTGACATCAGTCAACACATCCAAATCCTCTTCTTCAATAATGGCATTCACCCCACCTCCCCTATGGTTCGGCATAGGGTTCTTTGTGACATTCGGCACATTTTCTAAGAAATTGATGATCTTAGCATCTACCATATCTTGCTCCTTGTGCTTGAAGGCTTTGCAGTTTTCTATCGTGTGGCCGGGTGCCCCTGAGTGAAAATCACATGTTGCATTCGCATCATAACCCTGCGGAGGTGCCCCTGTCAAGGGACCAAGGGTTCTTTTCTGGACTAGCTGTAACTGAAGCAGAGTTTGTAATCGCTGAGCATAAGACATGGGCAGCGTCTCGAGGTGACGACTTGACAAAGGTGCCCTGTTCTGATACTTTCTGTACCCTTGTTGATTTGGCTGCTGCTGCTGTGGCTGGGGTTGTTGAACAGTAGGGATAGTTATGCTAGCCACCTGCTGACGCTGGCCCTTACCCTTTCTTCGAGCGTTGGACACGACGCTCGTCTCTCCTTCACGCCTTTTGTTACCATAGGGTTTCTTTCCTCCTCCAGCCGAGGATAGATCAACACCCTGAATCTTTCCCAATTTGATCTCGTTCTCAACATGCTCGCTAGTAATGATGAGATCAGAGAAACTTCCTGACATACCGCTGACCAATTTCTCGTAATAGACCCCCGGGAGAGTGGCTACAAACATCTCAACGAGCTCTCGTTCAACCATCGGCGACTGGACTCTAGCTGCTAGTTCACGCCATCGCTGGGCGTATTCTTTGAACCCTTCGTTGTTCCTCTGCGACAAGTTCTGCAGCTGAACCCGGTTCGGAGCCAAGTCACTGTTATACTGATAATGGTGCACAAAGGCTTCAGCAAGTTCCTTCCACGTGCGCAAACTGGTGGGTTCCAAACTCATGTACCATTCCAAGGATGGCCCAGACAAGCTATCCTGAAAGAAGTGCATCAGCAACTTCTCGTCTTCAGAGTGAGCGGACATCTTTCGGTAGTATGACCTTAAGTGGACACGAGGGCAAGTGGTGCCCTTGTATTTCTCAAAGTCGGGTACCTTGAATTTGGGAGGCACCTTGAAATCAAAAATCAATCCCAACTTATTCATGTCGACCCCCATAGTGTTCAGGTTCTCGAAATTCCTCATTTTGTCCTCGAGTGCCTTAAACCTCAGACGTGCTTCAGCAGTCAGTTCTCCTTCAGCACTCCTCTATGAGAACATGTCTTCTTGACGATCTTCTAGCCATGGCTGAGGCCCATACAGATTCCCGGCACCTGTGTTGCCATTGCCCAGTCCAGCATTGCCATTAGCTTTAAAATTTCCATTACCGATGCCAGTCATATTACCATTGAGCCCGATGTTAGTGACCACATTTCCTTTACCACTGCCATTTCCCCCGGTCACAAGGATGCCACCCTGAGGAGTTTCAATAGGAGGAGGGGTTGGAACACTCCCTCCATGAAGTATACCGTTGTTGTCAACCCTTGAGATCAGAGGCTGGACCAATGTTCTGAGCTGGTCTTGGCCGTTGGCAACCACTTGCATGAGCTCCATGAAGCGGTCCATCCTCTCTCGGAGTTCCTGGACGTCAGTCTGTACTTGTTCCATTACTCTAGCTTGATTTGCTCGGGTCAGATAGTGGTGGATCGGTCTTTGATCAATCCTGGAACAACCTGCATACACAAAGGGTTAGAATAAAAATGACAAGGTGCTCGTTATGCAAATGCAAACGTGTGTCTGTGCCTTGGGGAGATCCCCCCCCCCCCCCCCCGGATCCTAGTTTCCGAGACAAATAAAGTCTATGATCCAATCATGGAAAAGAAATCCTCATATATTCATCTGAAAATCCCGCTCGGGTAGCGTACAACTGTAATCACATACAACTAAAGCAATAAGGCATGACCCCAACCAACAGACCTGGAGGTGATCAACATATCAATGCATAAAAATGTACAAAGAAAGATACAAAAGATCAGGCGCGGCCACGGGCACGAAAATCTTCTATCAACTTCTTTGTAATGGAGTGATCTGACTGAGTAAGCAAACCCTGGGTCAGCAGGTCCTTCTGACTGATGGACTTTGGGAGGTTCTCGACAACGCTCCTAGAAATACCTTCTTCGGAATGGTTCTCGACTCTTCTTCTCTTAGCATCAGCCCGGAGTTGAGAATCTTGCAGAATCGCCTCGGCCTCAGCCAATCTATACTGGACGTCATGTCGCAGGGGGGCTTCAGCCTCTGTACTCTCGTCTTTCACCGTAATCTGAGCTTCCAGCTCGGCTACTCGCTGCTTTAGCTTTTCTTCCCGTTCTTTGTACTTGGCTATGGTGCTGCTCCAAACCCTCTCGTACTGGGTAAGCTTCCGGTACACTCTGTCCAGATCCTGTTTCTTGGTTGTCAACACGCCATGTACCGACTTCAGATCCAACCCCAGACGTTCCCTATCATTAGTTTCTTTGGTCAGGTTAGAGCCTAGAAGGCTGATCATCTTAGTCTGCTTCTTGCAGATATAAACGACTTCACTTTTCTCTTTCCGAAGTTGAGCGATCTCTTTCTCCAACTCTTCGTTGGCTTTTCGTAGCTCTTCCTTCTCTTGGAGTACCTGGTTAAACTTCTGAATATCAACTGTAGTAGGCTCTTTGTGCATAGGAGGATACAACGGTTCCACAGCAGGAAACGGCATCAGAGACTTGGCGCCTCTCTCTCGAACCCAAGTCACGTACGGATCAAAGGCCTTGTTGTTGCTCTTTCCCAGCAGGACCTTTCCCTTTCGGTGAATTTTGCTCCAAGCATTTTGTACCTTGACCAAAGCGTCACCCTCAAGCAACCCTGTGAGATACAGAGATTCCTGTATCTCTTCCTCTTCAGGAGGACCTCGTAGTGCATACCTAAATTGCCGTACCAGCAGAGATGGATTGTAGTTGATACACCCATTCCTTCCAACCAGGGGGACGTTCGGAAAGCCACAGCAGCTATGTACAATATTTTTGCCGAGCAGATCTCTATCAAATCAGATGATATAGTCAGCAGTCAAACCCATCAAACGCGCAGACCAAGGCGAAGACTCAGCAGAATCAATGAATGGCCCCGACTTAGGAAGATGGCTAGCAAACCACTTATACAGTAAAGGAGCACAACACGCCACGTTCTTCCCCTTTCTGTTTTCATTCTTGCTGTGAACTGAATGGTAGACGTCTCCGAGGAGAGTGGGCACTGGATTCCCGGAGGCAAATATGTGGCAAGCATCCATGCTTATGAAGTCCGGGTGACTTGGGAATAGCACGATCCCATAGATACAAAGGGCTAAGAAGGCATTAAATACATCCCAGCGATCCTTCTCGGCAAACTTTCGGGCTTTTGCCATCAGGAAAGGCAAAGGGAAACCATGAACTCCGATCTTTCTGGATACCATCCCTTCCAATTCAGACTCATCTATATGAAGAGCGTCAGTCAGCTTACTCAATTTGGGTTCACCCTCAACATGGTAATAAGGCATTTGATTCAACAAAGGCACCCCCAACAGGTCAGAGTACTCTTCCAAGGTCGGGGCAAGGACGTAGTCTGGAAACACAAAGCATCTGAGTTGTGGGTCGTAAAACTGCAGCAGGGCATAGAGGCCATTCAACTCGTACGTAGGAAGCTTATACACAATACCCAGAAGTCTCCCATAACTCTGTCTAAAACTCTCCATCACTGTCTTATCAGCCAAAGAAATCAAAGCTTGCAATTCTCGGATGTCAGGTGTTGGTAGATTGTAAGCCAGAATCTTCTTCAGAGATTCCATATCTGCCGTGAGGATTAAGATCACTAGAACCAGGGGAGAAATATGCACATTAACACAGACACACGTTAATGACATGCAAATGAGAATGAAAACAATGAAAAATGCAATCATGCAGCAGGAGATCAGGACAACTGTGTTGTTGAGGAGGTGAAGATTCTGTATCAACAAAACCACAATACTGCTCTGTCAAGAACAACCATATCTCTGATGAGAAGAAACCCCTGATACCAGACCATAAATCTGCTCTGTCAAGAACACACATATATCTGATG
Source organism: Lathyrus sativus (assembly GCA_963859935.3). Classification (NCBI taxonomy): domain Eukaryota; kingdom Viridiplantae; phylum Streptophyta; class Magnoliopsida; order Fabales; family Fabaceae; genus Lathyrus; species Lathyrus sativus. The sequence continues at coordinate 352,658,015 of OZ012739.1, read as the reverse complement.
AGAAGAAACCCCGATACCAACAAAACTGATTCACTATCAAGAAAACCAGGTAGTCTGAAGGTTAAGGTTTCCTGCAATAACCCGACCCTGCTCACAGGTATGGACCTAATCACGGAAAAGGTTTGGCATCCTATGCGGTCATCAACGTCACAGACTTTCAAGAAATGACGATACGATACCCAGAAGGTGTGGCATCATCATCTCTGGAAGCGGCCTCACTTAGCTGAATTCCAAATGATCGGTTCCCAGAGTCGACAATCCTCAGATCCAACAACCCCTCGAGTCCAAAGGACCGATAGGAAGCCATCAAAGAGAACCTCGTCTGAGTGTGGATTATATGGGAACAGCTGCAAGCAAAGCAAGCACGTCCTCCACTAACCCACTCTAATATTATGTAGCTCTCAAGCCTGGGTCTGGCTTCTCACTCATCAGAATGCCCCTCCCACAACAGTATATATAATCATATCATGCTGAAAATAATGTGCGGGAAATAAAGTGCGATAACTAAACACAACCCGACAAGTAATTATACAAGTGCTAGGATTGACTCTAGCGGGGGATGTTGGATCCCCAGACTGACTCGCATAAGGGACGTTGGATCCCTAGGAAACTATCAAGTCCCCAGCAGAGTCGCCAGCTATCGCTACCGCGAAAATAAGGTGCCCGCAAAACAGAGTCACCACCTTTCGTTATTTATCCCTCATAACGGGAAAGGAAACCATCGGAAAAACCTGACGAAAAGGTATAAGACAAGGTCATCACAACCATTGTCTGGGTTCGGGAGTCGGTTACGCAAGGGGAAGGTATTAGCACCCCTCACGTCCATCGTACTCGATGGGATCCATGCTTGTTGTGTTTATTTGACGGGTTGGTTTTATATATCTACCTATCAAGGCTGGCTTAAAAAAGGAAAAGAAAATGACTCGGCAAAGCGTCGTGCTTTATGCCTATGTATTCTCATCAGAGAATGAGAAATCAGAGTCAACGTAGTTCGACTAACTACGGGTTACAGGGAAGGTGGCTCGCCAATAAGTCAGTATTGTGCCTACGTACTCTCAACAGGTATGAGAGATCAAAGCTTACGTAGTTCGGGATAATACGGATTACGGGAATTCAGATTCATCTGTTTTTCGAGTAGGGTTAACAAACAGTTCTAGCAGTTTGGTGTACGCAGCTCGACCCTTGGAGACTTAGGCGTTACCGTTTTCGGTAGAACTGGGAGTTAACGACACTCTTTTCTTCAGAAAAGCTTTCCTTTGAATTATGGGCCCACGGGGCAAAAAGGTTTGAAGTTTGTTTTCTGTCTTTTACGAAAGAACTGTTTTTTAGTTGTCTGTAGTTTGTACAGCACTAGAGACTATGACCTGGGAACGAATGCGTCGCATATCGTCCAAAGGACGTATACTAAACATTCTAGACGATTGAGAGGAGGCCGCTCAATTATCATTACCCAAGTAGCTTAAGGATCGTAACGCGCTTATACTAACTTGCCTTTATTACGTTTTTTACTGTTGTTTGAGATGAGAAGAGAGGGGGACAACTATGGGGAGACTATCAAGTTCTAATGTTGTCATGCCAAGGATTCATCCTATGGTTGAAGTTTGAGACAGGGAACTCCTAGAAGTTATCATGCATAGGTTTCAACCTAAAGTTCTAATCATCACTTCCTTATCAAAGGAAGTGATATTCCTAGGGGATCATGTCAATGATAAACAGAAACAGATAAAGCATCAGCTTAAGCAGTAAACAGTAAACGACTGTAAAATGCATGCAATGCAAGTGAGGGAGGAAATGTGTGCGGGGCATCAGCCTCCACAAGCTCGTCTCGACCTCAAGCTAGATATGAATAACTGCAATCATACAGGAAATAAAATGCCATCAAGCAAATCACAAACCACATAGGCAAGGGAGGGAAGCTCTACCGAATACCCGCAAGCAAAGCCATACAGTAAAAATACAAGCAGAGGGAGCAATTCAACCTCTAGTGCAATCATGCTCCTAGCTTAACACAATCTAAACATGAACTTATTCTAATGCATCAAGAAAATCAAACAAGTCACATCAATACATTTGCACAGAAAGCAAACAGACAGGAAAGAAAGCAGATCAACAGCTTCCACAGCTTCACAACAAAGTAATCCTCTGACAGCAGCTCAGTCCTCAGTCTGTAACTGTTCTTCAAGTCAATCTTCTTCAAGAGAATGAAATGTACTCCATTTTAAAACTTCAATCTTCAATAGCAAGTATCAACCTACTTCTTCAAGCTTGCAATGCATCAAACACAAGTATCAACTTGTTCTCCAACTTCAAGCTTCCGCTCTTTCTTCAATCTCAATTTGATTTTCTTCATACAAGTATCAACTTGTTCTTCTTGATCTTCAAGCCTCAGCTTCAAGGGAAGTCTTCAAACACATGGAAGTGCAACCTCTAGCATCTTCAATCTTCTAGCAAGGAACTCCATCCTCTAGCAAGGGAGAAGGATTCATCTAACAAGAGCAAGGTGTGGATAGTGGTGAGCAAAGTGAAGACCAAAGGTCAACTCTAAGCACTCCAACATCAAGGAAAGGCACCCTCAAAGGTTCTACCAATTTGTGAGGGGCCAATCATCCTACCAAAGGAGGGATGAGGCCTTCACAATGGGACCTTACATCATAGGGAGGGATGGAAGTGATCAACACCTTCCATGTTTCATGAAGGAAGAAAATCTATTCTAAGAGATCTCCCTAAAAACCCTAATCCTTAACCCTAAACAAACTACTCCAAAGGGAGAGAAATATTCAAGTCCAAGCTCCACCATGCATTCCACAGCAGCCCACATAAGTCTTCATCATCATCCAAGAGCAAGAGAAGCAAAGCCCTAGTCTAAGGGAACTAATGAAGTCACTCTAGTTGATTTAGCAAGTTAGGATCACCTAAAACCTAGTACTAAAGTTAATCCTAACTAAAATACTATAACCAATTATAAAATCCTACAAAAATAACTATGGGAACATAAGTCAATCATAACTCTACCATGTTAATTCTAGAGATCAAATCATTCAATATGTCCTAGAATTAAATCCTAAACTATGGGGCACTAAGGTTAAACCCTAAAACTAGAGCACCTAAAGTTTCAATACAAAAACAGCCCTAAACCTCTTCACAAAAATGTGAGAAAATTACTAGAGGAGCATACATGTCTAAACTAGCTACACACAAAAAAATCAGTCCAAAAATCATCACCAAGTGATCACACAAAATTCAGCAAGACAAGGTATCAACCATAATGAAATTAATATCAATTAAAATACAAAAAATTAAATTAAAATAAAAAATGCATGAATTCCTAAAATCTTAATTTCCTAAAATTCTAGACTCATTCATGAGTCAGGGGAAAAAACCTGGATCAAAATGACCAATTTTTCTATTTATTATGAATTATTTCTAAACTATATGCAATGTGTAAAATAAAAGAAAATAAGAAGAAAATAACAAGATCAGCGTGGCAAATAACAAGTGTTCTCAGTTCATTTCAAGAACTTGGGTCAAACGGGGGTGTGGTTATCAAACCGTGACTTAAGCCCAAAACTCGTTGGTTAATGAAACGCAGCGTATCAATCCAAATTCTCTCTTCAGAGTTTAAAACAAATCGTGGTCGTGTAATCCTAGTCCAAGTCAATGGTCAAACACTCATCCAATGGCTCATATGCTTCGTCCCCAAAATTCAAACTGATGGAGGGGACTCTCTAGACGGTGGCCTGAGCTGCAGCGCCACCGTCTTCTCCGACGAAGTGGTGTCCACAGTTCATCAATAATAACAAACCAATACTCAATCTCACTCAATTTTCTCTCCTGAATCCAAATCCAATCTCCAAATTCACTAATTCTTTCTCTAACTTAAAATTCGATCCTACTTTTAGAAATGCCCCAATTCTTGATCATCACAGTTCTTAAAACTAATGGCACTAATGGAAACTACACTCATCAGAGATCAAAATCGACTATCCCAACATGATTATTCCTTCAAGAATCTTGAGATATCAGCCTCAACAGAAAGTGCACTACACCTAGAATTGTCTCTATCCATCAGTTTCTTGTACCAAAATCCATCTATGTCCTACCAAGAACCTAACCACATGCAAGTTTCTATGTATCTCCCTATAGATTAAGCAAAATTTTGATTGGTACAAACCTGGTTTCAGATGAAGAACAGGTACAATTTCTACTCGATTCTTCCTCCAAGCTTGTCCAGAATCACTCCAAATTCACTCCTAAATCTTTTGCACACCTTGATTAGCTTTGAATCTTCCTCAATCTCAGAATCCGATTGTGAGTTGCAGCTCTGCAAAATTGATCCCTTGCTCTGGTTTCCCCTTCAATCTTCTCCAAAAAAAGCTCTGAACTCACTCAACTAGTTATATAGAAGTGAATGGAAATGTCTAGAAACTTTTGTAACCACCCAAATGAGATTTTCAATTTCAATTTCTCTTTCAAAATATCATGTGCACAGTCACGAATCCAGCTCTATTTGGGCATGAAAACACTTGGAATCTTCATCTCATGAGATATTGAATTGATTGGTTATGATCATTTCCTTGTTTGCAATCCAATGGTGTGAATTTGATATGTTACTTCATCATGAAGCAACAAAATGAAATGGCATGAATTTTACCTCAAACCAAAAATGTAATATGGCCATTGTTTCTAAAATGACTTTTCCAATCAATTTGACCTATAAATTTTCCTTGTTTGGACACAAGTCAATTTATTTCAATTTTTGGTCATTAAATGCCTTTAATCCTTCCTTTTTCACCACTCCCTTAACTAAGTCCTTCCTTGATCCATTTCAATGTCTCCTTAATACATGGTCAAGGTTAAAACCCTATTTTGAGCAACTTTCAAGTTGAACAAAATTTCATTTGAGGTGTCTAGGTTGGTGAAAATGACCTATGACCATAAATGACCTATAACCATAAATGACCTATAACCATAACTTCCCAAAATACCCTTGACTTGTCAAAGCCATAACTTGAGTTCTACAAATCCTATCAAGGACTTCTAGTACTCTATGGAAAGCTAAGAGAATAAGGAACAACATTCATGTTGTTCAAAAGTTCATAGGAATCATCCTTCTTAGGAAAACGTTTCATGCAAGTTGGGTAACTTTCAAGCTCCAAATTCACATACCTCAGATGACCTGTAACTTGTCTGGCTCATAACTTGAGTTCTATAAACCCTATAAAGGACTTCTAGTACTCAAACTAAATCTGAGATCATGCCCTACAACAATCATGTTGGGGTCAAGATGAGATGACAATCATATCTTGAGCTACATTGCCTTGAAGACATGGGTCAAACTACGGAATTTTACACTGTCAAGTCTTAGAAACCCTAGCTTGAAACTCCTCAAACTCTTCAATCATGATGAGTTAACCTTGGAATCATCCTTATAACATTTCAATGTATCAATCCACGACCACATGCCTCTTGGATTAGGTCTCAACCTTCTTCAAATCATCAGTTGACTTAGGGTTGACCCAGTCAAACCCTAGTTGCACCAATCATGGCTGAGTCTTCTTAATCCTACACAATGACCTGTCTAGGCCTAAAAGTGATATTCATACTTCTCATGAGCTCTCTCAAGACCTCAAGTCCAACTTCATGGCTTCAGAATCATCTGAGGGCTTTCCACAACTCTCAAGTTAGGAGACACACACTCTTGGTTTCAATCACTCTCTCTGAGGATCTTTTAATTTCTCTGACAAGGATATCAACCCTTGAACACTTGAATAACCTTCTTAGCTAGCCTTGTATAGCTCTTGGTTTGTAATCATACCTCTTGATCTCCTGCATACATGTCAATAAAATGCAAATGATAATGCTAATGTGAATGAAATGAAACATAAGCTAGGTAAAGAAAAGTTGGTCAAATTTTGGGGTGCAACACACTTCTTTTTGGATAGCTTGTCCGGGCCATCCTTGGAATGGTACATGGGCTTGGAACCCACCAGTGTGCGCACATGGAAAGAACTTGCTGAGGCCTTTCTGCACCATTATCAGTATAACAGTGACTTGGCTCCGAACCGGGTTCAACTGTAGAACTTGTCACATAGGAACAACGAGGGGTTCAAAGAATACGCCCAGCGATGGCGTGACTTATCAGCTAGAGTTCAGCCGCCGATGGTTGAACGAGAGCTTGTTGAGATGTTTGTAGCCACGCTCCCGGGGGTCTATTACGAGAAATTGGTCAGTGGTATGTCAGGGAGTTTCTCAGATCTCATCAATACTGACGAGCACGTTGAAAATGCGATCAAATTGGGGAAAATTCAAGGTGGTGATCTATCCTCAGCTGGAGGAGGAAAGAAGCCATACAGTAACAAAAGGCTTGAAGGAGAGACGAGCGTCGTGTCCAACGCTCAGAGGAAAGGTAAGGGGCAGCGCCAACAGGTGGCTAGCATAACCATCCCCGCAGTCCAACAACCTCAGCCGCCGCAGCAGCCGCAGCCAAATCAGCAAGGGTACATAAGGTATCAGAACAGGGCACCTCTGGCAAGTCGTCACCTCGAGACACCACCCATGTCTTATGCTCAGCTGTTACAAACTTTGCTTCAGTTACAGTTAGTCCAGAAGAGAACCCTGGCTCCCTTGACAGGGGCACCTCCGCAGGGTTATGATGCGAATGCAACATGTGATTTTCACTCAGGGGAAACCTGGTCACACGATAGAGAACTGTAAAGCCTTCAAGCACAAGGTGCATGATATGGTAGATGCTAAGATCATTAATTTCTCAGATAATGTGTCGAATGTCACAAAGAACCCTATGTCGAACCATAGGGGAGGTGGGGTGAATGCCATTATTGAAGAAGAGAGCTTAGATTTATTGACTGATGTTAAGGATCTGAAGACACCGCTTAGCTTTGTTAAAGCCAAGCTGATGAAGAGAGGCTTCTTTCCGGGCTGTGGAGAATTATGTATGGGATGTGCGACTCGTCCTGATGGCTGTGAGCAGTTGATAGTGGGGATTCAGAGTCTGATGACCGAAGGAATCTTGCAGTTTAGCCGAAGGTCCGAATGTGGATCTGGAGAGGTAATGCTGGAACAGGGTGATGAGGTTGCCACCATCACTATCCCTCGCAAGACGATAACAATTTCTGCTCCCAGTCCGCCCATAATTACCATCACAAAGGCTGGGCCGATACCTTTTGAAAGCACCAATGCTGTCCCATGGCACTATGGGGCAAACGTCTACTGTAACGGACAGAAATTAGAGCTGGAACCATCTGGGCAGTCGGTGGATAACCTAGTGGGAACTGGCGGAATCACGCGCAGCGGAAGAGTATTTGCTCCACCTGAGATTGTGGTTGACAAAGCAGATAAAGTTGAGAAGACTGATAAGCGAAAGAGTAAAGTCGTTGAGGAAACCCCTCGTGGGGAAGAGAAGGACCTACTTGTAAAGGACGCTGAAGAGTTCATGAGGTTGATCAAGAAGAGTGATTACAAGATCATTGATCACCTTCATCAAACACCTTCGAAAATCTCCATTCTGAATTTATTGTTGTGTTCTGAGTCACATTGCAACGCGCTGTTAAAGGTTTTGAATGCCACGTATGTACCACAGGAAATCTCGGTCAACCAGTTGGAAGGGGTAGTAGCCCACGTGAATGCTGGAAACGGGTTAGGGTTCACCGACCTGGAGCTGACGCCGAAGGGAAGAAACCACAACAGCGCCCTGCACATCTCGATAGAGTGTAGGGGAACAGCTATGGCTCACGTGTTGGTGGACACTGGGTTATCACTCAATGTTCTTCTGAAGAAGGCATTGACGAAGCTAGACACGAGAGGATTGATTTGCACGCCCAGTGATCTGGTTGTGAAGGCTTTCGATGGAACCAAGCATCATGTCTTTGGAGAGGTAACTCTGCCAGTCCAAGTTGGGCCGGAAAATTTTGACGTGGTCTTCTACATTATGGACATCATGCCAGCCTACAACTGTCTCTTAGGCGGGCCATGGATCCGTTCTGCTGGTGTCGTGACCTCCACGTTGCACCAGAAGCTCATGTATGTTGTCGAGGGCAGCATTGTAACTGTATTTGGCAAGGAAGACATAATGGTGAGCCATTTATCGTCCTTCAAATATGTTGAGATGGATGGGGAGATCCACGAAACCCTATGTCAGGCGTTCAAAGTTGTTAAGGTCAAAGACGTGGCTCCAGTAATGACTGAGAAACCAGAGATGACTCTCTCTTCCTTCAAGGAAGCTCGGGCCGTTGTTCAAGCTGGATCTACCCTAGGCTGGGGGCAAGTCCTAGAAATACCCAACAAATAGGACAAGTTTGGGTTGGGATACTCTCATATGGCTGAAGCCTCCTCTTCTCACAGTGCGTCGCGAGTTAAAGAGCCGATCCAGTTTACAAGTGGCGGGGTAATATTTGAAAGCGTCAACGCAGTGTCTGAAGACGACGAAGACATCGATTGCGACCTGGATTCCTGGATCCAACCAAGCAAACCAGGCCAGAGCCTCGACAACTGGTCCATCAGGGATGCCATCCAAGTGACAAGCAAAGAGTAATGATTTACTTTCTCCAATTATTGTACAACCCTATGTCCTACCCGGGGCATAGTGGTTTTATTGTCAGAGCCTTGTTTGATTATGTACATGCATTTTACCAATAAATCAAAAGGCGTTTTTCTTTGCATTCAAATGTTATGATCTCTGTCATTCCTGTTTTATATTTGTTTTGAAAAACAATAAAAGGGCAATAGGGTTTGTGCTAACCTACATATCCTTGTTTTAAGCTTAACCCTTGTTATTGCAGGATTCACATAGCAGATGACATCGACTCTGGACCTTCTACGACTCACTTCGACTTTGATTGCCCGATCTATCAAGCCGAAGAAGAGATTGATGAAGACGAAGACCTTCCCGAAGAGTTGGCCCGCTTGTTGAAACAAGAAGAGAAAGTTATTCTGCCTCACGAGGAAGAGATTGAGATTGTGAATTTGGGTTCTGAAGAGTTGGTCAGGAATGTCAGGATAGGGGCTGCATTGCAGAGTGATGTCAAGCAGAGATTAGTCGAGATGCTTCGAGATTATAGTGATATCTTTGCTTGGTCATACGAAGATATGCTCGGACTTGATACTGACATTATGGTCCACCACTTGCCGCTGCGAGAAGATTGTCCTTCCGTTAAGTAGAAGCTTAGGAGGACACGCCCAGATATGGCCGTTAAGATCAAAGAAGTGCAAAAACAGCTTGATGCTGGCTTCTTAGCGGTCACTACTTACCCTCCGTGGGTCGCCAACATAGTGCCTGTACCGAAGAAGGACGGTAAGGTGAGAATGTGCGTCGATTATCGGGATTTGAATAGGGCGAGCCCTAAAGATGATTTCCCGCTCCCTCATATTGATGTGTTGGTCGACAATGCAGCTCAGTTCTCCGTATTTTCGTTCATGGATGGCTTCTCCGACTATAATCAGATCGAGATGGCGCCGGAGGATATGGAGAAAACTACATTTATTACACCTTGGGGAACATTTTGCTACAAGGTAATGCCTTTCGGTCTGAAGAACGCAGGGGCCACTTACCAACGAGCAATGGTTACTCTGTTTCGTGACATGACTCATCATGAGATCGAAGTCTATATTGATGACATGATTGCAAAGTCCCAAACGGAGGAGGGACATCTGGTCAATTTGCTGAAGCTTTTTGAGAGGCTTAGGAAATTCAGGTTGAGGCTGAATCCTAACAAGTGTACTTTCGGAGTACGGTCGGGAAAACTACTGGGATTTATCGTGAGTGAAAGAGGCATTGAGTGTTAGAACACAGATTGGTTCTTAATAATATCTCTATGTTTTGATGATAACTATTATGAAATTTTGTATTTAAGAATTATATACTCTAAAATTTGCTTAAGAATGTTTGCTGCAGATATTAAAGTAAATATCACTTCAGAAGCAAATCAGATCTGAACATAAGAAATATGCAAAGCTCTGAAGCATCAGATGCACCCATTAGAAGATTCTGAACGCTGCCATCAGAAGATCCTGAGCGTAGCCTCCAGAAGGATCTGAAGCAGAAGCTCCAGAAGAATCTGAAGCAAGTCAGAAGCATCTGAACCAATGAAGAATTCTGTATGAAGAGTTTTACAAGCATAGTTAATTCAGAAGATTCTGAAAGTACTAATGCTGCCAGTACTAAGGATCTGACTCAAAACTCTGCTCTGAACTTATACACGCTAAAGGCACACTTGCTGCAAAGACTCTGATTCAGCAAAACTCTGATCAACATCAGAAGGCTCTGATCAATTTAGACTCTGATGATTCTTGTTGAAGATTGTTGAAGAAGAATTCAAAGATTATGTCTGTTGGAATATCCAAACGACTCTTTCCTTATTTATGCTAGACACAAGAACACAGACAAAAAGGATTTCTCTGTGCTTTCTTCTTCTAGGAAATGTCACTTGATGTGAAGACAAAAAGGACTCATACCTTTTAGTACACACTTCTCAACGTGAAAAGCTCTTGGACCACTGTGCCTATAAAAGCAAGTCTCCACTCATCTTCTTCAGTTGACGCAATACTTGAAAAGAATTCATTATCAAAGCTCTCATACTAATCATATATTCTTGCTAGAATTAATTTCTTTGTTCTTAATATTAAGTGAAAAATCACAGTTGTGATAAAGCTTTATTAGAAGCATTTTAACACTTGTATTTGTTATTACATTTGATTGTAAGAAAACCTTAAGAAGATCCAGTTAGGATCACTAGTTCTTGAGAAGACTTTGAACAGTTGTTCTTAGTGCTTACTATTGTAATCAGTTGATTAAATAGTGGATTAAGTCCTTGTTTGAGAAAGGCAAATCACTCTAGGAAGGGTGGACTGGAGTAGTTGAGTTCAACGAACCAGGATAAAAATACTTGAGTTTTTAGTTCTAAGTGTTTATCTTCATACTTATTCAACCCCCTTCTAAGTATTTTCTCACCTTCAGTTGGAATCAGAGCTCCGGTTCTGTGTGTGCTACCACTTCATAGTGACAGTAAAGATCCAGTGAGAAAAACTTTGATATATATTTGGTTGTTACTATGGCTGATACTTCAATATCTAACATTAACAACAAATATGAAGAAAGGGATAGAATCAGCACTAAACCCCCTATGTTTGATGAGGAGAAATTTGATTATTGGAAAGACAGGATTGAAAGTTTTTTCCTTGGTTATGATGCTGATTTATGGGATTTGGTCATAGATGGATATGTTCATCCCATTGATGGGAATGGCAAGAAAGTAGATAGAAAATCTATGACAGAAGCCCAAAAGAAGGAATTTAGAAATCACCACAAGGCTAGAACAATATTGTTAAATGCAATATCTCACACTGAGTATGAAAAGATCACAAATAGAGAAACTGCATTTGACATGTTTGAGTCCTTAAAGATGACTCATGAGGGAAACTCTCAAGTCAAGGAAACAAAGGCTCTGGCGCTAATCCAGAAGTATGAAGCCTCAAGATGGAAGAAGCTGAATCTGTTGAAGCTATGTTCTCCAGATTTCAAATACTTACAGCTGGACTAAAGGTTCTGGATAAAGGATACTCTACTGTTGATCATGTGAAAAAGATCATCAGAAGCTTACCTACCAGATGGAGACCTATGGTGACTGCGCTGAAAATGGCTAAAGATATGAACAAGATCTCCTTGGAGGAACTAATCAGTTCACTAAGGAGTCATGAAATTGAACTTGAGGAAGATGAACCTCAAAAGAAAGGTAAATCAATTGCCTTAAAATCTAATAAATCTGCTAAAGCATTGCAGGTGATAGAGGAAAGCTCTGAAGAATCCTCATCTGAAGATGAAGATGAACTATCCATGCTGTCTAGAAGAATAAACAAACTCTGGAAGCATAGAGGAAAGAAGTTCAGAAACTTCAGGAAGCCTGACCAAAGAAAAGAATCTTCTGGACACATAATATCTGGCAAAAAGGAGGTTGTCTGTTATGAATGTAAAGAACCTGGACATTACAAAAATGAATGTCCAAAAGTGTTGAAAGAAAAGCCTAAAAGAAAATCTGATAAGAAGAAGAAGGTTCTAATGGCCACCTGGGATGATTCAGATACATCTGAATCTGAATCTGAGTCATAAGAGGAATGTGCCAATGTAGCATTGATGGCAGACATAGAAGATCAGGAGGAAGGAACTTCGGGATCTGAATCTGACTCTGAATCTGACTCTGACGCTGAAGAGGTAATAGATAAACTCACTAAAGATGAACTTATTAAAGTGTTATCAGAAGTTTTGAAGAGCTATAATAATATTAAGCTCAAATACAAGAGGCGTCAAAGCAATCTTGTATTTGAGAATAATATTCTCAAATCAGAAGTAGTTGAGCTAAATGAAAAGAACTTAAGATTGAAAAATGATTCTGAATTATCTCAACAAAACTCTGATTCTGAAATTGAATCTGAATGCAAAAATATTTTGGAAAAATATGATTACAGCTTTCAGAAGTTTCTTGCTAAAAGCATAGACCGAAGCAAAATGGCTTCTATGATCTATGGAGTTAGCAGAAATAACAGAAAAGGAATTGGATATAAATCTTACTTTGGAAAGGATTTAAATCCAAAACCTGTTGATAAAATTATCATCAAGAAAACTCCTTTATATTCCCACTTTAAATTTGGTCACTTGAATGATATTGAAAAAACACGTTCTGAAAAGAACATCCATGTGTTTAAATCTAAGGCTAGTCAGAATAAACCTTATGTTGAAAAACAGAAGTTTAGACAAACCTTCAAAACAACTAACCCAAAAGGACCCAAGAAGATCTAGGTACCTAAAAGTAAAATAATTCCTGTTGCAGATGTTCTTAGCAGCAAGGTCAGGATGCCAATCATGGTACCTGGACTCTGGATGCTCGTGACACATGACAGGAGAAAGGTCTATGTTCCAAAGTCTGGAGCTTAGATTTGGAGGTGATGTGAAATTTGGAGGGAATCAAAAGGGCAGGATCATTGGATCTGGCACTATTGGAAATGAACTCCACAAAAAAATGGAGTTGTAGAGAGGAAAAATAGAACTCTGCAAGAAATGGCCAGAACCATGATCAATGAGACTAATCTGGCAAAGCACTTTTGGGCAGAAGCAATCAACATAGCCTGTTACATTCAGAACAGAGTGTCTGTAAGACCTCTTCTGGAGAAGACTCCCTATAAACTATGGAAGAACAGAAAGCCCAACATTTCATATTTTCATCTTTTTGGATGTATTTGCTATATGTTGAATACTAAATAAAATCTGAACAAGTTTGATTCCAAAGCACAGAAGTGTTTCATGCTTGGATATTCTGAACGCTCTAAAGGCTACAGAGTATACAATACTGAGACACAGATTGTGGAAGAATCTATTCATGTTAGATTTGATGATAAGCTTGGCATTAAAAAGCCAAAGCAGTCTGAAAACTCTGCAGATAGAGAAGTAGTCTTCACAGACTCTGAAGGCTTAGAGGCAGACAAAGCTCAAGTGAAGGAACCAGAAGCAATGCCAGATGCAATTCCTTTAACTTCTCAGATGAACAATTTAAACATTTCTGAAGAATCAACTATTAGAGGATCATCTTCCAGAATCAAAGCTTCTCATCTAGAGAATGTTACCATTGAAAGAAGGATGACCCTATCAGAACAAGATCCTTCCTCAGATCATCTGAAGCATCATTATTTGGATTGGTTTCAGTAATTGAACTAACTTCTGTAGATGAAGCTCTGCAAGATAATGATTGGATTATTGCCATGCAAGAAGAGCTAAATCAGTTCACCCAAAATGATGTATGGGATTTAGTTCCAAGACCAAAAGGATTCAACATAATTGGAACTAAATGGGTCTTTAGAAATAAGCTTAATGAGAAAGGAGAAGTTGAAAGAAATAAGGCAAGGCTTGTTGCTCAAGGGTACAGTCAACAAGAAGGTATTGATTACACTGAAACTTATGCTCCAGTGGCAAGGTTAGAATCTATACGCCTCCTTATTTCATTTGCTGCACAATATAACATCACTCTATATCAGATGGATGTTAAAAGTGCCTTTCTAAATGGTATTATAGAAGAAGAAGTTTATGTTCACCAGCCTCCTGGTTCTGAGAGTGAAAAATTTCCAGATCATGTTTTCAAACTAAAGAAATCTCTGTATGGTTTAAAACAAGCTCCTAGAGCTTGGTATGAGAGATTGAGCAATTTTCTTCTGGAGAAAAATTTCATTAGAGGAAAAGTGGACACAACACTCTTTTGTAAATCATTTCATAAAGATCTTCTAATTTGTCAAATATATGTGGATGATATCATATTTGGATCTACCAATACTATGCTGGGAAAGGAGTTTGCTCAATGTATGCAGGCAGAATTTGAAATGAGCATGATGGGAGAATTGAGATTCTTTCTGGGAATTCAAGTCAACCAAACTCCAGAGTGCACTTACATTCATCAGACCAAATATGTTAAATAACTTCTAAAGAAATTTAACATGACTGATAGTAAGCTGGCAAAGACTCCCATGCATCCAACTAGTTCACTAGGCAAGGAAGAGGTAAGTAAGAAAGTAGATCAGAAACTCTACAGAGGTATGATAGGATCTCTTCTCTACTTAACTGCTTCTAGACCTGACATTTTGTTCAGTGTATGCTTGTATTCTAGATTCCAATCAGATCCTAGAGAATCACACTTAACAACTGTTAAGAGGATTCTAAGGTATCTGAAAGGTACTTCTAATGTGGGTTTGTGTTACAGAAAATCTGATGATTTCAAATTAGTTGGATTCTGTGATGCTGACTACGCTGGAGACAGAGTGGAAAGAAAAAGTACTTCTGGAAGTTGTCAATTTCTAGGAAGAAATCTAATCTCTTGGTACAACAAGAAGCAACCCGCAATTGCACTATCAACTACAGAGGCAGAATATATTGCTGCTGGTGGATGTAGCACGCAGATGCTCTGGATGAAAAGTCAGCTAGAAGACTATCAGATATTTGAAAGTAACATTTCTATATTCTGTGATAATACTTCTGCTATATGTTTGTCTAAAAACCCCATTTTACACTCTAAGGCAAAACATATAGAAATTAAGCATCATTTCATCAGAGACTATGTTCAGAAGGGAATTATAAACTTAGCCTTTGTTGATACAGATCATCAATGGGCAGATATTTTCACAGAACCCCTTGTTGAAGATAGATTCAAATTTATTCTGAAAAATATTGGTATGGATTTATGTCCAGAATAATATTTGTCATAAGCAAATTTTACAGATGCAAAATGTTTAATGCTCTGAAGTATTTCATCTGATTATTTATTCATTTCCTTAAATTACTTTATTTGTGAAAATCTGAACTAACAATACTCAGAGGATCTGAATGTTAGTTAACGTTTCATTTCTCTAGAGAATTCAGAAGCACATGCAAGCAAACATGTGTCACTCTAAATCTGCAAAGATGGCGTGTACACTACTGAAGAGACGTTCGAGGTGAAGTTTGAATAGTGAAAATATTGATTTCCCCCCAATTTGTCAGAATCAATTAATGCTTGAAATGATTTTTATTCTTTTTCATTAATTGCTATGTGTGAACGTGCCTTGTGTGTCTGTTTGTATGCCTAATTGTTTACTATAAATACCACATCTCTCACCACTTTCACACTTTTCACATCTCAAGAACGTTTATGCATTTCTCTCTTCTTTTCTCTCTTCACAAAAACCCTAAACCTTTGACAAATTCATCTTCAATGGCAACCTCATCCTCTACAGCAGCTCAGTTTCAATCAACCATGGCTGCAGTTACTTCTGCAAATATGGGTGTGGCTCCATATACGACACCAAAAAGGACTTTGTTAACACCTGTTGACAAACTACAAGTTCTCTGTGAATCAATGGTGGAATTTGATTCATTGGTTGAAAATGGATTTGAATTTCGTTCAATAGTTCATGCTCAAGGGTGGGTAAAATACTTTGACAGATTATTTGGACCAGTTTACCCCCATCTGGTGAAAGAATTCTGGATACATGCTTCTGTATACCCCAAATTCATCTTGTCTTCTGTTCTGGGTAAGGAGATTATAATTACAGAAGATCTGATCAGGAAACTCATTGGATATGAGGAGACTAATGGAGTATCTCATCTGCCAGCTGGGCGTGTAGATATGGAAGAAGTTTATGAGGAAGTCATGACTGCTGGACATACCTCTAATAAGTTTAAAGATCTGAAGCCTGACTACAAGATCTGGGCAAAGATTTTCATGGGATGCATTCATCACAGAAAATCTACAAACTCTCCAGATTACGTGAACAATGAACAACTCTACTTCATGTACTGTTTAAGTCAGAGCACCAAGGTAGATCTTCCTTACATTCTGTTCATGCACTTATGGAATCACATTAATGCTTCAAGAGAATCTGTAAAAGATAAAGGTCAGAAGATCAGAACATGGATTCCATTTGGAAGGTTAATTTCAGATATTCTGACAGAAAATGGACTAGTGACTGCTCTGTATGCTGCTGGAGTCAAGGAGGAACTTGAATCTATTGTTGGGAAACCTCTGAATGCCAAGAGTCTTCAGAGTCTTAAAATTGTAGAGGAACTCACATCAGCACCCAAGAAATTAAATATCTCTAAACTCAGTCAGAAGAGAATCCCAGTTGAAGATTACCCACTGCTCTATGCTGAAGAACCAAGAGAAATAATTGTAAGATACATTGATTCTTGCAAGGCAGATGGAACCCCAATCCCTGTAGATATTCTGAAAAGAGCAAGGGAACCAATGTCTGATGGTGGAGATGAGATCACAAGGAAAAGAGGGCAATCAGAAGCATAAGATGTGACTGTTCAGAAGAAGCCCAAAGTTATGACAAGCCTCAGAAGCTGATCAAGAGGAAAGCATCTGGAGACGCTCCTTCTGTTCCCACAAAGCGTATCAAGATTAAAGGTACCAAATCTTCTGTATCTTCTTTCAATAATATTGTTTTAAATGATTCAATATTTAAGTCTATTCCAAAACCACCTTCTACTCAGAAACAATTTGTTCCTGCTCCATCTCATGTCTCTGTTCCTTCCCCATAAAAATCATCTAATCCTGTTTCCATTTCACCTGTAAAACCTTCTACTACTCAATCATCTGCACCAACACCAACCACAACAAAACCACCAAATCAGACTCCACCACCTATAACAAACCAACAAAACAATCTGTACCACAACAACAACAATCAGAAAAACAACCTCAAACAGAAAAACCTACAGAACAATCTGAACAACAACAACTACCAAAAAAACAATCTGAACAATAACAAGAAAAACAATCTGAACATCAACAACAAAAACAATCTGAACAACAACCACAACAACAAGAAAAACAACCACAACCAGAAAAACCACCATCAAACACATCTGAACCTATTGGATCTGCAAAAGTTACATCTGATCCTATTACATCTGATCCACCTACATCAAAACCACCTACATCTGAACCCCCATCAAAACCTTCTAAAAATCCATCAGAAACAACCAACCCATCTGAAACCAATATCCCTGAGACAGAGGTTCTAAACATTACACCTCTCAAAACTGTTTTTGAAGTGTCCTCCACATCTTACACTCCAACAACATCCTCAAATTCATCAGAATCTGATATACACCCAGATTTTCTGATATCTCCCTCTCACAGAAATTCTGAAGTAAACCAACCAAAACCACCTGTTTCTTCTGAAATTCTCATTCCCAATCCTATCCCAACACCTAAGCCATCTTCTGAAATTATCATTCCAAATCCTACCCCAACACCCAAGCCAAGGACATCTGAGAGTGTACCTTCTGCTTCGTGCAAACTATTTTCCTCCAACAAACTTCCATCTGGTTTCACCTTAAAAAATTTCTACACCTGAATTGAACCATCTGACACTATCACTCCTCTTAAACCCAAACTTACCATCATTTTACCATCTGTTCTTCAAACATATATTAAAACACTGTCAGCAGTAACTTCATCAGATGCAAAACCATACTCTGCTAAATCTGCATTCAAACCTTACTCTGATAAACCATTTGATGTTGTTTCCCATGCAACACATGCAAAACCATGTCTGTTGAATGCTTTAACCAGATCAAAACCTGACAATTCATCTGAACCTCCATTCATACCATACTACCCTCCTCCTCTGATCACCATTCATAAATCCATCTTTCCACCTTCTCCCCAACCCAGGCCAATCACATTGGAAACTCTTCTACACCCAAAACCTAGACTGAATGTTGATAATTTATTTACAAGTTTTTTGCAAGAAACACATATGTATTTAGGTTCTGTACAGAGGAAATTCTCATCAATAATGGATGCAAAGGAATCCGATGCCATTTGGAATGGCTTCATAAACAGATTCAATACTGTAGCATCAAATCTGAAGAACGTATGTTCTGATGATGCGGAGCTCAGATTTGCTGAAGCTGCTAGAAGTCTATTTTGGACTGTTAAGAAATCTGGATCATTGCTTCTTACAGATGCTCCATCATCATCAGAAGAGAATCCTGAATCTGCATCTGAAGACAACTTTTTGGCTATGACTCTGGTAGAACATCCTTTTGGATCTACTGCTCCTGACTCTAAAGCTCCAATGGAAATTGACTCTGTTCAAGCTTCAGAATCTGTCCCACCTTCTTCATCTGAGATCAAGAAAGAGTATCCAGATCTTGAAGATAAGATTGCAGTTCTGGAAGCTGGTCAATTAGAAATCAAGTCATGGATGGCTAAGCAAGATAAGAAGTCTGAAGACATGGCTCAGTGGATGTCCAAACAAGATCAGAAGAATGAAACCATGGCTAAGTGGATGTCAAAACAAGAACAGTCTTCTTCTGAGATCACGGATCTGTTGAAGATGCTTTTGTCAAAACAATCTTAGTTTATTTTTTTATTTTTTCTGATGTTTGCATCTAATGTTTGCACATGTACTTGAATATTTTCTGTTGTTTGTACTTTTTGCTCTGAATGAATGAATGTTTCAAAGTTTTCTCTACATGCTTTATCTTGTTTATTTTTCCTTTTATTTGTCTTTTCAAAGTTCTTACTTTTTGCTTATGACAAAAAAGGGGGAGAAAATAGATCTGAACTGTTTAATTAAACTTTACCATAATGAAACTTCAGACATATCAATTTTATCTAACATAATATCTGAGTATTTCAGAACATTTGATAAGTATACTCTGTAAAAGAAACTATGAGACTCTCAGATCATATGACAATTATCAGACTCTGACTCTGAAATATGCAAGAAACTCTGACTCTAAAATGTTTAGAACAATCAAGCTCTAACCCTGAAAAATACTCAAGACAAAAAGGGAAGTTTCTATTCCTTATTTATATTTAATTCAGGGGGAGATTCATCATCTCAGGGGGAGTTATAATTATTCTATTTTCAATTAAACAAAATTTCTGATGTGTTTGTCATCATCAAAAAGGGGGAGATTGTTAGAACACATATTGGTTCTTAATAATATCTTTATGTTTTGATGATAACTATTATGAAATTTTGTAATTAAGAATTATATACTCTAAAATTTGCTTAAGAATGTTTGCTACAGATATTAAAGTAAATATCACTTCAGAAGCAAATCAGATCTGAACATAAGAAATATGCAAAGCTCTGAAGCATCAGATGCACCCATTAGAAGATTATGAATGCTGCCATCAGAAGATCCTGAGCGTAGCCTCCAGAAGGATCTGAAGCAAGTCAGAAGCATCTGAACCAATAAAGAATTCTGTATGAAGAGTTTTACAAGCATAGTTAATTCAGAAGACTCTGAAAGTACTAACGCTGCCAGTACTGAGGATCTGACTCAAAACTCTGCTCTGAACTTATACATGCTAAAAGCACACTTGCTGCAAAGACTCTGATTCACCAAAACTCTAATCAACATCAGAAGGCTCTGATCAATTTAGACTCTGATGATTCTTGCTGAAGATTGTTGAAGAAGAATTCAAAGATTATGTCCGTTGAAATATCCAAACGACTATTTCCTTATTTATGCTAGACATAAGAACACAGACAAAAAGGATTTCTCTGTGCTTTCTTCTTCTAGGAAAGGTCACTTGATGTGAAGACAAAAAGGACTCAGACCTTT
Organism: Lathyrus sativus; assembly: GCA_963859935.3. Taxonomy (NCBI): domain Eukaryota; kingdom Viridiplantae; phylum Streptophyta; class Magnoliopsida; order Fabales; family Fabaceae; genus Lathyrus; species Lathyrus sativus. The sequence goes on along the minus strand of OZ012739.1, from coordinate 352,637,896 downwards.
TAGTACACACTTTTCAACGTGAAAAGCTCTTGGACCACTGTGCCTATAAAAGAAAGTCTCCACTCATCTTCTTCATTTGACGCATTACTTGAAAAGAATTCATTATCAAAGCTCTCATACTACTCATATATTCTTGCTAGAATTAATTTCTTTGTTCTTAATCTTAAGTGAAAAATCACAGTTGTGATAAAGCTTTATTAGAAGCATTTTAACACTTGTATTTGTTATTACATTTGATTGTAAGAAAACCTTACGAAGATCCAGTTAGGATCAGTAGTTCTTGAGAAGACTTTGAACAATTGTTCTTAGTGCTTACTATTGTAATCAGTTGATTAAATAGTGGATTAAGTCCTTGTTTGAGAAAGGCAAATCACTCTAGGAAGGGTGGACTGGAGTAGTTGAGTTCAACAAACCAGGATAAAAATACTTGAGTTTTTAGTTCTAAGTTTTTATCTTCATACTTATTCAACCCCCCTTCTAAGTATTTTCTCACCTTCATTGAGGTCGATCCTGTGAAGATAAAAGCAATACAAGAAATGCCAGCGCCAAAAACTGAAAGAGAAGTTTGTGGTTTCCCGGGCAGGATAAACTACATTGCAAGGTTTATTTCTCAGCTCACGGCCACGTGTGAACCGATGTTCAAACTACTGAAAAAAGATCAGGCGATTATCTGGAACGAGGATTTCCAGAGGGCATTCGATAAGATAAAACACTATCTACAGGAACCTCCGATCTTGATACCCCCAGTGGTCGAAAGACCCTTAATCATGTACTTGACAGTTCTTGAGAATAGTATGGGGTGTGTTCTCGGTCAGCACGACGAGACGGGCAGAAAGGAGCATGCCATTTATTACTTGAGTAAAAAGTTCACAGATTGTGAATCCCGTTACTCAATGCTGGAGAAAACGTGTTGTGCACTCGCCTTGGCTGCCAAACGTTTACGACAGTACATGCTCAACCACACAACCATGCTAATTTCGAAGATGGATCCGATCAAGTACGTCTTCGAAAAGCAAGCGCTTTCGGGCAGGATTGCCAGATGGCAAATGGTGTTGACGGAATATGAAGTTCAGTACGTTTCCCAGAAGGCTATCAAGGGAAGCGTATTGTCTAAATACCTTGCCGAACAGCCGATCGAGGATTATCAGCCGATGAAATTTGAATTCCCTGATGAGGATATCATGTTTCTCAAGGTGAAGGATTGTGATGAACCATTGCCCGGTGAGGGGCCAGACAGGAAATCCCAATGGAAATTGATATTTGACGGGGCGGTTAACTCTTACGGAAGTGGCATAGGGGCAATCATCACGACTCCCCATGGGTCCCATATCCCATTCACTGCTAGACTGACGTTTTCGGTCACCAATAACGAAGCGGAGTACGAAGCATGCATCATGGGTCTAGAAGAAGCAGTTGATTTGAGAATCAAGAACCTAGATGTATATGGTGACTCGGCACTTGTGATCAACCAGATTAAAGGGGAGTGGGAGACTCGTCAATCAAATTTGGTGTCGTACATGAACTATGCCAGAAGGATGCTTCCGTTCTTCGATCGAGTGGAACTCCATCATGTGCCCAGAGCTGAAAATCAGATGGCGGATGCCTTAGCCACGTTGGCTTCGATGTACAAAGTCAATTTTTGGAATGAAGCTCCAAGAATTGTCCTTTCTCGTCTTGATAGACCTGCATTCGTCTTTGCGATCGAGGAAGCCTCCGACGGCAAGCCATGGTTCCATGATATCCAGACCTTCCTTATGACTAAGGAGTATCCTGCGGAAGCGTCAACCCAGGATAAGAAGACTCTGAGGAGACTGTCTGGAAATTTCTATCTCAATCCTGATGGAGTTCTCTATAAAAGAAAACACGTTCTCGTGCTGCTCAGATGTGTAGATGAGAAAGAAGCGAGTATGCTCATGGAAGAAGTCCATGAAGGCACATTTGGTACGCACGCCGGCGGGCATGCTATGACAAGAAAGATCTTGAGAGCAGGATATTACTGGCTGACGATGGAGTCGGACTGCTTTAAATTCACAAAGAGATGTCATAAATGCCATATTTATGCTGATAAAATTCATGTGCCGCCGTGCCCGTTGAATTTCATGTCCTTCCCGTGGTCGTTCTCCATGTGGGGCATCGACATGATATGCAAGATCGAGCCCACTGCATCTAACGGTCATCACTTCATTTTAGTAGCCATCGAATACTTCACCAAGTGGGTGGAGGCAGCCTCGTATGCTAACGTGACCAAGTAGGTGGTGGCTAAATTCATAAAGAAGGACATCATCTGTCGATACGGAATTCCCGAGCGGATCATTACTGATAATGGTTCGAATCTGAATAACAAGATGATGAAGGAGCTATGCCAAAGTTTCAAGATTGAACATCACAACTCATCTCCTTACCGACCGAAGATGAATGGCGCCGTTGAAGCGGCCAATAAAAACATTAAAAAGATTATACAGAAGATGGTTGTGACCTATAAGGATTGGCACGAGATGTTGCCATTTGCACTGCACGGTTATCGTACGACAATACGTACATCAACCGGGGCAACTCCTTTCTCACTGGTGTACAGTATAGAAGCTGTCTTACCGTTAGAAGTTGAGATTCCTTCTTTACGAGTTTTGGTTGGCGTGAAACTCGATGAGGCAGAATGGATTAAGAACCGACTGAACCAACTCAGCCTGATGGACGAGAAGAGGTTAGCATCGATTGCATATGGTCGTCTGTACCAAAGCCGAATGAAGAAAGCTTATGACAAGAAGGTACGTCCGAGAAGCTTTCAGACGGGTGATCTCGTCCTGAAGAAGATTCTTCCTCCACACTCCGATCACAGGGGTAAGTGGACTCCCAATTACGAAGGTCCATACATCGTTAGCAAGGTCTTCTCGGGAGGAGCCTTGTTGTTATCCACAATGGATGACGAAGATTTTGCATCCCCAGTGAACGCGGACGCATTTAAAAAATACTTTGCTTAAAAAAAATGACCCGCTGGAAAGAAAAAGAATATCCAGGCAAAAATGGGGCATCCCGGCGAACCATAAAAAAGGAAAAGGGTTCGGGAAAAAATTAAGGATATAAATGAAAAAATGTACACCCGCAAAGTCGAAAACCTGGAAGGGCGACTTTGGCAAAAAAGGGTATCCCGGTGAATCGAAAACCCGAAAGGGCGATTCAGGCAAAAGTTAGGGATTTGAAAAAAGCAAATGACTGCATCCCGCGTATGGACTTTCATTGTTTAGTGGTTTGGAAGACCTAAGGGCCGTTTATCTGAATCAATCTCTTCTGAAGCTGAAGCGTCGGAGAAGCATCGAAGTCGAGTGGGTCATAAAGGGATCAACTCATGGTGTTCGTCTACGCCACATTACCGACATTTGTGCATATACTGATGTATATTTATGTTTTTATGTCTACGCCTCATTCCAGGAGCTTGCATCTGTTGTAAAACATTTTTGCCCATTCAGAGGCTCGTTATCAATGAAATGTATACTATTCAGCAATTCTGTTTGTTTGTTTAGCATTTATCTGTTTTGTTTGCGGAAAAGAACGCCGATGTTTTTGATAAAATGCACATACATAAACTTACTGGCCTAGGCCACTAATTGTTGAAACATTGAATTACTTGAACATTGTCACAAGATGATAACCTTGATAGGTCCCTTTGAGAAAGGTATCTTGTCTGTTTGTTTGTGTCGTTGCAGGTATGGCAGGCTCCAGGCAGTACGCCGTATGTTTCCCGAGCAGGATGATTCCTTCTCCCCCAGCGAGTTCAGTGGTGTTTCCCCATAAAGTCTGAACATGGGACCGCGAGCATTGATATTTAACCCCAAGCAGAGATAGAGTCTCTCCCCCGACTAAAATGCATCCTGAGGCAGGATCACCATCTCCCCAGCTGAGTTAGGCGGTGAAGTGTATGTTCGTTCCCAGCACTGAGTCAATGTGCGGTTTTCTCGTAGAAGACTATTCGTAAGTATGCGGCTTTCGATAGTTCAAGACTGAAGTCTTCAGCGGAATTGAAACTCCCCATAGAGTTGTATTCTCCCCAGCAAGCAAGATGATTCCTTCTTCCCCAGCCGAGTTTGCAGATCCCCAAGGGAGCCGAGTCCTTGGAAAGCGAGCGGGCCATGACTGGTTTTCCCCAGTAGAGTGTTGAATAGCTGATGCTGTATTTCCCCATCGGAGTCGTTATCTCCAGGAAAGTTTTACCGCGAAGGTCGTGCAGTTTATTTCTGCGATTGATATCGTTTCCTCGACAGTTTGTGGTTTGAATACCTGGTTGAGTGGGTTTAGGTTCTGGTAGAACTTTATCCCCCTGCAGCAGTCGACTGAAGTTCGTTTCCCCAGGCAGAATCCAATTGAGATTGGTGTGACTTCTTCTCCTCAGCAGGATGATTCCTTCCTCCACCAGAGTGGTTCTTTCTCCTTGACAGGAGGATTCTCCCTTCAGCATTTATTTTGCTGATGGGGTCATATCATTTTTCATGATTGCATAGCATTTACCCTAAACGCGTAGCATTTCCACCGTGTGGAGCATTGCGCCATAGTCAAACATATACATATGAAACATGAGCTAGGTTGCTACCATTCTTGTTTTGCAGGTGTTCCTCTGTAGAATGGTTTGCTCAAGATGATTCTTGAATTCCCCAGTGAAGTTGATTGCTTAAGATGAATCTTAAAATCCCCAGTGAGGTCGCCAGAGTCAGTTGCTCAAGTCGATGCTTGGAGTCCCCGGCAGAGTGTTTGCTCAGGATGATTCCTGAAATCTCCAGCAGAGTTATTGGTTCAGGATGAGTCTTGAAGTCCCCAGCGAAGTTAGTTGTCCAAGATGATTCTTGAAGTCCTCAGCAGAGTTGATTCATCCAGGATGATTTCTGGATCCCCGAAGTAGAGTTACTTGATAGTTCTCCAGAATCCCCAGCGGAGATGTGTCATCCCCAGCAGGTTCTAAATAAAGAAGTTGAAATTTCCTTGAAGGCTTGATGATTGAAGTCCGGCAGCGGTGCCAAAACCCCAGACTTACTGATGAAGCCCAACTGCGAGGTCGATGCAGTTCTCTCAGCTGATGTGGAGTGCCTAATGGCAGAAGTTTGGATATCCCTATTTGGTTCATGATGGACCAAGAATTCTGTTCCCGACTTCCTGATAAAGTTCGGCTGACGCCTAAAGAAATTTCTTTGAATGCCCGATGGTATAATTAACTTGATTGTTAAAAGTTCCTAATGACCTGATGAGTCTCGAGGAATCCTTCTTCCGCAGTGTCGTGGAATGCCTGACGGTAATATCAGCTATGTATCACCAGTTACCGATTGACCAGTGAGCCCTTGATGACTTGAGGAAGAAGTTGCAGCGAAATCTGATAATCATCCCGACGGAGATTTGAGAGTAGCCCTTCACCAGTTGTCGAGTAACTGGTGATCCCTTACTGACTTACTGATGAAGTTCGACAAAGATATTGCCGATGTTCCTAGCGACATGATGAGTCCATTTACGATAAGAAATTCTTCTGCTATGACGCAGAATGCTTGACGGCATAATCAACCATCCATTACCAGTTATCGGGTAACTGGTGATCCCTTGATGACTTGAGGACGAAGATCTACGGCAAAATCAGATGATCATCCTGACGGAGATTTGAGATTAGACCTTTCACCGGTTACCGTGGACCAATTCCCCAACAGAGTTGCTGTGCAACTGTCATGCTCAGTTTCAAAGTTTGTTCCGACCAATCGGAGTACCGTTCACCCGTACGGTTGGTAAATCACCAGTTACTATGCAATCGGTGATCCCTTGATGATTTGAGGATGCAATGATATCAGATAAATCAGAGAATCATCCTGACGGAGGTTCAGATCAGTATTTGTCCAGCTAGTTGTCGTGCAGCTATTATTTCAGTTTCAGAAGATTTGTCCCCATCAGAGTACCGTGTACTTGTGTAATTGGCAAATTTCCGGGTTTATTGGTATTCAACCGTCTCGTACCTGGATTGTTTAAGAACCGTTCGCTTCTCACCCAGTCAAGTCCAAGCCGTTTGAATAGGGGCAGCTGTTGCACCCTAAAATTTGACCAACATTTCTTTACCTAGCTTGTGTTTCATTTCATTCACATTAGCATTGTCATTTGCATTTCATTGACATGTGTGCAGGAGATCAAGAGGTATGATTACCAATCAAAGAGCTACACAAGGCTGTGAAGCTAGTTAATAAGGTTATTCAAGGGTTTAAGGGTTGATATCCTTGTCAAAGAAGTAAAAGATCCTCAGAGAGGGTGGTTGACACCAAGTATGTGGGTCTCCTAACTTGAGGGTTGTGGGAAGATCATCAGATGATTCTGAGGTCATGGAGATGGAATCGAGGTCTTGAGAGAGCTCGTAAGAAGTGTTGAAGATCACTTTGAGGCCTAGACAGGTCATTGTGTAAGATTAAGAAGACTCAGCCATGAGTGGTGCAATTAGGGTTTGACTGGGTCAACCACTAAGTCAACTGATGATTTGAAGGAAGTTGAGACTTGATTCAAGATCCATGTGATCATGGATTGATGCATTGAGATGTTATAAGGATGATTCCAAGGTAAACTCATCATGATTGAAGAGTTTTAGAAGTTTCAGGCTAGGGTTTCTAAGACTTGACAGTGTAAAATCCCCTAGTTTGACCCTTGTCTTCAAGGCAATGTAGCTCAAGATATGATCTTCATCTCATCTTGACCCTAACATGATTGTTTTAGGGTATGATCTTAGATTTAATTTTAGTACTATAAGTCCTTGATAGGGTTTATAGAACTCAAGTTATGAGCTAGACAAGTTACAAGTCATCTGAGGCATGTGAATTTGGAGCTTGAAAGTTACCCAACTTGCATGGCACTTTTTCCCTAGATGGATAATTCCTATGAACTTATGGTCAACATGAATGTTGCTCCTTATCCTCTTAGATTTCCATAGAGTACTATAAGTCCTTGATAGGATTTGTAGAACTCATGTTATGGCTTTGACAAGTCAAGGGTATTTTGGGAAGTTGTGATTATGGGTCATTTTTGGTTATGGGTCATTTTCACCAACTTAGACATGTCAAATGAAATTTTGTTCAACTTGAAAGTTGCTCAAAATGGGGTTTTAACTTTGACCATGTATCAAGGAGGCATTGAAATGGCTCAAGGAGAGACTTGATTCAAGAAATTGTGAAAAAGGAAGAATTAAAGAGAATTAAAGACCAAAAATTCAAAATAAATGTCATGTGAGCAAATGAGGCAAAATAATAGCATTTTTTGAATGGAAATTACATTTTTGAAACAATGACATCATTATAATTTAGGTTTGAGTTCATTTTCATGGCCTTGTGCTTTGATACTTCATGAGGAAGTTACATCTCAAATCCAAGCCATGGGATGAAAACAAGGGATGAATCTCCACCATTCAAGTTCAGTGGTTCACAAGGAGTGCAATGAGAACTTCCTGAAGGAGAAATAGAGGGGATATCGTGACTTCCATGAAAGAGATTTTGAAGAGAAATTGAAAATTGAAAATCTCATTATGAACCTTTGAGAAGGATCTAGATCATTCTATCACATCCTATATAAGTCCATGAATGCATTCAGTTTATTTTTTGGTGAAGATTGAAGCCTGAAGCAGAGAGTGAAGTTGTAATTTCAGAGGTGCAAGTGAGAATCGAATTCTGAGTTCAAGGCCAAATCGAGATCAATTGAAGGTTTCATTGTGTTCATCAAGTGATTTGGAGTGAATCTGCACTTTCTTGAAGGTTGAAGAGTGCAAGAACTACCTCTGTTACAACCTTGAACACAGGTTGGTACATTTCATTTTTGTGCTTAATCTATGTAGAGATAGTTAGCATTCTATAGGTGGTTAGGATCCTGGTGACATGTAGTTGGATTTAGGATCAGAAACTGGTGAATTAGAGACAAAATAAGGTGATGATCAATTTCTGTTGAGGCTCGAATCAAGCAATTCTTGGACTGTTAATCAAGATTGGATAGTGTAGAATGATCACCATAAGATGAGGATTACATCTATGCATTTAATTGAGGTTCTGATGAGATTCAAGATTGATGCACATTTTGAAAATGCTATCGGGTTTGAAAATCCATAGGGAGTTAGATGATTCTAAGGAGATATTCGTGATCAGCATTGAAATCTGAGTAGAATGATGTATGGTTTGTTAATTTTTGATGACCTATGTAAATGGCTTCGCCGGAGAAGATGGTGGCGCCACCGTCTGGGTCACCGTTTGTGTTTCCCCCCCCCAAACTGAAGTTCAAATGGAGAAGATGCATGATAGGCGTTGGATCTTGCTGAAGACTTGACTCAGTACTCACCATCCATGGCCACGATTGAGTTTTAGTTTCTGACTTTGACCTGAAGCAATACACACCGTTTTCATTAATGTGCTGGCAACATGAGGACTCATTGGATCAATTGACTGGTACTTGCATCGTGTGATCAGAGATGTGCCACATAACCCCAAGTCCAAAGCGCAGCGTTTTGATTCGTGAGAGAACATGGGCTTAGTGATCTGAACTGGTGTTTACACCCCCCTCTGGGCCCAACCCACACATTGAACTGGATTTAATTGCTATCACCACGCGCCTCTTATTAATTTCTTTTCTTTTTCTTATTTTTGTGCATTTTATGTTAGTTTAATTTTAATCCATGAAAAATAGGAAAATTAGTCAATTACTTCTGAGTTTTTTTTCCCCGATTCATGAATGAATTTAGAAATTTTAGGAACAAAAATATTAGGATTAGCATTTATTTTCATTTTATTTTATTTTTTCTCATTTTATTGACATAAAAATTGTATTGTTTGTCTCTTCTGTTTGGTGAATTTTGTTTGAGGATTTGGTATGGAGTTTTTGCTTGAGTTTTGGCTTGTGATTAGGTTAGACATGTATGCTCCCCTTAGATTTTTCTCACATTTTTGTGATGAATTTAGGTGCTTTTTTAGGAATAGAACTTTAGGAGTTCCCTTTTAGGGTTTAATGGTGATACCTTGAGGTTTAGTACTTATTTGGAGGACTTAGAGGATGAATTAGGTCCTGATTTTTTAACTATAGGTTATTAGTGAATGAATATTCCCCTAGAAAAATAATTAGATATTTAGAATGTGTTTTGGTATTTTTGATAGAATATTCTACTTGTGTGTTCATTTGGTGTTTCAATGTTGATGATTGATGTGGAATGGACTCAAAGTTGGGCTTCCTTGTATAGTGGGCTTCTGGATCTCATTGGAGGACATCATGGACTTGATGAAGCTTGTGTGAAGTGGCTAGTGGAGCTTGGATTGGTGTTTTTCCTTCCTTTTTGTTAGCTTTGAGTAGCTTAGGAAATTAGGGCTTTAGGAGAGAGCTTTAGAAATAGATATTTCTTCAAATAATGGTTGGTTTTGTTCCCATCCCATTCTCATCCTATGATTAAAAGTCCTCATGTTAAAGTCTAATCTCTCCTTTGTAGGGATGTGTGATATTTACAATGAGTAGAACTTTTGAGGATGCCTTTCTCTGATGACTGGTTGAGTGTCAGACAGGATTCCTTTGGTTTACTGTCTGCTTCCCATTATCAAACAATCATCCTATTGATTCTCTTCATTCTTGGTGGAGCCTATTGAAGATTGAAGCTTGAAGATGAAGTACCCCTCTCCTTTTCTTGAAGATGAAAGACTTTAAGAACAGTTACAGACTGTGGACTGAACTGCTGTCAGAGGATTGCTTTGCTGTGAAGCTGTGGAAGCTGTTGATTTGCTTTCTTGACTGTCTGTTTTCTTTCTGTGCAACTGTATTGATGTGAATTGATTGGTGTGATGCATTTAGATTAGGTCATATAGTTGACTAAGCCTAAGAGCATCCTAAGGGTTGAGTTTCTCCCCTTGCTTGTATTGCATTAGAGGTTGAGTTGCTCCCTCTGCTTGTATTTTTACTGTGTGGCTTTGCTTGCTGGTATTCGGTAGAGCTCTGCTCCCTTGCCTGTGTGGTTTGTGATTTTCTTGATGGCATTTTATTTTCCTTTATGATTGTAGTTATTCATACTTGGCTTGAGGTTGAGATGAGCTTGTGGAGGTTGTTGCCCTCCCACACACATTTCCTCTCTCACTTGCATTGCATGCATTTTACAGTCGTTTACTGTTTACTGTTTAAGCTGATGCTTTATCTATTTTTGTATTCCATTGACATGATCCCCTAGGAGTCTCACTTCCTTTTATAAGGAAGTGATGATTAGAACTTTAGGTTGAAACCTATGCATGATAACATCTAGGAGATCCCTGTTTCAAACCTCAACCATAGGATGAATCCTTAGCATGACAACATTAGGGCTTGATAATCTCCCCATAGAGTTCGTTCTCTTCTCATCTCAAAACAACAGTAAAAAACGTAATAAAGGCAAGTTAGTATAAGTGTGATACGAGCCTTAAGCTACTTGGGTAATGATAATTGAGCGGCCTCCTCTCAATCGTCTAGAATGTTTAGTATACGTCCTTTGGACGATATGCGACGCATTCGTTCCCATGTCATAGTCTCTAGTGCTGTACAAACTACAGACAAACGTAAAAAACACTTCTTCCGTAAAAGACAGAAAACAAACTTCAAACCTTTTTTCCCTGTGGGCCTATAATTCAAAGGAAAGCTTTTCTGAAGAAAAGAGTGTCGTTAACTCCCAGTTCTACCGCAAACGGTAACGCATAAGTCTCCAAGGGTCGAGCTGCGTACACCAAACTGCTGGAACTGTTTGTTAACCCTACTCGAAAAAACAGATGAATCTGAATCCCCGTAATCCGTATTATCCCGAACTATGTAAGCTCTGATCTCTCATGTCTGTTGAGAGTACGTAGGCACAATACCGACGTATTGGCGAGCCACCTTCCCCCCTTATCCGTAGTTAGCCGAACTACGTTGACTCTGATTTCTCATTCTCTGATGAGAATACGTAGGCATAAAGTGCGACGCTTTGCCGAGTCATTTTCTTTTCTTTTCAGACCAGCCTTGATAGGTAGATAGTAAAACCAACCCGTCAGATAAACACAACAAGCGTGGATCCCATCGAGTACGATGGACGTGAGGGGTGCTAATACCTTCCCCTTGCGTAACCGACTCTCGAACCCAGACATTGGCTGCGATGACCTTGTCTTATACCTTTTCGTCAGGTTTTTCCGATCATTTCCTTTCCCATTCTGAGGGATAAATAACGAAAGGTGGCGACTCTTCTGTTTTGCCGGCACCTTATTTTCGCGGTAGCGACACATTTCATGTTGCATTTTACCTTTCTTTTCTTTCTATTTGTGATTGAATTGCTTTGTGTTTTCTTGGTCTTTTGCCATGATCCCTTAGGATTCCTAGTCTCTCTGTTTAGGATCGGAGTAGGAGAGACATTAGGTGTTCAATCCAAGCATGCTAATATTAGGGTAGATTTCCCTCTTTTAATCCCAACTTTAGGACCACTTTGCATGACAACATTAAGGCCGAGTTTCCCTTAGACCTTTCGTGCGTCTCTCTTCTCATCTCAAAACTTTCTAACTCATCTAATAAATACGATGAATGTTGTACGCTACGAGCCTTAAGCACATGGGAAATGATGAGTGAGGGGTCTCCTCTTGCTTGTCTAGAGTGTTTAGTTTACGTCCCGTTTGGGGGTGATATGCGACGCATTCGTTCCTATGTCATAGTCTTTAGTGCAACGTGATCACAAATCAAACTAACTTACTTCACTAAAAAAACACAAACAAAACATCAAACCTTTTTCCTTCGGGATTAATTGAAAATCATTTTCAGAAAGAGTGTGTTAAGTCTTGGTTCTACCGCAAACAGGCATCGTCCCTAACTGCTAGAACGAAGGCTTAACCCTACTCAGTTAAAACACTTAACCAACCTGTGGTTTCGTAGCCCGAACTATGTTTACTATGATTTATCATACCTGATGAGGATACGTAGGAACAAGACGGTGATGTCTTGGCGAGCAACATCCCCCCTTCACCCGTAGTTTTCCAAACTACGTTGACTCTGACTTTCCCATTGCACGAGGGAATACGTAGGCATAGAGCGGCGATGCTCTATCGAGTCTCTTTTCGTTTCTTTTGTCCTCGTGAGCCTGTAGCTTAGATAGATAAACACACCTTTTGATTAGACAGCAAGCGTGGATCCCGTTGAGTACAACGGACGTGAGGGGTGGTCATACCTTCCCCTTGCGTAACCGACTCCCGAACCCAATATTTGGTTGCGATGACCTGTCTTTTCCCTTTTCGTAGGCTTTCTTCGATCATTTATTTTCCCTCTCTTTGGGATAAATAACGAACGGTGGCGACTCTTCTGTTTTTCCACCGAGTGTTTTTTCATAGTTGAGACAGGTATAATTGAGTATCTTGCAGGATCGACCAAACAAATCCTAGGACATGTGCTAAGTTTGAAAGAAAACCTAATTTGAACTCCATGTTAAATTATGAAAGACTTGTAAAGTAGAAATAACTTGGAAATTAACAAGGCTGTAAAATAGTGACCGTAATTCTTAATGCGTCGAAAGTTAAAGGGGGAAACGTAAAAGACTCTAAAATTAAAGGCAGCAATGTAAATGAATTTGAAATTAAAGACAATAATGTAAATGACTTTGAAATTAAAGGGATTGTAAGAAAATGAAGGTGAAGGGAAAAGTTTAGAAGAGTGCAGAAAAAGTAACTGTCGAAAGCAATTAAAAAGACTTTGAAAATAACAAGTTTAAAGGAAAGCGCAGAAAGTTAAATTGTAGGTTAAGGTAAAGTACATAAAGTTAAATAGCATAAAGTGTAAATGAAATTAAAGTTTCAGGAAAGGCATAAAAAAGGTAGTTAAACATAAAAGATGAAGGTTAAAGGATAACATGCAAATGGAAAAGATATGTAAATTGCATTAATGAAAGGGGATGGTGTTGCATCACGTACATTCTCGCTAACTCGTTTCTCTACACGCGGGTACTTTAAGTGATTTGGAGTGACTTGTACAAGACGAATGAACACCCTTGTTCTATAAAAATAACTCCTATTTATAATTTTTGTGTTTCGGATACCTTAAAACTAAGTATAAACAGTTTCTTAATGATCAAGGAACACACAAGGGTTAGGGTTAATAAAGAAGAAAACAACAAGGATTGGTTATTAAACTGCTATTCTTTCCTTTCTCTTAGAACAAGATTACAAGTATACAAGAATAACAAAATAACCTCTCTCTCTTGAAATTAGGATTTTATCTTCCTATTTTTCCTTATGACAAGATTGAGAAACTAGTATCCTATTTATAAGAAAAATAGCACACTAACCTAATGGGCTTTTTAACAATTACTCATTAAAAGCTAACTTAGGGTACAAGCTAACTTAAACAATTGGCCTTACAAGAAAGACCCAATTAAACATGCTAACAACCCTAGCAATATTGACTAATGCATGTTAGAACAAACTTTGACCATACTAGAGTTCGATCTAACACCCCACAAATCTCCACCTTGGATCTAACTCTATAACATCAAGAAACTAGCTTTCTTCATGCAGCTTTATTAACTACATACAGTGGAAAAACTTGCAATTGGGCAACGTCTTGGTGATCATATCAGTAGCATTATGATATGTCGAAACCTTCAGCACATGGACTTCTCCACGTTCGATTACCCCTCTGATGAAATGCAGCCTCACATTAATGTGCTTGGTTCGTTCATGATAGGCTGAATTCTTCGACAAGTGTATTGCACTTTGACTATCACATTTAACAGTGATAACTCGACCTTGAAGTTTTAGCTCTTTTGCAAAACCTTCAAGCCACAATGCTTCCTTCACAGCATCAGTTAGGGAAATATACTCCGCTTCAGTGGTTGATAAGGAAACGAACTTCTGAAGTGTTGCTTTCCAACTGATTGTTGTCCCAAACATAGTGAACACATATCCAGAGATAGATTTTCTGGAATCCATAAAACCTGCATAATCAGAGTCGACATATCCTTCGATTGCTGCTTTACTATCTTCACCCAAGGCTCCACCATAAATTAGGACTCTATTCAGAGACCCATTTATGTACCTTAAAATCTACTTCAATGCTTGCTAGTGAGTCTTTCCAGGATTCTCCATGTACCTACTTACCAGACTTACTGCATATGCTATGTCGAGTCTAGTACAGACCATAACATACATCAAAGAACCTACTATGTTAGCATATGGAATGCTATTCATATAAGTTCTTTCAACATCAGTGTTAGGACACTGATCTATACTCAGCTTCAATTGAGGGTTTGTCGGAGTCACGACAGGCTTTGAATTCGACATACCAAACTTTTTGCGAACCAACTGTAGGCACGCCTCTTGAGATAAGCATAATTTCTTCTGCTTTCTATCTCTCCGGATGTCAATCCCAAGAATCCTGGACGCATCTCTCAGATCCTTCATGTCGAACTCTTTATTGAGTTCAGCCTTCACCCTCATTACCTCTTCGACATTGTTGCTTGCTATTAGAATATCATCCACATGGAGCAACAAAATAACAAATGAATTATCCGGTCGAAATCTGAAGTAAACACAGTGGTCGAACTGACTTCTGATGAAACTTATGTGTGCCATGAACTTGTCGAATCTCCTATTCCACTGTCGAGGAGATTGTTTCAGTCCATATAAATATCTATTCAGTTTGCACACATAATTTTCCTTCCCCCTTTCGACATACCCTTCAGGTTGCCTCATCAGGATTGTTTCATCTAGATCACCATACAAGAACGCAATATTCACATCCATTTGTTCCAGTTCAAGGTCGAACTAGGCCAGCATGAAAAGCAACATTCAAATGGATATGTGTTTCACAACAGGAGAGAACACATCATTGAAGTCGATACCTTCTTTCTGAGTGAACCCCCTAGCAACCAATCTTGCCTTGTATCTCTTTGACGCCACTCCTTCGATTCCTTCCTTAACTTTGAAAATCCATTTACAACTGACTAACCTGGCTCCAGTAGGTTTCTTGATCCGTTCTCAGGTGTTGTCATCATGAAGAGATTTCATCTCATCATCCATGGCCTTCAACCATTCAGTCTTTTTTCGACTCCTCATAACTTCCTTATAGTCTCTAAGTTCTTCGTCTAGAACCTCCCTTGCAGAGATTAAGGCATAAGCTATAAGATCTGCATACCCAAGTCCTTGAGGTGACTTGATGACTCTCCTCGACCTGTCTCTTGCTAGCAGGTTATCATTATCAGTCTCCTCATCTTCGACAACATCTTCTGTGTCTTCTTCATTTGGGGTACGCAATTCAGCATCAACATGCTCCACCTTAATAAGAATCTCTCTATGTTCCAGTTCTTCGTCAGCATCATCAGTTTTCTTGAAAGTCATCTCTGCTTCATTGAAAACTACATCTCGACTGGTGACACACCTCCTATGACCTGGCTCTAGGAACCATAGCCTATAAGCTTTGACTCCTTCAGGGTATCCCATGAACATGCATTTCAGAGCTCTAGGTTCGACCTCTAGGCTAATGTCGGTTCTCAACCTCTTAACCTTTCTTCCAGTTTGAGTTTCGACCAGAATCTTCCAACTTTTGAAATTCTCAAAAGTTTTATCCTTCGTCTTCTGAATGAATACTCATAGCTTTCTGGAATAGTCATCAACGATGGATAGAAAATACCTTACACCTGAGTGTGAAGGATTCCTTGCAGGCTCCCAAAGATCAGCATGAATGTAATCCAGGGATCCATGTGTTCTTTGCTTGCCTTTGTTAAACTTCGCCCTACAGGATTTACCAAATACACAAGATTCACAAAATTCCAAATTTTCGACTTTGTCACCTGCTAGCAGGTTCTGCTTCCCCAATTCGACCAGACTTCTTTCGCTGACATGGCCCAATCTCATGTGCCATAATTTTGTCTTCGACATAAGTTTCATTGATGCAACATTTGTCGAACTACTTACAACCTCAGCCTCAAGAGTATACAAGCCTTGTTTCTTCACGCCTCTCAAGACTTTCTTCGACTCTTTCATGACTCTTATACTTTTCTCTCATTGAAAAATGTCTCCTTTTCTGTCGAATTCACCAAGAGAAATCAAATTTCTCTTCAAGTCAGGTACGTACCTGACTTCAGCCAAGAACCTTATTGACTCATCATGGAGCTTGAATCTCACAGATCCAATACCTGCAATTATGCAAGATTTGTTGTTTCCCAGCAGCACAGATCCACCATCTTGATCACATAGATCCTCGAACAATTTTCTGTTTGGAGTCATGTGCCAAGTGCAACCTAAATCCATAATCCACTCTTTTCTCAAGTCGCCACTTGAAACCATAAGAACATCTGATGAGTCGAAGTCATCTTGAACAATGGCTGCCTTGTCATTACCTCCATGATTTTTCAGGCGTTCAGGGCACACCTGTCTTATGTGACCCTCCTTCTTACAATGATAACATTGAATATTAGATGTTTTGCCACTATAAGACTTCTAATGACTTTTACCTTTCCTCTTATCGAACTTACCATCCTTTCGCAAGAATTTTCCCTTAACGGCCAAACCTTCGCCCACCGTCAAAGGTTTATGCTCCTTTCATTTGTTCAAGTCCTTATAGTACAAGGATGATTGAACTTCTTCAAAGGTCAGGGACTCCTTTCCATACAAGAGAGTTTCTTTGAAGTAAGCATGTGTTCTGGGCAAAGCACACAGCATCAACAGTGCTTGATCTTCATCATCGATCTTCACATCAATATTTTCAAGATCAAGAATCAGCTTGTTGAACATATCCAACTGCTCAGCCAACACTTTGTCTTCACTCATCTTGAATGAATATAAAGCTTGCTTCAGGTAGAGTCGATTCACCAGAGATTTGGTCATGTACAAACTTTCAAGTTTCACCCTTAATCACGATGTTGTAGTCTCCTTTAATACCTTTCGAAGAACCTTATCACCAAGGCTCCACAATATTGCGTTGTGCGCTTTCTCGATCATGCCCGTCTTTTCTTTTTCCGTTAATGCAGCTTCCATGGCTTCCTCACCCTTCAACGCTTCCAAACAACCCTGCTGAACCAATAAGGCTTTCATCTTCAAGCGCTACAGACCGAAGTCGTTCACTCCGGTGAACTTTTCAATCTCATACTTTGTTAAAGGCATCTTCCCCGCGCTCACTGCACTAATTTGTTGTGAATCAGATACCTTAAAATTAAGTATAAACAGTTTCTTAATGATCAAGAAACACACAAGGGTTAGGGTTAATAAAGAAGAAAACAACAAAGATTGGTTATTAAACTGCTATTCTTTCCTTTCTCTTAGAACAAGATTACAAGTATACAAGAATAACAAAATAACCTCTCTCTCTTGAAATTAGGATTTTATCTTCTTATTTTTCCTTATGACAAGATTGAGAAACTAGTATCCTATTTATAAGAAAAATAGCACACTAACCTAATGGACTTTTTAACAATTACCCATTACAAGCTAACTTAGGGTACAAGATAACTTAAACAATTGGGCTTACAAGCAAGACCTAATTCAACATGCTAACAACCCTAGCAATATTGACTAATGCATGTTAGAACAAACTTTGACTACAACACACATTACTCGCGAACAAACTTCGACCATACTAGAGTTCGATCCAACAACTCACAATAATGCTAGCAAATAACTACTAAGTGACAGTTATTGCAGAAAGTATGTCTTTTAGCGCTTTTTCCCTCAACTTCAACCGTTTCCACGTTTTCCTACTACTAATTTGAAACTCAAATATTAGGAATTCCTTCCATCCTTAATGGTAACTGCCACACGTTTCTTCCAGCATGATCTTGGTCGAAGACCTTTCCAACACTTAGCATTTTCTTAGAAATTTTCCCAACCTCTCTTCGACTCAGGCTTCACCAAAGTTGGGTCGAAGCCTTCTTATGTTTTACAAATAACATTCTGATTTGAGATAATTCTGATTTTTCTGGCGTCGAAAATGATAGCTAACAACTGGTCCCTAAGGAAAGTAAAAAGATTTGTTGTGAGTACATCGAATGCTTGTATGCCTTTCAACAGTTTCTATGAGTACTTTTTTTTATCTTAGGTCTCTGTATGCCTTTCAACAATTTCAAAATAGGGGTTTTCAACCACCTGGTAATCACCCCTTCTAAGTTGAACCTTGTGAGTTGGGATTACATCAAATTCTTCCAATACTAGTGTGATTATTTGCGAGGGAAATACTCTTTATCCCTTTTCTTCCATCTTTTCGGAATGCATTGTAGTTCAGCGAACCACATGCAGGGTTAGAGCATGATGTCATTAGTGCAGGTTACCTGTTATTTTAAAGTGTTTTTGGATAGCGTGAAGAATTCCAAAAATAGGTTCTTCTTAGTTTCTACTCTCCATAAAGAGGCTCATGCGACAATATGCACCATAGGAACCGGGACAAAGAATAGTTGTAATGGTTTATTTCCTAAGTATTTGAACCAATGTCATTTTCTAACAGGGAATGCATCTTAAGTCTATAAGGAAAGTGATTTGTCAAATGAGGAACTTTATCTAAAGAAACGGTTGACAACATTCTTCAAAGAGTTGGGTTACACATAGGGTGTTATCCATCAAGTTGAAACCTTAAATAAACGCCTAGAGAGGCTTGTGGAAACCCGTCTGTTGATGAACGTTCATACCAAGGAAGAGACGGAGGTCATTTTTGGCGAGTTCCCCATAATTTTACCCCCTACTGTCAGTTTTTTTATTGTCAAATCTCTTATCTTTTTGTAATTATTAAATGCAGATTCCATGAAGAATGAGGAAATAATCTGCCAAATGAAGAGGCAAATTCGAGTGTCCTTGGAAATCTCTAGTCATTCAAACACTCCAACATCATTCAACACTCCTCATTTGCTTAGAATAAAGGGGATTATGTCTTGGCCATCTCGAGCAAACTCTCAAGAGGGGAATACGTTGGCGCCTATTTTTATGTTGATATTCCTGGTCATTCTATGTGGGTTTCGCGTACGCCATGTTCTTCAGCTTTTTTCTTCTTGGTTAGGCTAGGGCCTCAAAATCCAAATTAGTATCATGCATCTACTTAAAAAGAGGGTGGTTCTTACCTCGCTAATCTCAACGACAAGGCTCTCGAAGAGGAGTTACCGAATATGGTGTATTACACTTTCTAAGCTTCTGTTGTTTCTGGCAATTGGTGGCGCCATTTGTTGGGATGTTCTTTTATCTTAACATCAATATAATGAGATACGAATACTAAAGGAGAATGTTCATACTATGACGCTTTAGCAAGACAAGGTCCTATTAGAAGTGCAAAAGGCTTATGTTTCTCTTGCCATGGTAGGTGACGCATTAACTGCTTTCAATCTCATCGGCTTATTAGTTGTCCATGTAAAACTCTTGGCGAGGGAAGTAGCAAAGAAGGATTATAAAAACATCATAAAATATTAACTTCTCATTTTCTTCAAGAACAATCCATACTTTTTACCCTTTTACACTTTTCACGGAATCCACAAGAAGACCCTAAGAGAAATTAAGAAAATAATTTTAAATTCTTTTGTCTAATGAATCTCAGAACACAAGATGTTTGTAAATAGTGTCCCAATTGAACAATTCTATCCCAAAAATCACTCAGCCCTTAGATTTCTACCTTGAAAGTTCCTTACTTAGGTCTCACAAAATAAACCATAAGAAATGAAGATGAAAGTTCATACGTAGTTCATAAATTGATGCAATCTGCCTTGCATGTAAGGGTGGAAAAATGAACTTGATCTGTTGGGTATGCCTGTTTATCCAGCACCTTTTAATGTGTCTGTCACATCCTATCCTGTTTTTTTGAAAGACGTTTGCGAGTGCGAGCAATAGCATAATTTTTTTTATATTTTTAAATTTAAAATGTGCAATGACCACAAACATCTTCAACTATGCCCTATCCCCCTATCATATTTTTTTAAAAGCTTTTACAGAATATGCTCGTTTGCTACCCCTACTTACATGCACTATCAAGTGCCTTCTTCCTATCAACGAAACTACACCTTCCTTGTGTCTTAGCCCATGTATCTTTGTCGAGTCTTCAAATTCGTAAATGAAATGAAAATTTTGTAAGGGATGAAGATTCTAAATTAAAATTAACAATGGAATATTGATGAATATATAATAACAACATTAGTTTAAATGTGGGTATGATAATGTGGATTTCTTAAGTAGAAATTAACATAAAAACTAATTTTAAACTTAACTATTAAACACATTTTGTTACCATCATCTATTAATACAAATCTATATCTAAATTTTTTATTGAGAATCAATACAATAACTAAAGAATAACTTACCAAATATTCTAACAAAGAGTTTATGTACTCTCTTAATCTTCAATTTTAAAGAATCTACACATACACACGTGCTCTAAACATGCGGGTTTGAAAGGAGGCTTGCACATGTCAAATGAACAATCAGAATGTAGAGAACAAGGTTTAACCCAATTACGTTGAAATTGACCGGGAAATTGACCTTCAATATTCATTGCAAAAACAAATAGAGAAAGAAAGATAATTCTAACATTAACAAATTTGACAATTTTCAACATATTTTTTGTAAACAATGAGAATAAAATCAAATGTGTTTTATCATCTCTTTATAAATGTATATTGTATTTGTTCCTTCAACATACTTACTAAATAGATATTAAACTAACTAATCATAATTTTTTTACCCATTTATTATTTAGATTTTATAGCCTTTCATGGTGGGAATATAGTTGATGTATATGTTAGAAGCGTGAAAAAATTCATAACTTCTAAAAATTTACTTTGGAATTGATGAAAAGCCATGTAGTAACAACTCAAATCTTGTTAAAAAAAACAACTCAAATCTTGTTAAAAAAAACAACTCAAATTAAAACACCTAATAAGAGAAGTTACTAGGCAAGTCGTTTCATTGATTAGTTTATAAAAGAGGAATTTTATTTTCATATTTAGTTAAATAAAATATATAGTTTTAGGTGATGCATATTATTTAATGAGTTACATTATAACTTTTTTTCATAAAACAATTATGCATTTGAAAGTAATAGAAATAAACACAAGAAATGATTTTAGTTTTTGGTTAAAAAAGGTCTCTTAAATTTATTTAACAAAAATAAATTTTGTATGGTTAAGTGTAAACACTTAGTCTAACAGGCCTGGTTTCTCTCCTGCATATTCTTGGGTGCTACCTATCCAGCTCACATCTTAACAATTCATCTAGATAATTTTTTCTTTTCAAAACAAATTTATTTATTTTTAATTAATTTCAAATCATTAGATGAAGGGCAGGAGGGATGGCAGAAGTGAAAGTGCAAGAGGTGACCTAGTCTAGCACCCTTGATTACCCATTTCTTGATTTATTTTTTTGTGAATGTCATTACATTAGTTAATATTTATGACATATGTAATACTTTTGATGATTGAATCAAATATGATGAATTTTATTTCAAGGAAAAAGGATACATAAGGAAATAGCTAGTAAATAAAAGTGCAATATTGTCTTTTCACAATTCATATATAAATTTATTGGAAATTGCTCTTTTCACATTTACTCATACATACCACATTTTTGAAAATCTTTTTTTTTTTTCATGTGTTAGAAAATACATCTTCAGACGTACCTAAAATCACGTCCACCCTTTATTTTTTTAGTTTCACCACAATTTTAAAAAATTATGGTTTGGAGATGCATCTCCGTTTACTGTTTGGGTGTATCTGAAGCTGCATCTCTGAATAACCCCCTGAATCATTTTAGAATATCACCATTGTTTCAACATCATAATTTTTTGAGGTCAACTTATATCAAAGTAAAAGCAAAGTAAAATCAACGTAAAATGGAGATATATTACACTTAAATGAAAGCAAAATCTCATACATTAATCCAAAAAGTCAAGACCATACATAATATTTGTTCAAAAATACTAAAAACTCATACATCTAAACATAAACTAACTAATGGTATGTCTAATCCCTTGCCACCACATCCGCCTGTACTGCACAACATGTCGTAACTCGACAACCATGCGCTCCACGAGGGGCAACTGGAGACTTCCATCCTAAAAGAGTCCTAACTCTATGGATGATCTATCCATCTCCGTAAGACGCCGACAGACCTTCGTCATGCACTCTTCCTGCTCATCATGAACCTTAAGTACCTCTTGATTAGCTAGCCTAAGTGGTCGTCTAGGAGCGTTTGAGGTCATGATAGGGTGTGGCACCATATAAAACCATGTCACATATCCCTCAGCAACAACCCAACGTATAAAAGATAGCTCCATTTGATACTCCTCTTGTACCAAGTGACTCTCAAAATCATCTGGTATCGCTTGTAGATCTATGCGTTAGATGTTGGGAGGAGTGGACTCATGGGGAAATCTTGGATAATCTGCAAGTAGCCAAAATGGCACACCACTTGCTCGGGTAGATTGGGATACATAAGAGATGACCCACATGTCAGTTATTCTGAGTATAAGAAAACAACGTCAAAATGACGTGTCTATCGGTGACCCTCGTATGGGCAGAAGCAAACGTCATCTGGTACCTATCGCACCTCGAAAAATACAAATCGAGAACGTACGGCCCTCGCGCTAAAGACGCGGAAATGCAGTTCGACAGAGTCGCCACCGAACTTTATTTATCCCGTATAAACGGGAGAGAAAATCTCTTAAAAATGAAAGGATAGGAACAGGGTTGTCGCAACCACGTTCCGGGTTCGGGAGTCAGTTACGCGAGGGGAAGGTATTAGCACCCCTCACGTTTGTTGTACGCAACGGGAACCTCTTAAGGTATTTTACGATGAGCGTTATCTAAGCTTGCTAGTTTTCTTCTAGATGATGAATGTGAGTTGGTAGGGTAAACGGATAAAGACACTAAGGGGAAATTAGTGGTTTTAGGATAAGGTGCTCGCCAAGGATTGAGGCCCTTGTGCCTATTGTTAGACTATGGCACGGATCTAGAAGGGGGGGTTGAATAGATCCCCAATTAAAATTTGAGTCGGCGCTACCAATTTAAAATTGGTTTTAAAAATGTTTTAAGTGCGGAAGCGGCCGAGGAAAATATAGTCTAAAATGAACGGTTATTGGAAAACCGGATATACGTAAGCCTTTGGATTAATGACAATTTGGAAAAATAGAATCACAACACTAATTCCACTTATCAATTATTTACTTCAGTTGTAAGGATTCCTAGTTCCAATGATTCAAAAATCAAACCAAAACTAGATACACAAGTAAGATAATTTTGGTTCAAGCAATATGTCAAACACTTGGTGTGCAAAAACACTCCAAGTGATATTTATGTTGAGTAAGTGATTCCAACCAGCCTAGTACAATGTCTTGTTGTACTTTGGAGTCAAAAACAGAGTTTTAACCTCTTACTCAATTGATATCACAATTTTGACAATAGAACTTATACAAAAATCACTTATTTTGAGCTATAACGTAAATGCTGAAAATAGAGAAGACAAGTATTTGGTGAGGCAGTTTCCCCGTCGTCCTCGCTTCGAGGTACGTCTCCCCTCAATTCTAAAACTAGAATTGAGATAGATTTTATAGATATCACCTGTTGAATGTAACAGTTTATACAAGGATTGAGCAGCAAATATACAACAGAAATCTCAATGTGTTGAAAGTTGCCTTCACTCCTTGCCCCTTGATTCAAGATGAATCAAGTTCTCTGACTTGTGTTGATGGACCTCCGACTCCAACCACCTTATTGAATAACACGTTGTTGTTCAAACCTTTGGCTCCAGCTGATCTCAACAGCACCAAATCGACCCCGAGATCTTCCCTTCAAAATCACTGAATCCGCTACTAGACTTGTGAAGAACACCTCTTCACAATCACCTTCGCTCGATTGACCTTTGATGAAGAATCTCGTCCAAAAACCCCCAAAATTCAAACCAATCTTGGAGGGTAAAACCCCAATGGTTTTATTCAAGAAAGAACCTGTCACAATCTTCAACCCGAGCTTGATTCTCCAATCTACGCCTCGAACCTTATCACCTTGAATCTCTCACAAATGCATTTCAAAAATGATTGTGTGTAGTTGAAATGTTGTGAGATGTTGAAGATGAAGATGATGAATCTTGGACACCTATTTCACTCTTTCTTGTTTTTGAACACATGAATCAAAAGAATATCAAATGTTAAAAGACACAAGTGGTTAAACAAGTATATATAGTGCCAACATAATTTTAGAGATAACAATATTTCAAATATAAGAGGGAAGCATTTTAAAACAGATTTTCCGCGCGAACGGTCGACCATAACAGGTCTGTGCATCGACGCATAGCCTGTGTTGTTTTGGAAATCTGGAAAATTCATCAGTGTGCGTCGACCATACAGTCGGCATGCGCTGACCCGTTGAAATCTATTTCCATTATGCGCCGACCCTATGGTCGACTCATGCCTTTACGCGCTGACCCGTTGGAAAGTTATTCCTTCATGCGTCGACCCTATGGTCGACGCATTGCCTTGTGCGCTGACTAGTGCATAATTGTTCTGATGCATGCACCGACCCTATGATCGACTCATGCCCTGCAAACCTGTAAAAATTCATCAGTTTGAGGTCTTTCATGCCTTTGGTCATGATTGCATTTTATCTACACATAGTATATTCATTTCAGAAGTTTTAAGACAAGCGTAAAAGGATATGGTGGGTGATACGTTGCATCTGGTTTAGTAGATCTGGAGTTCATAATTTCCAATCTATCCAGGGAATTTTGTCATCATCGAAACCTGCATTAACCAATGTCTTGCAGACTTGTGTAATGTGTGGCGATTTGCCTCCACAATCTCCCCCTTTTTGATGATGACAACCTGTATATAACTAAAACACCAAATATGCAATGTATACACACATGTATACACAAGCTCCCCCTTTCTTTTGTACTATAAGGCTGTAGAACAAACAGCCATCAACTGTTGTTAATATCCTGACTTGGCTTTGGTGTTGGCTAGCTTGCTATATTGTCTTCTCCCCCTTTGACACCATAAAAAAGAGAAGGAGAACGCATCAATTAATAGAGAACATACAATAGGTGATAGTTAATTACCAAACTTCACACATAAGCATGATAATGAAATAAAGTAACTTGAATTAATAGATAATGACGAGAACATGTAAAGAAGGTGAAAGTTCAGGCACACATAATACAGAAAAATGAAAAGTACATAGACGAGACACATAAGCAATTATGAAATATGCAACTATGAATCTAATATCCCCAACCCTGACCTCGGCCCCTCCCTCGGTATGCAGCATCGGGATTGTGGTAAGAATCCGAGAAGTCCAGAAAGGCTTTTACGGACATGTTGAGGTGACTAAGAGAGTTGGTGATTTCCCAATCTTGCCGGTCATGTGATTCAACCAGAGCTTCAATACGGGCGTCCATCCGAGTAGAAAATGAATTAAACCTTTCATTTTGGGCATGAAGCTCGGCTCTAATCTGCTCCATTTGAGTGTCTTAACTCCTCATGAAGTTTTGTTGGTCTAACTGCATTGACTGCAACATATTAATGACTTCAGAGTTGCCCGAAGGCGGAGGAGGTGATGAGTGTTGGGAAGGTTGATAGTCTTGAGGGTAGCCGTGATATGGGTCATAGAATCTACCCAGGGTGGTCCAGCCTGTATATTGCCATTCACCCCATCCTTGATTTGTAGAATCGCCTTCTTGAGCTTCTGATGGATCTGAATACTGGACCCAATCGGTATTTGGAGCCGTATCTTAAACTAGAGATTGATGATAGTCTTGAGTCTCACATATAGGTTCTTGTATCTCTGCATCTGTATCTTCTTCTTCATCGTCTTCTTCACCTTTCTCTTCACTTTCTTCTTCACCTTGCTCTTCACTTTCTTCTTCAGAGATTTCATCGGAACTGTCACGAGGCACTGGAGGAATATTGGCTCGACGGACAAATCTGTATGATCGTCGTTCAGCACACCAAAAATACCCCATCATTGCAAGGGTTTTGGTGCTAAATTCTTTGTCAGAGGGGACTGAGACACAAGGAAATGTTTGGTATACAACATTTGCAGCGGCAAGAATTTCCGAAATGAACGACCCATAGGCTAAAGCAGTGCCTCTACTTGAGTCTCTCAGAGCAAACATCCTGCTAGCAATATAGTAAGGCCAGTTTATTTTGATCCTGTTTTTCAATATATAGATGAAATGTACCTCAGCTTGTTCGACACGAGACAGTCCACCCTTTTTCGGTCGTAGTATGCGAGCGACGATCCACGGAAGGATGCGCTCCCCTGTATTGAGGTTCCCGGCTGTGACCGATCTAGGAAAAGCATCGTTGTTGACAATTGCATCTGGATAGGGTCTTTTGAGCATGTCATTCAGAGTGCTCTTAAATTCATAACCTGGCATCGTACGAGTGTCCGTTACCTCATGAAGAGGTGGTGCATCAGCATCAACAGTCATATCAAAATACTTGTTCCATACTTCAGAATTTATATTTACCAGTCTATTTCCGACAGAAGTGTGGAAATGCTGATCTTGAAAGTTACCTCGCAGATTTGTGTAGAACACCCCGACCAAATCCTCACTATACTTTGTATTGCACTCCAGAAAATTGAAGAACCCTTGGACTTCCAACAGGGATAAAATTCGGGTGAGATGCAAGCGCTCACCTGTTGCCTGGTAGAAAGCATGTTGTGGAACTATGGCTCTTTTGCTGAGACTCTTGTTGAAGTTTTCAACAGCAGGTGGATGAACTAGTGAAACAGCAGTAACGGGAACTGAAGCAGATGATGATGAGGCTATTGATCTCTTACCTATATTTTTGCGGAGAAAGGAAGCCATTGATGATGATTTTTTTTTGGAGAATTTGTAAAGATGAACTTTGAAGAGAGTGGTTGAGGATAATGTTGAAGAAGATGAAGACTAAGGTCTTTAATAGAGAGGTTTTAGGGGTTTTGGGAAGAGGGAGGAGACAAGAGGACACACTAGATGTCTAGATGCAATTTACAAGACAAATGCCATATCAAATCATCACAAAAGTTGACTGCACATTAAATGTAGAGGAATGGAAACTTGGAACGGTTTTCAAAAGAGAAAAATTCTGGGTTTTTACGCGAGCCGTCGACCATAGCCTCTGCATGCATCGACGCATACTGTACATTTTTTGATAATTTTGAAAGTTTACAGCATGCGTCGACCATTGTCCTGTTTAGGTAGACTCATAACCTTCAAACACCCAATTTTCCAGTTTCATGTTATGCAGAATGCCACACTTGCCTATTTATCATGCCTATTCACCTTTTCACAATATGATTTGCATTCAACACACATAGTATCAGCCAGCAAAAGTCATATACATATATAAGTACCATGATTGTCGAACGATGTAGTTATTTTCAAGTCATGAATGTTAAGAGAGAGAGAGAGAGATAAAAAGAAGGAGAAAGGAGCAATATCACCTCTATACCGACCACTCTTGTTAATCACAAATTTGTACTTGCAACAAACTCAAAGAATTGTTAGTGGTACAAACGCATAGTTGTAAATATATTAAATTTGAACGTAGTAATTGTTAAACCCGATCAGAAATGTCGAGAATACCAAGTTCTCGACGGATATGAAAGAAGGGCTCATTGGCTAGCGGCTTTGTGAAAATGTCCGCTAGTTGGTTTTTAGTATCAACGTGTTCAAAGACAACGTCACCCTTCTCTACATGGTCCCTAAGAAAATGGTGTCGAATTTCTATGTGTTTGGTACGCGAATGTAACACCGAATTTTTGGTAAGATTTATAGCACTGGTGTTGTCACAAAATATTGGAACACGTTCTAGCTTCAAATTGAAGTCTAATAGTTATTGTTTAAGCCATAGGACTTGCGCACAACAACTACCGGCGGCTACATATTCTACTTCGGTGGTTGACAGAGCAACAGACACTTGTTTCTTGCTGTGCCAACTGACCAAGGAATTTGAAAATAAGTGACACGTACCACTGGTGCTTTTCCAATTCGATTTGCAACCGGCAAAATCGGAATCGGAGAAGCCTACCAATGAACAATCATTACCCTTAGAATTCCACAATCCATACTTCGGAGTACCAGATAGGTATCGAAGTATTCGTTTGACAGATTTTAGCTGGGATTCCTTAGGACATGATTGGTATCTGGCGCACATACACACGCTAAACATAATGTCGGGACGCGAAGCAGTAAGATAGAGAAGCGAGCCAATCATACCTTTGTACCTTTTTACCTCAACATCTTTGCCACTTTCATCTTTACTCATATTTGCACACGTTGGCATAGGGGTGTCTATGGCTTTTGAATTTGCCATGTAAAATCTCTTGAGAAGATCCAAACAATACTTTGTTTGGCTCACGAATGTTCCTTCCTTCAGTTGTTTGATTTGTAAGACGAGAAAATATGTGAGTTCACCCATCATACTCATCTCGAATTCACCCTGCATAAGCTTAGCAAACTCTCTTACGAGATTCATGTTAGTGGATCCAAATATGATATCGTCAACATAAATTTGTACAAGAATTAAGTGTTTTCCTTGACGTTTAATGAAGAGAGTAGTATCAACCTTTCCTCTTGAGTAGCCTTGATCAAGTAAGAATTTGCTTAGTCTCTCATACCAAGCTCTAGGAGCTTGTTTGAGATCGTACAAAGCTCTTTTCAATTTATAGACATGATCTGGATACTCATGAGACTCAAAACCAGGTGGTTGAGCAACATAGACTTCTTCATTTATGAACCCGTTAAGGAACGCACTTTTGACGTCCATTTGAAATAACTTAAAATCTTTCGCACAAGCGAAAGCAAGTAGAAGGCGTATAGCCTCGAGTCGGGCAACCGGCGCATAAGTTTCCTCATAGTCGATGCCTTCCTCTTGGTTATACCCTTGCGCGACTAAACACGCTTTGTTGTGAGTTATTACTCCGTTCTCGTCCAGTTTATTTCTAAACACCCATCGGGTTCCGATTACTCGATGACCTCGTGGAGGAGGGACAAGGTCCCAAACCTCATTTCTAGTGAACTAATTCAGTTCCTCCTGCATTGACAAATACCAAGGTTCATCGAGTAGGGCTTCCTTAGGGTTTTTAGGTTCCATCTGTGACACGAAAGCGAAGTGATAACAAAAATTACTTAGCTTCGATCGAGTTATTACACCCTTTGTGATGTCTCCAAGAATGTTTTCAATTGGATGGTTTTTAGATGACTTCCACTCTTGAGGAAGATCATCGTTTGAAGGCGGATGAACTTCCTCTGTTACATCACGGTGTGCATCCTTATCCTCCTCAATTTTGGCTTTGTCAGGTTGATTAATCCCCGTCTCGCCACTTTTGAGTATGTCTTCAGTGGATGTACCTGCACCATGAACAACACTATCCTTTCCGACATTTCTCGGGTAGGACTCATCAAAGGTAACATGCACAGACTCTTCTACAGCAAGTAATCGTTTATTATATATTCTATATGCTTTACTCGATTGAGAGTATCCGAGAAAGATACCTTCATCGGCTTTGGAATCAAATTTGCCCAAGTTTTCCTTTCCATTGTTTAATACAAAACATTTGCATCCAAACACGTGCAAGTGAGAAACATTTGGCTTTCGCCCTTTTAAAAGTTCGTACGGTGTTTTGTTTAGAATGGGGCGAATAAGCACCCTATTCAAAACATAGCACGCCGTACTAATGGCTTCGTCCCAAAAATATTTAGGTAAACCACTTTCGTTAATCATTGTTCTTCCCAATTCTTCTAAAATACGGTTTTTGCGCTCCACAACCCCATTTTGTTGAGGAGTGCGTGGAACGGAGAAGTTATGATCTATACCATGGTTACCACAATATTCTTCAAATAAGTGATTTTCAAACTCACCTCCATGGTCGCTCCTAATTGACACTATGTTTGTATTTAACTTATTTTGGGAAAGCTTAGCAAACTTTTCAAAAGCGGCGAATGTATCACTTTTACTTACTAAGAAGATGGTCCAACAAAACCTAGAAAAGTCGTCCACTATTACGAACCCGTAATAGTTTCCTCCTAGACTTTTGATCCTAGACGGCCCAAACAAGTCCATGTGTAGAAGTTCAAGAGGTCTCGTTGTTGAAATTATCTTTTTGGACTTAAATGAGATCCTCGTTTGCTTCCCTTTTTGACAAGCATCACAAAGGTGATCCTTGGTGAACTTTATTTTGGGAAGTCCTAAGACTAGGTCTTTTGAGACTACCTTATTGAGTAAGTCAAAATTAACATGCGCTAAACGCCTATGCCATAGCCATGAGTCTTCACTCATAGTTATGAGGCATTTGTCGCTTGTTAATGATACTTCAGTTAAATCAAGCATATATACGTTGTTTACTCTAAAACCATTAAACATATTCTTCTTATCATTTTCATGCACAATTTTGCAACAATCTTTTGAAAAAGACACATTGTATCCTTTGTCGCATAATTGGCTAATGCTAATCAGGTTATGTTTAAGGTTTTCGACAAGCAACACGTCGGAAATCATAGTAGAGGCGGGACTACCTACACTACATTTACCTAGTATTGCTCCGCGGTTGTTATCACCATAAGTTACGTACCCTTTCTTCTTAGCCACAAAGTCTATGAATAAGGATATGTCTCCAGACATGTGTCTTGAGCACCCACTGTCGAGAACCCATCTTCTCTCGATGGTCTCGACACATTTCACCTATCAAAACATAATTAGCACAAGGAGGTACCCAATGGCATATTGGGTCCTAATAGGTTAGCGACAAAATGGTTGCGTTTGGGCAACCATTGGTAGATGCCTTTAGGAACAAGAAATCTCCTAAACCGGCATTTACCAATGGAGTGGCCTTTCTTGCAACAATATAAGCATGCAAAATCGACTTTAGAGTCACTTTCACTTGCTCGATCCCTAATTACATATGCATATTTTTGGTATGGGTTAATCATACTTTTTCTAAAATCCTTTTTATCAATAGCAAATGTAACTTTAGGCTCAAGTGCCTTGTTTAATTTGGCCTTGAGGTTTCTAACCTCACCTTGACAAATATGACAAGTATCACACCCGAAGTTGAAAGGGTTTCTATTGTCCTTACAATCCGATTCATTGCCTTTCACAATGGAAGCCTTAAGTTCCTCTAATTTCTTTTCGGACTCTTTAACTTTGTGCTCTAAATACGTAAAAAATTTCTTATTAGAGGCAAGTTTCTTGAAGGCTTCAACTGCTTCATTATGTAAGGCATTAAATGCGGTTTGTAGTTCTGAATGCGACATATTTGAGGACTTATCATATTTAGAGTGACGTACCTGTTTTTTCTTACTTTTCTGATTGGCGGAGAGGCATAGATTCACGGACTCTTCTTCATCACTAGAGCTTTCATCAGAGGAGGAAGAGTCGTTGTCACTTTCCCATGCTATGTACGCTCTCCTAGGCTTTGATGATTTCTTGTGTGACTTTGATGATTCCTTGTCCTTTCCCTTTTTGTTCATCGGACAGTCCGGTTTGTAGTGACCGGACTTTCCACACTTGTAGCACGTCCCTCTAGTCTTTTTACCTTTTGAGTCATCATTCTTGGAGTACCTCGATTGTTTCCGGAAGTTTACCAAGTTCTTCTTGGAATGTTGGATGCCGTTCTTTCTCACGTAACGGTTATACTGTTTGACAAACAACCCCATATCTTCGCTCTTATCCTCTTCTTCTTCGTCACTTGAGGAATAATCACTTTGCTCTTTTGCTTGAGACTTCGAGGAGGAAGTCTTGAGAGCTATTGATTTCTTTTCACTCACCTTCGTTTTGTCTTTCTTTTCCATCTTTTTGCGTTGGTCTAGGCTCAAGAGTACCTGTTCATGCTCTTGTAGTTTGCCAAACAATGTTGTTAAGTCTAATAAGGTAAGATCTTGTGCTTCTTTGATGGCGGTCACTTTAGGCTGCCATTCCCTGTTAAGACATCTTAAGATCTTATTAGTAGCAATATCATTGGAAACAGGCCTACCTAATGAATGTAAACGATTGATGAGATGAGTAAATCTCTTTTGCATGTCAGCAATGGTTTCCCCTTGCTCCATGAAAAAGAGATCAAACTCTTGTGTTAATGTATTGATTCTAGCCAACTTAACATCGTTTTTCCTCTCATGGGCTATTTGTAGTGAATCCCACATGGCCTTAGCAGTAGGACAATGGGATACACGATACTATTCATCTACATCTAATGAGGAGATTAAGATGTTTTTAGCTTTCCAATCATAATTGTATTTTTTCTCATCGTCATCGGTCCATTGTGCTTCAGGCTTTGGCACAACTACGTTATCCGCATTGGTCATAGTAATTTCTATTGGACCATTAAGGATAACGTTCCATATTTTATGTCTATGGAGTTTATATGCACACGCATACAGTCTTTCCAATAACTATAATTTTCACCGTTGAAAACGGGAGCCCTATTGTACGCCCCTTTTGGTTCGTTAGCCATTTTCTATCTACGTAGTATTTGAAGCATCGAATAACCGGAGCTCTAGATACCACTTGTTAGACTATGGCACGGATCTAGAAGGGGGGTTGAATAGATCCCCAATTAAAATTTGAGTCTGCGCTACCAATTTAAAATTGGTTTTAAAAATGTTTTAAGTGCGGAAGCGGCCGAGGAAAATATAGTCTAAAACGAACGATTATTGGAAAACCGGATATACGTAAGCCTTTGGATTAATGACAATTTGGAAAAATAGAATCACAACACTAATTCCACTTATCAATTATTTAATTCAGTTGTAAGGATTCCTAGTTCCAATGATTCAAAAATCAAACCAAAACTAGATACACAAGTAAGATAATTTTGGTTCAAGCAATATGTCAAACACTTGGTGTGCAAAAAAACTCCAAGTGATATTTATGTTGAGTAAGTGATTCTAACCAGCCTAGTACAATGTCTTGTTGTACTTTGGAGTCAAAAACAAAGTTTTAACCTCTTACTCAATTGATATCACAATTTCGACAATAGAACTTATACAAAATCACTTATTTTAAGCTATAACGTAAATGCTGAAAATAGAGAAGACAAGTATTTGGTGAGGCAGTTCCCCCGTCGTCCTCGCTTCGAGGTACGTCAGCCCTCAATCTAAAACTAGAATTGAGATAAATTTTATAGATATCACATGTTGAATGTAACAGTTTATACAAGGATTGAGCAGCAAATATACAACAGAAATCTCAATGTGTTGAAAGTTGCCTTCACTCCTTGCTCCTTGATTCAAGATGAATGAAGTTCTCTGATTTGTGTTGATGGACCTCCGACTCCAGCCACCTTATTGAATAACATGTTGTTGTTCAAACCTTTGGCACCGACTGATCTCAACAGCACCAAATCGACCCCGAGATCTTCCCTTCAAAATCACTGAATCTGCTACTAGACTTGTGAAGAACACCTCTTCACAATCACCTTCGCTCGATTGACCTTTGATGAAGAATCTCGTCCAAAAACTCCCAAAATTCAAACCAACCTTGGAGGGTAAAACCCCAATGGTTTTATTCAAGAAAGAACCTGTCACAATCTTCAACCCGAGCTTGATTCTCCAATCTACGCCTCGAACCTTATCACCTTGAATCTCTCACAAATGCATTTCAAAAATGATTGTGTGTAATTGAAATGTTGTGAGATGTTGAAGATGAAGATGATGAATCTTGGACACCTATTTCACTCTTTCTTGTTTTTGAACACATGAATCAAAAGAATATCAAATGTTAAAAGACACAAGTGGTTAAACAAGTATATATAGTGCCAACATAATTTTAGACATAACAGTATTTCAAATATAAGAGGGAAGCATTTTAAAACAGATTTTCCGCGTGAACGGTCGACCATAACAGGTCTGTGCGTCGACGCATGGCCTGTGTTGTTTTGGAAATCTGGAAAATTCATCAGTGTGCGTCGACCATACAGTCGGCGTGCGCTGACCCATTGAAATCTATTTCCATTATGCGTCGACCCTATGGTCGACTTATGCCATTACGCGCTGACCCGTTGGAAAGTTATTCCTTCATGCGCCGACCCTATGCTCGACACATTGCCTTGTGCGCTGACTAGTGCAGAATTGTTCTGATGCATGCGCCGACCCTATGCTCGACTCATGCCCTGCAAACCTGTAAAAATTCATCAGTTTGAGGTCTTTCATGCCTTTGGTCATGATTGCATTTTATCTACACATAGTATATTCATTTCAGAAGTTTTAAGACAAGCGTAAAAGGATATGGTGGGTGATACGTTGCATCTGGTTTAGTAGATCTGGAGTTCATAATTTCCAATCTATCCAGGGAATTTTGTCATCATCGAAACCTGCATTAACCAATGTCTTGAAGACTTGTGTAATGTGTGGTGATTTGCCTCCACACTATGTATACTCATTCGGACGAGAATGAGAAATCAGAGTGTCGTAGTTCGACTACGTGAAAGGAGGGGGGAAATGAAGGTTGGATAGAAGGTGGACAGAATAATGGAAAAGATAGAAGGGTGCTCTCCTAGATCATCGCAATCCTTTTCCTATGTATCTTACATTCAGACGATAATGAAGAATCAGAGCGTCCATAGTTCGTGGTAACGACCATGAAAAGACGAGGTTTGAATTGTTTTAAAGTATGTTTGAGAAACGAAAGATTGAGTGACAAACAATCGAAGGGGCGTGCCTCGAGAGCCGTCACTCTAGAATTCAAGGAATGCGAGAGTCCAAGAACTCAATTCTTTCGGAAGTTGATTGAATAGGTTGAAGATAATTGTTGAACATTTTGAATTCGAAAGATTAAACTAATAACAACTCAAGGGCGTGCCTCGAGAGTTACTCATTCAAATATTCAAGGAATGCTAGACTCCAAGAATATCCTTCTTTCGTAAGTTTGATGATAAAATATGTTTGAATAAGATTACGTGTTTTAAGACGAAAGGGTGAATGAATGACAACCCAAAGCGTGCGCCTTAAGAGCCACCCAATCAAAGATTCAATGAATGCGAGACTCAAAGAATCTTTTTCTTTCGTTAATTTAATTAAGAAAGGCGTTTATAAAAAGATTAAATCAAATATGTTGCAAAAAGAGATGAACTGCGAGGTAAAAGGAACTCGGTTTACGACTTGGTTTAAAAGACCACTTGACATTGGATCAAGGGTTTGACCTATATTATACGCATGCAAAACGTGTTTGAAATGGAAGTAGGTTTGAAAATGGAACCGACTTGACGACGAATCAAGTGTTAAGTTATAAGAAACGATACTAGTCCCTAAGGGTGCCCCCCAATACTGAAACCACGATAAATTGTGAAAGTGTGTGTAATAGGTTGATGGCGAATATGGACGAGCACTCGACTTACGAAGGGTGTTTGAGAATGGCTCGGTTACGAATCGAGAATTAGTTTGAAGACAGTTTAATATACGCTAGTCCCTATGGGTGCTCCTAGAAGATAAACCACTATCAAAGCAATACGAAAGTGTGCACCAAAATGGGAGAGGGATACATGTGAGTTACACGGGATTGCACAAAATAAAATGGTCTCGTTGTAAGGTAGCCCAAGAGAAAGTCGTGTGTGTGCGAAGTGTCCTAAACTAAGCCTT
The DNA here is from genome assembly GCA_963859935.3 of Lathyrus sativus. Lineage (NCBI taxonomy): Eukaryota > Viridiplantae > Streptophyta > Magnoliopsida > Fabales > Fabaceae > Lathyrus > Lathyrus sativus. Next base: position 352,602,392 of record OZ012739.1, on the reverse strand, counting down.
GAGAAAAATTCTGACAAAACTCCTAGCTAGGGTTTCTGAAAAAGTCCAATAATCCGATGCTCAGACAAATAACCAACAGTCCACCAATTTAGGCTTTTATTGTTTTGATATTTATTAAATGTTTTTGAATAGAATACAAATAGGGGATGATCAATATGAATATGTACAATATGAATAATATGAAATTATGAATAATATGGCAAGATGTATAACAATATAATCAAGATAATATTCATAATAATATAATCGAGATAAATATCAACAAGTATATGAACAAGATAATATAAATCAAGATAATATTGACTGAAAGTAAAACAGTGTATATTTGACTGAAAATAAAACAGTTGTATATTGGCAAAAAGTAAAGTTAGTGGTTAGTCGATTTGTGAATTGAATCGGGATGAAATATAACGCTAAACCGTCGTAGCTTGACTTATAATGAAAGTCAGACTATAGGAGGTCACGTAAATTGATATATGTGCTAAAAACAAGATAGAGAAATGATATGGAGGACCATTCTCCAATTTAATCGTGTCGCATGGACCAAAAAGAGTGGGATCTCGTCTTAATCATAAACTCATGTCGACTAATCAAAGGTAGCCTATCATGATCCCAAAGTAAAGAAAATGACCCAAATGGTCATTTTCCTTAGATTTGACATAGTGAAGGTTATCGACTTCGATAAATCAAAGTTTACAAATCTAAAGAATTCATCGATCGAAATTGAAAATGAAAATAAAATAAAATCGAGATGGATTTGAAAATGAGAATAGAAAAAGAAAGTGGTCTCGGATAAACTATTATCTATCAATAATTTGACCAAGCGGAAATGCAAGAGTTTAAGGAGAGGATGTCCCAGTTCATGGACATCATGCAGGTGGTTCCCAGTGGACAAGAGAAACTACGAACCCTCGTGCAACCCTTGATTGCACGCGTCGACACCAATGGGGTTTTTCACGGAGGTGAAACTACTAACCCTCTTCATGTTGAGACTCCCCGGGCTGACAACTCTGGACCAACTGTGGTCATCCCCAACACTGTGGGCAATGAGAACGTTGGAATGGGTACTGGCCATGCTAGGGCTGGTAATGGAACCATTATGGCTGCTAATGGTAACATTGGTACAAGTGGTAACAACGCTGGAGTTAATGCTGGTAACACTGGAAACTTCCATGGACCTGAAGCTGCAAGTATCATCCATGGAAATGTTCATCAACCCTGGAATGAGGATCGTCAAGATGATGTATTCTCTATGAGAGGCGCTGAGGCTGAGCTGCCTTCTGAGGCTCGCCAGAGATTCAAAGCACTTGAGGATAAGATGAAGAGCTTTGAGAATCTAAATTCTATGGGTCTCGACATGGACAACCTGGGGCTGATCCCTGACCTCAAAATACAACCAAAATTCAAAGTGCCAGACTTTGATATGTAGAAGGGTACTACTTTCCCTCGTGTCCACCTAAGGTCTTACTACAGGAAAATGTCAGCGTACTCAGACGACGAGAAGCTGCTGATGCACTTCTTCCAGGATAGTCTATCTGGGCCTTCACTCGAATGGTACATGGGATTGGAACATGTGAGTGTACGTAGCTGGAAAGATCTTGCTGAAGCTTTTGTAAAACACTACCAGTACAATAGTGACCTGGCTCCTAACTGGGTCCAGTTGCAAAATCTGTCACAGAAGAATGAGGAATGCTTCAAGGAATACGCCCAGCGATGGCGTGAACTGGCAGCCAGAGATCAACCACCTATGGTTGAACGTGAACTGGTAGATATGTTTGTGGCTACTCTGCCGGGTGTTTATTACGAAAAGCTAATCAGCAGCATGTCAGGGAGTTTCTCTGACTTAATCATCACTGGCGAGTGGGTTGAGAACGAAATCAAGCTGGGTAAGATCCATGCCGGTGAGAATTCCTCAGCTGGAGGAAAGAAAGTGTTTGAAGGAAAGAAGAGAGAGGGTGAAGCCAACTCTGAATCCGGGTCCTGAGGGAACAAAAAGACAACACAGATCCGTCAACAACAAAGGATCGCAAGTATAACTATCCATGTAGCTCCGCAACAGCAGCAACCTCAGCAACAACAGCAATCTCAGCAGAACTAACAGGGGTATCGGAGGTACCAAAATAAAGGGCCACTGGAAAATCGCCATATTGACACTACACCCATGCCTTACTCTCAGCTATTGTAGACATTACTACAATTACAACTAATTCAGAAAAGAACCATGGCTCCCTTGATAGGGACACCTCCACCTGGTTATGACGTGAATGCGCGATGTGAGTTTCATTCGGGGGCGTCGGGCCACTCGATTGACAATTGTAAAGCATTCAAGCACAAGGTGCAAGACATGGTTGACAGTAAGACAATAAACTTCTCCAACGACGTTCCGAATGTCGTACAGAATCCTATGCCTAACCACGGGGGTACAGGGGTCAATGCAGTCATCGAGGATGAGGATCTGAATCTGGTGAAAGATGTTGGGGATTTGAAAACACCACTGAGCTTCGTTAAAGCTAAACTGCTGAAAAAAGGTGTGTTCTCGGGATGCAGAGAGTTTTGTGTGGAATGCGCGAGCCACCTAGATGGTTGTGATCAGCTGAAGGTTGGTATTCAGAGTTTGATTGACGAAGGCGTCCTGCAATTCGATCGAAAGATTGAGAGCAGGGCCGGAGAAGTGTTGACCAAGCAGAAGGGTGATATTGCCACAATCACCATTCCGTATAAAACCGTCACCATTTCTGCCCCAAGGCCGCCCACGATTACTATAACAAAGGCTGACCCTATACCGTTCGAAAGTACCAATGCTGTTCCATGGAATTATGGAGCAGAGGTTTACTGCAACAGGCAGAAGATGGACTAGAAGTGCCCACCGGTAGAAGCTGTGGATAACCTAGTTGGATCAGGGGGAATCACCCGTAGTGGGAGGGTATTCTCGCTGCATGAAGTTGTTGCCAACAGGGCAGATAAGGGAAAAAAAAGCAGTCGTTGAAGAGACCTCTCGGGAGGTAGAAAAAGACTTGTTAGTGAAATACGTTGAGGAATTCATGCGATTGATTAAGAAGAGCGACTACAAGATAGTCGACCACTTCCAAGAAACACCTTCGAAGATTTCCATACTGAACTTGTTGCTTTGCTCCGAAGCACACCGCAATGCCTTGCTGAAGATCTTGAATGCAGCGTATGTACCTTAGGAAATTTTTGTCAACCAGCTCGAAGGAGTGGTTGCACATGTCAACGCCGATAATGGTCTGGGCTTCACTGATCGTGACTTGACGCCTAAGGGTAGGAACCATAACAGCGCATTGCATATTTCGATAGAATGTCGGGGAACTGTTATGTCACACGTGCTCGTGGATACTAGGTCTTCCTTAAATGTATTTCCGAAGAAAACGCTTATGAAGCTGGACACTCGTGGGTTGTTGTGTACACCCAGTGACCTAGTGGTAAAGGCTTTCGATGGGACCAAGCAGTCGGTTTTCAGAGAAGTAACATTGCCCATTCAGGTGGGGCCAGAAACTTTCAACGCAGTATTTTACATCATGGACATCCAGCCCGCCTACAGCTGCTTGTTAGGTCGGCCCTGGATCCATTCAGCGGGAGTTGTGACCTCTACGCTGCATCAGAAACTGAAGTATGTTGTGGGTGGCAGCATCGTCACTATATGCGGAAAGGAAGACATAATGGTGAGCCATTTGTCGGCTTTCAAATATGTGGAGGTGGATGGCGAGATCCACAAAACGTTGTGCCAGGCATTTGAAACTGTCAAGGTCAAGGATGTATCTCCGGTGGTGGGCAAAGTGCCCGAGGTGACCCTCTCTTCCTTCGAGGAAGCTCAAGCTGTAGTACAAACCGGTTCAGCCCAAGGCTGGGGGCAGGTGTTGAACATCCCCAACAAGCAAGATAAGTTTGGCCTGGGGTACCATCCCTCATCTTCTGTTTCATCCTCTCAGAGCACGCCGCGCTACAAGGGGCCGGTGTAATTCACTAAGGGAGGAGTCATATTTGAACGCGTCAACGCTGTGTCTGATGGGGAAGGAGATAGCGATTGTGATATGGATGCTTGGATCCAGCCGTGCACGCCGGGACAGAACCTCATCACTTGGTCCATCCAGGAGTTCATCCAAGTGACGAGAAAAGAGTAATGCTTTATTTTTTCCAATTATTGTACAACCTTATGTCCTACCCAGGGCATAACGGTTCTATTGTCAGGGCCTTGCTTGCTTATTCATGTACATTATCAATAAATCAAAGGGCGTTTTTCTTTGCATTCAAATTTTGTGATCTCTGTTATTCTTGTTTTTGTTTTTGTTTATAACAATAAAATGGCAATATGGTTTGTGCTGACCTGCACATCATTTTTAAGCACTTAACCATTTTCACTGCAGGATTCGCACTATAGATGACATCGATCCAGAACCTTCTATGACTCACTTCGACTTTGATTGCTCGATGTATCAAGCTGAAGAAGAGATTGAGGAGGAGGAAGACCTTCCGGAAGAGTTGGCTCGACTGTTGGAACAAGAAGATAAGATCATTATGCCTCACAAGGAAGTTATCGAGATTATTAATCTGGGGTTTGAGGAAGTTGTCAGAAATGTCCGAATAGGGGCTGCGTTGCAGAACGACGTCAAGCAAAGATTGATCGAGATGCTTCGAGAGTATAGTGACATCTTTGCTTGGTCCTATGAAGATATGCCCGGACTTGACACTGACATAGTGGTTCATCATTTGCCATTGCGCGAGGATTGCCCTCCGGTCAAGCAGAAGCTTAGAAGGACAAGACCAGACATGGCTGTCAAAATCAAAGAAGAGGTCCAAAAGCAGTTGGACGCTAGATTTTTAGTCGTCACTACTTACCCTCCGTGGGTCGCCAACATTGTTCCCGTGCCAAAGAAATATGGTAAGGCACGAATGTGTGTTGATTATCGGGATTTGAACAAGGCGAGCCCTAAAGATGATTTCCCGCTCCCTCATATTGACGTGTTGGTCGACAATACGGCTCAATTTTCTGTGTTTTCGTTCATGGATGGCTTCTCCGGTTATAACCAAATCAAGATGGCACCAGAGGACATGGAGAAAACGACATTCATTACACCATGAGGGACGTTCTGTTACAAAGTAATGCCTTTTGGGTTGGAAAACGCAGGGGCAACTTACCAGCAGGCTATGGTCACTTTGTTCCATGATATGATTCATCACGAGATTGGAGTATATGTTGATGACATGATAGCAAAGTCCCAAATGGAGGAGGGACATCTGGTCAACTTGTTGAAGCTATTTGAGAGGCTTAGGAAGTTCAGGTTGAGGCTGAATCCTAACAAATGTACTTTCGGGGTACGGTCAGGAAAACTTCTGGGGTTTATCGTGAGCGAAAAAGGAATCGAGGTAGATCCTGCAAAAGTAAAAGCTATATATGATATGCCAGCACCGAAGACTGAAAAAGAAGTTCGTGGTTTCCTGGGGAGATTGAACTACATTGCTCGCTTCATATCTCAGCTCACAGCCACATGCGAACCTATGTTCAAGCTGTTGAAAAAAGATCAGGCGGTGGCCTGGAATGAGGATTGCCAAAGAGCATTTGACAAAATTAAACAGTATTTGCAGGAGCCTCCAATTTTGGTACTCCCAGTCGCTAGAAGACACTTAATAATGTATTTAACGGTTCTTGAGAATAACATGGGTTGCATTCTCGGTCAACACGATGAGACAGGCAGAAAGGAGCATGTCATATACTACCTGAGTAAAAAGTTCACAGATTGTGAGTCCCGTTACTCAATGCTGGAGAAAACGTGTTGCGCACTCGCTTGGGCTGCCAAATGTTTAAGATAATATATGCTCAATCACACGACCATGCTAATTTCGAAGATGGATCCGATTAAATACATCTTCGAGAAGCAAGCCCTTTCAGGGAGGATTGCCCGATGGCAGATGGTACTGACAGAATACGACATCCAATACGTATCCCAGAAAGCCATCAAGGGAAGTGTTATGTCCGAGTACCTTGCTGAACAGCCTATCGAAGACTATCAGCCGATGAAATTCGAGTTTCCCGATGAAGATATTATGTTCCTTAAGATGAAGAACTGTGATGAACCACTGCCCAATGAAGGACCAAAGCTTGGCTCCCAGTGGAAACTAATATTCAATGGTGCAGTTAATTCCTACGGAAGTGGAATTGGGGCAATCATTACAACTCCCCAGGGATCTCACATCCCATTCACTGCTAGATCAACTTTTCCGGTCACCAACAACGAAGCAGAATATGAGGCATGCATCATGGGTTTAGAAGAAGCCATTGATTTGAGAATCAAGAACCTGGATGTATACGGTGACTCAGCACTCGTTGTTAACCAGATCAAAGGAGAGTGGGAGACCAGGCAACCAAACTTGGTCCTTTACATGAATTATGCGAGGAGGTTGCTGCCCTTCTTCGATCGTGTGGAATTCCACCACGTGTTGAGAGTAGAGAACCAGATGGCCGACGCTCTAGCAACCTTGTCCTCAATGTACAAGGTCAATTTTTGGAATGAAGCTCCCAGAATTATCATCTCACGCCTTGACAGACCCGCGTTCATATTCGCTATTAAGGAAGCCTCCGACGGCAAGCCATGGTTCTATGATATCCATAACTTCCTTAAAACCAAAGAGTATCCGACAGGGGCGTCGACCCAGGATAAGATGACTCTTAGGAGGTTGTCTGGCAATTTCTACCTCAACCCGGATGAGGTTCTCTACAGGAGGAATCATGATTTAATGCTACTCAGATGTGTGGACGAGAGAGAAGCAGGTTTGCCTATGGAAGAGGTCCATGAAGGCACATTTGGTACGCACGCCAGCGGACATGCCATGACTCGGAAGATATTACGAGCAGGGTATTACTGGCGGATGATGGAGTCGGATTGTTTCAAATTCACAAAGAAATGCCATAAATGCCAGATTTATGCAGACAAAATTCATGTGCCGTCGTGCCCGTTGAATGTTATGTCATCCCCGTGGCTGTTCTCCATGTGGGGCATCGATATGATCGGCAAGATCGAGCCCACTACATCCAACGGACACCGCTTCATCTTGGTGGCCATCAACTACTTCACCAAGTGGGTGGAGGCAGCGTCGTACGCTAATGTGACCAAGCAAGTGGTAGCACGATTCATAAAGAAGGACATCATCTGCAGATATGGAATTCCCGAGCGGATCATTCTGACAATGGTTCGAACTTGAACAATAAGATGATGAAGGAGTTATGCCAGAACTTCAAAATTGAACATCACAACTCATCTCCCTATCGGCCGAAGATGAATGGCGTTGTTGAAGCAGCCAATAAAGATATCAAAAAGATATTACAAAAGATGGTTGTCACGTACAAGGATTGGCATAAGATGTTGCCTTTTTCTCTGCACGGTTATCGCACGACGGTACGCACATCAATCGGGGCAACTCCTTTCTCGCTAGTATACGGTATGGAAGTTGTCCTGCCGTTGGAGGTCGAGATCCCTTCTTTAAGAGTTTTGGTAGACGTGAAGCTCGATGAGGCAGAATGGATAAAGAATAGATTGAGTCAATTGAGCCTGATGGATGAGAAGAGGTTAGCCTCCATTGCATACGGTTGATTGTATCAGAGCCAGATGATGAAAGCTTATGACAAAAAGGTGCACCCTCGAAGCTTTTAGATGGGCGATCTTGTGCTGAAAAAGATTCTCCCATCACACTCAGATCACAGGGGCAAATGGACTCCCAATTACGAAGGTCCATATGTCGTTAGAAAGGTATTCTCGGGAGGAGCCTTACTGTTATCCACGATGGATGGCAATGATTTCACATACCATGTGAACGCGGACACAGTTAAAAAATACTTTGCTTAAAATGACCCGCTGGAAAGAAAAAAGAATGTCCAGGCAAGAATGGGGCATCTCGGCGAACCAGAAAAATAAAAGGTTCGGGCAAAAGTTAGGGATATAAACGAAAAGATGTAAACCCGCAAAGCCGGAAACCTGGAAGGGCGGTTTTGGTAAAAATGGGTATCCCGGTGAATCGAAAACCCGAAAGGGAGATTTAGGCAAAAGTTAGGGATTGGAAAAGCAAATGACTGTGGTCCACATATGAACTTTGCTTAGTGGTTTGGGGAGACCTAAGGGCCGTTTATCCATATCAATCTCTTCTGAAGATGAAACTTCGGAGAGGTATCCAGGTCGAGTGAGTCATGGAGGGATCAGCTCATGGTGTTCGTCTGCACCACGTCGCCGACATTTGAACATATTGTTGTATATCTGTGTATATATTTGTGCAGCTTCCTCTTTTCAGGAGTTTGCATCTGTTGTAAAACATTTTGCCTATTTACAGGCTCATTTATTAATGAACATATACTATTTAGTACTTTGTTTGCTTGGTATTTGTTTTAGCTTTTATCTATTTTGTTTGCGGAAAAACACCCGATGTTTTTGTTAAAATGTGCATACATAAACTTACAGGCCTAGGCCAATAACGGTTAAAACACTGATTTGCTTAAATAAGGTCACAGATGATAACCTCGATGGGTCCCTTTGTGAAGGGTATCTTGTCTGTTTGTTCATTTTGTTGCAGGGTTGTGACCCTCGAGGCAGTTGGCCGAAGATGTACCCTCGGCAGAATCATCGTATCCCCAGTTGAGTCATGTGCAGAATTGAATATCCAAGTGTGTACACTTGTTCCCAGCAGTGGGTCTGGTATACTCAACGTTTGGCCTGGTCAACACCAAATCCTCTCTGTTGGGTTTCCCTGGTGATATCCCCAAGCAGATCACATGATTATGTCTCCATCCCCAGCGGTTGACCGGTGCACACTTAATCTTCTCCGAGTACAGGTGTGAGACCTACTCTTCAGCAAGTCAAAGGCGGCTAGGAAAGTATGAGGCCTCTCACAGCAGGCAAGCTTTGACTTCCCCATAAAGTCTTAACGCGTGACCGTGTTAGTAATTTGCTTCCCCGAGCAGAAGCAGTGTTCTTCCCCGTGGGGCAATTCTTAGTAAAGTCAGGTAAGAAGGGTGTTCTTCACTGGGTACTCTACAGTGAAGGTAGATTCTCTCCCCAGCCGAGCGTATCTCCGGTAAGTCAGCAGAGTGGGATTGTTCCCAAATGTTGTTATGTACCCTGGGCGACTGCGGCGTTCTAGAAGGCCAATCAGGGCTATTCTCCCCGGCAGAGCAGCTATTTCTTAGTGGTCAATCCTGATTCTCCTTACGGAGTTGTTAGTCCTCCGGCAGGTAAGTTTGGTTCCAATGGTCTGGCAGTCATTCCTCAGTCGAGTTCATTGTTCCCCATAAGGGTTGTATCATGGGAGGCTGTTCAGGGCGTCATTTGATTTCTCCAGCAGGTGAGAGTGATTGTGTAGTTGTTGCTATATTTCCCCAGCGGAGTCCGTATCTCCAGGGAAGCTGTATCTTGAAAGGCCGTCCTAGGCATCGTTTTCCTCAACAGGTTTTGAGGTTGATCCCCCAGCTGAGTTTGGACTTCAGGTTCTCGTAGAACTTTGTTCCCCCAACAGAAGAGCCGTCTGAGGCCCGTTTTCCCCAAGTTAAGTCCAATTGAGATTGGCAGGTTGCACCTCCCTAGCAGGGTGGTTCCGCCTCCTTGACATGAGGGTTCTCTCTTCGGCATTTAGTTTGTTGATTTGGTTCCATAGTATTTTTGCATGCATGCATAACATCTACCCTAAACTCATAGCATTTCCATGTCATGTGGAGCATTACGCCATTGTCAAACATATGCACATGAAACATGAGCTAGGTGGGTACCGTTCTTGTGTGCAGGTGTCTCCGACGACGTTGTTCGAATAAGTTCTCCAGAATCCTCAGCAGAGTTGTTTGGTTAAATTTCTCCTCATCTTTCCTCAGGGTAGTATGTTGAAGCTTCTCTTTGCAAGGGTCTGACGACGATGTTAGGGGCTATCCAATTCAGATAATGTGTTTATGGATATCTGACGGTGATGTCAAAAGTTTACCAAGATTGTGATTCTCCATTTATTTGGCGGTGATGTCAGGAGGTTATCAGAGAAGATTGCTCGATGGTGATGTCGGAGGTTTATCAGCTTCATGCTTGATTTGGCGGTGATGTCAGTAGTTGGTTACCAACTTCATGGATGACTGATGGCGAGATCAGGAATGTTATCCCCAGCAGAGGATTGACGGTGATGTCAGATGAGTTCTTCTGATTTATTAAGGAATCTTGGCAGTGAGGTTAGGTGTTTATCAGCTATGTGTGGTCATCCGACGACAAGGTCAGACGCTCTATCCCGGCGGTGAGGTCAGGTGTTTATCAAATTGGCGGTGATCTCAAGAAGTTCTATCCTCAGCAGGTTTTAGGCAGCGATGCCAAATGTGTTTCTTATAGACTTGATGATGAAGTCCGGCAGCGACGCCACAAACGTATTCCTCATACTTGATGATGAAGTCTGGCAGTGATGCCAAACATTCTTACAGGCTTGATCATGAAGTCCAACAACAGACTTGATGATGAATTCCGGCAGCGATGTCAAGAAATTCTTCCAGTTTGATGAAGAGTGCCTGACGGAAAAATCAACTATCCTTTATCAATGATTGAATAATCAGTGGTTTCTTCTCAATTTGGCATTGAAGCCTGATGGCAGTGTCAGATGATTTTCCCGACTTAGTGTCAAGGATTTGAATTAGTAATTCACCAACGAGTTGCCGTGCAACTATCATTTCAGTTTCCGGAGATCTCGCGCCAATTATAGTATAGTTTACTTTTGCGGTTGGCAAATTTCTTGGTTTGTTGGTATTCAACCGTCTTTCACCTTGATAGTCAGGTCCAAGCCGTTTGAATAGGAGCAGTTGTTGCACCCCAAAATTTGCCCAACCTTTTCCTTACCTAACTTATGTTTCAGTGCATTCATTGTAGCATGAGCATATGCATTGCATTGTCATTTATGCAGGGGATCAAGAGATGAGCCTATTAAGGAGAGGCTACCAAAGGTTCTAGGGCTAATAAATAAGCTATAGTCAAGTTATCACCCTCACCAAGCCCTCAGAAAGAAGTCAAAGCTCATTGAAAGAATGGGTGGTCAAAATGATTGTATCTCCTATCCTGGGATAATGGGTATATATAGAAGCTATTGTGAGAGCTCATTAGATGTCTTGAAGGTCATTGTGGAGCTTATTCAAGTCATTAATAAAAGGGTAAAAAGCCACAGCCAAAGGTGGTACAGTTAGGGTTCTCACCTGGTCAACCCTAGGTCAACAGTTGAATTAAAGGAGATTATGACGCAATTCCAAGTCTTTGTGATCATGGAATGTTGTGTTCAGACATGTCATATACCATTTCAAGATCAATTCATTAATATTCAAGAGTGTGAGAAGTTGCTAAGCTAGGGTTTCTAGGCTTGACAATGTAAAATCCCCTATTTAGTGCCCAACTTCAAGACCACATAACTTAAGATACAAGTTTCATCTCATCTTGACTCTAACATGAGACTTGTAGCGAATATTCTTAGTTTTCTTTTGAGTACTATAAGTCTTCCATCTGATTTCTAGAAGTCAAGTTATGAAGCTGGCAAGTTACAGGTCATCAGATGAATGTGATTTTGGTCCTTGAAAGTCAACCAACTTCTAAGACATTTTTGACCTAGAAGGATGTCTCTCCTCATCTTGACCCAAACATGAAAGTTCTCCCTTATGATCTTAGCTTTCTAAAAAGTAATATAAGTCCTCAAGCTAATTTGTGAAGCTCAACATATGAAGCTTGCAAGGCATGGGTATTTTGGGAAACTAAGATTATAGGCCACTTTTCATTATAGGTCAATTTCACCACTTTGCACATCTCAAATGAAAATCTTTCAAACTTGAAAGTTGCCCCAAATGGGGTCATTTGCTCAACCAAACATCAAGGCACCATGTATTTGGCTTGGATGGAAGATTTGATAAAGGAATTTCCATGGAAAAGTCATTAAAAGCACAAAAATCAAATCAATTCATAATGGGCCAATTTTATCCAAGTTTGTGCATATTTTGTGTACAAAATACATTCCAAGTACATTGGCATTTTCAGAATTGCATGGTAGCGTTTAAAATCATGGCATTTCACATGTTTCTTCAAGTGTAAGTTACATATCCAAATCAACCATTAAAATCCAAACAAGGCAGAAATCTCCACCATTGGATCACACTCATCCCTAGCAACATGAATGGAACAAGTTCAAGGCATTGCAAGCTCTGTTTTCACAAGTTGCAAGTTCACCACGACCTTGAAATTGGATTTTCCAATTGGGCTTATTCAAGCTATAATTGGGCTTTCTATCCATCCATATCCAAAATATATAAACTCTTGATCATGTACAATCATTGACAACAGAATTTGGAACCAAAAACAATTAGAAATCAGTTGGAAAAAGTGAGAGAGAAGTGAGATCCAAATTTTCAGTTTCTTGAAGCTTCAGTCCAAATTCTTCATTCTAACAGCTCTAGGAAGGATCACTGGTTGTTTCTGGATCAAACTCATCAAGAATCCTTAGCATTTGAAGGCTTAGTGGAAGCTCTCCATTAGGTAACTTATATTTCAAATTTCCTCACTGTATAGGAAGAGTTAACATGCCATTTTTGTGTATTTGAAATCCCCATGCTTAGTAGATGGATCCTAGATAGGTTTCGTGCATGATTGTGATGATTCTTGAAACACCATAGGAATTTGTAGCTTTCAGTTTTGGCTTATCTTAGGGATTTAGAGCAAAATAATCATGACATGTTGTTGTATTAAGCAAGATGAGTTGATTGATGTAAAAAAATGGCAAGTTTTGTTGATCTTGTGAAACTGGTACTATTGCATTCCTACCGGAGAAGACGACCGGAGCCGCCATGCTCCGACGTCTGATCTCTCCCTCCAATTTTGTTTTAAAAGGCCAGAAGCTTTCGTGGCCTCATGATGGCCTAAAGATCCATGCTTGACTATTGAATTAGACATAATCCTGTGGTCACGATTCAATCCCGTTTTGTGTTAGCTTTCTGATGCTTGCGTGTCACCGTGCCCACCCTAGGATTGCTTGACCTCAGTTACATCCAACGACCTTGATTGGATTTCAGGGATTGACTTCCCTTTTAATGAAACGATGTGTTTCAGTGGCTTACGTCCCCACCGTTTGATCATTTGAATGGTCTTTAGATGAAAGGCTGAGATTCATTTTCACTTTATATTTTAATCCTGATGCACGTGTGTCCTTATTGTAGCCATGGGATCTTTGACTGGTAATTCCATTGAGTGGCTGAGATTTATTCTCATTTAGTTGACTGAATTTAGATTGGACCTGGGCTCCATTTTTGTTCACACCCCCCCCCCCCCTTCACACTTAGCCCAACCAAATACACGTGATACAATTGCTATTCTCACCATAGTTTTCTTCATTTTTCTTTCTTTTTCTTTTATTTCATTATTTCATATCGGTTTGCATTTTAATTCATGAAAAATACTTAATGCATCCCAAAAATCATGAAAAAATACATTTGCATACTTTGACATGTGTATTGATTTTCCATATTTTTTAATTGAATTTTCCATTTCTTTTTCATTTAATTGTGCATTTTTCTTTTTAATATGCTTTTGTAAATGTGAAAAATTGCAGGTTCACTTTTTGATTTTTCTTTCTTAATCAAAACATCAAATAAATTCATGATATTTTTTGTGCTTATTCTTGATACTTAAATGGATATTGTGACATTTTTCTCATTATTTTTAGATACCTTTTGATTAGGTTTGTGATTAAATATTTAGGACCCTCTCATCTTGCTTAATTCTTAGGGTACCTCATGACTTTGCCTTTTGTTGGCATACCTAGACTTAGAATTTTCTTCCCATCTTTTGACCCCTGGTTCCTAATACCAGAGGAGTCCCCTAAGAATGTTCTTAGAATTTTTAGATGTGTTTTACTATTTTTGGTAGATTTTGCATTCTGACTGACTTTTGTGTGTTTCCAACTCTACCTTTGCCTAGTTTTGCATTTTTGTGTGATCTTTTTGCAATACTTGTGCATCCAATCCTTACATATCCATCTTGTATACATGTTGAAGCATTTTTATATTAATTTTCAAGTCATTATCATGTTCATAGCTTGCTTAGTTTAAGCATCCTTTAGGACATTGCATTTAGGGTTCCTTAGAAGCATATAATGAATGATTTCTCTCCCTAATGTGATTCTTTTGCCTTGATTTGCATGGTTATTTTCCACACTCTTCTAATGCCTCATTTTCCTTTAATCTTAGGATCCTTCTTGTGAGAGCCTAGTTCTTCCTTAGGAAGAACTTAGTGCATTCCATAAAGAAGTTGAGCCTTTGATGGACTCTTGTGTTGATACACATTGAACATAGTGGGTTCCTTTGGTTCACACTATGCTTCTCCTCATTAATTTGTCCTTTAATCATAGGATCCTTCTTGTGAGAGCCTAGTTTTTCCTTAGGAAGAACTTAGTGCATTCCATAAAGAAGTTGAGCCTTTGATGGACTCTTGTGTTGATACATATTGAACATAGTGGGTTCCTTTGGTTCACACTATGCTTCTCCTTATTCCTTTGTCCTATGATCTTAGGATCCTTCTTGTGAGAGCCTAGTTCTTCCTTAGGAAGAACTTAGTGCATTCCATAAAGAAGTTGAACCTTTGTGGACTCTTGTGTTGATACACATTGAATTTAGTGAGTTTAGTTCTCCTTTTACTTTCCCATCATCTTGTTTATCCTCTCCCCTGCATGTTGTTTGATTTGGTGCATTAGGATAGAAGTGCATGTGTAGGCATTTTTTCTCTTAAGTCCATGTTTGCATCAAAGGTTGAGGTGTCCTCCCTTGCTTGTACTGCTGCATTGCATGTGCATTCATTCACATTTTACATTTCAGTTGAATAACCATGGTGATTTCCTGTTGTTTTCCTTTCTATTGACATGTTCCCCTAGGACTCTCACTTCCTTATTTAAGGATAGTGATGATAGAAAATTAGGGTTGATCCTTTGCATGATAATAGTAGTATAGATTCCCTATCTAAACTCAACCTTAGAACCATCTTGCATGATAACAGTAGGGTTTTGCTTAGTCCCCCTATAGAGTCCTTTCTCTTCTCATCTCAAAACAACTTCAAAATACGTAATAAAGGCTAATGAGTATTGTACATTACGAGCCTTAAACTACTTGGGAAATGGTGATTGGGGGCTTCTCCTCAATTACCTAGAGTGTTTAGTATACACCCTTAGGGTGATATGCGGCGCATTCGCTCCTAAGTCATAGTCTCTAGTGCAATATGAATTACAAACATTCATTCAAAACATTTATCCCATAAAAGACTTCAAAAAAAACATCAAACTTCCTTTTGTCCTTTGGGACCTTTAATCAGTGGAAAATATTTTCAGATAAAAGAGTGTTGTTAACTTTTAGTTCTACCGCAAACGGTAACGCCTAAGTCTCCAACGAGCGAGCTGCATACACTAACTGCTAGAACTACCTGTTAACCTTACTCGGATAAAAAAACAGTTGAACCAACCTGTGTTCTCTTTATCCCGAAATATGTTAGCTCTGATCTCTCATACCTGTTGAGAGTACATAGGCACAAGATGCGATATCTTGGCGAGCAACCTTTCCCCTTTCACCCGTAGTTAGCCGAACTACGTTGACTCTGACTTTCCCATTGCACGAGGGAATACGTAGGCCCAGTGCCACGACGCTCTGTCGAGTCCTTTTTCTTTTTTCTTTATCCCAGACCATTAGTTAGATAGATAAACAACCCTTTAGATAAACAACACAAGCGTGGATCCCGTTGAGTACAACGGACGTGAGGGGTGCTAATACCTTCCCCTTGCGTAATCGACTCCCGAACCCGAGATTTAGTTGTGATGACCAATCTTATCCCTTTTCGCTAGGTTTGTCCTGGTCGTTTCCTTTCCCTCCTTTGGGATAAATAACGAGAGGTGGCGACTCTTCTGTCTTTGCCGGCACCTTTTTTCACAGTAGCGACATACACACCATTGTGAAAGTAAACCAATGGTACAGATAACTTGCAACTGGAGAAATTTCTTTATGGTTTGACCAAGATTAGGTCAAACTTCCATCTAATCTTGATCGTGACTGAACAACCACACTTAACTTGAAACAATGACATCGTCCCTGATAAACCTGATTTACTATCCATGATGAGAGGCAAACCCTAACCTTGAGCCAATTGAATATAAGCTTGCCAACAAATTTGAACCAAGGAAGTGATGAAACCCTAGGCCCTTGATGCCTGACAACTTTTGAAGAAAGTAAGATTGATACTTAATGATCTGATTTAGAGAAACTCATGATCTCATGTCTTGGAAGACCAATGCAAAGTACGATTATGAGTTGTGACCTAATGATGATGCAAATGAACGCGAAGAAAAAGCCAGTCAAGGTAAGAAAAAGATAGGGAAAATTTTGGGGTGTTACAGTCTCTGGGCACGAGGGGAAGCTGAGAGGACATGCATGGTGTCTTCTAGCACCACGTGTCACGTGTAATTAATACCTAGGGCGGCTATGCATAAGGGCACTTGAGTGCCTAGTGCTGCCTCGCTTCCCGTGCTAGGGTTATAAATAGGAGGAAAACTCCCTTCATTTTCACACTTCCCCTTCACCTCTATCAGAATTTTCTCCAAGTTTCTCCAAATTCTTTAGGTCGCGTCACCACCACTGTTGTCGTCGCCGTCGCCGTCAACCACTCTCTGTCGTTCATATCTTCTTTCTTCAAGTAATTTTCCATTTCCTATCTCTGAAATTAGTATTTTATCGACAATTCTTTGAGGAGCGCGTAGGATTTAGGGGGGACGTTTAAATTTTCCGGTGACTTACATGAAGTTTCCAGCGGAACTATGAGTTTTCCTGCCGTACTCATGAAGTTTTCGGTCAAGACGCCGGGAAGTTCTTGAGGATTTCGGGAACTTCATAAGAGTTCCTGATGAAGCCCTCGAGGACCTGCAATGAAGGTCTTAGGGAGCTGAGATGAAGGCCTCGGGGAGCCTTGCTCCTCGCAAGTGTGCGAATATCGCGGGGAGGTATCTCTTGAGGGGTCTCCCGCGTCTGTCGGGGTCTTCTCAATTAGGGAGCCTCATTGTCAGAGAGGCACACCGTGTCATGTCGATGGGGAATTTCTTCATGGATGAGTCTACGTTGAGGAGGGGGTCTGCTACCTTGCATCAGGGAGGGCTTGTCCAGGGGCTCCCCGCCCCATCCCGTCGCCCTTTCACTTGATTTACGGTGGAAGGGTGGATTTGATCTTGGAATTCAAATTCACTATTTTCCTCTGCTTTTCAAGTAAAATGGTTGTAAGGCTTGAGGGTGTCATCCATATCGACGATGAATTTGAGCTCGACACTCCTGTCAAGGTCAAAGGAGCCGAACGATTTTGTACGCTCGAGGACCGAGCTGGACAGCAACCTCTTATTATCGCGTCGCATTTTGCCTCCGACAACACAGAC
The DNA here is from genome assembly GCA_963859935.3 of Lathyrus sativus. Classification (NCBI taxonomy): domain Eukaryota; kingdom Viridiplantae; phylum Streptophyta; class Magnoliopsida; order Fabales; family Fabaceae; genus Lathyrus; species Lathyrus sativus. The sequence goes on along the minus strand of OZ012739.1, from coordinate 352,584,950 downwards.
GCTTTTGACACAGTAGAGGACCGTCTCGAGGGTTCCTCCCTGAGCTGGATGGTTTATAAGCCCAAGGATAAACACCACATCTGCTCGAGGTTCAGGGAGATGAGGTTCTCGATGTATGAATTTGAATTTTGGGAAGCGGGAATCCGCCTCCCCTCCAGTGATATTCAGGGGGGTGTTTCGGTGGCTCTGCATGGCACCTTCGCAACTCCACCCTAATTCCATAGTGTTTGTACAGGAATTTGACCTCGTCTGCGAGCATCTTGGTGTTGGGACCACACTTCCCCTGTTCTTCCACACTTTCCACCTACAACATTAATCCTTCGAAGGTAGGCACAGTTGGGTATCCTTGAAGCAGTTGAGGAAGTTGTTTCGGGTGTATCAAGATTTTGTCTGCACCTTCAAGGAAATGTTTTATGTTGTGAAGCCCGTGTTGCACGCAGTCGTTGATTCCATGTACGACCTTGTGGTCATAGAGGAGAACGGGGATCGTGAGGAGATATTGATGTTGAAGTTTCCACTCGAGTGGGTCGAGGACCGCTTCCACCAGGGCACTGACAACTATATCGTGACGCATGTCGACCTAGATATCGACGACCTGCTGATGATGAATCCACTAAAGAGAAGCTCATGGAATCACGGGATAATCTGGTGTCGAAGATCCAGGAGCTCGAGCAGGACTGTCTGGGGCCTCTTGGGGTGGGCTTTAACTATGTTGTTGAACAGCTCCAAGTCGTGAACCCTGGCGTCCAAATCGTCACTAAGGGGAAAGGCCCTTATCATCAGGTGGTCCAGGGTCGTGTGGTCACGCCTGAAGCCGAAGAGAAATATGACGGTTAAACCGTGGTGGGCGACCAACCTGAGGAGAATGTAGATGTCTAGTGTTGTTTTGCTATATTTCTTTTTTGGTCAGTGCGCCATATTTTGATGTAGTTGTCTTTGGCCTATGTGCCATATTTTGTAACATTGAACAACGGGCTCTGCTCGCCTTTGGAAATATAGGATTTCACTTTTATGTTGTGTGTGCCTTATTCTTCTTGTTTTTTGTTTATGTATGAAATAGTGTGCATTGCTTGTTCGTTATCAAGGTTTTGCTCGACATATATTGTGACCAACCATGCAGGGAATTGGTCGGGTGATCGGAGTTGGTACTTGATCGAAAACAGAGATAAGATCTTGGTCGAGGTATTTTCTCTGCGGTGTGAACTTCCTATCACGAGCTGGGTGTTTTTCCTTACTGGTATAAAAATGGTGGAGCCATTTGAGGAGTCCTCGTTGGATCAAAAGTTTGCTCGCACATACAAAGGACAAACTCTTGTCTTTTTATTTTGAATTTAGGAGTTGCGCTTGTACCCTGTTGTGCCCCTGTGGTCGCGACTCTAGTAGGTCGTGGGCAGTGTCTAATTGTAGTATTGTTTGAGCTTTTCAGCGTTCCATGGTTGAGCAAGTTTCTCCTCGTGCAGGTTTTCATGGTAATAGGCCCTGTTGCTCATTTTGTCTCGGACTCGTAGGGGCCTTCCTAGTTTGCGGCGAGTTTTCCCTCACGCGAGTCCTTCTGGTTCCTTCGTATGACCAGGCTGCCCACCTGGAACTTGCGCTTGATGACTTTGATGTCATGTCGCAAAGTTATCTTTTGTTTCAGCAAGGCTTCGCGAAGGGATTCCCCCGACCGGATTTCCTCAACTAGGTCGAGCTCCTCCCTCAAGGCCTCATCGTTTGCTTCTTCGTCGAGGGGATATTCAGTTCTCTTGAAGGGTTCCCTTATTTCTACCAGAATTACTGCCTCGGTTTTGTAGGTCAATTGGAATGGGGTCTCCCCGATTGTCGAGTTCGGGGTCGTCCTGTAAGCCCAGAGCACGTTGTGTAGCTCTTCAACCCACCTCTTCTTGGCGTCTCCCAGTCTTCGTTTTAGGCCATGCAGAATCACTCTGTTTGTGGCTTCGTCCTTCCCGTTCGTCTGCAAGTGCTCGAGCGATGTGAAGTGTTGCTTCGTGCCTAGCTTGGCAACAAAGTCCTGTAAGTTCTTGTCGATGAATTGAGTCCCGTTGTCGGTGATAATGGCTTAGGGTACACTAAACACGGAAAGTACATTCCTTATGTAGAAACGGAGTATGTTTTAGGCTGTGATTTTGGCCAAGGCTTCGGCCTCTATCCACTTAGTGAAGTAGTCAACACCGACTATCAAATACTTGTTTTGGTATGACCCAATAGTAAAGGGCACGAGGATGTCCATCCCCCACCAGGAAAACGGCAATGGAGACGAGAGCATTTTGAGCTCGTTAGGCGGGGTCAGGTGCATGTCCTTGTGTCGTTGGAATTTGTCGTACTTTTTTACGTGCTCTTTGGCGTCTTGCTTCTTAGTGGGCCAATAGTATCCTGCTCGTAGAGCCTTACGGGTGAGTGATCACCCGCTGAGGTATTGGGCGTTGATTCCTTGATGGATCTTTTGGACTATGCCCGGTGTAACTCCCCGATTCTGAATTTCCCATTTTTGTTGAGTCTTTTAATTTATTTTGATTGATTATTCTTTTAATTGTGGAATTTGAACATTAATATGTTATGAGTGCTTATTATGTTAATTTATTATTCAGAGAGTTTTGGGAATTAATTAGAGGGTGTTTTAGATAATCCTTAATTAGTATATATTTGAGAGAAATAGAATAGAAAGAGTATAAGTGGAAATAGAGAGAAAAGAAAATAGATAGAAAGAAATAGAAAGGAAAGAAGAGAAAAGAGAAGAGAAAAGAGGAAGAAGAGGAGAAAACCTAGAATCATCAAGAATCAAACTTTTAAGCTTCGATTAATTAGGTAAGGGTGTGAAACTTATTATTCTTTCGATGTGTATGATTATGTATGTTTCTATTGGTTTGCTTTTGGATTGGGGAGAGTTTTGCTCGTTTTCTATTTTAGGTTGAATTTAATTTAATCGATAGAAACCGAGTTTTTAACGGTTAAAAATGAGAATGAGTGGTAGAGTTTAGTCGAGGAATGTTGGGCTAAAGCTACTGAGACGAGTTGGGATTGATTTGGGTAGATTTTGAGGGGTTTCAGAGTTTTGGACAGTGGGGATTCTGAGTTCGCAGACCCTCGCTAGCACGTTTGCTAGGCGAGCAGGTCGCGAGCATTCGCTGGGCATTCGCTGTGGCGAGCCAGTAGCGAACAGTCCCAGACTTGGACAGAATGGTGTTGATGTTCTTTGCTGGTAGCGAAGGGGGGTGGCGAGCATTCGCTAGGCCTTCGCTGAGCGAGTGTGGTAGCGAACCAAGTCAGTGGCTTCTGTTTGCCTTCGCGAGCTTGTTCGCTAGGTGAACAGGTAGCGAGTACTCGCTAGGCGAGCAGGGTAGCGAGCGTAGCACGATATTATTTTCTTGTGTTTTCACTTCCATGTCGGTTCTTTGATTCAAGTATGATTGATCCTTTCTTATTATGCATAATTGTATGTTGTGATATGAAATGTTGTGGGTAGCCGTATGGCGTGAATCCTAGATTGTGAATCGTGAAGTGTGAAATGTGGCTGTTTGGCAATTTTGTGCATTTGTTTGAATTGAGTGAAAATGCATGATGAGATTGATGTGAATGTGCATAATTGTATATACTTGTATGATGTGAAGAATGCATGAGTATATTTTTGAAATATGTATGCATTTCAAGAATGTATGGAGTCGTTTTGCATATGAAGCATCATGATTGCATTCTTGTGTGTCTGATCCCACGTAGGATCTGCAGAAACCTCGTGTGCCCTTGTGGGGTGTGAGCGACGACTTATCTTTGATCTCTAGGAGGATCTGCAGAAACGATCGTGTGCCCTTGTGGGGTGTGAGCGATAGTTTATATTTGATTCCATGGAGAATCTGCAGAACGATTGTGTGCCCTTGTGGGGTGTGAGCAATCGGATTGTGTGCCCGTGTGGGGTGTGAGCAATCCTGAAACATCGTGTGCCCATGTGGGGTGTGAACGATGGGTGAACATCGTAGGCCCGACGGGGAGTTACTTCGGTAACGAGCGATGGTTCCATTTAGTTCTTCAATTGAACCTGCTGAATGAGTCGGTACCGCATTTGCATCTGCATAGAGTCGTGAGTCGGTCTCTATGAGTGCATTATTATCTTCATATGATGTATTGGTGTAACAAACATAATTGTGTATGCTCATGTGAATGATTGGTGAATTATATATGTGTTGCGATGTATATATGATTGAATTGTGATGCATTAAGGTGAGAATTGATGTTATGTGCATTATATGTTACTGTGTGTGTGTATATATATATATATATATATATATATATATATATATATATATATATATATATATATATATATATATATATATATATATATATATATATATATATATATATATATATATATATATATATATATATATATATATATATATATATATATATATATATATATATATATATATATATATATATATATATATATATATATATATATATATATATATATATATATATATATATATATATATATATATATATATTATATGCATTGGTTGTTATGATAATGTTTCTCACCCTTCTGCTGTTTTATGATGCTCTATGAGGCATTGCAGAGTAGGATGACTGGAGGTCTTTTGCGAAGTGTGGCTTCGTTCTTTTTGGTCGGTTGGCTCTGATATGTAGCACCGGGTAGTTAGGAATTCTCTTGGTTCTTTTTGTGATACATTTGTGTATGTATCTGCTGGAAATGTTTTGTAAACATGATTTATGACTTGAATTAAACTGTGTATGTATACAATGTTTATATGAATGAAGTGATTCAATGTTTAGATGTTTCCGCTTTTATTCTAAATATTGATGTGTGGGTTTTAAGGACTAAGTTCCTTTGTGGTGATTTACCCTTTGTTGCATATCTTTATGAGCAGGTGTTGTATGTGTTATGAATTTCCTGGATAATGTGACGTGCCTCTTTTATACCATGTGTTAATTATACTATGATGAAAATTTTATTAAGTGCCTAAATTATTTAATTGTTTATTTGGGGGTATAGAAAGGGGGTGTTACATTAAGTGGTATCAGAGCCAGTGTTGAGTCAGTTGTGTCTGTCTTATGGTTGTGTTGGTTGAACGGTTGTTTAACCTTGTTGTTATTTTTGGGAATCATCAGAATATGGCTGGTCGTAATGACACTGCTATGGCTGCGGCGTTGGAGGCTATGGCTAGGGCGGTGTAAGGTGCACCGAATTCGAACGCTAATGATGATTTTAGAAAGAATCAGCCGCCGATATTCAAGGGGAGGTTTGATCCGGACGGTGCTCAGATCTGGTTGAAGAAGGTTGATAGAATCTTTAGAGTTATGGGGTGTACTGAAGGAAACAAGGTGAGACTTGGAACTCACATGTTGAGGGAAGAGGCCGACGACTGGTGGGTCGGTATGAGACAAGTTCTTGAGGTAGATGACGAAGAAATAACCTGAGATTTATTTTGCACCGAATTCTTGAGAAAGTATTATCCTGGGAGTGTAAAGGGGAAAAAGGAAATGGAATTTCTTGAGCTGAAGCAAGGCAATATGTCAGTGGTAGACTACACGGCTAAGTTTGTGGAATTAGTTCAGTTTCATCCATATTATGCAGCGGTAAGGCGGAGTTCTCTAAGTGCATTAAGTATGAGAGTGGCTTGCTTCCTGAGATAAAGCAAGCGGTAGGATACCAAAGAATATGAAGATTTTCATACTTGACCGAATGTTGTAGGATTTTTGAAGAGGACAGTAGGGCTCGATCTACTCATTATAAGAGTCTGAGTGAGAAGAAAGGCAAGCAGCAAGTAAGGAGTGGACCTTATATGACGCCTTTTGATAAGGAAAAGTATAAGGGAAACTTTGATAGGAGACTCGGAGGAGGAAGTTCTGGTGCGGTCAAATGTTACAAGTGTGGCGTGATGGGCCAAAATCTTTTGAATGTGGGAAGTCTGTGGAGAAGTGTGCTAATTGTGGAAGTCTTGGACATGCCACTTCTGGTTGTAGAAGGAATGTGGTAAAGTGTTTTAATTATAGGGAAGTTGGTCATATTAGCACCAAGTGTACCAAACCAAAGCAAGCTCAGTCGGATGGAAAAGTATTTGCATTAGCAGGTTAAGACACTACTAATGCGGATCGCTTGATTAAAGGTACATGCTTTATTAATAATATGCCTTTAGTTGCTATTATTGATACTGGAGCGAATCATTCGTTCATTTCTCTTGAGTATGCTAAGCGTTTGGGTTTGTGCATGGTTTCTTTTAATGGAGACATGGTTATTGAGACTCCCGCTTCGGGGTCGGTAACTAATTCCTTGGTGTGTGTAAGTTGTTCTTTGACCATGTATGGTAAAGACTTCATTATGGACTTGGTGTGTTTTCCGTTGGAAGGTTTGGACGTGATCTTGGGTATGAACTAGTTGCAATTTAATAGAGTTCATTTAGATTGCTATCACAAGTTAGTAAGGTTTCCTTCTTTGGAAGATGATGAAGGTGAGAGTTTTCTATCCACTAAAGAGTTGAAGAAGCTTTTAGTGGACGAAGCTCAGTTGTTTGGCTTGTTTGCATCATTGTCTGTGGAGAGCAAATTTGAGCTTGATGTGTTTCCAGTGGTATGTGATTTTCCTGAAGTATTTCCAGAGGAGATTACGGATGTACCGCTGGAAAGAGAAGTTGAGTTTTCTATTGATCTAGTTCTCGGTACTAGACCGATTTCGATGGCACCATGTCGTATGTCGGCATCAGAGTTGGTAGAATTGAAGGAGCAATTGAATGATTTGTTAGATAAGAGATTTGTAAGACCAAGTGTGTTTCCTTGGGGTGTGTCGGTATTGTTTGTAAAGAAGAAGGATGGAAGTATGCGGTTATACATTGATTACCGGCAGTTGAATAAGGTGAAGATTAAGAATAAGTATCTGCTTCCAAGAATCGATGATTTGATGGACCAATTGGTTGGAGCACGTGTTTTTAGCAAGATTGATTTGAGATCAGGTTATCACCAGATTCGAGTTAAGGAGGAGGATATTCCAAAGACGGCTTTTAGGACACGATATGGTCATTACGAATATTCTGTGATGCCATTCGGAGTTTCTAATGCACCGGGTGTGTTTATGGAATATATGAATCATATTTTTCATGAGCAGTTGGATCGTTTTGTGGTTGTGTTCATCGACGACATTTTGATTTACTCTAAGTCTCAAGAGGAGCACGAAGAGCATTTAAGGATTGTGTTACAAATTTTGAAGGAGAAGAAATTGTACGCTAAGTTGTCAAAGTGTGAATTTTGGTTGTCGAAAGTGAGTTTTCTCGGGCATATTATTTCTGGTAGTGGTATTAGTGTTGATCCATCCAAGATTGATGTGTTAATGCAATGGGAAACTCCTAAATCGGTTACGGAGATTCGAAGCTTTTTGGGCTTGGCAGGTTATTATCGGAGGTTTATTGAAGGATTTTCGAAGTTGGCACTTCCGTTAACGCAGTTGACTTGTAAGGGAAAGGCTTTCATTTGGGATGCTGGTTGTGAGGAGAGTTTCATTGAGTTAAAGAGAAGATTGACAACAGCGCCAGTCTTAATTTTGTCGAATCCTATGGAACCTTTTGTGGCTTATTGTGATGCTTCTTTGTCAGGTTTGGGTGGTGTGTTGATGCAAGAGGGAAAAGTTGTGGCTTATGCTTCGAGGCAGTTGAGAGTACATGAAAAGAATTACCCTACACATGATTTGGAATTAGCGGCCATGGTATTTGTTTTGAAAATTTGTAGGAATTATCTTTATGGTGCAAGATTTGAAGTTTTTAGTGATCACAAGAGTTTGAGGTATTTATTTGACCAAAAGGAATTGAATATGAGGCAAAGGAGGTGGTTAGAGCTTTTGAAAGACTATGACTTTGGTTTGAATTACCATTCGGGTAAGGCAAATGTGGTGGTTGATGCCTTAAGTCGGAAGTCGTTGCACATGTCTACATTGATGATGAAAGAATGAGAACTTTTGGAGAACTTTAGAGATTTGAGTTTGGTTTGTGAAATGGCGCCGAGAAGTGTGAGGGTTGGTATGCTTCGTATTACGAATGATTTTCTGGCTACCGTATGTGAAAGGCAAAAGTTGGACTTGAAGTTCGTTGACTTGATGACGAGTGAGAATGAAGATTTCAAGGTTGATGATTTTGGAGTTTTAAGATTTCGTGGTCGTATTTGTATTCCCGATGATGCGAAGTTGAAAAGGATGATATTGGAGGAAGGACACCGGAGTAACTTGAGTATTCATCCGGGAGCGAATAAGATGTATCAAGATTTGAAGAAAATCTTTTGGTGGTCCGGATTGAAGAGAGATGTAGCTCAGTTTGTGTACGCGTGTTTGACTTGTCAGAATTCTAAAGTAGAACACCAGAAGCCTAGTGGATTGATGCAACCATTGGATATTCCAGAGTGGAAATGGGATAGTATATCGATGGATTTCGTTATGGGATTGCCGAATACGCAAAGAGGTCATAATTCTATTTGGGTGATTGTTGATAGGCTTACTAAATCTGCTCATTTCATTCCGATTGATATTAGTTATCCTTTGGAGAAGTTAGCCGAGATTTATGTTCGTGTGGTTGTGAATATGCATGGAGTTCCTTAGAGTATTGTATCGGACAGAGATCCTAGATTTACTTCAAGGTTTTGGGAGAGTTTGCAAAAGGCTTTGGGTTCTAAGCTGAGTTTGAGTTCGGCTTATCATCCACAAATAGATGGTCAAACCGAGAGAACGATTCATTCGTTGGAGGATTTGTTGCGTGCTTGTGTACTAGAGCAAGGTGGTGCTTGGGATAGTTATTTAGCGTTGATTGAATTCACCTACAATAACAGTTTTCACTCAAGTATTGGTATGGCACCATTTGAGGCTTTATATGGTCGGAAATGTCGAACACCTTTGTGTTGGAATGAAACTGGTGAGAAGTCGGTTGTTGGGCCGGAGATGGTACAACAAACGACGAAGAAGGTGAAGTTTATTCGAGAAAAGATGAAAGCTTCTCAGAGTAGGTAGAAGAGTTATCATGACAAGAGAAGGAAAGATCTTGAGTTTCAAGAGGGCGACCATGTGTTTTTGAGAGTTACACCGGTTACAGGTGTGGATCGTGCCTTGAAGTCGAAGAAATTGACTTCTCGTTTTATTGGTCCGTATCAGATTATTGCACAAGTAGGTGTTGTGGCGTATCGTATGGCGTTGCCTCCGAATCTTTCGAATTTGCATGATGTGTTCCATGTTTCGCAACTTCGGAAGTATGTTTCGGATCCGTCCCATGTTATTCCTATGGACGAGGTTGAAGTAAGAGATAATCTTACAGTTGATGTTTTGCCGATTAGGATTTTGGATCGTAAAATTAAGAGGCTAAGGGGCAAGGATATTGCGCTTGTGAAAGTAGCATGGGGAGGTGCTGCGGAAGGCAACATGACTTGGGAATTGGAGAGTAAGATGCGGAAGTCGCATCCGGAATTGTTTTGATCAGGTAATATTTTCGAGGATGAAAATTTCTGAAGCGGGGGAGAGTTGTAAGGCCCCGATTCTGAATTTCCCATTTTTGTTGAGTCTTTTAATTTATTTTAATTGATTATTCTTTTAATTGTGGAATTTGAGCATTAATATGTTATGTGTGTTTATTATGTTATTTTATTATTTGGAGAGTTTTGGGAATTAATTAGAGGGTGTTTTAGATAATCCTTAATTAGTAGATATTTGAGAGAAATAGAATAGAAAGAGTATAAGTGGAAATAGAGAGAAAAGAAGAGAGATAGAAAGAAATAGAAAGGAAAGAAGAGAAAAGAGAAGAGAAAAGAGGAGGAAGAAGAGAAAATCTAGAATCATCAAGAATCAAACTTCTAAGCTTCGATTAATCAGGTAAGGGTGTGAAACTTATTATTCCTTAGATGTGTATGATTATGTATGTTTCTATTGGTTTGCTTTTGGATTGGGGAGAGTTTTGCTCATTTTCTGTTTTAGGTTGAATTTGATTTAATTGATAAAAACCGAGTTTTTAACGGTTAAAAATGAGAATGAGTGGTAGAGTTTAGTCGAGGAATGTTGGGCTAAGGCTACTGAGACGAGTTGGGATTGAATCGGGTAGATTTCGAGGGGTTTCAGAGTTTTGGACAGTGGGGATTCTGAGTTCGCAGACCCTCGCTAGCACGTTCGCTAGGCGAGCAGGTCGCGAGCATTCGCTGGGCATTCACTGTGGCGAGCCAGTAGCGAACGGTCCCAGACTTGGACAAAATGGTGTTGGTGTTCTTCGCTGGTAGCAACGGGGTTCCGAGCATTCGATAGGCCTTCGCTGAGCGAGTGTGGTAGCGAACCAAGTCAGTGGCTTCTGTTTTCCTTCGCGAGCTTGTTCGCTAGGCGAACAGGTAGCGAGTACTCGCTAGGCGAGCAGGGTAGCGAGCGTAGCAGGATGTTATTTTCTTGTGTTTTCACTTCCATGTCGATTATTTGATTCAAGTATGATTGATCCTTTCTTATTATGCATAATTGTATGTTGTGATATGAAATGTTGTGGGTAGCCGTTGAAGGTGAGAAAATTACTTAGAAGGGGGGGTTGAATAAGTATGACAAATAATCCAAGATTCAAACACAATTATTTTTATCCTGGTTCGTTGAACTCAACTACTCCAGTCCACCCTCTCAAGAGTGATTTGCCTTTCTCAGTCAAGGACTTAATCCACTATTTAATCAAACAGATTACAATAGTAACACCTAAGAACAACTGTTCTTAGTCTTCTCAAGAGCTACTGATCCCAACTGGATCCTCTTAAGGAAAACCTTTTACAATCAATGTAAAACTATTACAAGAGTAAAAATGCTCCTAAGAAGCTATTATCACAACTGTGATATTTCTCTTAAGTTTAAGAACAATGTTACAGCAAAATAAAATATAAGAGCTTTGAGAGATTTGCTTTGATGAGTGATTTTGCAAGTTATTCGTTACTGAAGAAGATGGAGTGGACTTCTTTATATATATAGGCACTTAGATCCATGAAGTCTTCTCAACGTTGGAGGTTGTGCTGAAAAGCCTGGTGCATTTTGTCTTTACATGGGAGGCTGTGCTGAAAAAGCCTGGTGCCTTTTGTCTTTTACTTTGCAGAAACTTTCCTTAGAATGGAATGCACAGATAAAACCTTTTTGTCTGTGTTCTTGTGTCTAGCATAAAAGAGGAAAGAGCTGTTGAGATAAGCCAACGTACATATTCAAATCTTCTTCACTAAGTAAGTTCAGCTATGAACATTAGAGTCTGGATCTTCAGAATCTCCAAAGTAGTGATCTTCTGGATCTTCAGAGTCTTGGGATGTTCTTCAGATTGTGCTGAATCAGAGTATGTGCAGCTTGTGTGCTCGAGCGTGTAATTCTGTCAGAGCAGAGTCTTCTATATCAGATTCTCAATACTTATGCAGTGCAGTATCTTCAGAGTCTTCTGATGACTAAGCTTCTGAACTCTCAGAGTCTTCTATTCTTTAGAGGCTTCTGCTTCAGAATCTTTAGTAGATAGCACTCAGATTCTTCTTGAGGCAGCGTTCAGATCTTCATCTAAGATGCTCTTGAACCTTTGAAGCCTTTCATAATATCATTGTTCAGGTCCAAATTTGCTCTTTAAGAATATTTTCTTTAGTACCTGTAGCAAACAGTCTAGAACAAATTTAGAGTATATAATTCTTGAATACAAAATTCATAAGTGTTATCATCAAAATATAGAGATATTATTAAGAAACAATCTGTGTTCTTACAATCTCCCCCTTTTTGATGATGACAAAACATGAGAAATTTTGTTCAATAAAAAGATATGAATTATAACTCCCCCTGAGATTACCAATCTCCCCCTGAAATAAATACTCTAATAGAAGAAAACACTTCCCTTTTTGATTAAGTATATTTCAGATTCAGAGCCTGATGCAAGAGGTTTGACTTTCAGAGTCAAATCTTGATACCAGATAATTAATACTTTCTTCAGTCAGAGCGCCTGGTTATCATCTTGCTTGAATTATCTTTCAGGGTAAAGGTATCAGAGTAAGCTATCAGAATTGATTGAATACTCAGATTTGCTTTGAAGATCAGGTTCTGGTTGGAAAAGTCTCAGGGTAACTTCAATGAATTATGTCAGATATATCAATGTAATCTAAAAGACTTAAATTCAAAGTAAGTTAATAAAATGTCTGAATTTCAGTTTTAGTAATTGCTTATATTTTGAACAATCAGATTCTCTTTTTCTCCCCCTTTTTGTCATAATCAAAAAGATTTTTAAAGACATAAAGATACAGAAGAAAAGAAGCATATAGAAGCAAAAACATCAACATGCAATTAAACATACCAAAGTTCACAGTCAAACAGGCAGATGCCAAAACGCATAACACAACAATAAGAAAACAACAAAAACAATAACATGTGCAAAAACATCAAATAAAACTAAGTCCGGCGTGAGGCAATAAGGGTCAGAAGTTCTGTCATTTTCGCAGTTGACTCTTCTTGCTTAGACATCCAGGTCTTGATCTCATCAGTTGTCTTCTCTTGCTTGATCATCCAATCTTTTATTTCCTTAACATCATTCACAAGCTCTGTGACCACAGATGAAGAAGGAGCAGATGCAGTAGCAGCAGGGTTCTCTTCAGACTGGTTCTCTTCAGAAGCTTGTTCAACCATTTCAGATTCAGGAACCTCTGTAGGAGCATCTTCCAAAAGCAACACAGGAGGAGGAGGAGGCATGTTCATCAGAGTTACCTTGATTAATTCTGCAAACTTAGTCTTAGCAAGCTTAGAGCATTTAGCTCTAACTTTTAAGGCAGCTTTGTTGAACATCCAGATGAAACGCTTCCAAGCAGCATTTGAAACAGTTGGATCCAAACTTGACATGCACACATCCTTAACACGAGCATATTCAGAATCTATCTCCTTTTTGAAAATTTCAAACATAGCATTAACACATGATCCTAGATCTGACTGTTCAGTCTGTTCAGAGGGATTAGGATTAGGAGTGTTAACAGGAGTAGGTTCATATGGTGTAGGTTCAGATGGTTGTGGTTGAGGTGATGTTGGTTGAGATGTTTGGATGTCAGATTGAGGGAGTTCAGATGGTTGAGGAATGGTTTGTGTTTCAGATAGATTGGTTTCAGATGGTTGAGGGATGGTTTGGGTTTCAGATGTTTGAGTTTCAGATGGTTGAATCTCAGATGGTTGTGGTTGAGGTGGAGAGTTTGGTGGAGTATGAAACATGGAAATGTTAAGATGTTCCTTCATAGCACTTTCAGAACGTGCTTGTTTGAGTGACTCTGGTTCAAAATCAGATGAATCAGATGATTCACAATCAGAAGATTCATCTGAGTGAACAGATGTTGAAGAAATGATAATGGATTGATTGAGGGGTTCTATATCCAGAATATTGTCAGAAAGATTTGGATCTTCTGATGGAATTGGCTGTTCAGAGTGTTCAGTTTGAAAAGTCTCTGGTTGGTTTGGTTCTGAGATGATTATTTCTGGTTGAAGAATCTCTAATTGGGGATTTTCAGGTTGTGAAATTGCTGGTTGTGGAATTTCTGTTTGAGGAATTTCTGTTTGTGAAATTTCAGGTTGAATTGTTTCTGTTTGTGGAATTTCTGGTTGAATTGATTGAGTTTGTGGAATTTCTGATTGAATTGTTTGAGGGGGTTCATATGTAATATGAGGTTGGGGTTCAGAGGGAATTGGTACAGAAAATGGTTGTGAAAGTACTGGTTCAGATGAGGGTGGTTCAGATGAAAGATTTTCAGATTGTTTGGGTTTTGAAGTTCTTTGTCTAAGGTTTGGAGAGAGTTGTGGTGATGAAAGGGGTGAATGAACAGCAGGTGTAGGATCAGATGTTAATACCTGATGAATAGTGTCTCTAATTTCTTCCAGAGTGGCATCTCTAGAACTGATTCTGGCTTTCTTTGCTCCTTTCTTCTTCTTCCTTGGAACTTCAGATACTTTCCTTTTCTTCTGAACTGATCCTTCTTCAGCTTTCCTCTTACTACGCCTTTCCTTCATCAGATTGGACATTTCTTCTCCTTGTTTCTGAACAAGATTAGCAGGTAGAGGAATTCCTTCCTTCAGACACTCTGCAATGTAAGTCCAGACAATATCCTTTGGTTCATCTGCACTGAACATTGGAAAGTCTTCTAAGGGTATCCTTCTGCCATTGACCTCCTCAGAGTTTATCTTCTTTAGTTTACCATTCATCTCTGAAATGATTTTCATCCTTTTCAGATTGAGTTTATTTATCTCAGATCCAATGATGTATGACAGATCCTCTGTTATCTTTGCATTTGTCAGATGCTTTACCAGCTTGTTTTCAACAAGGATGTCTGAAATAAGTCTTCCCAGAGGTATCCAAGTTCTAACTTTCCCAGCTTTAGCTCTGACCTATTCTCTAGTCTCTTTGACATGAGTCAGAAGATGACTGAAGATCAGATAGGGCAGATCCACCTTAACATTCTGGCTGATGCAGTACATGAAATACAGATGTTCTGAACTCACATAGTCTGGTGAGTTGGTTGGCTTTCTGTGAAAGATGGTACTCATAAATATCTTTGCCCAGATCCTATAGATAGGTTTCAGATCTTTAACCTTACTTGTTGGTGTTCCAGCTACAGTGATTTCTTCATATACCTTAGCCATATCAATACGTGAAGAGGCTAGGTTTGAAACTCCATCAGATTCTGTATAACTAAACAGTTGCCTGATCAGTTTCTCAGTAATCACTATCTCCTTCCCAAGGACAGATGAGTGAATAAACTTAGGACCAGTGCTAGCGTGAATCCAAAATTCCTTTACAAGAGTTGGGTACACAGGACCCATCAATCTCTCAAAGTACTTCTCCCAGCCTTGAGCTTTAATGGCGGTTGTTAGGTCAAACCCATTTTCCTTTATTGATTCAAGATCAACGAAGCTCTCACACAGAACCTCAAGATCTACTACTGGAGTAAACAGAGTGCGTTCTGGTTTCTTGTACATCATAGTTTTGTTGGAGATTTCAGCAGCATTTGATGTAGAGGCCATTGATGAAGAAGAAGATCTTGATTTGGGTTTAGGGTTTTTGTAGAGGTTGAAGAGAGAACAAAAACGCATAGGTGTAGTGAATGTGAAAAGTGTGAAAATAGTGTGATAGGTGGTATTTATAGACAACAAAAAATCAAGCATTGGGCACATCAAAAGACACATACGCACGTTTGTACAGCATTTAATGAAAGTAATCATTTCAAATTAAAATTATGACAATTGGGGGGAAATCCAAGAAAAATGAGATTTTCAAAGCAATACCTCAAACGTCAATTCAGTAGAGCACTCCATCTTTTCAGATACTGAGTGACACGTGTTTGCTTTGTATGTGCATCTGATGTCTCTCAAGAAATGAAACGTTTCCAACTTTCAGATCTTCTGAGTTTGTTAGTTCAGAGTTTCACACAAATAAATTAATTAAAGATAAGTGAACAAATAGTCAGATGAAATACTTCAGATCTTTAAACATTTTGCATCTGAGAAGTTGCTTCTGATAAATATTACTCTGGACAAAAATCCATACAAATATTTTTCAGAATAAACTTAAATCTATCTTCAGCAAGGGGTTTTGTGAAAATATCAGCCCATTGATGATCTGTATCAACAAAGGCTAGATTTATTACATCCTTCTGAACATAGTCTCTGATGAAGTGATGTTTAATTTCTATATGTTTAGCCTTAGAATGCAAGATTGGATTTTTTGACAAACATATAGCAGATGTATTATCACAGAAGATAGAAAGATTACTCTCATAAATCTGATAATCTTTTAACTGACTCTTCATCCAGAGCATCTGCGTACAACATCCAGCAGCAGCAATGTATTCTGCCTCTGTAGTTGATAGTGCAATAGTGGGTTGCTTCTTGCTGTACCATGAGATCAGATGACTTCCAAGAAACTGACAGCTTCTAGAAGTGCTTTTACGTTCAACTCTGTCTCCAGCATAATCAGCATCACAGAATCCAACTAATGAAAATTCATCAGATCTTCTGTAACACAGACCCATGTTAGTAGTACCTTTCAGATACCTTAGAATCCTCTTAACAGCTGTTAAGTGTGATTCTCTAGGATCTGATTGGAATCTTGCACATAAGCAGACACTAAACAGAATATTTGGTCTAGAAGCAGTCAAGTATAGAAGAGATCCTATCATACCTCTATAGAGTTTCTGATCTACCTTCTTACTTACCTCTTCCTTACCTAGAGTGCTTGTAGGGTGCATTGGAGTCTTTTCCATTTTACTATCAACCATGTTGAACTTCTTCAGAAGCTCTTTAACATATTTGGTTTGATGTATGTAGGTGCACTCTGGAGTCTGGTTGACTTGGATTCCCAAAAAGAATCTCAATTCTCCCATCATGCTCATTTCAAACTCTGCCTGCATACATTTAGCAAACTCCTTTCCAAGCATAATATTTGTTGATCCAAAAATAATATCATCTACATAAATTTGACAAATCAATAAATCTTTCTTAAGAGTTTTACAGAATAAAGTTGTATCCACTTTTCCTCTGATAAAAATTTTCTTCAGAAGGAAATTGCTCAACCTCTCATACCAAGCTCTGGGAGCTTGTTTTAAGCCATAAAGAGATTTCTTTAGTTTAAAAACATGATCTGGAAAGTTTTCACTTTCAAAACCAGGAGGTTGGTGGACATATACTTCCTCTTCTATAATACAATTAAGAAAGGCACTTTTAACATCCATCTGATACAGAGTGATGTTATTCTGTGCGGCAAATGAAATAAGAAGGCGTATAGATTCTAACCTTGCCACTGGAGCATATGTCTCAGTGTAATCAATACCGTCTTGTTGACTGTATCCTTGAGCAACCAGCCTTGCCTTATTCCTTTCAACTTCTCCCTTTTCATTCAACTTATTCCTGAAGACCCATTTTGTTCCAATAACATTGAATCCTTTAGGTCTAGGAACCAGATCCCAAACTTCATTTCTGGTGAATTGATTTAGCTCTTCTTGCATGGCAATAATCCATTCATTATCTTTCATAGCCTCATCCACAGATGTTGGTTTAATTATTGACACTAAGCCAAACAATGAAGATTCAGATGTTCTGAGATAGGATCTTGTCCTGATTGGATCATCTTTCTTTCCAATAATCACATCTTCTGGGTGAGATGCCTTGATTCTGGAAGAACATCCTCTGACATTTGATCTTTCAGAAATGTGTAAGTTGTCCAATTGAGAAGATAGGGGAATAGCATCTGGAGTTGCTTCAGATTCCTTTTCTTTAGCCTTTTCTGCCTCTGATCCTTCAGAGTCTGTGAGAATCACTTCTCTATCTGCAGAATTCTCAAACTGCTTTGGCTTTTCAGAGCCAAGCTTATCATCAAATCTTACATGAATAGATTCTTCCACAATCTGTGTTTCAGTATTGAATACTCTGTAGCCTTTAGAGCGTTCAGAATAACCAAGCATGAAACACTTCTGTGCTTTGGAATCAAACTTGTTAAGATTTTCTTTAGTGTTAAGTATATAACAAGTACATCCAAAAGGATGAAAATATGAAATGTTAGGCTTTCTGTTCTTCCACAGTTCATATGGAGTCTTTTTCAGAAGAGGTCTTACAGACACTCTGTTCTGAATGTAACAGGCTGTGTTGATTGCTTCTGCCCAAAAGTGTTTTGCCAGATTTGTCTCATTGATCATGGTTCTGGCCATTTCTTGCAGAGTCCTGTTTTTCCTTTCTACAACCCCATTTTGTTGTGGAGCTCTAAGACAGGAAAAATCATGAGCAATGCCATTTTCAGAAAAATATTTTTCAAAATATTTATTTTCAAATTCACCCCCATGATCACTTCTGACTTTTATAATTTTGAAATCTTTTTCAATCTGGACTTGCTTGCAGAAGTCAAAGAACACAAAATGTGACTCATCCTTGTGTTTTAAGAACTTTACCCATGTCCATCTACTATAGTCATCAACAATGACTAATCCATACTTCTTGCCTCTGATGGATGCAGTTTTCACTGGTCCAAACAGATCAATATGAAGTAATTCTAGTGGTTTGGAAGTAGAAACAACATTTTTTGATTTAAAAGATGTTTTTGAAAACTTCCCCTTTTGGCATGCTTCACAAAGAGCATCTGAAGTGAACTTCAGATTAGGGAGTCCTCTGACAAGATTAAGTTTATTAATCTAAGATATACGTCTCATATTAATATGGCCCAATCTTCTGTGCCAGACCCATTGCTCTTCATTAACAGACAAGAGGCATTTAACATTTTGAACTTTAAGTTCTGAAAGATTTATTTTATAAATGTTGTTTTTCCTCTTACCACTAAATAGGATAGAGCCATCCTTTTGACTTATAGCTTTACAACATTTTTTATTAAAGGTGATATCATAACCATTGTCACTTAATTGGCTTATGGACAATAAGTTATGCTTTAAGCCTTCAACAAGTAAAACATTAGTTATAGAGGGAAGTTTACCATTTCCAATAGTGCCAGATCCAATGATCTTGCCTTTCTGGTTCCCTCCAAACTTCACGTCACCTCCAGATCTAAGTTCCAGGCTTTGGAACATAGACCTTTCTCCTGTCATGTATCGTGAGCATCCAGAATCCAGGTACTATGACTGGCGTCCTGATCTTGCTGCTAAGAACATCTGCAACAGGGATTATTTTGTTCTTAGGTACCCAGATCTTCTTGGGTCCTTTAGGGTTAGTTGGTTTGTAGGTTTGTCTAAACTTCTGTTTTTCAACATTATGTTTATTCTGACTTGCCTTGGGTTTAAACACATAAGTATTCTTCTCAGAGCTTGTGTGTTTAATGTCATTTAAGTGACCAAACTTAAATTGAGAGTACAGAGGTGTCTTCTTGATGAAAAGTTTGTCAACAGATTTTGGATTACTTCCAGATGAAGATTCATATCCAATACCTCTTCTATTGTTCCCACTAACACCATAGATCATAGAAGCCATCTTGCTTCTGTCTATACTCTTAGTAAGGAATCTCTGAAAGCTAGAGTCATATTTTTCTAAAATGTTTTCACATGACTTAGTCTCAGATTCATATTCTTGTTGAGTTGTTTCAAAGTCATTTTTGATTTTCAGATTAATTTCTTTTTGCTCAACAAGTTCTGTCTTCAGAAGATCAATCTCAGATTCAAGACTGCTTTTCAGCTTCTCGTATTTGAGTTTGATATTGTTATAACTTTTCAGAACTTCTGATAAAACTTTTATCAGTTCTTCTTTAGTAAGTTTAGCCATTACCTCTTCAGCGTCATCATCAGATTCAGAATCTGATTCATATCCTGAGGTTCCTTCCTCCTGATCTTCTGTGCTGGCCATCAGTGCAACATTGTCACATTCTTCTTCTGATTCAGAAGATGATTCAGATTCATCTGAGTCATCCCATGTTGCCATCAGAACCTTCTTCTTTTTGTCAACCTTCTTCTTAGGTTTTTCTCTTTGAAGTTTGGGGCAATCATTCTTATAATGCCCAGGTTCTTTGCACTCATAGCATACAACTTCTTTCTTGCCAGATGTTCTGTGCCCAGAAGATTCCTTTCTATGATCAGATTTTCTGAAGTTGTTGAACTTCTTTCCCTTGTGCTTCCAGAGTCTGTTGATCCTTCTGGACAGCATGGATAATTCATCTTCTTCTTCAGAAGAAGATTCTTCAGAGCTTTCTTCAATAACCTGCAAAGCTTTAGCAGATTTATTAGATTTTAAAGCAACAGATTTACCTTTTTCTTTCTTCTGAGGTTCATCTTCCTCAAGCTCAATTTCATGGCTCCTTAGTGAGCTGATGAGTTCTTCTAAAGAGATCTTGTTCAGATCTTTAGCCATCTTCAAGGCAGTCACCATTGGTCTCCATCTGGTAGGTAGACTTCTGATGATTTTCTTTACATGATCTGATGTAGAGTATCCCTTGTCCAGAACATTTAGACCAGCTGTAAGGATCTGAAATCTAGAAAACATAGTTTCTATATTTTCAGATTCTTCCATTTTGAACGCTTCATACTTTTGTATAAGCGCCAGAGCCTTGGTCTCCTTCACTTGAGAATTTCCTTCATGAGTCATTTTAAGTGACTCAAACATTCCATGAGTTGTTTCTCTGTTAGTAATCTTTTCATACTCAGTATGAGAGATTGCATTAAGCAATATTGTCCTAGCCTTATGGTGATTTTTGAAATCCTTCTTCTGGGCTTCTGTTGTTGATTTTCTATCAACTTTCTTGCCATCCTCATTTGTAGGATGTTCATAGCCATCAATAACCAAGTCCCACAAATCAGCATCATACCCAAGGAAGAAACTTTCTATCCTGTCCTTCTAGTAATCAAATTTCTCTCCATCAAACATGGGAGGCTTTGTGCTGATTCTATCCCCTTCATATTTGTTACAGTTGGATGTAGATGTATCACCCATAATGACAAACAGATATTTATCAAAGTAACTTTTCTCACTGGATCTTTACTGACACGGTTAAGTGGTAGCACACGCAGAACCGGAGCTCTGATGCCAACTGAAGGTGAGAAAATTACTTAGAAGGGGGGGGGGGGTTGAATAAGTATGACAAATAATCCAAGATTCAAACACAGTTATTTTTATCCTGGTTCGTTGAACTCAACTACTCCAGTCCACCCTCTCAAGAGTGATTTGCCTTTCTCAGTCAAGGACTTAATCCACTATTTAATCAAACAGATTACAATAGTAACACCTAAGAACAACTGTTCTTAGTCTTCTCAAGAGCTACTGATCCCAACTGGATCCTCTTAAGGAAAACCTTTTACAATCAATGTAAAACTATTACAAGAGTAAAAATGCTTCTAAGAAGCTATTATCACAACTGTGATATTTCTCTTAAGTTTTAGAACAATGTTACAGCAAAATAAAATATAAGAGCTTTGAGAGATTTGCTTTGATGAGTGATTTTGCAAGTTATTCGTTACTGAAGAAGATGGAGTGGACTTCTTTATATATATAGGCACTTAGATCCATGAAGTCTTCTCAACGTTGGAGGCTGTGCTGAAAAGCCTGGTGCCTTTTGTCTTTACATGGGAGGTTGTGCTGAAAAAGCCTGGTGCCTTTTGTCTTTTACTTTGCAGAAACTTTCCTTAGAATGGAATGCACAGATAAAACCTTTTTGTCTGTGTTCTTGTGTCTAGCATAAAAGAGGAAAGAGTTGTTGAGATAAGCCAACGTACATATTCAAATCTTCTTCACTAAGTAAGTTTAGCTATGAACATTAGAGTCTGGATCTTCAGAATCTCCAGAGTAGAGATCTTCTGGATCTTCAGAGTCTTGGGATGTTCTTCAGATTGTGCTGAATCAGAGTATATGCAGCTTGTGTGCTTGAGCGTGTAATTCTGTCAGAGCAGAGTCTTCTATATCAGATTCTCAATACTTATGCAGCGCAGTATCTTCAGAGTCTTCTGATGACTAAGCTTCTGAACTCTCAGAGTCTTCTATTCTTTAGAGGCTTCTGCTTCAGAATCTTTAGTAGATAGCACTCAGATTCTTCTTGAGGCAGCATTCAGATCTTCATCTAAGATGCTCTTGAACCTTTGAAGCCTTTCATAATATCATTGTTCAGGTCCAAATTTGCTCTTTAAGAATATTTTCTTTAGTACCTGTAGCAAACAGTCTAGAACAAATTTAGAGTATATAATTCTTGAATACAAAATTCATAATCATCAAAACATAGAGATATTACTAAGAAACAATCTGTGTTCTTACAGCCGTATGGCGTGAATCCTAGATTGTGAATCGTGAAGTGTGAAATGTGGCTGTTTGGCAATTTTGTGCATTTGTTTGAATTGAGTGAAAATGCATGATGAGATTGATGTGAATGTGCATAATTGTATATACTTGTATGATGTGAAGAATGCATGAGTATATTTGTGAAATATATATGCATTTCAAGAATGTATGGAGTCGTTTTGCATATGAAGCATCATGATTGCATTCTTGTGTGTCTGATCCCATGTAGGATCTACAGAAACCTCGTGCCTTGTGGGGTGTGAGCGACGATTTATCTTTGATCTCTAGGAGGATCTGCAGAAACGATCGTGTGCCCTTGTGGGGTGTGAGCGATAGTTTATATTTGATTCCATGGAGAATCTGCAGAACGATTGTGTGCCCTTATGGGGTGTGAGCAATCGGATTGTGTGCCCGTGTGGGGGTGTGAGCAATCCTGAAACATCGTGTGCCCATGTGGGGGTGTGAGCGATGGGTGAACATCGTAGGCCCGACGGGGAGTTACTTCGGTAACGAGCGATGGTTCCATTTGGTTCTTCAATTGAACCTGTTGAATGAGTTGGTACCGCATTTGCATCTGCATAGAGTCGTGAGTCGGTCTCTATGAGTGCATTATTGTCTTCATATGATGTATTGGGGTAACAAACATAATTGTGTATGCTCATGTGAATGATTGGTGAATTATATATGTGTTGTGATGTATATATGATTGAATTGTGATGCATTAAGGTGAGAATTGTGTTATGTGCATTCTATGTTGGTGCATATAGATGTATATATATTATATGCATTGGTTGTTATGATAATATTTCTCACCCTTCTGCTGTTTTATAATGCTCTATGAGGCATTGCAGAGTAGGATGACTGGAGGTCTTTTGCGAAGTGTGGCTTCGTTCTTTTTGGTCGGTTGGCTCTGATATGTAGCACCGGGTAGTTAGGAATTCTTTTGGTTCTTTTGTGATACATCTGTGTATGTATTTGCTGGAAATGTTTTGTAAACATGATTTATGACTTGAATTAAACTGTTGATGTATACAATGTTTATATGAATGAAGTGATTCAATGTTTAGATGTTTCCACTTTTATTCTAAATATTGATGTGTGAGTTTTAAGGACTAAGTTCCTTTGTGGTGATTTACCCTTTGTTGCATATCTTAATGAGCAGGTGTTATATGTGTTTTGAATTACCTGGATAATGTGACGTGCCTCTTTTATACCATGTGTTAATTATACTATGATGAAAATTTTATTAAGTGCCTAAATGATTTAATTGTTTATTTGGGGGTATAGAAAGGGGGTGTTACACCCGGTACCTTGGATTCGTCGACGCACTTGAGGAGATCAATGTAGAATCCCTTTCGGTATAATTTCTCCTCAATCACTATGTATGAGCAAGCTCGGCGTCTGACCATGCTGGCCTCCTTTGCATCATCAGACTGCCATCCCTTCCTGAGGTAGTTGTATACAGGGGTCATCAAGCAATTTTTATTATAGATAACATTAACCTCGATTGTCACCGTGTCTTTCTAGATGCTCGGTCGAGAGAAAACCTCTTGGATTACGGACTTTTTTCCGTCCTTCTTCTTCATGCTTGCTAGTTTCGACAGGACGTCTGCCCTGGTGTTATGTTCGCGCGGAACGTTTTGCACTTCCACAAAATCGAAGCTATTCATTTTTTCTCTCACCAAGGCGAGGTACTCAGCGAGGTTGTCGTTTTGACTTGGTACTCTCCCTATACTTAGGAGGCCACAAGCTAGGATTCAAAAAATATCCTTACCTCCTTCGCGCCAAGGTCTTCGGCCAAGCGATGTTCTGTGAGGAATGCCTCGCATTCTGCTTGGTTGTTTGACGTCGAGAATGCTAAGGCGAGGGAGACTTCTATGAATATTCCTTCTTCATTCTTCAAGATGATGCCCGCTCCACTTCCCGTCGAGCTAGTGCCGTCGACGAAGATGGTCCACTTGTGTTCCCCGGGGGTTGGAGACTCCATAGAGGTTATTTCCACTTGTGCCTTGAGGGCTTTCCTGCTCTCGTATTGGACTTCGAGAATAGGTCTTATATTAACACGATTACTTACAAAGCATTTTCTCGTATTGGACTTGGAAGATTCGAGTCGCTTAGCATAGTCCTTGCAAGTTCAACCAATGATCTATTCTTCCTTTCTATAACACCATTTTATTGTGGAGTTCTTGGTGCCGAGAAGTTGTGAGAGATTCCATATTATTCGCAAAAATCTTTAATTGAAGCATTTTGGAATTCTCCTCCATGGTCGCTTCTTATGGAGACAATTGCTAACGCCTTCTCATTTTGTATTTGTTTTGCAAACTTCTTAAATGCTTTGAAAGCATCACTTTTCTACACTAAAAAGCAAGTCCAACAAAATCTAGAATAATCATCAACAATAACCAAATAGAAAACATTACCTCCGAAGATTTTTGTTCTTGACGGACCAAATATGTTCATGTGTAACAATTGTAGTGGCCTTGTAGTGGACACCATATTTTTTGATTTGAAAGTCGATTTGGTTTTTTTTCCTTTTTGACAAGCATCACACAACTTATCCTTGATGAATTTTATCTTAGGCAAATCTCTTATGCCATAACCATGAATCATTATTGTTTTCTATGAGACACTTAACCTTCAAAGACAAATTGTCAAGAGAAATCATCAATATGTTATTTATTCTTTTACCTTTTAACATTACCTCCTTAGTGACTTCGTCTTCTGTCAAGCATTCATCTTTTGTGAACTTGATCTTGAATCCTTTGTCACAAAGTTGGCTTATGCTAAGTAAATTGTGCTTTAGTTCTTCGACATAAAATACATCTTCTATTAATGTGAAAGGTGGTGATCCAACTTTGCCTATGCCAAGAATCCTTCCTTTGTTATTTTCACCATAGGTAACATAACCCTTGGCCTTAAGCTTTAGATTTGAAAATTTGTTAACATCGCCGGTCATATGCTTTGAACACCCACTATCAAGATGCCAAATATTTGAAGAGGCATTCAAGCAAACCTATAAAACATATTACTTTTTGTTAGGTACCCAAACTGCTTTGGGTCCTTCATAATTATTACCTTTCTTGACCCACACATAATGCCCACTTGCTATACTCATCATCTTCGTTGTCAGAGTGATGAGAAGCCATCAACGCCAAATTTTCACTTTCGTCGCTTTCCGATTCGGAAGATGAACTAATCTCATTGTCCTCCCATGCAACATAAGCCTTCTTGTTCTTTGTTTCCTTGTTTCCTTTGAATCCATTCTTCTTTGAGAGTTTTGGACAATCCGGATTTATGTGACCTTATTTTCCACATTCATAACATGTAATGTCTTGACTTGATGTGGAAGACTCCTTTTTCTTGAAGTGTTTCTTCCTCTTTGCATAGTTGTAATGTTTGTCACTTTTGTTAAAGAATTTCCCAAGTCTCATTACAAGTAACATAAATTTCTCGTCTTCCTCCGATCCACCATCATCTTGTCTTTCTTTTGAATCTACTTTTAGAGCAATACCTTTAGACTTTTTCTCTTGATTTTTCATAATTCTCGAGACGTCCAAGTTCTAACTCATGTTCTTGAAGCTTTCCAAAAAGGGATGCGGAAGTCATTGTTGTGAGACTTTTCTTCTCCGAGATTGTCGTAACTTTAGGTTTCCATTCTCTTGTTAAAGATCTTAAAACTTTTAAATTTAATTCATCATTAGTAAAAGTTTTACCTAATGTTATCAAATGATTGGTTAAGTGAACAAATCTTTTCTGGAGAGCAACAAATGATTCTCCGGGCAGCATGCAAAACATTTCATATTCTTGACTTAATGTGTTTAGCCTTGTTCTTTTAACTTCAGCGGTTTCTTCATGAGTCTCCACCAAAGTATCCCATATTTCCGTAGCCGATTTGCATTGTGAAACTCAGAAAAACTCATCCATGCTTAAAGCACTTTGCAAAATGTTGATAGCCTTTTTCTCATTTAGAACTCTTGTTTTGTCATCTTCGTCCCATGAACTTTTTATTTTAGGAGTACCTACATTATTGACAACACTGGTTGGTACATGAGGGTCAGTTTCAACGGTTTCCCAAATGACATCTCCTTGTGCCTCTAAATGTGATCTCATGCGGATCTTCAAGAAATCAAAATATTGTCCAGAGAACAAGGGAGGTTTGTTACTGCTACAACCGTCTTTAAAAACTGGATTTGCGCTAGTGGAAGCCATCTGGATCTTTGTAGGAATAGGTTACCTATAACCTGCTCTGATGCCAATTGTAAGTTATGAAAGCACCTAAGAGGGGGTTGAATTAGGTGTTTGTAGATTTTTCTCGGTTTTTCAACGGTTTTGAATTTTACTTTCCTAGAAGTTTCTAAGTGATGAAATGTTGTAAAGATGGAAGGTAAAGAACACCAAGAAGTATACTGGTTCCCCTCACAGGTCGAGAGTACTCCAGTCCCCTTTCAACATGAAAGATATTTCACTATAATGTTAGATCTTAGACAAGACTACCTAGTCTTTTTAAACTAGACTCTAACGAAACACCAAGAACAATCCTCTTGGACTTTACAAGTTTAAAGTCCAACCAAGAATAAATCTCTTACAATGGACCTCTTGTATCCACAATCTGGATAACAAGGATTCTAACAAACCCTATAAGACAAACAATCCTTCTCCTTATAGTCAGCACCTAAATCCAAACAATCCTTGGAATTTTAGGATTTTACAATAGTTATGAATTTGAGTAAGTAGATGAAATTTTGATTCTTCAAGATATCAATCACAAGATCGATCTTCTCCTTTGTAACACTCAATTCTCAAGACAATAATACAAGTATTCTTTGTATGCAAATGAAACTATGATGATAAATATGAAGGTTTATGCAAAGTTTCACTTTTGAAAAAATCTAAAGAACACTTAGAAAGTTTTTGAAGATTGACAGAAATGAGTAATTGATTTGAAATTTTTGTAAGGAGGTGAGGTGTAAAAGACTTGGAATGATGTTTATATATGTCTATGACACCTCTACTGAAGGTTACAAATCATGAAAGGATGTCATGGTTGATCAGACAAAACAACAGAAAAATTTATGAAGGGATGCAATGGGAGTTTTGGCTCTGCTTCAGTGGTAACCGATTACTTAATAAAGGGTAACCGGCTACTTGGTTGTAACGATTAGAAAATTTGAAAGTTTTGACAGGGTAACAAATTATCTTATAGAGAGTAACCAGTTACTTCAAAACAGAATTAAAAAAATACTTAAAAAATAAATTTTCAAAACCATTTTATTGCAACCAAAAAATGTTTCTAAGGATCATGGCATAAATGAGGAATATGATGAACACTTGTATCAATGCATGAGTTTAAGTTTTATACCTATTCCTTCGAGCTTCAATTTTCATAATGCCTTGACACTTGTAGAGAGTTGATTTTTGAGCAGGAGACTTGATCAATCATTTTTGTTAATCTATCTTGTCTTTATGAGAAGCTTTGTAGGTGAGTCTTCATTAAAACATCTGAGAAGTCATGTCTTCACAGAAAGCATTTTCAAAGCTGCTAGCAAAGCAAAATGATTCAAAACGCAACAAGATGCAAGAGACAATGCGTAAAACAAAACAACAATTAAAATGGCAACTACCACCCAAAACATTCACATGAACAAAACGCAAAACTTCAGCAACACATCACACGTGAGAACGTCAATACGAAACGCACCGAATCAATCCCAAAACGGAAACCAACTTTCTTTTACAAAATCATAAATTCTCCCCTCATTGATTCTATAAATAGAGGTCTTTAAGCCATCAAAGTGCTGCCAATTTTCTTCCAAATTCCATTTTCCAACTTCAATTTTCTACAACCTTAATTAATCATCAACAACAACAACATATTCACATCCACAAATGTCAAAGTCTTAGCAAAGAAGAAGAAAAGAGAAGAGAATTTAAGTTAACTCGCCATTTTTGAAGGTATTAGAGCTTTTTTCGACGAAACTTCAGATCCAAATTTCACATTGCATAGTTAAATTCAATTAAAATCATTGGTATATTTGAATTCCCCTCGCGATTCTGATTGAAACGGTGCCATAACGGAGCTCCGTCACTCCGATTCAGTGGAGCTCCAAAATGCTAGCATGATGTGAATAGTGACGGTGTCGTACGAAGAAGAAGAAGATGGAATTAGCTTTTCTGTTTTTTTTTCTTGTCTTCAAAAAAAGTGTTTCCACCATGTATCCTTGGGCTGGACCGTGATGTTTAGTTATTGCTACTACCACCACCACTTCCATTTTTCTACATTAAACCTCCTTTTTTTTAAATATCTTATAATTTATTCTAATTCATTTTTTTCTAATTTCTTCTTAATCTAATTTTGTTTTAGTTGTCCTTTTTTTTTAAATTAGATTTTGATTTACTATTGTTTTTTTTAATTTTGTTTTGAAAACTTTTCTTGAAAAATCATTAGAAGTTAATTCATTCTTGATTTTATTTTGAATTCTTATTTTGTTTTTTTTTATTAACTCTTGGTTGTTGGTTGGATCATAAATTTTGAGTATGATCTTGTTAATCTTAATGGACCATGGTGTTGATAGGAGAAATTCAAAATCCGTCAAGAGAGGTGATTGATATTAATGACGATTTAATCGAATTAAGATTCATTTTGGTCCTCTTTCTTCTTCTTCTTTTTCTTTTGATCGATGAAATCTATGGATCATGAATTTTTAGTTGTCAAGGATGTATAATCTTCATTATTTCAAATCTATGGACGAATAGTCATTAGGATAATTCTCTGTACTTTGGAATAATGATAGATTACCTTTGATTATTCGATAAAAAATCTTGATTAAGATGAGATTGCTACCTTCTTTTCTTTTCGTGTGGTATTGCTTTCGGAGAGTGATCTACATATCACTTCTCTAGCATGCATTAGCACTAACATTATTATTGACCGGCCTCAGATAGTCTTGGTTTCTACATAAACCCGATTACGATTGCTTAACATAGCGCTAAATTATCCAGTAATCGGAAAATGATCATTCGTGGCTCAAACTTACGTTTGAAGGTCCAAGTATGGTTGGTTATTTGTCTTTGGTCCAATACTTATGAAACTTGTTATTATGAGGCTTTGGTTTTATCAATCCTCTAATGATTTTCATTAACTTTGGCCTAAGTACATGAGTTAACCATCGTTGATAATTTGTTCTAACAACTAATCACTAACTCCTTAACAATATCATTGTACTAATTTTGTTTATGTTTCCTTCTTGTTCCCTATCTCTCTTTTATTCTTATGCTCCATTATTATCATCTCATATCATATTATTGTTTATGTTTCCTCTTTTTTTTTTTTTGTCCATTTGGACCATATCTTGTTCAAAACACTAATAAAGGATTAAACCTCTAAAAAACTTGGTGCTCTTAACTTTATGGTTATCCTCTTAGATTATTCTTAGACCTTGGACCTCCTGGATCATTATTGGACCCTTGGACTTAGAATTAGGTATATTTCCCTATGCTTGGAGTATTATGGATCTTTGCCTTTATTTGCCTCGCTCATTAGCTTATGCTTCAAATCGGATGGAATTCTTATTTCACTAGCTATGAAGTGTGCTACAAGTTGGTTAGATATTTCTTATCTCTAGTTTTTGTTTTTGTTTCTAGGGTAGTCACTTCATCTCCTCCTCTTCTTAAATTTTCAAATTTTCTCCCTCTTTCAAAAAACCTTCTTGCTTTCAAACTTCAATCCGCTTTCACAATAAAACCTTAACTTTTTGTTAAGTTATTTTCAAACTTTTGTTTTCTTAATAAATGTCAATCAATGTTAATCATATTTTGAAAATTTTCAAAAAGATATAAAAAACACTTCACCTCATTCAAACTTTTTGTGCCTTTTTGCACTTTTCATTTTAAAACTTTTCATAAAGTTTAGACATGAGTCATTTTCATAATTGAGATATAATTCTCCTATTCCCAATAGTATTTAAGATGTTGACATTTTCCACTTAGATGTTGACTGATAGACTTGTTAATTTTAATTCAAGCAAAATCCTCCATCCTTAGGTGATGTAAATATTGTTGTATACTTGTCGGCGACTAGTCGTAGTTTTCTCCTTAAAATGACGACTTGTCTTTACATTTAAAATCAATAAAAAAAAACAATTTTTTTTTGTTATTTGTACCGCGAACTACGGGGTTTTGATCCTATATTACACTTTGTGGGTACATAGGCATGAGGCGATAAGTCTCTCCAAACACAAAAGTCTTAAAAATAATTTTCTTCTCATCTCTCCAATCTCATTTCAAGCAAACATTTTCAAACCAAAAAGCATAGATATTTCAAAGGACTCCTATTGCGCTAACACCTTCCCAT
Organism: Lathyrus sativus; assembly: GCA_963859935.3. NCBI lineage: Eukaryota > Viridiplantae > Streptophyta > Magnoliopsida > Fabales > Fabaceae > Lathyrus > Lathyrus sativus. The sequence goes on along the minus strand of OZ012739.1, from coordinate 352,554,870 downwards.
TGCATAACCAACCCCTTACCCAGATATCTGTTTATGTGTTCTTGTCTTAGAACTCTTAGGTTTTGTTCGCTCTTGTTCCTTTCCTTTTTTGGATAAAATAAAAGTGCGGTGGCGACTCTTGCATTTCTGAGTTAATTTAATCAATAGCTTACACTCACATTTTCCCTGCTACAGAAAAGTGGCGACTCTGCTGGGGAGAGCTTTGGTTCTCAGTAGTGAAATTCTGGTATGCAGATCTCATGTGTTCCAAGAACATTGATCTTTGCTCGAAAAGGACGAGGACAAACCATGACCAAATTAAATTTCTTTAAATTGTGCCAATGTCGTGACCAACGTCATGACCTCTTTTGTGACATCTGCATACTGACAGACTATTTATCTAAACATTTAAATTGTGCAGAATTATAAATGCTAAAAGATAAATACCACAGTAATTGTTTACCCAGTTCGGTGCAACATCACCTACATCTGGGGGCTACCAAGCCAGGGAGGAAATTCACTATTAGCAGAATTAATTCAAAGTCAAACAACCAGTTTGCACTTCTCACTTAATCTCTACCCAATGACACTTCAACCTAGAGACACTCTAGACCTGAGTATTCCCACTCACTCCCTCTCAATCACACCACAGTGATATCAATACACAATTATAAAACAATTGTGGAGATACACTCCAAACACACACTATGATCTTGCTTCACAGTTTTGATCAAGTGAGACACACTCTTGCTTAAAAGCTTTGAGTGGCACAATGAACACAACAGTTCATACACCATAACCAAAGCAATTATTCAGCATACAATTGCTTGGCACACAAGGAATCCTAAGAATCCTAGACACACGTGAAGAGTAACCTCTTCACTCATAAATATGTCTACTACAATGTATCAAACGATACAAAGGGTGACTTACACACTAGGGACTCTCAAACCCTAGACCTTATTTTACACTCAAGTTGTTCTTGATGTGAGTGCTTCATTTCCTCTACTTCTGCTCCTTCTTTTATAGCAATGCAGACTGGGCTTGGGCTGGTCACAAGTAATAAACATTAGGTTTAACAAAGAAAACCTAATTTCCACAATTCAAGGTGCTGTCAAATTAGGTCACAGCTGCTTCATGTTATGTCCAGCCTTAACTAGAATCTCGCCTGAGATAACTAAGGAGCCATAACAGGTTTCCTGAAATTTAGCCTAAGATATATCAGGTATCATAACAGGAAAACAAACCATGCACGCCTGATGTCATACGATCAATGTCATAACGTTGGTCATGACATTCAGCTTCACTTAAACTTGCTTTCCAGCTTGCCCTGCTGAACACTTCTGCAAAGTTTTCTTCATGACAGTAGAAACAAATGTTTTATAGTTCCCTAAAAAGTATCAAGATCCTTTTTATGAACACTAATTAAATCTGCACTTTGTTTCTAATAACACTCTTTGGTCTGCACATACTGATGAGGAATATCCAACAGGACCAAAACACTTTTGTCAAGAGATATAACATAGCAGCCCCTACTGTACTAGACATAGATGTCATGACACTCAGTATGACATCCATGACAACAGTTCTGTCATCAGCTCCTGCTAGCTCCTGCTGCACCAGTAGTGATGTCATGACATTGGTAATGACATCCATGACAACAATTCTGTCATCAGCTCCTGCTAGCTCCTTCTGCATCCATGACCGCAGTTCTATAATCAGCTCCTACTATCTCCTACTGCACCAGTAGCAATGTCATGAGTCATCAGCTCCTGCTACACCACTACTTCTGTTGTTTCTCACACATGACAGTAGTTCTGTCATGACAGGAGATGGATGTCGTGATGGATGTCACGACATTCAGCATGACATTCACATTAAAACACTCCACAACAGTTCTATCACCATAGCAGATGGAGATGCTATAACATCCTACTTAACATCAGTGCAGGATCATGTTTTACCAAAATTTAGCCAATCATGGAACCATGGACAATCATAGAGCCATGGAATTAACAATCTCCTCCTTTGGCTAATTTTGGCTAAAACAACCAAACACCTTATCAGGGCAGCAACAATAGTTTTTCTAGCCTTACACACTATCATGCTCCCCTTGATAGTTGCAACAGATAACAACACTTTACTCCCCTTGGTTTAGTCAAAATTTGACCAAAATTGGAGTAAGTGAACCTGCTACACATGGTGTCCAAGTCTGCCATTTCTTGATCTCTAAAGGATGCACCAACAATCATGGACAAAGACTTAAACTTCTTGCTGAACTCACTCAACCAGTGTAAAATCAGCCCTGAACCATAGCTCCTTGAGAGTACACCTTGAATCAGTCTTGAATCTTGGGTTCTTGTCTTGTCTGAAGTTGCACCTTCAGGAATGACACTTTTGACATTACCAATTAAAGGATAATCAATTAACTACTTGCCACAAGTAACAATTGATCTTAAATCCCCAATAAATTCTCCCAGATAGTAACCCATAAACATATTGCCAAGGCACAACAATACACCAGCCAGCACCATATCAAGACATCTTATTTGACATTACAACTTCATTAGTGGTTCAAGAACATAAGCTTGCCTGAGAATCAGCACCCTTTGCATACAGCTCTGTATTAGCACATCTACACAGCTCCCCCTGTCATGCATACTCAGTACTCACCCTGAAAGAAAGAATATAAACATATGAAGACTTTCTTCAACATCTTCATACTGCAGCTTTACATTCCTACAAACCATATTGGAACAGATAGCAGAAGAGTTGCAGAATAACTATTTGGAAGATCTCCAAGATGTCAGGGTAAAGGTCCTTCCATCTGCACAGGATCAGAGCTGATGATGTCTTGATCTTTATCTTCACCAGACACACTAGGATAGAGGCCTACAAACTTGACTGGATCCATGGACATCCGAAGAACATAACCAAAAGGACGACACTTGTCATGTTCACCATGAGCTTGAAGCAGTAACCCAATGTCAAAACATCTTGCCTGACATTCTATCTTCATAAAATCCCAAACTGTTTGAAACCACAAACAATCTTGGTACATAACTGCACTTTTGCAGCAACACATCCTAGATAGAAGTATAGATCCCCATATCAAGGGTAACCAGTGCACATGAATGGAAAACATAAGACGCATCTTCGTATCTTCAAGAACTCATTCTCTGTTCAACACACATGTTGAACGCATTCACCATAAGCAAATAGTACACCCATCAACCAAAAGCTCTCCCCTTATCTTTGACAAAAGATGCTCCAAGATCACCACATTATCTCTCATGACCAACTCCATGCTCATACAGTGAGAGGGCATCAAACTGATCCACCTCTTCCTAGAGTTACTTGTAGCACAAGTATTCTGACCTTAGGCTGAGTACAAGATAGACACCCTATAATCCAAGACATTCTTTCCTCATCATTCTCCCATATGATAAGTTAGAACACTTCTGATTTAGCTAAGGGTTTTATCACATCAGAATGCAATCAACCAATGACCCACTCCAGTCTTATACAATACCTTCACATCATACTCCAAGACAGTCCTTTTACCTTATCATTCTCCCGTATGACAAGATAGAGTACTTCTTAGCCAAGATGTGAATCACAAGTTCTGTACCAGATCTTCAAGTCCTTTTCCAAGGGAAACCAAACCATATCCACTGGTTCTTTATCTGCCCATTTCTTCCTAGTAATCCAAATGAAGATCTTCAGAGAACATAGCTCCACCAGCTTTATCAAAAACATCTCCAAGAGAGGGTAATCTTCCATGCACAACTTAGGGCTTCTACCACAAGCTCCAATATATGAACAGAAACAGATCCTCCTTTGGTCTTCAACCAACTACCCTTCTGCACAAGGATAGTTTTCTAAAGGCTCACTACTTAAATAACCAAATGCCACTATTTGGTTACTCAGCATCTTTCAGAGTTCTAGCAAGCTTGATCTTCATATCCTACATGCTCCAAGGCAACTTAGATACACCAAGACTTGGGCCTGTAACACCTACCCTTCACACAGCTCCTGCAAACTGCATGAGATAGTATCAATTCCATTCATACATGAGAAGATTATCTTCAAATGATGTACCACAACATCCATTGAGACCCTGAAGTTGCTGCTTGATGTCACACCTTCGGTTAAGACATCCAGCTGGAGAGTTCAGGCTTTTATTCTTGAAGTGCATTTGCTTTAAGAACTCCTCTTTAAAGAAAACCAAACATGCCAAAGCTTGATTCTTTAGAGAAGAAAGATCATAAAAGTTTTTACACATGGATTCCCGCTTTCCTTAGGTAGAGACTTCTTTAGAAAGTTAAGGATAACTGCCACTTATCCTTGTCCTCCAAGGTGAGCAAGGTCACATGCTCCTTAGATCAGAAATAAACTGACCCAAGCAGTACTATTACCATCACCATATTCTAGACACGTTTCTTTCCAGAAAACTTTCTAGATAAAGATTAGATACTTCTAGTAAAAACTAGACCACACCAGTTGCACTCCAATACTCCTGACCAAAAAAAATGTCTTCATCTTTACTCCCATCAGCACTACATTCTAGCCTAAGTTTCTTGCCAAGAACCTTACTAGAATGAAGACAGATCCTACCACACATGCGTATGGTACCAAGATCATCAGCTCTATCTCCTTTGATATAGTGATTCACTCCTTGAATCAACAGAATTCTGCACAATCTCTGCTGATGGAATGTCTCAACATCTGGTTGAACATCAGATCCTTGAAGCAGACAAAGCAGATCCGGGGCCTGATGCTTGAGCAACAACTAATGAGACAACTTGATCATCAACTAAGGATAATCCATTAAATATTTGAGAATATCTCAAATAGCAATGAATCTTAAATCCTTGTAACAGATTCTTCTCTGAACTTCATGGATAATCAATTAAATACGTGTGTAGACCACAAGTAGCAATTGATCTTAAATCCACACAACTTCAGGAATACCAAAGCTGAAACATCAAGGCTGACACCCTTGACTCAACCTGCCTATGACTTCCTCTGTTGAAAGAGCCTTTGCAAGTCATGAGTGATGAAAATAAATCACCTCCCACTATCCTTTCTAAAACAGCCTTTGTAATACACAGCAGAACAGTCCAAGCACACCAACTGCCAATCATCTACACAACTGCCACAGCCATGCATCAAACTGTATATAGGACAATCTTCTCTCAGGGCTACCAGAGTTCTTTCATCAGAAAAATATGCAGCAGAACCACCAAAAGAACATCTTCAACATGCCCTAAACAAGTTGTCAGAGCAATCAACAGGTCATTGGGGCTTCTATATCAGAGGGCACATCAGTAGATACACAGAATCCTTCATCAGCAGGAGTGAACAAACACTTCTCCTTAACTCCATAAGCAGTAGCTCAACCATTTAGCAAGATCAGCAAATCAACTACCAGTTCTCCTTGTTTAAACCACCAGAAGGTATCTCCCAAGATCTCATCCAAAACAGACAGGATGCCTGCTCTGATACCAATTGAAATTCTGGTATGCAGATCTCATGTGCTCTAAGAACATTGATCTCTGCTCGACAAGGACAAGGACATACCATGACCAATTTAAATTTCTTTAAATTGTGCCAATTGTTAGAACACAGATTGGTTCTTAATAATATCTCTTTGTTTTGATGATAACTGTTAGGAAATTTTATATTTAAGAATTATATACTCTAAAATTTGCTTGAGACTTTTACTGCAGATTGAAATGAAATTAACACTCCAGAAGCAAATCTGAATGGTATACAAGAAAGTAACTGACTCTGAAGCGCCAGATGCATTCATTAGAAGATTCTGATTGCTGTTTACAGAAGATCCTGAGCGTAGTCTCCAGAAGGATCTGAAGTAAGAAGCTCTAGAAGATTCTGAAGCAGAAGCATCTGAAGCTAATCAGAAGCATCTGAAGCTAAGAAGAATATTGTATGAAGAGTTTCTCAAAGCATAGTTTCTACAGAAGTTTCTGAAAGTACTAAAGCTGCCAAGTACGGAAGTTCTGTGTCAAATATGCTTTGATGATCAACACGCTGAAAGCACACATGCTGCAGAAGACTCTGATACAACAAAGTTCTGAACATCATTAGAAGACTCTGACTCAATCAGATTCTGATGAACTTGCTGAAAACTGAAGAAGAAATATTCAAAGAATATATCCGTTGGAGTAAATCAAACGTCTCTTTCCTCATTTGTGCTAGACACAAGAACACAGACAAAAAGGATTTTTTTGTGCTTTCTACTTCTAGGAAAGGTCACTTGATGTGAAGACAAAAAGGCTCAGACCTTTTTGGGACACTCTTCTCAACGTTCAGCTTCCTTGGATCAGCTGCCTATAAAAGGAAGACTCCACCAAATTCTTCAGTTAGACATTTTGTTGAAAAGAAATCATAACATTCAAAGCTCTCATTCTTTCATATTCTTCTTAGAATTATTTGTACTTAAACTTAAGAGAAATATCACTGTTGTGATAAAAGCTTTTTAGAAGCATTCATACTCTTGTATTTGATTTACATTGATTGTAAAGGTTTTCCTTAAGAGGATTCAGTTGGAATCAGTAGCTCTTGAGAAGACTAAGAACAGTTGTTCTTAGGTGTTACTATTGTAATCTGTTTGATTAAATAGTGGATTAAGTCCTTGTTGAGAAAGGCAAATCACTCTAGGAAGGGTGGACTGGAGTAGTTGAGTTCAACGAACCAGGATAAAAATAATTGTATTTTATCTCTATAGTTTTAATCTTTCATACTTATTCAACCCCCCTTCTAAGTATTATCTCACCTTCAGTTGGCATCAGAGCTCCGGTTCTGTGTGTGCTACCACTTAACAGTGACAGTAAAGATCTAGAGAGAAATACTTTGATATATATTTATTTTGTTACAATGGCTGATAATACAATATCCAACGTTAACAATAAATATGAAGAAAGGGACAGGATCAGCACCAAACCCTCTATGTTTGATGGGGAGAAATTTGATTACTGGAAAGACAGAATTGAGAGTTTTTTCCTAGGATATGATGCTGATCTATGGGATCTAGTCATAGATGGATATGTCCATCCCACAGATGGGAATGGCAAGAAGATAGACAGAAAATCTATGACAGATGCTCAAAAGAAAGATTTTAGAAATCATCACAAAGCCATGACTATATTATTGAATGCAATTTCCCATACTGAGTATGAAAAAATTACAAACAGGGAAACTGCTTTTGATATGTTTGAATCCCTAAAAATGACTCATGAGGGAAATTCTCAAGTCAAGGAGACAAAAACTCTGGCTCTGATCCAAAAGTATGAGGCCTTCAAGATGGAAGACTCTGAATCTGTTGAAGCCATGTTCTCCAGATTTCAGATCCTCACAGCTGGGCTGAAGGTTCTGGACAAGGGATACTCTACATTAGATCATGTAAAGAAAATCATCAAAAGTATGCCTACCAGATGGAGACCAATGGTGACTGTTTTGAAGATGGCTAAAGATCTGAACAAGATCTCTCTAGAAGAACTCATCAGCTCACTAAGGAGCCATGAAATTGAGCTTGAGGAAGATGAACCTCAGAAGAAAGAAAAAGGTAAATTTGTTGCCTTAAAATCTAACAAAACTGCTAAAGCTTTGCAGGTTATTCAAGAAAGCTCTGAAGAATCTTCTTCTGAAGAAGAAGATGAATTATCCATGCTGTCCAGAAGGATCAACAGACTCTGGAAGCACAAGGGAAAGAAGTTCAACAACTTCAGAAGATCTGATAATAGAAAGGAATCTTCTGGGCACAGAAGATCTGGCAAGAAAGAAGTTGTGTGATATGAGTGCAAAGAACCTGGGCATTACAAGAATGATTGCCCCAAACTTCAGAAAGAAAAACCCAAGAAGAAGTTTAACAAAAAGAAGAAGGTTCTGATGGCAACATGGGATGACTCATATGAATCTGAATCATCTTCTGAATCAGAAGAAGAATGTGCTAATGTTGCACTGATGGCCAGCACAGAGGATCAAGAGGAAGGTACCTCAGGATATGAATCAGATTCTGAATCTGATGATGACGCAGAAGAGGTAATGGCTAAACTTACCAAAGAAGAACTTATAAAAGTTTTAACAGAAGTTCTTAAAAGTTATAACAATATCAAACTCAAATACAAGAAGCTGAAAAGCAATCTTGAATCTGAGATTGATCTTCTGAAGACAGAACTTGTTGAACAAAAAGAAATTAATCTGAAGATCAAAAATGATTTTGAAATAACTCAACAAGAATCTGAATCTGAGACTAAGTCATGTGAAAACATTTTAGAAAAATATGACTCTAGCTTTCAGAGATTCCTTACTAAGAGCATAGACAGAAGCAAGATGGCTTCTATGATCTATGGTGTTAGTGGGAACAACAGAAGAGGTATTGGATATGAATCTTCATCTGGAAGTAATCCAAAATCTGTTGACAAACTTTTCATCAAGAAGACACCTCTGTATTCTCAATTTAAATTTGGTCACTTAAATGACATTAAACACACAAGCTCTGAGAAGAATACTTATGTGTTTAAACCCAAGGCAAGTCAGAATAAACATTATGTTGTAAAACAGAAGTTTAGACAAACCTATAAACCAACTAACCCCAAAGGACCCAAGAAGATCTGGGTACCTAAAAACAAAATAATTCCTGTTGCAGATGTTCTTAGCAGCAAGGTCAGGACGCCAATCATGGTACCTGTACTCTGGATACTCACGACACATGACAGGAGAAAAGTCTATGTTCCAAAGCCTGGAACTTAGATCTGGAGGTGATGTGAAGTTTGGAGGGAACCAGAAGGGCAAGATCATTGGATCTGGCACTATTGGAAATGGTAAACTTCCCTCTATTACTAATGTTTTACTTGTTGAAGGGTTAAAGCATAACTTATTGTCCATAAGTCAATTAAGTGACAATGGTTATGATATTACCTTTAATCAAAAATGTTGTAAAGCTATTAGTCAAAAGGATGGCTCTATCCTATTTAGTGGTAAGAGGAAAAACAACATTTATAAAATAAATCTTTCAGAACTTAAAGTTCAAAATGTTAAATGCCTCTTGTCTGTTAATGAAGAGCAATGGGTCTGGCACAGAAGATTGGGCCATATTAATATGAGACGTATATCTCAGATTAATAAACTTAATCTTGTCAGAGGACTCCCTAATCTGAAGTTCACTTCATGCTCTTTGTGAAGCATGCCAGAAAGGGAAGTTTTCAAAAACATCTTTCAAATCAAAAAATGTTGTTTCTACTTCTAAACCACTAGAATTACTTCATATTGATCTGTTTGGACCAGTGAAAACTGCATCCATCAGAGGCAAGAAGTATGGATTAGTCATTGTTGATGACTTTAGTAGATGGACATGGGTAAAGTTCTTAAAACACAAGGATGAGTCACGTTCTGTGTTCTTTAACTTCTGCAAGCAAGTCCAGAATGAAAAGAATTTCAAAATTATAAAAGTCAGAAGTGATCATGGTGGTGAATTTGAAAATAAATATTTTGAAAAATATTTTTCTGAAAATGGCATTGCTCATGATTTTTCCTGTCCTAGAACTCGACAAAAGAATGGGGTTGTAGAGAGGAAAAACAGAACTCTGCAAGAAATGGCCAGAACCATGATTAATGAGACAAATCTGGAAAAACATTTTTGGGCAGAAGCAATCAACACAGCCTGTTACATTCAGAACAGAGTGTCTGTTAGATCTCTTCTGAAGAAGACTCCTTATGAACTGTGGAAGAACAAAAAGCCCAACATTTCATATTTTCATCCTTTTGGATGTATTTGCTATATGTTGAATACTAAGGATAATCTGAGCAAGTTTGATTCCAAAGCACAGAAGTGTTTCATGCTTGGATATTCTAAACGCTCTAAAGGCTACAAAGTATACAACACTGAGACACAGATTGTGGAAGAATCCATTCATGTCAGATTTGATGATAAGCTTGGCTCTGAAAAGCCAAAGCAGTTTGGTAACTCTGCAGATAGGGAAGTAGTCTTTATTGACTCTGAAGTTCCAGAAGCAGACAAAATTCAAGTGAAGGAACCAGAAGCAACTCCATATGCTACTCCTTTAACTTCTCAGATGAATAATCTAAACATTTCTGAAGAGTCAACTATTAGAGGATCATCATCCAGAATTAAAGCTTCTCATCCAGAGGATGTCATTATTGGAAAGAAGGATGATCCCATCAGAACAAGATCCTTTCTAAGATCATCTGAAGCATCACTATTTGGACTAATGTCAGAAATTGAACCATCTTCTGTAGATGAAACTCTGCAAGACAATGATTGGATTATTTCCATGCAAGAAGAGCTAAATCAATTTAGCAGAAATGATGTATGGGATCTAGTTCAGAGACCTTAAGGATTCAATATAATTGGTACAAAATGGGTCTTCAGAAATAAGCTAAATGAGAAAGGAGAAGTTGAGAGGAATAAGGCAAGGCTGGTTGCTCAAGGGTACAGTCAGCAAGAAGGTATTGATTACACTGAGACATATGCTCCAGTGGCAAGGTTAGAATCTATACGCCTTCTTATTTCGTTTGCTGCACAAAATAACATCACTCTGTATCAGATGGATGTTAAAAGTGCCTTTCTTAATGGTATTATAGAAGAAGAGGTTTATGTCCACCAACCTCCTGGTTTTGAAAATGAAAATTTTCCAGATCATGTTTTCAAATTAAAGAAATCTCTATATGGTTTAAAACAAGCTCCCAGAGCTTGGTATGAGAGATTGAGCAATTTTCTTCTGGAGAAGAATTTCATAAGAGGCAAAGTGGATACAACACTCTTTTGTAAATCAATTAAGAAAGATCTTCTAATTTGCCAAATTTATGTAGATGATATTATTTTTGGATCAATAGATATTATGCTTGGAAAGGAGTTTGCTACATGTATGCAGGCAGAATTTGAAATGAGCATGATGGGAGAACTCAGATTCTTTCTAGGAATCCAAGTTAATCAAACTCCAGAGTGCACCTACATACATCAGACAAAATATGTTAAAGAACTTCTGAAGAAATTTAACATGTCTGATAGCAAGCTTGCAAAGACTCCAATGCATCCTGCTAGCTCACTTGGCAAGGAAGAGGTAAGTAAGAAAGTAGACCAGAAGCTCTACAGAGGTATGATTGGCTCTCTTCTTTATCTTACTGCTTCTAGACCTGACATATTGTTCAGTGTTTGCGTGTGTGCTAGATTCCAATCAGATCCTAGAGAATCTCACTTGACAGCTGTCAAGAGGATTCTAAGGTATCTGAAAGGTACTTCTAATGTGGGTTTGTGTTACAGAAAATCTGATGATTTCAAATTAGTTGGATTCTGTGATGCTGACTACGCTGGAGACAAAGTGGAAAGAAAAAGTACTTCTGGAAGTTGTCAATTTCTAGGAAGAAATCTAATCTCCTGGTACAGCAAGAAGCAACCCACAATTGCACTTTCAACCACAGAGGCTGAATACATTGCTGTTGCTGGATGTAGCACGCAGATGCTCTGGATGAAGAGTCAACTAGAAGATTATCAAATTTTTGAAAGTAACATTTCTATCTTTTGTGATAATACTTCTGCTATATGTTTGTCCAAGAATCCCATTTTACATTCTAAGGCAAAACATATAGAAATTAAGCATCATTTCATCAGAGACTATGTTCAGAAGGGAATCATAAATTTAGCCTTTGTTGATACAGATCATCAATGGGCAGATATTTTTACAAAACCCCTTGTTGAAGATAGATTCAAATTTATTCTGAAAAATATTGGTATGGATTTTTGTCCAGAATGATATTTGTCAGAAGCAAATTTTTACAGATGCAAAAATGCTTAATGCTCTGAAGTATTTCTTCTGATTGCTTATTTTATTCTGATCAATATTTCCTTTGTGAATCTCTGAACTAACAATCTTTAGAAGATCTGAACGTTGGCTAACGTTTCATTTCTTAAGAGAATTCAGAACACATGCAAGCAAACACGTGTCACACCAAATCTGAAGAGGTGGCGTGTACATAACTGAAGAGACGTTTGAGGTGAAGTTTGAATAGTGAAAATCTTGATTTTCCCCCCAAATTGTCAGAAGTAATTAATGTTTTGAAATGATTATTATTCTTTTCATTTAATGCTTGTTAAAACGTGCAATTTCTGACTGTTGATATGCCTAAGTGTTTTAGTATAAATACATGACTTGTATTCACTTTCACACTTTTCACACTCTCAGAAATTACATGCGTTTTCATCTCCTCTTTTCTATGCATAAAAACCCTATACCTAAGCGTTTGACAAAGCATTCTTCAATGGCAACTTCATCATCAACAGCTGCTCAATTCCAATCTTCTATGGCTGCTGTAACTTCAGAAAACATGGGTGTTGCTCCCTATTCTCCTCCCAAAAGAACTCTTCTAACGCCTGTTGATAAGTTGGAAGTTCTATGTGAATCCATGGTTGAGTTTGACTCTCTTGCAGAAAATGGGTTTGAGTTTCGTTCCATCATTGGAGCTCAAGGATGGGTTAAATATTTTGATAGGCTCTTTGGACCAGTTTACCCCCTCCTTGTGAAAGAATTCTGGATCCATACATCAGTTTACCCCAAGTTCATCTTATCTTCTGTGTTGGGAAAAGAAATTATTATCACAGAAGATCTGATAAGAAAACTAATAGGATATGAAGAAACAGATGGTGTTTCCCACTTGCCAGCTGGGCGTGTGGACATGGATGAAGTATATGAAGAAGTGATGACTGTTGGTCAAGCTTCTAACAAATTCAAGGATCTGAAGCCTGACTACAAGATCTGGGCCAAGATCTTCATGGGATGCATCCACCATAGGAAGTCAACTAATTCTCCAGACTATGTCAATAATGAATAGCTATATTTCATGTATTGCCTTAGTCAGAGCACCAAGGTAGATCTTCCATACATTCTTTTTATGCATCTGTGGAACCATATCAATGCATCTAGAGAGTATGTGAAAGAGAAAGGACAGAAGATCAGAACTTGGATCCCCTTTGGAAGGTTGATCTCAGATCTTCTTACTGAGAATGGTTTGGTCACTGCTCTGTACGCTGCTGGAGTTACAGAGGAATTAGAATTTATAATGGGTAAGCCTCTGAATGCTAAAAGTCTTCAGAGACTCAAAATTGTTGATGAACTCACAATAGCTCCCAAGAAGCTGAATGTGTCAGAATTGAATAAGAGGGTTCCTGTAGATGACTTTCCTTTATTCTTTGCTGAAGAGCCCAGACATATAGTTGTTATGTATATTGATGAATGCAAGAAGGAAGGAAAACATGTTCCTGCTAATGTGATTCAGCTAGCTAGACAACCACTACCAGATGCAGAAGAAGAAGAAGAAGCACAACTACAGAGGAAAAGGACTCAGCCAGTAGTAGACTCTGCACGCTCAGAAGAAGGTCAAGATTGCTGAGAAACCAAAGAAGCTCTTGAAGAGAAAAAAATCTGAAGAAGCTGCTTCTGTACCTGCCAAGAGGATCAAAATAAAAGGTACTAAGTCTTCTGTATCTTCTGCAAATATTGTTATCAATGATTCTAATATTAAGTCTGTACCAAAACCACCTTCAACACAAACCACTTTTGTTATTGCTCCCAGTTCCATATCACCACAAAAACAAACACCTGTTCCAACTCAAACAACAACACAAACAATTCCAACACCAACAGTTTCTGTACCAAAATCTTCTCAACCTAAAATCCATATCAAACAGTTTGTTCCACGAACACAACCATCAGAACAACAACCATCAGAACAACTCCCACAACAATCTGTACAACAACAATCCTCTGAACAACCAGAGAAACAACAACAAGAATCTCAACCAGAAAAAGCCTCTGACAATCCACCATCAAATAATCCACCTTCTAAACCCATCGCACCTGTTACTTCTGAACCTACAAAAGTAACTTTTGCTCCCATTTCATCAGAACCAATAACTATTCCTTCTGATTCACCCATCTCAGAACAACCATCCAAACCATCTGAAATTCCTTCAGAACAAACCAATACTTCTGAACCTCACATCCCTGAGACAGAAGTTCTTGATGTCACACCCTTAAAAATGGTGTTTCAAGTATCTTCTACCTCCTGTACACCAACCACATCCTCTAACTCTTCAGAATCAGAAATTCACCCAGATTTTCTAATCTCTCCATCTGAAAAATACTCTGAGATAAACCAACCTGAACCTACCATACCTTCAAAAGCTTCCATTCCAGATCCTATTCCCACACCTACACCTACACCATCATCTGAGATTTTAATTCCCAATCCAAACCCAAGATCTTCTATATCTTGTGCCCAAGTATCATCTCTATTTCATAATTTGTCTTATGGTTTCAAACTAAAAGACTTTTATGACAGAGTTGAACCCTCTGACCCCATCAACCCTCTGAAACCAAAACCCACAATGATCCTTCCATCTGTGATTCTTGATTACATTAAATCTATGTCTGATGTAGGATCTTTAGCCACCATATCATGTTCTGCAAAATCTGATAAAGCTGTTATTTCAGCTCTGCCAATTGCATCTGATAACACTGTTGCATCTGATGCACCACCAAAATCTGCCTTCCATCCCTACTCTAATGAACCTTTTGATGTAGTAACCCTTCACACCAGAGCAAAACCTCATTTGCTTAATGCTTTAATCAGATCAAAAGAAAAAGCTCATGAGATACCTTTCATTCCATACTATCCCCCTCCTCTGATTTCCATCCAAAAATCACTTTTTCCACCTACTCCCCAACCTAAACCTGTAACTCTGGAAACTTTGTTACGTCCAAAGCCCAGACTTAATGTTGATCATTTATTTCAAACATTTTTGCAAGAAATACAGATGTATTTAGGTACTGTTCAGAAGAAATGCTCAGCAACAATGGATGCCAAAGAATCTGACATCATCTGGAATGGATTCATCAACAGATTCAACTCTGTAGCTTCAAATCTGAAGAACGTCTGTTCTGATGATGCAAAGCTCAGATTTGCTGAGGCTGCAAGGACTCTATTCTGGACTGTCAACAAATATGAACCTCTGCTTCTTTTAGATGCTCCTCCACCATCAACAGAATCTACTGAGAATGCATCTGATGAAAATCAATTGGCTATGACTCTGGTAGACCCTTCTTCTAATTCCAATGCTCCAGAATCTACAGAACCAATGGAAATTGACTCTGTTCAGGCTACAGAACCTCATCATACTTCTTCATCTGAGATAAAGAAAGAACATCCAGATTTTGAAGATAAGATTGCTGCTCTGGAAGCTGGACAGTCAGAGATAAAATCCTGGATGGCAAAACAGGATAAGAAGTCTGAGGATATGACAGAATGGATGTCAAAGCAAGATGAAAAGAATTAAACTATGGCTAAGTGGATGTCCAAGTAAGAGCAATCATCCTCTGACTATTTCATAACATTTGATAAGTACATTCTATAAAAGAAACTCTGAGTCTCTCAAATCATGTGTCTTTTATCAAACTCTGAATCTTAAATCTGCAAGACATTCTGACCTTCAAATGTTATAAGAATAAACAAGATCTAACTCTGAAGATTACTCAAGACAAAAGGGAAGTTTCTATTCCTTATTTGTATTTAACTCAGGGGGAGATTCATCATCTCAGGGGGAGTTATAATTCTAATATGTTCAGTTAAACAAAATTTCTGATACTTTTTGTCATCATCAAAAAGGGGGAGATTGTTAGAACACAGATGGGTTCTTAATAATATCTCTTTGTTTTGATGATAACTGTTAGGAAATTTTATATTTAAGAATTATATACTCTAAAATTTGCTTGAGAGTTTTGCTGCAGATTGAAATGAAATTAACACTCCAGAAGCAAATCTGAATGGTATACAAGAAAGTAACTGACTCTGAAGCGCCAGATGCATTCATTAGAAGATTCTGATTGCTGTTTACAGAAGATCCTGAGCGTAGTCTCCAGAAGGATCTGAAGTAAGAAGCTCCAGAAGATTCTGAAGCAGAAGCATCTGAAGCTAGTCAGAAGCATCTGAAGCTAAGAAGAATATTGTATGAAGAGTTTCTCAAAGCATAGTTTCTACAGAAGTTTCTGAAAGTACTAAAGCTGCCAAGTACGGAAGTTCTGTGTCAAATATGCTCTGATGATCAACACGCTGAAAGCACACATGCTGCAGAAGACTCTGATATAGCAAAGTTCTGAACATCATTAGAAGACTCTGACTCAATCAGATTCTGATGAACTTGCTGAAAACTGAAGAAGAAATATTCAAAGAATATATCCGTTGGAGTAAATCAAATGTCTCTTTCCTCATTTGTGCTAGACACAAGAACACAGACAAAAAGGATTTTTCTGTGCTTTCTACTTCTAGGAAAGGTCACTTGATGTGAAGACAAAAAGGCTCAGACCTTTTTGGGACACTCTTCTCAACGTTCAGCTTCCTTGGATCAGCTGCCTATAAAAGGAAGACTCCACCAAATTCTTCAGTTAGACATTTTGCTGAAAAGAAATCATAACATTCAAAGCTCTCATTCTTTCATATTCTTCTTAGAATTATTTGTACTTAAACTTAAGAGAAATATCACTGTTGTGATAAAAGCTTTTTAGAAGCATTCATACTCTTGTATTTGATTTACATTGATTGTAAAGGTTTTCCTTAAGAGGATTCAGTTGGAATCAGTAGCTCTTGAGAAGACTAAGAACAGTTGTTCTTAGGTGTTACTATTGTAATCTGTTTGATTAAATAGTGGATTAAGTCCTTGTTGAGAAAGGCAAATCACTCTAGGAAGGGTGGACTGGAGTAGTTGAGTTCAACGAACAAGGATAAAAATAATTGTGTTTTATCTCTATAATTTTAATCTTTCATACTTATTCAACCCCCCTTCTAAGTATTATCTCACCTTCACCAATGTCATGACCAACTTCATGACCTCTTTTATGACATCTGCATACTGACAGACTATTTATCTAAACTTTTAAATTGTGCAGAATCGTAAATGCTAAAAGATAAATAACACAGTAATTGTTTACCCAGTTCGGTGCAACATCACCTACATCTGGGGGCTACCAAGACAGGGAGGACATTCACTATTAGCAGAATCAATTCAAAGTCAAACAACCAGTTTGCACTTCTCACTTAATCTCTACCCAATGACACTTCAACCTAGAGACACTTTAGACCTGAGTATTCCCACTCACTCCCCCTCAATCACACCCAGTTCGGTAACAAACATTAGGTTTAACAAAGAAAACCTAATTTCCACAATTCAAAGTGCTGTCAAATTAGGTCATAGCTGCTTCATGTTATATCCAGCCTTAACTAGAATCTCGCCTGAGATAACTAAGGAGCCATAACAGGTTTCCTGAAATTTATCCTGAGATATATCAGGTATCATAACAGGAAAACAAACCCTGTACGCCTGATGTCATATGATCAATGTCATAACATTGGTCATGACATTCAGCTTCACTTAAACTTGCTTTCCAGCTTGCCCTGCTGAACACTTCTGCAAAATTTTCTTCATGACAGTAGAAACAAATGTTTTATAGTTCCCTAAAATGTATCAAGATCCTTTTTATGAACATTAATTAAATCTACACTTTGTTTCTAATAACACTCTTTGGTCTGCACATACTGATGAGGAATATCCAACAGGACCAAAACACTAATGTCAAGAGATATAATATAGCAGCCCCTACTGTACCAGACATTGATGTCATGACACTCAGTATGACATCCATGACAGCAGTTCTGTCATCAGCTCCTGCTAGCTTCTGCTGCACCAGCAGCGATGTCATGACATTGGTAATGACATCCATGACAGCAGTTCTGTCATCAGCTCCTGCTAGCTCCTTCTGCATCCATGATCGCAGTTCTGTAATCAGCTCCTGCTGCACCAGTAGCGATGCCATGAGTCATCATCTCCTGCTACACCACTACTCTTGTTGTTTCTCACACATGACAGTAGTTCTATCATGACAGCAGATGGATGTTGTGATGGATGTCACGACATTCAGCATGACATTCACATTAAAACACTCCACAACAGTTTTGTCACCACAGCAGATGGAGATGTTATAACATCCTGCTTAACATCAGTGCAGGATCATGTTTTACCAAAATTTAGCCAATCATAGAACCATGGACAATCATAGAGCCATGGAACTAACAAGTAGGTTTAGCCTACTTTGAATTATTTATCGCTTTTTATTTTATTTGTTTGTTATTGCTTGTTCTGTTTGGGTGTCTGGTGATCTGTATGGTGAGATAAGTCATATACTCGAACTTGAGTGCACTTATGATATGAGGGTGGTATAGTCTTGTTGGATTACGTAGAGTAGTCCTTACTAACCTAACTTGAGATTTCCCGCTCAGTGTTGGCCCCTTTGGAATTTCTGATGTCTTACGAGTAGTCGTATTTGGAATTACTTTTTCCGACCTGGGAGTCTGAGAAGCTGAGGACCTTATAACCCTTCAACCCATCTTGGCCTTACTAGGACATGGTGCGGTGGCTATTCAAGTGTATACTTGAATTAGTTGTTACGCGATACCACACTCAGACGAGTTTCTCTTGAGAATATTGTTAGCTGACGAGTAGTCGTTTAAGCCGATAATATCCAAAAGATGGAATTATGACTCTTTGAATATTGTTGGTCGACGAGTTTCTCTTGATGATATAACCTTAGTACATACCATTGTGGGTTGGTTCTTACCTTTGGCTCCATGCTCGTGCCGAACCTTTAAACCTATGTGCTTTGTATGATCTTGTTTGTGGGTGTTGCATCTTGCGCTCATGCATTCATGGGCATTTTTTTAGTCGGTTTTTAAGGATCTCAGAGATTTTCTTTTGCAAACATCGCAGATATTGTGATTATGGACATTGGAAGGAGAAACACTTAGAAGTATGGTTTCTGAGCTCCTGATCTCACAGATTTAAGAAAGCTAGTGTCCTTGGTAATTGATCGTTCAAGCTTTAGATCTCTTTATGAGAGACTTCTATTTGTTCTTTCTACCAATATTGAAGACGAAATTCTAAACACCCTTGTGCAATTCTATGATCCCATCTACCGATGCTTTACTTTTCCTGATTATCAACTCATGCCAACCTTGGAGGATTATGCTTATTTGTTAGGTGTACCAGTTTTTGACAAGGTTCTGTATACTGGTTTAAAGGAAGTTCTTAAGCCCCAAGATATTGTTGCAGCTACCCATTTGATAAAATCTAATATTGATGCTAATCTGATGTTTAAGGGAGGCATCAAGGGTTTGAATTCTAAGTTTTTGATTGGGAAAGCCACTTTATTTGCTGTCATTGGTCGCACATTAGCGTTTGAGGCTATATTTGCTTTGCTTATGTACAGACTAGTCTTGTTCCTAACGTTGACAACTTTGTGGATTTTAACGCTATTAGGATTTTCTTGATTGGAAACCATGTTCCAACTTTACTTGGTGACACCTATTTCTCCATCCATGGTAGGACTTCTAAGAGGAACGGTACCACCATTTGTTGTACAGCTCAGCTGTATAATTAGTTCATTTTGCATTTGCAATAGTCATCTGTTTTTAGGGAGAACAAGAATTGTTTAAGGTGGTCTCAGAGGATCATGTCCCTTACTCATGCTGACATTACTTGGTCTTCTTCTGTTTATGACAATGTCCAGATTATTGATAGTTGTAGGGAATTCTCTAATGTTCCTCTTCTTAGAACACAAGGTGGAATTAAATACAATCCGAGTTTAGCTCGCCATCAGCTTGGTTATATGTTGAAGGATAAGCCTAAAAATATTCTATTAAAGGGTTTATTTTTTCAAGGAGGGAATGACTCTCTTGATTTGAGGAGAAGAATGGCTCATGCTTGGACTAAGATTCATAGGTTGGGTAGAGGAGAGCTTGAAATACAAGTTTGCATTGCCTTGGAACCTTACACACTTTGGGTGAAGAAGAGAGCTATGGAGCTCAAAATGCCTTATCCTTTTGAGAAACCCATGACTACAGTGATCACTACGCCACTCCCTGTTTACTATGATGATCTGAAGACTCTTCAAGATGATTTGGCCAAGATGAAGAAATAGAAATAGATGTGGGAAAGTAAGT
This sequence comes from Lathyrus sativus, assembly GCA_963859935.3. Taxonomy (NCBI): domain Eukaryota; kingdom Viridiplantae; phylum Streptophyta; class Magnoliopsida; order Fabales; family Fabaceae; genus Lathyrus; species Lathyrus sativus. The sequence goes on along the minus strand of OZ012739.1, from coordinate 352,534,806 downwards.
TTCAAGCTTTTGACAAGGAGAAGACGTAGTTGCAAAAATAAATGAAGGAGAAAGATGACTTGATTGAGTTGCTTGAGCGGCACGCTGTAAAGAGACATGTAGAGGATTTATTTTCCTCTACTACTTCATCATCACATCCTCTTACTTCGGGTGCTTGAAAGGATATTGTGGATCAGCTCGTGTTAGAGAAAGCCACCATGAAGGACAACTATGAGAGAGAGATTAAAAGACTCCGAAGGAAGTATCAACTTGAATCGTCATCAGATGCTCCTTAGGACCTAGATTTTTCTTATTTGAATTTTGATATTATGTAACTTGTACTTCCAAGTGTAGCTCTTTCTAATATTCAATGAAATGAGATGTTTATTAGAATTTAAAAAAAAGTGTTATTTCTTTACGATGTTTGTAATGGCTTTATATCTTAAAGATCCTTGAAAACTGGTTGAAACATTTGCATTTTGCATTTGAATTCGCATCATTGTGCATTGTGTTTTTCTTTTTCCAGGTGTCTTATTGTTTCTTTTGGTCTTCATTTAGCCAATTGTCGCATCACTTTAACACTCGAGCTAATTTCAAGAAAAAGATGGATCAGTTGGAACAAGAGAACCGCGAGCTCCGTGAAGAGGTGACAACTCTGAAGGATAGTTTGGAAAGACTCACTGCTGCGATGGAAGCTCTGGTGGCTGCTCAGAATCAGCCACAACCGCCTCCCCCTTCTCCTGTGCAGAGAACTGTGATTTTTGAGATCGGATCAACGCCCATTTCTATGGCCCTGATTAATGCTTCTCAATATCAGATGCCTATTGGTTTCCCTTGGGGCATGCCTTTCAATTATGTTCCATAGGGATATCGACCTCCTGCTTATAAAGGTCTAAAAGTTTCTATTGTTATGGTTGTACCACCTCCTGTGGTTAATGTTGTTCCTAATGCTGAGATTTCGGCTGTTCCCACCGTCATACATGTGCCATCACCTGTAGTTCACACTACGTCTTATGCTAAAGAAGAAATTTTCCACACTGCTCTGAGCAAGAGTTTGGATGTTATTGTTCGTATGGATGATTTTCAAGATCATTTTATTGAGATGCAAAAAGGAATCAGAGCTTTAAGAGGAAAATAGTTTTTATGGAAAGAATGCTCACGAGCTTTATCTTGTTCCAAATGTGAAGATTCTTGCCAAGTTCAAGGTTCCGGATTTTGAGAAATATAAAGGGAACACTTGTCCACAAAGTCATTTGGCCATGCATGCCAGAAAGGTGTCTACCTATACTGACAACCGTCAGTTGTTGATTCATTATTTCTAAGATAGTCTTACTGGTGTTGCACTGAGGTGGTATATGGGTCTTGATAGTTCCCAAATCATGGCATTCAATGATCTTTGTGAAGCTTTTTTCCGTCAGTATAAGTATAATCTAGATATGGCATCAGACTGTGATTAAATCCGCACAATGTCTCAGAAAGAGAAAGAAACTTTTAAAGAGTACGCGCAGAGATGGCGCGTGATTATAGCTTAAATAAGCCCTCCGCTTGAAGAGAAAGAGATGACCAAAATCTTCCTGAAGACTTTGGGTCTGTTTTACTATGAAAGGGTGGTTGCGAGTGCTCCTAGTGATTTCACGAAAATGGTTAAAATGGGAATGAGATTAGAGGAAGCTGTCCGTGAGGGACGTCTGATAAAAGAAGGTAGTTATAGAAGTACGAAGAAGTTTAATGTTGGGATTCCTAAGAAAAAGGGTGGAGAAACTAATGTCATCTCTCAGGAAAGGTCTAGAGGATGCAGGGTTGTAAACAACAATGGTAGTCGTCGTCAGCAACAAGTAGTATCTGTTACGCCTGTCATCAGTGTGGCTCCTGCTACTCAAGCTACTTCAAGTTATCAACCACGTTTCCAACAGAAAACAACTCAGCAAGGTCGTGCGTAGAAGAAAGTGAAATTTGATCCCATTCCAATGACGTATACTGAATTATTTCCGGCTTTGATAATGAAGAATTTGGTTCAGTCTCGTGATCCGCCGGATGTTCCTACTGATATTCCATGGTGGTATAAGCCAGATGCTCATTGTGAATTTATTTAAGGTGCCCCTGGACATGATATTGAAAATTGTTATCCTCTGAAATATGAAGTTGCAAAGCTCGTAAAAAGTGGTATTCTGGCTTTTGAAGATACCAATCCCAATGTGCAATCAAATCCATTGCCTAATCATGGTAATGCAACTGTCAATATGGTATATAGGTGTCCTGGTACATAATCATGGTAATGCAACTGTCAATATGATGGAAAGGAGGTTCTCATTCCTTCTCTTCCCTCAGTTATGACTATTGTTGATGTAGGACACGTGACCAGAAGTGGTCGAGTATTTTCTAATGTACCCTTAAAGACGAGTGAAGATGTTGTGGGTAAGCAAACTCGGTTGAAGACTTCTGTTGAATTCGGTCAATCAAGTGACGTGACCCAAAAATCAGATAATGATGAAGTGTTGATATTGATCAAAAAGAGTAAATATAATATGGTGGATCAACCGTTGCATACGCCATCAAAAATATCTATTTTATCCCTGTTAATAAGCTATGAGGCTCATCGAGAATCTCTGCAGAAAATATTGGAACAAGCTTATGTAGACCATGATGTGACTGTTAATCAGTTTGATAGAGTTGTTGCCAATATCACTGTGTGTAGTAATCTGAGCTTTTGTGATGAAGAGTTGACCAAGCGTGTAAGAAATCATAATTTAACTCTCCATATTTCCATGAATTGCCAAGAGGACGCTCTATCCAATGTGTTGGTTGATACCGGGTCATCATTGAATGTGATGCCAAAATCTACTTTGTCCAGATTGTCTTATCAAGGTACTCCTATGAGATTCAGTGGGGTCATTGTGAAAGCCTTTGATGGCTCAAGGGAAACTGTGATTGGAAAGGTTGATCTCCCTATCAAGATAGGTCCATGCTTATTCCAAATTACTTTTCAAGTCATGTATATTTGTCCTGCTTACAGTTGCTTTTTGGGACGCCCTTGGATGCATGAAGTCGGAGGTGTCACTTCGACACTGCACCAAAAGTTGAAATTTGTCCAGAATGGTAAACTTGTTGTTGTTGGTGGACAACATGCTATATTGGTAAGCAGTTTGTCATCTTTTTCTTATATCGATGCTGACGAGGATGTTGGAACTCCGTTCCAGGCTCTTTCTGTGGTTGATAATGATGTTAAGATGAATGGGTGTCCATGTCTTCTTTGAAAGATGCACAACATGTAGTGGAGAGTGGCCAAGCTGATGGATGGGGCCGAGTCATTGAAGTTACTGAGAAAAAAGATAGAGTCGGTTTGGGTTTTACATCTGGTTAAACCCGCAAAGAGATGAAGAGTATTCATGAGGTTTTTCGAAGTGCTTGCTTCATCCATGCCAAAGATCATTCTACAACTGCATTCTTGAAGATGACTCTGAAGATTACATCTCAGTTGGTTTTGAAGATGATTCCATTCCTACTGAAGACTATGAGCTCTATTTGGAAGATCCTGGATACGGTTCTGAGATAGAAGATGCATATGTACCATTTTACTCTCCTCAACCGAAGCTTAAGGAACCTGAGTATGAAGTCAGTGCCATCATTGAGGATGATCAAAAGGAAGAAATGCCCAACTCTGTGACGCGTGGATTGATATGCCAGAATTGGATCGCTATTAACATTCCTACTGTTGTTCATGTTTCAAAGTAATTTGTTTTTGTTTCTTTCAAAAATCCTTTCACTCTTCCCAAGGTGAAAGTGAATTTGTGAGGGCTTTATTTCAAATTTTATCATCATCGGTAAAATGTTATTTTGTTTATCCCTATGTTTTCCCTTTTTGCTTTATTTCTGAAAAATGGTAACATAAAAAACCAACAAAAAAAACAAAATAGTAATGTGATAATCACTTTTATTTGCATAATATTTGCACTTTTTGTTCATATTCTAAAATCAAACATAAATCATTATGCATATTAATTGTTAAACCCATTGAAAACAACGATCATATGCCTTCTCCCAACTTTGAGTTCCCTATTTGAAGCGGAAGAGGAGGATGTTGAAGAAATTCCTGATGAAATTTCCCGATTGCTTGAGCACGAGAAAAAGATCATTTATCCTCCTGAAGAGCCAGTGGAATTGGTTAATTTGGATTCCGATGGTGATAAGAAAAAGGTCAAGATTGGGGCAATGCTTTAGTCAGAGGTTGAGAAGAGGATGGTAGAGCTTCTTAGAGAATATGTTGACGTGTTTTCTTGGTCCTATCAAGACATGCCTGATCTTGATACTGATATTGTGGAGCACCATTTGCCATTGAAGCCTAAATGTTCACCTGTGAAGCAGAAATTGAGAAGAACTCATCCTGACATGGCTGTGAAGATTAAATACGAAGTTCAGAAGCAGATTGATGATGGTTTTCTTGTGACTGCTGAGTATCCTTAATGGGTGGCCAATATTGTGCTTGTTCCAAAGAAAGACGGAAAAGTCCAAATGTGTGTTGACAATAGAGATTTGAATAAAGCAAGTCTGAAAGATGATTTTCCACTGCCACATATTGATCTGCTGGTAGATAATGTTGCTAAGTTCAATATCTTTTCATTTATGGATGGATTTTCCGATTATAATCAAATAAAGATGGCACCTGAGGATATGGAAAAAACAACATTCATTACACCCTGGGGAACATTCTGTTACAGAGTGATGCCCTTCGGTTTAAAAAATGATGGTGCAACATACCAGAGAGCTATGACCACTTTGTTTCATGATATGATGCATAAATAAATTGAGGTCTATGTGGACGATATGATTTGTAAGTCGAAGACTGAAGAAGATCATATTGAATACTTATTGAAGTTGTTTCAACGTTTGAGAAAGTTTAAGCTCCGTCTGAATCCTAATAAATGCGCTTTTGGCGTTCGTTCTAGAAAGTTGTTAGGCTTTATTGTCAGTCAAAAAGGCATTGAAGTTTATCCTGGTAAAGTTAAAGCTATTCAGGAAATGCCTGCACCCAAAACAGAAAAAACAAGTAAGATGATTCTTGGGACGTTTGAACTATATCTCCCGATTTATATCCAATATGACTGCCACGTGTGCACCGATCTTCAAGCTTCTCCATAAAGATCAAGGTTGTGTATGGAGAGAATATTGTCAGAAGGCTTTTGAAAGAATTAAAGAGTATTTGCTTGAACCTCCTAATTTATCTCCTCACATGGAAGGAAGACCTTTGATCATGTATTTGACCGTACTAGAAGATTCTATGGGTTGTGTTCTGGGTCAACAAGATGAATCTGGGAGAAAAGAATTTTCCATTTATTATTTGAGCAAGAAGTTCACCGATTGTGAGTCTCAGTACTCAATGCTTGAAAAGACATGTTGTGCTTTAACTTGGGTTGCCAAGCGCCTCCGCCAGTATATGTTGAATTGTACAACTTGGTTGATATCTAAAATGGATCCAATCAAGTATTTCTTTGAAAATCCTGCTTTAACCGGGAGAATTGCTTGTTGGCAAATGTTGTTGTCAAAATATGATATTGAGTACCGAACTCAAAAAGCGATAAAAGGACATGTTTTGGCTGATCATTTAGCACACCAGCCAATTGATGATTATCAACCTATCTGGTTTGATTTTCCTGATGAGGATGTGATGTATCTAAAGGTTAAAGATTATGAGGAACCACTACCTGAAGAAGGGCCTGAGCCTAGATCCCGTTAGGGGTTGATTTTTGATGGAGCTGTTAATGAATATGGCAATGGTATTGGAGCAATTATTGTTACCCGTCATGGCTCTCATATTCCTTTCACTGCAAGGTTGGTTTTCACTTGCACAAATAATACGACTGAGTATGAAGCATATATTATGGGCTTGGAAGAAGCTATTTATTTAAGGATCAAGATCCTTGATGTATATGGAGATTCAGCTCTGGTGATTACTCAGATTAAAGGGGTGTGGGAGACACGTCAACCTGATTTGATTCCTTATCGTGATTATGCAAGAAGGTTGTCAACTTTCTTCAATAAGTTTGAGTTTCATCATATACCAAGAGTAGAGAATCGAATGGCAGATGCTTTAGTGACTTTATCCTCCATGATTGGGGTAAATCATTGGAATGATGTGCCAAATATTGATGTGATGCGTATTGATAGACCAGCTCATGTGTTTGTAGTTGAAGAGGTTGTTGATGATAAACCTTGGCAATATGATATTAAATGTTTTCTTCAGAATCAAGAGTACCCACTTAGGGCATCCAAGAAGGATAAGAAAACTTTGAGAAGATTGGCTGGTAGTTTCTTCTTGAATGATGATGTGATGTATAAGAGAAATTATGACATAATCTTGCTTAGATCCATAGATAGACACGAAGCAGACATGTTGATGAAAGAAATTCATGAGGGATCCTTTCGTACCCATGCCAATGGACATGCAATGGCTAAGAAGATGTTAAGTGCAGGTTACTATTGGCTGATAATGGAATCTGACTACTGTAAGTATGTGAAAAAGTATCATAAATGCCAGATTTATGCTGACAAAATTCATGTGCCTCCAACTCCTTTCAATGTTACCTCTTCTTCATGGACTTTCTCCACGGGTGGGGGCATTGATATGATTAGAATGGTTGAACCTAAAGCTTCGAATGGAAACCGTTTCATATTGGTGGTTATTGACTACTTTACCAAATGGGTTGAAGCAGCATCATATGCCAATGTGACCAAGCAGGTAGTGGTCCAGTTTATAAAGAACCAAATCATTTGTCGGTATGGTATTCCGAGCAAGATTATCACTGATAATGGGTCGAATATGAATAAAAAAATGATGAAGGAATTATGCGATGAGTTTAAGATTGAGCATCATAATTCTTCTCCTTACAGACCTAAGATGAATGGGGTTGTTGAAGCTGCTAATAAGAATATTAAGAAGATCATTCGGAAGATGGTTGTTACATACAAGGATTGGCATGATATGCTCTCTTTTGCTTTGCATGGGTATCGTACATCCATCCGCACTTCAATAGGGGAAACCCCTATCTCTCTTGTTTATGGCATGGAAGCAGTGCTCCCGGTAGAGGTTGAAATCCCTTCTATGAGAGTTTTAATGGAAGTTGAATTGTATGAAGCTGAATGGTCACAGAGTAGATATGACCAGTTGAATCTGATTGAAGAGAAAAGAATGATGACCTTGGGTCATGGCCAATTGTATCAACAGAGAATGAAGAAAGCTTTTGATAAGAAGGTTCGACCTCGTGCTCAAAAAGATCTCGACTTTTACCACTGATTCTAAGGGCAAGTAGACTCCTAATTATGAAGGCCCATATGTTGTTAAGAGAGCCTTCTCTGGCGTTGCATTAATTCTTACAACTATGGATGGTGAATATTTTACCCGTCCCGTGAATGTCAATGCAATCAAGAAATACTTCCCCTAAAAATTAAAAGAACAGCTTGCTAAGTTGAAAACCCGAAAGGGAGGCTTCAGCAAAAATGAGCGTCTCAGTGGATTGAAAACCCGAAAGGGCGGTCAAGGCAAAAAAAAAAATTAGAGACAAAAAAAAATTATCTTGGTAGATTGAAAACCCGAGAGGGAAATCTAGGAAAAAGTTAGGGATTATGGAAAGTAACTGCATCTGGCCAATCTTGATCGTTTGAAGCAACATTTCATATCAAGGATTTTACTTCAATTAGTCTCAGCTGAAGTCTCAAGCGCAGTTGGAATTCAATGTTGTTAGGGAGAATAATGGTCATTGTATTTCAATGTAGCCTTTTCCATTGTACTTACCATTTTTCAAACTTTGTAATGATCTGCGGAGTTACGCCATTTACGAACTACCATTCTATCAATAAAATTTAGGCCTTTGTCCCTTTGTTTGCAATTCTTGTTTTGTTTCTGATTATAGAATTTCATTTTATTTATTTTTATGATGATTTTTGAAATAAATGTGAATAATTGATTTAAAATTTGAAAATTATTGTTATACCCCAAATTTTAACCCCTAGATCTCATCATCATTCTAGGAGCATCAACATTGTTTACCTAACCTTATCCTCTTTCAAGTTTGTCTTTGTCAAGATACAGATGAATTAAGGTTCCACACAGTCGGGAATCAGGGTTTCTATGGTTTGATCAGTCAAGGTCTTGGATTGATTCTCCATTAAGAAACTCTCCATATCATCAATGGCACTTATTGGATCAAGTATGAATCCAATTTGAGTTTGTTCCCCAAATAAAAAGAACAGTACAGTTCGAGACCCCCGATTAAGGTCTCTAATTAGAAAAGTCAATTGTAGTTTGATTTTTGATTTAAATGGAATTAGAATGGTGGAATCATGGTCCATAAAGCTTATATGACTTATTGAAGTCCCCTCAAGAAGTTTCAATGCCTCAGGGAACCCAGAATACCAACAGTCAATTCAGAGGTTTTCGATCGTTCGGTTCGTCTGACTGAAAAGTCAACCCATTGACCAACAGGGTTTTGACCCAAAATTGAAGATAATTATGTTACCAATGTAATTTCATATCTAATAATGATTTTTGGTGACCATTGGATCAAGAATTGAGAAGTAATCGAAAAGTCGGGAAATTAGGGTTTTGAAAGGGGCAAGGCCATAACTTCCTAACCACACATCCAAATGGAGTGGTTCAAAGCTTGTTAGAAAGGTCTTGAGAAGTCCTAAAAACTTTCCACAGTGACCTATGTTCAAAAAATAAGTGGATTTTGAGTTATGATCAAAGACAAGGCAAGAGGAGTTTATTTTGACAGACGCCAGTTTGGTTTTCCAATGAAGGACAAGCCCACAAATCTGTTGTTATCAGGATTCTTCTATCTCAATACTGAAGCAACAAAGAACGTGAAAAATACCCCAGCTGATGCTTGGGAGAATGTTCAGAAAAAGAATAAAACTGATCTAGGAAAAAGGAACTGTGTAGATTTTGAGTCGTTCACTCAGTGGGTCAATCTAGAGAACGAGATTTGAAGATGTCGTATCTCCCGGAAAAGAACACACAGATTGTTATCGCGTCATCATCTTCTACCATTCCCATTGAAAAAATGGAAGAATACCAAGAGTTGTTTGAAAGACCCTAACTTGAGAGAGATACTTGGGAAGGCAAGTATCATGGACTTTTCTATGAAACAACAAAAATCATAAGAGAAGTGCAAGACAAAGATGAATTGATAAGTTGGCTCGAACAACGTGTGATCAATGGGGAAGCAACAAAGGAGAATTTATTTTTCTCTAGTGTCAAACCTACCCAAAGTATTCATGAATATTCAAACATCCCACCTACTGCAGGAGCTTAGAAAGACATAGTGGACAAATTGGTGATGGAAAATGCAATACTGAAGAAATTGAAGAGGCCTCGCAATTGAAGTTCTTAATTTAGACCATAAGACCTAGTTGCCTGATGTAAAATTAGGCTTCTTGTATTATATTGTGAAAGTTGTAACTTTTTCCAACAATTAATGGAATAAGGGGATTTGACTTAATTAATCTTCTGAGTTTTGTAAAACCAGTTGCATGTTGCATTTGCATTCTCGCATTTTTTCTAACCATTCAAGGAATTCAAAAAATTTCTTTTGCAGACATTGTTATGGAACGCCGAAGCAGATTTTCATTTCTGAGTCTGAGATTGGACAATCTTAGAATTTTGGGAGGCCTTGTTAGGAATCCCGCTGCATTTATCGCCAAGTATGGAGATCTACTGCCACTACTAAACACAAGAGTTAATGAAGACATGCTGCTAGCACTCGTTGAATTCTATGATCTGGTGTATCATTTCTTCGTCTTCCTAGACTTTCAGCTGCTCCCAACTCTGGAAGAATACTCCGCCTAGTTGAAGATTCCTCTGACTTTCACAGCTCCCTATGGTAAACTAAGAAGGAAAGAGCTTTCCAAAGCACTACATCTTGAACCGACAGAGCTACCTGCTCATCTGGTCAATAGGGAAGGTTTCTCCGGAATGGAAGCAAGACCATTCATGGAAAGAGCAGAATTCCATTATGATAACAGAGACTTAGGAATCTTTGAAGAAATTCTGCCTTTCCTAATCTATGGGTTGTATCTTTTCCCTAGTTGTGATGAGTTCATCAGTGAAGAGGCCATCAGACTCTTTAGAATCAGAAATCTTGTGCCCACGTTGTTGGCTGACACCTACTTTATTATTCATGGTTGGAGGATGTATGATTTAGGGCTATTCTCATGCTGCACGGCGCTTCTCAGCAAGTGGTTTATTTCTCACTTGCCCAAAACTCAGATTCTCTAGAATCTTCCTAACAAAAATGCTTGGATTGAAAATTTAGCATCGCTCACTCATTATGATGTCAGCTGGTACGATGTCAAAAATAGTGGAGTTGCCAAGATTCAAAGCTGCGGAGACATTCCAAACATACCTCTCATAGGCCTGAAAGGAGTCATCAGCTATAGCCCGATCCTTGCTCGCCGTCAGCTAGGATATCAAAATGGGCCAGAACTAGAGTCAGACCTGCTAAGAACCCGTTTTTGTGAAAAAGGCAGTGATGAAAACTTTGAAACCCATGACCATTTAGCCTGGTATCATCCTCATATGCAAGGGATGATTGCGGAAGAGAATGTGAGCTGCCTAGCCACAAAAGCTTATGAAATATACAGTCACACTTATGAAATCTCTATAGAACTGGAATTACTCATACCCAAAGATGAGCTGAAATTCGCTTTAGTCAAAGCAAAACGTGAAAACGAGTTGATCCGTCAGAGTCAACATCAGTCCAGGCCTCAAGAGGGAGAAGGATTGTCTTGTTAGAACGATCAAGGCTTCACAATTTCCCGTTTTTTCTTTAAGATTGTAATCTTAGAAGCCTATGAATGTAATTGCTACTTTATTGTAAGAAAGGTCTTGTTTGTTAACAAGAGCCATCTGTTGTAACAAACTCTAATTTATGAATAAAAATCTGCTTTTCAAACACATTGTTACGTGTGTTGTTAATTTTGTTTGTAAACAAGATTGCTGCTTTTCCTTGAATGGTTAGTTTTGCATTTGCATTTGTGTATCATTTGCATAGTCTTTCATGGGTTCTGCAGCTCATCTGTTGTTCTTTTCCACCAGAGAGAGAGAGAGGAAGAAAGTCATACTGAGTCCCCATCACTACAATACCCGAGCCAGCGCTCAAAGAAGAATGGCTGATCAGGACCAAAGAATCGACCAAATTGACAATGATCTTGAAGGGATAAGAGGCAACGTTAGCCAGATCATGGAAGTCCTCTAGGTAATAAAAGTAAAGATGGACTCACAAACTATAGTGGTCTATGAAATCAACACAACAACGGAAAATCCTCCTCCAATAACAACTTCAGCAACTGAGCCTCTGTTTGGCATCATCAAGGATTTTCTGCCACCACTCAGTAATCCCCAACAATTTAATCTCCAGCCACAGGTTATTCCATTAACAACAGATCCTCTCTACAGTCAAGCAGGAGGTAAAGCGCAGGTCCAGCCCATCTTCAATAACCATCAACCTATGTTTGACATACCTGACAGGTCTGAAATAAAGGATGAAAAGCATGAGAAATTAAGAGTTGAAGTGGACATAATGGCCAGAAGAATGAGGGCCATAGAAGGGAACAATGTCTTTGGGTCTGATGCCAAGGACATGTGTTTGGTCTCGGGCTTGGTATTTCCTCCCAAGTTCATAATTCCCACGTTTGAGAAGTACAAAGGATCAACCTGCCCGAAGGTCCATCTGATCATGTACTGCCGACGTACGACCCCACATATTAAGAATGAAAAATTGTTAATACACTGCTTTCAAGACAGACTCAAGGGTGCCTCCGCCAAATGGTACTTAGGTTTAGATAAAGCAAAAATAAACTGCTTCCAGGACTTATCTGATGCATTCGTACAACAATACAAATACAATATGGATCTAGCACCGGATCGTCGTCAGCTTCTCAGCATGACACAAAAAAGTTCTGAATCCTTCAAGGAGTATGCGCAAAGATGGCGCGAAACTGCTACCCAAGTGGAACCTCCTTTGACTGAGAAGGAGCTGGATGATCGGTTTGTAGATACAAAAAGGCCGAAAATCTATGAAAGATTGATTAGCAGTATTACATCAAATTTTTCTAACATTGTGGCCTTAGGCGTAAAAGTGGAAGCAAGCTTAAAAAATGGTAAGGTATCAAACTTAGCTACTAGTACCGGTACAAGTACGACAAAGAGACCATCAAGCAGCTTCCACAAGAAAAAAGAAAGGGAAGTCAGCGCAGTGATACATGAAAAGAGGGTGCAGAATCCAAGAGGTATGCGACAACGATATCATCAATCACCATATATAGCGGCAGTAACACCAATGTTCCAAAATCAGTAGAGTCAGCAAAACCCTCAGCTAGGGGCACCTAATCAGCATCAGCAATACAACCACCAGCCTTATAGCAACCAACAGGCACAATAACCCAGAGTTCAAGCTCCTAGGTCAATCTACCAGAACAGGAAACCTAGAATACCCATGAGCTACACTGAGTTGTATCTAATGATGGTGGCGAGAGGACTCATTCAAACAAGGAAGCTAGGTGCTCCACCTAATCCTTTACCTCCTTATTACAATCCAAATGCATGTTGTACTTTCCACGAGAATGCTGCTGGGCATGACCTAGAAGGATGTTTTGCACTCCAACATATTGTCAGGGAGTTGATAGAAAAGAAGATACTATCATTCAAGGAAAATCACCCCAATGTAAAAGATAACCCTCTGCCAAACCATGGTGGAGTGAAGGCTATAACTGAAGAGGGTGAAGACTCTAAAATGAAGACGATCACTACAGTCTCCGAAGTTAAGACACCATTGGTAGAATTACATAAAAGACTAGCTCAGGCATGGTTGCTCAAAAGCACCCACGAAGGCTGTGAAGAATGCAGCCAAAATCCATAGGGTTGTGACCTTGTGCGAAGAGATATTAAAGTGTTAATCAATAAAGGAATGCTACAGATCAGCAGCAAAAAGAGGAAAGAGGATGTGGAAGTTATTGAACCAGTATTCAACATACCAGAAGAATCCAATAAAAGGGCAATGTTCAAAACTAACAACGACAAAATGACCCGGCCCAAAGCCGTCAGACCAGTGTTCCACAATGATCCTGCACCTAAATTTGGAAAAGATCAACCAAGGTTCGACCCAAGGAGAGGGCCATGTCCCCATCCAAGAGCCGTATCATGGAAGGGTGACTATTTTTGGTATGATATGAATGCCGGAAGAAAACAAGAGGATGTAACAAACATTGTTAGGGCATGCAAGATGACCCGCTGTGGTCGAATATATCAGCCTAGGATGAATCCTATATTCCCTCAATCAGTTGTCGTTGCTCCAAAAACTATTGTTACTGTTCCCAAAGAGGTTACTCCAAAAGAAGTGACTTCCAAAGAACCCACCGGTAAAGGAAAAGAGATCCTCAAATATGACGAAGAGGAGTTTATGAGGATAATTCGTCGAAGCGATTATCGGATGGTAGACCAATTCAACCAGACGCCGTCCAAAATCTCAATCATGTCATTATTGTTGAGTTCCCCTGCGCATCGAAAAGCTTTGATGAAGATACTCTCAGAAGCCCATGTAACGAAAGATATTACTGTGGGGCAGTTTGACTCTGTTGTTGCCAATATCATGGCTTGCAATACACTAAGCTTCGACAACAGTGACTTGGCCGCTGAAGAACGTAAGCACAACCGTGCTCTACATGTATCGGTTAAGTGTGAAGAAGACACACTCGCAAGGGTGCTTGTTCATACTAGGTCTGCACTTAACGTAATGCCTAAAAAAACCTTAGCAAAGTTGGCCTACAAAGGAGCAAAGATGAGGCCTACCTCTTTAATTGTAAAAGCTTTTGATGGATCAAGGAGAACTGTGATAGGAGAGGTTGACTTACCAATTATGGTAGGACCCCATGTCTTCGAGATCACCTTCCAAGTAATGGACATAAATCCTGCATATAGTTGTCTGTTGGGAAGACCGTGGATACATACAACGGGCGCTGTCACGTCTATATTACACTAAAAACTGAAGTTTGTCACTAATGAACAGCTGGTCATAGTACATGGAGAAGAAGATCTTATGGTAAGAAATTTGTCCTCCTTAAGATATATCGAAGCTAATGAAGATGCTCTCGAAACAGAATTCTAAGCCTTGGAAATTGCTCATGTCGTGTTGGTCAATGATTCAGCCGTTATCCGTGCTCCATCTTTTGCCTTTGTACGAAGCATGAAATCTGCAATAGAAGGAGGGCTCCCTCTAGGATGGGGAGAGGTGATAGAGGTGAATGCTCGTGCCAAGAACGACAGGAAAGGGTTGGGTTACAAACCAACTCTGGAAGACACATCTGAAGAAAGCACCCTAAAGTGAAAGACCTTGAAGGAAATATTTGTAAGCGGTGGGGTACAAGTGAATGCCATTATTGACGAAGATGAAGAAAGCGACCTCGACAGCCTAGTGATCCGAGGCGGAGCAGCTTTGTGCAATTGGGAGACATTAGAAATTCATGTCGTTTTGCCTTTAGAGTAATGCATTTTCTTGTTAGCTTTTGTTTTCTTTAAAAAATTCTTGGTCTTGCCTAGGGTCAGCTAATGATTTGTATGGGCCACTTTGCAATTTAAAAGATTAATGAATGAAGAAGTGTTTTTGTTAAAACTCTTGTGTTGTTTTCTTTGCATCATTTTCACTTTTTGTAAAAAGGAAAAATGGCAACTTTTTGAAATTTTAAAATCAACCCATCATCTGCACGATTGTTATGTGTGTGTGTGTCTGATCATTCTAAAACCTATAAAACCATGCAGAAAACCTCCATCACCCACAAAATCCAATGATCATTCGATCCCTTCTAATAGTGATCCGTTTGTTTTCTAAGCCGAAGAAGAGAGTGATGAAGATTCTGAAGCCCCTAAAGAATTGATAAAGATGACTGAGTATGAGGACGCCAATCTTCACCCCCTACAAAGAACAAATTAAGGTCATCAACTTAGGCTCCGAAAAAGAAAGAAAAGAGGTCAAAACTGGGGCATCGCTAGGGGCAGAAGTCAAAGGCGGACTGATGACGCTTCTCAAAGAGTACGCTGACGTATTCGTTTGGTCTTATCAAGACATGCCAGGGTTGGATACTAACATTGTAATGCACAAGCTCCCTTTGAAGCTTGAGTGTCCTCTGATCAAGCAGAAGCTCCGAAGATCCAGACCTGACATGGCTCTTAAAATCAGAGACGACGTCAAAAAACAAATTGAAGCAGGCTTCTTAGTAGTATCAAAGTACCCATAATGGGTGGCTAACATTGTGCTTGTCCCTAAGAAAGACGGTAAGGTTAGAATGTGTGTGGACTACGGGGATTTGAACAAAGCTAGTCCAAAGGATTACTTCCCCATGCCACTTATTGACACTTTGGTGGACAACTCAGCCAGCTTTACGGTATTCTCATTCATGAATGGATTCTCCGGCTACAACCAGATAAAAATGGACCCTGCCAACATGGAAAAAACAACCTTCATCACACCTTGTGGCACCTATTGTTATAAGGTCATGCCTTTCGGATTGAAAAACGCAAGAGCCACATATCAGCGAGCCATGGTTGCACTCTCCCATGATATGATGCATCAAGAAATTGAGGTGTATATGGATGATGTGATTGCAAAATCTCGAGATGAAGAAGATCACTTGGGTCATCTGCTAAAATTATTTGAAAGACTTCGAAAATATCAGCTAAGGCTAAATCCGACTAAATGTACATTTGGGGTTCATTCCGGTAAGTTACTCGGGTTCATCGTTAGCCAACGAGGAATCAAAGTGGATCCCGACAAAGTTAAAGCAATTCAAGAGATGTCAGCTCCTCAAAAAGAAAAATAGGTCAGAGGTTTCCTTGGACAACTAAACTACATCTCCAGATTCATCTCTAACTTGACGCCTACCTGCACGCCGATCTTTAAATTGCTACGAAAAAATCAAACGGTTGTATGGAATGAAAAATGCCAGTCAGCATTCGAGAAGATCAAGGAGTATCTCCAAGAGCCTCCTATATTGATCCCTCCAGTACCGGGAAAGCCGATATTCATGTACATGATAGTGTTGGAAGATTCAATGGGTTGTGTCCTAGGCCAAAATGATGAATCAGGAAAGAAGGAACATGCAATTTACTATTTGAGCAAGAAGTTCACTGATTGCGAGAGTCGTTACTCACCTTTAAAATAGATCTGCTGTTCTCTAGCCTGGGCGGCCAAACGTCTGAGACAATACATGATTTGCCGTACTACTCTGTTAATCTCCAAGATGGATCTAATAAAGTACATCTTTGAAAAGCTGGCTCAAACTGGAAGGTTAGCCAGATGGCATATGCTCTTGTTAGAGTATGATATTCAATATGTTGCCCAAAAATCTGTTAAAGGCAGTGTCTTGTCAGAACACCTTGTTGAGCATCCTATAGACGATTATCAACTGCTCAAATTTGAGTTCCCCGATGAAGATGTAATGTATGTTCAAATTTTGAAACCAGAACCCAGTCCTAAAGAAGGTCCTGAACCTAGATCCCGCTGGAAGATGATGTTTGATGAGGCGTCTAACAAAAACGGACATTGTGTTGGAGCTGTTCTGGAAAATCCAATTGGAGGGTATACTGCTATTACCGCCAGACTGGAAGTCGCTATTGATCTCCATATTAAGATCTTAGAAGTGATTGGCAACTCTGCCCTAGTGATATATTAACTTAAAGAAGAATGGGAGACTCAAGACGAAAAGTTGATTCTCTACAAGGATTACATTCTGGAAATGATTGAATACTTTGACAAAATTACCTTCAAACATGTTCCAAGAGCCGAGAACCATATCGCAGATGCTTTAGCCATGCTAGCATCAATGTAGAAAGTCCATGTTGTCAATGAGGCACCTTTGATTTGCATTGAAAGAAAGATTGCACCGGCGTATGTCATGATGACAAAAGAAGAATTTGACGAAAAGCCTTGGTTTCATGACATCAAAAAATTTCTTCAAAATCAAGAATATCCGATTTACGCCTCTAGAATTGACAAGAGAGCCATACAAAGATTGTCATCTAAAATTTTTATTAGCAGTGATGTTCTGTACAAGAGAAGTCATGATATGGTTCTGCTCAGATGTGTTGATGAGAAAGAGGCAGATCTACTGATGATAGAAGTGCACGAAGGAACGTTCGGCACTCATGCAGGCGGCCATGCCATGGCAAAGAAAATTTTGAGGGCTGGTTATTACTGGTTGACCCTAGAGATATACTGCATCCTTTTTGCTCGAAAATTTCACAAATGCTAAATTTATGCCGACAACATACATGTTCCTCCACATACTCTTAATGTGTTAACATCACCTTGACCATTCACAATGTGGGGCATAGACATGTTTGGGGCAATCGAGCCTAAAGCATCCAATGGCTATCGTTTTATCCTCGTCACGATCGATTACTTCACCAAGTGGGTAGAAGTGGCATCCTACGCAAATTTAACCAAACAAGTGGTTGCCTGCTTCATCAAAAGAGAGATCATCTGCCGGTACGACATTCCCGACCAAATTATCATTGACAATGGGTCTAATTTGAACAACAAGACGATGAAAGAGCTTAGTGATAGTTTCAAAATCAAACTCACAATTGTTCTCCATATAGACCAAAAATGAACAGTGTTGTTGAAGATGCAAACAAAAACATCAAGAAGATAGTACAAAAGATGGTCGTGACCTATAAGGACTGGCACGAAATGCTACCATTCGCCTTACATGGATACAAAACATTAGTACACACTTCAACAGGGGCAACCCCTTTTTCTTTGGTCTACGGGATGGATGTGGTACTACCCATCGAAGTCAAGATACCTTCGTTAAGGATCTTAATGGAAGTCGAGCTTAAAGAAGCCGAATGGATAAAAGAAAGATTTGATTCCCTGAATCTCATCGATGAAAAAAGGATGACCGTCATGTGTCATAGCAAAATGTACCAACGAAGGATGAAAAGAACTTTTGATAAAAGAGTCCACCTCAAGGAGTACAAGGAAGGAGAGCTCGTGCTCAGAAAAATTCTACCAACACAAAAGGATCTGCGCGGAAAGTGGATGCCCAACTATGATGGCCCTTTTGTCTTGAAAACTATTTTCTCTGGAGGATCTCTAGTTCTTGAAATAATGGACGGTGAACAACTTAAATACCCCATTAACTCGGATGCAATAAGGAAGTATTACTCCTAAGAAGAGGGTTTACTAAGTTGGAAACCTAGAAAGGTAGCCCCAGCAAAAAGAGCATCTCGGCAAATTGGAAGTCCGAAGGAACAATTCAGGAAAATTCAGGGGCAAAGCTTCACTCAATCATAGGTGTTTAAGCCCAAGAAAGATAATCAAAAAGATCGTTGTTCGCCATTCTCTTCAAATGCAACAAATCATGTGGACTACTAGTTAGTAGGGCCAGATCATTATTGGATTTTGTAACCCATTGTGTTTTGCCATTTTTTCAAAAAAAAAGCTTTATTTGATCCCGAGACTTTGCCATTTTTAAGGTTATCGCCTATTAATAAAATCATATTTCAGACCAATCATTGTTATGATCTTTGTTTTTCTTGTTATGTAAATTTCACTTATTCGTTAATAATGATTTTTGGAAAGAAAAGTGTTTTGGAAAATTAAATTTTTGATTTAAGAAAACTAACCTAACAAAACAAATTGAAGCTCTAAAAGGTGACATGACGGTATTAAACTTCCCCAAAAGCGGTAAAAAGTTTGACGCTATCTTCGAACAAGGTTGTGCCCAGCAGTCTCCCCACTACTAAGTCGTGACTCCTTTTCTACATGTTTACAAGAGCAATGACCAAATCACTTCTAGAAAGTTATTCCTCTCCCCTGCAAAAGATTTTTATTCGGAGTAGTGATATTAAGACTTAGTGGGATGGGTTTCCCCCCTGTGGGTTCTATTTTGTTTTCCTTCTCTCTTGCGGGTCGGTCTGCATTTGCATTTGCATCATATCATTAGCATAAGCAGTTGTTTGCATGCTTATGTTTTTTTATGGCTTTTGCCTTTGAGATCCTTTGGTCGTCACCAATCTTTTGTTCCAGCCAATTTCCACGGGCTCGCTTCGTAGTTGACCCCAATTTTGTCAAGTTGCTGGGATTAAGTATTACTGTGATAAATGCTTATATCTCTAGGGAGGCTAGTTGTAATTAGCAATATTTGATACTGCCTACTGTTATTTCACCAAGATGTTAGTTGTCACTAATACTTATCTTCGAGATCCGGTCGCCACAAACCTTTCCTAGTAAGTTCAGTAATTACTGGCATTGCTTAAACCCAATTGTTATTGGTATCCTTGATTTGGTTGTTACCAATCTTTCTAAGTCCAGTGGTTACTGGCATTGCTTAAACCCAATTTTTATTGGTATCCTTAATTTGGTTGTTACCAATCTTTCTAAGTCCAGTGGTTACTGACATTGCTTAAATCCAATTGTTATTGGTACCTTGATTTGGTTGTTACCAATCTTTGTAAGCCCAGTGGTTACTGGCATCATTTGAAAATCCAATTGTTATTGGTATCTTGATTTGGTTGTTACCAATCTTTGTAAGTCCAGTGGTTACTGGCATTGCTTAAATCTAATTGTTATTGGTACCTTGATTTGGTTGTTACCAATCTTTGTAAGCCCATTGGTTACTGGCGTCGTTTGAAAATCCAATTGTTATTGGTACCTTGATTTGGTTGTTACCAATCTTTCTAAGTCCAGTGGTTACTGGAATTGCTTAAATCCAATTGTTAATGGTACCTTGATTTGGTTGTTACCAATATTTGCAAGTCCAGTGGTTACTGGAATATCTTAAATCCAATTGTTATTGGTACCTTGATTTGGTTATTACCAATCTTTTGTAAGTCCAGTGGTTACTGGCATTGTTTAAAACCAATTTTATTGGTATAAGGTCCAGTTGTTACCAACTTCCCCAGCTGAAGTCCAGTAGTTACTGGAATTGTTTGAAATCCAATTGTCATTGGTACTTTGATTTGGTTAGCACTAATCCCCCCAATATAAGTCAAGTAGTTACTAGCATTACTCGAAATCCAATCGTTATTGGTATCATTGTTTTGGTTGTCACTGTTGCTACTGCGAAAATCGAAGGCCGACAATGACAGAAGAGTCGCCACCGTGCGTTATTTATCCCAAGAGAGGGAAAGGAAACGCTCAGAGAAAACCTGACGAAAAGAGGGATAAGATTAGTCATGGCAACCAAATCTCGGGTTCGGGAGTTGGTTACGCAAGGGGAAGGTATTAGCACCCCTCACGTCCGTCGTACTCGACGGGATCCACGCTTGTTGTCTAGTCTATGGGTGAAAAACAAACTATCTACGGATGCTAAAGCTAAAACGGGAAGAACTGAAAAGAACTGACTCGATAGAGCATCGCCGCTCTATGCCTACGTATTCCCTCGTGCAATGGGAAAGTCAGAGTCAACGTAGTTCGGGAAACTACGGGGGGGATTGCTCGCCAAGGCATCGTGCCTTGTGCCTACGTATTCTCGTCTGGTACGAGAAATCAGAGCAAAACATAGTTTAGGCTAACTACGGGTAAAACAGGATGTTCTCGATCGCATGGGGCGAGAGAAAAGGTTGACGATACTAGCGCACGCATTCTAGCAGTTAGGTGTATTGCTACTCGACCATTGGAGACTTAGGCGTTACCTGTTTGCGGTAGAACAGACGTAGTATGTAATTGGTTAAAAGGTATGGGAACCTACGGGTTCTAGAACTACGGTCTGGTCTCAATTGCGCTAGGGCAAGAGAAAAGGGAATATTAGTCGTCAGCGGGGAAGTCTCGATCGCACGGCAGCGAGAGAACAGAGAAGTTAGTTGTTAGTGTGCTCGCTAGGATATCGTATCCTATGCCTACGTACTCTCAACAGGTATGAGAGATTAGAGCAGCCATAGTTCAGCTAACTACGGAAAATGGTCTCGATCGCACGGAAGCGAGAGAAAAGGGAGTATCGATTGCACTGAGGCAAGAGGGAGGATCTCAATCGCCAGGACGCGAGAAAAAGAGAGTTTCGATCGCACAAGGGCGAGGGAAAAGAGGAAGTAGGCCTAACACGCCTAAACGGGAAGGAACTCAGGACACACACGCAAGAACCTAAAGCGTAGGAGCGAATGTGTCGCATATCACCCAAAGGGTGCTATACTAAACACTCTAGGCCATTAAGGGGAAACCCCTCAATCACCATTTCCTACGTATCTATTGCTTAAAACTCACAACCCTCGGCGGTTGATTAAAAGACTTGAATTAGAAAGATGTTACTGAACGGAGTGGTTCCGTTGACCCTTGACATTGTGCGCAAGCTCCATTCCAATCTTCTCCTCTTTTGGTCCTTGATAATGCTTTGAAGCGGGACCAATGTGACGCTAAACCATTATAGCTCGACTTATAAGGGAAGTCAAGCTTTAAGATGTTGCGTATCAATTTCCGTGCTATGGACAAGATAGAGAAACGATATTGAGGATCGTTCTCCAATTGAATCATGTCGCACGGGCCAAAAACAGTGGGATCTCGTCTTACAAGACTTCATCGATCACCAAAAGTCAAAATAAAGTTGAAAGATGAAAAGAAATGAGGAGAGAAAAAAGTGGTCTCGGATCCAACATTGTTCATCAATAATTTGACTGGTAATGAATTACGGAAATGTCGTCATCGACCCAAACGAAAAATGGGACAAAATGCCCAATAACAAAAGAGAAATGGAATTCAACTTCTAAAAAATAATATAAACTATAATATAAAATATTAATAGAAACTTCTAAGGAAATATTTATTAAATTCTAAAAGAGAAATAATAAAAACCTATATAAGAAGTAAAATATATATTAACTATAAAATAATATAACCTCTAAAAGAAATAGAATATATAAAAATTATTTGCAACAATAAAACAAAAACTATAATACATAGTATATACAGAAAAAACAACAGTATGTTTTTAAAACTATTAATAATAATAATAATTTACATAATAAAGAAAATAAAATAAAATATAAATAAACAGGGGAGGGGGTAAGATGAAACAGGGGGCGGTCTGTGCATAGACCACGGGATCCAAGCCCAAACCAACAGTCCGAAAAAAGAAAAAAAGAGTAAGCAAAAATAAAATAAAATAATAAAAAAAAAACAGTACAACACTCCTCTTCTTCCTCGCACGCTCAACCTCACCTCCTCTGAAACTAAACCCTTCCCCTCCTAACCTCCGCTCCGTTTCAAAAATCAATTTCTCCGGATCTTCGTTCTCGTATCCCTGTTCTCACTCTCAGCTTCATTATTTTCTTCGATTCCTGTTTCTTTCTCTCCATCTCGTTCTACTTCTGTTTTAGGTTAGGGATTTGGGTTGAAGAAAGTTTGAGGATGTTAACGGTGGTGAATCTGGGTTGTGGTTCTGTGAAATGGGTTTCGCGGTTTTTGCTTGTGAATTGCGGGTGGGTTTTTGAAAGAAGATGATTTACGGAAGCTTGAGAGGTTGGTTTGTGGTGTTATCTGTGTATTTTCGATTGAAGCTTGCTTTAAGGACATTAATGGAGGTTGTGAGCTTTGTTCTGCAAGAGAAGAAGATGGAGACGGGTTGTGGAAATTTCAAGAACAGTTGATGCGTTTGGTCTGGGTTTCGAAGCGTGTTATTGGATGTTGGATTTGCGGTCACGATATGGGTTTTGCGTAAGTTTTTTGGGTTGATGTTGTTGGCCGGAAACTGGGTATGAAGGTGTTAATGGAGATGATGAGTGTTGTTGATGCTTTGAATGGAGGATCCGTGCTCGAAGTCGTTTACGGTGTATGGTTGCTTTAGATAGTTGTTGAGATGTTGTTTGTGTCTGTGAGGTGATTCGAACAGGTTCTGACGAGATTGAAGGAGATTGATTTGCAGCGGTGAGTGAACTAGTTGGATTCATGTTGCGTATGCGTGCGAAAATGTTTGTCTTAGTGTAGTGTTCTTGCAAGTTGAAGAGAATTTATTATGATTGTTGGTTTGTTTGGAAATGGAGAAATGAAAATGGTTGTTCTGGGTAAGAGTTAAGAAGATGAAGGTCTGGGATTTTGGTTATGAAGGTTGTAGGTGGGTGACGGAAACAGAAGGTGATTTACGGAGGTTTCATGGTGGTTTGTGAAGTTTCTGCTATAGTTCGCGGTGGATTTGAGTAGAGGAAAAAACACAAACTCAGAAACAGTGACGATGATGGTTTCAAGAAAAGGTTGTGTGTTGTGTTTCAAACAGTTTGTTGAGAAGGATGGTAATGAAAATGGAGTTCATGAGTTTTCTGGAAAAAATTTGTAGGAAGATATGAATGTGGATGAAGATTGATGAAGGTAAGGGTGGCTGCCGTTAGGGTTGTGATTTAGGGTTTGGAGGCTGCCCCCTTGGGAGAGACAATGAATAGTAGTATAAATACTACTAGGCTGACACGTGGCAGGGCTTGACAATTGGATTAGTGGACTAATTGATGATTAATGATTAATAAAAAAAAGTTAAACTAATAAATGTTGATAATACATTGAGTAAAATCTATAATTAAACAAAAAATTGTACAAAGAAAGAAAAAAGGTGAAAAAATGTAAATAAAAAAAAAGGGGGGAGGTGGGGTTCGAACCCCCATCCTTCACTATAACACTCACAAGTTCATCCGCTGGGGCGGGGATACATCCAATAATAAAACTGCTCAAATAAGTATATATTACATATGAAATATAAAAAACAGATTTAATTAATTAAAATAAACTTACTTACACTAATTAACAAATAAACAAATGATAAAAATTAATAAACATTCTATACTAATACTATTTCTAATATAATAAATAATAATCATAATGATAATCTAACTAAATAAATAATAAAAGCAAATAATAATAATCTAATTGGTAAATAAAAACTACACTAAATTAAAAAAAAAACATAATCTTAATCTAATAATAAATAAAAAAGACATAATTCTAAAAAACTATTAAATAAAAAACCATATTATAAACACCTATTCCTATTTAAAATAAAACCTAATTAAATTAATACTAATAAAACTATTAAATAAACTAATTGAAAATAAAATCTATATTATAAAATGAAAACTATATTCTATCCAAATCTAAATAAAACTATTCTACCTATTAATAATGAAAATAAATGTTAATCCTAAAAACAAAATTAATTTCAAATAACAAAAATAAAACAAAAACTATTCTAATAATTAAATAAAGCAAAAAAAAATAATAAATAAAAATGCAAAAATGCTATGAAAAATAGGCGAGCGCCCAAATGCGCCGATAATATCAACACGGATTGAGTCATAAAAAAGAGAGCGACTTTAGCTCGATTTTGACATTGAATTTCTCGTTTGAATTAATTTGAATCGCCTGAAACGCGAGCAAAGCGGCTAAAATTCTGATAAATTCAATCCGACTGACAATACGAGCAAAATGTGACCTACATGATATGTAGATAAAAACGAAGCAAAAGCCAGTCAAAGCTAGAAAACAGGTGGGCAAAATATTATATGACTTATTGAAGTACCCTCAAGAAGTTTCAAGGCTTCAGGGAACACAGAATACCAACAGTCGATTCAGAGGTTTTCGATCATTCGGTTCGTCTGACTGAAAAGTCAACCCATTAACCAATAGGGTTTTGACCCAAAATTGAAGATAATTATGTTCCTAATGTTATTTCATATCTAATCATGAAGTTTTGTGACCATTGGATCAAGAATTGAGAAGTAATCAAAAAGTCGGGAAATTAGGGTTTTGAAAGGGGCAAGGCCATAACTTCCTAACCATACATCCAAACGGAGTGGTTCAAAGCTTGTTGGAAAGGTCTTGAGAAGTCTTAAAAACATTCCACAGTGACCTATATTCAAAAAATGAGTGGATTTTGAGTTATGATCAAAGACAAGGCAAGAGGGGGAAAACACAGAGAAATTTCATATTTTTGGCACTTTTAAGTCAATTTTTGAGCCAACTTCAAGGGGATTTGTGACCTAGTTCCACTTAAAATTTGAATTTGTGTAAAACACTAAAGTTGTAGATAAATTTTAGGGCTTTCCAAAAAGTACAAGAACTCCTCCATAGCCTTTGTGAGCTAAGTGTTTCGAAGGAGGGAAGTTGGGGTCCAAAAGCTTGAAATGCAAAGTCTCAACTTGTAATGACTGATCAGTGCATTTTAATGCACCTTCCTCTATGTTTAGACTTAGGCATTTCTACAGTTTAGTTTGTTTGATTTCCTATTTTATAATGTTTTTACAATTTATTTTATTCTAAGCTTTATTTAATTTTCGTTTGTTATTTTTCAGCATTAGCAGCTTTTAGTAAAAAAATTCATAACTAGAGCTACACGAATCGGATCGAGGCGTTCTACCAGTCGTTGAAAAGCTATGAAAAAGATCTACAACTTTTATGTTGCACAAAGGAGCTGATTCGGATTGCTTGAGTCTCAAATAATTCGTTGAAGTTTCTGACTTGTGATAATGTAGTTTTCCTTGCGGGCCTAGTTTAGGTTTTTGGCCCAGTTATTTTCTATTTAAAATTACTGCTGTGATGCAAAACATTCACCCAGTTTATTTTCTGAATTTCCTTTTGTTTTATTGTTTTCATGGCGAACTAATCCTAAGGGAAAATCCGTCGGTTTCGAAATCGTAATTCTTTGAGGTTTATTCAATTTAAACTGTGCATTATTTCTTTTAATCTCGTTCCAAACTATCTTATAATTTTGTTTGCTTAATTTTTTATTATAAGATAAATTGGATTTAAATTGGTCGATCAATATTCCTTAACTCAATCGCGGATTAACTTAGCTTTTTCGTTAATTTGCGCAATCTTTAACCGTCTGCTTAATTCAGTAATTAGGAATAGAAGTCGTGCGGTATTGTCGATGCCTTTTTGTCAATATTGCAATCGAATAGGGATTGAACCCTTTTGATAATATTAAATTGTAATAATCGATGATAAGTTGGGAGTCGAACCGGAGGATTTACCTATTTTTAATCACTTATTTCAAAACCAATTATTTCTGCCTTTTTCTTTATTAATCGAATTTCTAATCAAACAACCCCCCAATTCGTCTCAATTGGCTACTTTAAATAAGAATCCTTGTGAATCGACATCCGAGTTACCGTCGCTTTACTACGTTTTTCAAACCGCTCGGTTTTGATCCGCACGCGACCGCTAATCAAATTGGCGCCGTTGTCGGGGATCCTTATCGATTTAGCCAATAGTCTAGTTTTAGGTTTTGTTTGTTTTAATTTTCTGCTTTTTGAGTTTTTTCTTGCGTTTTCGCGTCCGGCCGCCCGTTTCTCTTCCGGTCGAGCCAAAAGACCCGGTTTTGGGCAAATCGCCTCCTTTTCAAGATCTGTTTCGTGCACTTGAAGCAGAAAAATCATGCGATCAAAAGTCCCTTACTACGGATTATGTGTGACGCATCTAACTATGCAGTTGGAATCTCCCTTTTGAAATCTCCAGTTAGGTGACCCATCATACAGCCTCCTAATTGGAATCTCCCTTTTGAGATTATGTGTGACGCATCTAACTATGCAGTTGGAGCGATCCTTGCACAAAGAGTGGACAAGGCTGCCCATGTTATTTACTATGCTTATAGGACGTTGGATCCTGCACAAGCTAATTACACCACCACCGAAAAGGAACTTTTAGCGATTCTTTTTGCTCTTGACAAATTTAGACAATACTTGTTAGGTTCCAAGATTGTTGTTTTTACTGACCATGCAGCTTTGAAGTATCTCTTGAAGAAACCCGAAGAAAAACCAAGATTAATTCGGTGGATGTTGTTGCTCCAAGAGTTTAATGTGGAGATTAAGGACAAGAGTGGCGCCGGGAACCTAGTAGCTGACCACTTGAGCAGAATAAAGCAAGACGCAGATCCTTCTCCCATTCAGGATGACTTTCCTGATGACCAGTTGCTATTCTTAGAAGGAGTTACTCCTTGGTTTGCTGATATTGTTAATTATCTTGTTGCTAGTGTTTTTCCTGCAGGTGCATCTAAGGCACAATGTCACAAACTCAAGAGTGATGCCAAATATTATGTGTGGGATGATTCTTATCTTTGGAAATTTTGTAGTGATCAGGTTATTAGGAGGTGTGTCCCCGACTATGAGATTGACTCAATTTTGAATTTTTCTCATGCCACTCAAGTAGGAGGACACTTTGGCCCGCAACATACTCCAAGAAAAGTCCTCGACTCAGGTTTCTATTGGTCAACCATTTTTAAGGATGCTTATGAGACTTACTGCACTTGTAAAGAGTGCCAGATAGTATGTACGACCATCACTCGTAAGAATGAAATGCCTCAGCAATCTATGCTTTTTTGTGAGGTGTTTGATGTATGGGGAATTGACTTCATGAGTCCCTTCCCGATATCATTTGGTTTTTTCTATATTTTACTTGTTGTCGATTATATTTCAAAGTGGGTAGAACCTATCCCCACTAGGACCAACGATTCTAAAGTTGTTGCAGATTTTGTTAAGTCTAATATCTTTTGTAGGTTCGGAATTCCACGAGCTATCATAAGTGACTAAGGCACGCATTTCTGTAACCGCACCATGGAAGCTTTGCTTCAGAAGTATGGAGTTGCACATAGAGTCTCTATTGCATATCACCCACAAACCAATGGGAAACCCGAGGTCTCTAACAGGGAAATCAAACAGATTCTAGAGAAGATGGTGCAACCGAACAGGAAGGATTGGAGTCGTCGTCTAGAAGACACATTATGGGCTCAAAGAACAGCTTTCAAGACACCAATAGGGATGTCTCCCTATCGACTTGTTTTTGGTAAGGCATATCATCTTCCTGTTGAGATAGAACATCGTGCTTATTGGGCTGTAAAAAGTTGTAATATGGAGATGCAACAAGCAGGTAGTGAAAGGAAACTCCAATTACGACAGCTTGAAGAGCTTAGGCTAGAAGCTTATGAAAGCTCTAGAATCTATAAAGAGAAAACCAAACACTTCCACGATAAAATGATTTTTAGGAAGGAATTCTCTGTGGGCCAACAGGTTTTACTATTTAACTCCCGCCTTAAGCTTATGGCTGGGAAACTTCGATCCAAATGGATTGGCCCCTTTATTGTTACTAATGTCTTTCCCCATGGTGCAGTAGAAATTAAAAGTGCAGGTACTGACAAAGTTTTTAAGGTTAATGGACAGCGGCTGAAGCTATTCCATGAGAGTTCGGTACCCGAAGGTGTTACCATAGAAGAGTGTTCTTTGGAAGCACCCAACTACACTGCAACATAATCAGGGAGCACCCTTTCCTTTCTCTCACTCTTGCTCTTTAATTGAGTCCCTTTCATTGAGGGCAATGTCTGTTTTAAGTGTGGGAGAGGGAACCTTTTGTTTCGTTTATTTTTTTTTCTTAGTTCTTTTATTTCCGTTACTTTCCTTTAAAAAAAATAAGTCATTTACTTAGAAAAACACAATGCATTTTTTTTTGAAATTTTTGGGCTGTAGATCAATTGGAGATCAGATTGTAGAGACTTGGGAAAAATTCATAAGATCGGTATTGTTTTAACACCTTAATTCTCCGAAATATGGAAATCGATTTAGATACTTGTTATGGCTTAGTCTTGAGTTCTCGTCCTTTAATAGCTCTTAAGTAGTTTATCTAGCAGTCAGCACCATTTAGAAATCACATGCTAAGTAATTGAGCTGATGCAAATAAGTGAATGATCCCGTGCTTAATTAGAAGGAAAAAAAAAGAAGAAGAAAAAAAGACAAAAAGAAAAAGACAAAAAGTGAAGAAAAAAAAAAGAAGAAAAAAAAAAAGAAAAGACAAAGAAAAATATCTAATTATGAATTGTTGAGAAAAAATATGGATCATTGTCACTAACAAGCTTAGTTATCATGTGTGTGAATAGATAAAGGGCTTAATGTGATTGCACTAGAATGAAAGAGAGCAAAAAGGAGGATGAGTAAGTTAGACTTAGGCATAACGACATGATTTGGATTGGTTTGTATAGGAGGGAGTCTTATGACCGCAAAATTGCGGATTTGTGTTCTTAAGATATCCTTAGTATGCAAAAGTAGTACCTATCAATGCAATATTGACCAAAGAGGAGTTCACAACCTAGATTGAGTATCTGAATGTTTTTGTGTTTCATGAGTTTTGACAATACTTTGCTCGGAGTGCAAAGGTTCAAGTGTGGGGGAATTTGATCATTGCATTTTAATGCACCTTCCTCTATGTTTAGACTTAGGCATTTCTAAAGTTTAGTTTGTTTAATTTCCTATTTTATAATGTTTTTACAATTTATTTTATTTTAAGCTTTATTTAATTTTCGTTTGTTATTTTTTAGCATTAGCAGCTTTTAGTAAAAAAATTCATCACTGGATCTACAGGAATCGGATCGAGGCGTTCTACCAGTCGTTGGAAAGCTATGAAAAAGATCTACAACTTTCATGTTGTACAAAGGAGCTGATTCGGATAGGTTGAGTCTCGAATAATTCGTTGAAGTTTCTGACTTGTGATAATGTAGTTTTTCTTGCGGGCCTAGTTTGGGTTTCTGGCCCAGTTATTTTCTATTTAAGGTTGCTGCTGTGATGCAAAACATTCACCCAGTTTATTTTCCGAATTTTCTTTTGTTTTATTGTTTTCATGGCGAATTAATCCTAAGGGAAAATCCGCCGGGTTCGAACCCGTAATTCTTTGAGGTTTATTCAATTTAAACTGTGCATTATTTCTTTTAATCTCGTTCCAAATTATCTTATAAATTCATTTGCTTAATTCGTTATTATAAGATAAATTGGATTTAATTTGGTCGATCAATATTCCTTAACTCAATCGCGGATTAACTTAGCTTTTTCGTTAATTTGTGCAATCTTTAACCGTCTGCTTAATTCGGTAATTAGGAATAGAAGTCGTGCGGTATTATCAACGCTTGTTCGTCAATATTGCAATCGAATAGGGATTGAACCCTTTTGAAAATATTAAATTGTTATAACTGATGATAAGTTAGGAGCCGAACCGGTGGATTTACCTGTTTTTAATCACTTATTTCAAAACCAATTATTTCTACCTTTTTCTTTATTAATCGAATTTCTAATCAAACAACCCCCCAATTCGTCTCAATTGGCTACTTTAAATAAGAATCCTTGTGAATCGACATCTGAGTTACCGTCGCTTTACTACGTTTTTCAAACCGCTCGGTTTTGATCCGCGCGCGACTGCCGTTCAAATTGGCGCCGTTGCCGGGGATCCTTATCGATTTAGCCAATAGTCTAGTTTTAGGTTTTGTTTGTTTTAATTTTCTGATTTTTTGAGTTTTTTCCTGCGTTTTCGTGTCCGGCAGGCCGTTTCTCGTCCGACCGAGCTAAAAAACTCGGTTTTGGGAAAATTGCCTCCTTTTCAAGATCTGTTTCGTGCACTTGAAGCAGAAAAATCATGCGATCAAAAGTCCCTTACTACAAAGTAATTATGGGAGTTTGCCATCTGAATCGCCAAAAAACCCTTTTTACTATTTTTAATTAATTTTTTTACTGTTTTCATCGTCTCGAAAAAATCCAAAAAAAATTCCAAAATTCTCATTTGACCTAATTAGATTAAATTTTGTGTTTTTCAGATTTTTTCGATTCTATTTTAACCCTCTTCTTTCTTTGATTTTGATTCTGACCTACAGGGACATTGTGGGAATTATTGGAA
Source organism: Lathyrus sativus (assembly GCA_963859935.3). Taxonomy (NCBI): domain Eukaryota; kingdom Viridiplantae; phylum Streptophyta; class Magnoliopsida; order Fabales; family Fabaceae; genus Lathyrus; species Lathyrus sativus. The sequence goes on along the minus strand of OZ012739.1, from coordinate 352,504,162 downwards.
TTGTTGCTGCATTGACAATCCTGGCCACAAGAGCTTCCTGTCCAGACCTAGCTGATTGCGATCCTAAGATTGAGAGAACCTTGCACGCACGCCTTCGAGATAATCAGTCCGGCCCTAGTTCATCATCTCTTGTCGTTCTTGATTATGATCCTTTGTCCACCATGGCTGAACAACAGACACTAAGGGAGCTTTCTGTCCCCGATGTTAACTATAATGGATTGTGTATTGAATATGCTAACCTTGCTGCTCCCTTTGAGTTAAAATCTGGACTAATACATTTGTTGCCTAGATTTAACGGTCTTGCAGGTGAGGATCCACACAAGCATCTCAAGGAATTCCAGATTGTTGTTCCACCCCACTCAGGCCTGAAGGAATTACGGAAGACCACATCAAGCTGAGAGTCTTCCCCTTTTCTCTACAAGGTGCAGCCAAGGATTGGTTATATTATCTCGAGTCGAATTCTGTTGCTACTTGGAATGATCTGAAGAAGGTATTCTTAGAAAGGTATTTCCCTGCATCCCGAGCAGCCTCGATACGAAAAGACATTTGTGGTATTAGACAACGAGATAATGAATCGTTGGTTGAATATTGGGGAAGATTCAAACAATTGGTTGCGAGTTACCCACAACACCAGATCACCGAGCAATTATTGATTCAGTATTTCTATGAAGGCTTAAAACCAATGGATAGAAATATGCTAGATGCTGCTAGTGGTGGTGCACTTGTCGATAAAACTCCAGTCGCTGCCAAAGCTCTGATCGAGAATATGTCGCTTAACTCCCAACGGTTCACAATGAGAGAAAATTCTATTCCGATGAAGGGTGTGAATGAGATTCATGTATCTTCTCATGTTGCCCATTCTGACAAAGCCTTCGAAAATAAGATGAGCGAGCTGAAGGAGTTAGTGCAACAGTTGATAGTGGTAGATAAAGCCCAAGCAGCCTATCAAGCCCAAACAGTAACAGCAAGATTGTGTGGTATTTGTACTTCTCCTGATCATCCTTCAGACACGTGTCCCATTCTTAAAGATGAAATTCCTACTGAAGTACCTCAAGCATATACAGCAGCCCTGTACCATCAAGGTAACAACCAGAACCGGTACAATATTCCTGATATGTCCACTAATAAATACCATCCAAGCTGGAGGAACCATCCCAACCTCCAATATGGAAACCAGCCCTCCAACCAAAAACATTACCCCAGCCAGCAACAATTGGCGCTACCCTTGCCATCACCACAGAACCCTCCACAAGCTGCAACCACTGCTGCCCCAGCTTCCGGTCCTTCATTAGATGATATTGTTAAGAAATTGGCCACCAATACCCTCCAATTCCAACAACGGACAGAATCCTCCATACAAGCCTTGCAAACACAAATAGGACAACTTGCTACCTCGGTTAATGGCATCCAACAAGCACTAGGATCTAACCAACTGCCCTCTCAAACCGTGGCAAATCCTAATGCTAATGTGAGTGCAATAAGCTTGCGATCTGGTAAAGTTACAGATTCTGCCCCGAAAAAAATTGATGATGATTCTAATTCTGGCCCGAAATTTATTGAGGAAATTGCTGAGCCTTCTGTTACTATTGCGGCTGAACCTTCTGCTGTTGCGGAAAAACAGTATGTACCTCGCATACTGTACCCTCACCGAGTGCAAAAAAATAAGAACGTCCTTGAAGAAGACAAAGAGAGAGAGAGAGAGATTTTGGATGTGTTTAAAAAAGTGGCGGTAAACATCCCGCTTCTTGATGTTGTCGCTTCCGCGAAAATAAGGTGTCGGCAAAACAGAAGAGTCGCCACCTTTCGTTATTTATCCCTCAGAACAGGAAAGGAAACGATCGGAAAAACCTGACGAAAAGGTATAAGACAAGGTCATCGCAACCATTGTCTGGGTTCGGGATTCGGTTACGCAAGGGGAAGGTATTAGCACCCTTCACGTCCATCGTACTCGATGGGATCCACGCTTGTTGTGTTTACCTGACGGGTTGGTTTATCTGTCTACCTATCAAGGCTGGTCTGAAAAGAAAAGAAAAATGACTCGGCAAAGCGTCGCGCTTTATGCCTACGTATTCTCATCAGAGAATGAGAAATCAGAGTCAACGTAGTTCGACTAACTACGAGTTACGGGGAAGGTGGCTCGCCAATACATCAGTATTGTGCCTACGTACTCTCAACAGATATGAGAGATCAAAGCTTACGTAGTTCAGGATAATACGGATTACGGGGATTCAGATTCATCTATTTTATCGAGTAGGGTTAACAAACAATTCCAGCAGTTTGGTGTATGCAGCTCGACCTTTGGAGACTCAGGCGTTACCGTTTGCGGTAGAACTGAGAGTTAACGACACTCTTTTCTTCAGAAAAGCTTCCTTGGAATTATGGGCCCACGGGGTAAAAAGTTTGAAGTTTGTTTTCTGTCTTTTACGGAAGAACTGTTTTTTTAGTTGTCTGTAGTTTGTACAGCACTAGAGACTATGACCTAGGAACGAATGCGTCGCATATTGTCCAAAGGACGTATGCTAAACATTCTAGACGATTGAGAGGAGGCCGCTCAATTATCATTACCCAAGTAGCTTAAGGCTCGTAACGCGCTTATACTAACTTGCCTTTATTACGTTTTTTACTGTTGTTTCAAGATGAGAAGAGAGAGGGACAACTACGGGGAGACTATCAAGTCCTAACAGTTGTCATGCCAAGGATTCATCCTATGGTTGAGGTTTGAACCAGGGAACTCCTAGAATTTATCATGCATAGGTTTCAACCTAAAGTTTTAATCATCACTTCCTTATCAAAGGAAGTGAGATTCCTAGGGGATCATGTCAATGAGATTCAGAAACAGACAAAGCATCAGCTAGACAGTAAACAGTAAACGACTATAAAATGCATGCAATGCAAGTGAGGGAGGAAATGTGTGTGGGGCATCAGCCTCCACAAGCTCGTCTCAACCTCAAGCCAGATATGAATAACTGCAATCATACAGGAAAAATAAAATGCCATCAAGCAAATCACAAACCACATAGGCAAGGGAGCAGGGCTCTACCGAATACCCGCAAGCAAAGCCATACAGTAGAAATACAAGCAGAGGGAGCAACTCAAGCTCTAATGCAATCATGCTCCTAGCTTAAAATAATCTAAACATGAACTTATTCAAATGCATCAAGCAAATCAAACAAGTCACATCAATACAGTTGCACAGAAAGAAAACAGACAGGAAAGAAAGCAGATCAACAACTTCCACAGCTTCACAGCAAAGCAGTCCTCTGACAGCAGTTCAGTCCTCAGTTTGTAATTGTTCTTCAAGTCTATCCTCTTCACGAGAATGAAAGGTACTCCATATTCAAGCTTCAATCTTCATGGTAGACTCCACCTTCAGGCTTTCATCCTCAATAGCAAGTATCAACTTGCTTCTTCAAGCTTTCAATGCATCAAACACAAGTATCAACTTGTTCTTCATCTTCTTCAAGCTTCAGCTTCAATGGCAATCTTCAAACAAAGGGGAAGTGAAACCTCTAGCATCTTCAATATTCTATCAAGGAACTCCATCCTCTAGAAAGGGAGAAAGATTCATCTAACAAGAGCAAAGTGGGATAGGGAGAAGCAAGGTGAAGACCAAAGGTCACCACTAAGCACTCCACCATCAAAGAAAGGAACCCTCAAAGGTTCTACCAACTTGTGAAGAGCCACACATCCTACCAAAGGAGGGATGAGGCCTTCACAAGGGGACCTTACATCATAGGGAGGAATGGAAGTGATCAACATCTTCCATGTTTCATGAAGGAAGAAAATCTATTCTAAGGGATTTCCCTAAAAACCCTAATCCTTAACCCTAAACAAACTACACCAAAGGGAGAGAAATCTTCAAGTCCAAGCTCCACCATGCATTCCACAGCAGCCCACATAAGTCTTCATCATCATCCAAAAGCAAGAGAAGCAAAACCCTAGTCTAAGGGAACTAATGAAGTCATTCTAGTTGAGTTAGCAAGTTAGGATCACCTAAAATCTAGTACTAAAGTTAATTCCAACTAAAATACTAAAATCAATTATAAAATCCTACAAAAATAACTATGGGAACCTATGTCAATCATGACTCTACCATGTTAATTCCAGTGATCAAATCCTCAAATAAGACCTAGAAATAAATTCTACACTACAAGGTACTAAACTTAAACCCTAAAAGGGAGCACCTAAGGTTTCAACCTAAAAAAAAAACTAATTTCATCACAAAAATGTGAGAAAAATACTATGGGAGCATACATGTCTAAGCTAATCACAAACAAAATCTCAAGTAAAAAATCATCACCAAATGACCAAACTAAATTCATCAAACAGAGGTATCAACCATGGTAATTTTATTATCAAATAAAATGTAAAAAAATGCACATAAAATAAAAATGCATGATTTTCCTAATATTTTTATTCCATAAAATTCTAGATTCAATCATGAATCAGGGGGGGGGGGAACCTGGGATTAATTGACCTATTTTTCTATTTTTTATGAATTATTATCAAACTAATATGAAATGAAGAAAATAAAGAAAAACAATTGAAAATAACAAAACTTGTGTGCCAAATAGCAATTAAAATCAATTGAAATCCTTGGGTTGGGCCAGAGGGGTGTGTCAATAGCATTCAAATCCTTAAGCCCAATGCTTCCAATTAATGAAACGGTGCGTATCAAAGGGGTCAAAGTTAGAGTTTTCAAACTCAATCGTGGTCGTGCGTTGGGGTTACTTGGTCAAGCCTGAGATAAGATCCAACGCTTACAGTTCATCTTCCCCATTTAAATGTTCAGATTGGAGGGAAACCAGACGGTGGCCTGAGCAGTGGCGCCACCGTCTTCTCCGATGAAGACAAATACACAGGTCATCAAACAACACATAATTATACATCAATCAACTCAGATTTCAATGTTGATCACGAATCTACCACTAGAATCATCTAGTTCCTTCTCTAACTCAAAACACGATAGCATCTTCAGAAAAGTGTCAAAATCTTGAACTCACCATTCTCCAAATTAAAGGCATCAATCCAATCCTCATCTCATGGTGATCAATTTCCCCTATCTAATCTTGATTATCTATCCAAGAACTGCAAGAATTCAGCCTCAACAGAAATTGGTCCACATCCTAGTTTGTCTCTAATCATGCAATTAACCATCTTAAATCCAACTACTCATCACAGGGATCCTAACCACCTATACGTTTCTATCTATCTCCTCCTAAATTATGCATAAGGATAAAAGTTACCAACCTGAGTTCAGAGGTGTAACAGAAGAGGTTTTTGATCACTTCAACCTTCAAGATGATGCAGATACACTCCAAAACTCCTTCTAAAGCCAATGCAACCTTCAATTTGCCTTGATTCTTCCTTGAACTCAGAAATCGATTTCCTCTTGCGAATCTGAAATTTCACATCCACTTTCTGCTTCCAGCTTCAAACTCTTCCAAAAAAATGGCTGAACACACTCAACACCTTATACAAAACTCATTAGAATCATCCAGAACCTTCTCAAAGCTTCAGAATGAGAAATTGGATTTTCAAATTCTCACCAAAATCTCTTCCACACCAGTCACGATATGCACTCTGTTCTGGCTTCAAAATGCTTGCTTTGCACTCCTCATGAGATATTGAATCTGAATGGAGGTGATTCACTCCTTGTTTCCATCCAATGGCTCATGTTTGATATGTTACTTCATCATGAAGAAACAAATAAAAAGGGCATGATATTGAACTCCAATCAAAAATATAACATTGCCAATGTTTCCAAAATGCATTTTACATTCAAAAAATGATATTATTTTGCTTCATTTGCACACATATCATTAATTTTGAATTTTTGACCTTTAATTCTCTTTAATTCTTCCTTTTTCATAATTTCTTGAACCAAGTCTCTCGTTGAGACATTTCAATGCCTCCTTAATACATGGTCAAGGTTAAAACCCCATTTTGAGAAACTTTCAAGTTGAACAAAATTTCATTTGAGATGTCTAAGTTGGTGAAAATGACCCATAACAAAAAATGACCCATAATCAAAACTTCCCAAAATACCCTTGACTTGTCAAAGCCATAACTTGAGTTCTACAAATCCTATCATGGACTTCTAGTACTCTCTAGAAAGGTAAGAGAATAAGGAACAACATTCATGTTGACCAAAAGTTCATAGGAATCATCCTTATTAGGAAAAAGTGTCATGCAAGTTGGGTAACTTTCAAGCTCCAAATTCACATGCCTCAGATGACCTGTAATTTGTCTGGCTCATAACTTGAGTTCTATAAACCCTATCAAGGACTTCTAGTACTAAAATTAAAGCTAAGATCATGCCCTACAACAATAATGTTGGGGTCAAGATGATATGACAATCACATCTTGGGCTAAATTGCCTTGAAGTCAGGGGTCAAACTAGGGGATTTTACACTGTCAAGTCTTAGAAACCCTAGCTTGAAACTTCTCAAACTCTTCAATCATGATGATTTGACCTTGGAATCATCCTTATAACATCTCAATGTATCAATCCATGATCACATGGAGCTTGAATTAAGTCTCAACCTCCTTCAAATCATCAGTTGACTTAGGGTTGACCCAGTCAAACCCTAATTGCACCACTCATGGTTGAATTTTCTTAATCTTGCACAATGACCTATCTAGGCTTCAAAGTGATCTTCAACACTTCTCATGAGCTTTCTCAAGACCTCAAGTCCAACTTCATGGCTTCAGAATCATCTGATGGCTTTCCACAACTTTCAAGTTAGGAGACACACATACTTGGTTTCAATCACTCTCTCTGAGGATCTTTTAACTTCTCTGACAAGGATATCAACCCTTGAACATCTGAATAACCTTCTTAGATAGCCTCATAGTCTTGTGTAGCTCTTAATTGGTAATCATACATCTTGATCTCCTCCATACATGTCAATGAAATGCAAATGATAATGCTAATGTGAATGAAATGAAACATAAGCTAGGTAAAAAATGTTGGGCAAATTTTGGGGTGCAACAGATGTGATCAAGCAGATCCCAAAATATGCGAAGTTTCTTAAGGATTTATGTACTCACAAAAGGATATTGAAAGGGAATGAGAGGGTGAATAGGGGAAGGAATATTTCTGCCTTCATCCAATCAAATGATGCCGCTGAAAAAAATGTTTCAGCCCTTTTCCAGCAGCCCATGCCATAAAAATGCAAGGATCCTGGAACTTTTGCTATCCCTTGTACCATTGGGAACAGTAAATCCAAAAATTGCATGCTTGACTTAGGAGCTAGTATTAATGTTATGCCTACTTCTGTTTATAATAATCTTGATCTTGGTCCATTGCAGCATACAGGTTTAATCATTCAGCTGGCAAATAGAAGCAATACCCGCCCCGTCGGAGTTGTGGAAGATGTCCTCGTGCAAGTAAATGACTTGATTTTCCCTGATGATTTTTATATTCTTGACATGGAGGGAGAAACAAAGTCAAACAAGGAACCCATCATTCTCGGCAGACCGTTTATGAAAACGGAAAAGACGAAAATCGATGTTGATGATGGCACGATGTCCATGGAGTTTGGTAATATTGTTGCAAATTTTAACATCTTTGATGCAATGAGACATCCCATGGAAGAGCATTAAGTGTTTCAAATTGAGTTACTGTCTGACTTAATAGACGATACACTCCCCAAGTTTTTATCTGATTTTCCGTCTTTATTGGACTATGATGATACTTTCTCCTGTGATGTATGCATTGACACTAATGTTTTCTCTACTTGTGCCGAGATAAATGTTGCATTGCAGGCTGACACTTTGCAGGTGGATACAATTCCCGACGAAGTAATTTGTGCGATTGAAGCTCTGGACGTCCCTGCTCCCCCGGCCGTCCCATCCATTGAGCAGCCCCCTTCTCTAGAACTCAAACCTCTCCCAGAAAGTCTCAAATATTCCTACTTGGACATAAATGAGAAGCTCCCTATTATTATCTCAGCTAACCTTGATTTCGATCAAGAAATTAGGCTTTTGCAGGTTTTAATGAGGCACAAAAAGGCAATAGGGTGGACCTTGGCGGACATTCCAGGTATTAGCCCTGCTAGGTGCATGCATCGGATTCTACTTGAAGAATGAGCTAAGGTAGTAAGGCAGCCCCAAAGGAAGCTTAATCCTTTAATTCTTGATGTGGTGAAGAAAGAGGTAACCAAGCTATTACAAGCAGGTATCATATACCCTATCTATGACAGTAACTGGGTGAGCCCAATGCAGGTTGTACCAAAGAAATCTGGACTTACTGTGATAAAAAATGAGAAGAATGAACTTGTTAGAGTTCAGAATAGCTGGCGAGTTTGTATTGACTATAGGATATTGAACCAGGCGACTAGAAAGGATCACTTTACTTTGCCATTCATTGATCAGATGCTCGAACGACTCACAGGTAAATCACATTACTATTTTCTTGATGGTTTTTCAGGTTACTTTCAAATTCATATTGCACCTGAAGACCAAGAAAAGACTACTTTCACGTGCCCTTTTGGTACATTTTCCTACAGGAGGATGCCTTTCGGCCTTTGCAATGCTCCTGGCACTTTCCAGCAGTGCATGATTAGCATTTTCTCTGATTTTATCGAAAATTGCATGGAAGTATTTATGGATGATTTCACTGTTTATGGCTCTTCTTTTGATGCATGTTTGAACAGTTTGAATATGGTTTTAGAGAGATGCATCGAAACCGACCTTGTTCTAAATTATGAAAAATTCCATTTTATGGTGGAGCAGGGGATTGTTTTAGGACACAAAATTTCTGAAAAAGGAATTTCAGTTGACCCTGCCAAGATTGATGTGATTTCTACATTGCCTTACCCATCTTGCATTCGCGAGATTCATTCTTTTCTTGGTCATGCAGGTTTCTACAGGCGCTTCATAAAGGACTTCAGCAAGATAACTCTTCCCCTTTCAAACTTGTTGAAGAACGACGTGACCTTCACTTTTGATGAGAAATGCAAGCAGGCGTTTGATTTCTTGAAGAAAGCATTAACCTCCGCCCCCATCATACAGCCTCCTAATTGGAATCTCGCTTTTGATATTATGTGTGACGCATCTAACTATGCAGTTGGAGCGATCCTTGCACAAAGAGTGGACAAGGTTGCCCATGTTATTTACTATGCTTCTAGGACGTTGGATCCTGCACAAGCTAATTACACCACCACCAAAAAGGAACTTTTAGCGATTGTTTTTGCTCTTGACAAATTTAGACAATACTTGCTAGGTTCGAAGATTGTTGTTTTTACTGACCATGCAGCTTTGAAGTATCTCTTGAAGAAACCCGAAGCAAAACCAAGATTAATTCGGTGAATGCTGTTGCTCCAAGAGTTTAATGTGGAGATTAAGGACAAGAGTGGCGCCGAGAACCTAGTAGCTGACCACTTGAGCAGATTAGAGCAAGACGCAGATCCTTCTCCCATTCAGGATGACTTTCCTGATGAGCAGTTGCTACTCATACAAGGAGTTACTCCTTGGTTTGCTGATATTGTTAATTATCTTATTGCTAGTATTTTTCCTGTAGGTGCATCTAAGGCACAATGTCACAAAATCAAGAGTGATGCCAAATATTATGTGTGGGATGATCCTTATCTTTGGAAATTTTGTAGTGATCAGGTTATTAGGAGGTGTGTCCCCGACTATGAGATTGACTCAATTTTGAATTTTTCTCATGCCACTCAAGTAGGAGGACACTTTGGCCCGCAACGTACTGCAAGAAAAGTCCTCGACTCAGGTTTCTATTGGCCAACCATTTTTAAGGATGGTTATGAGACTTACCGCACTTGTAAAGAGTGCCAGATAGTAGGTACGGCCATCACTCGTAAGAATGAAATGCCTCGGCAATCTATGCTTTTCTGTGAGGTGTTTGATGTATGGGGAATTGACTTCATGGGTCCCTTCCCGATATCATTTGGTTTTTTCTATATTTTACTTGTTGTCGATTATGTTTCAAAGTGGGTAGAAGCTATCCCCACTAGGACTAACGATTCTAAAGTTGTTGCAGATTTTGTCAAGTCTAATATCTTTTGCAGGTTCAGAATTCCACGAGCTATCATAAGTGACCAAGGCACGCATTTTTGTAACCGCACCATGGAAGCTTTGCTTTGGAAGTATGGAGTTGCACATAGAGTCTCTACTACATATCACCCACAAACCAATGGGCAAGCTAAGGTCTCTAACATGAAAATCAAACAGATTCTAGAGAAGATGGTGCAACCGAACAGGAAGGATTGGAGTCGTCGTCTAGAAGACGCATTATGGGCTCAAAGAACAGCTTTCAAGACACCAATAGGGATGTCTCCCTATCGACTTGTTTTTGGTAAGGCATGTCATCTTCCTGTTGAGATAGAACATCGTGCTTATTGGGCGGTAAAGAGTTGTAATATGGAGATGCAACAAGCAGGTAGTGAAAGGAAACTCTAATTACAACAGCTTTAAGAGCTTAGGCTAGAAGCTTATGAAAGCTCTAAAATCTATAAAGAGAAAACCAAACACTTCCACGATAACATGATTTTTAGGAAGGAATTCTCTGTGGGCCAACGGGTTTTACTGTTTAACTCCCGCCTTAAGCTTATGGCTGGGAAACTTCGATCCAAATGGATTGGCCCCTTTATTGTTACTAATGTCTTTTCCCATGGTGTAGTAGAAATTAAAAGTGCAGGTACTGACAAAGTTTTTAAGGATAATGGACAGCAGCTAAAGCTATTCCATGAGAGTTCGGTACCCGAAGGTGTTACCATAGAAGAGTGTTCTTTGGAAGCACCCAACTATACTGCAACATAATCAGGGAGCACTCTTTCCTTTCTCACACTCTTGCTCTTTAATTGAGTCTCTTTCATTGAGGGCAATGTCTGTTTTAAGTGTGGGGGAGGGAACCTTTTGTTTCGTTTATTTTGTTTTTCTTATTTCTTTTATTTTCGTTACTTTCCTTTAAAAATAAGTCATTTACTTAGAAAAACACAATGCACTTTTTTTTTGAAATTTTTGGGTTGTAGATCAATTGGAGGTCAGATTGTAGAGACTTGGGAAAAATTCATAAGATCGGTATTGTTTTAACACCTTGATTCTCCCAAATATAGAAATCGATTTAGATACTTGTTATGGCTTAGTCTTGAGTTCTCGTCCTTTAATAGCTCTTAAGTAGTTTATCTAGCAGTCAGCACCATCTAGAAATCACATGCTAAGTAATTGAGCTGATGCAAATAAGTGAATGATCCCGTGCTTAATAAGAAGAAAAAAAAACAAGAAAAAAAAGACAAAAAGAAAAAGACAAAAAGTGAAGAAAAAAAAAGAAGAAAAAAAAAAGAAAAGACAAAGATTAATGTCTAATTATGAATTGTTGAGAAAAAATATGGATCATAGTCACTAACAAGCTTAGTTACCATGTGTGTGAATAGATAAAGGGCTTAATGCGATTGCACTAGAATGAAAGAGAGCAAAAAGGAGGACGAGTAAGTTAGACTTAGGCATAACGACATGATTTGGATTGGTTTGTATAGGAGGGAGTCTTATGACCGTAAAATTGCGGATTTGTGTTCTTAAGATATCCTTAGTATGCAAAAGTAGTACCTATCAATGCAATTTTGACCAAAGAGGAGTTCACAGCCTAGATTGAGTATTTGAATGTTTTTGTGTTTCATGAGTTTTGACAATACTTTGCTCGGAGTGCAAAGGTTCAAGTGTGGGGGAATTTGATCAGTGCATTTTTATGCACCTTCCTCTATGTTTAGACTTAAGCATTTCTACAGTTTAGTTTGTTTAATTTCCTATTTTATAATGTTTTTACAATTTATTTTATATTAAGCTTTATTTAATTTTCGTTTGTTATTTTTCAGCATTAGCAGCTTTTAGTAAAAAAATTCATAACTAGAGCTACACGAATCGGATCGAGGCATTCTACCAGTCGTTGGAAAGCTAAGAAAAAGATCTACAACTTTCATGTTGCACAAAGGAGCTGATTCGGATTGCTTGAGTCTCGAATAATTCGTTGAAGTTTCTGACTTGTGATAATGTAGTTTTCCTTGTGGACCTAGTTTAGGTTTCTGGCCCAGTTATTTTCTAATTAAGGTTGTTGTTGTGATACAAAACATTCACCCAGTTTATTTTCCGAATTTCCTTTTGTTTTATTGTTTTAATGGCGAACTAATCCTAAGGGAAAATCTGCCGGGTTCGAACCCGTAATTCTTGGAGGGTTATTCAATTTAAACTGTGCATTTTTTTTAAATCTCGTTCCCAATTATCTTATAATTTCGTTTGCTTAATTCGTTATTATAAGATAAATTGGATATAATTTGGTCGATCAATATTCCTTAACTCAATCGCGGATTAACTTAGTTTTTTCGTTAATTTGCGCAATCTTTAGTCGTCTGCTTAATTCGGTAATTAGGAATAGAAGTCGTGCGGTATTTTCGACGCTTGTTCATCAGTATTGCAATCGAATAGGGATTGAACCCTTTTGAAAATATTAAATTGTAATAACCGATGATAAGTTGGGATTCGAACCGGTGGATTTACCTGTTTTTAATCACTTATTTCAAAACCAATTATTTCTGCCTTTTTCTTTATTAATCGAATTTCTAATCAAACAACCCCCCAATTCGTCTCAATTGGCTACTTTAAATAAGAATCCTTGTGAATCGACATCCGAGTTACCGTCGCTTTACTACGTTTTTCAAACCGCTCGGTTCTGATCCGCGCTCGACCGCGGATCAAATTGGCGCCGTTGCCGGGGATCCTTATCGATTTAGCCAATAGTCTAGTTTTAGGTTTTGTTTGTTTTAATTTTCTGCTTTTTTGAGTTTTTTCTTGCGTTTTCGCGCCCGTTTCTCGTCCGACCGAGCCAAAAAACCCGGTTTTGGGCAAATCGCCTCCTTTTCAAGATCTGTTTCGTGCACTTGAAGCAGAAAAATCGTGCGATCAAAAATCCCTTACTACAAAGTAGTTATGGGAGTTTGCCATCGGAATTGCCAAAAAACCCTTTTTACTATTTTTAATTAATTGTTTACTGTTTTCACCGTCTCGAAAAAATCCAAAAAAATTTCCAAAATTCTCATGTGACCTAATTAGATTAAATTTTGTGTTTTCAGATTTTTTCGATTCTATTTTAACCCTCTTCTTTCTTTGATTTTGATTCTGACCTACAGGGACATTGTGGGAATTATTGGAATTGTTGCTGCATTGACAATCCTGACTACGAGAGCTTAATGTCCAGACCTAGCTGATTGCGATCCTAAGATTGAGAGAACCTTGCACGCACGCCTTCGAGATAATCAAGTTGACCCTAGTTCATCATCTCTTGTCGTTATTGATTTTGATCCTTTGTCCACCATAGCTGAACAACGGACACTAAGGGAGCTTGTTGGCCCCGATGTTAACTACAATGGATTGTGTATTGAATATGCTAACCTTGTTGCTCCCTTTGAGTTAAAATCTGGACTAATACATTTGTTTCCTAGATTTAACGGTCTTGCAGGTGAGGATCCACACAAGCATCTCAAGGAATTCCAGATTGTTTGTTCCACCCCACTCAGGCCTGAAGGAATTATGGAAGACCACATCAAGCTGAGAGCCTTCCCCTTTTCTCTACAAGGTGCATCCAAGGATTGGTCTCAATTGGCTACTTTATTAATCAAACAGCCCCCCCCCCCCCCCAAATTCGTCTCAATTGGCTACTTTAAATAAGAATCCTTGTGAATCGACATCCGAGTTACCGTTGTTTTACTACGTTTTTCAAACCGCTATGTTTTGATCCGCGCGCGACCGCGGATCAATGACATGATATAAAACCATTTCTTTGCTGTCAATCTGGTTGGTTTAGGTTGATTAGTGGCAAAATAAACCATAAACAAGGTGTTACACGAAAAACCCAAGGATTACACAAGATTAAAGATTGGAACCAAGAGACACTTCCATTTATGGCATAAAGTGATCAATGCAATTTTGATAAAGTAACACTTTCCCTCAAAATCTGCCTTGAGCCACTCCTTTATCTCCTCCCACACTCCAAAGTCCCTTTCAAACTCAGAAGCATGTCTTGAACCCATCAAGCTCTGTACTGGATCACATAAATCAAGGGAAGTCATCATAACAAGCAAGTTAGTTCTCAAGTGAACTAGTTAGCAAGAGACTTCAAACTCAACCAAATCCTTGCTCTCCACTCTCCCTATAAATAGAGCACTCTCTAAAAATTAAACATACACCATAACAACCATTAGTTCAAGCAGAAACAAGCCTCTCATTTATGTTTCCCATTTTCTTACTAGCTAAGAAATCTCTAAAAAACCACAAAATCTGCCTAAGGCAGAATTCACTCCAAAACCATTTCCAACCTTTGAAACTCTCCACAAACACTTCTAGCAAACCACAAATGATGTATTGAAGCTTTCTCAACCACCATTTCCACTAGAAGTGCAGTTTTTCCAAAAGTCAACTCTTGAACCAAAGAAGTTTGACTTTTCTGCATTAACCAAGAAATCTCTCTGTTCAAACCTGTTCTAACTCTTCCAACACCTCAAGTATAAGGAGTAGCCAATATCCAAGTCATCACAATTCAGCTGTATCACGATTTCCCAAATCTGTCATAAGGTTCCATTGGTTACTTCTTGCATAAGTCATACCATTTGCACAAGGAGCTACTTGAAAAGGAGGTTGAATCTTTCAGACACTACATTGGAGGTATAGAGAGGTTGTTTAACTCATTTTCACTCAACTAACAACTTGGCATAAAGAGATTTCTAGGAGGTCTTCAAGAGGTAAGTCACTTTTGTCCACTATACTTATTATGTACCATGCTTATCTTTGATGTACATTAGCTTGAACATACTTAGAATCTCTTGCAAATCATGTTTGAATTTTGGTTATGGCTATTCTCATAAGTTCGTAAACTGTCATGAGGTTAGGTGCTTGATATTGTGGTTTTTGCTTTCATTCCATGAGCCATATTATGATTCTGCTTAGGATCAGTGTTATGCTTGTGCTCAAGTCCATTTATAGGTCATATTGCACATGTATGAATAATGTATAATGAGAAAGTGATGTGTTTGTAAACCATTTTGTTTGTGTCTATTAAAGTGGTTTAAAGTTTTCACTTTCATGTGCAATGTCATGATTCTGTTTGAACCAGTTGATAAATGATCAAGAACCTCACTTGTATGTTATTTGAGTTGTATGAATCATAGTTGATTGTTGAGGCATTACCTATTGTAAACTATCATGAACTTCCTTATTGACAACATGCTATAAATCCATTTTCATAGGTCATTTGATTTTCTAGTTTAAGTATGAGTTCTATATGTTTATAGACATTGTGTATATGATGTTTAGATTATGTTTGAACCTTCATTCTAGTTATAGCATGATTGAACAAGTCTTTGTTTTTAAAAATGCATTTTTATCTCAATTTTGCATTTGTATTAGAAATTCAAAATATACTCACTTTCATAAAAAACTAAGAATTTCATTGCATTCCTTATTCAATTTCACTCAAGTTTGACTAAAGTTTCACCAAAATCCATTGAGAATTGACTGAGTTTGGATTGTTCACGTTTTGAGTTTCTTACTTGGTTTGGCCTAGTCATTCTGCCCAGAAATCCTTTAGTTTGAGGGTTATTATTTTATGGGGTGGTTTGATACATTGGATGTATCACCACCCCAGTGGTTAAAACCTGCGCGCCTTACACCTTTTTCACATTGTCCACACAAGTTCGATCCTTGTCAGGGACAACTCTTTTTTGCTTTTTATCATTTTCATGTGTTTAAGCAATATTGTGTTTCTCTTCCATTGTGTTACCACACGCTCCTTACAGATGGTTTGGTAATGTTTTACACATGTGAACCATAAGGTATGGGTTTAACCCTTGTGGAGAGACATTTCCATATTCTTACCACTTTTCCTCATGATTTCTTCACAAATTTAAATTCATCATAACTTGTTCATTTTTCAACATTTTTGCACCATTCTTTTCGAAAATTATTCTTCATCCTGTCTATTTTCAAATAGTGAGAGAAGAATTCAAGGATTATTATCCTAGAAAGACTTTGAATCACTTGGAAATCATGTGTATTTAGGGTTTTCACCTTAATGTTTTGAAATGTTTCTCAACTAATGCCTTGATCTATCTTGTAAGATTGATTGTGTATGATCCATATGTGTTTGTTAACAGGCTTGAGTAATCAAGTCTGCTTTATCCAATGTCTTACCATGTTTACTCCTTGCTTTTGTGAATGCATCTATTGAAAACCACACTTTGACATTTGTTTGTGAACCATACTATACTTCTTGATGTTGTAACCTCTTGAGTGTGTTCACCATGTCTTTTCTACTTGTTTATGTGTCTTGTTAGAACCATAACATGCTAGGGTTTACTTTGTCTTAATTATGACCATAAAACTTGTATGTTTTTTCTCATGAAGTCTTGAACTCATACTTGAGTTGTTGTAACACTTCTTGTATGCTTATTTTCTTGATTATCATCAATGCATGATTGTTGGTCTCATGTTGTCACATTTGATTCCCTTTGATTCCTATAACATGCTTGCCTCAAGTTGTAACTTTCTTGCATTTAAACTTGTTTGAATTACATGTTCTGTTGTTTGTCTTGATGGTTGTTACCTCATTGCTCTTCATCCTTGTTAAGATATTTAAAGTTGATCTTGCCTTATGTGTTTGGTCTTGTAAGAACTTCTATCATGTTCCTTTTAGATATTGTGATATCTTTGTTTGTAACTTGTAACCATTTGACTTGATTGTAACCTTTTGATTGATGTTGTCACATGCTTGCATATCTTTCTTGATTGTTACCATGCTTTTTTATATGTTCATCATATTTGAATGAATGCTTATGTATGCTTTTAACTTTGTTAAGTTATTCCCCAAGTGATGGAACTTGTTAGTTCTCATCCAGTTGCCTCATTTTTCCCCCATTTCAAAAGGAAGTCTCTCTATTGACCCTTGGGTCATAGATAGCTCAGTACCCTCCCTTTGAATTTTTTAAGTCACTTTGAACCATAAATTAGTTAAGTTAGAACCAATATCCATTAGACTTTTGCTTTAAGTCTAAAAGACTCACCCCTTGTTAGGAGTACCCTCTAATTAGAACTTTAAGATAGAGTTTGTTAACTCTATGTAAGAATCATGGTGATGATTACTTACTTTCCCCCTTGCCTTTTGTCAAAGTCAACCTCCTTGAGTGTGTACAACTTATAATAGAGAGTTTTGTTAAACTCTATACAAGCATTGTTATGCTTGTTCCCCTTTGAAACTTGATCATAATCAAGTGTTCATCTATCCCTTGTGAGGTGAACTACGGTTGCTCTAATTCTATTCTAGTTAGGATACGTAGGCAGAAGATGAAATATCTTTGCGAGAAAACTTAGAAACTATCCCTAGGTCTGTATCTTAACCTAAACCTTATACCCCTATCCCAAGCCATAACAAACATTTAGAAAGTTGTGCATACAAACATACAAAAGGTTCATGTAGGGTACTACAAATGTCTAGGATGTGGAATACCTACCCTAGGCATAATCAACCCCTGATCCCTGAATCTTTTAGCGTTATTGTTACATCGCACAAAAGGTATTTCTTTCTTTAACCTTTCCTTTGGATAAATCAAAGTCCGGTTGTGAATTTAATGAATTAAGATTCAAGTTAATCAATAGCTTGGTATCAGGATTCTCACCGCAACAATTATAAAATCATTTTTCTTTGATTTATGAATATAAAAAGGAATGTCAATAGTTATCCCAAGATTGGTAAAATCTCAAAGCACAAAACTTAGTGTTTTCCTCAGCGGAGTTTGTTCTTGTTGATACTCTCCCCAATAGAGTTTGTTGATGTTTTCCTCATCAGGGTTCTTTCTTGCTCCTCTGGCAAAATTTATTGACAACTCCTCAATAGAGTTGTGTTAAGGTTTCTCTAGTAGAGTTTGCTGATATTCCCTTAGCAGAGTTTTATTCCTATGGATAACCCGACGAATGTTGTTCGGTTTTCCCAGCTAATTCTTGATTCAAATTTTCTCCAGCTAGGTATGTTTCCTTCATCCAGCTAGGTTATGATCAGACAGTTGAGCAGTTTTAAGGGTCACCTCTCCTTGATGATGATACCCATGTAGAGCTTTGTCCTTGCTGATTTCCAGTAGAGGTTATGTGTATTTACTTTGAATATTTCTCAAGTAGAGAACAATGTTGTTTGTTTCTTCTAAGAAGTGTTGATATAGCAGTCACCTGTCGGGTTTTCTCTCACCTTGTGTTGGTTATTGATTTAAAATCCCCCACTACTTGACTTTTTGCTATGATGATTAACTTCTTATTCCCCAGAAAGTCTAGGATGTTTCTCTCGTAGTTGATTAGGCCTCAAAGAACTTCTTTCTGATATCCCCAGAAGAATAGTGTTATTCCCCAATAGAGTTTGTGTAGTTGCTTACATGATTCCAATCCTCTAGCGGATCCATTATTTTCCGCAGCAGATCTTTCCTTTCTTTTGAAGTGAAGTTCATATGAATTTTATTCTTATCCCCAGGATAAGTCGAGAAGATTTGGGTTGATAATCCCCCAACAGTTAATCTTCTATCTTTGAAGCAGAGTTGATGTTGTTATCCTCTTTGTGGATTACTGATTATTGAAGATTGATCTTTGGGTTTCTCCCCAAGTAGTATCTTTCTCTCCCTAAGCGAGATTTGTGCCTTGTAGTAGGATTTATTTTCCTTTGATGGATTTTGTTTATCTGTTGCAGGATTTCTTTTGTTAAATCCCCAGCACGATCTTCAGTGATTTCTCCAGCTTGTAGAGATTAGCCGAGTATTTCAAGTGGTGTTTTGTTCACCCTCTGTTTATCCTTTTTGTCTGTTTTGTCAGCATATTCATACCCATATGCATTGCATGCACATTCATTTTGTTGAGCATAACATATTTTTGTTGAATTATGCATCTTGCATTTTCGTTGGTGCTTCCCTTTCTCCAGTGTTGTTATCCCCGCGGAGTGCGTCTGTCCTCTTTCCATTAGAATGTCGACCCTAAGCAGAAAATTCCTATCCTTTCTAATTCCCCATTGAGTTTATGCCTCGTGGAAGATGTTTGTTTTAGCTTTCCTCCCAAACTTTTATTTGGATGGAATTGATCCCCAGTTGAGTTATTTCCTCATTGGGTCGAGTTCTTGTTTGACCGTTTCTCTCCAGTTTGTTCTTGGATTGAACTTTGGTCTTTTGCAGTGGTTATTTTGATTTCCTCTGAGTTGTGGAACCTGGATGTTGATAAGGTATTTATTTCTCTCTTTTAAGGATTTATTTTCCTCGGCAGAAATCTGTTATTAATCCCCATCAGAATATGAAGATTTGAATTTCCCCAGTGGTGTTTTGATAACACTCTCTTGGTAATTGCTTGTGCGACTTCAAGTGGCAGCCTCTTTATTTGAGCAACTTGTATGTCCCCAGCAAGGTAAACCCCACCTGGTAACAAGTGAAAGCCTCTTTATTTGAGCAGCTTGTGTAATCTTCAGGAATTTATTTGTATCTTCGAAATTAATAGCATTTCTCTAGTTCATCCTCAGTAGAGGAGTTTATTCAAAAATGATGGATCCTTATCCGACCAGTTTTTTCATCAAATGGCATCTTTGTGGAAGAAGTTCTGGTGAGACGTTTGTTGTGAAATCCTCAACAGATGGTTTTCTATTTATTTGAGAAGTCTGTTGTATGATTTAACTTGCTTGTATCTCTTTTGAAGATCCCCGAAAGTGTTATGAATATTTCATCCCCAACAGATGGTTGTCTCTTTATTTGAGAAGTATGTCATGTGGTTTGAGCTGCCCAGTGACAGGTAGCTAATGATATATTTCTTATCCTACCCAGTGATAGGTAGTCGAGTTTGTTTCGTCCTACCCAGTGGCAGGTAGTCGGCATTTGTAATACCCTACCCAATAACTGGTAAAAGGTATTCCTTGTGAGTTCATTACCTTTATTTTCTACCTAGTGACGGGTAGCCGATAATGTTTCTTCACCTTTTGAGTCTATTGCTTCTATTTTCTATCCAGTAACAGGTAGCAGGTAATACTTCTCACCCCTTTTGGTTGGTTATCCTTTGTTCTTACTCAGTGACTGGTAAAAGATAATCTTCCTCCCGAGCTTGTTACCTTTATTTTTCTACCTAGTAATAGTAGCAGGTAACGTTTGTCTCTCTTTTAGTTAATTACCGTTATTTTCTACCCAGTAACCGGTAGTCGGTAATCTTTCCTTTTAGTAATATTCCTTTCCCTACCCAGTAACAGGTAGTTGATATTTTGTTTACCCTATCTAGTAACTGATAGTTAGTAATCTTTTTCTTCAAGTCTATTACTCTGGCTAAACTACTCAGTAACCAGTAGCTGGCATTATTTATTTTTCTACCAAGTAACAGGTAGTTGATTCTCTCTCATCAAGTTGATTACTTTTTTCCCAGTAACTGGTAATAAGTAATACGTATCTTTGTTTTCTACCCAGTAACCGGTAGATTATGATTCTTTTGTGTTTATTGCCCTTATTTTCTACTCAGTAACAAGTAGAAAGTAAGTTACCTCTTCTCTTTGGTTTGAGTATCTTTGCCCAGTAACCGGCGGTTGATGTCTCTTCCTCAGTTGAGTTAATTCCTTTCCTTTATCGAAATAGGATATTGTTCTTTTGTTTTTCCCTGCGGAGTCTATTTTCTTCTTTTGCTCTCCAGCGTTTGTTTATCTCTAGTGGAATTTTCTCCCCACAGAAGCCTTGTGTTTGCATACCATTAACATAATCATATCATTTTGTGGCCTCTTATGGCTAAAAATTGGGTTTATTTATGTATTTAAGTCTCTTCTTTCTGGTCGAGACAAAGATGTCAATCTTCATATCTTTTGATAGAAGAAACTTAAATAGGGGCAGCTGTAATACCCTAATTTTTACCCTTAAGATCCCATATTTCATTTGCATCATTACATACACAAGCAAGATCATACTTTATGGTTCTCCTAGCACCCTGTGTGTTTCTTACTTGCTTTTTGTTGTTTATATTTACTAACCTCTAACCAAAATACAAAAAATATTTTGCAATTTGCTTGTTTCTTCTTCTTCTCTGTGTGTTTAGGGTTTTGCAGGGAGGTTGATGGCAAGGATATTCATTCAAGTTTAAATCAGATGGAAGTTTGACCTCATCTTGGTCAAACTATCAAGAGTTTGCTTCAATTATAAGTTATCTGTGTCAGTGGGCTATTTCTCAGGCAGTGTGTATCCAAGGTCAAGTTATCTTGTGGTTATCGAGAAGTGACTCATGAGAAGTTTGGTTCAAAGTCAGATTTATCAAGTTACAAGGATGTTTTCATTAAAAATTTCTCAAAAACAAGAGAATCAAGGTTTCAGTTCATTATGCTAGTGTTTGATAATGGTCCTCAATTGAAGTTCTTAATATTGTGGTTTTCTTCTTCGAGGCTACATTGAACATTATTCTCTATTCAAATTTTATTATCATCTCAAGGTTTCTCCTAGTTATCTGCTTCACAAGTCAATATCTTCAATGAGGATTCCTCAAGGATTTACCTCTGTAGTTGGATCATCAATGGGAGAGAAATTTTGCTAAATCAAGGCATTTTGTTGATTAAAATGTAAGTGTTGATATTTGGATTCATTAGACATCAAATTCTCAAGAGTTTGTTTCATTCAAGGTTTGGTTCGAGTTGGAAGATTCATGGTTCATGGTTTGCTTAGAATTTAAGGTGTATTTTTAAAGATTCAAGATTCTTTTCTTTCCTAAGCTCACCTTTATCCGTTTTTCTAGCTATTTCCTTTTTAAATCTCTATCCAATATCATCTCCAAATTCACATTCCATATTCAAATTTCAAATTCAATTCTAAATATCCATTCTTAAGTCATTTTATTTGGATATCCAATTCGATTCCTAAATCCATATTCAAATTTCAATTTCAAAACCAATATCCACTCAATCCATATTTTTATTCCATTTATTCAAATCCAAATTCCAATTACAAATTTTTAACTTATCCATAACCAATTTTATCCATCATATCCATTTAATAAACCATATTCATTTTCAAATGTCCAATTCTAAGATCCATTTCTCAATATCCATATTTTTATCCATTTCATATCCAAAATTTCTTTTTTATCCATATTCATAAATTAAATTACATTCCAATTATCCAAATATATTTCAAATATCCACTTTCTAAAATTCATTTCAATATGTATTTTCTTTGTTATATCCACTTATTCATATCCAATTACCATCTAAATCCAATTCACAAAATTCCATTATCCATCTTATTCGAAAATACCCATAAATATCCATTATCCATTCAATTTACAAAATCCATTTCAATATACGATTATTCATTTCCAAATCAATCCACATTTCCAAATCCATTGTTTTAAATCATAACCAATTTTTTCAATTATATTTTTTGCTAACCATTTGTCCATGATCGTGTTTTTTATCCATTGTCCATTACAAAGTCCATAATACAAAATAATTGTCCAAAAAATACTAAAATGCCAAAGAACCAAGAATAGATGGCCCATGTATCTTCATGACAAATTTTATGCTTCATTCTAGTAAAACAAAAATCAAGCCATGCTACTTCTCCTTGTCAAAACAAGCCATGAACCAAGTCTTGAATCCATGAAATCTTGCTTCACTACACCACTTCACCCCAAGATAATACAATTTTTTTCTACCAAGGCCATTCAAGTTAGTGTCAATCAAAGCCCATTTACCTTTCAAAATAAACAAAGAAAAATTGAAAAAAAAAATAGCAGGAAATCCTCATGAAATTTACACCAAATGCAGCTTCTACTTTCCACACGAATCCTCACACACAAACTTTATAATCCTTGAAACAATACGCCATCCGTACTAAGTTTTCCAAGCAGCTCTGCGCATTTTTCACAAGCCACCAAGCTAGAAACTGCAAGCCACATGAAAGCATTTTTCAAGTTGCTAGCAAAGCAAAACGATTCAAAATGCAACAAGTTGCAAGTGACAATGCGTAAAATGATGCAACAATTGAAATGGCAAGCCACCACTCAAAACTTCCACATGAACAAAATGAAAAATTTCAGCAACACAACACGTGATAACATCAATACGAAACGCACGAAATCAATTCAAAACAGAAACCAACTTTCGTTTACAAAATCACAAATTCTCACCTCATTAATTCTATAAATAGAGATCTTTACTTCTTCATTTGGGAAGCTTTTCAAGCCATCAAAGTGCTGCCAATTTTCTTTCAAACTTCCTCTATTTTTCTAACTTCAGTTTTCTTCAACCTTAATTAATTATCACCAAAAACAACATATTCACATCTACAAACGTCAAAGTCTTAGCAAAGAAGAAGAAAAGAGAAGAGAATTGAAGTTAACTCACCATTTTTGAAGGTATTTGTGCTTTTTTCGACGAAACTTCGGATCCAAATTTTACATTGCATAGTTAATTTCAATTGAAATCATTGGTATATTTGAATTCCCCTCGCGATTCTAATTGAAATGGTACCACAACAGAGCTCCGCCGCTTCGATTTGGTGGAGCTCCAAAATGCTAGCATGATGTGAATAGTGACGGTGTCATAGGAAGAAGAAGATGGAATTAGCTTTTCTGTTTTTTTCTTCTCTTCAAAAAAGTGTTTCCACCATATATCCTTGGGCTGGACCGTGATGTTTAGTTATTGCTACTACCACATCACTTCCATTTTTCTACATTAAACCTCCATTTTTTTTTTAAATGTCTTTCTCATAATTTCTTCTAATTCATTTTTTTTTCTAATTTTTTTTTAATCTAATTTTTTTTAGTTTCTCTTTTTTTATAAAAAAAATTAGATTTTGATTTACTATTATTTTTTTATTGTATAATCTTCATTATTTCAAATCTATGGACGAATGATCATTGGGATAATTCTCCGTATTTTGGAATAGTGATAGATTAGCTTTGATTAATCGATAAAAAATCTTGATTAAGATGAGATCGCTACCTTATTTTCTTTTCATGTGGTATTGCTTTCGGAGAGTGATCTACATATCACTTCTATAGCATGCATTAGTACTAACATTGTTATTGACCGGCCTCAGATAGTCGTGGTTTCTACATAAATCCGATTATGATTGTTTAGCATAGCGCTAAATTGTCCCGTAATTGGAAAATGATAATTCGTGGCTCAAACTTATGTTTGAAAGTCCAAGTATGGTTGATTATTTGTTTTAGGTCCATTACTTATGAAACTTGTTGTTAGGAGGCTTTGATTTTATCAATCCTCTAATGAGTTTTCATTAAATTTGGCCTAAGTGCATGAGTTAACCGTCATTGATCATTTGTTCTAACAACTAATCACTAACTCCTTAACAATATCATTGTACTAATTTTGTTTATGTTTTCTTCTTACTCCCTGTCTCTCTTTTATTCTTATGCTCCATTATTATCATCTCATATCATATTATTGTTTATGTTTCTGTCTTTTTTTCTTTTGTCCATTTGGACCATATCTTGTTCAAAACACTAATAAAGGATTAAACCTCTAAAAAACTTGGTGCTCTTAACTTTGTGGTTATCTTCTTGGACTATTCTTAGACCTTAGATCTCTTGGATCATTCTTGGACCCTTAGACTTAGAATTATGTCTCTTTCCCTATGCTTGGAGTATTATGGATCTTTGTCTTTATTTTGCTCGCTCATTAGCTTATGCTTCAAATCGGATGGAATTCTAATTTCACTAGCTATGATGTGTGCTACAAGTTGGTTAGATATTTCTTATCTCTAGTTTTTATTTTGCTTTCTAGGGTAGTCACTTCATCTCCTCCCCTTCTTAAATTTTCAAAATCTTCTCCCTCTTTCAAAAAACCTTCTTGCTTTCAAACTTCAAACCGCTTTCACAATATAACCTTGACTTTTTGTCAAGTGATTTTCAAACTTTGTTTTTCTTAATAAATTATCAATCAATATTAATCATATTTTGACAAATTTCGAAAAGATATAAAAAACATTTCACCTCATTCAAACTTTTTGTGCCTTTGTGCACTTTTCACTTAGATATTGAGTGATAGACTTGTTGATTTTTATCCAAGCAAAATCCTTCATCTTTAGGTAATGCAAATGTTGTCATATACTTATGGGCAATCGTAGTTTTCTCCTTAAAATGACGACTTGTCTTTACATTTAAAATCAATCAAAACAAACCAAATTTTTTTGTTATTTGTACCATGAACTACGGGGTTTTGATCCTATATTGCACTTTGTGGGTACGTAGGCATGAGGCGATAAGTCTCTCCAAACACAAAAATATTTAAAATAATTTTCTTCTCATCTCCCTAATCTCATTTCAAGCAAACATTTTCAAACCAAAAAGCATAGATATTTCAAAGGGCTCCTATAGAGTACTATAGACGTTTTGGGTGCTAACATCTTTCCATTGCGTAACCAACCCCCTTACCCAGATCTCTATTCATGTGTTCTTGTCTTAGAACTCTTAGGTTTTGTTCGCTATTTTTCCTTTCTTTTTTTGGATAAAATAAAAATGTGGTGTCGACTCTTTCATTTTTTAGTTCAGTTAATCAATAGCTTACACTCACAAATTTTCACGCTACAGTGTGTGATGGTCATCCTCGTCGCTACTGACAGGTGATTGAGAAGGGGAAAGATCACCCCGGTCATTTCTGTTTCGTCGAGGAGGACTCCTCGGCCAGCTCTTTGGCTTCTCGACTCCTCCTTCAGCTTTGTTCCTCTTCTGAGTGAGGGAGCGTCGCTCCTTTGGGGGAATGGATCAGTCGCGCTTTTGGATGGCCATTGGCTGAGGCTGCTCCAAGCGAGGGCGACATCCAATCTGTCGGGGAGAAGGGCTCCTAGAGTCATCGTGTCACGTCCTCCGCGGGGGAGGAGAGGGACTGCTGGAAACAGAGCAATGATGTCTCCACGGGGGAAAGCGTGATTGTCGCTCCTTCTCAAGCATCCCTATTCTCTCATTTTGTTGGAAGATCATCAAGTTTGTCTGGTTGGTCATCGCGAATAAAGCCACCATGGTCGGCTCGGCTCTGGGTGGCACCAGGATTGGCTGGTAGATAGTCGGGCTATCACAGCGTCGGGCGGCGTTGAAGGCCACGTCTTCCGAGGAGGGAGAGGCGGTGTGTCCTTCCCTAGAATCGCCCTCTTCGACGTGAACGAACACATTGAGGTCGTGGCCGTCACCGTTGGTGAATGTAGCGAATGCGGTTTCCGGAGCGTTGTCATTGCGTGGGCTGGCCATGATCAAATGAAATTTAAATGTTGCTTTGGTTCTTGAGCTTCTATGCTTCTATAGGAGAAAGAACGAGGGAGAAAATTGTAACACCCTTTTTTACCCCATAATTATTAAGACAAAATAACACAGATATTAGAGTAAATTATTTAACTCAATAAAAATCACCTCAAAGGGTGTACATTTCTCAATAGCTCAAAATAAGTCAATGCTCCGTGTACAACGGGTTTTCTTAAAATACATCAAATTGCACAAAGCAGCGGAACTCAAAAGGTATAAATCAAGGTTTTCCTCATACGGGAAGATAAGCAAAATAACTCAACAGTACATAGTTTAACTCAAAAGAACCCAACTCGATGTTACATATCAGAGCAAGACCCTCTAAGTTAACCAAAAGGCTAACAACTCAAAGACTTCAAAAATCCTCAATGGCGTCCACGACTAAACCTGATCATCTGCATGTTACCCACGTGGAGGTAACATTCAAACAGGCAGGGTGAGTAAAACAATTCTTAATAATCAATGTATAAAAATCAACATATAAATGGAATCATAATCATATTCAACACATTCATATCCTTCAATATGCCTCAAAGGCCACAATGTCATAATTCATACAAAAGGACCCATAAATGCAAATACAACAAGACTCAATGCATGTGGCACCAATCATCACAACACGATAGACACTGGGCCACCAACCCTCCATAGATCCCCATCAATAGGATCGATTCTACTTGAGAACCAGAGCACGTCAAAACACTTCACATCCACACAATGAGATTGAAGCCAAAGTAATCGAGGTCCTAAACCGAAATCCGGATGCACATGAATGCATGATGCACACGTCACAAATCATCCTCATAACAACATCATAGGTGCATCATCATTCATCATATTCATCATCATCAAACGTCATAGCTCATCATCATAATCATCATCATACGTCATGTCATCATAGTTCATCATAATAATCATCATCATACATCATGTCATCATAAAATCATAATAATCATTAGCATACATCATAGAAATCATCATATAATAATATACTAATCACATAGCGCTCACAGTCATACTCATATTAATTCATCATATTATCACATATTATCACATATTAATTCATAATTATACTCGCGGTAATTCTCATACTATCGCCTATTAATCACATATACTTTATAATCCTACTCATGTTAATTCATCATATTATCACAGTTACCCTCATGGTAATTCATCAGGAAAATTGCAGTATCAAAACATCAAGACATCACTGAACCAGAACATGATTCATTAATAGAACATATACACAATTGACTTCTCAAACATAATTAGATATAAAAATATTTGGAACCCAATTCCCTTATATATACTATGTTATAGTCCTGTTCATTAGCTTTCCTACACTTTGAACGGGGGCCAAAACAGACTTACGGATCAAAAGTTACGTTCAAAATAATTTTGACCGAAAACATGAACAGTCGTGACAGATAGCAAAACAGTGTTACGCTCCAGAACCTAAATCAACCCAAAAGTCCACACGATTAACTTCCCCCAATGTCCCAAAATATCTCTAAATCATCCCTAAGGTCTTACGATGATAAAGGCACAAAACCTACGATTTACTAGGCCAATCCTGTAACATATTCAAGCCCTAAATCACAATTTTTTCTTCAATTACACTTTAAGGCATCAGAGTTACTCACTATCAAATATTCCTATCCCTTTAGGGTTAGACATATAACAATTCAAGGTTTTGGCCACAAAGTCCTACCTTTCCCTTTTCCCAAACGGATTCTAGGTTAGATTCACACTAATAGGTTTAGGCCACGAAGACCAAAGATCACTATTTCTCATATCTATACTCTAACAGTCAGGAATACTTACCACTACACCACAACCACCAGGGTTCTCACTATCAAATTTCCCCTACATGGTTAGAGTCAAATCATAGTTTTTGGCCACGAATGCCTAGTTTCCCTTTTTCCCAAATAAATTTCTACAGTTAAAATTCTTAATAATCGATTTAGGCCACGAAGGCCAAAAATCCATTTTTCTCATTATTCGCCTCAAAACTGTTAAACCCTTAAATCAACCTTAAATACACTAAAAGTCACACATGGAAAATTATGAAAGGCTATACTCCCCATACCTTAGTTGACGATTAAAGCCTTCTCAATCTCTCAGGGAATCTCTCGAAGCTTCTGCCTCCAATATTCTCCTCAGAGCTCTGGCCTCAATACTTTTCACGGTTAACAAAATGAATCCTAATTTCCTTCAGAATTCCTTTTTGTCAAACCTAGTCTTGGGCCACACAATTGGGTTTTTCCCATAACACCCTTACTAACTCCTCTTAATGCCAAAATTACCCTTATTTCACTTATATTTATTTTTAACTAATAATAATATTAATATTTCCATATTGTATACTATTAATTAAATAAATAATCCAAAAATCCATAATTCCCAATAATCCACAAAACCACCGAAAACCACCAAAATACGAATAATCTCAATTAAATAAATTAATTAAAATATTCCAATTAAATTTGGGGTGTTACAACTCTCCCCTACTTAAAAGAATTTTCGCCCTCGATAATCACCTCAAGGAAACAGAGTCGGATACGACTCCCTCATCTGATCCTCACGCCCCCAAGTCCAACTTTCTCCAGTCGGTCCTCCCAAAACTACCTTTACCAAGGCAATCTCTTTACCTATAAGTTGCTTCTCGTTCATCAATCCGAACTAGCAATGCCTCAACAGTAAAATCATATCTCACTTGTACATCATCCATCTGAATCACATGCGACGAATTTGGAATGTACTTCCTCAATGGAGACACATGAAACACATTATGCAAATTCACAAGCAACAGCGGTAGGACAGTCTAACATGCTACTTCTCCCACGCTTCTGCTGCGCCACTCTGATGCAGACCAACAAAACACGGTGTGAGCTTCTGAGACTTCAAAGCTCGACCAACACCAGTTACCGGTGTAACTCTCAAAACACACGATCTCCCCCTTGAAATTCAAGTGTTTTCCTCCTCTTATCATGGTAACTCTTCTGACGACCCTGCGAAACATCCATCTTTTCTTGGATCCTCTTGATCTTTTCAGTCGTCTCTTGCACAATCTCAGGTCCGAGCACATCACTTTTTCCTGACTCATACCAACACAAAGGAGTCCTACACCTCCTACCACATAAAGCCTCATAAGGTGTCATTCTGATACTAGAATGGTAATTGTTATCGTAGGTAAACTCAACCAACGACAAATACCTATCCCCCGATCCACCTTGATCCAACACACAAGCTCTCAACAAATCTTCTAAAGACTGGATAGTTCTCTCTGTCTGTCCATCCGTCCGCGGATGATAGGCAGAGTTCAACTTCAACATGGTACCCAAAGCGTCTGCAAACTCTCCCAAAATCTCGATGTAAATCTCATATTTCCATCTGACACAATATTCAACGATATCTCATACAACTTCCTCAATATACATCTCAGCGGGCTTCAACATAGAATGATTAATCCTCATTGGTATAAAATGAGCTGATCTAGTCAATTATCCAAAATCACCCAAATTGAATCATATCCTTCTCACAGTCTTCGGCAAACCCGACACAAACTCCATGGAAATACTATCCCATTTCCACTCTAGAATATTCAACGGTTGCGTCAGACCCAACAGTCTCTGATATTAAATCTTCAAACTCTAGCAAGTTTAACCAGCATATACAAACTCAACCACTTCTTTCTTTATCCCTGACCACCAAAACAATTTCCTCAAATTCGGGTACCTCTTCATAGCACCGGGATGGATACTCAATCCACTTAAATGTCCTTCTTCAAGAATACTCTTCTTCAACTCAACAATATATGGAACACAAACTCTATCACGACATCTCATGATACCATTTCCACTAATCCGAAAATCAGTCCTTCGACTTTGATTCATCAAATTCAACCAATCTACCAACCCAAATCAGATTTCTGACCTCATAGAATCTCATCAAGAATACCACTAGTAAGGTCCAACATACTAAGCTTAACTCCATAAGAAGTTTTTTCACAAACCAAGCTCATATCACGAAATTGCTCAATCAGTTCCAACTCTTTTACCATCGTCATCGGTATATGCAAGATTTCCAAATCAATGCATCAGCTACCACATATGTTTTACCTGAATGGTAATTCAACCCAAAACCATCATCCTTCAGAAGTCCCAATCATCTCTTCTTCCTCACAGTCAACTCATTCTGATCAAAGAAGTACTTCGAACTCTCTTACGATTACTACACATCTTAATTCTCGAACCAAACAAATAAAGCTTCCAAAGCTTTGACACACCCACAACAACAACCAACTCTAAATCATGCGTCAACTAATTCCTCTTATGCCCTTTAAGTTACTTTAAAGCATAAGCTAAACTTGTTGATGTTGCATTAACACACCTCCCAATACCATCAACGAAGCATCATAATGTACCACAATGGTTTTGTCAGATTCGGCAAAATCAAACCTGAGTTGTTGTTAGTCTTCTCAAAAGCTCTTGCAACTTTTCTTCATACTTTGCATCCCAAAAGAAAAGCTTGAACCTTCCTAGTCCATTGTGTCAATGGCAAAGATAACTTGGAAAAATCCTTCAATGAATTCCAATAACAATCTGCCAACCCAAAAAAACTTCTAATCTCAAATACAGGTTTTTGGAGCTTCCCATTGCTATACAACTCCAACCTTCGTCATATCAACCACAAACTTGCCCAAATAAGTATGGAAAATCCTGTTCATACTGTACAAACCCACATGGTGCATTAGTCACACCAAATGGCATCACGAAATACTCATGATGCCCATACCTTGTTTTAAAAAGCAGTCTCTTGAATATCTTCAGCCTTCACATGAATCTGATGATACCCAGTTCTCAAATCTATCTTACTGGACACACTTGCAACAACCAACTGATCCATCAAATCATCAATCCTTGGAAATGAACACTTATTCTCGATAGTCATCTTGTTCACTTATCTATAACCCACCCAAAGCCTCACAGAACCTTCTCAAGCAAATCTTCAAGTTTCCTCTTCAACTCTTTCAATCCCAATCCAGGCATACGATATGGAGCCATCAATGTCGGACTAGTTCCAGGAACTAAGTCCATCGCAACTCCACTTCGCGTTCCGGCGGTAAATCACTTATCTCATCAGGAAAAACTTCCGGATAATAACAATTAATTGGAAAACCACCAACTTCCCCACTTTCATTAACACTCAAAGTTTCCATCAAAATAAACATAAAGCACCATCCTGCACCGACTTATCAAAACAATCTATAAGCACTTAGCTTAACTCAAAGCAATTCACTGCTCACGCCATCTAAGCTTGCAAGACACGTCTATCCCATCCAACATGACTCCGTCCACCATCAACAAGAGATTAAGGGTGATCAGTCCCTCAAGTTGTCAATAGACAACCGAAAATCATGATGGGGTATAAACCATCTTTACCAAACTATAAGAGCGTTCATCGGCACACTGAGTCACCACTCCACACTTGCAGCATCCTGGAGAAGCACAAGCTTCTCCCCCACTTGATTTATTCCCACTTTTGCAGAAAAAGGTTAGAAAACAAACGTGTACCGACAATGTTTTTACGCACATGTCGCATACCAGGGGACAATTAACATTAGACAACTTGGCCGGACGGACTGACCTGCTCTGATACCACTAATGTACCCTTTTTTACCCACAATTATTAAGGCAAAATAACACAGATATCAGAGTAAATTATTTAACTCAATAAAAATCACCTCAAAGGGTGTACATTTCTCAATAGCTCAAAATAAGTCAATGCTCCGTGTACAACGGGTTTTCTCAAAATACATCAAATTGCTCAAAGCAACGGAACTCAAAAGGTATAAATCAAGGTTTTCCCGTGATCTCCGGAAGGTGTGTGACTTGTTCTTTCGGATGCGGGTAGTTGCTAATGAAGTGTCCCTGCGTGGGGGGCACATGGAGAACGCGGGGAATACGCGTGAGCTCTCCCTGTGCTAGGCAGTGACCTGCCCGACTGTAGAGAGCACTGAGTGTGTCCGACGGGAGAGGAGGATTGAGCCTTGTTAGACCTTCTCAACGTTATATTGGGTTGGGCCTACCCGACCGTGGGGCAGGTACTAGTCCAGTCCAGAACAAAAATATTTTAATAATCAACACTTCAAATTAGCTTTTGACATCAACATAAAACTTGTAGGTTTTTCAGTTAGCTTTCCAACGCAACTCATACGATATGCACAACATAGTTGTGACCCAAATTATGATATGCACAACAAGCAAACATCAAAATACACTTTATTTCAAAAATAAATAAAATAAATAAACCAAAATTTATCTATAATTTAAATTTTAAAAACATATTAAAACACAAATTAAATTTAAGAAACCTTTAAAATGTAGAAATATAAAGCCGAAAAGAAGTGTAAAAATGCACAGATCATACACATTTCTCAGGTTTTCTTATTTTGGTCAAGATTGTTAGAGATTGCAACCGAGCCTTCTATGAATGCAATTTTGTTCTTTGCTTTGAGAGCTTTTCGCATCGATTAGCTTCGTTCCAGATAATTAGAGACATTAAGTTGTGGGTTAACACTTACATAATTTGTATATTCACTTAGATGAATAGAAAATATTGATTTAGTGTCAAACTCATATAATAAGAACTTCGCGTGGAGACATGATGAACACGCAAGAAATTGTTCAATATTTAAGATGAAGATGAAATGATAAAATAATTAAATTGTAACAACATGAAAGAGAAAATGGAATAATATAGGTTATTATCTTCTATCATATTTGAATTTATTACCATCATCTTATAATACAAATCCATAACTACAAATATTCTAGTAGTTAAGAGCTTGTTTTCTCAATCGTAATTCCCAAGCATTCGACACTTACACCTTTTGTCAATACAATATTCCTTAAAAGGAGACTTGCACATGTCATATGGACAATCACTATGGATCTGACAATATTTACTCCAATTATTATTCCAATATTGTTTAAATACTATATGAGCATCAACAATTATTACAAAAAGAAATAGGGAAAAAAATATATTTCTAACAAAAATAAATTTGATAACTTCAACCATATTTTCCTTTCCAACTGCATGAATAAAATCAACTATGGTTTTTTACCACTTTATAATAATTTAAGTATCTATGGAGTTGTAATACAATTAATTAGTATTAAATTTATCTTTAAAATGTCATTTTATTGTGTTTGGTTCTTCAGCATATTTAGTAACCAGACAAATAAAAATCTTATCAATCATAAAAATTCATATTTTTTAATAATTATTTTATCACCATTTTATAACTTTTCATGATAGTAGAGATATTATAGCTAATGTGTATGCTAGATTTAAACTCATCAATATCTCAAGAGAATGTGAAACGTTCAAAATTAATAATGGTGTAGTTTAGAATGTATGGAAAGTCATATTATTAACAACCCAAATTTAAACGCATAATCAGAGAAGTTGTCTAGCATATCAATCTATAAGAGAGTATTATTTTATTTTAAATTATAAAAGAAGCATTATTATTTTAATATTTAGTTAGATAGTATTATTTTTAATTAACATGCATAATATTTGAAGGATTACATTATGAAAAGATAAGAAAATTTTCATAAAACAATGGAGCAATAGAAAATAAGAGAGATTAACGCAAACAATGGTTAAGATTTTGTTTAAAACATTCTCTTAATTTTTTAAATTAAAAAAAAAATTGAATGATTAAGTGTAAACACTTGGAGTATATAAAATAGTGTTTTATGTTATTTTAACAAAATTATAGAGCTGAAAGTAGATAAAAGTATATAAAACAAAATTATAAAGCCAAGTAAATTAGAATATGAGTAGTTTAGTAAGGAAAAGTACGAGAGCATTTGTTTGACGGACTAAAATTGCAATTTTAGGAATGTCATTTTTAAGAATGTTAACGCTGAGAATTTATTTCCATCAACTTTTTGGTAAGTTATTGAAGTTTCTAAAAATATATTTGAATTTTAATTTATTTATAACTTTAAAATTTTAAAAATATAAAAAAATGACTTAAAAAAATGTAAAAATAAATAGTTATACTTTGATTAGTTTATATTCAAATAAAGATCTTCATTCTTTAACATGAAAATAAATATTTAAAACTTTATGAATAAATTATATTCCTATAAATAAAAAGAACAATATAAATATTTAAAACTTGAACCCAACATAAGAATGTAGAATTTTCTACCTAACGTTTCCATAAATAAAATTTAAACGCATCAAACAAACACTTATATAAAGCAAGAAATTATGAAAACAAAAACACACCCATATATATATATATATATATATATATATATATATATATATATATATATATATATATATATATATATATATATATATATATATATATATATATATATATATATATATATATATATATATATATATATATATATATATATATATATATATATATATATATATATATATATATATATATATATATATATATATATATATATATATATATATATATATATATATATATATATATATATATATATATATATATATATATATATATATATATATATATATATATATATATATATATATATATATATATATATATATATATATATATATATATATATATATATATATATATATATATATATATATATATATATATATATATATATATATATATATATATATATATATATATATATATATATATATATATATATATATATATATATATATATATATATATATATATATATATATATATATATATATATATATATATATATATATATATATATATATATATATATATATATATATATATATATATATATATATATATATATATATATATATATATATATATATATATATATATATATATATATATATATATATATATATATATATATATAATTAAAGAATCACATTCACAATAGTTCATAACATTTTGACACATATTTTGTTAGACTCATGGTATGGACAATCTCATCTAAATCACTTCATATAAAACTTTGAAAAATATATAATAAATATTTCAACACATATTTAATAAATAATATGGTATTTTGAAAAATAATCTGAATATAGCATCATAACAAATATTTCAATTTAATATCAACAAAATTATCAAATACATTAACATCAATTTCATCATTATTAGGTTGGAAATAAATCGAGTCGAATCGAACTCGTTTCAATTCGGATCGACTCATTAAAAATTGGTTAAGTTCAAATTTCAGTTCGAGTTAAACACGAACGTTTTTTAAGCTCAAACTCAACTTGTTATAAGTTCACAAATAAGTCGGTTTCACTCGTTAGATTCATCTCAATAAGTTATATATATATATATATATATATATATATATATATATATATATATATATATATATATATATATATATATATATATATATATATATATATATATATGTGTGTGTGTGTGTGTGTTTTTATGCATTGTTATTATGATATCGTTTCTCACCCTTCTGTTGTTTCTTTTAATGCTCTATGAGGCATTGCATACTAGATTGCTGGAGGTATTTTATGAAGCGTGGCTTCTTCCCTTTTTGGTCGGTCGGCTCTGATATGTAGCACCGGGTAGAATAGGATTTATTTTGATTCTTTTGTGATACATCTGAGTATGTATCTGCTGTTGATATGTTTTGTAAAACATGATGAATGATAACTGTATATGTGAATACATGTTTGGTGAATTATGAAATAAAATATATATATGATGAATGATGAATGAAACATGATGAATGATAACTGTATATGTGAATACATGATGAATGATGAACCTATATATATATATATATATATATATATATATATATATATATATATATATATATATATATATATATATATATATATATATATATATATATATATATATATATATATATATATATATATATATATATATATATATATATATATATATATATATATATATATATATATATTTTTGACCTGTTAAATTAATTTTTTTAAATGATAATATTGAAATAAAATAAAATTTATCAAATTGAAATTTAACTTTCTCTCAAAAATCTACTAATTTAAAAATTACACAACTTTCAAGAGATACATTTGAAAGTATAATTTCAAAACTATTCAATTGAAATTTAAATTTGATTAAAAAATTCACAACTTCATCTAATTATTTATGAACCTTAAAAATTTTATAAAATAGTACACCAAAAAACTACTGGAAATTGTTACATTCCCATTTGAGAATGATTAATCCACTTGCAACCTTCATTACACTATATTTTAGAAAATGACATTATGCCTCCAACAATAATGACTCTAAATGTAATTGTCAGTTTTACTGCTATAATTAGTACGGAATGGACAACCTATACAATATAAGATGATATATTCAAAATAATTAAATTCATATATATCAACAAACACAAAATAACCCCGACACGCTATGTTACACCACCATTATTTCCATCAACAATATATCACAAAAAAGATTACATGATTAAAAAATAATAAAGACTTTTTAATAAAAGAAGAAGAAAATTAAAGAATGTACCTATCTGTCACTAAGGATGTAATGTGATTTCTGTTTGCACATACTTCACCTATTAACAAAAAAAAAAGAAGTTAATTTTAATAAATTATCAATGTTACTTTTGAAAGTTTATATTATTTTAATAATCAAGAGAGAGCATATTACCTTAGGTATTTTTTTAATTCCATGCAAAACTTGAAGTCAATCACTACCACATATTAAAGCTTCGGTAGTAAATGAATGTAAAGAAGCTCGAAAAGAATCAATAACTCTTCCTCCGACGTTAAAGGTTGACTTCGAAGCCACAATAGATATTAGAATGGCAAGAACATCTGCTACCATATAGTATACCACTCTATATTTTTCATCGTAAAATTAAAAGAAAATGTAGGGTTAAGATTTGGAGTAAGCCTTTAAACCTACTCTTAAAGACAATATAATTATTCTCATATATAATCAAGTTGACTCATGAATCTAACGAGTCTAACTATGTGTAATTCAAGTTCGACTCATTTAGTTAACGAATTTAGTTTTTCGCTCATATTCAGCTTATTTGGTTCATGAACCTATCTCAACGATTTAATTGTAAAATTGAGTTCCGAACTATTTTAGATTTGGTTCAGCTCAAAAATAGTATATTGATATAGCTGGATGAGAGAATTTATGACATGAAGCTTCAACGGGATAAACACCTACAAGAAATAAAGAAGGCTTCTACCTCTCTTACCGAGCTGATGAATGCATTACTTTATGTGAATCATGTCGGTTCTCTCTCTAACCAGGTGAATCATCTGGTGAATACTGTGGCAAAGAAGAACTAGAATCTGACTTTTATTTGGGGCAGTTTATGATATGCTCAAAGAGAGTTAGAGTCTTCACACTATCAGAATGCTTTGCTAACTCAGCAGTTAGTCGATTGTACAAGTGCTACCTTTTAGGTAGTCTCACAATTATTTGAGAATGCTTTGTAGTAAGTGAGGCACTTCCACCGCCCTGTAACTCTTTCCAAGGAGAAATTATAGCCAGATCAAGTAGTCAAATATGGGAAGATCATTTCTCTCGAAAGTAACCCTGTAGAGTTTTTTATGTACTATGCGTATAGTACCATGTAGTGGAAGCATATGTATATTGATATAGTCATATTTTGAATGAAATGCTTTAGCTTTACTTTATACCTATTTAAGGTGCATTTGTTGGATCCTGAGTGCATAACTCTGGATCTTTGCGAACTTATGAGGTCTTCCTTCGAAGTTATTTAGACGTCATAGTGGTTATTTTTTGCAAAAGGTCAGTTCACCTTCCCTCCACTAGTTGAAAAACCGATCAGAGGTAGACATGTGGCCGACCCACTACAACATCTGGAGTGGATAGCTGCTAAACAGGGGGTGGGTGATGATTGCATGTTGGGAATTTATTGTTGTGGTCGGACGTACAGAGCATCTCTCTGGAAGTACCCATGTCTTTCGGTGGGGAACTGATTTCTTTAGTCATACGTGCAAAGTGTCTCTGATAGAACCTATGACTTTCGATGGGGAATTGATTAATTTATTTGGTCATGCAAAAAGTCTCTAACAGCACCTCTAATTTTGGCATATAATTGATTGCTTTAGTCAAACGTGTAAAGCATCTCAAACAACACCCCTACATTTTGTGTGTGTACTTTGTGATGTATGGAATTGATTGCTTTTGTCAGATGTGTAAGTCGTCTTTGACAACACTCCTAACTTTAGGTGTACTGAACCTCTATCACAGCCGTTGTACCCTGGGTCTGAAGTTACTACGCACAATCACAAAGAAACACATATTTCATAAATAGCATATTCGTTAATAATTGTACGAAATTTTTGTACATGAATAAGATGTTGATACAATAATAACATTTTATATGCATGTGAAAAAGGAAAACATAACCAGGTGGGTCA
This sequence comes from Lathyrus sativus, assembly GCA_963859935.3. Taxonomy (NCBI): domain Eukaryota; kingdom Viridiplantae; phylum Streptophyta; class Magnoliopsida; order Fabales; family Fabaceae; genus Lathyrus; species Lathyrus sativus. Next base: position 352,465,393 of record OZ012739.1, on the reverse strand, counting down.
ACTGCCACTTATTCTCCTCGTTTTCCATGGCCCTTCAAGTTATTTTTTGGGCGACGGATGCCCATTCTACTGAGTTACCCGATGAGAAAAGCTACATTGATCTCCATAGCTACACCTTTTCCTCCATCCATCTAGAGGGTTTGATATATTATTTTTCCCCCTCAAGGTTAGTGTTGATGGTGGCTAGTTTGAAGATTGTTATACTTTAGCATTAGGTGCATAGATGAAGCAACATTGTTCAACATGGCTGCAAAAGGTCTTCCTATGATGTAGTTTGTAAATTTATCTTTCGGGTGTCTTTCATGTTTCCTGCGAACATAACCAACTCCATATATCCCCAAGTACAAGTAGTTGGTGCATTGAATGCATGGAGGTAGGAACCTTCATATGTACATAAGTTACCTTTATTGAGACCCATTTTATCGAACAATTATGAGTATATTATGACATAAGAGATGCCATCATCGACGAGGATGTGGCACACATCAAATTATCCCATTATAGTAGTGATTACTATAGTGAAGATATAGTTGGGGACACCTCCAACCCTCTCCAAGTCCTAGAACCTGAACATGGGCCGATTAGGAACCTTTGTCGAAGTGCTTGCCTCCTTCCTGTAGACAACCATCATATGGCGATTTTCCTTTTCATAGTTCTCTTAGAGCTAATATATGCTCAGGGTGCGCCTCCGTTGATGGCGGCGATTTACGGATGTTTTCTTTTGTTGGTTTCCTTGCTTTCGCCATTGGTTCTGGAATTTGTGGTCTTCGAGGGGGGAATTTCCCCTATGAGACTCCTATTTATCTCTTTTACCTCCTTTGATGTGTCCATTTAGTCGGCCCTTCTTAAACATTCCCTCAATGGAATCTTTCAGCTAGTTGTAATCATTAGTGTTATGGTCATGACTCTTATGGAAGCGATATTATTTAGATTTATTTATGCGTGATGACTCTTGAAAGTGGTAAGGATGTCAATTTTTTCCATTAGAAATTTGGTGTTGATGAATTCTTGATAGATTTTTGCCCGATAAACAATAAGGGTGTGTACCTATCGCACCTTCCATGCATACCTCAGTAAGGCTCATCTCGGCGCCAGCGGGACTCCTTCCCAACTGGGCGATAAGATTAGGTCTTGACTAATGCATGATTATTGAAATGCATGTTGAGCTTCTCCTCTAAGAGCATATACGACTCATCCATGGTAAAGACCTATTGGAAACACTTCACTTTCTTCCTTCCCATTCTCAAAGATCTAACCCTGAAGGTTATCTCCAGCTCCCTCAATTTCAACAACAACCTGTGTGAACCAATATATGTAAGACTATAAGCTTTCATTCTTTCCTTTTAAGATCTCGATCATGAGAGCCTCCATCATCAATTGCCTTTTATAGGATGTGAAACGTGCAGGAAAATCGCTCACAAAATTCCTTCTAGGACGTAATGCTTCCATCTGACAGGCCATTGAATCACATCCTTTCCAGTATGATAAGAGTTAATGCAAATAAATAACACTTATATGTGTTGTCGACGCTGAAGTATTTGAGCCGGTCATTGACGAGTTGAGTCGGGGAAGGAGCATGCCTATCATGGTCCCTTCCAAGGCTCTGGGGGAGTTAGATACTTATTTCTCCTATATCTATATCCCGGTTGAGAAGCTTCATCTCTCTTTTCCCTTAAGCGCTCCAAGACGGCAGTATGAGTCTTTCTGGGCGTAACTTCTCAAATCGTGTATCTGTGAGGTGGAATATCATAGAGGCTTTCTTCAACTCTTTGTATCCTTTCCTTGAACGCACTTAAGTTATGTTGTCGAATGATATTGTACACATTGTTCAACAGTTTAATATCACCTTGCACTCTGAGGTTCGCTTGCAACACCTAGAGGCCTTGCAAGACTTATGGTTGTAATACCGAAGGTGGAACAGGGGGATTGATTTGAGTAACTTGAATAGATCTTTCTATTTGTCGTTCTTGGTGAAGATCTGGATGCAACGAAATTACTACTCCATAATTTATGATGCCTTGCGGAGGAGGTAGATGTCGTTGATTTTTTGTTGCTAATAGAATAAGATTTGTTCATTACATATATCCTTTAGGTTTTTATTAGAACAAAGTATTGAAAGAACAATGGTTTTAACTAATGTATGTTCTAAGTATGCAGGTTCCAAAGCTTAAAGAGAATCTACTCAGAATCTGTTAAGAGAATGCATTTGAGAGAAGTTGAGTTCTTGGCTTCTAATGGTTCAGAACTGAAGGACGTTCTTAAGTGAAGTCTCGTGATATATGATTGCATAAACTCTGAAGCTGAATGTATCAACAACAGAAGAGCAATATGTTATCTTTATACTTGTTGAATGTATCTGCTTCTGGTGATCATTCAGAACCATAGACAAAGCTAAGTGATTCGTACTACATAAAGTAAGCTATAATGTCAAATTAGTTTGTTAGCTAGAGTTTGCATTCACATGGCTCAAGAAGAGTTGACATGATTTATAGATATCCACTCTCAGCAGATCTATAGTATAACTTACAAGGAAGATGCTACGATTAAATAAGTTACATAATCGATAAATATATTTGTATGTATCTATCTTCGACGTCTCTTAGTACTATGGATTAACAAAGATATTTGTAAAGGTATCTCTTCCAATGGTTATTCTTTTGTATCTGCTATTTAAGTAGTTGAAGATTCAATCTGTATCAACAACAAGGAATAAAGAAAGAGGGAAAAGAAGAAAATAAGCATCTCACGCTTCTATCAAATGGAAGACTAACAAGATCAATAACATCAAGTATGCAGAGTTTCTGTTATCTTTTGTAAATTGTATAAATCCTTAAGATTTCTTAAATAATGAATATCTTAGAAATCTTAAGTTATATGATTTTTTTTATAGTTATTGCCCTGTACCTCTGATTGTATATCAAGTACACCTTGTTATATATTCTACTAAACATGTTGTTTAGTAGTTTAGAAAGAAAGTCTCTTGCTATGTTCTTTAACATCAAAGTATCTTGGTATGAGCTTAAGCCAAGTAAGTCTCCTGCTATGTACTTGAGCATTGAAGTCTTGATCAAATTTTTGATTAAGCAAGGAATTCTTTGACTGTAGGTCTAAGCAGGAAAGTCTTGGATTTGTGGAATCTGACCAGGAAAATCTTATACTTGAGGGTATGAGCAAGAAGTCTTGAATTCATGGGATTTAAGAAGGAAAGTCTTGGATTCGTTAAATCTGAGAAGGAAAGTATTATACTTGAGGGTATGAGCAAGAAGTCTTGAATCCGTGGGATTTAAGAAAGAAGCCTTGGATTCATGGAATCTAAGCAAGAAAGACTTAGGTTGTGAGTCTGAGCAAAAAGTCTTGTACTTGAGGGTATAAGCAGGAAAGTATTAGGATTTGAGAATCTAAGTAGGAAGTCTTGATTTGATGCTGATTGAGCAGGTAAGTCATAGGTTGTTGGTCTAAGAAAAGAAAAGTCTTATGCTCGAGGGCATAAGAAATTGTAATCATGGTTTTATTATAGTAAAAAATATCTTATGCTGCAAAAGGACTGAACTACTCTTATTTTGGGAGGAACCGGGATAAATATATATGCTCATTTATCATTTACTTGCTTCATATTATTATTTCGCTGCATACACATTATCAGAATCTGAACAGATTTTTTAGAATATAAACTTCGTTCAAAAGAAACGCAAATTGGAGAACACAATTCAACCCCCTTTCTTGTGTATTTTTCTCACCTTCAGTTGCTAGAGCACCTGTTGCAGCTTTACGCAATGAAAGCTTTGTGTGCAACAAATAATTGAGTATTTTTAGATCCAACTATCACTTAAAGTCATAGAAACTAAAGATCTAGAAATTCGAGGAAACAAACTTAAGATGGTGATTAATTGATTTGAAATATGATGGTTCCTCGTGCTTGATTCAAAGTGCTCTAAAATTCAGTGATCTTGAGAAGTTATGAACTGATTAATTGAAGAGCAAATGTGAAATCATGGAAATTGTCATAAGTCGTTTCTAACAGGAAACACCATTGTTCCGTTCTAGAACCAGAAAGGAGATGGGAAGCGATGGTGACTGAGGACTCTTGGAAGGAATTGGTTCCTTTTTGGTGATCAGTCGGGGTCAATATGACCAAACCAAAACACATTTGAGATAAGGTGCTTAGTCTAGCTTGTAATTAATGTCCTAGTATATAATGCCATAAAGCTTTAGAAGGTAAAATATAAAAACTTATTGACTTTTTATCTTATTGATAAAACCATTTGACCTTTTGAACAATACATACATGTTACTTTTATTAATAGAAGAATGGGAATTATGATCCTGAATAGGATCATTCATCACCAATCTATATAGCACAACCATTTTCTCACCAAAACTAATAATCCTTACTGAGTTATCCTGTAAAAAAAAACAAATTTTTATCAACAAACTTGATGTTTGACAAAGCTTTGATGCTGACATTTGTTGCACCCTAAAATTTGACCAACCGGGTCCCGTATCTGGCTCGATGTTTCGACGCATTACCGCATTCGCATCTGCATATTGCATACAGTGCATTTTTCATTTGTTTTGATTTTATCGGGATCACAGCTCTCGTCTCGTGTCTCAGGTGTTTTTAATCAGTTCAGATAGGTAGAATCGTATTTTTGGGATATTTCGGTGCCCGTTTATTTTTACCGGCTATTTTGGTGCGCTCTCGCGGTGTTATGTGTCGTTCGGTGCTTATTTTGTTCCTCTGGGAATTATTGTGATTTTTCTGGATTTTATTGGCTATTTTTAGGGTTTAAATAGATTTTTAATCATTTTAGGATAATATAGAATTTTATAGAATATTAATAGATTTTTCTTTTAGAATATTAATTGAAATTTTGAATATATTTTTAGATATAGATTATTAATAGGTTTTAATATTTTTAATAGTTTTTAGAATATTAGATATTAAATGGTTTTGATAGAAGCATATAGTTTTTTTAGATATAGAACTATTATAGATTTTTGTTTTGGATTTATAGAATATAATAAATTTTCTTGTAAATAGTATAGAATTTAATAGCTTTTTTAATATAGAGATAAATAGATTTTTTTCTTTTAATAGTTTTTATTAGATGTTATTAGGAATTTAATAAAATTTTAATATAGGTTTTATTAGAGTTTTTTTTTTGGATTAGTGGATTTGTTAGAGTTTGTTAATTAATAGAATTTAATTGAGTTTAGTTTAGTTAATTAGGTTTAGGTTAATTAGTGTAATTGGGCTGATCTTTTTCATTGCAGGTTTTTTGAGTTTTTTATCAGATTAATTCGTTGGGCTTTATCCAAATTCATCAGCAAGGCCCATTCGCAGAATCAGTCCAGAATTCATTTCAGCGAAGCATCCAGAAGAGTCCAGAACATCTCATGTGTATAAAAGCTTCAGCATCCACGTGTTGCACCCAGGAGGACCCACATATCATCACTTCACGCATGCCACGCCTCACTTCACCACTTCCCTCTCTCTGCCACACCCTCGCTACGTGGCATCCATGCACACAATTCCTCCACTCACCATTGCCAAGTGTCATCTCCACAAACCTCACCGGACGCCACCAGTTGCATGGCCGGCGGCCATGCAACCAACATCCCCAACCTTTCCGGCCACCGTAACAGTTCATCGCCGGCGACCCTAACTTACTCCGGCCACCGTCTAGTTTGCCGGAAACCTAAAACATCCAAAAATTCCCAGATTTCCTCCAACGTTCTTCCATCTCCGATCCACAAACTTCATCCCCTCCGATTAACTCCAGAAATTCAACCGATTATCCTCTCTGATCATCATTGTTATCATCAGTGTTCAACATCAACACACCAACAGAGATCCTCTCCGATCTTCATGTGATCATCAAGATTATCGTTCTTCATCACCAGCTATAACACGATCTCCAGATTCTTCATAATCACCAGAAATTCTTCAAGAAATTTCCAGAATCGTCATCGTATTTATCAGCAGACCTTCAATCTTCATCATCAATTCCAGTTTCCCAGAAACTTTCAACGTGCAGCTCCAGAAGCTTCAAGAACTTCATCATTTTCTTCAACGAATCATCGATCCTCAACGACCTTCAGAAAAATCTCTAGAATACTCATCTTCCTCAAACAATCTTCATCAGATCTTCATGAGCATTCCAGATTCTCGTCTTCTTCGTCCAGATCTCCATCCTTCATCGCGCGTTCGTCGTTCTCCAGACTCGTCAGATCAACAAGGTTCCTTCAAACCACGTCACCATAGATCTTCAACAACCCTGGTCATCGTATGAATCTATGATTCGTCAAGAAATATTCAAATAAACCTCAGAGTCTCCAGAGCGATCATCCTCCATCAAGATCCGCGCACGCAAAGATCTCAGAAGTTCGTCCAAGTCCTCATTGAAGGGTTCAATATCTTCAACAACACAAACTGGGGAATATTGGAGAAGCGAAGAGTTGAACGGAGATTGAGAGTGAGACGGAGAAAAGTCCGAGAGAGAGTGAAGTCTTGAGAGAGGAGGGGTCTGAGAGGGTGAGAGCGGTGGTGGCGGCCATGAACAGTGTCCAGGAGAGGGAGTTTGAATTAGGGTATAGGTGGGTCAGGTATCTGGGCCTTGCTGAGCCCATTGGGATTTCTGGATTGCACCCTCCGTTTTTTCCATATTCCCCCCCCCCCCTCCGTTTGGTGTCTGATTGGGCTAAGCCCAAGGTAATTGGGCAATGCACCCCCCGTTTCAGTATTGTGCCCCCCTCCGTTTTTGCAGCAGCAGCTGCTGGGCTGGGCCCAGTTTGGTTTTTTGTTGTTTTTGTTTTTGCTGCTAGCATACCCCCCATAACTGTAACTAACCCCCATCCCCTCTTGTGTTTTTCTTCCTTTTTTATTATTTCTTGTGTAAACATTTGATTAGTTTTAAGGGAAAAAGGAGGAAAAGATTGAAAAAAAATGAGAAAAAGAAATATAGCAAAATATTTGAAAAAAGTGAGAAAAAGAAAATAGGAAAAATAGAGAAAAAATATATAAAAGAGAATGTTGAATAAAAGAGAAAAAAATATGAAAAAAAAGAGAAATATTGAAAGAGAAAAAGAAATAGTGAAAAAAAAATAGAAAAAGAAATAGTGAAAAAAAATAGAAAAAGAAAATAGAAAAACAATAAAAGAATATATTTTGAAAAAAGAAAAAGGAGAGAAATACATAGAAAAATATGAAAAAATATATGAAAAATACTTTGAGAGAAAGGAGAAAATAGTTGAAAAGAAAAGAAGGAAAAAGAGGAAAAATATTAAAGTAGACTTAATATTTTTTAGAGTGCATTTCTTCATAGAGATATTTTACCCTTTTTAGGATAGTTTAGAAGCCCACTTGTTAGGGGGCTATTTTCCGTTCGATTTTTCAGGATAGGATAGGATAATATTTCCTAGGAGATTCATTTTCAGTATCCAATCATTGTAATCATTTTTTCAGAATATTAATAAAACGAGATTTGAGCTGTGGTCCCGAAGTAGCCGAACTACAACTGCTCTGATTTCTCGTACCAGACGAGAATATGTAGGCATAGGATGCGATATCCTAGCGAGCACACTAACGACTGACCCTTTGTTCTCTCGCTGCTGTGCGATCGAGACTTTCCCGCTGACGACTAATTGTTACCCTTTTTCTCTCTTGCCCGAGTGCATTTGAGACCAAACCATAGTTTTGCCCATAGGTTCCCGTACCTTTGAAACCAGTTTAATTTCTCACTGCTGTGTGAGAATGCCCTGTTTAGCCGTAGTTAGCCCGAACTACGCAAGGCTCTGATCTTCCATGCAGTGTGGAAGTACGTAGGCACAAGACGCGGGGTCTTAGCGAGCCAATTTTCCTGTAGTCCCGAACTACGTTGACTCTGACTTTCTCTCTTGAGAATACGTAGGCATAGAGTGCGACGCTCTATCGAGTCAATTCCCTTCTGTTTAGATTTAGCAGCCGTAGATAGATTGTTTTTGCATCCTTTAGACAACCAAGCAAGCGTGGATCCCGTCGAGTACGACGGACGTGAGGGGTGCTAATACCTTCCCCTTGCGTAACCGACTCCCGAACCCAGGTTTTGGTTGCGATGACCATACCTTTCCCCGTTTTTTGCGAGGTTTACTTCGAGCGTTTCCTTTCCCTCCGTTGGGATAAATAACGCACGGTGGCGACTATTCTGTCAGCCGGCGCCGATTTTCGCAGTAGCGACAGCTGGCGACTCTGCTGGGGACTGTGATAGTTCCCTATACGGGTCTGCTGGGGATCCAACGTCCCTGGCTGCTAAGGACTGCGATGGTTCTTATGCATGTGGGATCCAACGTCTCCTAAGAGAGAGTCAATCCTAGCGCTTGTTTGCTTGTCTATTGGGGTTTATTTATTGATATTATCTGTTGCTGTTGGGGTGTGACGGGTGTTCTATGATTGAGTGAGAAGTCGGACCTGGGCTTGAGTATGCACCTAGATATAGTTGTGGAGAGTAGTAGACGAACCTGTCTGCTGAGCAGGCACAGTTCCCTACGAAATCTGCGCTCAGACGAGGTTCTCGCAGAGGTGCTCCTTTCCGGTCCTGAGGATCTGAGGGGAGTCCAGACGTAAGGATTGTCGACTCTGGGAACCGATCATTTGGAAGTTAGCTAAGTGAGGCCTCTTCAGGACTTGATGATGCCACTCCTTCTAGGAATCGTATCGTCAGTTTTGAAAGTCTGTGACGCTGACGACCGCATAGGATGCTGTACCTTGTCAGATATAGGTCCATACCTGTGAGTGGGGTTTTTTTTTTTGCAGGAAACTTGACTTCCAACCTACCCGTTATTTTGGTCTTCTCTTCAGAGCAAACGTCCTCCGTCAGCAGCGCAACAGTATTTAGTTTGTGTGGGGGCTGTGGTCTCGTTGTTTGCTGCATCTTGCATATCATGTGCATATCAGTGTTGCATCATATTGCATATCATCCTCCAGTTGGCCAGAGTTCTGATCCAAGCTTTGTTTCCTGAAGGTGATTACCCGGAGAGTGGATTGAGCAGCTGTTGATTGTCAGAAACCGACCCAGGGGATTGAGTAGATTTGAGCAGAATCAAGCATTGAAGTCAGCTGAAGATTATTGGTAGCTATGTCTGAAGGCAATTTCCAGTCTCCTAACACCCTGACCGGGTTCACTATGGCGTCCAACCCTCTGTATGATTCTATGGAAGACTTCCCGCAAGTGAACAACGTTACTGCAGGCCAAGTTGTACAGCCTTCTGTTGAAAACCAAGGTCGACATGAGCAGTTTGTTGCCCAGAATGAGCGTCCTCCTCCTGTCAACAATCAAGGTGTTGCTTTCCCTGTGATGAATTACCGAAGAGATATTCCAGTGGCTGGGATGGTAGATCCAAGAGCTCTTGAAAAGGATAGAAGACTCCGAGCGTTGGAAGAGGGAATGAAAGCTTTGAAAGTCAAAGATGCTGTCAACCTGGATGCTGTAGGCATGTGTTTGGTTCCTGACCTGGTGTTGCCTTACAAGTTCAGAGTGCCGAAATTTGAGAAGTACACGGGAGATAGCTGTCCGAAGCTGCATTTGATGATGTTCTGTCGAAGAATGACTGCGTTTGTGCGAGATGACAAATTGATGATCCATTTCTTTCAAGATAGTCTGACTGGGGCATCTTTAAGGTGGTATATGCAGTTAGAGAGAAATCAGATTCAATCATGGATGGATTTAGCCAGAGCTTTTCTGAAGCAGTACGATTATAACCTAGACATTGCTCCCTATCGCATGCATTTGCAAGAGTTGTCTCAAGAGGACAATGAACCTATCAGGAAGTATGCTCAGAGATGGAGAGAATTTGCTGCTAGAGTGCATCCACCGATGTTAGACCAAGAGCTAGCTAGCATGTTTGTAGATTCCCTACAAGATCCGTACTTCGAAAGATTGCTGGGAATTCCATCAAGTTTCTCTGATGTGGTAGCGTTAGGAGAGCGCCTTGAGTATGCCATAAGAATTGGGAAAATTCAGATTACTTCAAATGATCAAGCTGGTGAAACTGAATACCCTTATGACTATCAGGGCGAAGAAGAAGTTGTGATCGACGCAGTCATGCCAAAGGTTGAATATCCTCAAAGCGAATCAGTGAATTTTGTTGGTTCATCATCTTATCAGAGATCAGTACCTCCTGTGGCTTGTTATACTGAACAGACAGCCGTGCCTGGGGCACCCTATCAGGAATCTTATGTCGCTTCCATTGCAAAGCAGCGAACTCGTGACCGAAGTTATCAGAATCAGCGTCAGAATCAGAACAGACCTCGCAACAACTTGGAACGAAGGAAAGCTCCTTCTCACCCAGTGCCTATGCCGTACAGCCAGTTGCTACCATCTTTGATCCAGAAGTCTTTGGTGGAACCTAAAGCTCTTAAGCCAGTGCCAGAACCTTACCTTCCTGGGTATAATCCCCACGTTCAGTGTGGTTACCATGGTGGCTCACTGGGGCATTCAACCGAAGATTGTAAAGCATTTTAGGCGAAAGTACAGCAGTTGATTGACCAAGATCGCATTTCCTTTCGAGAAGGATTTATGTTTGTTCATCCCAACCGCTCAGCTGTCTAAGCTCGTAGATTCGGAAAGTATTCCCCAGCAAAAGCCAGTGATTCAGACAGGCAGGCGCCCTCAGCATTGGCAGTTCTCAGACCTTTATATATCATTTGCATTTGTAGTTTCTTTTCTGTTAGTTACTACCTGCTTTTAAACATTGTATGTTTCGAATGGTGATAATAATAAAGTGACTATGCATTTTTCTGAATTAATCATGTCGCTGTCGCTCATTTACTGCATTGCACTGACGCTTGCATTTTATTCACTCCGCTTTATCACTGTGACTAGCAAAGATTGGAGGATGACGAAACTAAACTCATAACCGATGATCGTATTGCTTTCAGATAAGACCTTACCGATGACGTACAAGGCATTGTTTCAAATCCCCCAAACACTGGAGATATAAGGAGTTAGTCCCTTGTTAACCACTTCGAGCCAGGAAGTAGAAATTTTTTCGGACTTTTAAACCCTCACATCTTAACCCGGGGCAGGGTAGTTGTCAGTTAGCTTGACCGAGCATTCAAATCTTGCAGAGGAGTGTTGTCTTTCAAGGACCAATCAGTTTACACCTTTCAAGAGGTCATACCTCACCAATCAGGAGTGAGACAGTTACAATCCTTTCGGAGCAATCAAGACCACCAGTGTCACACGACTTTGTTCCAAAAGAAAGAATAAGAAAGCCCGCTAAGTAAAAAGAACGAAAAAGCTAGAAAGCTAATACTTAGGCAAAAATCAGGGCATCCCGCTGGACTTCAAAAGAAAGTGAAAAAACGAAAGAACTCAAAATAAGTCAGTCCAGGCAAAAATTAGGGAATCAAAAGAACGAAAAAGAAGGGATAAAAGAAAATTTTTCCCCAGCAAGTCACAAAGTCGTGTATACAGACACCGAAAGCGAAAAAGGAGTAACTATCACTCCGGAAAAAACCTTGTGAATTCCTTAATTGTGGTTCTTACCATTCAACATACCTCTCGAAGAGGCGAGCGCTTGTGCCAAGTTAACTGAACCTTAGGATCGGAGATCATCACGTAGAAGGGGTGGATACAAGTCAAAATTTGAGCCAAATATCCTTTGTTTCATGAACCGTGACCCCGACCACGATACAACCCTTAAAAGACCTAATTGAGGTAGGGTTATTCTGGAGCGCATCACGATAAGGTTGAGTAACCTGACTCCTTCTTGACTTGCTAGTCACATCCTTGCTGTATTTTTCACTGACCACGTAAGCACTACGTTTGAACTTTGGTTCATTCGTCACTCACAATCATAACATGTAAATGAGTGACAGCTCAAATTTTTTCAAAATCTGCATGAGCACTGCATTAAGATTACCATTCGTGAATAGACAATTTTTAATTGCAGGTTAGTAGTTGGCATGAAAGAAATTCCAACAGGGAATCATCAAGCAGAACTGAGTAATTCAGCAGTTTGAACCAGAATGGTGTATGCTGTGAAGACCTGTGAATCAGAGGCATTGATTTCCAGTAAGTTCAGTATCAGTTAGTCTGAAGACAAGTCCCTAAGCTTCAGTTGATCAGGGGCAGTTTGTTTGAGAAGCAGTTGATCAGGAATGAGTCTTCTCGAGACCCAATCAGGGGCAATTATGTAGAGCGTGGAAATTTGAAAGCAGATACTTCAGAGGGATAATCAGATCGGGTTAAGTCGCTAGAACGCTCATTCAGGGGCAAGTCACCGCAGAGAGTGTTGAAACCAACTGGGTTGATAGGTGTCTAATGGAGATTGAATTCTGTTGTCATACAGATACCGGGGCAAATATTCTCGAAGTCGTCTCGTAGCAAGCTGTTCAGAGCAGGTATTCCCAAGAGTTAGATTGGGGCAAGTTGAATTGTACTGGGGCAAGTTGTGCAAGCCAGTCTTTTTATCCCCCAGCTGAGTGTACCGGGGGCAAGTTGTTCAGGCCAGTTTGTTTATCCCCAGCCAGAGTTGAGTATCGGGGAATCATGTCAATACCCTTATCAAAAACCTGAACCTTCCAAATAAGAGGCCTTGCTGTCGTTGGATCATTATCCTGCAGTTTAAACCTGTTGCGTGTCAGTAACTAGTTGTTTCCAAAGTCCAGTTCTCGCCTGGCAAACCGGTAACCAGTTCTCGTCTGGCCTACCCTTCCGTAAGCATCAGTTCCCGTCTGGTGTAGTTTATTGTAAGCATCAGTTCCCGTCTGGTGTAGTTTATTGTAACCAGTTCTCGTCTGGTCACTGTTTCTTCAAGTGTTGTATCAGTTCTCGTCTGGTACATGTCCAAGCTAAATCAATTTCCGTTCAATTTTCCGATAACCTATTTTCCTATCAGTTCTCGTCTGGTAGTCTCCCTTTGAATGCTAGTTCTCGTCTAGTATTTTCCATATCTTCCACTGTGTACATAGTCCATGTTCATCCTAAACCAGAAAAACAAAAAAAACCTAAAGGTATCTGACACAGTAATTCCCAATGACCCGCATGTTGTCATGTTCCCCGATACGAAGCTCGATTAATGCCAGTGCTCCGATTAATGTTTGAATTCCTTATGGAGGTTGTTAAATCAGAATTGTTACTCTTCAGCTGATGAAAGTTGCTTATTATCCCCGGAAGAGTCGAGATTGTATTGTACCACGTATCAGAGTAGGATCAGGAGTACCCACAGCAGATTAAAATTGATATCCTTAATAGAAGGGGCATTTCCAGCAGCGTGCCGCGCGCAATCAACCCCGATTTGGGTCAATCCCCGCAGAGCAAAATCAGTTGCCAATGGTTTGAAGGGAGCATCCCCGAGCAGAGTTGTTTTTCGTTCCCCAAGGAAGTCGCCAAGCAGGGTTGCCTTTTCATTTCTCCAGCAGGACGGTTATTCCCAGCGGGTTTGATTTCCCTTTTCCAGCATTTATTTTGCTGAGATGGTTCTGTGACTTCGGTTCATCCCCAGTAGAGTTGACGTTACCTTCGGCATTTAATTTGCCAAGTGGTTTTCAGACCTGGTGTTCTCTGGCAGCTCGAGCCTGCATTAGCATTTGCATATATAGTCATAGCATTTATACAAGCATATAGCAGTTCCATGCCGTCTGGGCATCGCATTTTCAATCAAAACGCATAGCATATTCATGTCATACAGGGCATCGCATCATTTCAAGCATACGCATGTCGAAACATGGACCGGGATGGTTACCTATTGCATTTCAGATTTGTTCACCTGCAGAGTTGTGTGGTTAAGCTTCTCTTCCCCAGCGGAGTGATTCTTCATATTTGGTTGTTACGTCAGCATCGGAAAAAACAACAACGAAGATTGACATATACCAAGTTTCTGAAGCTGCGGTCTGTTGACAGAATGGGTGCCAAGCAGTCGATTCAGAATTCCCCAGGAGAATTGTCCTCAAGTTCGCAGTGAACTGTGAGTTGACCGGATTTGATCCCATGAGAGAGATGGGAATCAAGGTGTTTGCTTTTTTTTTGAAGCATTATTCCAATACTTGTGGCGTCACACAGGTGATTGGTGGTGGCAAAGGAGAAGAAAATTTTATCAGAAAATTGACCAGTTGTTGCCGTGACAACCAAACTTCAGTTCATTGGAAGCTTTTCCTCAAGCAGTTTTGCAGTATATTCCCGCGGTTGGCAAATTTCAGGGTTTCATTTGTATTCAACCGTCATCTACCTTGAATGTTCGAAGGCTGAGCGCTCTTCAACCATTCAGGTCCAAGCCGCTTGAATAGGGGCAGCTGTTGCACCCTAAAATTTGACCAACCGGGTCCCGTATCTGGCTCGATGTTTCGACGCATTACCGCATTCGCATCTGCATATTGCATACAGTGCATTTTTCATTTGTTTTGATTTTATCGGGATCACAGCTCTCGTCTCGTGTCTCAGGTGTTTTTAATCAGTTCAGATAGGTAGAATCGTATTTTTGGGATATTTCGGTGCCCGTTTATTTTTACCGGCTATTTTGGTGCGCTCTCGCGGTGTTATGTGTCGTTCGGTGCTTATTTTGTTCCTCTGGGAATTATTGTGATTTTTCTGGATTTTATTGGCTATTTTTAGGGTTTAAATAGATTTTTAATCATTTTAGGATAATATAGAATTTTATAGAATATTAATAGAGTTTTCTTTTAGAATATTAATTGAATTTTTGAATATATTTTTAGATATAGAATATTAATAGGTTTTAATATTTTTAATAGTTTTTAGAATATTAGATATTAAATGGTTTTGATAGAAGCATATAGTTTTTTTTTAGATATAGAACTATTATAGATTTTTGTTTTGGATTTATAGAATATAATAAATTTTCTTGTAAATAGTATAGAATTTAATAGCTTTTTTAATATAGAGATAAATAGATTTTTTTCTTTTAATAGTTTTTATTAGATGTTATTAGGAATTTAATAAAATTTTAATATAGGTTTTATTAGAGTTTTTTTTGGATTAGTGGATTTGTTAGAGTTTGTTAATTAATAGAATTTAATTGAGTTTAGTTTAGTTAATTAGGTTTAGGTTAATTAGTGTAATTGGGCTGATCTTTTTCATTGCAGGTTTTTTGAGTTTTTTATCAGATTAATTCGTTGGGCTTTATCCAAATTCATCAGCAAGGCCCATTCGCAGAATCAGTCCAGAATTCATTTCAGCGAAGCATCCAGAAGAGTCCAGAACATCTCATGTGTATAAAAGCTTCAGCATCCACGTGTTGCACCCAGGAGGACCCACATATCATCACTTCACGCATGCCATGCCTCACTTCACCACTTCCCTCTCTCTGCCACACCCTCGCTACGTGGCATCCATGCACACAATTCCTCCACTCACCATTGCCAAGTGTCATCTCCACAAACCTCACCGGACGCCACCAGTTGCATGGCCGACGGCCATGCAACCACCATCCCCAACCTTTCCGGCCACCGTAACAGTTCATCGCCGGCGACCCTAACTTACTCCGGCCACCGTCTAGTTCGCCGGAAACCTAAAACATCCAAAAATTCCCAGATTTCCTCCAACGTTCTTCCATCTCCGATCCACAAACTTCATCCCTTCCGATTAACTCCAGAAATTCAACCGATTATCCTCTCTGATCATCATTGTTATCATCAGTGTTCAACATCAACACACCAACAGAGATCCTCTCCGATCTTCATGTGATCATCAAGATTATCGTTCTTCATCACCAACTATAACACGATCTCCAGATTCTTCATAATCACCAGAAATTCTTCAAGAAATTTCCAGAATCGTCATCGTATTTATCAGCAGACCTTCAATCTTCATCATCAATTCCAGTTTCCCAGAAACTTTCAACGTGCAGCTCCAGAAGCTTCAAGAACTTCATCATTTTCTTCAACGAATCATCGATCCTCAACGACCTTCAGAAAAATCTCCAGAATACTCATCTTCCTCAAACAATCTTCATCAGATCTTCATGAGCATTCCAGATTCTCGTCTTCTTCGTCCAGATCTCCATCCTTCATCGCGCGTTCGTCGTTCTCCAGACTCGTCAGATCAACAAGGTTCCTTCAAACCACGTCACCATAGATCTTCAACAACCCTGGTCATCGTATGGATCCATGATTCGTCAAGAAATATTCAAATAAACCTCAGAGTCTCCAGAGCGATCATCCTCCATCAAGATCCACGCACGCAAAGATCTCAGAAGTTTGTCCAAGTCCTCATTGAAGGGTTCAATATCTTCAACAACACAAACTGGGGAATATTGGAGAAGCGAAGAGTTGAACGGAGATTGAGAGTGAGACGGAGAAAAGTCCGAGAGAGAGTGAAGTCTTGAGAGAGGAGGGGTCTGAGAGGGTGAGAGCGGTGGTGGCGGCCATGAACAGTGTCCAGGAGAGGGAGTTTGAATTAGGGTATAGGTGGGTCAGGTATCTGGGCCTTGCTGAGCCCATTGGGATTTCTGGATTGCACCCTCCGTTTTTTCCATATTCCCCCCCCCCCCTCCGTTTGGTGTCTGATTGGGCTAAGCCCAAGGTAATTGGGCAATGCACCCCCCGTTTCAGTATTGTGCCCCCCTCCGTTTTTGCAGCAGCAGCTGCTGGCTGGGCCCAGTTTGGTTTTTTGTTGTTTTTTGTTTTTGCTGCTAGCATACCCCCCATAACTGTAACTAACCCCCATCCCCTCTTGTGTTTTTCTTCCTTTTTTATTATTTCTTGTGTAAACATTTGATTAGTTTTAAGGGAAAAAGGAGGAAAAGATTGAAAAAAAATGAGAAAAAGAAATATAGCAAAATATATGAAAAAAGTGAGAAAAAGAAAATAGGAAAAATAGAGAAAAAATATATAAAAGAGAATGTTGAATAAAAGAGAAAAAAAAATATGAAAAAAAAGAGAAATATTGAAAGAGAAAAAGAAATAGTGAAAAAAAATAGAAAAAGAAATAGTGAAAAAAAATAGAAAAAGAAAAGTGAAAAACAATAAAAGAATATATTTTGAAAAAAGAAAAAGGAGAGAAATACATAGAAAAATATGAAAAAATATATGAAAAATACTTTGAAAGAAAGGAGAAAATAGTTGAAAAGAAAAGAAGGAAAAAGAGGAAAAATATTAAAGTAGACTTAATATTTTTTAGAGTGCATTTCTTCATAGAGATATTTTACCCTTTTTAGGATAGTTTAGAAGCCCACTTGTTAGGGGGCTATTTTCCGTTCGATTTTTCAGGATAGGATAGGATAATATTTCCTAGGAGATTCATTTTCAGTATCCAATCATTGTAATCATTTTTTCAGAATATTAATAAAACGAGATTTGAGCTGTGGTCCCGAAGTAGCCGAACTACAGCTGCTCTGATTTCTCGTACCAGACGAGAATATGTAGGCATAGGATGCGATATCCTAGCGAGCACACTAACGACTGACCCTTTGTTCTCTCGCTGCTGTGCGATCGAGACTTTCCCGCTGGCGACTAATTGTTACCCTTTTTCTCTCTTGCCCGAGTGCATTTGAGACCAAACCATAGTTTTGCCCATAGGTTCTCGTACCTTTGAAACCAGTTTAATTTCTCACTGCTGTGTGAGAATGCCCTGTTTAGCCGTAGTTAGCCCGAACTATGCAAGGCTCTGATCTTCCATGCAGTGTGGAAGTACGTAGGCACAAGACGCGAGGTCTTGGCGAGCCAATTTTCCTGTAGTCCCGAACTACGTTGACTCTGACTTTCTCTCTTGAGAATACGTAGGCATAGAGTGCGACGCTCTATCGAGTCAATTCCCTTCTGTTTAGATTTAGCAGCCGTAGATAGATTGTTTTTGCATCCTTTAGACAACCAAGCAAGCGTGGATCCCGTCGAGTACGACGGACGTGAGGGGTGCTAATACCTTCCCCTTGCGTAACCGACTCCCGAACCCAGGTTTTGGTTGCGATGACCATACCTTTCCCCGTTTTTTGCGAGGTTTACTTCGAGCGTTTCCTTTCCCTCCGTTGGGATAAATAACGCACGGTGGCGACTCTTCTGTCAGCCGGCGCCGATTTTCGCAGTAGCGACAACATCAATTTTAGTTTGAAATCAAGAGAATATTAGAATACAATAGCGAGATAAAATTCTTAATAAAAATATGTTTCCTGCATGATGAACTTTGACATAATGAACATTGGGAAGGTTAGAAATGATATGTTTAATTTTATGAAAGGAATAAAAAAATTGAATAGGAACATATTTGATCATTGGCACCTGTCATAACTCGAAATTTGACTTCCCCTTTTTCCTTTTTGCATAAGCATGTGCACTCACATTTCTAGCATACGCATCAACATTTTTTTCTATGGTTTTGTTGCACTCGTATCCAGAATTTTCAGAAAGTTTCAAAACCATAATTAGTCACATCCTCACAGAGTCATCACAGTCTCAATACAAGCCAAACAGAGGGATTTTTATACCTATATATCAAAGCACAAGGTTAAAATGCGGAACCACGACCAAAGCACTCCATTTCAAGCCAAAGAAGTGAAATTTTGTATGAGGTAACTGGTTACCTCATGATGTAACCGGTTACATCATCATTTTCAGCCCAGTGTTAAGTGCAAATTTTGAATTAAAATGAACTATCTTTCTTGGCACTTTTCATTTCAGTTCTCATGTTTTTATAGATTTAATTCTTGTTCTTGTGTAATTCTTCAATTATATTTCAAATACCTTTGCATTATTTGATGTGTGTGTTATTATGCATAAATTAGGCATAAAACATCAATGATTAGAACACAAGTGATTTGGACAACAAAGACAGAGAATTGAAGAAGAACCAGGAGGTTCGTTGTGTAAACAAGAAGCGAATGTTCGCTATGCGAACATGCAGCGAAGGACCAACGAACCATTCCAGACTGAATTCAGTAGCTAAAAGACCCTAAGTTTGTTGTGTAAACTTGTAGTGAGGTAGTTCGTAGTGCGAAGAATTGCTAGCACAACAAAATTTAGATATTTCTCAAGGGCGGTTTAACTGTTCAGAGGTACTTCAGTTGCCTAAAAGTGTGTTTGTTGGGCGAAGAAAGGGTTCGCATTACAAACATGACAAATTTTTTAAATACTATATAAATACTTATATCACTTTTTAGAAAAAAAAGAATATATTTTGGGGATCAAAACTTTATCTCTTTTCATTCCAAGCATATTCTAGAGAGAGAAACATAGACCCTAAGAGGGAGAATCACAAACCAAAGAAACTCGGAGCTTGATCTTCGAGTAAGAATTTTGATTTCTTATTGGTTTTGGATGTAATCTTTTGATACCTTATGCATTTCATGTAACTTATGTATTGTGAACTAGTTCTGATTCTCTATTGATGTTGTCTTTAATTTCTTACTTGTGGGTCTTGACAAAACCTTTTTCAAATATTTGATCTAAGATCCTCATCTATCAATGAGAAAACTTTTGACATGGTCTTGTAAGTTGATATTCACTAGTATCACTTTTATTTTATTGTGTTGATTAGTAGCATGAGTAGGATCAATACGGTAAATACCACAATAATGCTAAACAAACAGTATTACGAGGATGCGTGATAATAGTGATGAAGAACTATGTTCACATACATTTGCAAATTAGTTGAATACATGTAAAAATGGTTAATCATGTGTCTGTATTCTGATCATGGCTTTATATATGAATCAAATCATTAATTGGATATAGATGTTATTTGAATATATGTTAAGTCTAAACTCTAGACATAGATTTAGGTTTAACATTCACGTGAGTATCAGTTCGTATGCTCTGTGTTGGTTTTGTTGCGTGAGACATCACCAATGAGAGAATATGGTTGGCCTCTCGACTTTGCGTTAGACATAACCTCTATTGTGGGTGGTACGTGATTGTACTAGACAAACATTTGAGTTGTGTATAACATGATTATAAGAATGCATGTGTTATCAATTCATGAGATCCAATCCCAACAAGGCTCTACTTATATTTACAGTCTTTACTTTATGTTTTCCATCTTTATATTTTCTACCTTTATTTATGGACCCTTTGATCTTTTAATCAATGTAATCAAAACAAGCTTAGAAATGTAGATATCGTTGAATGATGTTCTTTCTCTCACACCGATCCTTGTGGAGATGATAAATCCCGGAGGGAATCCTTCCAAATCTAAGTTTTTGTTTCTTTCCGCCTTACTATAGTCCGAACACCCAGGAAGTCAATTTCATCGTGAGGTAACTAGTTACCACATCCATGTAACCAGTTACACCTACATATTTTACAGATTTGCAGTTATTCTTCAGCATTGTAGTAATACCTATCCCATTCCTTTGGTCTACATTTTTCTAGCATTATGTGGAAGGTTCTAGATACTTCAAGATATCACTTGCATTTGCTCCAACACATCACCAACAATAAAGCTCACCATGCACCTACATTTCCAGTCACGTGAACCATTTGATCTTGGAGTTGCATTGGGATTCTCCAACTGAGTTAATGATGGAAATCTAATAGTTGTTATATCCTCGATCAAAAATTGAACAAAATGCTTGCTTCCATTAACTTTTAAGATGAAATTTGACAAAAAAAAAGATCCAAAAGGATGTTACTCTTGAATGGTTATGGTTTGGCAGGGATTAACAAAAAAAAAACATCAGGAACAAGAAAGAAGAATTCATGCCCTGCAACTTTCGCATAGCGAAGGTTGCGATGCAAAGTTGAAGCGAGCAACAACAGAAAGAAATAGAACCAAATCAGCCATGCGCTATAACTTTTGCATATAGAAGGTCGCGATGCAAAGTTGAAGCGAGCAACATTAGAAGAAACAGAACCAAATTACCAAAACTTCGCTTGAAGCAAGAGGGAGCGGGCAGAAGCACAAATAGTTTGCATAGCAAAGTATGGCAGTTTCCAGGGGCGGTTTAAAATCCTTCAAGGCTAAGCAAGCTGACTTCGCATAGCGACCAAACTTCGCATAGCGAAAGTCCCCCATCTCAACCAGTATAAAAGGAAGACAACAAAGGCTTGGAGAAAGATCAGTTTTATAATTTTACATTATTACTTGTAATAGAACTTGTAATAGATAGTAAGAGAGGGAAAGTGGGGATACGAGCTGGATACGCATCGAGAGTCGGGAAATCGTCGTTGATTCTGATTCATCTCAATTCCTCCATTTTGTATCAAGCTACCATGAGTAGCTAAATCCCTTTCTTGTTGGGATTGGTTGTAGTTCACTGAAACAATATGTATTTTCATTGATCATAGCATTATATGCAATTTATTTATGAATCATTATCGATGATATCTTTGTTTTATTGTTTAAATCCTTGGATTTGAATTGATATTGACAAATATGGTTCTAATCTTGATCCAAGATAAGCATCTATCAAACTCTAAATGCCAGACATAGATTTAGGTTTAGTATTCACCATATGTATTGATTCTTAATGCTTCTATATTGTTTAATAGGCTGAGAAATCATTGATTAAACAATAAGGTAGAATCCTCATCAGATGTTTTGACATAAACTCTGTTTGTGAGTGATACATGATAATATTGATACATACTTAGATTGTGTATAATTGATCAGTGATTTGCATATTTAACCGGTGGATGAGATCCAATCCTAGCAAGCTTATTCCTCTAAAAACTATCCTTATTAATTATATTTTTTACATTTGGTAACTTACAAATCAAATATCTTGCAAAACTTCTGCCTAAAATCATATTAATTGTTGAACATTTGTAATATCGCACTGGTCTCTATGGATAGGATACTCAATACTTTCTTTTGATTTACTCAACATCAAAATGGCGTTGTTGTCGGGGACTCACGTTTAGATTTACAAACATATCAACTATTGATATCTTTTTAAGTTGTACATTTTTTAAAAGCTGTATATATATTTTCTCCTAACATTGTTTTGGCTAGAAATTGTAAGCTTTGTGTATGCGAGGTACAAAGTCGAAAGACTTATTGCCTTTTGATCCTGAGATCGAAAGAACAGTCCAACAAAACAAATAAAAAACAAATGATTATAGATAACAACAATTTTTCTCTAACTATTCCCCTTTCGTTTCATGTTTTGAGGATGCTAGCGAACCCGTGGTTACGAGCATGTGAGGGCTTTGGCATAATGTGAGAAATGGCGCCTAGTTGAGAGCTGGTGGAGTTTAGGACGACGAATTGGGTCCCGATATCTTAGTTAGGTGGTGAGAGCAGAAATATTGTGCAGCAACTTTGTCCTGATTTAGCTGTAATTGTAAAATTGACGGAGTCTTGTATTGTTGCCGCAGGTTCAGTCCGAGATGAAAGGTGGATGGAGCTGGTGCGCTTTCAACGGCGAGATCTCAACCATGTCTCTAGCGAAGGGATATGCATTCTCTTCTTCGGCTTACAAAGACTTTCAGCATGCTAGCATATTTCTAATCTCTTCTCTGATTCGATGCTGCCGCTAAGTCGCTTTGGTACTCTGTTTGGGATGCTCGCCCTGAGTGAAAGCTGAATCTGAATATATCCCCATCATCGTGACAGGCCTGCGTTTTCGTGGGGATACACGAGCAAAGTAGCCTGGTACTTCTTGGTCTTCTTTGAGGTATTACGGATTGTACCTGCCTGACATACATTAGGAATCAGTGGCTGTTTTAGTTTAACATGTTGTGTCGTCGCTCGAACACATTTGATGATGCTATGACCTTTCCTTATTGTAGGTTATGGGTGTTACTGATTAACTTCTTGTCTTTTGCAGCGGTTGGATTTGGGTGGCGAAGTAATGCCGTGTGCGATCCGCTCATGGGAGCTGAGGTGCAAAGAAACTAGTGTTAGGAGCAAGATGGTGTGTACCATAGATGAAGAACAACGTAGGGACCCTCTAGTCCATAAAGAGCAACTGCTGTTCATTAGGAACTTCTTTTAATTTTATCATTTTTGTACAATATGCAACGTAATGTGCCAAACAACTTGTAGTTAGCTTCATTTACTCTTGTAATTCAAAAGTCATCCCAACTTTGACCAATGTTTGTGAGGAATATCAAATGAACTTCACTAAGCTCCGAGTTTTCCTTTTCCTAAAAACAAACAACGAATTGTAGCTTTGTATCCGGGGTCTCAGACGGTCACATTCCGCAGCTATGTCTAACTATCATGCTCAATAGTCTGTACATCCAACAGTGGGAATTTGAATTTCAAACTTAGGATTAGGACTTAGTTTCCCTTGTGGACCTAGAGATTTTGTGGTAGCTTTCTTGTGAATGTTTGTATTAAAAGTTTAACTCCTCGTATCAAATGCAGTTCAAGCTTGAGTTTCTTTTGTCAACTATTTGTAATTGAAGGCTTAAGAATGGTTTAGTATTTGAAACTAGATTGAACATGGTTTGATATCATCCAAAGACTTGATTTCCAAAATGGGAAATAATATTGAGAAGCATGCCCTTTATGGCCCACCAATCAATCTTTAAACATATCACCGAATTTGAACTTAGTTCAAGGTAAAAAAACATCATGGAATTGAACTCAAGGGTCCATTTATAATAATCTTCAAATTAAGCCTTAATTCTATTTCTCCATCCATGAACGACTTGTAGGGCAAGGAAACAACAAGAATTCTTTGAACGAGATTCTTGGAGAAAGAAGCCTTAGTTTGTATTTAAATTATGAAATTGGCTTATAAGCCACACATTTGACCGTGCTTGGATTATGTACCCATGAACCCTCACTTCATTTGCACCTTTGTCGTGTTATAAATTGAATCACCGTGTAGAATGGCCTTCGTCCAAATATCCATTTATAGCAATAATAACGAGAGATAAGAAAGTAGAACTAGTTGGTATCCAAAATGGAATTAACTTGGCCCGTTCAAATTGATGAATTCTAGGACCTGGTGGATCTCAAAGGCTTGAGTCTGGCTTCTTTGAACCCAAATGTACTACTCACATCTTTGTGATGCTTGATTGTGAGAAAGAGTATCATCCACACTTGAAAATATTGTACCTGCACAAGTCAATTAGTCATAAACGGACACACCTGCAAAATTATAAAGCTAACAAAGGAAACGCACAAAGGGGTGGGGTCTTAAGGTCAAAAATTAGGGTATGACAAGCCTGCATCTGCATTTCTGCATATAGTTTATCTTTTCATTTCATCCTCAAATGCGTAGCATTTCCATTTTGTATGAAGCATTACGCCATAGAAAAATTCAAACATATGCATGCGAAGCATAAGCCAATTGTTGTTACCTTTCGTGGCAATCAGAATCAACCCTTCAATCAAGACAATGATATATCTCCAGCAGCATGGTTCAGTCAACTCATCTGCTTGCTTCCTTTTGGGTTCCAGATCATACATTGGTCGTACTTGGTCCATCGACCCTCTGATGATGACATCCCCAACAGTTGTTCTTCCCGTCAATTCCTATTGACAATGTGTTTCCCCAGCAGGTTTTCTTTCCGTCAATTCCTATTGACGAGGTGGTTCTGAAGTTCGCCGAGATGTGATTTTGGATATGGTATTTCTTCCTGTCTATCATTAAAAGATGTGAGTTTTGGATATATTTTCTTCCCGTCTACCATTAGACGATGTGATTTTGGATATGATATTTCTTTCCGTCAACCATTAGACGATGTGACTTTGAATATGGTGTTTCTTCCCGTCTACTATTAGACGATGTGACTTTGGATATAGTGTTTCTTCCCGTTTACCATTAGACGATGTGATATTTTGGATATTGTTTTCTTCCCGTCTACCATTAGACAATGTGATACTTTAGATATGACTTTTTCTTCCCGTCTATCATTAGACGATTTGACTTTGGATACGGTTATCTTCCTGTCTATCATTAGACGATGTGAGTTTGGATATGATTTTCTTTCCGCCAATTCCTATTGACGATGTTGATTTTGGATACGGTTTTCTTCCCGTCAATTCCTATTGACGATGTGTTTCCTTTGGGTATGCTTGTTTTCCGACGACGTATGACCGGACCCCGACAAGAATCATTGATAGATATTTTCATCGGACTTTTGCTCCCCAACAGAGTCTTCTTGTTTAAGTCTCTCTTTCCTCAGCGGAGTTCTCTTTCAGGTTGTGAATCAGTGAATTCTTTTACTGGTGGATGCCGAGCCTGCTTGTTTAGCAGATGTTCTTACCGACTTAGTGTCGAGCTGACTTAGTATCGTTGTCTGTTTGTTTAACATATGATTGCTTGTGAAGCAGAAGTTCTTTACCGACTGCGTGTCGTGCCTGCGTGTTAGCAGATGTTTGTTTTCTCGACTGCATGTCAAAGCCTTCTAACTTCGATTAGTAGTGGGTTCCTTATAACTTTCAGATATATTTCTCCGGTGAGCCGGATATTTTGACGAATTCTACAGTTTACTATCCCGCAGATTGCAAATTTTCAGGTTCTTTTGTATTCAACCATCTTTTACCTTGAAAGTCTGAAAGCGGTTTTTTTCATCCATTCAGGTCCAAGTCGATTGAATAGGGGAAGCTGTTGCACCCTAAAATTTGCCCACCCTTTTTCTAACTTTGACTGGCTTTCGCTTCGCATTCATCTGCATATCATTTGGCTCGTTCATTTCTCGCATTTTGTCATCGTTATCAACCGAATTAGATTTATCGAGATTACAACCGCTTCGTTCGCATTTTACACAATTTAAACCAATTCAAATGAGAATTTCCATGTCGAAATCGAGCGAAAGTTGCCCTCTTCCTGGTGATTCAGTCCGTGCTGATAATTCTAGTTGCGTTCCAGTGTTCGCCCGTTTTTCCTTTTTTATTTCATGGTTTTTTGTGATTTATCTCTTTTCGTTTATTAATTAATATTTACTTAGAATTTTTTAGTTTTTTTGCTAGAATTTTAATTTAAATAGATTTTATTTGTTTTTAGAACTAGAACTTTAAGTGTTTTTTTTATAGAAATAGTTTAGAAATAGAATTTTTATTTTAGAATAGGTTATTAGAATAGTTTATTAGAATTAGATATTATAGTTTAGAAATAGTTTTAGAATTAATTAATCAATATTAGAAATAGATTTTAAATTAGTTTAGATTAAGTATTTAGCTAGATTAGTTAGAATATTATTATTAGATTATCGGGTTAAGTTAGTTTTAATTATTAGAATTAATTAGGTTATTATAATTAGAATTAGGATTTATTACATCATCATTTAATTAATCAGGATTAACAAGCAAATTACAACAGTCGGGCCACGTGTCACATTTGTGGTATATAAACTACTATTTTTCTTCTTCCTTGGGATCCGAAAAACCTTAGCCCCAAAATACTGTTCACCTTCATTCTCAGTCCAAAAACCTAGAACCAGCCGCCTCACTCTCTCATTATTCATCATCATCTCTAACGGACCACCATTCCCTCCGTTTTCGCGAATCCAATCAAACCATCCTACTGTTCGTCATCATCATCACCTTCTTCATCCAGTCGCAATTCTCAAACAAAACACTCATCTTCTCCATTAATCTTAACCCAGAAATACCTTCGAATCACTCCAAACAAACTTCAACAAAACCCATTCTGAATCTTCTTCTTCTCAACCTCCATCAACCTACAAATCTCCTCTTCCTCCATAACCAGAACCAACCACTACAACCTTCATCCACTTAAACCCATGTTCTCCAACACAAACTCCAAAATGAACAAAACCATCATCCCTCAATCCTCCATTTTCCGACGTTTCACTTCAAGCCCAACCGAATCCCTCACAACATCCATTCATCTCTTTCGAAACCCTTAACAGAACTCAACAACCATTTCTTCCAAACCCATTTTCCTTTAGCAACTCCAAACCACTCAAAATCCCAAAACGGAAGAATAATGATGATGAAGATGCTGGATCTAATATGCGACCACATGTGTGTTTTGACTTTTGGAGAAGAAACACTTTTTTTTTCTTTGTTTGGATTTCATTTTTTAAAAAAAATAATTGTTGCTGATGTTCTTAACTGTGGTTTTGGCTGTGGGCTTTATCCCGTATTTTTTACTGTTGATGGGTTTACCCCGCTTTTGATGTCTTGCGGTTTGAATAAGAATGGTGGTGGGCCTTGCTCAAATGATCCATAGACTTCCAATCACCCCCCTGTTTTTCAGTTTCCACCCTTTCTTTTTATTTTTATTTACCTTTGAGGATTTATTTCCTCGCTTTTTGGTTGATGAAGAGACCTCTATTATTTTTCTGTCAAATTATTAATGAAAAACGATAGATCCGAGACTGTCTTTTCTTTTCATCTTTCCATTTTCGACTTTATTTCATCTTTATTCATTTCCGTCGATTTCTTTTGGTCCATGAAGGGATTTCTAAGTTTTTTTTGTCAAATTATTGATGAAAAACGATAGATCTGAGACCAAGTTTTCTCTTCGTTTTCATTTTCGACTTTATTTCATCTTTATTCGTTTTTTCATTTTTTTGTCTATGACGAGGCTGCCGTAAACCGTTACCAGTCAAATTATTGATGAATAATGTTGGATCTGAGACCATCTTCTTTCTCTCCTCATTTCTTCTTCTTTTCGACTTTATTTTGACTTTATCGATCGATGAAGTCTTGTATTCGTAAGCGTCAGATTATCGAAGTCGATAACCTTCTCGATTTCAAATCTATGGAAAATGACCATTTGGATCATTTTCTTTACTTTGGGATCGCGATAGGCTACCTTCAATTAATCGACATTATGTTTGCGATTAAGACGAGATCCCACTTTTTTGGTCCGTGCGACATGATTAAATCGGAGAATGATCCTCAATATCATTTCTCTATCTTGTCCTTAGCACAGATATCAATTACGCGACCTCCTATAGTTCGACTTCCCTCATAAGTCGAGCTACGAAGCTTTAGCGTCACATTGGTCCCGATTCGATTCACTTGACATCGTCGGACCTTAATTTAAACCATAACCGCGATAAGCGTTGTGAGCCGCAAGCATTAGATACATAGGAAATTGTTAGTTCCATGGTTCTATGATATAGAATTATCCATGGTTCTATGATTGGATAAATTATGGTAAAACATGATCCTGCACTGATGTTAAGCAGGATGTTATAACATCTCCATCTGCTGTGGTGACATAACTGTTGTGGAGTGTTTTAATGTGAATGTCATGCTGAATATCATGACATCCATCTGATGTCATGGCAGAGCTACTGTCATGTGTTACAAATAGTAGGAGTTGTGGTGTGGCAAGAGCTGATGACAGAACTGTTGTCATGGATGCATAAGGAGTTAGCAGGAGCTGATGACAGAACTGTTGTCTTGGATGTCATTACCAATGTCATGACATCGCTACTGGTGCAGCAGGAGCTGATGACAAAACTGATGTCATGGATGTCATACTGAATATCATGACATCAATGTCTGGTACAACAGGGACTGCTATGTTATATCTCTTGACAGAAGTGTTTTGGTCCTGTTGAATATTCCTCATCAGTATGTACAGGCCAAAAAGAGTTATTAGAAACAAAGTGCAGATTTAATTGGTGTTCATAAAAAGGATCTTTGATACTTTTTAGGGAACTATAAAACATTTGTTTCTACTGTCATGAAGAAGATTCTACAGAAGTGTTCAGTAGGGGAGTCTGGTAAGCTAAGAGTAAGTGAAGCTGAATGTCATAATTGAATGTTATGACATTGATCGTATGACATCAGGCGCGCAAGGTTTGTTTTTCTGTTATGATACCTGATATATCACAGGCTAAATTTCAGGAAACCTGTTAAGGATTCCTAGTTATCTAAGGCGAAATTCTAGTTAGGGCTGGACATAACATGAAGCAGCTGTGACCTAATTTGACAACACCTTGAATTATGGAAAGTGATTTAACTTGGTTTAACCTAAAGTTTGTTACTTGTGACCAGCCCAAGCCCAGTCTGCATTGCTATAAAAGGAGGAGCAGAAGCAGAGGAAATCAAGCACTCACATCAAGAAAAACCAAAGTGTAAAATAAAGGTCTAGGGTTTGAGAGTCCCTTGTGTGTAAGTCACCCTTTGTATCTTTTGATACATTGTGGTAGACATATTTGTGAGTGAAGAACTTTGTTCTTCACGTGTGTCTAGGAGTCTTAGGATTCCTTGTGTGCCAAGCAATTGTAGGTTGTATGATTGCTCTGGTTTAATGTGTATGAATAGGTGTGTTCATTGTGCCACTCCAAGTTGTTAAGCAAGAGTGTGTGTCACTTGATCAAAGCTGTGAAGCAAGGTCAACGTGTGTTTTTGGAGTGTATCTCCATAACTGTTTTGTAATTGTGAATTGTATATCACTGCTGTGATTGAGGGGGAGTGAGTGGGTATACTTAGGTCTAGAGTGTCTCTAGGCAGAAGTGTCATTGGGTAGGTTTTAAGTGAGGAGTGCAAACTGGGTTGTTTGACTCTGAATTAATTCTGCTAATAGTGAATTCCCTCCCTGGCTTGGTAGCCCCCAGATGTAGGTGATGTTGCACCGAACTGGGTTAACAATTACTGTGTGATTTATCTTTCTGCATTTACAATTCTGCATAATTTAAATGGTTAGATAAATAGTATGTCTGTTTGATGATGTCACAACAGAAGCCATGACATTGGTCATGACATTGGTACAATTTAAAGTAATTTAAATTGGTCATGATCTGTCCTCGTCCTTGTTGAGCAGAGATCAATTTTCTTGGGACATATTGTCGCTTGCGCGAAAATAAGGTGACGGCATGACAGAAGAGTCGCCACCTTTCGTTATTTATCCCTCAGAGCGGGAAAGGAAACGATCGGAAAAACCTGACGAAAAAGGGTAAGACAAGGTCATCGCAACCATTGTCTGGGTTCGGGAGTCGGTTACGCAAGGGGAAGGTATTAGCACCCCTCACGTCCGTCGTACTCGACGGGATCCTCGCTTGTTTGTTTACTTGGACGGGTTGGTTTTATTCTATCTACCTATCAAGGCTGGCTGAAAAAGAAAAGAAAAATGACTCGGCAAAGCGTCGCACTTTATGCCTACGTATTCCTGTCTGGAACGAGAAATCAGAGTCAACGTAGTTCGGCCTAACTACGGGTGAAGGTGGGGAAGGTTGCTCGCTAGGATGTCGCATCCTATGCCTACGTACTTCCATACGGTATGGAAGATCAGAGCAAACGTAGTTCGGGAAACTACGGGTTATCTCCTAAAAGAAGTGTTTTTTTATTGTGTTTGCGATTTCAACCGCACTAGAGACTATGACCTGAGAGTGAATGCGTCGCATGTCACCCAAAGGGTACCATACTAAACATCCAGACTGTGGAAAAGAAACTCTCCCACAATCCTTTCTCAGATAGCTTAAGGCTCGTAACGTACGAAAGAAATCATTCATGATTACTGTATCTTAAACTGTTTGAGATGAGAAGAGAACAGGCCCAACTAGGAGGGAGACTATCAAGTCCTACTGTTATCATGCCATGGATTCATCCTATGGTTGAGGTTTGAACAGGGAACTCCTAGATGTTGTCATGCATAGGTTTCAACCTAAAAGTCTATCATCAAGTCCTCATCAGAGGAAATGAGAGTCCTAAGGGATCATGTCAATGATACACCAAAACAGACAAAAGCATCAGCTTTAACAGTAAAATGCATGCAATGCAAGTGAGGGAGGAAATGTGTGCGGGGCTTCAGCCTCCACAAGCTCGTCTCGACCTCAAGCCAGTCATGAAATAACAGTAATCATACTGAAATAAACAACATGCTATCAAGCAAAACAGTAAACTGCAATCATACAGACAAAAGAAATGAAATGCCATCAAGCAAAATTAACACATGGGCAAGGGAGCTGGGCTCTACCGAATACCCGCAAGCAAAGCCAAGCAATAACAATACAATCAGATGCACTCATGCTCCTAGATTGAACTTATTCTAAATGGGCTTAGTCTAATGCAACAGGCAAATCAGACAAAACACACAATACATCAAAGAAAAACAGAAGAAAGCCTCAGCTCCTCCAGCAGCAACCCAGTCTTCAGACTTCAGAGATCACTTGCTTTCCAGGTATCAACCCTACAACATGAGTATCAACTCATCTTCTCCCTTTGAGCTTCAGCTCCTTTGATCAGCTCTACCTTCAGGCTTCACTATCTCCAGGGATCTTCAGGCATTAATTTGATCTTCACAGAGTCTTCAGACTTCAATAATCTTCAAGGAATCATCCTCTTCAAAGCTTCAGCTTCTATCTTCAATGGCTCAAATGCTCCAGCAAACAAGATTCAGTCAATAAGATGAGGTGAGGATGTTACAGTACTCACTGACTTCCAAAGGATGCCATTGAGGACTTAACATCAAAGGAAAGGCTCTCTCAAAGTTCTACCTCAGAGGGCAAGGTCACTGATCCCTCCAAAGGAGAGAGGTGAATGCCCTTAAGGGACTCTGTGTCATAGAGAAGAAAGGAGGTGAACAAGACACTCCTTGTTTATTGAACAACATATTCTATCTAGGGCTCTGCCTATGCACCTATGAACCTATAAACAAAACAACAAAAGCTATGCTAAACTCCTCTGCAAGGTCTTCAAATCTTCAAGGATGATCCACAAGGTCTTCACAAGGTCTTCACATGATGCCCAAGCTCCTCAAGCCAACAACAACTCCAAAGCAAGGCAAAACAAAACTAAACTAGCCCTAAAGGCCACACAAACAACATTCAATTCAAAAATCAATGAAAAATACTAAAATACCCTACAAATTCCTAATATAAATTCTAGAGGATCCTATTTAACTACCCTTAGGTCCCATATATCCCCCATACACTAATTTGTCCTAAAAAACCCCAAAAAGAAAATGTTGAAGTTCAAGTACACAACCTAAAACCCTAATTAGAGCACCTAAATGTCTAACAATCAAAATACATCAAATTTTAATCCACAAATCTAGTAATAAATCCAGAGAGTACTACAATGCAATATGAATCACCACAAAAAAAGAATGGGCAAAAAATCTATTTCTAAATGCATGAACAAAAATATACCACTCCATGTATGAAATGAATGGTTAAAAAAGTGCATTTATTTGTAAAATATGCAAAAAATACCAATTAAAATATAAAATGCAATTTTTATATTTTTTAATTTTCTAGACATTTTAATGAAAATGTTAAAAAAAGAATGAGTTAAAAATAACATTTTTTCATTTAGTTATGATTTTTAGAAAATTAATGAAATGTGAAGAAAATTGAAAAATAAAAAATATAAGAGAAGGAGAGAGGGGGTGAGAATAGAAATGGATGCAATTCATTTCATTTGGGCTGAATCCAAGGGGGGTGCGCGTAGCACATTGGGCCCAGCTAACCCAGAATCAGTCACTAAACCAAACGCAACGTTTGGCTAAGTGATACGCTGCGTTTCGCTGGCTTCAGATTTCCCTCCACTCTGAGTTCAAACCACGGCCGTTGGATTGTGAGAATAAGTCAAGGACTTGGAACCATCTGACGGCTAGAGTTCGTCTTCTCCAATCAAACCCTAGGGTTTTCAGAAAACCCTAATTTCGAACCAGAACTTCCACTCGATTGTTCTCACTGATGGCTGGGTGAAATCAAGAAATTCCAAAAGCAATCTTACACCTCATGGATCCTTCCCTAATTCTCAGAAAACATCCCTCTAACCTAGCATGTTGATCTTACACCTAAGATTCTAACAGAATGCTCATAATTAAGGACTTCTAGATCAAGATACCAACCTGCTTAGCTTCAATGGTGAGGGGTGTTAGGACTTGATTCAGCACTTGAAACCTTCTCTAAGTCTTCCTCCAATAATGGACACCTTTCTGTTTGCAAGAGTTGAGGTGAATGAAGCTTGTAGGAGAAGGAATTGCACCTTACTTGATCTTGAAGAAATCCAACAATGGCTCTTTCTCTCTCACTCTCTCCACTAAACTCAGCAATTTTTCACCAACCTCTGAACTCTCTTCATGGCCCTCTTTAAATAACAAGTGATGGAAGGGGCTAGAATCATCTAGATCCTTCTAGAAAGTATTGAAAATATCACCACATGAGAACTTGAAATATCATGATATCTTCTTTCACACTTTGCCAAAATCCCTTGAATATGTCTTTGCATGAGATATTAAGTGTGTATGAAGGAAATCAGCCCTTACATTTGGCTTGTGTAAGGTTTTTCAACATTGCCTTATAATGCAAGTAATAGGTTTACAAAGAAAGTCCCTTTTTTAGGCCTCAAATGAAAAATCTATTTGAACCAAAGTTCTCAAAATAATGTTTCCAATCAAAATGATATATTGGATGACCTATTTTGGATTCCTCGATCTTCCAAACCAATTTTCAAATTCAACTTTTCAAACTTATATGCCATTTTTAGTTCATTTTTGACCAATCATGTAACTTCATGCTATGAGCTTTTCCAACAATTTGTGACCTTCTTTCTAGACTTAAAATCACATTTTGAACAACTTTCATGTTTTGAGTTTTTCCATTTGAGGCTTGGAAATAGGAGTTTTAGGCATTGGCTAAAATGACCTATAACTGACAAATGACCAAAATACCCCTGTCTTGTTCAAACCATAAGTTGAGTTCCATGAATCCTATCAAGGACTTCTACCACTCAAATTAAAGCTAAGAAGATGCCCTCCAACATTCATGTTGACCAAGAAACCATAGGAATCATCCTACTAGGGCAAAAGTTGTCTGCAAGTTGGATGACTTTCAAGGACCCAGATTCACATACTTCTGCTGACCTGTAATTTGTCAAAACCATAACTTGAGCTCTGTAACTCCTATCAAGGACTTCTACCACTCAAATTAAAGCTTAGAACAATCTCTACAACATTAATGTTGTGGGGAAGATGATATATCAATCACATCTAGAGCTAAAACTGCCTGGAAGATAGGGATCAAATTAGGGTTTTTCCACTGACAATCCTTGGAAACCCTGACTTGAAACTTCTCAAACTCCTCAATCATGATGAGTTGGTCTAGGAATCATCTTTATAACATCTCCATACATCATTCCATGATCTCATGGCCCTTGGATTGGGTCTCAACCTTCTCCAAATCTTCAGCTGATCTAGGGTTGACCCAGTCAAAACCTTAATTCTACCATTCATGGTTGAATCTTCTGAATTCTTGCCTAATGACCTCTCTGGGCTTCATGATGGCTATCAAGACACCTCATAAGCTTTCTCAAAACATCAAGTTCATTCTCAAAGTCTCAGAATCATCTGAGGAGCACCCACAACTCTCAAGCTATGAAGCACACAATCCTGGTTTCAACCCACTTCCTCTGAGGATCTCTTGAACTTTCTGATGAATGTATCAACTTTCAAACACTCAATGAATAAATAATTGTTGGTCAAATTTTGGGGTGCAACAGCTGCCCCTATTCAAACGGCTTGAACCTGACTGGGTGAGGAGCGAACGGCTCTCAACCAATCAAGGTGCGAGACGATTGAATACCGGTAAACCCGAAAATTTGCCAACTGCACGAGCACACGGTACTCTGCGGGGAACACATCTTCGAATATTGCAATGCTAGCTGCACGGCCGCTAGCTGGAGAGATACTGATCTGACATCGCCGTCAGTTATCCACGTTAAATTCTTCTGATATTGCCTTCAGACAACCAAACACCCAACATCGCCGCTGGAAGATTAAATCACCTGACATCGCCGTCAAGAACAACCATAACTCGGGGAAACAAGCGTCCAACATCGCCGCCGGAGACCTAAACCTGAATCACCAAAATATCCAACATCGCCGCTGGAGAAAATACAACAATGAACAAAATACCCCGCATCGCCGCTGGAGAGAATACAACACTGAACAAAATACCTTGCATCGCCGCTGGAGAAGATACATCTCTAAACAAAGTACCCCGCATCGCCGCTGGAGAACTAAAGGATCTGCGTCACCTAACATCGCCGTCAGAAGACTGGATCACCTTGACATGCCCAACATCACCGTCGGAAACAAACATCCTCTTAGAGACACTCGACATCGCCGTCGTACAAACATCATCTCTACTGGGGATTTAAAGAGTTTGACCTCGCCGTCAAACAAACATAATTTGACCTCGCCGTCGAATCCAAACGTTCAACCTCGCCGTCGAACAAACATCCAACCTCGCCGCCGGACAAATGATGATCTGACCTCGCCGTCAAATCTAAACGTTCAACCTCGCCGTCGAACAAACATCCAACCTCGCCGCCGGACGAATGATGATCTGACCTCGCCGTCAAATCTAAACGTTCAACCTCGCCGTCGAACAAACATCCAACCTCGCCGCCGGACAAATGATGATCTGACCTCGCCGTCAAATCTAAACGTTCAACCTCGCCGTCGAACAAACATCCAACCTCGCCGCCGGACAAATGATGATCTGACCTCGCCGTCAAATCTAAACGTTCAACCTCGCCGTCGAACAAACATCCAACCTCGCCGCCGGACGAATGATGATCTGACCTCGCCGTCAAATCTAAACGTTCAACCTCGCCGTCGAACAAACATCCAACCTCGCCGCCGGACGAATCTGCAACCCTGAACAACTCTGACCTGGGGTTCACCCCTGGTGAATGGAACAAAAGGTACACTTGCGTATTTGAAACTACTCCGCTGGGAATGAGAGACTTAACCGATCACACTCTGATCTGGGGTTCACCCTCAGAACCATAACGAACATCGGAATACTGCTGCACACTGCCCACCGTAGAACTTCAACATTAAAGATATATGAAACCCTGACCCCTGGCCACTCCAGATCCGCTGGAAAAAATCTTCAAGTAACTCTAAATATAGATGGAACCCTGGCCCCTGGCCACTCCAGATCCACTGGAGAATCTTCAAGTATTTCTGCAGATAGATGAAACCCTGCCCGTCGGCTATTCCAGCTTCAACTAGAAAAAACATCCTTGGCCTTCAAGGATGTAAACTTTGCCCGTCGGCAACTCTGCAGGAGGCATCTTCGACATCAGTCTAAAGAAATGGTCCTCGGCCTTCAAGGATACATGGATATGCCTTCAGGCAACTCCGCCTCTGCTATAGAGCATCCGAGACTTCAGTCAGGGATATATTTCGGCCTTCAGTCCGAAAAATGAATCCTAGGTCATTCATGACCTTGGGGACAACCTTGCCCTTAGGCACCTTCGCTTTAGCTTAGGAAATCTGTGACTTCAGTCAGAGAAATGGTGTCCAGAGCCATTCATGACTCTACGAGGATTCCAACACTTTGCCTTCAGGCAAAACTCCGCTTCAGCTGGAGAAACATCTTCGACTTCAGTCAGAAGAAAAACTATCCACTTGATCGCAATCAATCATCACCTCAGGACAACTGACTTGGTCTTCATACCAACACGGATCCTCTTGAATACAAAATCTGGAACCTTGTCTTCAGCCACACGTTGATTCGTCAACAAGGACATCTGAGCTCACAGGAACCTTCTGATACCACCTCCAGGCGTTTACGAAATCAATCTTCAGATTAGACATCACTGATGGAGCAGACATATCACGCTGCTAAGGACTTCAAGAATCATCTTGAACAAACAACTCCGTCGGGCACCTTCAAGAATCATCCTGAACTGATAACCTTTCTGGCGACTTTTATTCTGCTAGAGATCCCTGGAATCTTCCTGGGCAACTCTTGCTGGGGACGCTACTGGGGAGCTCACGAATCATCCTGAGCAACCCATTCGGGAACCTGTACTGAGGTCTTAAGAATCATTTTAAGCAAACGGCCCTGCTGAGGAATTCAAGAATCGTCTCGAACTGAGGACTTCGCTGGGGATCTCAAAAATCATCTTGAGCGAGCGACCGTGGGGATTACACCGGGGTCCTGGGAATCATCTCAAGAGAGTGACCTTGTTGGAGAGAATGTCAGGAATCCTCCTGAGCAACTGATCCTTCAGCTGAAAACCTGTAAGGCAAGAACAACAATGACCTAGATCATGCTCATGATGCATATGCTTCTGAGCTATGCCCCACACAGTGGGAATGATATGCGTTTATGCTAAATGTTGTGCAATCATGCACAATGCTATGCAGCGTTAAATGCTATGCAGTGTCGAATGCTATGCAGTCATGCGATCCCGTCCGCAAAATAAATGCTGGAAGGAGGAAACCCTTTTGTCAAGGAGACAGGAACTACTCAGGTAGAGGAATCATCCTGCTGAGGAGAAAACTGCATGCCAATATCAATCGGACTCTGTCTGGGGAACTGATCTTCCGCGGACCGCTGCAGGGCAAACAACTTCAGCTGATTTCTGCAGGGGACGAAGCTCTACGAGGACTTGCTAATATCAATCATGAGAATGAACTGCGTGGCCGCCTCGGCTACTCTTCTGGGGATAACAACTCTGTGGGGAAACAACTTCAGCTGCTCCACACTCCACTGGGGAAAAAACCAATCATGATCTGATCAAGGGCATCTGCAAACTCGGCTGGAGAAGTCATTCTGCTTCATTGGAGAGAGTGCGACTTTGGGAGATACAGCATCAGCTGTTCAACCTCTGCTAGGGAAACCACTCACGGTCTCGACTGCTTCCAAGGATTCTGCTTTTCTGCGGACTCAGCCGGGGAGAGAAATCATTCTACTTCACTGGAGAGTACGACTCTGGTGCGGAATTTCAATTTCGCTGGGGAAGAAAGAATCATCTGACTTCGGGGGAGAGTGCAACTCTGCAGGGGAATACAACGTCAGTTGTTCCAACACTCTACTGGGGAAGAGGGAATCATCCGACTTCGGGAGAGAATACGACTCCGGTGGGGAATCTCAATTCCGCTGGAGACTTCAGTCTGGCGCCATTAGTCACTGCATATTTTGGCGTACGAACAATTCCCTACGAAACCTGCACTTGTGACCCGGTGCGGGGGCAACACCTGCTTCGGCGACTTTACTGGGGAAACACGAGCTACGGCAACCGAACATTTCTACGAACTCTGCACTTGTGACCCGGTGCTGGGGGAGATACGAGCTTCAGCCCTTGGCTCAGCTGATGAGGTGACGTTCCTTCAGGATGCGTCTGCTTGGGGAAGAAAATCATCTCTGCCTGCGAAGACATATCAATGCTCACTTTCTTGCATTCAGATTCTGCGGAGGAGAGACCACTGAACTCTGCTGGAGAAGGAGGACTCGCCCTGCTTCGGGGATGCGCAAGGCACATCTTCTGGAAGGTGCTACACCTGCAACAACACAAACAAACAAGACAAGATTCCCTCCTCAAAGGGTTCTATCCAGGTTATTATCTCGTGACAATATTCAGTTAATCAATTGTTTCAACAATCAATGGGCCTAGGCCCGCAAGTTTATGTATGCGCATTTTATCAAAACATCGGCGTTTTCATTCGCAAACAAAACAGATAAATGCTAAACAGACAAGTAGAATTGCTGAATAATGTGCATTTTATTGATGATGAACCCCTGAATGGGCAAAAATGTTTTACAACAGAGGCAAACTCCTGGAATGAGGAAGCCGCACAAAAAAGAAAACATAAATATACATCAGTATGTACAAATGTCGGCAATCGAGGCGTAGACGAACACCATGAGTTGATCCCTCTAAGACCCACTCGACTTTGATACCTCTCCGACGCTTCGCTTTGGAAGAGATTGATTCAGATAAACGGCCCTCAGGTCTTCCGAACCACTAAACAATGAAAGTCCATACGCAGAACGCAGTCATTTGCTTATTCAAATCCCTAACTTTTGCGTGAACCGCCCTTTCGGGTTTTCAGTTCACCGGGATACCCTTTTTTGCCGAAGCCGCCCAGTGTAGGTTTTCGACTTCGCGGGTGTACATTTTTCAATATATCCCTAATTTTGCCCGAACCTTTTATTCTGTTTTTGGTTCGCCGGGATGCCCCTTTTTGCCTGGACTCTTTCTTTTTTGTCCAGCGGGTCTCTTTCAAGCAAAGTATTTTTTAACTGCGTCCGCGTTCACCGGGGATGCAAAATCTTCACCATCCATCGTGGATAACAACAAAGCTCCTCCTGAGAAGACCTTGCTGACGACATACGGCCCTTCGTAATTCGGAGTCCACTTGCCCCGGTGATCGGAGTGTGGCGGAAGAATCTTCTTCAGGACGAGATCACCCGTCTGAAAGCTTCTGGGACGCACCTTCTTATCATAAGCTTTCTTCATTCGGCTTTGGTACAGACGACCAAATGCGATCGATGCTAACCTCTTCTCGTCCATCAGGCTGAGTTGGTTCAAGCAATTCGTAACCCATTCTGCCTCGTCGAGTTTTACATCAACCAAAACTCGCAAAGAGGGAATCTCCACTTCTAACGGTAGGACATCTTCCATACCGTACACCAAGGAGAAAGGAGTTGCCCCGGTCGACGTACGCACCGTCGTACGATAACCGTGCAAGGCAAACGGTAGCATTTCGTGCCAATCTTTGTACGTCACAACCATCTTCTGAACGATCTTCTTGATGTTCTTGTTGGCCGCTTCAATAGCGCCATTCATCTTCGGCCGGTAGGGAGATGAGTTGTGGTGTTCAATCTTGAAGCTCTGGCACAGCTCCTTCATCATCTTGTTGTTTAGATTCGAACCATTATCAGTAATGATCCGCTCGGGAATTCCATAGCGGCAGATGATGTCCCTCTTTATGAACTTAGCCACCACCTGCTTGGTCACATTAGCGTACGAGGCTGCCTCCACCCACTTGGTGAAGTAGTCGATAGCTACCAGAATGAAACGATGACCATTGGATGCGGTGGGCTCGATCTTGCCTATCATGTCGATGCCCCACATGGAGAACGGCCAAGGGGAAGACATGACATTCAATGGGCACGGCGGTACATGAACTTTATCAGCATAAATCTGGCATTTGTGACATTTCCTCGCGAATCTGAAGCAATCCGACTCCATAGTCAGCCAGTAATACCCTGCTCTCAGGATCTTTCTTGTCATGGCATGCCCGCCGGCGTGCGTACCAAATGTGCCCCCATGGACTTCCTCCATGAGCATACTCGCCTCTTTTTCATCCACACATCTGAGTAGCACGAGATCGTGGTTCCTCTTATACAGCACTCCGTCAGGATTGAGATAAAAGTTTCCAGATAGCCTCCTCAGAGTCTTCTTATCCTGGGTGGACGCACCTGCATGATACTCCTTAGTCATAAGGAAGGTCTGGATGTCGTGGAACCATGGCTTGCCGTCAGTGGCATCCTCGATTGCAAAGACAAATGCCGGTCTATCAAGACGCGAAAGTGTAATTCTTGGAGCCTCATTCCAATAATTGACTTTATACATTGAAGCTAGCGTGGCTAAAGCATCAGCCATTTGATTTTCAGCCCTGGGTACATGATGAAGTTCCACCCGGTCGAAGAAAGGAAGCAGCCTCCTGGCATAATTCATGTACGGCACTAAATTCGCTTGACGAGTTTCCCACTCCCCTTTAATCTGATTGATTACAAGCGCTGAGTCACCATATATGTCTAGATTCTTGATTCTCAAATCAATTGCCTCTTCTAGACCCATAATACATGCTTCATACTCTGCTTCGTTGTTGGTAACTGGAAACGTCAGTCTCGCAGTAAAAGGGATGTGGGATCCGTGAGGAGTCGTGATGATAGCCCCGATACCACTTCCATAGGAATTAACTGCTCCGTCGAATATCAACTTCCACTGAGACTTCCTATCTGGTCCCTCGTCGAGCAATGGCTCATCGCAATCCTTCGCTTTGAGAAACATAATGTCCTCGTCAGGGAATTCGAACTTCATCGGCTGGTAGTCTTCGATTGGCTGTTCGGCAAGGTAATCAGACAATACGCTTCCTTTAATGGCCTTCTGGGAGACGTACTGAATATCATATTCTGTTAACACCATTTGCCATCGGGCAATCCTGCCCGAAAGAGCCTGCTTCTCGAAGACGTACTTGATCGGATCCATCTTCGAAATCAGCATAGTGGTGTGATTGAGCATATACTGTCGTAGACGTTTGGCAGCCCAAGCTAATGCACAACACGTCTTCTCCAGCATCGAGTATCGAGATTCACACTCAGTGAACTTTTTACTCAAATAATAAATGGCATGCTCCTTTCTGCCCGTCTCGTCGTGCTGACCGAGAACACACCCCATACTATTCTCCAGAACCGTCAGGTACATGATTAATGGTCGTCCAGCCACTGGGGGTATCAAGATTGGAGGTTCTTGAAGATACTGCTTTATTTTGTCGAATGCCTTCTGGCAATCCTTATTCCAAGTAATCGCCTGATCTTTCTTTAACAGCTTGAACATCGGTTCACAAGTGGCCGTGAGCTGAGAGATAAACCTTGCAATGTAGTTTATTCGGCCCAAGAAACCACGAACTTCTTTTTCTGTTTTCGGCGCTGACATTTCTTGGATAGCTTTTATTTTCGCAGGATCAACTTCAATACCTCGTTCACTAACGATAAACCCCAGTAACTTTCCAGACCGCACTCCAAAAGTGCATTTGCTAGGATTCAGCCTCAGCCTGAATTTCCTAAGCCTCTCAAAAAGCTTCAATAAGTTGACCAGATGCTCTTCCTCCGTTTGGGACTTTGCAATCATGTCATCAACATAGACCTCGATCTCATGATGAATCATATCATGAAACAAAGTTACCATTGCTCGCTGGTAAGTGGCCCCTGCGTTCTTCAGACCGAAGGGCATTACCTTATAGCAAAAAGTTCCCCAGGGGGTAATGAACGTCGTTTTCTCCATGTCCTCCGGTGCCATCTTAATCCGATTGTAACCGGAGAAGCCATCCATGAACGAAAACACGGAAAACTGGGCTGTATTGTCGACCAACACATCGATATGAGGCAACGGGAAGTCATCCTTAGGGCTCGCCCTGTTCAAATCCCGATAATCGACGCACATGCGTACCTTACCGTCCTTCTTCGGTACAGGCACTATGTTGGCGACCCACGGAGGGTAAGTGGTAACGGCTAGAAATCCTGCGTCCAACTGCTTCTGGACCTCTTCCTTGATTTTTACAGCCATGTCTGGTCTCGTCCTCCTGAGCTTCTGCTTGACTGGAGGGCAATTTTCTCGCAACGGCAAGCGATGAACCACGATATCCGTGTCGAGTCCGGGCATATCCTCATATGACCAAGCAAAGACGTCACTATACTCTCGAAGCATCTCGACTAGCCTATGCTTGACATCATTCTGCAGCGCAGCCCCAACTCTGACACTTCTGACGAGCTCCTCAGAACCCAGATTTACAATCTCAATATCCTCCTCGTGAGGCAGAATAACCTTCTCCTCTTGTCTCAACAAGCGGGCCAATTCTTCCGGAAGGTCTTCGTCTTCATCAATCTCATCCTCGGCTTGATAGATCGGGCAATCAAAGTCGTAGTGAGCCGTAGAAGGTCCAGAGTCGATGTCGTCTGTTACGTGGATCCTGCAATAACAAGGGTTAAGTTTAAAGCAGGAATATGCAGGTTAGCACGAACCCCGTTGCCATTTTGCTGTTTTTTCGAAATAAACACAAAATAAGAATAACAGAGAACACAATATTTGATTACGAAGAAAACGCCTTTTATTTATTAACAAAATGCATATACATAATCCAACAAGGCCCTGACAGTAAAACCACTATGCCCCGGGCAGGACATAGGGTTGTACAAAGATTGTAAAAAGCAGATCATTACTCTTCACTTGTCAGCTTGATAATCTCCTTGATGGTCCAATTGTGGAGGCGCTCGCCTGGATTGCTCGGTTGAATCCAGGCGTCAAGATCGCAATCACTGTCTCCGCTGTCCTCCGACGCAGCGTTGATACTCTCGAAGATTACTCCCCCCTTGGTGAATAGGATCGGCCCTTTCCCACGAGACGAGCTACCAGAAGAAGATGAAGCTTCAGCTTGCGGAGAATATCCCAATCCAAACTTATCCTGCTTGATTGGTATATCCAAGACATGCCCCCAGCCTGGGGTGGAACCGGCTTCGACAACGGCTCTAGCTTCCTTAAACGAGGAGAGGTTCAACTCTTGCTTCTCTGCGACGACGGGAGCCACATCCTTCACTCTGACGGTTTCAAAAGCCTGGCAAAGAGTCTCATGGATTTCGCCATCCATTTCAACGTATTTAAAGGACGACAGGTGACTTACCATGATGTCCTCCTCTCTACAGACTGTCACTATGCTGCCCCCAACAGCATATTTAAGCTTCTGATGCAGCGTGGACGTCACGGCACCAGCGGAATGGATCCATGGCCGACCTAAAAGGCAACTATAGGCGGGCATGATATCCATGATATAGAAAACTGTGTTGAACGTCTCTGGACCAACTTGAATTGGCAGGGTCAATTCTCCGAAGACGTGGCGCTTGGTTCCGTCAAAGGCTTTCACGACCAGATCACTGGGCGTGCACAGCAGTCCGCGGGTATCCAACTTCATCAGTGCCTTCTTCGGAAGCACGTTAAGCGAGGAACCCGTATCCACTAGGACATGTGACATAATCGTGCCTCTGCACTCTATTGAGACGTGCAAGACGCTGTTGTGATCTCTTCCCTTAGGAGTCAGCTCCAGATCTGTAAATCCCAGCCCATTACCAGCATTGACATGGGCTACTACTTCCTCGAGTTGATTCACTGATATCTCCTGCGGCACGTATGCAGCATTCAATACCTTCAGCAATGCATTGCGGTGCGCCTCAGAGCACAGCAACAAGTTAAGAATCGAGATCTTTGACGGAGTCTGATGAAGATGATCTACAATCTTGTAGTCACTCTTCTTGATTAGTCGCATGAACTCTTCAGCATCTTTAACCAACAAGTCCTTCTCCGTCCCTGCAGGGACCTCTTTGACAGCTTTACCTTTACCCTTATCCACAGCGTCAGCTTGGACCACTTTCTCTGCTGCAACCTCTGCTGGTGCGAACACTCTTCCGCTTCTGGTGATGCCACTGACTTCGGTAAGATTCTGCATAGTTGACCCGAACGGCTCAAGCTCTATCTTCTGACCATTACAATAAACTTCGACGCCATAATGCCATGGAACGGCATTGGTGCTCTCGAATGGGATTGGTCCGGCCCTGGTGATGGTGATGGTAGGCGGACGAGGCGCCGAGATAGTAATAGGGTGGAGAGGAATGGTAATGGTAGCAACTTCGTCTGCCTGCTTCAGCACAACTTCCCCTGATGCACTCTCAACGCTCCGGCTGAATTGCAAAATACCCTCGAACATCAGACTTTGGATACCTTCGATCAGCTGCTCACATCCGTCAGGAAGTGTAGCACAAGCCATACATAACTCTCCACATCCAGGGAAGAAGCCTCTCTTCAGCAACTTAGCCTTGACAAAACTAAGTGGGGTTTTCAAATCTTTGACATCAGTCAGTAAGTCCGCACTCTCTTCAGTGATAACAGCATTCACTCCGCCCCCCTTATGATGAGGCATCGGGTTTTTGGTGACGTTGGGGACGTTGTCAGAAAAGTTGATAACCTTGGCGTCCACCAAGTCCTGGACTTTGTGCTTAAAAGCTTTACAATTCTCAATCGTATGGCCAGGTGCCCCAGTATGGAATTCACAAGTAGCACTGGCATCATACCCCGGTGGTGGCGCCCCTATTAAGGGAGCCAACGTCCTCTTTTGAACTAATTGGAGCTGAAGCAATGTTTGCAGAAGCTGCGCATATGACATAGGTGGAGTATCAAAATGGCGGCTTGCCATAGGAGCCCGATTCTGATATCTTTTATACCCCTGCTGATTCTGCTGCTGAGGCTGCTGCTGTTGTGGCTGCGGCGGAGCAGCTGGAATGTTTATGCTAGCAATCTGAGGCTGAGGGCCTTTGCCCTTTCTCCTAGCGTTGGTGACAGCACTGGCATCTCCCTCTCGACGCTTGCCAGTATAGGGTTTCTTGCTACCTCCTCCAGCTGAGGATGATTCGCCCTGAATTTTTCCGATCTTTATACCGTTCTCAACATGCTCGCCCAAAGTGATAAGAGCCGAGAATGTTCCCGACATGCCACTGA
This sequence comes from Lathyrus sativus, assembly GCA_963859935.3. NCBI lineage: Eukaryota > Viridiplantae > Streptophyta > Magnoliopsida > Fabales > Fabaceae > Lathyrus > Lathyrus sativus. The sequence continues at coordinate 352,420,562 of OZ012739.1, read as the reverse complement.
CCAGCTTTTCATAGTAGATTCCGGGAAGGGTAGCCACAAACATTTGCACCAACTCACGCTCAACCATCGGCGGTTGAACCCGAGCAGCCAATTCACGCCACCGCTGGGCGTATTCTTTGAAGCTTTCATTGCTCCGCTGTGAGAGATTCTGGAGCTGAACTCGGTTGGGAGCCAAGTCGCTGTTATATTGATAGTGGAGAACAAACGCTTCTGCAAGCTCTTTCCAGGTGCGCACGGCAGCGGGCTCCAAGCCCATATACCATTGGAGTGATGGACCAGAAAGACTATCCTGAAAGAAGTGCATCAGCAACTTCTCATCGTCAGAATAAGCGGACATCTTTCTATAATAAGATCGGAGGTGGACCCGGGGGCAAGTGGTGCCCTTATACTTCTCAAAGGTAGGCACCTTGAACTTGTGGGGTACTTTAAAGTCAGCAATCAACCCGAGGTTGGACACGTCAACGCCCAATGTGTTCTGATTTTCTATGCTTCTCATCTTGTCTTCCAGCGCCTTGAACCTGAGTCGAGCCTCGGCATTCAACTCTGCCTCTATACCTCTCTGAGAGAATATATCATCCTGATGGTCCTCCAGCCACGGTTGAGTCACCACCAAATTTCCTGCACCAGCATTGCCGTTGACCGGCCCCATGTTAACATTGGCTCCCAAACTACCATTGACGGCGCCCGCCGCGTTGAGTCCGAGATTAGTCATCAGATTGCCGTTAGCACTGCCGTTGCCTCCGGCAGCAGGAACAACGTTCTGTGGAGTATCCCCTTGAGGAGGAGTAGGCACGGCCCCTCCATGAAGTATGCCATTACTGTCGACCCTGGAGATCAGCGGTTGAACTAGAGTACGAAGCTGGTCTTGACCATTCGCAACCACCTGCATCAGCTCCATAAAACGATCCATCCGTTCACGGAGTTCTTGGACATCTGACTGTACCTGGTCCATGATTCTCGTCTGATTAGCGCGAGTTGAGTAGCGGTGGATGAGTCTTTGATCAATCCTGGAGATCGGAAGCAGCGCGGAACCTGAAAAACCTGCTAATAATAAAGGTTAGGAAAAGCAATAGGATATACATCATGCATATATGCTTCATGCAAATGCATGCGTGTGTCTGTGTGCGTGGGAGATTTTTCCCCGATCCTAGTGCCTTGGTGCCAGTGCTGATAATAACAGGAATAAGAAATCCGAGCCCAATCATGGAAACATCAATCTCATATATATATGGAAAGGCCTGTCAAGGCTGTACACAGTATCAGCGAGTACAAATCAACAGCATGACCTCAGCCAACAAGTCTGGTGATGGTCAGCATACATCAAAGATCAAAAACAACAGGGATATAACTAGTCAAGTACGGCCACGGGCGCGATACTCTGCTAATAACTCCTTTGTCTCTGAATGATCTGGCGAAGTGAGCAACCCCTCGACGAGTAGTTCCCTCTGCCTGATAGTATGCTGAAGCCCCTGAAATGAACTCTCCCAAGCGCCTTCGCCAAAGCAATCTTCCAGCTTCCGCTTCTTAGACTCAAACATCAGCTTATGCTCCTTCAGGCTAGCAATGGCTTTGTTGAGACGTGCTTCAGCGGAGTACCTGCGGGCGGTCTCTTCATCAAACCTCCGTTCACTGTCCTTCACTTCAGTCTCTAGCTTAGAAATCTGCAGCATCAGCTTGTCTTCTCGCTCCTTCCTGGTGGCCATGGAAGTCTTCCAATGCTGGTCGAACTTAGATATTCTCCGGTATGCCTCCTCCAGATGCGTCTTCTTCGTAGCCAGCACATCATTAGCAGCTCTGAAGTCTTGACCTAAGCGTTCCCGATCAGCAATCTGTTTTGCCAAGTCTGCACTCAGCTGGCTCACCGACTCTGTTTGCTTTTTGAGAGCCTGCACGGCTTCGTTCCTCTCACTTCGAAGCTGAGCTAACTCCTTCTCTAATTCTGCATTTGCCCCCTTTAGTTCATCACGCTCAGCTAATACCTGGTTGTGCTGATGAATGGACACATTGGTAGGCTCTTCGACTGGTGGAGGACTCTCTGGTCTGACATGAGGGAATGGCATCCCTATAGCGCTGGCTCTGGCTCTGATCCAATCTGAATAAGGAGGATAAGCTTGGTTGTCGCTCTTCCCCAACAAAGACTTTCCTCTCGTGCTGATATTGTTCCACGCATACTGAAGCTTGGACAACAATTCCCCCTCTAGAATACCCGTGAGGTACAGAGATTCCCGTACCTCTTCTTCCTTCGGTGGATTCCTCAAAGCATATGCAAACTGACGAACTAGCAATGATGGGTTGTAGTTGATGCAACCCTTCCTACCTATCAGAGGTACGTTAGGAAACCCCCTGCAACTGAAGATCATCTCGGTGCCTAACCTGCTTCTGTCAACGAACCAAACAACGTCTTCTACCGACAAGCTCATCAGACGCTCAGGCCACTCAGCTGTGGCTGCAGACAAGACAGAAGGACCCCTCTTGGGCAAATGACTATCAAACCACTTGTACAACAACGGTACACAGCATGAAACATTCTTCCCTCTCCGGTTCTCATTCTTGTAATGCACTGAATGGTAAACGTCTCCGATCAGAGTAGGGACTGGATTCCCTGAGGCAAATATATGGAATGCATCAAAGTCTACGAAATCAGGCATGCTGGGAAATAGGATGATGCCATATATGCATAAAGCAAGGATGGCGCTGAAGGCGTCCCAACATTTGTCCTTGGCACACTGCTGAGCCTTGGCTGTCAGAAACTGCAGAGAGAACCCTGGGACCTTGTTCCAACTCGTCACCACTAACTCAGAAGCGCTCAAATGGAGTGAGGAAGCCAAGCTAACCAGATCAGGCTCAGCATCCATGTGGACAAAAGGCACCTGCCTTTTGATAGGCACACCCAACATATCAGCATACTCTTCCAATGTCGGCGCGAGAACGAAGTCGTGAAAAGTGAAACACCTCAAGGGAGGATCATAAAACTGCAGGAGAGCATGTAACCCATTCAACTCAGACGCGGAAGGTTTGTAGACCAGACTAAGCAACTTGCCATAAGACTTCCTGAACCTATCCTTCACAGAATTCCCTGCCAGGGCTATCAAACCAGTCAGCTTCGACACATCGGGGGTCGAGAACTTGTACGCAACAGTCTTCCTGAGAGAAGCCATAACAACAGTAGGAGACGGGAAATCCTGGATCGGGGAAACGGTACCTGCAACACAGACACACGTTAATGGAATGCAGATGAATGCGTAAACTAATGCAAAATGCAGGTATGCAATAATATATCCAGGTGGCTGCTGCGGAGATTCGGTATCAACAATCACTGATGAGGACGAAACCCCGGTGTAAAACCACTGATCTGATCTGCTGAGAATAACCATCTGATAGGACCAAAATTCTGTCCTGACAAGAGTAAGTGCCAGATAATAAGGACCCCGGGTGCAATATCAAGGAATATCTGCTGAAGTCTTCAGACCCCAAATCAAAAATCTGCCCTATCGAGAACAAACACACAGCTGCTGATGAGATCTTCAGACCTCACTCAAAATCTGCCATATCAAGAACAAATAACATCTGCCGATGAGGTCTTCAGACCTCACTCAAAATCTGCTCCATCCAGAACAAACCACTGATGATAACATACTGATCAAAGCCTGCTCTACCAAGAACAGACAAACACCCGGCGACAAGATCCTCTGATCAAAATCCTCTTGCTCTATCAAGAACATGTCTGCAACTGAGAACCCAACATAACTGATTCACTGTCAGGAAAACCAGGTAGTCTGAAGGTCTAAGTTTCCTGCAATAAACCCAGTCCCACTCACAGGTATGAACCTAGACTGACTCAAGGTACGACATCCTATGCGTTCATCAGCGTCACAGACTTTCAAAACTGATGATACGATTCCCAGAAGGAGTGGCATCATCAAGTCCTGAAGAGGCCTCACTTAGCTGAATCACAAATGATCGGTCCCCAGAGTCGACAATCCACCAAACCAGCAACCGTCTCAACCCAAAGGGTTGAAAGTGAAGCCAACCGGATGAACCTCGTCTGAGCGTGGATTTCATGAGACACTAGTGCCTGCAAAGCAAGCACGCGCCCACTAGTTTCCACTCTAAGTCTATGGTGCACTCAAGCCTGGGTCTGGCTTCTCACTCAATCAGAACTCCCATCCCACAACAGCACAAATAATCATATTTTACTGAATACAAAATGCGGGAAATAAAGTGCGAGAAGTAAAAATGCGATAAATAAACGCAACCCAACAAGCAAACACGCAGACGATAGGATTGACTCTCTTAAGGGACGTTGGATCCCAAAACTGACTCGCTTTCGGGACGTTGGATCCCTAGGAAACTATCGGATTTTCCCCAGCAGAGTCGCCAGCTGTCGCTTGCGCGAAAATAAGGTGCCGGCATGACAGAAGAGTCGCCACCTTTCGTTATTTATCCCTCAGAGCGGGAAAGGAAACGATCGGAAAAACCTGACGAAAAAGGGTAAGACAAGGTCATCGCAACCATTGTCTGGGTTCGGGAGTCGGTTATGCAAGGGGAAGGTATTAGCACCCCTCACGTCCGTCGTACTCGACGGGATCCTCGCTTGTTTGTTTACTTGGACGGGTTGGTTTTATTCTATCTACCTATCAAGGCTGGCTGAAAAAGAAAAGAAAAATGACTCGGCAAAGCGTCGCACTTTATGCCTACGTATTCCCGTCTGGAACGAGAAATCAGAGTCAACGTAGTTCGGCCTAACTACGGGTGAAGGTGGGGAAGGTTGCTCGCTAGGATGTCGCATCCTATGCCTACGTACTTCCATACGGTATGGAAGATCAGAGCAAACGTAGTTCGGGAAACTACGGGTTATCTCCTAAAAGAAGTGTTTTTTTATTGTGTTTGCGATTTCAACCGCACTAGAGACTATGACCTGAGAGTGAATGCGTCGCATGTCACCCAAAGGGTACCATACTAAACATCCAGACTGTGGAAAAGAAACTCTCCCACAATCCTTTCTCAGATAGCTTAAGGCTCGTAACGTACGAAAGAAATCATTCATGATTACTGTATCTTAAACTGTTTGAGATGAGAAGAGAACAGGCCCAACTAGGAGGGAGACTATCAAGTCCTACTGTTATCATGCCATGGATTCATCCTATGGTTGAGGTTTGAACAGGGAACTCCTAGATGTTGTCATGCATAGGTTTCAACCTAAAAGTCTATCATCAAGTCCTCATCAGAGGAAATGAGAGTCCTAAGGGATCATGTCAATGATACACCAAAACAGACAAAAGCATCAGCTTTAACAGTAAAATGCATGCAATGCAAGTGAGGGAGGAAATGTGTGCGGGGCTTCAGCCTCCACAAGCTCGTCTCGACCTCAAGCCAGTCATGAAATAACAGTAATCATACTGAAATAAACAACATGCTATCAAGCAAAACAGTAAACTGCAATCATACAGACAAAAGAAATGAAATGCCATCAAGCAAAATTAACACATGGGCAAGGGAGCTGGGCTCTACCGAATACCCGCAAGCAAAGCCAAGCAATAACAATACAATCAGATGCACTCATGCTCCTAGACTGAACTTATTCTAAATGGGCTTAGTCTAATGCAACAGGCAAATCAGACAAAACACACAATACATCAAAGAAAAACAGAAGAAAGCCTCAGCTCCTCCAGCAGCAACCCAGTCTTCAGACTTCAGAGATCACTTGCTTTCCAGGTATCAACCCTACAACATGAGTATCAACTCATCTTCTCCCTTTGAGCTTCAGCTCCTTTGATCAGCTCTACCTTCAGGCTTCACTATCTCCAGGGATCTTCAGGCATCAATTTGATCTTCACAGAGTCTTCAGACTTCAATAATCTTCAAGGAATCATCCTCTTCAAAGCTTCAGCTTCTATCTTCAATGGCTCAAATGCTCCAGCAAACAAGATTCAGTCAATAAGATGAGGTGAGGATGTTACAGTACTCACTGACTTCCAAAGGATGCCATTGAGGACTTAACATCAAAGGAAAGGCTCTCTCAAAGTTCTACCTCAGAGGGCAAGGTCACTGATCCCTCCAAAGGAGAGAGGTGAATTCCCTTAAGGGACTCTGTGTCATAGAGAAGAAAGGAGGTGAACAAGACACTCCTTGTTTATTGAACAACATATTCTATCTAGGGCTCTGCCTATGCACCTATGAACCTATAAACAAAACAACAAAAGCTATGCTAAACTCCTCTACAAGGTCTTCAAATCTTCAAGGATGATCCACAAGGTCTTCACAAGGTCTTCACATGATGCCCAAGCTCCTCAAGCCAACAACAACTCCAAAGCAAGGCAAAACAAAACTAAACTAGCCCTAAAGGCCACACAAACAACATTCAATTCAAAAATCAATGAAAAATACTAAAATACCCTACAAATTCCTAATATAAATTCTAGAGGATCCTATTTAACTACCCTTAGGTCCCATATATCCCCCATACACTAATTTGTCCTAAAAAACCCCAAAAAGAAAATGTTGAAGTTCAAGTACATAACCTAAAACCCTAATTAGAGCACCTAAATGTCTAACAATCAAAATACATCAAATTTTAATCCACAAATCTAGTAATAAATCCAGAGAGTACTACAATGCAATATGAATCACCACAAAAAAAGAATGGGCAAAAAATCTATTTCTAAATGCATGAACAAAAATATACAAATCCATGTATGAAATGAATGGTTAAAAAAGTGCATTTATTTGTAAAATATTCAAAAAATACCAATTAAAATATAAAATGCAATTTTTATATTTTTTAATTTTCTAGACATTTTAATGAAAATGTTAAAAAAAGAATGAGTTAAAAATAACATTTTTTCATTTAGTTATGATTTTTAGAAAATTAATGAAATGTGAAGAAAATTGAAAAATAAAAAATATAAGAGAAGGAGAGAGGGGGTGAGAATAGAAATGGATGCAGTTCATTTCATTTGGGCTGAATCCAAGGGGGGTGCGCGTAGCACATTGGGCCCAGCTAACCCAGAATCAGTCACTAAACCAAACGCAGCGTTTGGCTAAGTGATACGCTGCGTTTCGCTGGCTTCAGATTTCCCTCCACTCTGAGTTCAAACCACGGCCGTTGGATTGTGAGAATAAGTCAAGGACTTGGAACCATCTGACGGCTAGAGTTCGTCTTCTCCAATCAAACCCTAGGGTTTTCAGAAAACCCTAATTTCGAACCAGAACTTCCACTCGATTGTTCTCACTGATGGCTGGGTGAAATCAAGAAATTCCAAAAGCAATCTTGCTCTACCAATTACCCTGAACACAATGATATCAATATTTGGCCATGAAACCTCCTGAATCGCTCTAACAGAAAGCACGAAGGTTGGGGTTCCACCATGATTCTCTGCTATCAACCTTAACCAAACTTCAATCTAATGATATAAATCTGTTCCACAGGTTACCCTAGCCATTCTGAACCACATCATGTCCATTAATACGCCCTAACCAGCTTGCTATCAATCTTGCAAGAAAAAGTACCCTGCCACGAAACCTCATGGATCCTTCCCTAATTCTCAGAAAACATCCCTCTAACCTAGCATGTTGATCTTACACCTAAGATTCTAACAGAATGCTCATAATTAAGGACTTCTAGATCAAGATACCAACCTGCTTAGCTTCAATGGTGAGGGGTGTTAGGACTTGATTCAGCACTTGAAACCTTCTCTAAGTCTTCCTCCAATAATGGACACCTTTCTGTTTGCAAGAGTTGAGGTGAATGAAGCTTGTAGGAGAAGGAATTGCACCTTACTTGATCTTGAAGAAATCCAACAATGGCTCTTTCTCTCTCACTCTCTCCACTAAACTCAGCAATTTTTCACCAACCTCTGAACTCTCTTCATGGCCCTCTTTAAATAACAAGTGATGGAAGGGGCTAGAATCATCTAGATCCTTCTAGAAAGTATTGAAAATATCACCACATGAGAACTTGAAATATCATGATATCTTCTTTCACACTTTGCCAAAATCCCTTGAATATGTCTTTACATGAGATATTAAGTGTGTATGAAGGAAATCAGCCCTTACATTTGGCTTGTGTAAGGTTTTTCAACATTGCCTTATAATGCAAGTAATAGGTTTACAAAGAAAGTCCCTTTTTTAGGCCTCAAATGAAAAATCTATTTGAACCAAAGTTCTCAAAATAATGTTTCCAATCAAAATGATATATTGGATGACCTATTTTGGATTCCTAGATCTTCCAAACCAATTTTCAAATTCAACTTTTCAAACTTATATGCCATTTTTAGTTCATTTTTGACCAATCATGTAACTTCATGCTATGAGCTTTTCCAACAATTTGTGACCTTCTTTCTAGACTTAAAATCACATTTTGAACAACTTTCATGTTTTGAGTTTTTCCATTTGAGGCTTGGAAATAGGAGTTTTAGGCATTGGCTAAAATGACCTATAACTGACAAATGACCAAAATACCCCTGTCTTGTTCAAACCATAAGTTGAGTTCCATGAATCCTATCAAGGACTTCTACCACTCAAATTAAAGCTAAGAAGATGCCCTCAAACATTCATGTTGACCAAGAAACCATAGGAATCATCCTACTAGGGCAAAAGTTGTCTGCAAGTTGGATGACTTTCAAGGACCCAAATTCACATACTTTTGCTGACCTGTAATTTGTCAAAACCATAACTTGAGCTCTGTAACTCCTATCAAGGACTTCTACCACTCAAATTAAAGCTTAGAACAAGCTCTACAACATTCATGTTGTGGGGAAGATGATATATCAATCACATCTAGAGCTAAAACTGCCTGGAAGATAGGGATCAAATTAGGGTTTTTCCACTGACAATCCTTGGAAACCCTGACTTGAAACTTCTCAAACTCCTCAATCATGATGAGTTGGTCTAGGAATCATCTTTATAACATCTCCATACATCATTCCATGATCTCATGGCCCTTGGATTGGGTCTCAACCTTCTCCAAATCTTCAGCTGATCTAGGGTTGACCCAGTCAAAACCCTAATTCTACCATTCATGGTTGAATCTTCTGAATTCTTGCCTAATGACCTCTCTGGGCTTCATGATGGCTATCAAGACACCTCATAAGCTTTCTCAAAACATCAAGTTCATTCTCAAAGTCTCAGAATCATCTGAGGAGCACCCACAACTCTCAAGCTATGAAGCACACAATCCTGGTTTCAACCCACTTCCTCTGAGGATCTCTTGAACTTTCTGATGAATGTATCAACTTTCAAACACTCAATGAATAAATAATTGTTGGTCAAATTTTGGGGTGCAACACATATGAAATTTGCATACCAGAACTTCAATTGGTATCAGAGCAGGCATCCTGTCTGTTCTGAATGAGATCTAGGGAGATACTTTCTGGTGGTTTGAACAAGGAGAAGCTACAACTGAGTTACTGATCTTTCTAAACATTTGAGCAGCTGCTGATGGAGTTTAGGAGGAGGTTGCAAAGGATTATGTGTATCTGCTGTTGTGCCCTCTGATATAGGAGCTTATATGATCTGCTGAATGGTTTTCCAAAGGAGGAGTGACTACTTCTATATGATGTTCTATAAGATGTTCTGACTGTTAGAACACAGATTGGTTCTTAATAATATCTCTATGTTTTGATGATAACTATTATGAAATTTTGTAATTAAGAATTATATACTCTAAAATTTGCTTAAGAATGTTTGCTGCAGATATTAAAGTAAATATTACTCTAGAAGCAAATCAGATCTGAACATAAGAAATATGCTAGGCTCTGAAGCATCAGATGCACCCATTAGAAGATTCTGAACGCTGCCATCAGAAGATCCTAAGTGTTGCCTCCAGAAGGATCTGAAGCAGAAGCTCCAGAAGGATCTGAAGCAGAAGCTCCAGAAGGATCTGAAGCAGAAGCTCCAGAAGAATCTGAAGATAGTCAGAAGCATCTGAACCAATGAAGAATTCTGTATGAAGAGTTTTACAAGCATAGTTAATTCAGAAGACTCTGAAAGTACTAACGCTGCCAGTACTGAGGATCTGACTCAAAACTCTGCTTTGAACTTATACACGCTAAAAGCACACTTGCTGCAAAGACTCTGATTCAGCAAAACTCTGATCAACATCAGCAGGCTCTGATCAATTTAGACTCTGATGATTCTTGCTGAAAATTGTTGAAGAAGAATTCAAAGATTATGTCCGTTGGAATATCCAAACGACTCTTTCCTTATTTATGCTAGACACAAGAACACAGACAAAAAGGATTTATCTGTGCTTTCTTCTTCTAGGAAAGGTCACTTGATGTGAAGACAAAAAGGGCTCAGACCTTTTGGTACACACTTCTCAACGTGAAATACTCTTGGATCACTGTGCCTATAAAAGCAAGTATCCACTCATCTTCTTCAGTTGACGAATCACTTGAAAAGAATTCATTATCAAAGCTCTCATACTATTCATATATTCTTGCTAGAATTAATTCTTTGTTCTTAATCTTAAGTGAAAAATCACAGTTGTGATAAAGCTTTATTAGAAGCATTTTAACACTTGTATTTGTTATTACATTTGATTGTAAGAAAACCTTAAGAAGATCCAGTTAGGATCAGTAGTTCTTGAGAAGACTTTGAACAATTGTTCTTAGTGCTTACTATTGTAATCAGTTGATTAAATAGTGGATTAAGTCCTTGTTTGAGAAAGGCAAATCACTCTAGGAAGGGTGGACTGGAGTAGTTGAGTTCAACGAACCAGGATAAAAATACTTGAGTTTTTATTTCTAAGTTTTTATCTTCATACTTATTCAACCCCCCTTCTAAGTATTTTCTCACCTTCAGTTGGTATCAGAGCTCCGGTTCTGTGTGTGCTACCACTTCACAGTGACAGTAAAGATCCAGTGAGAAAAACTTTGATATATATTTGGTTGTTACTATGGCTGATACTTCAATATCTAACATTAACAATAAATATGAAGAAAGGGACAGAATCAGCACTAAACCCCCTATGTTTGATGGGGAGAAATTTGATTATTGGAAAGACAGGATTGAAAGTTTTTTCCTTGGTTATGATGCTGATTTATGGGATTTGGTCATAGATGGATATGTTCATCCTATTGATGGGAATGGCAAGAAAGTAGATAGAAAATCTATGACAGAAGCCCAAAAGAAGGAATTTAGAAATCACCACAAGGCTAGAACAATATTGTTAAATGGCTCTAACCCAGAAGTATGAAGCCTTCAAGATGGAAGAAGCTGAATCTGTTGAAGCTATGTTCTCCAGATTTCAAATACTTACAGCTGGACTAAAGGTTCTGGATAAAGGATACTCTACTGCTGATCATGTAAAAAAGATCATCAGAAGCTTACCTACCAGATGGAGACCTATGGTGACTGCGCTGAAAATGGCTAAAGATCTGAACAAGATCTCCTTGGAGGAACTAATCAGTTCACTAAGGAGTCATGAAATTGAACTTGAGGAAGATGAACCTCAAAAGAAAGGTAAATCAATTGCTTTAAAATCTAATAAATCTGCTAAAGCATTGCAGGTAATAGAGGAAAGCTCTGAAGAATCCTCATCGGAAGATGAAGATGAACTATCCATGTTGTCTAGAAGAATAAACAAACTCTGGAAGCATAAAGGAAAGAAGTTCAGAAACTTCAAGAAGCCTGACCAAAGAAAAGAATCTTCTGGACACAGAAGATCTGGCAAAAAGGAGGTTATCTGCTATGAATGTAAAGAACCTGGGCATTACAAAAATGACTGTCCAAAGTTATTGAAAGAAAAGCCTAAAAGAAAATCTGATAAGAAGAAGAAGGTTCTAATGGCCACCTGAGATGATTCAGATACATCTGAATCTGAATCTGAGTCAGAAGAGGAATGTGCCAATGTAGCATTGATGGCAGACATAGAAGATCAGGAGGAAGGAACTTCAGGATCTGAATCTGACTCAGAATCTGACTCTGACGCTGAAGAGGTAATGGCTAAACTCACTAAAGATGAACTTATCAAAGTGTTATCAGAAGTTCTGAAGAGCTATAACAATATTAAACTCAAATACAAGAAGCGTCAAAGCAATCTTGTATCTGAGAATAATATTCTCAAATCAGAAGTAGCTGAGCTAAATGAAAAGAACTTAAGATTGAAAAATGATTCTGAATTAGCTCAACAAGACTCTGATTTTGAAACTGAGTCTGAATGCAAAAATATTTTGGAAAAATATGATTACAGCTTTCAGAAGTTTCTTGCTAAAAGCATAGACAGAAGCAAAATGGCTTCTACGATCTATGGAGTTAGCAGAAATAACAGAAAAGGAATTGGATATAAATCTTCCTCTGGAAAGGATTTGAATCCAAAACCTGTTGATAAAATTATCTTCAAGAAAACTCCTTTATACTCCCACTTTAAATTTGGTCACTTGAATGATATTAAACACACTCGTTTTGAAAAGAACATTCATGTGTTTAAATCTAAGGCTAGTCAGAATAAACCTTATGTTGAAAAATAGAAGTTTAGACAAACCTTCAGAACAACTAACCCAAAAGGACCCAAGAAGATCTGGGTACCTAAAAGTAAAATAATTCCTGTTGCAGATGTTCTTAGCAGCAAGGTCAGGACGCCAATCATGGTACCTGGACTCTGGATGCTCGCGACACATGACAGGAGAAAGGTCTATGTTCCAAAGTCTGGAGCTTAGATCTGGAGGTGATGTGAAATTTGGAGGGAATCAGAAGGGCAAGATCATTGGATCTGGCACTATAGGAAATGGTAAACTTCCCTCCATTACTAATGTTTTACTTGTAGAAGGATTAAAGCATAATCTATTGTCCACAAGTCAATTAAGTGACAATGGTTATGATATAACCTTTAATCAAAAATGTTGTAAAGTTATTAGTCAAAAGGATGGTTCAATCCTATTTAGTGGAAAAAGGAAAAACAACATTTATAAAATAAATCTTTCAGAACTTAAGGTTCAGAATGTTAAATGTCTCTTGTCTGTTAATGAGGAGCAATGGGTCTGGCACAGAAGATTTGGGCATATTAATATGAGACGTATATCTCAGATTAATAAACTTAATCTTGTCAGAGGACTTCCTAATCTGAAGTTCACTTCAGATGCTCTTTGTGAAGCATGTCAAAAAGGGAAGTTTTCAAAATCATCTTTTAAATAAAAAAATGTTGTTTCTACTTCCAGACCACTAGAATTACTTCATATTGATCTGTTTGGACCAGTGAAAACTGCATCCATCAGAGGCAAGAAGTACGGATTAGTCATTGTTGATGACTATAGTAGATGGACATGGGTAAAGTTCTTAAAACAAAAGGATGAGTCACATTCTGTGTTCTTTGACTTCTGCAAACAAGTCCAGAATGAAAAAGATTTCAAAATTATAAAAGTCAGAAGTGATCATGGTGGTGAATTTGAAAATAAATATTTTGAAAAATATTTTAATGAAAATGGCATTGCTCATGATTTTTCCTGTCCTAGAACTCCACAATAAAATGGAGTTGTAGAGAGGAAAAATAGAACTCTGCAAGAAATGGCCAAAACCATGATCAATGAGACTAATCTGGCAAAGCACTTTTGGGCAGAAGCAATCAACACAGCCTGTTACATTCAGAACAGAGTGTCAGTAAGACCTCTTCTGGAGAAGACTCCCTATGAACTGTGGAAGAACAGAAAGCCCAACATTTCATATTTTCATCCTTTTGGATGTATTTGCTATATGTTGAATACTAAAGAAAATCTGAACAAGTTTGATTCCAAAGCACAGAAGTGTTTCATGCTTGGGTATTCTGAACGCTCTAAAGGCTACATAGTATACAATACTGAAACACAGATTGTGGAAGAATCTATTCATGTTAGATTTGATGATAAGCTTGGCATTAAAAAGCCAAAGCAGTCTGAAAACTCTGCAGATAGAGAAGTAGTCTTCACAGACTCTGAAGGCTCAGAGGAAGACAAAGCTCAAGTGAAGGAATCAGAAGCAACGCCAGATGCAATTCCTTTAACTTCTCAGATGAACAATTTAAACATTTCTGAAGAATCAACTGTTAGAGGATCATCTTCCAGAATCAAAGCTTCTCATTCAGAGAATGTTATCATTGGAAAGAAGGATGACCCTATCAGAACAAGATCCTTTCTCAAATCATCTGAAGCATCATTATTTGGATTGGTGTCAGTAATTGAACCAACTTCTGTAGATGAAGCTTTGCAAGACAATGATTGGATTATTGCCATGCAAGAAGAGCTAAATCAATTCACCAGAAATGATGTGTGGGATTTGGTTCCAAGACCAAAAGGGTTCAACATAATTAGAACTAAATGGGTCTTCAGAAATAAGCTTAATGAGAAAGGAGAAGTTGAAAGAAATAAGGCAAGGCTTGTTGCTCAAGGGTACAGTCAACAGGAAGGTTTGATTACACTGAAACTTATGCTCCAGTAGTAAGGTTAGAATCTATACGCCTTCTTATTTCATTTGCTGCACAATATAACATCACTCTATATCAGATGGATGTTAAAAGTGCCTTTCTAAATGGTATTATAGAAGAAGAAGTTTATGTTCACCAGCCTCCTGATTTTGAGAGTGAAAAATTTCCAGAACATGTTTTCAAACTAAAGAAATCTCTGTATGGTTTAAAACAAGCTCCCAGAGCTTGGTATGAGAGATTGAGCAATTTTCTTTTGGAGAAAAATTTCATCAGAGGCAAAGTGGACACAACACTCTTTTGTAAAACATTTAAGAAAGATCTTCTAATTTGTCAAATATATATGGATGATATCATATTTGGATCTACCAATACTATGCTGGGAAAGGAGTTTGCTCAATGTATGCAGGTAGAATTTGAAATGAGCATGATGGGAGAATTGAGATTCTTTCTGGGAATTCAAGTCAACCAAACTCCAGAGTGCACTTACATCCATCAGACCAAATATGTTAAAGAACTTCTGAAGAAATTTAACATGACTGATAGTAAGATGGCAAAGACTCTCATGCATCCAACTAGTTCACTAGGCAAGGAAGAGGTAAGTAAGAAAGTAGATCAAAAACTCTACAGAGGTATGATAGGATCTCTTATCTACTTAACTGCTTTTAGACATGACATTTTGTTCAGTGTATGCTTGTGTGCTAGATTCTAATCAGATCCTAGAGAATCACACTTAACAGTTGTTAAGAGGATTCTAAGGTATCTGAAAGGTACTTCTAATGTGGGTTTGTGTTACAGAAAATCTGATGATTTCAAATTAGTTGGATTCTGTGATGCTGACTACGCTGGAGACAGAGTGGAAAGAAAAAGTACTTCTAGAAGTTGTCAATTTCTAGGAAGAAATCTAATCTCTTGGTACAGCAAAAAGCAACCCACAATTGCACTATCAACCACAGAGGCAGAATATATTGATGCTGCTGGATGTAGCACGTAGATGCTCTGGATGAAAAGTCAGCTAGAAGACTATTAGATATTTGAAAGTAACATTTCTATATTCTGTGATAATACTTCTGCTATATGTTTGTCTAAAAACCCCATTTTACACTCTAAGGCAAAACATATAGAAATTAAGCATCATTTCATCAGAGACTATGTTCAGAAGGGAATTATAAACTTAGCCTTTGTTGATACAGATCATCAATGGGCAGATATTTTCACAAAACCTCTTGTTGAAGATAGATTCAAATTTATTCTGAAAAATATTGGTATGGATTTGTGTCCAGAATAATATTTGTCAGAAGCAAATTTTACAGATGCAAAATGTTTAATGCTCTGAAGTATTTCATCTGTTAATTTATTCATTTTCTTATATTATTTTACTTGTATAAATCTGAACTAACAATGCTCAGAGGATCTGAACGTTGGTTAACGTTTCATTTCTCAAGAGAATTCAGAAACACATGCAAGCAAACACATGTCACTCTAAATCTGCAAAGATGGCATGTACGCTACTGAAGAGACGTTTGAGGTGAAGTTTGAATAGTGAAAATCTTGATTTTCCCCCTAATTTGTCAGAATCAATTAATGCTTGAAATGATTTTTATTCTTTTTCATTAATTGCTATGTGTGAACGTGCATTGTGTGTCTGTTTGTATGCATAATTATTTACTATAAATACCACATCTCTCACAACTTTCACACTTTTCACATCTCAAGAACGTTTATGCATTTCTGTCTTCTTTTCTCTCTTCACAAAAACCCTAAACCTTTGACAAAATCATCTTCAATGGCAACCTCATCCTCTACAGCAGCTCAGTTTCAATCAACCATGGCTGCAGTTACTTCTGCAAATATGGGTGTGGCTCCATATACGACCCCTAAAAGGACTTTGTTAACACCTGTTGACAAACTGGAAGTTCTCTGTGAATCAATGGTGGAATTTGATTCATTAGCTGAAAATGGATTTGAATTTCATTCAATAGTTGATGCTCAAGGCTGTGTAAAATACTTTGACAGATTGTTTGGACCAGTTTACCCTCATCTGGTGAAAGAATTCTGGACACATGCTTCTGTATACCCTAAATTCATCTTGTCTTCTGTTCTGGGTAAGGAGATTATAATCATAGAAGATCTGATCAGAAAACTCATAGGATATGAGGAGACTGATGGAGTATCTCATCTGCCAGCTGGGCGTGTAGATATGGAAGAAGTTTATGAGGAAGTCATGACTGCTGGACAGACCTCTAACAAGTTTAAAGATCTGAAGCCTGACTACAAGATCTGGGCAAAGATTTTCATGGGATGCATTCATCACAGAAAATCTACAAACTCTCCAGATTACGTGAATAATGAACAACTCTACTTCATGTACTGTCTAAGTCAGAGCACCAAGGTAGATCTTCCTTACATTCTGTTCATGCACTTATGGAATCATATTAATGCTTCAAGAGAATCTGTGAAAGATAAGGGTCAGAAGATCAGAACATGGATTCCATTTGGAAGGTTAATTTCAGATATTCTGATAGAAAATGGACTGGTAACTGCTCTGTATGCTGCTGGAGTCAAGGAGGAACTTGAATCTATTGTTGGGAAACCTCTGAATGCCAAGAGTCTTCAGAGACTTAAAATTGTAGAGGAACTCACATCAGCACCCAAGAAGTTAAATATCTCTGAACTCAGTCAGAAGAGAATCCCAGTTGAAGATTACCCACTGTTCTGTGCTGAAGAACCAAGGTAAATAATTGTAAGGTACATTGATTCTTGCAAGGCAGATGGAACCCCAATCCCTGCAGATATTCTGAAAAGAGCAAGGGAACCAATGCCTGATGGAGGAAATGAGATCACAAGGAAAAGAGGTCAATCAGAAGCAGAAGATGTGACTGTTCAGAAGAAGCCCAAAGCTGCTGACAAGCCTCAGAAGCTGATCAAGAGGAAAGCATCTGGAGACGCTCCTTCTGTTCCCATAAAGCGTATCAAGATTAAAGGTACCAAATCTTCTGTATATTCTTTCAATAATACTGTTTTAAATGATTCAACATTTAAGTCTATTCCAAAACCACCTTCTACTCAGAAACAATTTGTTCCTGCTCCATCTCATATCTCTGTTCCTTCCCCACAAAAATCGTTTGATCCTGTTTCCATCTCACCTGTAAAACGTTCTACTACTCAATCATCTGCACCAACACCAACAACAACAAAACCAGCAAATCAGATTCCACCACCTATAACAAAACCAACAAAATAATATGTACCACAACAACAACCAGAAAAACAACCACAACCAGAAAAACCAACAGAACAATCTAAACAACAACAACAAAAATAATCTGAACAACAACCAGAAAAACAATCTGAACAACAACAACAAAAACAATCTGAACAACAACCACAACAACCAGAAAACAACCACAACCAGAAAAACCACCATCAAACACATCTGAACCTATTGGATCTGTACAAGTTACTTCTGAACCCATAAAAGTTACATCTGATCCTATTGCATTTGAACCACTTACATCTGCTCCACCTACATCAGAACCACCTACATCTGAACCCCCATCAAAACCTTCTGAGAATCCATCAGAAACAACCAACCCATCTGAAACCAATATCCCTGAGACAGAGGTTCTAAACATTACACCTCTCAAAACTGTGTTTGAAGTGTCCTCCACGTCTTACACTTCAACCACATCTTCAAATTCATCAGAATCTGATATACACCCAGATTTTCTGATATTTCCCTCTCACAGAAATTCAAAAGTTAACCAACCAGAACCACCTGTATCTTCTACAATTCTCATTCCAAATCCTACCCCAACACCTAAGCCATCTTCTGAAATTATCATTCCCAATCCTACTCCAACATCCAAGCCAAGGACATCTGAGAGTATACCTTCTGCTTCGTGCAAACTATTTTCCTCTAACAAACTTCCCTCTGGTTTCACCTTAAAAAATTTCTACACCAGAATTGAACCATCTGACACTATCACTCCTCTTAAACCCAAACTTACCATCATTCTACCATCTATTCTTCAAACATATATTAAAACACTGTCAGCAGTAACTTCATCAGATGCAAAACCATACTCTGCTAAATCTGCTAAATCTGCATTCAAACCTTACTCTGATAAACCATTTGATGTTGTTTCCCATGCATCAACTGCAAAGCCATGTCTATTGAATGCTTTAACCAGATCAAAACCTGACAATTCATCTGAACCTCCATTCATACCATACTACCCTCCTCCTCTGATCACCATTCATAAATCCATCTTTCCACCTTCTCCCCAACCCAGGCCAATCACATTGGAAAATCTTCTACACCCAAAACCTAGACTGAATGTTGATCATTTATTTATAAGTTTTTTTTGTAAGAAATACAGATGTATTTAGGTTCTTTACAGAGGAAGTGTTCATCAACAATGGATGCAAAGGAATCTGATGCCATTTGGAATGGCTTCATAAACAGATTCAATACTGTAGCATCAAATCTGAAGAACGTATGTTCTGATGATGCGAAGCTCAGATTTGCTGAAACTGCTAGAAGTCTGTTCTGGACTGTTAAGAGATCTGGACCATTGCTTCTTACAGATGCTCCCTCATCATCAGAAGAGAATACTGAATCTGCATCTGAAGACAACCCTCTTGCTATGACTCTGGTATAACATCCTTCTGGATCTACTGCTTCTAACTCCAAAGCCCCTATGGAAATTGACTCTGTTCAAGCTTCAGAAACTGTCCCACCCTCTTCATCTGAGATCAAGAAAGAGTATCCAGATCTTGAAGATAAGATTGCAGTTCTGGAAGCTGGTCAATCAGAAATCAAGTCATGGATGGCTAAGCAAGATAAGAAGTCTGAAGACATGGCTCAGGGATGTCTAAACAAGATCAGAAGAATGAAACCATGGCTAAGTGGATGTCAAAACAAGAACAGTCTTCTTCTGAGATCACGGATCTGTTGAAGATGCTTTTGTCAAAACAATCTTAGTTTATTTTTTTTTCTGATGTTTGCATCTAATGTTTGCACATGTACTAGAATATTTTTTGATCTTTGTACTTTTTGCTCTGAATGAATGAATGTTTCAAAGTTTTCTCTACATGCTTTATCTCGTTTATTTTTCCTTTTATTTGTCTTTTCAAAGTTCTTACTTTTTGCTTATGACAAAAAAGGGGGAGAAAATAGATCTGAACTGTTTAATTAAACTTTACCAGAATGAAACTTCAGACATATCAATTTTATCTAACATAATATCTGAGTATTTCAGAACATTTGATAAGTATACTCTGTAAAAGAAACTCTGAGACTCTCAGATCATATGACAATTATCAGACTCTGAAATATGCAAGAAACTCTGACTGTCAAATGTTAAGAACAATCAAGCTCTAACTCTGAAAAATACTCAAGACAAAAGGGAAGTTTCTATTCCTTATTTATATTTAATTCAGGGGGAGATTCATCATCTCAGGGGGAGTTATAATTATTCTATTTTCAATTAAACAAAATTTCTAATGTTTTTGTCATCATCAAAATTATTCTATTTTCAATTAAACAAAATTTCTGATGTTTTTGTCATCATCAAAATTATTCTATTTATGTGTATCTGCTGTTGTACCCTCTGATATAGGAGCTTCTATGATCTGCTGAATGGTTTTCCAAAGGAGGAGTGCCTACTTCTATATGATGTTCTCTAAGATGTTCTGACATCTTGTTTAGGGCATGTTGAAGATGTTCTTCTGGTGGTTCCGCTGCTTAATTTTCTGATGGAAGAACTCTGGAGGTCCTGTTATTCTTGAAGATATCAAAGCTCTAGTCATTCCATCGTCGGGAGCAATGTATTGAAGAGAGTTGGTTGGTGTTAAATGCTATTATTGACCTCGTGATTGGAAGTGGTTTTATTATGAACCTTTAAGGCAAAACAAGAGCTCTACTAGCAAGAGGAAGTCATAAGGAAGGTTGAGTCAAGGGTGTCAGCCTTGATGTTTCAGCCTGAGTATTCCCGAAGTTGTGTGGATTTAAGATCAATTGCTATTTGTGGACTACACATGTATTTAATTAATTATCCATGAAGTTCAAGATTGCTGAAGTTCAGAGAAGGATTGGTTATAAGGATTTAAGATTCATTGCTATTTGAGATCTTCACAAATATTTAATGAATTATCCTTAGTCAATGATCAAGATGTCTCATCAGTTGCAACACAAGCATAAGGTACCTAATCTGCCTTGTCCACTTCAAGGATCTGATGTTCAACCAGATGTTAAGACATTCCATCAGTAGGGATTGAAGGAGATATAGTTGATGATCGTGTTACCATACTCATGTGTGGTAGGATTTGTCATTATTCTAATAAGTTTCCTGGCAAGAAACTAAGACTAGAATGTAGTGTTGTTGGAAGATGAAGATTGTTTTGGATCAGCTTATTTCTAATCCAGAAGCATTGGAGTGCAGCAAGTGTGGTCTAGTGGAAGCCTCTGATCCTTATCTAGAAAAATTCCTGGCAAGAAACTTGTCTAGAATTTGGTGCTGGTAATAGCATTGCTTGGGTCAGTTTATTTCTGATCTAAGTGCATAGGATCATGTGACCATGCTCATCTTAGAGGTCAAGGATAAGTGGCAGTTATCTTTGACCTTCTGAAGAAGTCTCTGCTTAAAGAAAGTGGTATTCCTTTTGTACAGAGTTTTGTGAGCCTTCTTCTCTAAAGAATCAAGCTTTGGCATGATTGGTTTCTCTAAAGAGGAGTTCCTAAAGCAAATGCACTTCAAGGTACAACAAAGCAGAATAGAGGTTGTCTACTCCAACTTGATATCAAGTCTTTGTACTCTTGTTCTGATAGAGTGATCTTCCAAGTGGCAGAATGAAAGCCTGAAATCTCCAGCAGGATGTCATATCCGATGTAGTGACATCAAGCAGTAACTTCAAGGCCTTCATTGATGATGTGGCACATCATTGAAAGATAAGTTGATCTTCTCAGGTATGAATGAAACTGATGCTTCATATCATGCAGTTTGCGGGAGCTGTGTGAAGGAGTTGATGCCTTGATATGAAGCAAGTAGAACAAGTAACTTGAAGATCAAGTTTACTTGGGATGAGAAAATCTTCTAGAGCTCTGAAAGAAGCTGAGTTAACCAAACAGTGGCAGTTGGTTATTTCAGAAGTGTGCTTGAAGAACATTACTCTTGTGTAGAAGGGTAGTTATTTGAAGACCAAAGGAGGTTCTGGTTCTGTGCATATATTGGAGCCTGTGGTAGAAGCTCCAAGTTGTGTATGAAAGATTACCCTCTCTTGCAGATGTTTTTGATCAAGCTGGTGGAGCTGTGTTATCTGAAGATCTTCAGTTGGATTACTAGGTAGTAGTAAGTCCAGTTGAGGGCATACCAAGAACCATTAGATGGTGTAAATATCATCTGGAGAAGGACTTGAAGATCTATTGTGCAACTTGTGATTCACATCTTGGCTAAGAAGTACTCTATCTTGTCATACGGGAGAATGATGAGATAAAAGGACTGTCTTGGAGTATGATGTGAAGGTATTGTACAAGACTGGAGTGGATCATTGGTTGATTGCATTCTGATGTGATAAAGTCCCTAGTTGAATCAGAAGTGTTCTAACTTATCATATGGGAGAATGATGAGGAAAGAATGTCTTGGATTATGGGGAGTCTATCTTGTACTCAGCCTAAGGTCAGAATACTTGTGGAGAAGTGGTCTCTTCTGCTACAAGTAACTCTAGGAAGAGGTGGATCAGTTTGATGCCCTCTCACTATATGAGCATGGAGTTGGTCATGAGAGATAATATGGTGATCTTGGAGCAGCTCTTATCAAAGATAGGGGGAGAGCTTCTGGTTGATGGGTGTACTATTTGCTTATGGTGCAAGCAGTTAGTGAATGCATTCAATAGGTGGGTTGAACATAGAGTGAGCTCTTGAAGACATGAAGATGAGTCTTATGTTTTCCATTCACGTGCTTCTAAATGAGCACTGGTTATCCTTGATATGGGGAGTTATACTTTTATCAAGAATGTGTTACTGCAAGAGTGCAATTATGTATCAAGATTGTTTGTGATTTCAAACAAATTGGGATTTTATGAAGATAGAATGTCAGACCAGATGTTGTGACATTGTGTTACTGCTCTAAGCTCAGGGTGAACATGACAGTGTATTCCTGTTGGCTCTGTCATTGGATGTCAATAGATCAAATCAGACAAGAGCATCATGATCTGACCTCCACTAAAGGGATTTGTGTTGGTCAGCAAGATTTTTGGCTTCTATCCAAGTGTTTGTCTTGGATGTGTATGATTGGATCAAGACACAATCAGCCTTGCTTTTGTGCATATGGAAGGACATTCACTCTGGAGAGTCTTCTAGTTCTTCAAAGCTACATGTGGTTCCAATGTGTGAATATGAAGATGTTGGTGTAAGTCTTCATATGGTTGTGTTCTCTCTTTTAGGGGGAGTGCTGACTATGCATGACAGGGGGAGCTGTGTACATGTCTGATGTACAACTGCATTATT
The DNA here is from genome assembly GCA_963859935.3 of Lathyrus sativus. Lineage (NCBI taxonomy): Eukaryota > Viridiplantae > Streptophyta > Magnoliopsida > Fabales > Fabaceae > Lathyrus > Lathyrus sativus. The sequence continues at coordinate 352,397,661 of OZ012739.1, read as the reverse complement.
TATGTTGACATTGTGCTGCTATGGAGCTGTGTATAGAGGGTGCTGATTCTCAGGCAAGCTTATGTTCTTGAACCACTAATGACGTTGCAATGTTAGACAAGATGTCTTAATATTGTGCTAGCTGGTGTATTGTTGTGGCTTGGCAATATGTTTATGGGTTACTGTCTGGGAGAATTTATTTTTCTCTGCAGAATATTTGTGTGTCTCAAATTGGGGATTTAAGATCAATTGTTACTTGTGGCAAGTTGTTAATTGATTATCCTTTAATTGGTGATGTCAAAAGTGTCACTCCTGAAGGTGCAGCTTCAGACAAGACAAGAACCCAAGATTCAAGACTGATTTAGGGTGTACTCTCAAGGAGCTATGGTTCAGGGCTGATTTTACAATGGTTGAGTGAGTTCAGCAAGGAGGTTAAGTCATTGCCCATGATTGTTGGTGCAGTCTTTAGAGATCAAGAAACGTCAGACTTGGACACCATGTGCACTATGTACACTTACTCCAATTTTTGTCAATTTTTGACTAAACCAAGGGGGAGTAAAGTGTTGTTATCTGTTGCAACAATCAAGGGAGAGCATGATAGTGTGTGAGGATGGAAAAACTACTGCTGCCCTGATAAGTTGTTTTAGCCAAAATTTGCCAAAGGGGGAGATTGTTAGTTCCATGGTTCTATGATATAGAATTGTCCATGGTTCTATGATTAGCTAAATTTTGGTAAAACATGATCCTGCACTGATGTTAAGCAGGATGTTATAACATATCCATCTGTTGTGGTGACAAAACTATTGTGGAGTGTTTTAATGTGAATGTCATGCTGAATGTCGTGACATCCATCACGACATCCATCTGTTGTCATGACAAAACTATTGTCATATGTTACAAACAGCAGGAGTTATGGTGTAGCAAGAGCTGATGACAGAACTGTTGTCATGGATGTAGAAGGAGCTAGCAGGAGCTGATGACAGAACTTCTGTCATGGATGTCATACTGAATGTCATGACATCAATGTTTGGTACAGCAGGGGCTGCTATGTTATATCTCTTGACAGAAGTGTTTTGGTCCTGTTGAATATTCCTCATCAGTATGTATAGGCCAAAGAGAGTTATTAGAAACAAAGTGCAGATTTAATTGGTGTTCATAAAAAGGATCTTTGATACTTTTTAGGGAACTATAAAACATTTGTTTCTATAGTCATGAAGAAGATTTTGCAGAAGTGTTCAGCAGGGGAGTCTGGTCAGCTAGGAGTAAGTGAAGCTGAATGTCATAATTGAATGTTATGACATTGATCGTATGACATCGGGCGTGTAGGGTTTGTTTTTCTGTTATGATACCTGATATATCTCAGGATAAATTTCAGGAAACCTGTTATAGCTTCTTAGTTATCTTAGGCAAGATTCTAGTCAGGGCTGGACATAACATGAAGCAGTTGTGACCTGATTTGATAGCACCTTGAATTATGGAAAGTGGTTTAACTTGGTTTAACCTAAAGTTTGTTACTTGTGACCAGCCCAAGCCCAGTCTGCTTTGCTATAAAAGGAGGAGCAGAAGCAGAGGAAATCAAGCACTCACATCAAGAAAAATCAGAGTTTAAAATAAAGGTCTAGAGTTTGAGAGTCCCTTGTGTGTAATTCACCCTTTGTATCATTTGATACATTGTGGTAGACATATTTGTGAGTGAAGAACTTTGTTCTTCACGTGTGTCTAGGAGTCTTAGGATTCTTTGTGTGCCAAGCAATTATTGGTTGTATGATTGCTCTGGTTTATTGTGTATGAACAGGTGTGTTCATTGTGCCACTCCAAGCTGTTAAGCAAGAGTATGTGTCACTTGATCAAAGCTGTGAAGCAAGGTCAAGGTGTGTTTTTGAAGTGTATCTCCATAACTGTTTTGTAATTTTGAATTGTATATCACTGCTGTGATTGAGGGGGAGTGAATGGGTAGACTCAGGTCTAGAGTGTCTCTAGGAAGAAGTGTCATTGGGTAGGTTTTAAGTGAGGAGTGCAAACTGGGTTGTTTGACTCTGAATTAATTATGCTAATAGTGAATTTCCTCCCTGGCTTGGTAGCCCCCAGATGTAGGTGATGTTGCACCGAACTGGGTTAACAATTACTTTGTTATTTATCTTTTTGCATTTACAATTATGCATAATTTAAATGGTTAGATAAATAGTCTGTCTGTCTGCTGATGTCACAATAGAGCCATGACATTGGTACAATTTAAAGTAATTTAAATTGGTCATGATCTGTCCTCGTCCTTGTTGAGCAGAGATCAATGTTCTTGGGACATATGAGATCTGCATACCAGAATTTCAGAAATGATGAGTGGGGGGTCTCTCCTTACATTGTCTAGAGTGTTTAGTGTATGCCCTTTGGGCAATTGCGACGCATTCGCTCCCACGTCTTAGGTTTTAGCGTGTGCGTCCCTAACTGAGCCGTTTCACTTCCGTTTAGGTGTTCTAGGCCTAAGACCCTTTTCACTCGCACCCGTGCGATCGAGACCTTGGATTCGTAGTTAGGCCGAACTACGGCTGCTCTGATTCCTTATTCCTTAATGAGGATACATAGGCACGAGGATTCCTATCCTTGATGAGCACACTAACAACTAACTCCCTTTTCTCTTGCCCTAGTGCAACCGAGACCAGCCTGTTATCCATAACCCTTTTCTCTCGCACCCGTGCGATCGAGACCCTTGACCTGTAGTTGCCCAAACTATGTTTGCTCTAATTTCTCATACCAGATGAGGATACGTAGGCACAAGACGGTGATGTCTTGGCGAGCAACCTTCACCCGTAGTTTCCCGAACTACGTTGACTCTGACTTTCCAATTGCACAAGGGAATACGTAGGCATAGGGTGGCGATATCCTATCGAGTCTGTTCTTTCTATTCCCCCTGTTTAGTAGCAGCTTTAGATAGTTTACACCCATAGATTAGACAACAAGCATGGTTCCTGTTGAGTACAACGGACGTGAGGGGTGCTCATACCTTCCCCTTGCGTAACCGACTCTCGAACCCAAGATTTCGTTGCGATGACCTTGTCTTTCCCTTTCTCTTAGGTTTTCTTCGATCGTTTCCTTTCCCTCTCTTTGGGATAAATAACGTTCGGTGGCGACTCTTCTGTCTAGTTTTCCGGCCCCCTTTTTCGCAGTTGCGACAACATTGTATATACTTGAAGTTGAATGTGTATTTGGTTAAGGACCAGAATGATCTACTAAATCAATGTTAACTTGATTTGATATTGAATCGATTTGTGATGTTGAAAGCATTAATTTGGATTGTTGGATCAATGATACAAGATAAATGTACTTCTCAATGTAAGCAAGGAAAACAAACCATAAGACCTATATGCCTATTAAACTTCCACTATAATGATAGTGGGAATACAAAAACTTCACCCTTAGGTGGATCTTACTAAAATGTATCTCTCAATTTGTAAGGAACACTCTTAGAAATTAGCTCACTATTTCTCTCACAAGGAAACTCTCTATGAAGTTCACTTTTCTCTCTTGAGCAAGGCTATATTTCTCTCTTACTTCTTGTTGTTCTTCTCTTGTGGTTGTGTTTTGAATGTTTTGCTCAAGGTCCTATTTATAGGAGAAGCAAGCCAGTGGTGTCTTACATGCATGAAGACACTTGTCATTTGCCTTCCACACCATAACATATGTTATTAATGCACTACACACTGTGTAAATCATACACCTTTCTATTTGTCATCACATGCAAACTTCCATTTTTTTCAAATGTATGTTGGTCATGTGGAAATGATTGGACCCCACCTTCATCCATAGGGGAATGACCTTAATTAGCTTGGGGTTTTTTCCAATACAGTTTTTTGTTTGCAAAGCTCTATATTCTCTTTTGGTAGAGGTTCTGTCATCATGTCTGCCCCATTCTTGTTGGTGTGAACTTTTTGTACTTTCAACAATTTACTCTCTAAGACATCATAAATCCAGTGATACATCACGTCAATGTATTTTGACCTTGAATGATATGTCGAGTTCTTGCTGAGTTGAGTTATGCTCTAACTATCGCAATAGAGAACATAACTTTCTTGATTTTGGCCTAACTCTTTCAGGAACTTCTCCATCCACATAATATCCTTACAACCCTCAGTGATTGCGATATATTTAACTTTTGTGGTACTCAAAGCAATTCACTTTTTAATCGTAATCTCTATGAGACAACTTCGCTTGCAAAAGTAACCAAATATCCATAGGTAAATTTTCTTGAATCTACATCTCCTACCATATCTGCATCTACATACCCAATGAGTAGTTTATTTTCATTTCCAAGTCACAAGCATTGTTTGGCAATTATGTTTAGATACCTCAGAATCCATTTCACAACATTCTAATGCTCCTTTTTTGGATTCAACAAGAATCTACTCACGAACCCTACAACATAAGAAATGCATGATCTTGTGCAAACCGGTGTGTACATAAGGCTACCCACAACTGAAGGATAGGCCACCTTGCTCATTTTTTTCTTTTTCTTCTTCATTGCTTGGTGTAGCCAGGAAAATTGAGATTAAGCTATTGACTAACTTTACTCACAAAATCAAGAGTCGCCACCATACTTTATTTTTTCAAAGGAATGGGAAAAGAGAGAATAAAACCTATAAAAATTTTAAAACAAAACTAATAAAATAGAGAGCAGAAGGGTAAGGGGGTTGGCTATGCAATGGGAAAGTGTTATCACCCAAAAAATCTATAGTACTCGATAGGAACCTCTTGAAATTATATGTTTGGCTTAAAATGTGTTGTTTTCAAAATATTAGAGAGACGAGAAGAGAAATATTTTTCAAGATTTTGGTGTTTGACAAGAATTCTTAAGCCTCGTGCCTACATACCCACAAAGTGCAATGGAGGATCAAAACCTCGTAGTTCATGATAAAATTAATAAAAGAGTTTGTTGTAATTGATTTTAAATGGAAAGAGAAGTTGTCATTTTAAAGAGAAAACTCAACTAATTACCCATAAGTATATGAAAATGGACCTTTGCATCACTATTGAGAAGGGCTCCAACTTGGATAGAAATCAACAAGTATGCCACAGACTCTCTCAAGTGAAAAAGAATCAACGTCAAACATCACTATGGAGATAGGAGAATTACATCTCAACTATGAAAAAGAATCAACGTCAAACATCACTATGGAGATAGGAGAATTACATCTCAACTATGAAAAAGAATCAACGTCAAACATCACTATGGAGATAGGAGAATACACAAAGGGCACAAAATAGTTTGAATGAGTTGTGTATTTTTTATGTCTTTTGAAATGGTCTTGATATGCTTAAGATGAATTAAAATTTATTTAAGAAAAAAAGTTTGAAAATCACTTGACAAAGACACGGTTTATTGAGAAAGTGGTTCAAGTTTGAAAATAAGAAGGTTTTGAAAAAGGGAGAAGATTTTAAAAATTTAAGAAGGGGAGGAGATAAAGAGACTATCCTAATGAAAACAATAAAGTGAAAGTGTGTACAAGTGAACTAACCAAAACTTGACAAGAGTAAAGACCAAAGTTCTATTCTTTTGGAGTAAGCCACAAGCAAGCCAAGTAAGCAAAGCACAAACCAATGTATCAGATGAAAGAAGAACTCAGGCCAAAATGTCAAAACCAAAGTATCAGAGCCAAGTCTTCAAAAAGTCAACCCAAGGTCAAAGGTACCAGATGAATTCTAAGATCTCAAATCACAAATCCAAAGCAAAGGATCAAGAACCTAAATCTAAGTCCATAAGTCCAACATCTAAGCTTGGGATACTAACCATCAGTCCAAAAAAACAATTAAGTCTTTTAGGGGTTTTTCCTTTATTAATGTCTTTAAAAGAAAAAGAAAAGTCCAAGTGGACAAAGGAAACAAGAAGCATAACAATAAAAAGAATAAAATGTTAATGATAAGAGTAAAGCATAATATAAAGAGCAAGAAGTAAAAGACATAAAAGTAAAGGTGCAAGAAAAGTAAATGACATAAAATAAAATTTAGCACAATAATATTATTAGTGTTAGTGTTAGTATTAGAGTTAATAAACTGATTTGGGACAAATTTAGCTCTATGTTAAGCAATCGTAGCACAATCTATAAGAAATATCATACTATAAGAGGCCAGTCGATGAAAATTTATGTATCATACATGTTAGAGATATGATAAAAAATCACAATTCTAAAACATGTAGCACAAGTAAAAACCAAGGAGGGATCAAGAACTAAGGCAAGAAGATTGGTCCATTACATCAATCAATTCTTCATGACAACCTAGGACAAAGTTATGCATCAATCCAAAGTACTTCTAATGATCATTGATCAACTGAGTAGTAGATTTTAAATGATGAAAGTTCATCAAGCATCAATCCAAACATCATGAACAATATAGACAACAAATCATCCAATTGATCAAGAGAAAAAAAAGAAAAAAGAAGGAGAAGGAAATATGAAGAGATGACCAAATTGAACCAAGACATAAGATCAATTCATAATCAATTTCAATCACCTTTCTTGGTGGATTAATGCACTAAACCTATCATCAACTCAAAGCACCAAAAATGAATCAAATGATTCATTTAATGGTAGATTTGAATTGATGAAGGTTCATCCAATATCACCAACACCCAAAGTCCATTGAACTTGAGGACAAATTTGATCAGGAAGTTACGATCCAAGGCAACAACCAGTAAACAAGCCAAAATGCAACAACACACAATTAAAAATGCATGAAAAAGAATTTAAAATGATTTTTATAATAAAAATCAGAGAGAAAATCAAGACGAAGCCTCTAAACAAAAATCAAATGATCAATAAAATTAATACAAGTCAGAAACAAATCTAGGACCTTATAATTTTTTTTGAGAATTTAAAAATGCATAAAAGTATTTTTAAACAAATTAAAATGTATAAAATGATTAAAAAAAATAAATATAAAATCAAGAGATAACAATATGGAAAAATGCTCATAAACTATAAAATATTGTTAGGAAACCATGAAAAAAAATTGGAGTGAAAAATAAGAAGGGAGCTATTTTTAATGATTTTTTTGAAATTAAATGGAATTTAAAAATAATTAAAATGAAATTTAGAATAATCGAAATAACCGAAACTATTGGATTTGCGTACTAAAGTCCATTCAACTAATCACATGGTCGAGAATGAAAGTCAAAGCATGCTCACACATAGCTCATTGCACTAGATCACAATGAACAAAACGAATTTGAAAAAAATGTGTGTCAATACGTTATTGGCTAAAATTTGAATTCTGGCTCCAAAACGCGCGAACCAGACTTCGTGTTCAACCTCTCTTTGATTTTTGAAACTTCACAAACTCGGTCTTTCAAGCTCAAACAACACATGTTCAAGCACCAACATCCACCGTCATTTGTGTCTCCATGCTTCAGAGCAATTGATTTGCTCTGAGCATGAAGAATTTCAAAGAAAACACGAATAACCCTAAAAATTTAAAGTAAAATTAAATTCCAAATACAAAATATAAATTCCAGATAAGAGAGGGTTAATACTTAGTGAAGCAAGAAGAAGCTACTGGTAACTAGTTTGAGGTGTAATTTTATAATTATCTACTAGTTCAAGTTCGAAGATTCAACAATGGTGAAATGGAAACGTTGGATTAAGGTTGTTTCAAGTCATAGAAATGCTTCAGTTAAGGCCAATGATGGATTCTGAGTAAATAAACAAAGAGAAATGAGCTTGGTTTTGAAAAATGAAGATCTGCTTCGTGAGAGGTTTCAGGTTCTGTGGAAGCAGAGTTTCTTTGTCTATTCAAGCTTGAAAATGAAGAGGAAATGATCCTCTATTTTATAGGAAATGAAATGGGAAGCTCACACATGTGAAAGGCAGTGGAATTCGTGTGAATTAGGGTTGAGGTTCTGCAATTATCAATTCGTGTGAGATGAGGTGTGAGATCTGTGAAAATGGACTAAAACCAAGTCGTTTCAAGCCTGTTTGCACGTGTTTTAGTGATTGAAATAAGTGTTGCACCCCAAAAATTTCCCAACCTTTTCTTAACTTGGTTTATGTTTCATTTCTTTCTAGCATTTGCATTGCATGGCATTCTTCATTGAACAGAGGATCAAGAGTTTGTGCATATCAAGAAGAGTCTACTCAGAGGTTTGAGCCTAAGCAAGGGGTGTTACTCAAGTTTGGATGATCATCAAGTCATCTAGAAGTGGGCATTGGTCTTGTGAAAGAAAGGATTGATGTATGTGGGTCAGCTCCTAACTTGGAGGCCAATTAAAGATCATCAGAGGATTGTGAATTCATGGTTATGGATATAAGATGTTGAGAGAGCTCATTGAGTGCCTTGAGGGTCATTGTGGAGCTCATCTAAGTGTTTGTGCTAAGTGTGAAAGGTTACAATTGAAGGTGTTGCATCTAGGGTTTTCATCTGGCTAATCCTAAGTCAACTGTGAAATTGGAGGAGATTAAAACTCAATTCAAAGTCTCTATGGTCATGGGATGTTGTTTTAGGATATATGAGATATCATTTCAAGCTCAATTCATCAAGAATCAAGTGTGTGAGAAATTACTAAATTAGGGTTCTCAGGGTAAAATTCCCTATTTAGTGCCTAACTTCAAGACCACCTATCACAAGATACAAGTTTCATCTCAACTTTAGACCAACATGGAACTTGTAGAGCATGTTCTTAGCTTTATTTTGAGTACTAGAAGTCCTTGATTGGATTTATAGAACTCAAGTTATGATCCAGACAAGTTACAGGTCATTAGAGGAATGTGATTTTAGTAAACAAAAGTCAACCAACTTCCAAGCCACTTTTGACCTAGAAGGATGTTTCTCCTCAACTTTTGGCCAACATGAAAGTTGTAGGTCTTGATCTTAGCTTTCCAAAAAGTACTATACGTATTTCATCTGATTTGTATAACTCAAGTTATGAGGCTTGCAAGTAAGGGGTATTTTGGGAAAGTGAGATTATAGGTCATAAAATTATAGGTCCATTTCACCAACTTGCACACTTCAAATGAAGATTTTTCCAACATTAAACTTGCTCCAAATGGTGTTATTTGTTTTACCAAGCATTGAGAAGTCATGGTTTAGGCTTGGAATGAAGAATTGATGTGTGAATTTTCATGGAAGAAAGCTTAAAAGGGCAAAATTGGAATTAATTCATTATTGACCATTTTTGTGCAAATGGATGCATATTTTGAATGCAAATCATGTTTTAAAGACATTGGTAATTTTTGATTTTGAGTTTGAGGTGTTTTAGTGAGCCATTTTCAAGGTTACTTCATTATGAAGTTACACAACAAACATCAACCATTGAGATTAAACAAGGCTTTAATCCTAGCCATTCATATTCCATGTGTTACCAGCAAGCATTTTGAAGCATTTTGGAGCCAATTTTGAAGGAATTTCATGCACATGAGAAACTCAAAAATCAATTCCTTGGATTTTCAATTGGGCTGTTAGAGGCTGAGATTGGGCTTAATTCTTATCAAGATCCATCACATATAAGATTTTGATCATTCACAAATCATCAGAAGTGGAAATTGGAGGCAAATTGCTCAGGAACAGTTTTGAAAAAGTGGTGAAATTTTGAAATTCAAATTTGGAGATAGAAGTCATTTCAAGCCAAATTGTGAATTGCAAAAGCTCTATTGAAGTTTGTTGAACGATTCTGGATATTTTTCTGCAAGCTTAAGCTCCAATTGAAGGCTCAGTGGAAGTTCTCCACTAGGTAATTGCAAATCAACCTTACACTCTCATTATGCCATGATTCATTGCCATTTTTGCATACTTGAGACGTAGAAACAATGTAGATCATTAATATGTAAAACGAACTGGCATTTGTGATGATTGTTGGTGGATGCTCAAAAATGTTTGGATCTGTTTTGGCTTGTTCTTGCATGTTTTTTCTTGTTTGTTGGTGGATCTGTAACCTATACAACCTCTAGATGATGTTTAAACAAAATTGGATGAGTTTTGATGAACTTGAGATTTTGGTGCACAATCTTAATGGCTTTGGTTTGAGTTTATTATGCATGATTATTGAGTTTTGATGCCGGATTTGAGATCCTCGTGATCTCTAGATGAATTTTGGTATAAAATTCGTCCAAAACGGTTGAGTCTGGGTTTGGCTATGTGTTGTTGTTGCACTTGCGGTGGCCGGACGTTTGGTAGGGATGACCGGAGTTGCAGTCCGACAACCTCCCTTTCCCTCCATGTTCTTGTGAAGAAGATGATTACGTGGCACTGTGTGGTTCGCATGATTTGAATTCTTTTGATTCCAACGTCCACGAATAAGACTCACGGTATACTATGTTTGACTAATTGCATGTGATTTCTTTTGAATACTTCATTAATGTGCTGGCGCCTTCGTGGCCACTTGATTTGATTACTTCCTGATCGTACGCGTGTAGTTGATTTCCATGGTGATCCATGGTTGTCGTGTCATACTTAATTACCAGGTTTTTATTTTAGTTTTGGTTTTTTCTGAATGGGCCTTGTACGCGCTTGCTAGGCGCACCCCCAGCTTGGGCCCAGCCTCATTTTGCACTTGTTTTGATTGCTATTTGCCACCATGTTTTATTATTTCCTTTTATTTTCATTTTGATTTTTATTTTATATTCTGTTTGCAATTTAATTCAAATAAAATAACTCCAATACTTTTAAAATTCACCAAAAATATTTTTTATAAACTTTGAGATGTCTAATATTTTTTGTATATTTTTATTTTATTTTACAATTTTATTTTCAATTTTAAAAAAAATTAAATATTGGAGTTATTTTAATTGAAGTGAATTGTGGCATTGTTTGCTCTTGCATTTATTTCTCTTCCTCCTTTTTGATTCAATGATTGAAAATTGATCCTCATCTTAATGATGAGTTGATCAATTTTTTAGGACCATTTTGCCCCTGGTTGTTGACTTTTGGGTTGACTTTTGTGGCTCTTCGTTTTGCCTTTGTTTATCCAATTTCAAAGTGGTACATCTAAATGATTCTTTTCTTTTGATGGTGCTTTGAGGGAATATTTGTCTTGATCTATTGGCCTCTAGTTGCCAACATGTTTAGCTTCTTTGTGTATTTTATTTGGTATTGTTTGAGCCTTTTTCCTATTTTTGAGGTGACTTGCAAGTTAGGTCATTTCATAGGACAGCTCACACAAGTGCATGATCTAGTTTGAATTGGAAATGACCTTTGTGGATCCAATAAGCTCTCAACTTTTCTTGTTTCATATTTTAGACATTTTGAGCTTGTTGTATGTTTATTTTTAGGTCAAAATTATGTTCATTGTTTGTTGCTTGATGCATTTATTTTTGTGCTTTCAACTTGAACTCCTAAGTGGTGTGTGCTTGCTTCCTTTGTGCTCTTACTTGCATTTCTTCTTGATTTGTTTTGATATTGCTTTTGAGATTTCTTCTCTTCATCTCCCTTTTGTACAATGACCTTGGAGTGTCATTTAAGGTGGCTTTGTCCCTCCTTAGGAGGAACTTGAAGCTTACCTAAAGTGATGAATCCATGAGGACTTTTACTTTATGTTTTCTCATTTGTTTGTTTGTTTTTGATGCATCTTCTTCTCCTTCTTCTTTTTCTTGCATTCCCATATGCATGCTTGGTTGAGATGAGCTTATGGTGGCTACTGCCCCACACTTTTTTCCTCCCACTATCATTCTATTTGTGCATCTTATGTGTGCATCCCTTCATTTGCATATGCATTCTTCTTCTTCTTCTTCTTCTTCTTTTTATTTTCTTTGCCATGCTCCCCATAGATTCTCTAACCCCTTGAGGTTATGATAAACATTAAGGTTCTATACATGCATGATAACATTAGGTAGTTTCCCTTTTCAAACTCAACTTTAGGTTCACTTTGCATGATAACTTTTAGGATTGATTAGTCTCCCATTAGTGTGCCTTCTTCTCTTCTCATCTTCAAACAATCTTAACATACTTAATAAGGATAATGAATGTTGTTCCATGAGCCTTATACTTGGGAAATGGTGATTGAGGGGCCACCTCTCAATTACCTAGAGTGTTTAGTATACGTCCTTAGGACGATATGCGACGCATTCGATCCTAGGTTGTAGACTTTAGTACAACATACATTATAAACACTCAAGTTCAAAACACTTCTTCTCTAAAAAACACAAAAACACTTCAAACCTTTTTCACCCTTTGGGATTCTTAATCAAGGAAAATCTTTTCTCAAAAAGAGTGTCGTTAACTCTTAGTTCTACCGCAAACGGTAACACCTAAGTCTCCAATGGTCGAGCTGCATACACAAACTGCTAGAACTATCTGTTAACCCTACTCGGACTAAAAACTTTGAACTAACATGTGGTCCTTTTAGCCCGAACTACGTTCGCTCTGATCTTTCATACCAGATGAAAGTACGTAGGCACGAGACGTGATGTCTCGGCGAACAAACTTTCCCTTTTCTTTACCCGTAGTTAGTCGAACTATGTTGACTCTGACTTTCCCATTGCACGAGGGAGTACGTAGGCACAGAGCGACGATGCTCTACCGAGTCACTTCTCTTTTCTTTTTCTTTTGTCCTTAAGCCTTTAGCTAGATAGTTTCAACACACCCTTTTAGATAGACAACAATGCGTGGATCCCGTTGAGTACGACGGACGTGAGGGGTGCTAATACCTTCCCCTTGCATAACTGACTCCCGAATCCAAACATGGTTGCGATGACCTTGTCTTTCCCTTTTTTCTTTAGGTTTTTCCGATCGTTTCCTTTCCCTCTCTTTGGGATAAATAACGAAAGTGGCGACTCTTCTGTTTTTCTGCCGGTGGTTTTTCGCAGTTGCGAAAATAAGTTACGCATGTGCTGGTGGTCCCAGATTGAGGTTAGCATGGAATGTGTGACCTGAAACTGGAATCAAGAGCAGAATCCATGGGGCCATGTTCAATGCTAGGCCAAATGCAATCCACTCGTGCGTTTCTTGATTTTCCTTGAGCGAAATGATCCTTTCATAGAAAGGAGGACAATTAAAAAAGAATCAATCCAATTGGATGTCTCATGATAAAATGTCAAGCTTGGAAAGTTGAGGAAAAACCACTGAAAATTAGATATGGCATTAGGTCAAACAGGTCATGACCTAGTTTTGTGCATAAATGGCCTTCAAGATTTGAGGTCCTTGGAGCATGAATTGATGTTTGACTTCTAAAGCAAAGTTATAGAGGACATCAATAAGGATGTTTGGCAAAACAAAGCGCCCATAAAAGTTAAAAAGTGAAGAAGTTATGATCTTTGGAATATAGGCATACCATACTTGAACTTTAGGTCAAAATTTTCTAAGTCCACAATTTTGATGGTTTTCCAAGCACAATTAGCTCTTGACTTATAAATAGAAGTTGGAGGGAATGTCAAGAATAGTCATTTTCCCAAAGAAGCACTAAAAAATGTTGAAGTATGAAGAAGTTATGAAGTCTTTAACTTAGGCTTGAAATGTTGACATTTTGGTCAAACCTTCTTGTATAAACTTGCAACCTTGGATGTTTTCTTGAATTTCAAGGCACATTGATGATTGTGTAAACTTAAAATGATATACCTTGATTGTTATTTCATTAAGCTTGTAATGGGTTGAGGAAATTTGTTGATGAAGGCATGGAAATAAACACATGAACCTTTGAAATTTTCTTGAGATATAAGCCATCCAACTCTTAACTTATCTTTGATAAAATGAAGTTGAATGATGATTGAGACTTTATGCTTTGATATTAAAGGCCATTCTTTGATGAATAGATTTTGAAAATCAAGGGTTGACCATACTTTGAATTGAGGATCTCAAACCCTAGCTGAGGATACAATCATTTGATACTCTTGATTCCAAACCCTACCTTGCAAAAGAAACAAAAGGGACAAGGCATATTTTTTTATATTTTGATTAGATTTTAGTGAAATATAAAACATATAAGTACAAAAAGATGTAAAGAAAATACACAAGAGTTTCTTGGTGATCTCTTCAAAGGAAAACCCAAAGGTGGGAGGGTTAAGAGACAACCATGTTTGTGATCTTGATGCATTGTAAAGATGCAAATGTGGTGGGATCTTAGGGGTAAAAATTACGGTATGATACGTGTACATTGTATCGTATTGAGTTTCAGATGTTAAACCTCTAAAGGACTTTCTAGATATAATCTTATTGTGACATTCACAACATTCTTTTGATCTTGAATTATTTTCATTCCAAGAATATTTCTTACTAGAACCAAATCTTTCATGGTGAAGGATTTGCTCAATGTCTTCTTTAAAGCTTTTTATTATCTTTCCCAATAATGAGCATATCATCAACATACAACAAAAGTATGATAGATTCACCATTATCATATTTCTTCACAAACGCACAATGGTCTACAAATGTCTTTTTCAAATTTGTGTTGTGTCATGAAGATTTTAAATACAAAAGAGCCAATATTTGGCCCTAAGATACCACAAAATGAATATGATATGATATGATATGAATGCAAACACATATCTTTATGGAAAAATATGTCACGAGAGACAGACTACTGCTGGAGAAACTTAGCAAAGGAAAAAGAAACACTGCAGGGGAAAATAAGACGAGATCCAGTTGGGGAACATAAAATCCCACAAGGGATAGGAAAAGTGCGTAGGTGAAGCTACGACTTGAAATTGCTGGAGATAAAGAGAAAAGAGGATATAGACTCCACCAGGGAATCTCAAAGGGAAAAAAGTCATTTGTTCTATTGGAGAAGAAACTCCTAGGCAGACAAAGATTAATAGGATAATAAACTTCTTTAATCAAGTTTCAAACTTGAAAAAGATAACAAACAAGCTTCACACAGGATAATCACTTGCTGGTAACAGATAAGCTTCACAAAGGATAGCCACTTGCTAAAGATAAACAATAACTCTGCTGGAGATACTCAAAAGAGATGTGAGCAGGTCACACCATACAACAAACTTCTCAAAAAAGAGACAACCATCTGTCGGGGATGAAAGATTCAACGAATCGCAACATGATTCTCACTTAAGAAGATAAACACCTATTCAAATAATGAACCAAGTTAAATTAATAACAAAATTCCACTATTAAGATAAGATTGAGCTTCTTCTTTAATCAAGTCTCAAACTTTAAAAAGGACCAACTACAAGTTGTCTCCACTAAAGGGACTGCCACCTGGTAGGAATTAGGAATCAATAACTCTATCGGGGATCTTCAAAGGAGATACAAGTAGGTTAGATTTCACAACGTACTTCTCAAATAAAGAGACAACCATCTATTGGTGATGATAAAGATTTCACAACAAACTTCTCTAACATGAATATACCAGAGAGATGCCATTCGATGGAAAAGTTGATGGAGTCGCAACATGCTTCTAAAATAAAGAGATTCTGATTGTTCAAATAATGAGTCCACGACTTCACTTGATTGGATGAGGATCAAAGATTTCACAATAAACTTCTCTGTTAAGGATAAACTAGAGAGATTCCATTTAATGTGAAGATACAAATTGATACAAGCTTCTAACATAAAGAGATCACCACTTGAAGTCACATAAAAGCTGTAAATAGCAAACAAGCTTCTCAAAGACACTACCACGTGTAATTGCAAAGGTTGGAGGACTACCAAGAACAGATAAGCTTCTCAAAAGAGACTGGCACTTATAGTTGCAAAGGTTGAAATAGAATACAACCTTCTCAAAGAGAATGCCACTTGTTACTAGGTAAGGCTTACCATGATGGGTACATACAAGCTTCTCAAAGAGAATGTCACTTGTTACTAGGTAAGGCTTACCATGATGGGTACATACAAGCTTCTCAAATAAAGAGATTGCCACTTTTCGTCACACGGAATGTTAAAATATCAAACAAGCTTCTCAAAGAGACTGCCACTTGTCATTACTAAAAAATTGGTAACATACAAGCTTCTCAGAATAAAGAGATTGCCACTTGTTGTTATGCAAAGCTGAAGAATAGATAAGCTTCTCAGAGTAAAGAGGATGCCACTTATCGTCATACAAAATGCTCAGAACAGACAAGCTTCTTAAATAAAGAGATAGCCATTTGTTGTCAAGAAAAATATTCCAATAGAGTGTTACCATAACACTGCTGGGGAAACAAAATATTCATCTTTTGATGGGAGAATCATAAATAGATCCATGTTGAGGAAAATAAATCCTCGAAGGTGCAAAATAAATGTCTTCTCATCATCCAGGTTTCACATCCTAGAGAGATTCAAAATAATGCTGCTGGAGACCAAAGTTCAATCCAGGAACAAATTGGAGAGAAATAGTCAAACAAGAGTCTACTCAATGAGGAAATATCTCAACTAGGAAGTAATTCCACCCAGATAATGGGCTCGAAAGGAAAAATAAAACAAATCCTTCCCATGAAGAATAAACTCAGTGGGGAATTAGAAAGAATATACATTTTCTACTTAGGGTAGACACTCTAATAGAAGGAGTGTACACACGCTTTGTGGGGATAACAACAATAGAGTGAATGGATAAGAGGAACTAAGGAATGCAAGATGAGCTTGAATTTTAATTTAGCTATGCATGATGCGTGTATGAATGAATGAATGAATGAATATGTATATGCTGACAAAACAAACACAAAGATAAACTGGGGATGACCAATCACCACAGTACAACTGGATACTTGGCTAAATCTAAACGAGATAGAAATACCACTAGAGATACTGCTGAAAGATCCTGCTAAGGACTCAGTTGGAAAAAAATAGAAGCCTCTAAAGGAACAAAATCCTGCTACAAAGCTCATGTCTCTGGGAGAGGAAAAATATTGTTTGAGGGAGAAACCCAACATTCAGTTGTCTAACATCAATAACCCATTAAGGGGATAGCAACATAAACTCCGCTTCAAAGGGAATGGAAAGATCCGCTGGGGACACATAACATTACAAATCTTTCAAACTCTTTTTGGGGAATAGAAAATCCACACAAACTCTGCTACAGGAGAATGAAGATCTGCTAGGGATACAAATAGAGTAAAACTCATCTAGGGATATCAACCTCTGAAAGGGATAATATATATATATATATATATATATATATATATATATATATATATATATATATATATATATATATATATATATATATATATATATATATATATATATATATATATATATATATTTATATATATATTAACTTTGTTAAGGGAATGTATCTTTGCATAAACTCTACTTTAGGGAAAGAAATGGATCTGCCGAGGATCATACCTGTCATATCCCAAATTTTACCCCTTAGACGTCATCATCATTTGCACAAGAATATTAGGTCAAGCATCCTCGCATGACTAACCAAATCATCAGGCTTTATGGTTTTATTTATTTTATAGAATTAGGGTTTGTGAAGAAAGGGAAAAGGTCCTGATTAATCAAGAGTGGAGTGGGAAATCAACCAATAAGGGTCCTCATACATCTCAAGGGTCCCTAAGAGTCCATTTGTCCCAAAGAAATCCAAATCAAGAGTGTCTTAGATGGATGGGAAAGGCAATGACTTCATCTGATTCAAAAGTTAATTGAGGCATCACAAGAGTCAACCATTGGGTTTTGAGATCAAACAAGAGCTTCACAAGTCTTATTCCATGGTCTCATATGAATGGATCAAGAAAAATCAATTTGGAACCATAAAATCAGGAGTTTGGTGAAATTAGGGTTTTTGGTGAAAAATTCTAAGTGTGGAAATCAAGAATTCTAGTCATCTTGCAAGATCCATATCTCACTCATTCATGAGCCAATTGGAGCAAAACAATTATCTTTGTAAAGATGAAATCTTAAAATACAAGTTTGTAGAAGGAATCAAGTTCAAAAGATGTATGGATTTGGAGTTATGAAGAACCAAAGTTTGTAAAAATCATAATTTGGCTATCTATACTTAGAATTTTTCTAAGTCCTAAAACTCAGCTTGTTGGAGCCATTTGCAAAGACTTTTTTCTTATAGCTCTAGGATCCAATACAAAGTTCTTTCAAAATTTCTCCAAGTTTTCTTTTGAGTACTAGAACTTCTCCATCGGGTGTATAGAACTCAAGTTATGAAGTCACCAAGATAGGGGTTTCATTATGTCAAATTTGGCAAGATTTTGGCAACTTTGTGGACCAATCTTCCAAGGGATTTTTCATTATAATCAAGGTCTCATTTAAATTTCATTCAAACATCAAAGTTGTAGAGCTCTCTTCAAGATTTCCATACATACCTAGAACTCTTACATTGGGTTAACACAACTCAAGTTATGATGTCTTGAAGTTAGGCTGATCATGATGTCAAACTTTTTTAGGCAAACTTCAAGGACATTTTTCATGGACTTCCAAGTTTCAAATCAATTTTCTTTCCACATGAATTTTATTCCTCTTGTTCCAAGATTTCCATGGATAACAAGAACTCTTCCATTAGATCAATAGAACTCAAGTTATGAGGCTCCAAAGTCAAGGTTCCTAAGTTGTCAAAGTTCCATAACTTAGAAAAACTTCTAAGTTATCTTTGACATGTTTGTGGACACACTTTCAACTCAATTTTTCTTAATCATCCAAGCCTCATTCTAAGATCATGTAAACATGAAATTTGTTCCCTAATCTCCCTACTTTCCATTGAATCCAAGATCTCACCATTTGAACCAAAACTCATGAAGTTATGATGTCCTAACGTAAGCTTCATGCACATGATCATACCATACCTTTTCACTATGTCTTATGCACATCTGGTTTTTTTTGGTCATGTAGCTTTTTCTATGCCTCAAAGCATGCAATGCCAAAGTTTACCCAAAACAAACCCTTTTTACATGACATACAAAATGGACCTTATGACACTTCCATAAATAGGAAATGAGACAAACTTGTGCAGTAAGCTTTGCTACTCTTTCCTTTCTTCATGTTGCCACTTTGACCTTATAGGAAGCAAAATCACAAAGACAAACTCACTGCATTGACCTGCCCGAGCATATGCTTACCATCCTTGATTTTTTTAATAATTTTTGACATAAACATAAGACCAACATTTAAACCTCAGTACGTGATTCTTAACCACACATAACCCTCATATAAAGATAATAAAGAAACCTATAGCAAAAATTAACCAGCTACAGGAGCCAAACACCAAGGAAACTCTCTCTCTTTTCCCTTAAAAATTGCTCTCTTCGAGTAACTTTCTACAAGCTATTTTTATTTCCTTTTTGGCCTCAATTTTCATCCTTGAGGGTTCTTGGAGCTAGAGAAGGAAGTTGGTGAAAGCTTTGAGCAAGTTAAAAGGATAACCGAGCTCTCTACTTTGGTAATATTTCTTCAACCTAGTTATTTCATGTTACATGTATTATGAGCTTACTTATTGTGTATTCATGCTTATGATAACATGAAGAGCATTTCTGAGTTATCGTTGTGTTGTCTTATGCAAGCTTCATTATGTGACCATTTATTTTGTGGCCTGTTTTCATGGCTTTAAAGTGCGTAAATGATAAAACTAAGGTCATAATCATGTTCTACGCAAAATTTTGAGTGGAGAGGTGTAGGGTGTGTTGAGATTTTGTGACGTTTCAGACCAGCTCCGGCGAGGATCGCCGTAGAAGACGACCGGAGCTAGGGCTCCGGCGTCTGGTCTTTCTTAGCTGAGTTGGCATGTCAAAACCTGCGTGGCACCCATGTGGCTTTTCCTATTATTTTCTAAGTTTGTTAAATATTTGGACCTGGGCCCATCCTCACCCCATCCTCTCAGGCCCATGCGTGTTATGAAGGTTCTCCTTTGACTTTGGATTATTGAGCATACCCCCCTACACTTTGTTTCTTTATTTTCTTTTTATTTTGTTATCTTCAACATTTTATTTTATTTTAATATCTTTCAAACACTCAAAATTTATACAAAAATCATTTTTAAACATTTTGATGTCTTGAATTATTTTTCATATTTTTTTATTTATTTTTATCATTTATTTTCATATATTATTTAAATAATTTGTTTTAGTGTGTTTACCAAAGCACCCCTTATTTAGGGTTTTTTTATTTAAGTGACTTCTACAAGTTTTTTCAATTTGGTTTTTGACATGTTGTGACATATGATTGAAGGAATATTGATTATTTTTGGTGGCCTCAAATGTTGATATTAAATAAACTTTTGGTTTGATTCTAAGGGCCTAGATTCTTTTGACACTTATGAGTTTGTTAGTGGCTTTTGAGGGATTTTTTGTACCAATCTTATTGTGAGTATTTTAATATGTATTATTGAATGTTTGAATATGACTTATAACTTTAAGTTGGATTTTATTTGGTCATTTTACTATTTTTGGTTGGTGCATCAACTTAGGGTTCATTTTGAACATGTCATGGCGTTTGCTTTGACCTAGTTTTTAGGCGTGATTCTTTGAGTGTTTGTCTTGATGAATCTATGTTTGTGTGTGGCTTGAAAAGCATATCTTATATTGTGACTTAATTGAGTTCAAATTGCTTTTGTTTGCCTATTTGATTCTCCATGCATGTCTTTGTTTGTTTAAGTCCTTCCACAGATGCTTTGGCTTGTTTCTTGCTTATAGTTTTGTTCATGCCTTGATATGATTCTTGTTTGTGTTCCTATTAACATCTTGATGTTGAAAAAGAGTTTTATGATATCTGTATTCTACTTCCCATTTGGTTCTTGAGTTGTAACCTCCATGATTGAATCATTCTTTGCATTTGTCTTTGAGTGATTAAGTTTGTAGCAAGTATGCTTGATGTTTTGGTGTGTGTTTGATATGTTTGTGACCTTTTCCTAATCATCTGAGCATGTTGAACTTAACATGATGTGGCTACTGCCCTTCTTGGATCGTTATCTCATTTGAACTCTTTAGCTTTGATACTTTGATTTTCATCATCCTCACCTTGAGGCTTATCATTTAAGCACTTGTTATTACAAGTTGTGTGTCCCTTATTCCAAAGGAAAAGTTTCCTCTTTGACTTGTAAGTCATGCCTTTAGGATAGTTTAGACCCCTCCTTGCTCCCTTCATGACCTTGCTAGGCTAGTGGAATAAGATAGTGTACCTTGGATAAAAAGTAATGATGCATTGCCAAAACCATTGAACATTGAGCTCATCCTTCAACCATCATTATTCCTCCCAAAACAAACTTTCTCCCCTATAAATAGCGACCACATTTGATCATTCAAAGTACACCAAAACAATCACAACACTTTTTTCTCATTCTTCCTCTTTCACTTCAAAATTTCAAAATTCCGAAGAGTGAGAATCGAGTTTTCAAACTGTTAAAATTCGTTGTCGTTCTTAAATCGTTAAAATGCCCTTCATACGGAGAGTTGTGACAATGCCAAAGTATGTTATTGGCCTCTTCTTTAGACACACACCCTCTCAAAATGTTATCGGCACCAATTTTAAACAAATTTGGTTTATCTCATACAAAGTATTTGGTGTTAGATAAAAACTTCTTTTTCTTGTTAAGCGTTAGACCTTCCGGTATTAATCCGGCGACTTTATGATTTGCCATGTCGGCAAACCAAGGTCTAACTTATACCATATATAAATTTTCATCAGGAAATTCTTCCTTGACCTTATTTTCATACTTAGTCACCTCAACATTTACAAGGCGGGATAAGTGATCCACCACCAATTTCTTGGATCCCTTTTTCTCACGAATTTCCAAATCAAATTCTTGTAACAAAAGGACCCAACAAATTAGCCTTTGCTTTGAATCCGACTTGGTAAGCAAATACTTAATCGCCACATGATCCGTGTAAACCACAACTTTAGACCCAATTAAATATGACCAAAATTTCTCCAATGCATACATTATCGCAAGCAACCCTTTTTCGGTTGTTGCATAGTTTATTTGAGCTTCACTCAAAACTTTGCTCGCGTAGTGTATAACATGAAAAAAAATATGTTCTTCGTTGACCTAATACCGCACCTACCGTATAATCACTCGTATCACACATGAGTTCAAAATCCATTTTCCAATTAGGAGCGATGATTATGGGTACGGTAGTCAAACTTTGTTTTAAAGAATTAAAAGTGATCATGCAAGACTCATCAAATTCAAAGGACTTATCTTTGTTGAGCAATTTTCTCAAAGGCTTTGCGATTTTTGCAAAGTCCTTGATGAACCTTCGATAAAATCCCGCATGACCGAGGAAGCTCCTTATACCCTTCACATTCAACGGTGGTGGCAATTTTTCAATAACGTCCATCTTGGCTTGAACCACTTCAAGGCCCTTTGAAGAAACTTTGTGGCCGAGCACAATTCCTTTGGTTACCATGAAGTTACATTTTCCCATTTATGCACCAAATTGGTTTCTACACATCTTTCCAATACCACATCCAAATTTTTCAAACAAATATCAAACGATGGTCTAAAAATCAAGAAGTCACCTAAAAAACCTCAATTGACTTTTGAATCATGTCAGAAAATATTTCTTGCATACACCGTTGAAAAGTTGCCGGTGCATTACCCAACCCAAACAACATCCTCGTATAAGCGAAGATTCCAAAAGGGAAAGTGAAATTAGTTTTCTCATGATCCTCCGGGTTCACAATAACTTGATTGTAACCCGAATAACCATCCAAAAAATAATAAAATTCTTGATCGGAAAGTCTCTTGAGCATTTGATCCATGAACGGAAGAGGAAAATGATCTTTCCCCGTAGCTTGGTTTAGCCTACGGTAGTAAATGCACATTCTCCACCCGGTCATGATTCTTGTAGGGATCAACTAATTTTTCTTGTTTTGGATAACCGTCATCCCTCCTTTCTTCGGTACCACTTGCACCGGGCTAACCCATGGACTATCAGAAATTGGGTAAATCATTCCGGCATCTAACATTTTCACCACTTCCTTCCTAACCACCTCTTTCATGGTAGGATTTAAGCGATGTTGTGGTTGAGCAACTGGTTTGAAATCATCTTCCATGAATATCCGATGCATACAATAATACAGACTTATTCCTTTTAAATTGGAAAGATCCCACCCCACCGCATCTTGATTCTTTCTCAAAACACAAATCAAATTTTCCTCCTCTTTTTGTGTTAGCTCCTTGCTTATGATCACCGGTTTATGCCCCTCACCATCAAGAAAATCATATGTAAGATGAGAGGGAAACAACTTCAATTCATTAATCTCTTCATTATTTTCTTTTTTCAAAATTTCCACCATTTCTTTCAAGGGAGGAATTTCATCCAATTCTTCAAGTTCTCGCAAACATTTTTCAATCTCTTTTTCTTCATTCTCATTTATACTTTGAAGAGAATTTGTAAGAACTTTTTATAAGAGGCTGGGAACTTGTAATTGTCATTTTACTTCTTCGATCACCTTTTATGTTGCATCGATTCTAAAATAATCACCTTTGTCCTTTGAATGCTTCATGACTTCAAATAGATTAAAATATATCTCCTCATCTTGTACTCTCACTTTCATGAGACCTTCATCCATATCAATGGCCATTCTAGCGGTTTTCATAAAAGATCTTCCAAGGATCAATGAAACGTTCTCACCTTCTTCCATATCAATTACCACAAAGTTGATGGAAAACAAGAATTTGTATACCTTAACTAATACATCTTCCAATACACCCAGAGGGCAAGTAGTGGATATATCGGCAAGTTGCAATGACATTTGAGTAGCTCTCAACTCCATATTGTTGCACCCCAAAATTTTCCCAACCTTTTCTTTAATCCTTGCTTATGTTTCATAACATTTTATCATTTGCATTTGCATAACATTAGTTATAGACAGGGGATAAAGGTGTTGTTTGTATCATTCAAGAGAGAAGTTTCATATTCAAGTCATCAAGAGTCCATCATCATCAAAGTTGGGTCTCAAAGTTCCCTGAGGAATGAAAGTATGTGTTTGGGTATCACCTCCTATCTTGAGGATCATCAGAGGTTTATGAGTTTATCTTTTTGGATGAGACATGATTCAAGCATTCAATGTGCATCTTAAGGGTCTTCTATGGAGTTGGAATGATCACACGATTCATTTGCAAGAAGCCCAATCAGTGGATAGAATGTTAGGGTTTCATCTGGTCAACCAAAGTCAACCGTGGACTTGAAAGGGCTTAAGACTTGGTTCTTGATCATTGAAGCCATGAGAGGTCATCATAAACCATCTCTAGTGTCATTTTGAGATTAATTTAAGAAGATTGAAGAGTTCAAGATGTTACTAAATTAGGGTTTCAGATGATTCTCAGTGTAAAATCCCCTCTTTTGGTACCTAACTTCAAGGACACATTTCACTATGATACCAGTCCAATCTCATTTTCCAACAAACATGAGACTTGTTCATCATCTTTCAAGATTTACTTTGAGTACAAGAACTCATCCATTGGATTTTTACATCTTAAGTTATGGTGTCGACAAGTTGTTGTCATCAGATGAAGAGAATTTAGGGGTACTCAAAGTCAACTCACTTTCAAGGCATTTTTCACATGGAACCAAACTCTTCCTCATCTTCCAATAAACATTATAGTTGTTCCTATTTGTCTTAGCTTTCCAAAAAGTCCTATAACACATCATTCTAATGTGTAGAGATCATGTTATGGTCTTCACAAGTCAAGGGTATTTTTGGAAACCTAGTTTTAGGTCATTCACTTCAAGGACCATTTTCATCCATTTCAAGACCTCTAATCCAAATTCATGCCACATGAAAGTTGTGTCAAATGACCTTAACATCATATTTAAGTCAAAATACATGATGTTTGATGAATTATGAGATCACTTGAGCCATGATAAGAGTGAAAACTTGATTTTTGGACCTAGTTTGATTTCCTTCCATCTCAAGTCACCAAATACATTTATTTTGAACCTTTTGATACCAAATCCTCATCATATCATGTGCATGAAATCTTTACCCAATTTGAGCCAACACATAACAACATTTCAAGTTACTTTTTCAAATTTCATGCCATAAGAAGTCATTGTTCAAAACTTGGTGCCAACTCATTTTCAATCCTCAAAACCACCAACGTTATTTTTCTCACCCCTCATTTGTACCATTTGCTGACCAAAGAGGCCTATATATCATGCCAACCCGTTTTGTTATTTTTGGCCAAGTTTTGAAATCAAAGAATTTAACCAACATGGGCCTGCATGGGACTCTTTAACCCATCATATATAAGTCAAGAAAGAAAACCCTAAGCAGAAGGAGGGCATAGCTCTCAGAATAGCAAGTATTTGAAGAGCCAACGGAGCAGCTCCGTTAGGTAAATTTCTTGCATATGTAATGAGATTCTTCAAATACTTAGCAAGCTTCACTCTGATGCTCTCAAATACTTCTTCTGCATGGGACTCTTTCCTGGATATTTATTGCATAATTCATCATCACACAAGCATCAGAAGGAGGTTGAGAGCATCAGAGTGAAGCTTGCTAAGTATTTGAAGAGCCAACGGAGCAGCTCCGTTAGGTAAATTTCCATGACTTGAAACTTTCATGTTAGACGCTTATTTAGGAGCATATTGGGTGCATCTGAAGCCCTACCTCGTGTAGGCCATGTTTGGATCATTGTTGTGTCTGTTTTAAGTGATTTCAGTTTGAGCATCAAATTCTCGTGGCCTATTTTCATGGTGATTTAAGAGCCTTTTTGAAAAATAAAGAGTAGAATCGTGTTCTACGTGACAAGAGCTTTAAAATGGTACCACGAGTTTTTATTTTTATGGTGTTTTTTTACCAGCTCCGGTGAAGCTCGCCTGAGAAGACGACCGGAGCTAGGGCTCCGGCGTCTGAGGCTTGAGCTGAGGTGGCTTGGTGTGTTGGCGTTGACCATTCTTGTGTGTTATGTTGAATCTGACCTGGATAAGTGAAACACATCATTTCACTTGGAAACTAAGTTCAGTTAGCAATGGGCTTTGTCATTTTAATAACCACACCCCCCCCCCCCATTTTGGAGGCCCAAATGCGTTTCAAAAGGAATCAGTTTAAACCCTAATTGCTTCTGCACCCCTTTCCATTTCTTTAATTCATTTTTATTATATTTTTTTGCTATTTCATTTTAAATCTTTTTAAAATAGTTTTATGCATTTTAAAAATCCCAAAAGATATGATTCTGACATTTTAGAATCTTAGGATATTTTCCAATATTTTTATTTTATTTTTCAATTATTTTTTCTATTTTTAGTTGATCTGATGATTGAAGGTGTTTTATGGTTTGTTATTGGAATTGAAGCTTGATCATTGACCTTGATTAAACACCTCCTTTGACCAATTTTTCTCTCATACTTAGGTGTTTGATTTAGCCTACTTTAAGGGTTGGTTTGAGGTCTTGATGATCATTTTTCAATTGTTTTTCATTGGCTTTTTATGGACCCTCGATGCTTGCTCGATAAGTGGAACACCTTGTATTGTTTGACCTAATTGGTGGTGCTTTGAGTTGCTTCTTGCTTTGATATATTGCATTCTGATTTATGATTAATTCAACTTGTGTTGGGTATTTTATTTGAATTTTATTTGAGCTTGTTTCTATTTTTGGTGGATGCCTTAAATTCAAAGTGTCTTAACTATGTGTATGCATCCAATCCTTGACCTAGTTTGGGATATGATCTCTTGTGATCCCTTGAGTACCTCTTGAGCCTTGATTAACTTTTGTTAACATGCTTAAGATGCTGAATTGCATGATTATAGGTCCATTGGATGTGTATCTTGTGCCACAAGTTTCATTTGATCATGTCTTTCCACTTGTTTGAAGTGTGAGATGTTTGGATGGATTTTGGTCCTCTAATTGAACTTGATCATTCTTATGTTTTCTTTCCAACTTGATTTTGAGTTTTAGGTATCTCATTTAAGTTTCACTTCTGACCTAGATGGTTGTGTGCTTGTTCATGATACTTTGGTGATGTTTGTTTCACTTTGAAGTTGTTGTGAACAGTTGGACTTCTTTTGAGTTGATTAGCATTTTCCTCTCTTGATGATTGATGGCATTTGATTGTAGGAGCTTGCTTCTCCCATTTCATCTCATCTCTCTTTACTTGCTTAAGTCTTTTTCTCTTGTTGCTTTGAGTGTGACTTGTGTGTACCACTTGTGTGTGCTCCATGTTGGCATATCTTGTTTGCTTTTGTATATCTCTTTTCAACTTGCATTGACTTGTTTAAGTCTTCCCTTTTGTTTTTCATTTGTGATTGATTATGCATTGTGTTTACTTGTGCTTTTTCACATGATCCCTTAAGATTCCTAGTCCCTCTTTTTAAGATGGGAGTGGGAGAGACATTAAGCTTTCAATCCTTTACATGATAACATTAGGTAGTTCCCTTTCTATCTCAACTTTAGGACCATTTTGCATGACAACATTAGGGTTGATAGTCCCCTTTAGAGTTCTTGTGTCTTCTCTTCTCTTATTAAAACTATTCAAGACACATAATAAAGAATGAGAAGTGTTGTACGCTAAGAGCCTTAAGTACATGAGAAATGATGAGTGGGGGGTCTCTTCTCACATTATCTAGAGTGTTTTGCGTATCCCCTTTGGGAGATATGCAACGCATTCGCTCTTATGTCATAGTCTTTAGTGCAACATGAGTTACAAACAAACTCAATTCACTTCTTCTAAAAAACATAAACAAAAGATCAAACATTTTTCATCCTTCGGGATTATTTTCAAACCTTATTTTCAGAAAGAGTGTGTTACATTTCTGTTCTATAGCAAACATGCATCGTCCTTAACTGCTAGAATTGATATGTAACATTGCTCATAAAACACTTGAACCAACCAGTGGTCTAGTTTTCCCGATCTATGTTTGCTCTGATTTCTCATACCAGATGAGGATACGTAGGCACAAGACAATGATGTCTTGGCAAGAAACCTTCCCCCCCATCACCCGTAGTTTCCCGAACTACGTTGACTCTGACTTTCCCATTGCACGAGGGAATACGTAGGCATAGGGCGACGATGTCCTATCGAGTCTGTTCTTTCCTTTCACCCCCAATTAGCAACAACTTTTAGATAGTATTCACCCATAGATTAGACAATAAGTGTTGATCCCGTTGAGTACAACAGGCGTGAGGGGTGCTCATACCTTCCCCTTGCGTAACCGACTCCCGAACCCAAGATTTGGTTGTGATGACCTCGTCTTTCCCTTTCTCTTAGGTTTTCTTCGATCATTTCCTTTCCCTCTCTTTGGGATAAATAACATTCAGTGGCGACTCTTTTGTCTGTTTGCCGGCCCTTTTTCGCAGTTGCGACAGCTGGTGACTCTGCTGGGGACACGTCTGGTTCCCTATGCGAGTCAATCTTAGCGCTTGTGTGTTTTTATGTTTATGGATTTGTATTTGGCATATTGAATATAGGTTCAATCACGGATACCTCCTCTTTCTTCATTTTACTGCAGACTTGCAAAAGACCATCATTCATCAATCTTTGGATGTCTCCTTGGATTAGAGTACAACACTTGGAATTCTCAGCACATTCTTCATATTCTGAGTGGGTACTCTCAATCATATCGGCTTTGACTAACCTTCTGTGGAGAACCTATAGCGGAGTCTTAATTGTTGTTACATTAGAAATTCTGCTTCATGCATGTCTTCTATTGCATTGACATTCCCATGGTTGGGTAGTGGGTTGTTTTTGACATTGGGTTGGCGATACCCAAAGGACAGAATCTTTTTGTCCATTAGTTCTCGAACAACATACTTTAAAGAAAAGTATCCTTCTAGATCATGTCCGGCTGCCCCTTCATGAAACGCATATCGGGCATTGGGATTATAAAATGGCGGGAGAGGATCTGGTGGTGGTCCAATATTTCTAATGGTGATCAGACCTTATTGTACCATGTATGGGTACAATTCAGTTTAGCTCATTGGAATTGTTAGGACATGAGGTCTTTCCCCTGGTCTTCTGTTTTATACATTTTGTCTAGGGATAGGAGCCCCAGGTTGCTGCTGTTGCTGATAGGCTGAGGTGTTGGGTACCTGTTGATAGCCTTGTTGATATGCGGGTGGCGGTTGATCTGGCTAAAAAGCCAGAGCTTGATTGTGAAATGTGGACGTAATGGCCGCCATGTAGGGTTGTTGAATGTATTTCACAGGAAGTAATGGTTGTTGTCAAAATTGTTGCTGACATTGAGGTTTTCTGATCTAACTTCTTTTTTCTTTAGAAATGGCATTAGTCTCACCTTCCTTCTTCTTATGAACATTTCCAAAGGACTTCTTGGTGACGTTTCCACTTGAACTGCCAGCGATACTTGTCACCTTTCCATTTTTCAATCCCAATTCCACTTTTACTCCCACATCTATAATATCAGAGAAGTTAGCGCTCACACTGCTAATCATCCTCTCGTAGAATTTTGGCCTTGCCGTATCAACGAACCAGTCATCTAGTTCCTTCTCGGTCAGAGGGGGTTCCACTTGTGAGGCAGTTTCCCTCCAACGTTGGGTGTATTCTTTGAAAGATTCAGAAATTTTCTAAGCCATGCTCAACAACTGTCTTTGGTCCGGAGCCAAATCCATGTTATACTTGTAATGCTTGATGAAAGCATCAGACAAGTCTTTAAAATCATGAATTCTAGATTGGTCCAAGCTCAAGTACCGTTTAGCTGAAGCGCCCTTAAGACTGCCTTGAAAGCAGTGGATCTTTAATTTATCATTTTCCACATATGATACCATCTTCCTATAGTACACGATCAATTGGGTTCTGGGACAAGTAGCCCCCTCATATTTGTCGAAAATTGGGACTTTGAATTTTAGTGGAATCACTAATTCAAAAACCAAGCACATGTCCCTCGCATCAGCCCCAAATATGCTATTATCTTCCATAGCCCTTCTCTTTCTCACCATAGTTTTTAAATCTTCCTTCATCTTCTCATGACGTTCATCTCCTTCTTACGAATGGTCAGGGATATCATAAACCTGATGTTGGTTTTTGATGTATGGATGCGCCTGGGCTTGCACAGACGCTGGAGCGTAAGTAGGGATAGTATGAGGAAAATCAACATTCAGAGGAATGGTCTGCTGAGGTAATTGTTGTGTAGTCTTCATAGTAATTGGTGGTAGCACAAAGTTAAATGGTAGACCAAATGGTGGATCACTGGTGGCAACAGTTACAACTGGTGTCGGCTCCATTGAAGTGGCATTGATCTCGGAAACCACGGTCGGATGAGTGTCTATCTTTGTACGAATCACTTGCAACATTTCCATCATTTGCCCCATACTACCTCGTATGTCATCCAACTCGTTGTTGACCCTGTCAAACTCTTGATCTTTCTCAGCCATTCTCCTTCGGGATTGAGCTCTTATGTTGTAAGGATGTGGAGGACTCAGTGTGACAGACTAAACGTTAAACAACACAGATGCGCCAAATAATAGGAAATAAATATGCAATGCTTATGGAATGCTAATGAAAATGCAAAGCTAACATTCAAAGAGTCCTAAATTATGTTTACAAACATTAATAATGGAGACGAAGGCAAAACGAAGTAATCTTTTCATTAACGAATGAAAGTTTTACAAGAAAAGAGGTTACACATCAATAGCCAAAGTGCAGACATAAATTACAAGAAAAAAATATGAAATTAAAAGCCCTAGTCCTTCTGACGAGAGGATCCTTCCCCTTCTTGAAGCTTCACCTTTCTTGCAATCCCTTCCTTCTGGTTCTGACGGAGTAGCTTCCAGAGTTCTTCATTTTCTTGAGCGACCATGAAGTGTTTATCCTCCCACATCTTCTTCTCCTCTTCAGCTTTGACTAAAGCATCCTTCAATTACTCCATAGAGAAATATTCTTTCGGATTTGACAGAGTTGGCTCGATGCAGGTGTAGAACATCTTTAAAGCTATCTCTTTAGACTAAACAAGATACGACTCTGAGACGATACAGTCTGGATGCCCCAGAGAAGTCATCCCTTGGGTATTGAGGTGACTCCAAGCGTACGTAATTCGTGCTTTGAGATCTGGGTTTCTCCCTCCTTCAAGAAAACATCTTCCCAAAAGGACCGAATCAGGCTCTTCCTTTGCTAAATATCCTAATTAACGACGAGTTAGGATAGGGTTGTAACTAATACATCCTTTTGTGCCAAGAAGAGGCACATTAGGGAAGTCCCCGCAACTGTTAATCATGGTAACTCCTCCATACACGGGGTTGTACCAACGGATGTCATAGTGTTTGAGTGATGGAAGATTTTCTGTCCATGCAGGACAGTTCTTTAGATTCCATAGGGAGGTGGTCTTTGGAAAGTGTGAAATAAACCACTTGTGAAGGAGAGCAGTACAGTAAGTAATATGGCCTTTTCCATGGGAGTTCTTTAGATGAATAGAGAAGTATGCATAAGCTAGCAGGGTAGGAATAGGGATCCTAATCAGAAATAGGTTGATGGAATTCAAGTCTACGAAGTTGTCGGCACTTGGGAACAGAAGGAGTCCATAAATCAGTAAGGCCAAGATGGCTTCAAAGATTTATGTGTCTTTCTCTTCAGCGTGAGCTTTAGCTATTTCCATCAAAGGTCTTGCTTGCAAACCAGAGATCCATCTTTGACATCCAAATGAGCCCGAAGATTAGATGGCTCTAGATGTAAGGCTTTAGCTAAGATTCTTTTATTTGGTCTTCTTTCCCTTCTAGAGAGTAGTTGAGGAGTGACACATAACCCTATCAAAATAGAATACTCCTCCAATGTTGGTAGTAGTTGATAGTCTGGAAGCGTGAAGAAATGGTAAATGGGGTCGTAAAACTGTACGAGCGCCATTAACATCTCCTCATCTACTTGGAGCTCCAATAGAGGTAGAAGGTTTCCATACATGTTGCTAAATGACAAAGGATTTTCCACTAGGCCTCCTAGTATTCTCAGATTCTCCAACCTCGGGCTTTTGAATGTGCATTTTGGAGTTGGTCTCTTTCTTGAGTCCATTACGATGTCTGCAAAACAGGAGATTGGGCTCCTCAAATGTTAACAAAACAATGAGATGCAATGCAATTGGTTTTAAGAAACTCAGAAGATAGATTTGCAAAAAGGAACACTTTTGGCACAAAAAACATTAATTCATTAATAGTGGAAAAAGTTACAACTTTAAAGTACAATACAAGAGACTGAAAATATAAGAGGAAAAGACTAGGCCCTAGGGTCTCAAAAGATTCTAGCTAGAAAAGTCATATCCACGCATCATTTTTTGTCTCTTCAGCTCTGCATTCTCAAGTACTAGCTTTTCGACGATTCCTTTCCAAGCACTGGACGTAGGTGGGACGTCAGAGTACTCATGAATACTAAGCATTGGCTAAACACTAGAGAAAAATAAATTCTCTTGTGCCACATATCTGTCAACAACCCTCATTTCAAGAAACTTAATCAAATCATCCCTCTCCTTCAACTGTCTCTTCATCTTTTGTTGTTCGAAATGAATGTTGTGGTACTTGCCCTCCCAAGTATCTCGCTCAAGTTTCATCCTAGCCAATGTCTCTTGGTATTTCTCCATGCGCTCAACATGGATGACAGAGGAAGAAGCAACAACAATCTGCAAAAGTTTCTCTGGGAGATAAGGCATTTTGAGATCACGGGCTATAGAACGGACCCACTGTGTGAATGGCTCAAATGCTATACAGTTCTTCCTTCCTAACTCAGCCTTGGTCTTCTTGTCGATGGTCTTCCAAGAATCTGCAACACTGTCTCTAAACCCCATACTGGCTTCTGCATTAAGATAGAAGAAACTTGACAATAGGATGCTACTAGGCTTTTCTTTCATGGGAAATCCAAACTGACGTCTTGCAAGAACTGGATTGTAGTTGATTCCCCCTTGAACACTGAGAAGAGTTATGTTGGGAAAGGAACCATAACTGTCAATGATCACTCCCTTGTCATAAGCAGGATCATACCAATGTATGTCGGTTTGGGTCAAAGCCATGAGTCTTTGGGACCACCTTAGTCCATTTGGATTTTATCTAAAAAGATTTGTCCTCGGCAAATGTGCAACAAACCACTTATACAATAAGGGAACACATCATAGGATGGTCCCATCTCCTTTTAGCATCTTATAGTGAATAGAATGGTAGGCGTCTCCAAGAAGAGTAGGCGCGAGGTTACCATACAAAAAGATCTGGATAACGTTGATGTCAATGAAACCTTCTTCTTCAGGGAATAAAACCAAACCATAGATAAGAAATGCAAGAACTACTTCAAAAGAATATAGACTATTCTCCTTGGCAAGAAATGCAACTTTTCCTATAAAAAATTTAGAAGGTAGACCTCTGAGTCCATGTTTGGTGGTGAGATTTGCTTTGACTTCTGAAGCTTCTAGGTGAATGGCATCGGCAATGTATTTCGGCGAAGGGAGCTTCTCTAAACCACTAAACAACTTCTTGTCTAACACTGGTAAACAAATATGATATGAGTACTCTTCAAAGGTTGGGACGAGTTGGTAATTGGAAAGGTGAAACATTGATAAAGAGGGTCATAGAACTGCACAAGTGTGTTGAGAACTCCTTCTTGCATCTTGATCTTGACAAGTCCCAACAATCTTCCATAACTCTTTCTAAAGTCGTCAGAGCAAGATACTAAGGCCACCAATTTCTTCAAATATGTTAAATCTGGTTTCTTGAAGTTGTACTTTCTAGTGTTTATTTTTCCAAAATCCATAACCTAAGGTTTTTCGCAATAAAGAAAACAACTGAGTTTCTCAAAACCAATTGCATGAATGCTTATGATGAGATGATGAGATGATGCACAGGAAATCATGTATACAGGTATTCACATATTCACATATATACAATGCATATGCATGCAAACAAAGGCCCTAGGTTTGGGTTATGAAAATGGAGCCAATGTATACCCTTCCCAACAGACATGTACTATGGATTGTTTATACCTGCACAACGGGTTCTACAACATTCCCAGAGTCACCGATAAATCTTTTTGATATTATCAACCTACATGACTATTCATGTGAGTCAATAATATTCTCAAGATAAACTCTTCTAAGTGTAGCATCGTGTATCAACTATTCGGGACTACTCTCTCACAGTTATCGCACTACGTGCTAAAAAGGCCAAGTAGGGTAAGTGGGTAACCAAAGGTCCTCAGTTTCACGGACTCCTGGGTCAGAAAAAGTAATGAACGTACGACTACTCATACGCTATCAGTAATCCCAATGGGGCCTTAACTGAGTGTGGTTACGTCATATGTCAAACATGTTAGGACTACTCCCAGTCGTCAACTATTGATCATACCACAATCCTATCATAGGTATACACTCAAGTCTGGGTTAGGACTTATCTCGCCTCTCAAGGTATCAACCCAATACACATATGAAACATAACAAGTATAATATACAAATATTCACAAATATACATGTATAAAGCAAACAGACATGAACAAAACGCAATTGCAAACAAGGTGGGCTTAACCCTCTTAAGTACTCTCCAGTGGAGTCGCATTTCTGTTGCGGTGAGAATCAGATATCAAACTATTAATTAACTTGAACCATAAATCTTTAAATATTCGTCGATCTTTGATTTATCCAAAGGAAAGTGTAAGGATCGAAGAGAACCCTAAGTGTGATACGTAACAACGAAGCTAAGAGATCGGGGATTCGGGAGTTTGTTATACATAGGGAAGGTGTTAGCACCCTAAGTATCTGTATTACTCTACAGGAACCTCTTGTTTTGTATTTATGTTATTACTAATGTTTACTTGCTAATGGTTATGTGCAAAGGTAAAGGTGCTAAAGGTAAAGACCTATGGGTATATACAAAATATGCTCGCCAAGACGTCACATCTCATGCCTACGAATCCTTACAAAGATGGAATCAGAGCAACTGTAGTTCTCCTAACTAGGGTGAAGGAATTCTTGACTATGGTCAATGTTTCGAGGGGAATAAGTATAACAATGATACTTATATAGAGTTAACAAACCCTCTAAGTCTAAGTTGAAAGACCTAATCGAGGATTGACTTTTGACAAAAAGTCTAAAAGGTGAGTACCCATAACAATGGTACACACATAGAGTTAGAAACTCTAATCCTAAGTTCTAAGTTATAGGACTCCTAACAAGGCATGCTAAAGGTTTTGACTTGACAAAGTCAAAGGGGTGTAGGTTCTAACTTAAGGCTAAGTTGAAACTCCTAATGACTCTAACAAGGTCAAGGGGAGGCTAAAAGAGTAATGAGTTATCTATGACATTGAGTCAATAGAGACTTTCCTTTAGACTTAGGAACACAAGGCAACTTTTTAGGATGAGAGCTAACGAGCTACATCACTTGGGGAAACTTAACAAGCTTCAAGCACGCACACACACACACACACACACACACACACACACACACACACACACACACACACACACACACACACACACACACACACACACACACACACACACACACACACACACACACACACACACACACACACACACACACACACACACACACACACACACACACACACACACACACACACACACACACACATATATATATATATATATATATATATATATATATATATATATATATATATATATATATATATATATATATATATATATATATATATATATATATATATATATATATATATATATATATATATATATATATATATATATATATATATATATATATGTATATATATACATATATATATATATATATATATATATATATATATATATATATATATATATATATATATGTATATGTATATGTATATATATATATACATATATATATATATATATATATATATATGTATATGTATATGTATATATATATATATATATATATATATATATATATATATATATATATATATATATATATATATATATATATATATATATATATATATATATATATATATATATACATACATATATATATATATATATATACATATATATATATATATATATATATATATATATATATATATATATATATATATATATATATATATATATATATATATATATATATATTCATTCAAACATGATGAAGACATAAAATCATGGTAACAAGGAGAAGAGGATAAGCACATGACAACATCAAGCAAAAATTTGATAAATTCAATAGACGACAAGGTTAAAACCAAGCACCCATCCTTAGTAGTTAGAATCAAAACCAATGGTTACAACCAAAAGGTAAACATAGATGTTACAAAATCTAAAAAGATCATGAAATAAGGTTTTTACAAGACCAAATATCATAGAACACAATTTGAAGTACAAATAAATCATGCATAAGTCAAAACATTACTTATCATGGTGAAGTTTAAAACTCAAAATAAACATGCATAAATCATGACAATATTTAAAGCATGGATACCAAACCAAAGTATGGCAAAGGTAACAACCAATATATATTTTAATAAGAGTGAGACATGTGTGACAACAATATGTGGGTTGAAGTATAAACATTCAAGGGATAACTTGTAGACATCAAGATCATATCATATGAGTGACAAACCTTCTTGGAAACATTATGGATGTGAGATGAACATGTTAAACAAGTAGGTAACAACTAACATGTAAAAGAGTTCAATCATCGTCTTTGAGTAAAATGAGAAACAATCACAAGGATTGATTCATACAAACATGCATACTAAACATCTTTCAAAGCAAAACAACAAGTATTTAAGAACACTCAAAGCATGTGTATGTAAGACATAAAGCACATGTTCATTCAAATCACGATCATAGAAGAGAATCACATGTTAAGGGCAAGGTAAGAACCAAGGTCTCAAGAGATTCAAACATGTATTTACATATGAACTAGAAAAAAGTAATAACAACCATGTAACAACAATGGTATACAAGTTCGCTACATCAAATGAGCCTAAAACCTTCTGGCTACAAGATACATAGGCGTGCATGGTAAACCACTGGGGTGGTGATACATCCATTGTATCACCCCCACAAATTAAAATATAAGCCTAAAGATGACCTATAACCTGAACAAAAGGTGCCATGGCTGGACCTTCACTTCCACAAAATAAGTTTTGCAAAATCACATGTATCTTCCTCAATATTCCATGAAAATGGATGATGTAAAGATGAAACTCACTTAATTTTTATAAGGATCGTAATGGTACCATTGGTTTTGTATAAAAGTTCCTCTAAAATAAAACACGATAGCAACAAGAATAAAATCTCATATTTGCCATTTCTATGGCATAATCACATAAAGTCATGAATAGCAACAACTAACTGAGGGAACACATCATAAATATCATGACAAATAAGTTTTATGTTCAATGTTCATCAAGATATGGCATGGTTCAATGGGTTTCAGTTTGAGTACTTACCTCTTGAAGTCAAAATTTGAAAATCCAAACAAGCTGCTACATAAATGTTTTAATGATTTAGATTGCTTCCTTGGACCTCTTTGAAGCTTTCTGAATGCTTGGAACCCAATGGAATCAACTGAAATAAGTTATGCTTCTCTTCTTGCAAAATTATTAAAATTAAATATGGAACCCAAGCCAAATGGAGTTATAGTAAGGATTTCAGGTTATGGATAGCTTAAGACATGTTTAAGGATTGATTTTGAAGGATCAAAGTGTTTGGAACAGGTCAGAATAAGGTTTTGGTTTGAGAGATGCAGAAAGTCAATGATCTTTATATTGAAGGTTGACTTTTTGATTTCTGAGGTTTTTTATCAATGTGGTGGTTTGGACACCCTTATGAGGTGTTTTTTGGTTTGTGTGGATGATTATATTAGAGGTTTTATGATGGTAAAAGGTTTTGGGTGAGGTTTTGCAAAAAGGAAGATTCTTGGTTTCAAATGGTGACTTGAATACCAATTCTAATATGGGAGGGTTTTGGTATGCTTCTAGGTGTATTTTTTTTTTCTCTTGGAAGCCTGAATCAAGCCTCTATTTATATGGCAAGAATGAGGATCAGTTTATGCAGAAAAATAACTTGATGGTTCCATGGCTTAGTTGAATTTCAACTTGATGGTTTGATGGTTTTCATGGTTCCAATGCAAGGTACAAGGAGATCTTGAGTGGTTGGACACTTTTAGATCTTGCTTCTGCAGATGGAACAAGTTATGGTCTCAAGAAAAGCTAGTTGTGGTTAAAGTTGTTTTTCAAGAATGGTATTGTAACCTTTATGTCCAAAACTTCCATAAATGGAATGGAACTTGAATTATGGTTCAAACCTTTGTGTAATAACTCCAAAAGTAGTACAACCTTCTGATTATAGATGGATTTACAAGTCTCGGGGTTGACAATCAAGGTATTTTGCAGATTTTCTTGATCTTGCAACTTGTTCTTGGCATGAAAATGACCTAAACTTCAAGTGTGGAGGGCTAATTTTCCTCCTTCAAAACTCCTAGCTAAAAAATGGTATGGATGAGTTATTGTACTTTTTAGAAAGCCCTAAACATGCCCTACGACTTTCATGTTTGATAGAATTCTTGAATCCAAAGGGATCATGATGAAAACTGGCCTTGAAGTTGGCTGAAAATTGTAGGAACAAAGCTATCTTGAAAATATTCTAAGTGTCCAAAGATTTTTTTCAAACTTTGAAGCTTCATAACTCCAAATCTAAGCATCTTTTTGTCATAGATCACTGGGAAACTTTTGTAGTAAATGATGACATCTACAAATTAATCTTTGGAGCTCAAAAAATGGATGTGTGGATTAAAAGATATGATCTCTCAAAGTTGTTGCCAAAATTAGGGTTTTTTCCATACTTAGAGAAAATTCAAGTTATCCAAGTTTACTTCTTTTGCAAGAAACCTCTTTAATCTTAATTTATTAATGATCAAACTTATTGGTTAAAATTATCTTGATGAAATTTGGATTGGATGCTTTAATTTGGACCAAAAACCTTAAAAGTCAAAGAGTTGACTTTGTCAAATAAAATTTGTATCAGATGAATTCAACTGTGTGATCTTCAATGAATTTGCATATTTGGACTTCTCAAACATAATAGATAGGCTTCAAGGGTGTATATTAACATGTTGAATCATGTCCCAAGGCTTGGGATAATGCTTGGATCAAAAGTCAAAGACACAGTTGACTTTTCCTAATAAAACCCTAATTGGGGGCCAGATGAAATTGGGCTTCAATGGTCTTGCAATGAGATCAATTAGCACGTGATTCTTGTTGAATATAAACCTCTTGAGTGTATGGAAACTTGATTTGGTGATGATCAACCCAAAACATTGACTAATCAAGCAATAGTCCTCTTGATTCCAAAGGCGCAAAACCCTAATTCAGATGAACCTTAACAACAACAAACTTGAAAAAAGGTTAGGGTTATAAAAATATGTTTGATTCTCCTAGAATGGTAATGTAATCTAGGGGTCAAAATTTGGGGTATGACGGTCCCTTTCCCCAGTAGAGTGCTGCTTCAAAATCCCCAGTATGCAAGATTGACCGAGTATCCGGTTTTGTTTTTACCATCAGTTCTTGTCTCGCGTCTGTTTTGTCAGCATAAACACAAAATTTATTCATACATCATGCATGGTTGAATTCATGATTCATATTCATATACATCTCTTGACATGTTTCACTCATTCTGGTCATATTTTTTCCAAGTAGTAAATTCCCTCTCTCCCATAGAGTTGTCAACTTTAAGTAGGTGTATATCCTTTCCAGTTCCCTACTGAGTTTGATCCTCATGGAGTTTTTGCTTCTGTCCTCCTCTCCACACTTGGATAGGATGAATTCCCAGTTTGAGTTCATTTCTCATTGGGAAGTGTCTTGTTTAAAGGGTCTCTCTCCAGTCTATTTCTAGATTGAATTCGGTCCTTGGCCATTTTGATAACTTGAACCTCTAAAGAATGAGAAGGAATTTACTTTTTCACCTATTAAACCTCACTCTTCCCAACAGAGGTGCATTTTGCTTTCTAAGATTAAAATGAATCCCCTAGTGGAAGTCTCTTAGCAAAACATTTTGAAAAAAGAGGGGACATCACATCCCCAGGAAGTCTCTACTAATCAACAAACAGTAATCTCCTTCCAAGAAGTCTGTCTATCCCCGTTGAAGATAAGTTTATCCCTCTTTGGAATCTACACCTGACAAACAAGTGACAGTTTCTTAAAGAAGCTTATTATTATCCCAGGAACTCCTGGTGAATCAACAAATGGTAATCTCTTCCCAAGACGTTTTTCCCTCTTTCAATAAAGTCATCAGCACCTCAAAATTATCCTATATCACATGGCATCTCTCCGAAGAAGTCTCGAAGGGAAGTATGATGGAATCTTTTTAGCAAATGGCATCTCAGTAAAGAAGTTTGCAAACCTCTACATTTCAGACAATGGTATTCCTCAGCAAGTCTAACATCAGATTGTCACTCATCCTATGGCATCTCTCTAAAGAAGTCTCGAAGAGAAGTATGATGAAGTATATTTTTCTCAAATGGCTATCTCCCCAGTAAATCTCGGCAAGAAGTTTGGCTAATCACATATTGTGCCTTTTTATTTGAGGAATCTGTCCCGCAAGATAACTAGTCTACATCTCCTCGAAGATTCCCGGTGAAGTTATTGGTCCAACAAATGATCACCTTTTCCAGAACTTATTATCTCAACCTTTTTAAGAGAAAGACTTGATATGAAGAAACAAAGACCAGTTCCATGGCTAAAAACTAGGATCGAGGGAAAGTTTATTTCAAAAACGAAGACTAGTTTCATGGCTCATGACCAGAAACGCGGGGAAGTTTTACCCTTTCTAAGTAGGATTACTTAGTTAAAGAAGATGAGTAAGCATGTTCCGACAATAGGAGTATGTTACCATTCAAATTGACAGAATCACAGCCATATCCCACTGGCAGAGTAATCATCTCCCTAATTAGTAAAGATACTTCCTTGTTTCCCAACAGACTACATGCTTAACCCAACTGTATCTTTGACTTTTGACCAAGACATGATCTCAAACCTTGGGACATGATTCAAGATATTCAAAAACACCCTTAGAGTCCATCCATGATGTTCAAATAGGCCACGAGTTTGATTTCAATAAAGGATCACAAAGTTCAAAATTCATTTGATACAAAAGTCAACTGTACCCAAAATCAAGTTTGACTTTTGAAATTTTTGGTCAAACATGCCTTCCTCCTGTCAAGAATAATGATAAGATGTGATTTGAATCATGATTGATCAAGAAAAATCAAGAAAAGAGAGGTTACTTGTAAAGAGGGCAACCATGAAGAAATGAAAATTTTTTAAGTTATGAAAAAAAAAAGCCTAATTTGATGCAAACTTTGCAAAGGCATAACTTCTAAACCAAGAAACCATTTTCTTTGATCCAAAGACCAATTTGAAGAGCTTGTTACATACTACAACTTTGTCACTTAGGGTGGATTCTAAAAAAATGCATAGATTTTGAGATATGAAGTCATGAAATTAGGGTTTCAAGACTTTTTGAACCTTGACACTTAGAAAATTTTGGACAGAATCTGATTTGTGTTTTAACCAACTTTAAGGCCATTTTTAACCATGATCTATAATGATCCAAGATAAACCTCATACATCAAAGTTAAATAGCAACACCTCAGCTTTCCAAAATGTCCAAGAACATAATCTAATTCCATTTAAGCAAGGAGATATGAATTGTACAATAGGCCTTGATGCAACTGTTTTTGCAAGGCCAATTTGGAATTTTCTTGTACCACACGATTTTGATTCCAACTTGGAGTGATTACACAAGACTAATGTGCATTCAATTCAACAAAAATCTTTGTTAGTCATGCTGAACCTGCAAGATAGAGCCATTTGATCACGAAGATTCTCTTTAAAAGTGAGAGAAAGCCTTGAATTCAAGGTGAATTTATATGGAATAGTGCATTGTCAAAGAAATCACTCTCACCAGTCAAGATGTTTTCTTAAACAACAATAAAACAATCTGCATAATGTGGAATTGGTTAAAAGCAAATCTAGGCTAGCTATTGTACCCCAAAATTTGACCAACTATTTTCTTGTACTTGGCTTATGTTTTTTTCTTTTTTGCATTTCTTCATATCATAGAATTTGTTCTTGAGGCATGGGATCAAGGTATTTTGTGGCTCAGGGTTCTCTTTTAGTGCAAGAGTCTAAACAGCGAGCATCAAGGGCTTCGGCATTTATTTTGCCCAGCGACCGAGCGATCGATTTTATTTTATTCAACAGGATAATTTCAGCTCAGGAGACAACACCCAGGCTACCTCAGGCATTCTCACAGTTATGATATTCAAGGGCAAGTTTTAGAGGCTTAACGGGGCTCGGAACGGGTGAAAATGGGCGAATGTGCAAGTTTCCCTCCAAATGGCGCTATTTTTGAAAATTTGTGAATGGTTAACCGATTAACCAATTTGCACTAGCAAACGGTTAACCATAGTAAATTTTGCCCAGTAACGTGCATTTCCAATGCTGCCACTTTTGGGGTCTATTTTGATCACTTGTTAATTTAATTTTACACCAGAAGAAGGATCTAGAATCACTTTAAATTTGGATTAACTTTCAAAATCAATTCAGTTTCCCTCCAACTTTCCATTCCTAATCCCATTCCAATTTTCATAACCTCACTCCAAACCATAATTCTACTCCTAACCAAGAGCATATTTAAGTGAATTTGCTCCAAACCTTACACAACAATCCTCACAATTACATTTCATTTTCAGATTTCACTCTCACTCTTGAAATTTTCTCTCCACTTTTTTCACTCACAAAACCTCCATTAGAGCTCTCACTTGAGTTCTTTGATTCTTCATTAGAATCATAGAATTCTAGAGCTAAACCTCCATAATTCATATCCATTATCTTCAATTCACCATTCAATTTTCGTTTGGATTTGGATCTGAATTTGGAAGCTAATTTGGAAGTGCTTATTTGGATCATTTTTGCTTGATCTTGCTTGATCTTCATTTCTACAACAAGAAAGCTCTCGGATCTTGAAAAATCTTTGGGTTTCTTACTTGGATCTGCTCATTTCAAGTGAATCAACACTAACCAAAGCAAATGTCCTTTTTGTAGGTTGCCAATTCTAGATCTAAATCTGTTTTGAGCTTATTTGAATAATCACAATGTAGACCTCCAAGTTTTGATTTATTTTGTTGATTTTGATCTTTGTGATTTGTGATCTCTGTTGCACCCCAAAATTTGCCCAACTTTTCTTTACCTAGCTTATGTTTCATTTCATTCACATTAGCATTATCATTTGCATTTCATTGATATGTATGCAGGAGATCAAGAGGTATGATTACCAATCAAGATCTATACAAGACTATGAAGCTAGCTAAGAAGGTCATTCAGATGTTCAAGGGTTGATATCCTTGTCAGAGAAGTTAAAAGATCCTCAGAGAGAGTGATTGAAGCCAAGAGGGTGTGTCTCCTAACTTGAGAGTGGTAGGAAGCCATCAGATGACTCTGAGGTCATGAAGAAGGACTTGAGGTCTTGAGATAGCTCAGGAGAAGAGTTGAAGATTACTTTGAGGCCTAGACAGGTCATTATGCAAGATTAAGGAGCCCCAGCCATGAGTGGTGCAGCTAGGGTTTGACTGGGTCAACCCTAAGTCAACTGAGGGTTTGAAGGAAGTTGACACTTAATTCAATAGCCATGTGATCATGGATTGATACATTGAGATGTTATAAGGATTATTCCAAGGTTAACTCATCATGATTGAAGAGCTTGAGAAGTTTCAAGCTAGGGTTTCTAAGGCTTGACAGTGTAAAATCCCCTAGCTTGACCCCTGACTTTAAGGACATTTAACTCAAGATATGATTGTCATATCATCTTGACCCCAACATGATTGTTGTAGAGCATGATCTTAGATTTAGTTTGAGTGCTAGAAGTCCTTGATAGGATTTGTAGAACTCAAGTTATGGCTTTGACAAGTTACAAGTCATCTGAGGCATGTGAATTTGGAGCTTGAAAGTTACCCAACTTGCATGACATTTTTGCCCTAGAAGGATGATTCCTATGAACTTTTGGTCAACATGAATGTTGTTCCTTATCCTCTTAGATTTATAGAGAGTACTAGAAGTCCTTGATAGGATTTGTAGAACTCAACTTATGGCTTGGACAAGTCAAGGATATTTTGGACATTTGGTGATTATAGGTCATTTGTGATCATAGGCAATTTTCACCAACTTAGAGGCCTCAAATGAAATTTTGTTCAACTAGAAAGTTGC
This sequence comes from Lathyrus sativus, assembly GCA_963859935.3. Classification (NCBI taxonomy): domain Eukaryota; kingdom Viridiplantae; phylum Streptophyta; class Magnoliopsida; order Fabales; family Fabaceae; genus Lathyrus; species Lathyrus sativus. The sequence continues at coordinate 352,353,733 of OZ012739.1, read as the reverse complement.
TCAAAATGGGGTTTTAACCTTGAACATGCATCAAGGAGGCATTGAAATGGCTCAAGGAGAGACTTGGTTCAAGAAATTTTGAAAAAAGGAAGAATTAAAAGGATTTAATGGCCAAAAATTCAAATAATTCATTTGGTGACCAAATGAAACAAAATTATAGGTAAAATTGATTGGAAAAATGATTTTGGGAACAATGGCAATGTTGAATTTTGATTTGAGGTCAAATTCATGCACTTCCATTTCATTCCTTCATGATGAAGCAACATGATCAAACTCACACCATTGGATTACAAACAAGGAAACAATCACCACCATCCAATTCCTTAACTCATGAGGAGTGCAAAGTAAGCTTGCTGAGGCCCAAACAGAGGAGATATCGCATATGCCATGAATGATATTTGGAGGAGAAATTGAAAATCCAAAATCTCATTTGGATGGCTCTAGAAGTTTCTAGATGAGTATAAACACTTCTATATAAGTCATTGAGTGAGTTCAGCGCATTTTTTGGAAGTGATTGGTGCTGGAAGCAGAGAGTGGAGTTGAAGTTTCATGAATGCAAGTTGAAATCGTATTCTGAGATTGAAGAAGAATCAAGCCAATTTGAGGTGTGCATTAGCTTCAGAGGAAGATTTGGAGTGAATCTAGATCATTGTGGAGGCTGAATCGTGCAAGAACCACTTCTGTTACAAGCTTGAACACAGGTTGGTGAATTTCTTGATTATGCATGATTTAGGAAGTGATAGATAGAAATTCATATGCGGTTAGGATCCTGATGATGAGTAGTTGGATTTAGGATGATTAATTGCATGATTAGAGACGATTTAGGTCAGATACCATTTTCGGTTGAAGTTGATATTTCACGATTCATGCGTTTTGAGGATGAATAATTGGTATGGTTGAATTGCTGGGAAAATTTTGAGCAAGATCCATTCAGGAATCGTGGCGAGTGGTTGGCTGTATACGAAGTTAGGGTTGGGGCAAGGTGACCGGAAATGTCACCGGAGGTGGCCATGGCTGCGCGCGAATGTGCAGAGGTTCAAATGAAGAAGATGAAATCTTCACCTTTCATCTGTGTGGAAATTTTGACTTGGTCTGGTGATCCAAGCGCGTTTGTGGCGCCACGTACCCCCTCCCCCCTCAACGCAACGTTTCACTTATGGGAATTCAGACCTTGTGATGAGATACGTACACCCAAGGGAGCGTGGGTTCGAAACTTGGTGTGCATTCTTTTCTTTTGTTTCAGTTTGATAATTGGAGATGAATCCAAGCGCCTGGGCTTTGGACTGATTGATATCAACACCCCACCCCCTTTGGCCCAATCCAGAAATAAACGTGAAATATTTGCTATTTACCACGCATGTTTACCAATTTCCATTTAATTTCTTTTAATTTCTTCATTTCATATGGCTTAGAAAATAATTCATAAAAAAAAGGAAATTAACTCAATTAATTCCAAACTTTTTTTCCCTGATTCATGATTGAATCTAGAATCTTATAGATTAAAAATATTAGGAATTTATGCATTTGTGATTTTATTTGCATTTTTTGAATATTAATGATATTAAAATGGCCATGGTTGATACCTTGTTTTGTTGAATTTTTTTTGATCATTTGGTGATGATTCTTGACTTTATATTTTGGTTGTAGCTAGCATATACATGCATGTTCCTCTAGTATTTTTATCACATTTTTGTGAAGAATTTTAGGACTAGTTTTAAGTTGAAACTTTAAGTGCTCTAGTTTTAGGGTTTAAGCTTAGTACCTTGTGATTTAGGATTTATTTCTAGGCCTTTGTGGATGATTCAACCCCTAGAATTAATATGGTAGATTCATGATTGAATTAGGCTCCCATAGTTATTTTTGTAGGATTTTACAATTGGTTGTAGTTAGGATTAACTTTAGTACTAAGTTTTAGGTGATCCTAACTTGCTAACTCAATTAGAATGACTTCTTTGGTTCCCTTAGATTAGGGTTTTGCCTCTCTTGCTCTTGGCTAGTGTTGAAGACAAGCTTGGGCTACTATGGAGTGCTTGAAGAAGATTGGATGTGAAGATTTACCTTCTTTTGGGTTTGAGTGTTGTTTAGGTGTTAAGATTAGGGTTTGTAAGTAGAGCTTCTAGATAGATTCTCTTCTTTCATAAACATGGAAGGTGTTGATCACTTCCATTCTTCCCTATGATATAAGGTTCCCTTGTAGAGGCCTCCTCCCTCATTTGGTAGGATGTGTGGCTCTTCACAAGTTGGTAGAACCTTTGAGGGTTCCTTTCTTTGATGATGGAATGCTTAGTGGTGACCTTTGGTCATCACTCTGCTGTCTATTATCCAAACCTTGCTCTTGTTAGATGAATCTTTCTCCCTTGCTAGAGGATGGAGTCCCTTGCTAGAAGATTGAAGTTGCTAGAGGTTGCACTTCCATGTGTTTGAAGACTGCCATTGGAGCTGAAGCTTGAAGACCAAGAGGAACAAGTTGACACTTGTGAGAAAAATCCAGTTGAGATCAAATGAAGAGCTGAAGCTTGAAGAAGTTGGAAAACAAGTTGATACTTGTGTTTGATGTGTTAAAATCTTGAAGAAGCACGTTGATATTTGCTATTGAAGATGGTAGCCTTGAAGAACAGTTACAGACTGAGGACTGAACTGCTGTCAGAGGAGAGCTTTGTTGTGAAGCTGGGGAAGCTGTTGATTTGCTTTCTTGTCTGTCTGTTTGCTTTCTGTGCAACTGTATTGATGTGACTTGTTTGATTTTCTTGATGCATTAGAATAAGTTCATGTTTAGATTGTGTTAAGCTAGGAGCATGATTGCACTAGAGGTTGAGTTGCTCCCTCTGCTTGTATTTGTACTGTATGGCTTTGCTTGCGGGTATTCGGTAGAGCCCAACTCCCTTGCCTATGTGGTTTGTGATTTGCTTGATGGCATTTTATTTTCCTGTATGATTACGGTTATTCATATCTGGCATGAGGTTGAGATGAGCTTGTGGAGGCTGATACCCCACACACATTTCCTCCCTCACTTGCATTGCATGCATTTTACAGTTGTTTCCTGTACTGTTTACTGTTTAAGCTGATGCTTTATCTGTTTCTGTTTATCATTGACATGATCCCCTAGGAATCTCATTTCCTTTGATAAGGAAATGGTGATTAGAAATTTAGGTTGAAACCTATGCATGATAACTTCTAGGAGTTCCCTGTTTCAAACCTCAACCATAGGATGAATCCTTGGCATGACAACAGTAGGACTTGATAGTCTCCCCGTAGTTGAGCCTGTTCTCTCTTCTCATCTCAAAGAAACTTAAAATACAGTAATAAAGGTTAACTGATGTCATACGTTACGAGCCTTAAGATATCTGAGAAAGGATTGTTGGAGAGTTTCTTTTCAACAGTCTGGATGTTTAGTATGGCACCATTTGGGTGACATGCGACGCATTCACTCTCGGGTCATAGTCTCCAGTGCGATATTGGTTGCAAACATCCATAAAAACAGTTCTTCCGTAAAAGACAGAAAACAAACTTCAAACCTTTTTGCCCCGTGGGCCCGTAGGTCAAAGGAATCTTTTCTGAAGAAATGAGTGTCGTTAACTCCCCGTTCTACCGCAAACGGTAACGCCTAAGTCCCCAAGGGTCGAGCTGCGTACATCCAACTGCTGGAACTGTTTGTTAACCCTACTCGATAAAACAGATGAATCTGAACTCCCGTAACCCGTATTATTCCGAACTACGTAAGCTCTGATCTCTCATACCTGTTGAGAGTACGTAGGCACAATACTGATGTATTGGCGAGCCACCTTCCCCGTAACCCGTAGTTAGCCGAACTACGTTGACTCTGATTTCTCATTCTCTGATGAGAATACGTAGGCATAAAGTGCGACGCTTTGCCGAGTCATTTTTTTTAAGCCAACCTTGATAGGTAGATAGATAAAACCAACCCGTCAGATAAACACAACAAGCGTGGATCCCATCGAGTACGATGGACGTGAGGGGTGCTAATACCTTCCCCTTGCGTAACCGACTCCCGAACCCAGACGACGATTACGATGACCTTGTCTTATATCTTTTCGTCAGGTCTTTCCGATCGTTTCCTTTCCCGTTCTGAGGGATGAATAACGAAAGGTGGCGACTCTTCTGTTTTGCCGGCACCTTATTTTCGCGGTAGCGACAGCTGGCGACTCTACTGGAGACTTGATAGTTTCCTGGGATCAAACGTCTGTTATGCGAGTCAGTTTGGGGATCCAACGTCCCCTGCGAGAGTCAATCCTAGCGCTTGCGTGTTTACCGGTTGGGCTGCGTTTATTTATTGCATTTTAATTCCCGCACTTTATTTTTAGTATGATATGATTATCTGTGCTGTTGTGGGGGGGGGGGGGGGGGGGGGCATTCTGATGAGTGAGAAGCCAGACCCAGGCTTGAGTGTACTTAGCATTAGTTGTGGAAATTAGTGGGCGCGTGCTTGCTTTGCAGGCACTAGTGTCTCATGAAATCCACGCTCAGACGAGGTTCTCCCGGTTGACTTCTTTTTCGTCCCTTTGGGCCTGAGGGGTTGTTGGTTTGGAGGATTGTCGACTCTGGGAACCGATTATTTGGAATTCAGCTGAGTGAGGATGCTTCAGGAGATGGTGATGCCACACCTTCTGGGTATCGTATCACCCCTCTTGAATGTCTGTGACGCTGATGACCGCATAGGATGCCGAACTTGTGTCAGTTTAGGTCCATACCTGTGAGCAGGGGCGGGTTTGTTGCAGGAAACCATGACCTTCAGACTACCCGGTTTTCTTGATAGAGAATCAGTTTTGGTTGGTATCGGAGGATCTCATCATTAGAGGTGTATTTGTTCTTGACAGAGCAGATTTATGGTCCTGTATCAGAAGTTCTTGTCATCAGATATATGTGTGTTCTTGACAGAGCAGATTTATGGTCTGATATCAAGGTTTTCTTCTCATTAGAGATATGATTGTTCTTGACAGAGCAGTATTGTGGTTTTGTTGATACAGAATCTTCACCTTCATCACTTCAATAACACAGTCGTCTTGATCTCCTGCTGCATGATTGCATTTTGCATTGTTTTGCATACTCATTTGCATTTCATTAACGTGTGTCTGTGTTGCAGGTACCGTTTCCCCCGGTTCAGGTTTTCTTGCCTTCTATTGCGCTATCATGGGTTCTCTGAGGAAGACTGTGGCCTACAAGCTCCCCACTCCTGATGTTGTTCAGCTGACTAGTTTGATTGCTTTGGCAGATGATTCTGTGAGAGGTGAATTCAGAAAGGCCTATGGGAAACTGCTCAGCTTGGTTCGTAAACCTTCTGTGTTTGAGTTGAATGGGTTGCACGCCTTGCTGCAGTTCTACGATCCTCCTTTGAGATGCTTTACTTTCCCGGACTTTATTCTCGCACCTACACTAGAGGAGTATGCTGATTTGTTAGGTGTGTCTATCAAGAGTCAGATGCCCTTTGTTCATATGGATGTTGCGCCTAATCTGGCTAGTCTAGCCCCTTCACTTCATCTGGATGCCTCCGAGTTGGTCTTGTCTAGTTGGAACAGGGTTCCCGGCTTCTCCTTGCAGTTCTTAGTGGGAAAATCCCAGCAGTGTGCCAAAGACGGTTGTTGGATCGTGTTCAATGCCATCCTTGTTCTCTGCATATACGACATCATTATGTTCCCTAATATGCCTGACTTTGTAGACTTCGACGCCTTTCACATCTTTCCAGCAGGGAATCCAGTCCCTACCTTGATAGGAGATGTCTACCATTCCGTCCATTACAAAAACGAGAACAGAAGGGGTAAGAACGTCTCGTGTTGTGTGCCTCTGCTCTATAGATGGCTTGATAGTCACCTACCCAAGAAGGGTCCCTTTGCTTCGTCTGCAGCCACAACTGAGTGGTCTGAGTGTTTGATGAGTCTATCAGCGGAGGACGTTGCCTGGTTTGATAGAGATAGGTTAGGTACTGAGATTATCTTTAGCTGCAGCAGGTTTCTGAATGTGCCTTTGACAGGCATGAAGGGTTGTATCAACTATAATCCATCTCTGCTGGTCCGACAGTTTACTTATGCTTTGAGAGCTCCGCCGAAGGATGAAGAGGTGCAGGAATCTCTGTACCTCACTGGTCTTCTAGAGAGGGATATGTTATCTAAGCTTCAGCGCACTTGGAATGGTATCAGTAAGCGGGGAAAACCATTGCTGGGAAAAAGTAATAGCCAAGCCTACGCTTCGTATGTGACCTAGATCAGAGCCAGAGCAGATATTATAGGGATGTCGTTTCCACCTGCCCAGCCAGAAAGCCCTCCAATGATTGAAGAGCCTACCACCGTGCCTATTCAGCAGCATAATCAGGTGTTAGCGGAGAGAGATGAGCTGAAGAAGGCAAATGAAGAACTGGAGAAAGAATTGGCTCAACTCAGAAGCGAGAGAAGCGAAGTCGTCCATTCCTTCAAGAGGCAAACAGAGCTGGTGAACCAGTTAGGGACGGATTTGACTAAGCAGATGGCTGAGCGTGAGCGCTTGGGTCGGGACTTCAAAGCTGTCAATGACGTACTGGCTACTAAGAAGCAGCACTTGGATGAAGCGTACCGGAGAATATCCAAGTTTAATCAGCATTGGAAGGCCACCCTAGCCAACGGCAAGGAACAGGAGGATAAATTGAAACAGAAGATCTCCAAGTTGAAAGCCCAGGTGAAGGCTAGTGAGAAGAGGTTTGATGAAGAAACCGCCCACAGATATGCCGCTGAAGGCCTGCTCAACAAGGCTCTTGCTAATCTGAAGGAGCGCAAACTGACGTTTGAATCCAAGAAGCGGAAGTTAGAAGATTGTTTCGGCGAAGGAGCATGGGAAGACTCAGTTGAAGGTCTCCAATACACTATTAGGCATAGGGAGTTACTCGTCGAAGGGTTGCTCACTCAGACTGATCATCCAGAAATGAGGGATCTATTAGAAGAGTTTCGAGCCCATGGCCGTGCGTGACTATATTTGTAATCCTTTTGTTTTGATCGTTGTTATATGCTGACCATCACCAGGCTTGTTGGTCGAGGTCATGCTATTGATTCTGCTTATACTCGGTGACATCATGTACCGTCTTGATGGGCTTTCTTTATATATATGAGATGTTATTTCTATGACTGGACCCGAACTTCTTGTTATCAGGGGAGAAATCTCCCTAACGCACAGACGCACGTTTGCATTCGCATGAAGCATCTGCATAACGAGTACTTTGTCGTTTTTTCTAACCCTTTGTGTATACAGGTTGTTCTAGGATTGATCGAAGGCCAATCCACCGCTATCCGACCATAGCGAATCAAGCTAGAGCAATGGAACAAGTGCAGACTGACGTTCAGGAACTCCGAGAGAGGATGAACCGCTTCATGGAGTTCATGCAAGTGGTTGCCAACGGCCAAGACCAGCTCAGAACATTGGTCCAGCCTCTGATCTCAAGGGTTGACAGCAATGGTGTACTCCATGGTGGGAATGTTCCAACCCCTCCACCTGTTGAAACTCCTCAGAATGGCATCCCCGTGACCGGGGGGAACGGTAGTGGTAACGGCAATGTGATCGCTAACATGGGGCTCAATGGTAATACGACTGGCGTCGGTAATGGAAATTTTGAAGCTAATGTCAATGTTGGACTGGGCAACGGCAACACAAGTGTTGGAAATCTGTATGGGCCTCAGCCATGGTTAGAAGACCGTCAAGAAGATTTGTTCTCACAGAACGGTGCTGAAGGAGAGCTGACTGTTGAGGCACGCCTGAGGTTTAAAGCACTCGAGGACAAAATGAGGAATTTCGAGAACCTGAACACTATGGGTGTCGACATGTCTAAAGTAGGATTGATTGCTGATTTCAAGGTGCCTCCCAAATTCAAGGTACCCGACTTTGAGAAATACAAGGGCACCACCTGCCCTCGTGTCCACTTAAGGTCATACTACCGAAAGATGTCCGCTCACTCTGAAGACGAGAAGTTGCTGATGCATTCTTTCAGGATAGCTTGTCCGGGCCATCCTTGGAATGGTACATGAGTTTGGAGCCTACCAATGTGCGCACGTGGAAGGAACTTGCTGAGGCATTCGTGCACCATTACCAATATAACAGTGACTTGGCTCCGAGCCGGGTTCAACTGCAGAATTTGTCACAGAGGAACAACGAAGGGTTCAAAGAGTACGCCCGGCGGTGGCGTGAATTGGCAGCTAGAGTTCAGCCGCCGATGGTTGAACGGGAGCTTGTCGAGATGTTTGTAGCCACCCTCCCAGGGGTTTATTACGAGAAATTGGTCAGTGGTATGTCTGGAAGTTTCTCAGATCTCATCATCACCGGCGAGCACGTTGAAAATGGGATCAAACTGGGAAAAATTCAGGGTGTTGATCTATCCTCAGCTGGAGGAGGAAAGAAACCGTATGGTGGCAAAAGGCGGGAAGGAGAGATGAGCGCCGTGTCCAACGCTCGAAGGAAAGGTAAAGGCCCTCGCCAGCAGGTGGCTAGCATAACCATCCCTGCAGTCCAACAACCCCAGCCACAGCAGCAGCCAAATCAGCAAGGGTACAGAAAGTATCAGAACAGGGCACCTCTGTCGAGCCGTCACCTTGAGACACCGCCCATGTCGTATGCCCAGCTGTTACAAACTCTGCTTCAGTTACAGCTAGTCCAGAAGAGAACCTTGGCTCCCTTGACAGGGGCACCTCCGCCAGGTTATGATGCGAATGCAACTTGTGAGTTTCACTCGGGGGCACCAGGCCACACGATAGAAAACTGCAAAGCCTTCAAGCACAAGGTGCAAGATATGGTGGATGCTAAGATCATCAATTTCTCAGATAATGTGCCAAATGTCACGAAGAACCCTATGCCGAATCATAGGGGAGGTGGGGTGAATGCCATTATTGAAGATGAGAACTTGGATGTGTTGACTGATGTCAAGGATCTGAAAACACCGCTTAGCTTCGTTAAAGCCAAGCTGATGAAGAGAGGCTTCTTTCCAGGCTGTGGAGAATTATGTATGGGTTGTGCGACTCGTCCTGATGGATGTGAACAGTTGATAGAAGGGATTCAGAGTTTGATGACCGAAGGAATCTTGCAGTTTAGCTGAAGGGCCGAATATGGATCGGGAGAGGTAATGCTGAAGCAAGATGACGAGGTTGCCACCATCACCATCCCTCGCCGAACGATAACCATTTCTGCACTCAGGCCGCCCACGATTACCATCACCAAGGCTGGGCTGATACCTTTTGAAAGCACCAATGTTGTCCCCTGGCACTATGGGGCAGACGTCTACTGTAATGGACAGAAGTTGGAACTGGAACCATCTGGGCAGTCTGTGGATAACCTAGTGGGCATTGGCGGAATCACGCGCAGCGGAAGAGTATTTGCTCCACCTGAGATTGTGGCGGACAAAGCGGGAAAAGCTGAGAAAACCGATAAGGGAAAGAGTAAATTCGTTGAGGAAACCCCTCGGGGAGTAGAGAAGGACCTACTCGTAAAGGACGCTGAAGAGTTCATGAGGTTGATCAAGAAGAGTGACTACAAGATTATTGACCATCTTCATCAAACACCCTCGAAAATTTCCATCCTGAATTTGTTGCTGTGTTCGGAGTCACATCGCAACGCGCTGTTAAAGGTTTTGAATGCCACGTATGTACCGCAGGAAATATCGGTCAACCAGTTAGAAGGGGTCGTAGTCCACGTGAATGCTGGAAACGGGTTAGGGTTCACTGACCTGGAGCTGACGCCAAAGGGAAGAAACCACAACAGCGCCCTGCACATCTCGATAGAGTGTAGGGGAACGATTATGTCTCATGTGTTAGTGGACACGGGGTCGTCACTCAGTGTTCTTCCGAAGAAAGCGTTGATAAAGTTAGATACCTGAGGATTGATTTGCACACCCAGTGATCTGGTTGTGAAGGATTTCGATGGAACCAAGCGTCATGTCTTTGGAGAGGTAACGTTGCCGATCCAAGTCGAGCCGGAAACTTTCGACGCAGTCTTCTACATTATGGATATCGTGCCAGCCTACAGTTGTCTCTTAGGCCAGCCATGGATCCATTTTGCTGGCGTCGTGACCTCCACGTTGCACCAGAAGCTCAAGTATGCTGTCGGAGGCAGCATCGTGACTGTTTGTGGTGAGGAAGACATAATGGTGAGCCATTTGTCGTCCTTCAAGTATGTTGAGATGGATGGGGAAATCCACGAAACCCTATGTCAGGCGTTCGAAGCTGTTAAAGTCAAGAATGTGGCTCCTGTAATGACTGAAAAGCCAGAGATGACTCTCTCTTCCTTCAAGGGTGCCCGGGCCGTTGTTCAAGCCGGATCTATCCCAGGATGGGGGCAGGTTCTAGAAATACCTAACAAACAGGACAAGTTCGGGTTAGGATACTCTCCTATGGCTGAAGCCTCCTCTTCTCATAGTGCATCGCGAGGTAAAGGGCCGATCCAGTTTACCAGTGGCGGGGTTATATTTGAAAGTGTCAACACAGTGTCTGAAGACGGCGAAGACAGCGACTGCGACCTGGACTCTTGGATCCAGCCAAGCAAACCAGGCCAGAGCCTCAACAACTGGTCCATTAGGGATATCATCCAAGTGACAGGCAAAGAGTAATGATTTACTTTCTCCAATTATTGTACAACCCTATGTCCCACCTGGGGCATAGTGGTTTTATTGTCAGGGCCTTGTTTGGTTATGTACATGCATTTTACCAATAAATCAAAAGGCGTTTTTCTTCGCATTCAAATGTTGTGATCTCTGTTATTCCTGTTTTATAGTTGTTTTGAAAAATAATAAAATGGCAATAGGGTTTGTGCTAACCTGCATATCCTTGTCTTAAGCTTAATCCTTGTTATTCCAGGATCCACATAGCAGATGACATCGACTCTGGACCTTCTACGACTCACTTCGAATTCGATTGCCCGATTTATCAAGCCGAAGAAGAGATTGATGAAGACGAAGACCTTCCAGAAGAGTTGGCCCGCTTGTTGAAACAAGAAGAGAAAGTTATTCTGCCTCACGAAGAAGAGATTGAGATTGTGAATCTGGGTTCTGAAGAACTTGTCAGGAACGTCAGGATAGGGGCAGCATTGCAAAGGGATGTCAAGCAGAGATTGGTCGAGATGCTGAGAGAGTATAGTGACATCTTTGCTTGGTCATACGAAGATATGCCCGGACTCGACACTGACATCGTGGTCCATCACTTGCCGCTGCGAGAAGATTGTCCTCCCGTTAAACAGAAGCTTAGAAGGACACGACCAGATATGGCCGTTAAGATCAAAGAAGAAGTGCAAAAGCAGCTTGATGTTGGCTTCTTAGCGGTCACTACTTACCCTCCGTGGGTCGCCAACATAGTGCCTGTACCGAAGAAGGACGGTAAGGTGTGAATGTGCGTCGATTATCGGGACTTGAACAGGGTGAGCCCTAAAGATGATTTCCCGCTCCCTCATATCGATGTGTTGGTCGACAATACAACCCAGTTCTCCGTATTTTCGTTCATGGATGCTTTCTCCGGCTACAATCAGATTAATATGGCGCCGGAGGACATGGAGAAAACCACGTTTATTACCCCTTGGGGGACATTTTGCTACAAGGTAATGCCTTTCGGTCTGAAGAACGCGGGGGCTACTTACCAACGAGCAATGGTCACTTTGTTTCATGATATGATTCATAATGAGATTGAAGTCTATGTTGATGACATGATTGCGAAGTCCCAAACGGAGGAGGGACATCTGGTCAATCTGCTGAAGCTTTTTGAGAGGCTTAGGAAGTTCAGGTTGAGGCTGAATCCTAACAAGTGTACTTTTGGAGTACAGTCCAGAAAACTACTGGGGTTTATCATGAGTGAAAGAGGCATCGAGGTTGATCCTGCGAAGATAAAAGCAATACAAGAAATGCCAGCGCCAAAAACCGAAAAAGAAGTTCGTGGTTTCCTGGGCAGAATAAACTACATTGCAAGGTTTATCTCTCAGCTCACGGCCACGTGTGAACTGTAACGCCCCCATTCTATACCCCAAAATAATCACATATCAAATCATATAGTCACGAATATAAGTATTTTATTTTTCATCAGAGTATATTTACATTAAGGTATAAAAGAAGTGCGTCACAATACCCACGAAACGACCACATGAATATTAAGGTTTAAAAAGAATTAACTCAAAAGGGGTAAATCTCAACTAAAAATAAACGCATGATTCTTCGAAATTACATATTCATGTTTTCTCTTAAAGCAGAAGACTAAAACATATATATATTCACTTAAGACATGACAAAACGCAATTATATGTCATCTGGTTGTTCACAACTTCATTCACATACAAACAAAACATCAAAAGACATTCTACAAGCCTATCTACCCAAAGTTACATATCAGAGTGACCGACACGAGGGAAAAGAACTATACTCCAAAGGAAACCTCCAGCAGATCCTAATCTGCAATGCCTCGTAGGGCATTATAAAACAACAGAAGGGTGAGAAACATATCATAATAATCAAGGCATAAGATATATATATATATATATATATATATATATATATATATATATATATATATATATATATATATATATATATATATATATATAAATGTATAAGTACTAAATGCCTATACCTCATACTTATTCACTACAATGCATAACCATAGATTCTCACCGCATCAAATACACATAGACATAATCGCTCACACTCAACCGTCTATTCATCGGTTAATATCTTTCACATTTATTTATTTGTTAACGCATCTCATCAATTCCTACACATAGGCATATTTACATATGAAAATCGCGATCATACCATGCGATTCATATTAGACTCATCACTACCCTCAATCCTTTTTCCGGACTATGGGTACGTCGCTTATGCTCTACCGGGAACAACGTCTCGGCCATTCTACCCCGGTAACTACCTCACTAAGAACGACGCATCGCCGCTCTACCCTAGTGAGTAGAATCTCTCTACATATACATCGACCCCATTCTCATATTGACTAGACGCAATAAATATATATATATATATATATATATATATATATATATATATATATATATATATATATATATATATATATATATATATATATATATATATATATATATATATATATATATATATATATATATATATATATATATATATACCCTAATACCTTCTCAATGTAATATTTCCAATTCATCATATGGAGATGATAATGCACTCATATAGACCGACACCTCGATCCTATGCAGCTACAACCACGGTACCGACTCATTCATCCGTCAGATTCTCTTAGAATTCACTCCTCTCGCACTTATGCGGTTACACTATAACTTATCAGATTTTCCTAGGAATCAAATATAACCATCGCATCAAGCGAGGTTCTGCAGATCCTACACGGGATCAAATATAACCATCGCATCAAGCGAGATTCTGCAGATCCTACACGGGATCAAATATAACCATCGCATCAAGCGAGGTTCTGCAGATCCTACACGGGATCAAATATAACCATCGCATCAAGCGAGGTTCTGCAGATCCTACACGGGATCAAATATAACCATCGCATCAAGCGAGGTTCTGCAGATCCTACACGGGATCAAATATAACCATCGCATCAAGCGAGGTTCTGCAGATCCTACACGGGATCAAATATAACCATCGCATCAAGCGAGGTTCTGCAGATCCTACACGGGATCAAATATAACCATCTCATCAAGCGAGGTTCTGCAGATCCTACACGGGATCAAATATAACCATCGCATCAAGCGAGGTTCTGCAGATCCTACACGGGATCAAATATAACCATCGTATCAAGCGAGGTTCTACAGATCCTACACGGGATCAAATATAACCATCGCATCAAGCAAGGTTCTGCAGATCCTACACGGGATCAAATATAACCATCGCATCAAGCGAGGTTCTGCAGATCCTACACGGGATCAAATATAACCATCGCATCAAGCGAGGTTCTGCAGATCCTACACGGGATCAAATATAACCATCGCATCAAGCGAGGTTCTGCAGATCCTACACGGGATCAAATATAACCATCGCATCAAGCGAGGTTCTGCAGATCCTACACAGGATCAAATAACACAAATGCATACATATTCGCAAATATATTATCATGCAATTTACAATGTGTATTATATTCATCATTCATTACAGCTGCCATGCATTTTTATTCAATTCTAAACAATGCATAATTTGCCCAAAGGCCACGATTCAAAATCACATTCATACACTAGGATTCACGCCTTACGGCTACCCTCAGCACATCCCAAACCAGCATATAAGCTATTAAGTTAAAGAAGGGTCGGTCGCAACCAAAACCCCAAGCCACGACGGCACCATGCGACAGGGAAAATTCATCCTGTTACGTTCGCTACACGCTCGCCTAGCGAGCTGCTAGCGAACGTTCGCCACCTTCTCGCCTAGCTAACTGCTAGCGAGCAAGAACAGAAGCTGCATACTTCATTCGCTACCTCGTTCGCCACAGCGAACCCCCAGCGAGTCATTTGCTACTCCATTCGCTGCCAGCGAAGGAGACCAAAACACCACTGTCCCAAGTCTGGGACCATTCGCTACGAACTCGCCTAGCGAGCTGCTAGCGAACGTTCGCTGCGTGCTCGCCTAGAGAGCTGCTAGCGAGTCTCCTGCGAACAGCAACATTCAGTTCTGATCCAACTCTTCCAAACTCACCGAAATCACCCGATTAAATCCAATGTTATTCCAATAGCCTTAGCGTAATATATATCGACTAATATACGGTATCTAAACACGATTCTAACCGTTAAAAAAACGATTTCTATCGATTAATCCAACTTCGACCTAAAAATGGAAATTATGGAAAACTACCAAACGATTCTAATCTACCACATATATGACCGTATACATTATTAAGATGATAAGCATTCTCACCCTTACCTGATTAATTGCAAGCTTTGGTTGATCTTGATGATTTTCGAAGTTTCCTCTTCTTTCTCCTCTTTTTCTCTTCTCCTTCTTTCTTTCTCTTTTCTTTCCTCCCTTTCTTTTCTTATCTTTTCTTTCTATTTCTATTCTTTATATTTCTTTCCATTCTATTTCCTCTAATACACCTATTATTCCAATCAATTTCCATAACCCATCCACTTAACCATTAATTGAGACTGTCCGGAATATTTCCCACTAAACTTTCCAAAACTCTACAAATGATAAAATAGCATAATATGTAGACTTAACATATTATCACACTATCCCATAATTAAAATAATTCCAATAACTAAATTAATTAGTTAAACCGAAATTGGGCTATTACAACTCTCCCCCACTTTAGGAATTTTCGTCCTCGAAAATGTCACCTGATTCCAATAATTCTAGATGCGACTCTCGCATCCTAATCCCCCAGATTACCTTCTCGATTGGAATCCTTTTACATCGAAGTTGCTTCCCGTTCATCAACCCGAACCAACAATACCTTAACAGTCAAATCATTTCTCCTGAATCAATGTACCTCCTCAGTTTAGACACATGAACATATCCTGTAATTCCCACAAGCGACAGCGGTTCGACAGTCTAACAAAACACAGTGGGTGTTTCCCGAAACCTCAAGCTCGACCAACACCAGTTACTATCGTAACTCACAAAACACATCTTTCCTTGGATCCTCTTGACTTTTTCAGTCGTCTCATGCACAAATCCCAGGTCCAAGTACAACACTCTCGCCTGAATCATACCAATGCAAGGAGTCCTACACCCTCTGCCATACAAGGTTTCAGATTCACATCTGGCTCAATATTTCGACGATACAACATACAAGCTTTATCACCTCAGTGATACTCCTTACTACCAGTTCCAACCTAGAATGGCTAATCCTCATCAACAGGAAAAGGGTCAATCCATTTATTCAACCCTGAATCTTTCAACTGAAATCACATTCCTCATTGTATCCTTATCTTCCAGAACTGTGAGCAAAAGCTTGGACTTTGCTAAGACAGCATCATTTGTGGCAGCTTCACCCCTTAAAGCCATATGGTTTAACAAATCATTATGCGAAGGTTTAACTTCATAGTAACTAGAATCCTTATTCTTACTCAAGCTATCCCACACAGATTTTGCTGATGTTTCTGGATTCTTCTTCACAAAATGCATGAAGTAAACAGTGATCAAAATAGTCCTTATGGTATCCCCGTAGCTCTTCCTTGGCTCTTGAAGTTTGATCCCTTTACCATCCCTCGATAGCACTGATATCTCAGGCTTGACATTGGAAAGAAGATCAAACCTCCATGCTATAACTTGCATAAAAATTTTCTTCAGCCCATTATCGGCATTACCGTGCAAAACACCTTAAGTTTTCAAGGTCATCACTCGCCTCAAACCTTTACGGAACAATTGAAGCTCTTAACCTTCGGCACTAACACACAACAGCAACCAACTCTAAGTCAATCTTCAGATAACTTTTCTTGTACCTCTTATTCGCCTTAAAACACACTTAGAACTTTGTTGGTGTGCATTTACGCATCTCCCCAGCGTGTCACCAAGGCATTATGAAACGCAACATATGTTTTGGTCGGGTTCGACAAAACCAACACACAGATTGTTGACAGTCCTTCTCAAAACTCCTCGAACCTCTTCACAATGACGTAACACTGGCTTCCCTTCCAACACGGATAACATTAGCTCCCGATGTTCAACAATACACCGAGCTACTGTTCTACACTTGTAGCACCCTGGAGAACCACAATTTCTCCCCCACTTGGATCATTCTTACTTCTGTAGACAATGGTTAAACAACAAACACGTACCGACAGTGTCTTCACACACATGTCGCGTACAAGGGAACAACCAACATTAGACACTTGGCCGGATGGACCGACCTGCTCTGATACCACTTTGTAACGCCCCCATTCTATACCCCAAAATAATCACATATCAAATCATATAGTCACGAATATAAGTATTTTATTTTTCATCAGAGTATATTTACATTAAGGTATAAAAGAAGTGCGTCACAATACCCACGAAACGACCACATGAATATTAAGGTTTAAAAAGAATAAACTCAAAAGGGGTAAATCTCAACTAAAAATAAACGCATGATTCTTCGAAATTACATATTCATGTTTTCTCTTAAAGCGGAAGACTAAAACATATATATATTCACTTAAGACATGACAAAACGCAATTACATGTCATTTGGTTGTTCACAACTTCATTCACATACAAACAAAACATCAAAAGACATTCTACAAGCCTATCTACCCAAAGTTACATATCAGAGCGACCGACACGAGGGAAAAGAACTATACTCCAAAGGAAACCTCCAGCGGATCCTAATCTGCAATGCCTCGTAGGGCATTATAAAACAACAGAAGGGTGAGAAACATATCATAATAATCAAGGCATAAGAGATATATATATATATATATATATATATATATATATATATATATATATATATATATATATATATATATATATATATATATATATATATATATATAAATGTATAAGTACTAAATGCCTATACCTCATACTTATTCACTACAATGCATAACCATAGATTCTCACCGCATCAAATACACATAGACATAATCGCTCACACTCAACTGTCTATTCATCGGTTAATATCTTTCACATTTATTTATTTGTTAACGCATCTCATCAATTCCTGCACATAGGCATATTTACATATGACAATCGCGATCATACCATGCGATTCATATTAGACTCATCACTACCCTCAATCCTTTTTCCGGACTATGGGTACGTCGCTTATGCTCTACCGGGAACAACTTCTCGGCCATTCTACCCCAGTAACTACCTCACTAAGAACGACGCATCGCCGCTCTACCCTAGTGAGTAGAATCTCTCTACATATACATCGACCTCATTCTCATATTGACTAGACGCAATATATATATATATATATATATATATATATATATATATATATATATATATATATATATATATATATATATATATATATATATATATATATATATATATATATATATATATATATATATATATATATATATATATATATATATATATATATATATATATATATATATATATATATATATACCCTAATACCTTCTCAATGTAATATTTCCAATTTATCATATGGAGATGATAATGCACTCATAGAGACTGACACCTCGATCCTATGCAGCTACAACCACGGTACTGACTCATTCATCCGTCAGATTCTCTTAGAATTCACTCCTCTCGCACTTATGAGGTTACACTATAACTTATCAGATTTTCCTAGGAATCAAATATAACCATCGCATCAAGCGAGGTTCTGCAGATCCTACACGGGATCAAATATAACCATCGCATCAAGCGACATTCTGTAGATCCTACACGGGATCAAATATAACCATCGCATCAAGCGAGGTTCTGCAGATCCTACACGGGATCAAATATAACCATCGCATCAAGCGAGGTTCTGCAGATCCTACACGGGATCAAATATAACCATCGCATCAAGCGAGGTTCTGCAGATCCTACACGGGATCAAATATAACCATCGCATCAAGCGAGGTTCTGCAGATCCTACACGGGATCAAATATAACCATCGCATCAAGCGAGGTTCTGCAGATCCTACACGGGATCAAATATAACCATCGCATCAAGCGAGGTTCTGCAGATCCTACACGGGATCAAATATAACCATCGCATCAAGCGAGGTTCTGCAGATCCTACACGGGATCAAATATAACCATGCATCAAGCGAGGTTCTGCAGATCCTACACGGGATCAAATATAACCATCGCATCAAGCGAGGTTCTGCAGATCCTACACGGGATCAAATATAACCATCGCATCAAGCGAGGTTCTGTAGATCCTACACGGGATCAAATATAACCATCGCATCAAGCGAGGTTCTGCAGATCCTACACGGGATCAAATAACACAAATGCATACATATTCGCAAATATATTATCATGCAATTCACAATGTGTATTATATTCATCATTCATTACAGCTGCCATGCATTTTTATTCAATTCTAAACAATGCATAATTTTCCCAAAGGCCACGATTCAAAATCACATTCATACACTAGGATTCACGCCTTACGGCTACCCCCAGCACATCCCAAACCAACATATAAGCTATTAAGTTAAAGAAGGGTCGGTCGCAACCGAAACCCCAAGCCACGACGGCACCACGCGACAGGGAAAATTCATCCTGTTACGTTCGCTACACGCTCGCCTAGCGAGCTGCTAGCGAACGTTCGCCACCTTCTCGCCTAGCTAACTGCTAGCGAGCAAGAACAGAAGCTGCATACTTCGTTCGCTACCTCGTTCGCCACAGCGAACCCCTAGCGAGTCATTCGCTACTCCATTCGCTGCCAGCGAAAGAGACCAAAACACCATTGTCCCAAGTCTGGGACCATTCGCTACAAACTCGCCTAGCGAGCTGCTAGCGAACGTTCGCTGCGTGCTCGCCTAGCGAGCTGCTAGCGAGTCGCCTGCGAACAGCAACATTTAGTTCTGATCCAACTCTTCCAAACTCACCGAAATCACCTGATTAAATGCAATGTTATTCCAATAGCCTTAGCCTAACATATATCGACTAATATACGGTATCTAAACACGATTCTAACCGTTAAAAAAACAATTTCTATCGATTAATCCAACTTCGACCTAAAAATGGAAAGTATGGAAAACTACCAAACGTTTCTAATCTACCACATATATGACCTTATACATTATTAAGATGATAAGCATTCTCACCCTTACCTGATTAATTGCAAGCTTTGGTTGATCTTGATGATTTTCGAAGTTTCCTCTTCTTTCTCCTCTTTTTCTCTTCTCCTTCTTTCTTTCTCTTTTCTTTCCTCCCTTTCTTTTCTTATCTTTTCTTTCTATTTCTATTCTTTATATTTCTTTCCATTCTATTTCCTCCAATACACCTATTATTCCAATCAATTTCCATAACCCATCCACTTAACCATTAATTGAGACTGTCCGAAATATTTCCCACTAAACTTTCCAAAACTCTACAAATGATAAAATAGCATAATATGTAGACTTAACATATTATCACACTATCCCATAATTAAAATAATTCCAATAACTAAATTAATTAGTTAAACCGAAATTGGGCTGTTACATGAACCGATGTTCAAACTGCTAAATAAAGATCAGGCGATTATCTAGAACGAGGATTGCCAGAAGGCATTTGATAAGATAAAACAGTATCTACAGGAACCTCCGATCTTGATACCCCCAGTGGTCGGAAGACCCTTAATCATGTACTTGACAGTTCTTGAGAATAGTATGGGGTGTGTTCTCGGTCAGCACGACGAGACGGGCAGGAAGGAGCATGCCATCTATTATTTGAGTAAAAAGTTCACAGACTGTGAATCTCGTTACTCGATGCTGGAGAAGACGTGTTGTGCACTAGCCTGGGCTGCCAAACGTTTACGACAGTACATGCTCAATCACACAACCATGCTAATTTCGAAGATGGATTCGATCAAGTACGTCTTCGAGAAGCAAGCGCTTTCGGGCAGGATTGCCAGATGGCAAATGGTCTTGACAGAATATGACATTCAGTATGTTTCCCAGAAGGCCATCAAAGGAAGCGTATTGTCTGAATACCTTGCCGAACAGCCGATCGAGGATTATCAGCCGATGAAATTTGAATTCCCTGATGAGGATATCATGTTTCTCAAGGTGAAAGATTGTGATGAACCGTTGCCCGACGAGGGTCCGGACAAGAAATCCCAGTGGAAATTGATATTTGACGGGGCGGTTAATTCTTACGGAAGTGGCATTGGGACGATCATCACGACTCCCCATGGATCCCACATCCCGTTCACTGCGAGACTGACGTTTCCAGTCACCAATAACGAAGTGAAGTACGAAGCATGCATCATGGGTCTAGAAGAAGCAATTGATTTGAGAATCAAGAACCTAGACGTATATAGTGACTCGGCGCTTGTGATCAATCAGATTAAAGGGGAGTGGGAGACTCATCAATCGAATTTGGTGTCGTACATGAATTATGCCAGAAGGTTGCTTCCATTCTTTGATCGAGTGGAACTCCATCATGTGCCCAGAGCTGAAAACCAGATGGCTGATGCCTTAGCCATGTTGGCTTCGATGTATAAAGTCAATTTTTGGAATGAAGCTCCAAGGATTGTCCTTTCTCGTCTTGATAGACCTGCATTCGTCTTTGCGATCGAGGAAGCCTCCGATGGCAAGCCATGGTTCCATGATATCCAGACTTTCCTTATGACTAAGGAGTATCCTGCGGGAGCGTCAACCCAGGATAAGAAGACTCTGAGGAGGCTGTCTGGAAATTTTCATCTCAATCCTGATGGAGTTTTGTACAAGAGAAACCATGATCTCATGCTACTCAGATGTGTAGATGATAAAGAAGCGAGTATGCTCATGGAAGAAGTCCATTAAGGCACATTTGGTATGCACGCCGGCGGGCACGCTATGACAAGAAAGATCTTGAGAGCAGGATACTACTGGCTGACGATGGAGTCAGATTGCTTTAAATTCGCAAAGAGATGCCATAAATGCCAGATTTATGCTGATAAGATTCATGTGTCGCCGTGCCCTTCGAATGTCATGTCCTCCCCGTGGCCGTTCTCCATGTGGGGCATCGACATGATAGGCAAGATCGAGCCCACTGCATCTAACGGTCATCGCTTTATTCTAGTAGCCATCGACTACTTCACCAAGTGGGTGGAGGCAGCCTCGTATGCTAATGTGACCAAGCAGGTGGTGGCTAAATTCATAAAGAGGGACATCATCTGTCGATACGGAATTCCCGAGTGGATCATTACTGAGAATGGTTCGAATCTGAATAACAAGATGATGAAGGAGCTGTGCCAGAGTTTCAAGATCGAACACCATAACTCATCTCCTTACCGGCCGAAGATGAATGGCGCCATTGAAGCGGCTAATAAAAACATTAAGAAGATTGTGCAGAAGATGGTTGTGACCTACAAGGATTGGCACGAGATATTGCCATTTACACTGCACGGTTATCGTACAATGGTACGTACATCAACCGGGGCAACTCCTTTCTCACTGGTGTACGGTATGGAAGTTGTCCTACCGTTGGAAGTTGAGATTCCTTCTTTACAAGTTTTGGTTGATGTGAAACTCGATGAGGCAGAATGGATTAAGAACCGACTAAACCAACTCATCCTGATGGACGAGAAGAGGTTAACATCGATCGCATATGGTCGTCTGTACCAAAGCCGAATGAAGAAAGCTTATGATAAGAAGGTGCGTCCTAGAAGCTTTCAGACGAGTGATCTCGTCCTGAAGAAGATTCCTCCTCCACACTCCGATCATCGGGGCAAGTGGACTCCCAATTACGAAGGTTCGTACGTCGTCAGCAAGGTCTTCTTGGGAGGAGCCTTGTTGTTATCCACGATGGATGGCGAAGATTTTGCATCCCCGGTGAACGCGGACGCAGTTAAAAAATACTTTGCTTAAAAATGACCCGCTGGAAAGAAAAAGACTATCCAGGCAAAAATGGGGCATCCCGGCGAACCATAAAAAAGGGAAAAAAAGGTTTGGGCAAAAATTAGGGATATAAAAGAAAAGAATGTACACCCGCAAAGTCGAAAACCCGGAAGGGCGACTGTGGCAAAAACTGGTATCCCGGTGAATCGAAAACCCGCAAAGGGCGGTTCACGCAAAAGTTAGGGATTTGAAAAAGCAAATGACTGTGTTCCGCGTGTGGACTGTATTTGTTTAGTGGTTTGGAGGACCTGAGGGCCATTTATCTGAATCAATCTCTTCTGAAGCTGAAGCGTCGGAGAAGTATCGGAGTCGAGTAGGTCATAGAAGGATCAACTCATGGTGTTCGTCTACGCCACATTACCGACATTTGTGTATATACTGATGTATATTTATGTTTTCATATTTACGCAGCTTCCTCGTTCCAGGAGCTTGCATCGGTTGTAAAGCATTTTCACCCATTTAGGGGTTCGTCATCAATAAAATATATACTATTCAGCAATTCTGTTTGTTTGTTTTTATCTGTTTTGTTTGCGAAAAAGAACGCCAATGTTTTTGGTAAAATGCGCATACATAAACTTACTGGCCTAGGCCACTGATTGTTGAAACAATGAATTACTAACATTGTCACAAGATGATAACCTTGATAGGTCCCTTTGAGAAGGGTATCTTGTTTGTTTGTTTGTGTTGTTGTAGGTATAGCATATTCCAGGCAGTACGCCGTATGTTTCCCCAAGCAGGATGATTCTTTCTACGCCAGCAAATGTAGCAGCCTCTCCCCACGGAGTGGGAACAGGGGACTAAGAGCATTGATATGTATCCCTCAGGCAGAGAAGATTCTCTCCCCAAGCAGATGTATCCTGAAGGATCGTCGTCTCCCCAGCTGAGTCATATACTGAAGTGTGCAGCACTCGATAGTACAGACTGAAGTCTTCAGCGGAATCGAAATTCCCCACAGAGTTGTACTCTCCCCGCCAAGCAGGATGATTCCTACTTCCCCAGCCGAGTTTGCAGATCCCCAGGAGAGCCGAGTTCTTGGAAAGCCGTTGAGGCCATGAGTGGTTTTCCCCAGTAGAGTGTTGAATAGCTGATGTTGTTTTTCCCCATAGGAGTCATTATCTCCAGGAAAGTTTTATCTGCGAAGGTCGTGCAGTTTATTTCTGCGATTGATATCGTTCCCTCGATAGTTTGTGGTTTGAATACCCAGTTGAGCGAGCCCAAGTTCTCGTAGAACTTTGTTCCCCGGAAGCAGTCGACTAAAGTTCGTTTCCCCAGGTGTAGTCCAATTGAGATTGGTGTGACTTCTTCTCCTTGGCAGGATGAGTCCTTCTTCCACCAAAGTTGTTCTTTCTCCTTGACAGGAGGATCTTCCCTTCAGCATTTATTTTGCTGACGGGGTCGTAGCATTTTGCATGATTGCATAGCATTTACCCTAAATGCGTAGCATTTCCACCGTGTGGAGCATTGCGCCAGAGT
Source organism: Lathyrus sativus (assembly GCA_963859935.3). Classification (NCBI taxonomy): domain Eukaryota; kingdom Viridiplantae; phylum Streptophyta; class Magnoliopsida; order Fabales; family Fabaceae; genus Lathyrus; species Lathyrus sativus. The sequence continues at coordinate 352,329,835 of OZ012739.1, read as the reverse complement.
CAAACATATGCATATGAAACATGAGCTAGGTCGTTATCGTTCTTGTTTTACAGGTGTTCCTCCGCAGAATGGTTTGCTCAAGATGATTCTTGAATTCCCCAGCGAAGTTGATTGTTTAAGATGGTTCTTAAAATCCCCAGTGAAGTCGCCAGAGAGGGTTGCTCAAGTTGATGCTTAGAGTCTCCGGCAGAGTGTTTGCTCAGAATGAGTCCTAAAATCTCCACCAGAGTTATTGGTTCAGGATGATTCTTGAAGTCTCCGGCGGAATTATTTGTCCAAGATGATTCTTGAAGTCCTCAGCAGAGTTGATTCATTCGGAATGATTTCTGGATCCCCGAAGCAGAGTTACTTGATAGTTCTCCAGAATCCCCAATGGAGATGTGTCATCCCCAGCAGGTTTTAAAAAGAGAAGTTGAAATTTCCTTGAAGACTTGATGATTGAAGTCCGACAGCGGTGCCGAAACCCCAGACTTACTGATGAAGTCCAACTGTATTGACGAAGCAGTTCTCTCAGCTGATGCAGAGTGCCTGACGGTAAAAGATTGTATATCCTTATTTGGTTCATGATTGACCAAGAATTCTATTCCCGACTTACTGACGAAGTCCGGCTGACGCCCGAAAAAGTTCTTTGAATTCCCGACGGCATGATTAACTTGATTGTTAAAAGGATCCTGATGACCTGAGGAGTCTCGAGGAATCCTTCTGCCGCAGTGTCGCAGAATGGCTGACGGTAATATCAACTATGTATCACTGGTTACCGTGTGACCGATCCCCCAGCAGAGTTGCCGAGCAACTGTCATGCTCAATTTTTGAAGATGTTCCTAACAATCAAAGTATCGTTTACCTGTGCGTGGTTGGCAAATCACCCATTACCGTGTAACCAGTGATCCCTCGATGATTTGAGGATGCAATGATATCAGATAAATCAGAGAATCATCCTGACGGAGGTTCAGATCAGTATTCTCCAGCTAGTTGTCGTGCAGCTATTGTGCAGTTGGCAAATTTCCGGGTTTATTGGTATTCAACCGCCTTTTACCTTGATTGTTTGAGAGTCGTTCGCTTCTCACCCAGTCAGGTCCAAGCTGTTTGAATAGGGGCAGTTGTTGCACCCCAAAATTTGCCCAACTTTTCTTTACCTAGCTTATGTTTCATTTCATTCACATTAGCATTATCATTTGCATTTCATTGATATGTATGCAGGAGATCAAGAGGTATGATTACCAATCAAGATCTATACAAGACTATGAAGCTAGCTAAGAAGGTCATTCAGATGTTCAACGGTTGATATCCTTGTCAGAGAAGTTAAAAGATCCTCAGAGAGAGTGATTGAAGCCAAGAGGGTGTGTCTCCTAACTTGAGAGTGGTGGGAAGCCATCAGATGACTCTGAGGTCATGAAGAAGGACTTGAGGTCTTGAGAGAGCTCAGGAGAAGAGTTGAAGTTTACTTTGAGGCCTAGACAGGTCATTGTGCAAGATTAAGGAGCCCCAGCCATGAGTGGTGCAGCTAGGGTTTGACTGGGTCAACCCTAAGTCAACTGAGGGTTTGAAGGAAGTTGAGACTTAATTCAATAGCCATGTGATCATGGATTGATACATTGAGATGTTATAAGGATGATTCCAAGGTTAACTCATCATGATTGAAGAAGAGCTTGAGAAGTTTCAAGCTAGGGTTTCTAAGGCTTGATAGTGTAAAATCCCCTAGCTTGACCCCTGACTTCAAGGACATTTAACTCAAGATATGATTGTCATATCATCTTGACCCCAACATGATTGTTGTAGAGCATGATCTTAGATTTAGTTTGAGTGCTAGAAGTCCTTGATAGGATTTGTAGAACTCAAGTTATGGCTTTGACAAGTTACAAGTCATCTGAGGCATGTGAATTTGGAGCTTGAAAGTTACCCAACTTGCATGACACTTTTGCCCTAGAAGGATGATTCCTATGAACTTTTGGTCAACATGAATGTTGTTCCTTATCCTCTTAGCTTTATAGAGAGTAATAGAAGTCCTTGATAGGATTTGTAGAACTCAACTTATGGCTTGGACAAGTCAAGGGTATTTTGGACATTTGGTGACTATAGGTCATTTGTGATCGTAGGCTGTTTTCACCAATTTAGAGGCCTCAAATGAAATTTTGTTCAACTAGAAAGTTTCTCAAAATGGGGTTTTAACCTTGACCATTCATCAAGGAGGAATTGAAATGGCTCAAGGAGAGACTTGGTTCAAGAAATTTTGAAAAAAGGAAGAATTAAAAGGATTTAATGGCCAAATATTCAAATAATTCATTTGGTGACCAAATGAAACAAAATTATAGGTCAAATTGATTGGAAAAATGATTTTGGGAACAATGGCAATGTTGAATTTTGATTTGAGATCAAATTCATGCACTTCCATTTCATTCCTTCATGATGAAGCAACATGATCAAACTCACACCATTGGATTACAAACAAGGAAACAACCACCACCATCCAATTCCTTAACTCATGAGGAGTGCAAAGCAAGCTTGCTGAGGCCCAAACAGAGGAGATATCGCATATGCCATGAATGATATTTAGAAGAGAAATTGAAAATCCAAAATCTCATTTGGATGGCTCTAGAAGTTTCTAGATGAGTCTAAACACTTCTATATAAGTCATTGAGTGAGTTCAGTGCATTTTTTGAAAGTGATTGGTGCTGGAAGCAGAGAGTGAAGTTGAAGTTTCATGAATGCAAGTTGAAATCGTATTCTGAGATTGAAGAAGAATCAAGCCAATTTGAGGTGTGCATTAGCTTCAGAGGAAGATTTGGAGTGAATCTGGATCATTGTGGAGGCTGAATCGTGCAAGAACCACTTTTGTTACAAGCTTGAACACAGGTTGGTGAATTTCTTGATTATGTATGATTTAGGCAGTGATAGATAGAAATTCATATGCGGTTAGGATCCTGATGATGAGTAGTTGGATTTAGGATGATTAATTGCATGATTAAAGACGATTTAGGTCAGATACCATTTTCGGTTGAAGTTGATATTTCACGATTCATGCGTTTTGAGGATGAATAATTGGTATGGTTGAATTGCTGGGAAAATTTTGAGCAAGACCCATTCAGGAATCGTGGCGAATGGTTGGCTGTAGACGAAGTTAGGGTTGGGGCAGGGTGACCGGAAATGTCACCGGAGGTGGCCATGGTTGCGCGCGAATGTGCAGAGGTTCAAATGAAGAAGATGAAATCTTCACCTTTCATCTGTGTGGAAATTTTGACTTGGTCTGGTGATCCAAGCGCGTGTGTGGCGCCACGTACCCCCTCCCCCCTCAACGCAGCGTTTCACTTATGGGAATTCAGACCTTGTGATGAGATATGTACACCCAAGGGAGCGTGGGTTCGAAACTTGGTGTGCATTCTTTTCTTTTGTTTCAGTTTGATAATTGGAGATGAATCTAAGCGCCTGGGCTTTGGACTGATTGATATCAACACCCCCCCCCCTTTGGCCGAATCCAGAAATAAACGTGAAATATTTGCTATTTACCACGCATGTTTACCAATTTCCCTTTAATTTCTTTTAATTTCTTCATTTCATATGGCTTAGAAAATAATTCATAAAAAATAGGAAATTAACTCAATTAATTCCAAACTTTTTTCCCCTGATTCATTATTGAATCTAAAATCTTATAGATTAAAAATATTAGGAATTCATGCATTTGTGATTTTATTTGCATTTTTTGAATATTAATTGATATTAAAATGGCCATGGTTAATACCTTGTTTTGTTGAATTTTGTTTGATCATTTGGTGATGATTCTTGACTTGATTTTTTGGGTGTAGCTAGCATAGACATTCATGTTCCTCTAGTAATTTTCTCACATTTTTGTGAAGAAGTTTAGGGCTAGTTTTAAGTTGAAACTTTAAGTGCTCTAGTTTTAGGGTTTAAGCTTAGTACCTTGTGATTTAGGATTTATTTCTAGGCCTTTGTGGATGATTCAACCCCTGGAATTAATATGGTAGATTCATGATTGAATTAGGCTCCCATAGTTATTTTTGTAGGATTTTACAATTGGTTGTAGTTAGGATTAACTTTAGTACTAAGTTTTAGGTGATCCTAACTTGCTAACTCAATTAGAATGACTTCTTTGGTTCCCTTAGATTAGGGTTTTGCCTCTCTTGCTCTTGGCTAGTGTTGAAGACAAGCTTGGGCTACTATGGAGTGCTTGAAGAAGCTTGGATGTGAATATTTACCTTCTTTTGGGTTTGAGTGTTGTTTAGGTGTTAAGATTAGGGTTTGTAAGTAGAGCTTCTAGATAGATTCTCTTCTTTCATAAACATGGAAGGTGTTGATCACTTCCATTCTTCCCTATGATATAAGGTTCCCTTGTAGAGGCCTCCTCCCTCATTTGGTAGGATGTGTGGCTATTCACAAGTTGGTAGAGCCTTTGAGGGTTCCTTTCTTTGATGATGGAATGCTTAGTGGTGACCTTTGGTCTTCACTCTACTGTCTATTATCCAAACCTTGCTCTTGTTAGATGAATCTTTCTCCCTTGCTAGAGGATGGAGTCCCTTGCTAGAAGATTGAAGTTGCTAGAGGTTGCACTTCCATGTGTTTGAAGACTGCCATTGGAGCTGAAGCTTGAAGACCAAGAGGAACAAGTTGACACTTGTGAGAAAAATCCAGTTGAGATCAAATGAAGAGCTGAAGCTTGAAGAAGTTGGAAAACAAGTTGATACTTGTGTTTGATGTGTTAAAATCTTGAAGAAGCAAGTTGATATTTGCTATTGAAGATGGTAGCCTTGAAGAACAGTTACAGACTGAGGACTGAACTGCTGTCAGAGGAGAGCTTTGCTGTGAAGCTGGGGAAGCTGTTGATTTGCTCTCTTGTCTGTCTGTTTGCTTTCTGTGCAACTGTATTGATGTGACTTGTTTGATTTTCTTGATGAATTAGAATAAGTTCATGTTTAGATTGTGTTAAGCTAGGAGCATGATTGCACTAGAGGTTGAGTTGCTCCCTCTGCTTGTATTTGTACTGTATGGCTTTGCTTGCGGGTATTCGGTAGAGCCCAGCTCCCTTGCCTATGTGGTTTGTGATTTGCTTGATGGCATTTTATTTTCCTGTATGATTACGGTTATTCATATCTAGCTTGAGGTTGAGATGAGCTTGTGGAGGCTGATACCCCACACACATTTCCTCCCTCACTTGCATTGCATGCATTTTACAGTTGTTTCCTGTACTGTTTACTGTTTAAGCTGATGCTTTATCTGTTTCTGTTTATCATTGACATGATCCCCTAGGAATCTCATTTCCTTTGATAAGGAAGTGGTGATTAGAACTTTAGGTTGAAACTTATCCATGATAACTTCTAGGAGTTCCCTGTTTCAAACCTCAACCATAGGATGAATCCTTGGCATGACAACAGTAGGACTTGATAGTCTCCCCGTAGTTGAGCCTGTTCTCTCTTCTCATTTTAAAGCAACTTAAAATACAGTAATAAAGGTTAACTGATGTTGTACGTTACGAGCCTTAAGCTATCTGAGAAAGGATTGTTGGAGAGTTTCTTTTCAACAGTCTGGATGTTTAGTATGGCACCCTTTGGGTGACATGCGACGCATTCACTCTCGGGTCATAGTCTCCAGTGCGATATTGGTTGCAAACATCCATAAAAACAGTTCTTCCGTAAAAGACAGAAAACAAACTTCAAACCTTTTTGCCTCGTGGGCCCGTAATTCAAAGGAAGCTTTTTTGAAGAAAAGAGTGTCGTTAACTCCCCGTTTTACCGCAAACGGTAACGCCTAAGTCTCTAAGGGTCGAGTTGCGTACATCCAACTGCTGGAACTGTTTGTTAACCCTACTCGATAAAACAGATGAATCTGAACTCCCGTAACCCGTATTATTCCGAACTACGTAAGCTCTGATCTCTCATACCTGTTGAGAGTACGTAGGCACAATACTGATGTATTGGCGAGCCACCTTCCCCGTAACCCGTAGTTAGCCGAACTACGTTGACTCTGATTTCTCATTCTCTGATGAGAATACGTAGGCATAAAGTGCGACGCTTTGCTGAGTCATTTTTTTAAGCCAACCTTGATAGGTAGATAGATAAAACCAACCCGTCAGATAAACACAACAAGCGTGGATCCCATCGAGTACGATGGACGTGAGGGGTGCTAATACCTTCCCCTTGCGTAACCGACTCCCGAACCCAGGCGATGGTTGCGATGACCTTGTCTTATACCTTTTCGTCAGGTTTTTCCGATCGTTTCCTTTCCCGTTCTGAGGGATGAATAATGAAAGGTCGCGACTCTTCTGTTTTGCCGGCACCTTATTTTCGCGGTAGCGACAATCTCAATGCTTGATTAAGTTTAATTGGTGTTTGATCACTGATTTTTTGGTGTTAAATTCGTGCATAATTGATTACATGATCATTTGGATGATTACACATTGAATTAATTGCTAAAAGTTCTTTTGAATTGCTGTTTTTCTGCTTCTGGTGCAGTGTTAATCGGTTAACCAGTTGCAGTACAAAACTGGTTAATCGATTAACTAGTGCAATTTCTAAAATTTTCAAGTGGTTAATCGGTTAACCAGTTTGCACTGGCAAAAGGTTAACCGGTTAACACTTGACCAGTATGTAATTTTTGGTTGTTTTCAAGCATGTTTTGATTTCTTCCCACCTTTAACCTCCATGTATTCATATGATATTTTGGACATGTTTCACTGTTCTTGAATGTCTAATGTCGATTCTTCGACACGTAATGCTTGGTTTTCACTTGAGTTCATATCATGTTGTTGTTGATGTATGATCATTTGCATTTCTTTGCTTGATCTTAAAGAATTGTATGGTTGAGATGTGCATGTGGTGGTGGCTGCCCCACACTTTTTTCTCCCTCTTTTCTTTGTGTGTGCATCTTAGGATGGCACCATTCTTCTTTGGTGATTGATGGTAATGGTTGTAGGAGCTTGCTTCTCCCATTTCATCTCATCTCTTATTGACTTGTTTAAGTCACTTGCTTGTGTTTGAGTCTCATTTTGTTGTTGAGTCTTTGTTGCATATTTTCATACTTGCATTCCATGTTTGCATCCCTAATTGCATTGGCTTGTTTAAGTCACTTTCATCTCTCATTTTCTTTTCATATGTGATTGAATTACTAAGTATTTACTTGGTTTTTTGCCATGATCCCTTAGGATTCCTAGTTCCTCTGTTTAAGATAGGAGTAGGAGAGACATTAGGTGTTCAATCCTTTGCATGATAACATCAGGATAGATTTCCCCTCTCAATCCCAACTTTAGGATCATTTTGCATGATAACATTAGGGTTGATCTAGTTTCCCCCTAGAGTTTGTGTCTTCTCTTCTCATCTCCTAACTTTCATAAGACACTTAATAAAGGATAACAAATGTTGTACGCTACAAGCCTTAAGTACTTGAGGAATGATAGTTGGGGGGCCTCCTCTCATACTGTCTAGAGTGTTTAGCATATGCCCTTTGGGCGATATGCAACGCATTCGCTCTCAAGTCATAGTCTTTAGTGCAACATGAGTTACAAACTTAACTCAATTCACTTCTTGTTTAAAAAACACAAAACAAAATCAAACATTTTTATCCTTCGGGATTGTTCAAAAATCATTTTTAGAAAGAGTGTGTTAAGTCTTGGTTCTACCGCAAATAGGCATCGTCCCTAACTGCTAGAATGAAGGTTTAACCCTACTAGGTTAAAACACTTAACCAACCAGTGGTCGTGTTAGCCCGAACTACGTTTGCTCTGATTTCTCATACCAGATGAGGATACGTAGGCACAAGATGACGATGTCTTGGCAAGCAACCTTCCCCACCTTCACCCGTAGTTTTCCGAACTATGTTGACTCTGACTTTCCCATTGCACGAAGGAATATGTAGGCATAGGGCGGCGATGCTCTATCGAGTCTCTTTTCTTTTCTTTTGTCCTTATGAGCCAGCCTTTTGATAGATTAACACCCTTTTAGATAGACAACAAGCGTGGATCCCATTGAGTACAACGGGCGTGAGGGGTGCTCATACCTTCCCCTTGCGTAACCGACTCCCAAACCCAAGATTTGGTTGCGATGACCTATCTTTTCCCTTTTCCGTAGGTTTTCTTTTATCGTTTAATTTCCCTCTCTTTGGGAGAAATAACGAATGGTGGCGACTTTTCTGTCTTTGTCGGCCCCTTTTCACAGCAATGTGACACTAGTGGAAGAAGATAATATACTTTGGATAAGAAGTAATGATGCATTGCCAAAACCATTGAACATTGAGCTCATCCTTCAACCATCATTATACCTCCCAAAAAAAACTTGCTCCCCTATAAATAGAGACCACATTTGATCATTCAAAGTACACAAAAACAATCACAACACTTGTTTTCTCATTTTTCCTCTTTCACATCAAAATTTCAAAATTCCAAAGAGTGAGAATCCAGTTTTCAAAGCCAGGGCTTTTCCACTCAAACTTTCGATTCAAACACTTCACATACATCATGTAGAAGTGATCCAAACACTTTAACACTTTCTGTAACATGAAATTCATCAAGATCACATCTCACCTTGATCAAGCTACAGTTAGATTTGAGCCAAGCAATCCAGGAGGTTTCAACTTGTTCTAAGCATCTCAACACAATCCTTGAGGTCCAAGGAAGTTGTCCAGATCATCAAATCACCTCTGTAACACCTATAAATGAGGATTCGATATTCTCTTGCAAGGTAAGCCTGAAATTTACCAATTCAATCGTTCATGCATCATAAATGTTATTTCAAGTTACCATTGTGTTTCTGGAAGTTCATAGATCATTTACCCTAAATCAATTGTCATTTATATTACGTGTATAGGATTTCATTATAGTTTTTGTAAACCTAGGGTTCATTTGGTTTGTGCTTGATAATTCACTCCACACTAAAAGTAAATAAAATCAAAAAGAGACATTCAATTCCTTGTTAAAAAACACACAACTTTGATATTTACATCGTGCCAAATGGTTGCGTATTGAGAGAGATAACATAGGTTTTGCAAATACAGAAGCTGATGCGAAATTTTGAATTTTCCATGAATTTTAATATATTATGTGATGGTTGTGTTTAGTTGACACCAACGCGTGCTGGCTCAGTTGGCAAGGGCTTGCTTTGTTGTTGTGATGCGTGAGGGCGTGGATTCAAACCCCACCCATGCCTTTTTTTTTACCATTTTTTCATTTTTTCACATTTTTTTTCCAAAGTTCAAACATTTGTTTCTCCTATAAAATTAGTTTTTTTGACCCTTTTTTTTCACACATATCACTCATACACTCTATTATTTTAATCCATCAAAAAATTCTTTAAAAAAGAATTTATTTAATCACTTTTTATTAAGTTGAAAATGAGTGTTTTTAGGTTTAAAACCTTGAAAATTTGATTTTCTTTCTAATGTTTTCAAACCTAATTCATTTTTTATTCTCATATGAATGAATACACTTTGTTTAAAACATTTATACAAGACCACAACATACTTCTCTTAATTTACACACTTTTTATACCATGATTAAATCCATTTTCTTTTGAAAAGTATCTTTGATTAAAAGATAATTAAGGTTTCACCTTGAATAAATATTTTCAAAACTTTTTGTATAAAATCATGGGCCTCCACTTGGTATAAGTCCCTTCCCTTTTTAACTCACGCCATGATTAGATATTTGTTCATGTGAGTACTTTGTAAAAATCATACATGTTTAAAACATTTCTTTCAATGATTATCCATGTTCACATGGGTCTCTATTAGAGTGTAAGACCCATCATCTGTTTACATTTGGGCCTATATTAGAGTGTAAGTCCTTTCCCTCTCCTCAAATCTTTCTTCAATTTCTCAAAACATTCAATCTTTCAAACCTTAACCTTCAACTTTCATCAAACACATCCCTAGTGGCATTCAAATTTCAAACTCTTTGGGCCTCTATAAAATTGTAAGAACCATCACATATTTTAAGTCAACCATGCTTAGACATGGGCCTCTATAAGAGTGTAAGATCCATCATATTTTTTTGTCCACCATGCTTAGATACGGGCCTCTATAAGAGTGTAAGACTCTCGACTTTCAAATCATGTATATACTTGTTATATACTTGTTCATATTAAGTTTCTCTTGACATTTATAACACCTCATCCTTAGTTTAGATTTGGTGCAACATTAGGGTCCCCTCAGGTACAACTTAGTTCAAACCCTAGTTTCCCTTTGGATGAAGTCAGCTTCATCTCAGCCTCCATCCTAGGCTTACAAGATACCATGAATTCAAAACTTCACTCAGTTAAGTCAGCCTCCTCTCAGGCAATAAAACTTTTTAGCTTCACATCTTGAGTTTTGAACAAGATACAAATAAACCTCTTTAGCTTCACATCTTAGGCTTTGAACAAGATACAAACAAACTTTTTAGCTTCACATTTTGGGCTTTGAACAAGATATAAATATTTTAGCTTCATCATCTTGGATTTTGAACAAGATACTAAAATAAATCAACTTCTCCCCAGAGATGAGACATTGAGTCATCTCATTAGGAATATATCTCTTCTATACACATACAGGAGTTGCTCATACATTACACCATATGTACCCCATACACCTTGCTACTTGTCATCACATGGAACCTTTCATTTTTGTATTATGTATATTAGCCATGTGACAATGGCTAGACCCTACATGGAAAACAATGATTCAGCGTCAAGCTTGCCTATAAAAGGAGTTGCGCGTGGAATCATGATGAATCTACGATAAATTTTTCAATGTTAAAGCTGAAGATAAAAGGATGAAAAATTGAATAGCGTTGACGATTATAACTCACATAATGTAATATAAGAGAGTGCTCAAGGTTGATGTCGAAGATAGAAGGATGAAGAAGAGTGTATTCACAATAATGATGGTCAATGAAAAAAAATAGCTACAATAAAAAGGAAAAAAAGTAAGCAATTGAAAGCTAATTAATATTAAATTAATTATAATTAAATTGTAACAAACTCTCCAAAAGAGTATCTGATAGCATATTACGAAGAAGAATGTAGAATAAAATAGAATATTCTGTTAATCATGAAAGAGTAGAAAAATACAATATATAGTAACAACATTACTTTAAATAATCCGAAGATTTGTTTGTTTAGTCCTCACAATTAACCTTTGAGAAAGACTAATATACATTCATTTTATAACACATGTAATTTTTATGAAAAATGTAGATGAAGAATAAACTATTACTTTACATAATACTTTTAATTTTAGTTGTAAAAGTTTGAAGTTCTCAAGTTCTCCTCAAAATCAAAATTTTTGCTTGGAGGATGTTAATTAATAGATTGCCATCAAAAGATCAGTTAAGTAAAAGAGGTATTATAGAATCAATCCATGATAAACTAAGTTTAGTTCACAAAGCCATAGACAAATATGCTAAATTAAAAAAATATACTATAAATAATCAGTTATTATTTTTTGTTATATTTGAATTTATTACCATCAACTTACAATACAATTTCATAGCTATAAAATTTATTAGGGGCCAACATACAAACTAAATGATAGCTCATAAAATACTTTAGCTAAAAGTCTGTACTCCCAAACAAAAAACACTTACACTCCTTCTCAAAACAATATGGTTTAAAAGGAGGCTTACACAGCTCAGGTGAACAATCAAAGTGTGTCTCACAATATCTAAGCCAATTATATGGTCGTGGCCCCTCAATACTTATTACAAAAAGAAATAGAAAAAGAAAGATAATTCTAACATAAATAAACTTAACAATTTCAACCATATTTTCCTCTCCAACTGCAGAAATAAAATCAAACTCTCCAACTGCGAAAACAAAATCAAATGTGCTTTTATCACTTTATAATAGTTTGAGTATTTATGGTGTTGTGAAAAGTTTTCCTGAATTTATTATTATTATTATAATAAGTTTTCCTGAATTTATTATTATTATTATTATTATGAAAAATAAAATATGCATTGATAATATAAAATATTTTTACACGGTCAATCAATCACGAAAATATATTTCTTCAAGTCACATATTTAATTTTAAAATATTAATACGATGTAATAAAATTTTATTATTTTATTAGATGATAGTATAAAATTAATTTATACCGAAAGTGCAATATCTTTAACCTTTATTATTATTATTATTATTATTATTATTATTATTATTATTATTATTATTATTATTATTATTATTATTATTATTATTATTATTATTATTATTATTATTATTATTATTAATAATAAGTTTCTTTTTAAAATGTCATTATATTGTGTTTGGTCCTTCAAAAAGGCGATCAAATTAAAAAACTTATCCATCATAAAAATTCAACTTTTTATTATCATTGTATAACCTTTCATGATAGTAGATATATTATAGCTAATGTATATGTTGGATTTTAATTCATCAATAATTTTTTAAGAGAGTGTGAAAAAATAAATTTTTAATAAAGGTATAGTTTAGGGTTGACGGAAAGTCATATTATTATAAATCATATTTTAAACACATATTTAGAGAAGTTATCTTGTCGCTACTACGAAAAAGGGTCGGCAAAGACAGAAGAGTCGTCACCGTTTGTTATTTATCCCAAAGGAAGGGAAAGGAAACGATCAGAGAAAACCTGCGAAAAAGGGAAAAGACAGGTCATCACAACCAAATCTTGGGTTCGGGAGTCGGTTACGCAAGGGGAAGGTATGAGCACCCCTCACGTTCGTTGTACTCAACGGGATCCACTCTTGTTGTCTATGTAAAAGGGTGTTAATCTATCAAAAGGCTGGCTCACAAGGACAAAAGAAAAGAAAAGAGACTCGATAGAGCATCGCTGCTCTATGCCTACGTATTCCCTTATGCAATGGGAAAGTCAGAGTCAACGTAGTTCGGGAAACTACGGGTGAAGGTAGGGAAAGGTTGCTCGCCAAGACATCGTCGTCTTGTGCCTACGTATCCTCATCTGGTATGAGAAATCAGAGCAAACGTAGTTCGGGCTAACACGACCACAGATTGGTTCAAGTGTTTTAACTGAGTAGGGTTAAATGGTGATTCCAGTAGTGAGGGACGATGTCTGTTTGCGGTAGAACCAAGACTTAACACACTCTTTTTGAAAATGATTTTTAAACAATCCCGAAGGATAAAAAGGTTTGATGTTTTGTTTTGTATTTTTTATGAAGAAGTGAATTGAGTTAAGTTTGTAACTCACGTTGCACTAAAGACTATGACTTGAGAGCGAATGCGTCGCATATCGCCCAAAGGGCATACGCTAAACACTCTAGACAGATTGAGAGGAGGCCCCTCAACTATCATTCCTTAAGTACTTAAGGCTCGTAGCGTACAACATTTATTATCCTTTATTAAGTGTCTTAAGATATTATGAGATGAGAAGAGAAGACACAAACTCTAAGGAGAAACTAGACAACCCTAATATTATCGTGCAAAGTGCTCCTAAAGTTGTGATTGAAAGGGGAAAATTTATCCTAGTGTTATCATGCAAAGGATTGAACACCTAATGTCCCTCATACTCCCATCCTAAACGGAGGGACTAGGAATCCTAAGGGATCATGGGAAAAAAACCTAGTAAACACATAGCAATTCAATCACATATGAAAAGAAAATGAGATGAAAGTGACTTAAACAAGTCAATGCAATATGAAATGCAAACATGAAATGCAAACACAAATGCAAGAAGACTCAATCAACACAAGAGAGATGAGATGAAATGGGAGAAGCAAGCTCCTACAACCATCAACCATCGATCATCAAAGCAAAAAAAAGGTGATATCCTAAGATGCACACACAAAGAAAAGAGGGAGGAAAAAAGTGTGGGGCATCAACCACCACAAGCACATCTCAACCATACAATTCCTTGAGATCAAGCAAAGCAATGCAAATGATCAATGCAAAACAATCACCAATGTTCATGACAAACTCAAAGTGCAAACATAAGCACCAAGTCATCATGAACAAGCGTCAAATCACATGGGGCAGAAGTGAATCACAAATGGAATGATCTAAATTCAGAGCCAAAACAACAAGCAAGCACAAGAATGATCATGTCACATTGAAGAACCAAAGTTCAAACAATTATCTCACACTTTGAACAAGTGGAAAGACATGATTCAAAGAATACTTGTGGCACAAAGATATACATCCACGAATGAGGAAACATGTCAAAACAACCCACATAAATGCATCACATCAAACCATGAAGGTTACATGTGGAAAGAAATCCAGACATGCTTGAAAACAAACAAAAGTTGCATTCTGGTTCAGTGTTAATTAGTTAACACTATCGGTTAACCAGCTAACCACTTAAAAATGTTTGGAAATTGCACTGGTTAACCGATTAACCAGTTTATACTGCAACTGGTTAACTGATTAACACTGCACCAGAAGCAGAAAAATAGCAATTCAAAAGCACTTTCAGCAATGAATCAATTATGCAATAATCCAAATGATCATGTAATCAAATATGCACGAATTTAACACCAAAAATCAGTGATCCAACATCAATCAAACTCAAACAAGCATTGAGCTCACAAATCACCAAGATCGAAATCAACAATATCAAATAAAACTTGAAGATCTACAATGTGATTATGCAAATAAGCTCAAAACAAAATTGGATCTAGAATTACCAACCTACAAAGCGGAGATTTTCTTTGGTGAGTGTTGATTCACTTGAAATGAGCATATCCAAGCATGAAACCCAGAGATTCTTCAAGATCCAAGAGCTTTCTTGTTGTAGAAATGAAAATCAAGCAAGATCAAGCTAAAACAATCCAAATAAACACTTCCAAATTAGCTTCCCAAATTCAAATCCAAATCCAAACGAAAACCGAATGGTGAAATAAAGATAATGGAGATAAATGATGGAGGTTTAGCTCTAGAATTCTATGATTCCAATGAAGAATCAAAGAACTAAAGTGAGAGCTCTAATGGAGGATTTGGAGAGAAAAAGTGGAGAGCAAATTGAGAGTAAATTCTCAAGAGTGAGAGTGAATTTTGAAAATGAATTGTAATTGTGAGGATTATTGTGTGAGGTTTAGAGCAAATTCACTTAAATATGCTCTAGGTTTGGAGTAGAATGTGGTTTGGAATAAGGTTATGAAAATTGGAATGGGATTAGGAATGGAAAGTGGGAGGGAAATTGAATTAATTTTGAAAATTAATCTAAATTAGAGTGATTCTAGATCCTTCTTTTGGTGTAAAATCAAATTCACAAGTGATCAAAATGGACCCCAAAAGTGACAGCCTTGAAAATTCACGTACAGGGAAAATTTTGCTATGGTTAACCGGTTAACCATTTTGGTTAATCGGTTAACGCCTTGAAATTTTGAATTTTGACGCCTTTTGGAGGGAACTTGCACATTTGCCCGCTTTTACCCGTTAAGCCTCTGAAACTTGCCTTTGCATATTATAACTATAAGGACGCCTGAGATAGCATGTGACCTGTCTCCTAGGCTGAAAATTATCCTGTTGAATAAAATAAAATCGACCGCTCGATCGCTGGGCAAAATAAATGTCGGAGCCCCTGATGCTCGCTGTTTAGACTCTTGCACTAAAAAAACCCTGAGCCACAGAAATACCTTGATCCCCTGCCTCAAGAACAAATGATATGATATGCAGAAATGCAAAAATGAAATGAAACAAAAGTCAAATACAAAAAATGATTGGTAAAATTTTGGGGAACAACATACTTGAAATAGTGTTTCAGTATTATAAAACGTGCATTATTATTATCAAGTTAGATAATTCATAATATTTGAAGGATATAAAAATATTATCATAAAATAATGAGTTAATAAAAAATAAATGAAATTAACACAAGAAATGGTTATGTTTTAGTTAAAAAATTATCTTAATTTTTTCCATTAAAAATATATTTTGAATGGTTAAGTCTAAATAATTAGAGTATATAAAATAAAATTTTAAACTATTTTAATAAAATTTATTCACTTAAAACAAAATTTCAGACAAAAATAACTTCTTCAAAATAAACATTAATACTAAAAAAAACATATTTATTAACGTCTATCTCTTATTCCTTAGTACTTTTAAATTGTAAAATTCTTAAATAATATCATCATTATATATTTAAAATTAAAATTAGTGTTCCGTTTTAAAATCAGAAATGAAGTGACAAGTGGTGCTAATTGTGAATCAAAGCTTCAGATACAATGAAGAAGGGTTGACCTGCAAAGTTAGCACTCCAAACACTCAAATCAGTATATGAAGGAGAAGAGTGGATTAAATTTGAAATTGAGTATCTAAATTTGACTTTATATATATATATATAACCAATTAAAGAATTGTTATGAGATCTTCATGTGATGCAGTAGTAGTTGAGATCCTTAGGGATCATTAGGAGGAGAGTCCTCGTGTGCGAAGAAGATTCTGAAAGGATTAAAATTTCTTCAGTGTGATCAATCGAGATTGATATGGTCGGTTCATAATAGTTGCCATCAAGCCCTTGTTTATGTGCAACGAAGCAAGGATTTATTACTTCAGCCTCGGATACCGACCATTCTCTTATTTGCCTCTGGAAAGATGAAAGAGAAATGTTTTAGTTTCTTGGGGATTCACAAATTTAATGTTCCATACGTTAAATTTCTTTTCGGATGTGTCATCATTACTACTTTTAGGAACCAAAATACTTGAGTGTTACGTGTGAGTGATTTGACACATTTTATAGACTGTACTTCCTTATGAATACTATAGTAGAGTTCTTGAAGAGCCACTGTTGTTTTTATTTAGTTTAGCAGTTATCTTCTCCTTTTTCCATTTCGTCTTCCTTTATTTGTGAAGTAAGAAATCATAGAAGAGTAGTCATAAGCCCCAGAAGGATTCTCCATCTTCTTGGATAGATTGTGTCTATTCTTTCATTCTTTCTGAATTTACTAGAAATGACAGTCTTGGTGGAGCCTTTCTTGAAGTATTATCTTATTGGGATTCCCTAACTCCCACTGAAGATAAAAGGATATGTTATAAGTATGGCGATTGCGTCATTCCCTTTTATGAGTGTACTTTCTCAATTTTGGGTCTTCGTATACCCTTCACTTCCTTTAAGATAGAAGTTTTAAGACATTTGGAAATGACCCCTTCACAACTTCATCCTGCTAGCTCGATGTATGTGAATGTCTATTAGTATTGGTGCAAATACTTGAAAGTAAAGCATTTTGTGACCCTTTTCTTTTATCCTTTTCAATGTCGTTAGGTGTAACACCCTAGACCCCCAAAATTTAATTTATAAAGCATACGGAATAAAAGAATACTAAAAGTGTCATATTTCTCAACATAACATTTCAAATTGTCTCATAACTAGAAATTGTTATGAATCAGGTGTCTTGAAAAAAATATAAACGGTTTCTTTATGATCAAGAAACACCCAAGGGTTAGGGTTAACAAAGAAAACAAGGTAAAACAACAAGGAACAACAAGGATTGGTTATAAACTGCTAGTCTTTCCTTTCTCTTAGAAACAAGATTACAAGTATACAAGAATAACAAAATAACCTCTCTCTCTTGAAATTACGATTTTATCTTCCTATTTTTCCTTATACCAAGATGAGAAACTAGTTGTTATTTATAAGAGAAATATCACACTAACCTAGTGAGCTTTTTAACGATTACTCATTACAAGCTAACTTAGGGTACAAGCTAACATAAACAATTGACTACAACACGCATTACTCCGACAACAACATTCAAACATACTTCGACCTCATGCTTAATTCCTGACGAATTAGAAGCTACCCTTCGGCCATACTAGAGTTCGATCCAATATCTCAAAAATATCCACCTTGGATCTAACTTTATAACATCAAGAAAGTAGCTTTCTTCATGCAGCTTTATCAACTGCATACAGTGGAAAAACTTCCAACTCGGCAACGTCTTGGTGATCATATCAACAACATTATAATCTGTCGAAACCTTCAGCACTTGGACTTCTCCATGCTCGATTGCTGCTTTACTATCTTCACCCAAGTCTCCACCATAAATTAGGACTCTATTCATAAACCTATTTATGTACCTTAGACTCCACTTCAATGCTTTCTAGTGAGCCTTTATAGGATTCGCCATGTACCTGCTTATAAAAGTTAATGCATATGCTATATCGGGTCTAGTACAGACCATATCATACATCAAACAACCCACTATATTAGCATATGGAATTCTATTCATATAAGTTCTTTCGACATTATTACTGGGACACTGATCTATACTCAGCTTGAATTGAGGGTTTGTCGGAGTCACAACAGGCTTTGAATTCGACATACCAAAAAATCTCGAGAATCTTCTGTAGGTATGCCTTTTGAGATAAGGATAACTTCGAATTCTTTCTATCTCTTCGGATGTCAATCCCAAGAATCCTGGACGCAACTCCCAGACCCTTCATGTCGAACTCTTTATTGAGTTCAGCCTTCACCCTTATTACATCTTCGACATTGTTGCTTGCTATTACAATATCATCCACATAAAGCAATAGAATAACAAATGAAGGATCTATTCAGCTTGCACACATAATCTTCCTTCCCTTTTTTGACATATCCTTCAAGTTTCCACATAAGGATTGTTTCATCTATATTACCATACAAGAACACAGTTTTTACATCCATCTGTTCCAGTTCAAGGTTGAACTGGGTCGCCGTGGCAAGCAAAATTCGAATGGATTTATGCTTCACAACAGGAGAGAACACATCATTGAAGTCGACACCTTCTTTCTGAGTGAATCCCCTAGCAACCAATATTGCCTTGTATGTCTTCGACGCCACTCCTTCGATCCCTTCCTTAACTTTGAAAATTCATTTACAGCTGACTAACCTGACTCCAGCAGGTTTCTTGATCAGTTCCCAGGTATTGTTATTATGATGAGATTTCATCTCATCATTTATGGCCTTCAGCCATTCAGTCTTCTTTCGACTCCTTATAACTTCCTTATAATCTCTAGGTTCTTCGTCTAGAACCTCACTTGTAGAGATTAAGGCATAAGCTATAAGATCTACATGCCCAAGTCTGTAAGGTGGTTTGATGACTCTCCTCGACCTATCTCTTTCTAGCAAGTAGTCGTTATTAGTCTCCTCATCTTCGACAACATCTTCTGCGTCTTCTTCGACTTCATCTGGGATACACAATTCAGCATCAACATGCTCCACCTCAACAGGAATCTCTCCCTGTTCCAGCTCTTCGTCAGCATCATCAATTTTCTTGAAAGCCTATCTAATTCATTAAAAACTACATCTCGACTGGTGATACACCTCCTGTGACCTGGCTCTAAGAACCATAGCCTATAAGCTTTGACTCCTTCAAGGTATCCTATGAACATGCATTTCAGAGCTCTAGGTTTGACCTTGTCTTGCCTAATATGAGCATAGGCCATGCAACCAAATACTCTCAGTCTGTCGAGACTAGGTGGATATCCTGACCAAAATTCTTTAGGTGCCTTCATTCCCAAGGCAGTCGATGTGAGGGCAATCCTCATAGTTAGCTACACTTGTTTTAATGATGTCAAAACTTAGATAGGTAGAAAAATGTACTTTGGACGATATCATTGTGTCACATATGCATACCTTATCCTTCTTGAGTCAAACATCGGTCGAAAACATTATTTGATACATATAGAAAGTGTTCAATATATGCTTCATATAGGTTTGGTCAAGTATGTTTAGCTTACTATATGATAGAGTACCTTAAAAGTAGCATGATACATGAAAATATGCATTTTTGCATATTTTGGATCTTTGAGTCGACTCAAACTTGTTCTGTTGACTCATACATAAAGTATTTTGTATGGTCTACTCTCAGGAGTGCTCACGTCAACCCTCCTGTCGACTCATACTGTGTCCATTTCTGTTTGTCTAATTCTGCATGCTTTGTGTCAATGCATGACCTGTTCTAGTCGACGCAAAGTTTTGTTTTTTGCACAATCTAATATTCGGGTGAGCTCAGGTCGACCCTCCTTTCTGTGTAGGTCGACCGCTCACGCGTTTTCAGTTAAATTTTGGTTATGTGAAACTGTCTTTGTGGTTGTTATGTTTGTTAATTGTTTTTGACTTGTATATATAGTGAGTTAGCTCATTCTTCAAAACACAACAAGAATAATGAAAATAGATACTGATTTGTTCTCATCATAGTCATCCACTCTCTTGCATTTTCTCAACAACTACACATAATCATTTTTGTTGTGCATTCTACTTTTTAGAGGTGATAACGTCCAAACATAGTGTTGCGGTGGGAATAGAATATCAAACTATTAATTAGTTTGAATCACAATTCTTAATTCACAACCGCTCTTTGATTTATCCGAAGGAAAAGGTCAAAAGAGGGAAAACCTTTTTTTTTGCATCGTAAACACAATGCGGGGAGAGACCTAGGTAAGGGGTTGGTTAAGCTCAGGGAAGGTACTAGCACCCTAAACTTCTGTAGTACTCTACAAGAACCTTTTGTTTATTGTATGCTTTTTTATTTTTCTTATTTGTTTGATGTATATATTGAGCTAAGGGATAGAGTGACCTAAAAGACCTAATGGTTAGTCCTAAGTTTACTCGGCAAGACATCGCATCTTGTGCCTACGTATCCTGGATAGGGAATGGAATCAGAGTAATCGTAGTTCCCCTCGAAAGGGAGGTTAGAAATGTCTTGACTGTGGTCAACGTTTCACGGGGAATAAACGTATCTTAAGGACACGCTTACGTGGAGTCTTGAAACTCCTATGTCTACGTTGAGTTTGTTAATTGAAATTATGGTTAAATTAGGGATTTCACGGCGGGAAACCTTAAACGGAGCACGACGGCTCTTTGACCTAAAAGCTAGGGTGAAAGGCGTTTTTGTCCACGGCGGGACACCTAGGCTAATTAGGGTTTGAAATGGTCCAAAGGGTTAAGACTATTGACTCGGCGGTCAAACGGCTAGACCTAATTCCTTCGGAAGGTGACTAACGGTAAATCATGCAAGCAACATAATTATTACATGGCAGGCATAAAAAATATGAAAATAAAGCAAGCAGTAAATGAAAAATAAAATAAACCGCGACCATGGCCTCGCGTAAATTACATCCATGAAAACTGGAGAGAAAGCTAAAGTATAAGCCGGAATGAAAAGCAACATGCTATCAATTGTATAACTACCCAACAACCAATGGCTCGACATACACAGGACACCTCTTAACCGGAGAAAGGGTCAATTTCCAACTTCCACAGGTTGAATAACAATTGTTTAGTAAAGAAATAAATTAATACAAGGTTCATTACTTTAAAAGATTAATGCCTAAGAAATTAATTTTATGTCTAACTAGAAAAAGTTTTAATTTAATTTTAATGAAAAAAAAAATTTTAAGTTTAAAGTTAAATTTAATGAAAAAAGTTTAATTTAATTTAATAATAAAAAAAAAGTTCAATTTAAATTAATGAAAAAAAGTTTAATTTGATTTTAACAAAAAAGAGTTTAATTTAAATTAATAAAAAAGAGTTTAATTTGACTTTAACAAAAAAGATTTTGATTTAAATTAATAAAAAGAGTTTAGTTTGACTTTAACAAAAAAGATTTTGATTTAAATTAATAAAAAAATGTTTAGTTTGGCTTTTAAAAAACGTTTGATTTTGGTATTGATTAAGAAGAAAATATTTCACTTTAATGCTCCTTTTTTTATTGAAAAACGTTTCATTAAACTTAAACATGCACCCTGAATTTAATGTTTTATATTAACCGAAACGTTTCATCTTCTTTTCACGGCAATCATTAACGGTTAGTAATTATCTTAAACTTGCACCTAAAATCCTTAAGAATAAAACAAATACGGCTAACAGAAATAAAACGGAAAGCAAAAGAACAAAAATACGGAAACCAAATAAATGGGTTGATAGTGATCATTAGGGTTTATCAACCCATATCCCTTTCTTCTCCAAACGAAACGGCGGTTTAGCCTCCATGGAAGAACCTTCGAAGCTTTGTCTGTTGGGCCTGCATGTCGTCTTGAAATGGTAGTTCGTTTTCTTCTATCCGATTCACAACGACTTTCCTCCGTCTTTCATTTGCGGTGGATCTCCATGCTTTACGACCCTGAAATATTAAAATCAAGTATACCAGAGTTAGGACAGCTTACCCTTTCCTGAGACAGATTCCGACGGTGACATTGCTTAGGTTGCATGCGACAATGATGATGAGGAAATTTCTACGGCGAACTCTGAGGATCCAATGATGAACGAGGAGACTCCGCTGACGAACTCTGCGGATCCAATGACGAACGAGGAGGCTCCAATGACGAACTCCTTCAAAATCTTCTGAGTTTTCTGGAACTTTACGGGTAATGGCTCTTGGGTCTCCGAACCGATTTGCGCCGTTTATGTTCGTTCTTTGTTGCAAAGTCTTCGAACCTCCTCTTCTTCTTAAAAGGGATGATGATGAAGGACTTAAAGGTCTTCTGAATCCGCCGCCGCCGTTTTTCGTGTCAGCTTTTTAGGGTTCATTTTTTTTTCTGAATCCTTATGACCCTCTTATATGTGGTTTTCTCTTGTGGGCTTTTGTGATTGCGAAGATGACGGCGAGATGAATACGAACTCGTTATGTTGTTTGTTGTTATTCGGGGAGAAATTGTCGCTGCCGTTTTGACTGGACTTGGCTTGAATTTGTTTTAGATTTGATTGCTGAAACATTTGTGGTCTTGGCTTGCAGCTTTTGACTTATTTGGCCCGTTGGATGAATTTGTTGGAGTTTTCTTCGGAAAAATTGTTGCTACAGATTTATTGGTTTGACTGATGTGTTACGCTGACGGTTCGCTCCATTTGATTGGACTTTCTAAACCGGTTCAATCCAGTTTACTGATTTGAAGAACTAGTTTGAAGAACTGGTGTTCTGAACCATTTTCTGAACTGGTTTTTCTCTGTTGGATTCTGAACCAGTTTTTGGATTGAATTGAGTTTATTTGCTTGAACTATTTTGATGTTGAATTTGATTTTTCTCGGAGAATTGGAGTTACGGTTCAATCTTTTGAGCAAACCATCTCCGGCAAAAATCACTTTCTTCCAAAAATGACTTTCGAATAATCTCTTCTGCTCACAGCTTATCTCGAAACAAAACTTTTCCTCTTCATCTTTCCGGTAGCTTTCGATAAGAACAGACTGTTGCCGGATAGGCCATTGGCCGAGAACGGACACCCGGTGATGACACCGTTCTGAGGGTGTCGAACTAACCGACTAACCTTGCTACTTGTTTCGACTTGTTTTGCAGGTTCGGAAAGAAATGGAAGAACAGTCGGAGACAAGTCGGATACTCGGAAGAAAATTAGGAACTATTTTTATTATTTTCTTTGTGTAAAATGTAAAATGATATGCTATATTATTTTTTTGTAATTTTATGCATATTTTTATTATTCTTTGTTGTAAAGAAAACAAATCTAATAAAAACTCTTTATTATTTTTCTTATATTTTTATGGTATAAAAATTGAAAAATGGACTTAATGAAAAAATTGAACATAAAATGAAATGCACTTACTTAAAATGTAATGTAATTAATTTAAAGATAAAAATGAATTGAAAAATGGGCAATGGGATGGAAAAGAAGATGCAATGCAAATAATTGAAACATATGAAATATGATTAATAAAAAAATGACATTAATTGAAAATATGCAATACGCATCGAAACGAAAACTCTTTTCCCAATGATTCCTAACTCTTCCAATTTGTCCGACTAATCTGGTCCTGGACTAAACTGACCGAACAAGACCTTTAATCAACCTCCTCGATTCTCCAAATTAAGTCGTCATTTTGATGATAGAATTGGAAATGGCCTTTAAATGAATTAAGATAGAAAGAACAGAGAAAACCGATCAAAAGCAAACAGAACTATTCCGCGCCAAAAATTTCATTTATGTTTCTGGCGAATAAATCCCCTGTCGTGAACCAACTCAGCCAAAAATTTCAATTAAATAAATATGAAAAATCCCGACTTGAGCCAACCATGTACCGCTTTCCTTTTGAGAAATTTAAGTGGCAGGTAGCAGAAGAAACAGAGCAATAAATGCATGTTGAAACCAAATTCCGCAGAGCGGATCCTTGCACTGACTTGAACCAAACCAAATTAATATCTCAACATAATCAAACCCACATGACAAATCAACTGTCTCAGAAATCCACTGACGACAGAGTCTCAGCCCGTTGAATTGATTACCGTATCTCAAAGATCCTGATGCCAAGATTACCGTGAATTTCTGTTCACCTTCAAAGAAAATAAGGAGCTCGGAGCCGGAGGCTCTATTCATTTAATAAATCTCTAATGATGACTCAGCTTCAAGGACTGTCAATAAACAACGTGAAAACGACCATTTCGCCCTTTAACAGCTAAAGTGTACCAGCCGTGGTTCCTGCAAAACGAGACAAACTACGTAACCCGTTAGTAATTAGCTGATGCACAAATGAAATGTCATGCAACCTGAATTGACTAATCTGAGGGTAAAACTTGGGGTATTACAGTTGCCTCTATTTAAATATCTACACCAGATGATTTGAATGGCGGAGACTCGAGAAATCATGGTGGAGGGATTTAAATATAGATAACCGAAAATTTTACCCTTAGATGCAGTGATATGCAATGCTATGGACAAAACGAGATAGACTAATGCTGATAATGCCACGAATCTAACAGGATACGTATGCTGGAATGATAAATGGAATGATGTCGACGACACGACTATACAGGGGACAGACGCTACGAACCAAACACACTGGGGACTATGACGCACTGGGACGACAACACGACACTGGGGAATACTAGAGTGATGGTCAACTGGTGCGAGCGCGAACGATTGTCACTTTCAGAAAGGTAACAGTATGAAGGGATCTTTAATGGAGATGGCACCGATGAGACAGCCTCCATTGAGGAATATCTGAGAATAATTATTCAACAGGTTCAGGCGTGACTGGCTGATACTCTATGGTAAAAAGTAAAACTGGATCTACATGACTGTAGGATCGATCAATAGAATGTTGGAGCATTAAGCAAAGAATAACATCCGAGCTTCTGTAAACTTTCCCTTGTGACAGGATCAAACGGAATTTTCAGGAATCCGTAGAAAAATATACAGGGTAAAACCGGCTGTATGCCAAAATAAATGGACTTCAATGGGGAATGCCCTGATAAGCTTTCTCGAGAGAGAACTGCCACTTATCGTTGGGAGGGACTTACATGCCAAACTGGATAAGCTCTCTAATAAAGAGGTTTGTTACTTATCTAATAAATAAACCTATTCATATCTAAGGTCGACGACTTGGACATATGATTCAGATTCTTCTTTTGCTAAAAGGGTAAACTGAACTTCCTCATACTTCAAGATTCACACTCTCCTGATTATGATTCTGCTCCTTCTTTTACTAAAGGGTAAACTGAACTTCCTCATACTTCAAAATTCACACTCTCCTGAATATGATTCTGCTCCTTCTTTTACTAAAGGGTAAACTGAACTTCCTCATACTTCAAGATTCACACTCTCCTGAATATGATTCTGCTCAAACCTCCCCTTTCTTCAAAATGATACGAGAAATGGAAACCAAACTGCTCGCGGGAGATGGCCATTTGCTGCAAGTCACAACGAAGATAGGATAAGCCTCTCGGGCGAGAAATGCCGCTTATTTGCAAGAGTGGCAGTAATAAGCTTCTCAGGTGAGAACTGCTTGTAGAGGTGGTAATAGGTAATGTAAATTGTAAAGAAAGTCGTAATGATGGCAAACATCTAGATCACTAAGTGACAACAGGTAATGTAAATTGTGAAGAAGGTTGTGATGATGGCAAACATCGAGATCACTGCGAGGTAATGTAAATTGTAAAGAAGGTCGTGATGATGACAAACATCTAGATCACTGTAATGTAAATGAGCTCCTTGTATGAGAAGATCAAAAGTAGAGTGTATTGTAAAGTGTAAGGTAGGTGATAAGCTCCTCGACTGGGAACTGTTGCTTGTCTATTGTACAATGTAGTGATAAGCTTCTCAGGCGAGAACTGTCGCATATCTGCAAAGGATTGTATATGCTTTTCTTGAGAGATAGTGCAAAATAAATGCACATCCAGGTATGTTCGGTGACCGACGGGACCGAAGTTCGATCTAGAATTGGGATAGAAAGAACTGTCAAACAAGACTCCATTGAGGAAACAAACTCGAATGGGGACTACCTTATCTTAACACGGAAAGGTAACGGAAATAACCATCGTCCACGAGGGTTGAACTCTATGGGGAAACTGGAAACAAGTAGGTATTTTATGCTTAGGGCTGACGATCTACTTGGAGAGAGCGGACAAACCCCAGTTACTCGGCGATAATGACAAGGATGACGATAAATAGCAAGCATGCAAATGCTAATGCGTATGCCAAAGTGTATACGAATGTGTATGTTCATGTGTATGACAATGAAATGAAAATGAGTATGTAATGTTCATGCTTATGCTTATGCTGACAAAACAGATGAGAGAGGTGACATGAGATGAAATAAACATCTCGACAGGAATACCCAGTGACCTCTGCAACAGTACATCTATTAGAGGATAGGAATAGTTGATGGTAAGATCGAATCTGGCTTCAAAGTTAAAATTTCCCTGGAGAGAAAATCTCATGACTTCCACATGGGGATGCGATACGACTTCACCGAAGAGTATGATGCCCTGACTTCAACTGGGGATTCATGACTTCCGCATGGGGATAAGATGTCATGACTTCACGTGAGGGATTGCTATCATGAACCATAATCAGCTCAAGAACTCTGAGGATCAGAGACTTCTGGGGATAAAATAAATATCTGCGGTATGGGGAATGTGTGGAGCTAGGCAGCCTCATGGAGCTAGTGTAGCAATCTTCCGGGAATAATACCTCGGCTTCCTGAGGAACAGGTACGTCCGACTGGGGATAAATCATATCTTGAGAGTCACTGGGGATTTATCGGATGGCTCCCCAAAATGTTGTCAGCTTAAAGTCTCGCTGGGGACTGACACTGGGAAAATGTTGGTAACGAACAAATGTTTATGCAACAATGAGATTTACTGGGGACGAATAGATCCTTCACAAATTTCCATAAGTCAAAGTAACTTTCATTTCCAACTGTATTTTCAAGAAAATATATTTTAGTTTTGAAAAACACTTTTCATGTCCACAAATTATTAACAACAGCAAATTGCATAACAAAAATAAAAATAGAGATAATGTGCACAAAGGTGTTGAAAAGCAAAAGGTAAATTTTATTGAAGAATGGTAGCTTGCTAAAGGCATAGCTCCATGGGAAATTAAAAATTTGAAATTGGCTATATGGGAAAGGTTACATTGAATCCAACGACCTATTGACCCAGAAGACTAAGACTACCCACAACCTTGCTTCTGAAGAGAGTGATTGGATTTGAAATGGATTTATGTAAAAGCGTCTGCAATGCCCGGTGTCGTCCAATGCAGTGAAATGCCTTTGTCCCTAACTTTTTCCTGGACCGCCCTTTCGGGTTTTCAATCCACCGGGACGCTCATTTTTGCCTAAGCCGCCCTTTCGGGTTTTCAACTTAGCGAGCTGCATTGTTTTTTTTTATCTTTTTGTTTCTTTTAGGCATAATATTTTCGGACTGCATCGGAGTTCACAGGATGGGCGAGCTCTTCACCGTCCATTGTAGTAAGAACTAGCGATCCTCCGGAGAAGACTGTCTTAATAATAAATGGATCGTCGTAATTGGGCATCCATTTCCCACGCATGTCTTTGTGAACTGGAAAGATCTTCTTGAGTACAAGTTCTCCTTGTTGAAACTCACGAGTTCGGACTTTCTTGTCGAAGGCTCTCTTCATCCGTTTCTGGTATAGCTGACCATGACACATAGCTGTCAAACGCTTCTCATCGATGAGATTCAGCTGGTCCAACCTATCTTGAACCCACTCGGCTTCATCTAGATTCGCTTCCCTCAACACCCTTAAGGAAGGTAGCTCAACTTCAATAGGGAGGACAGCGTCCATTCCATATACTAATGAGAAAGGGGTTGCCCCTGTTGAAGTTCGAACTGTAGTTCTATATCCATGCAAGGCGTACGGTAACATCTCATGCCAATCCTTGTAGGTCTTGACCATCTTTTGTAGGATCTTTTTGATATTTTTGTTCGCAGCTTCGACAGCTCCATTCATCTTAGGACGGTATGGAGAAGAATTGTGATGCGCAATCTTGAAAGTATCACACAACTCCTTCATAGTCTTGTTATTCAGATTGGTACCATTGTCAGTGATGATCCGACTCGGAACCCTATAACGGCAGATAATCTCTTTCCTGATGAATCGAGCAACTACTTGTTTGGTCACATTGGCATAGGAAGCAGCTTCCACCCACTTGGTGAAGTAGTCAATAGCGACGCGAACGAAACGATGACCATTGGAAGCTTTCGGTTCAATTGCCCCAATCATGTCAATGCACCACATAGAGAAAGGCCACGGCAAAGTCAGAACATTCAATGGTGAAGGAGGAACATGCATTTTGTCAGCATAGATTTGGCACTTGTGACACTTCCTAGCGTATCGGATGTAGTCGGATTCCATAGCTAACCAGTAATATCCAGCCCTCAAGAGTTTCTTGGACATGGCATAATTGTTGGCATGAGTTCCGAACGTCCCTTGATGAATCTCCTGGAGTAACATGTCTGCTTCACGTCTATCCACACACCTAAGCAGAACCATGTTGTGGTTTCGTTTGTATAGTACGTCGTTGCTGATGAAGAACTTAGATGCCAGTCTTCTCAATGTCCTTTTGTCAAGATAAGAAGCATCTGCTGGATACTCTTGTGTGAGCAAATAATTCTTGATATCATGAAACCAAGGAATTTCATTAATTTCATCTTCTTCAATCAACAAACAATGGGCGGGTTCCCTTCTACGTTCGATTCGAATGAGTGGCGCTTCATTGACAAACTTGACCTTCCACCTAGATGCTAGCATGGCTAAGGTGTCAGCAATATGATTTTCAGTCCTCGGAATATGTTCGAACTTGATCTCATTGAAGTACTTAATTAACTCCACAATGTAGGCTTTGTAAAGGACCAACTTCTCATTCTTGGTTTCCCATTCACCTTTCACTTGATAGATAACCAATGCTGAATCTCCGCTTACTTCAAGAAGTTTGATCCGGAGATCAATAGCTGCTTCAAGGCCAAGGATGCATGCTTCATATTCGGCGACATTGTTTGTGCACTCAAACTCTAACCTTGCTGTAAATGGGGTATAGCCACCTTTTGGATTCATCAAAACGGCGCCTATGCCATGCCCACTGTAATTGGAGGAACCATCAAACATCATCTTCCACCAGAGACCCGGTTCGGGACCATCCTCAGGCTCTGGCTCCGGCTCGTCGAAATCATTTACCCACATAATGTCTTCGTCTGGAAATTCAAACTTAAGAGGCTCATAATCTCCGACTGGTTGGTCTGCAAGATAATCTGACAATATACTTCCTTTGATAGCTTTCTGAGGTATGTATTGGATGTCATATTCCGATAACAACATATGCCAACGAGCAAGCCTCCCTGTCTGAGCAGGCTTTTCGAAAATGTACTTTATTGGGTCCATCTTCGAAATCAACAAGGTAGTGTGACCCATCATATATTGCCTAAGACGCCTAGCAGCCCATGCTAGCGCACAACAAGCCTTCTCCAACAGTGAATATCGGTTCTCACAATCAGTAAACTTCTTGCTCAGATAGTATATAGCGTGTTCCTTTCGTCCGGTCTCATCGTGTTGCCCAAGTACACAACCCATAGACTTCTCAAGAACAGTGAGGTCAATAAATAACGGCCTTCCATGAACAGGAGGCATCAGGATATGAGGCTTTTGTAAGTAGTCCTTGATCTTTTCAAACGCACGCTGACAATCTGGATTCCAATCAACAGTCTGACCTTTGCAAAGCAACTTGAATACCGGCTCACAAGTAGCAGTCAGGTTAGATATAAACCTGGAGATGTAGTTCAAACGTCCCAGAAAGCCTCTGACTTGGGTTTCGGTCTGCGGAGCCGGCATGTCTTGAATGGCTCGGACTTTATCAGGGTCTACCTCGATTCCTCGTCGGCTGACGATGAAACCAAGTAGCTTTCCCGATCTGACACCAAAAGTACACTTAGCAGGATTTAGTTTCAACTAATATTTACGGAGTCGTTCGAACAGTTTCAACAGATGAATCAAATGCTCCTCCTCGTTATGAGATTTGGCAATCATATCATCCACGTACACTTCAATTTCTTTGTGCATCATGTCATGAAAGAGAGCTGTCATAGCACGTTGATAGGTTGCCCTGCGTTCTTCAGACCGAAGGGCATAACTTTGTAACAGAAGGTCCGCCAAGGAGTGATGAATGTAGTCTTTTCTCTGTCAGCGGGATCCATCTTGATCTGATTATAACCGGAGAAACCATCCATGAATGAGAAAACTGCAAAACTAGATGTATTGTCGACAAGTGTGTCGATATGTGGCAAAGGGAAATCGTCTTTTGGACTAGCCTTGTTCAGATCTCTGTAATCCACACACATTCTGACCTTACCATCCTTTTTGGGCACGGGAACAATGTCGGCAACCCAATCAGGATACTTCGCAACCGCAAGAAAACCCGCATCCAACTGTTTCTTAACCTCATCTCAAATCTTCAAAGCCATGTCAGGTCTCGTTCTTCAAAGTTTCTGCTTGACAGGCGGACATTCTGGCTTAAGCGGTAGCTTGTGAACTACAATATATGTGTCTAAACCGGGCATATCTTGATACGACCATGCAAACACATCAACATAATCCTTCAACAGCTCGACCAATCTCTGCTTGACCTCTGCCCCAAGTACTGCACCAATCTTGACCTCTTTCTTGTCTTCATCTGTGCCAAGATTAATCAAATCTACCTGCTCCTTTTGTGGTTGAAGCTCTGTGTACTCATACTCAACCAATCTAGTCATTTCTGCGGGTACTTTAAAATCTTCTTCACCCTCATCTTCAGCTTGATAAATGGGTGAATCCCAATCAGGGGAGACAATAGAGTCATCGGATTCAACAATGGTTGTAACATCACTGCATGTTTGAAAGGCTTATTTTATTAAATGTTTGATGAAAATGCAAAAGAAAATGAAAATGTTTTTAGTTTGTTTTTGAAAAGATTGCCAATTTCATTTTAAAAGGTGAAAACGAAAAGACGCTTAGTGAAACAAAATGGAACGGAAACAAAATGCATTTATTAATAATTGTTTGAAATGAAAAGGTGGCCCTACAAAGTGATCCAATAGCCTTGGGCAGAGCTATGGATTTGAAAACACAAAATGAAAAATGAAAAATTACTTTGACAATGGAAAAATAACTGGAATCTCTATGGCCTCCCAGTTGCTCAATGCTACATTACTCTGAAACAACAAGTTGTTCAAATCTTCATCTTCGTCATAGTCACCGATGGCATTGACCTGATAACCTCCACTGACGAACACCTCTTGGAAAACCTTCAGACGTCCTTC
This sequence comes from Lathyrus sativus, assembly GCA_963859935.3. Classification (NCBI taxonomy): domain Eukaryota; kingdom Viridiplantae; phylum Streptophyta; class Magnoliopsida; order Fabales; family Fabaceae; genus Lathyrus; species Lathyrus sativus. The sequence goes on along the minus strand of OZ012739.1, from coordinate 352,298,406 downwards.
AACATGAGTTGGCTTGTAACCTAACCCGTAGCGATTAGTCTTCGTTTTAACGTTGATTACTTCTCCCCAACCTTCAGGAATGCCCATGTCGATTGTTGATCTGGTACTCTTCAACGATGCAAAAGATGGACTACTCTGGACTCCCGCAGTTTCTTCGACTTCCACTAGCATAACATTGGCGATTTCAAGTGCTTGGAAAGAAGTCTCCAAAGCGTCTTCATCAGCCTCAATATACCGGAACGATGATAAATTACTAACCATTAAATCCTCTTCACCATGTATGATCACCAGCTTGTCATCAACCACAAACTTCATCTTTTGGTGCAAGGTAGAAGTTACTGCCCCAGCGGCATGGATCCAAGGTCTTCCTAGTAGACAGCTGTAATTAGGATTAATGTCCATAACTTGGAAAGTGATCTGGAACATGTGTGGACCGATCAGAATTGGAAGGTCAACTTCTCCAACCACCGATCTACGTGAACCATCAAAAGCCTTGACGATTAAAGAAGTAGGCTTCACCATAGCATCCTTGTAAGACATCTTGCTGAGAACCCTCATAGGTAGAATGTTCAACGAAGAACCAGTATCCACAAGAACTCTTGCTAAATTATCTTCCTGACACTTTACTGATATATGCAAAGCACGATTATGATTCAGACCCTCTTTCGGCAGCTCTTCATTACTGAAGCTGAGAGTATTACAGGCGGTAATATTAGCAATCACACTATTAAACTGGCCGGTAGTGATGTCTTGAGCCACATGAGCTTGAGTTAAGACCTTCTGCAAAGCGGCTCTATGCGCGAGTGAATTCAATAACAGGGATAGGACGGAAATCTTCGAAGGAGTCTGGTGAAGCTGATCGATAACTTTATAATCACTCTTCTTGATTATCCTCAAGAATTCAGCGTCTTCCTCATTAGTAACAGCCCCTTTACCTTTATCTCCAGCCGACACAGCAGTATTGGTAGTTGTTTCCTTGGACGGAGCCTCATCAAAACAGGGTGTGTAGACACGACCACTGCGAGTCATCCTGCTTGCCCCAGCTATGTTGGTCACATTTTCACTATCAACTTTCACTTCTTCTCTTGGAATGACCTTCCCAATTTCCTTATCAATCGCGGTTATATCATACTTCCAAGGTACAACTTTGGGATCACTGAACGGAAACGGACTCGGCTTTTGGATAATCAAGGGTTTAGGTTGGTCCACTGCTGGAGTAACAGGAGTCGGTATGCTGAACATCGGCATGACAGACTTTGGCTTTGGCAGATTAAACACTGGCATCCTGCCCCTTGGTTCGGGCAAGTTAAAAGTAGGCTCAATTGCAGCAACTTCCTTCTCCTTGTTAACTACTTGTAGGAAACCATCATCCATCAATCTCTGAACATCTTTCTGAACCATAGCGCACCCTTTATCACTTCCTTCACAACTTATACAGTCAATATGGGAAATAGACACCATACCTACTTCAAACAGCTTTGCATGGAACGCCTTGAGAGGGGTCTTAATCTGGGATACATCACGAATAAAACTCTCGTAAGACGAATCATCAACAGCATTAACATTTGCATGTGTAGGCAGCGGATTGGTTTTAACATTGGGAGATGGATTATCGAACGACAGGATCTTCTTTTCCATCAGATCCCTCACAATATTCTTCAAAGCATAACAATTTTCCAAATCATGGCCTGGCGCACCCTCATGAAATAAACAATGAGCTGCAGCATTGTAGTTGGCTGGCAAAGGATTCGGAGGCGGTCCCAAAGCTCGGGTGGTGATCAAACCTCATTGTATTAGGTAAGGGTACAACTCGGTGAACGTCATTGGAATCGGAGGACACGGCTTGTATTGTCTCCTCGGAGCATTTGGGCGAGGTGTCGGATTCCTCTGTTGTTGATTAGCGGGAGCGTTGGGAGCTTGCTAGTAGCTAGGTGGAGGCTGATGATAAGCGGGAGGCGGGTAAATATGAGCCTGCTGCATAGGCTGATAAGCAGGAGCTTGTGGGGCTTGCTGATTAAAAGATGGTGCAACAGCAGCCACATAGGAAGGCGGAGCATACTGAACCGGGTAGCCATGAGGTTGAGCGTATGGTGGCGGATATGGATATTGGTGTTTTCCCCTTCTACCGGAGGATACAGCGTGAGTCTCTCCTTCCTTCTTTTTCTGAGAATTGAAAGAGGGCTTCTTAGTTTGGTCCTTTGAACTCGTACTGCCAGAACCACCAGACATCTTTCCATTTTTCATAGCTAGTTCAACTTTTACTCCAACAGCAACAATATCAGCAAAATTCGTGGTTACACCACCCACCATCCTCTCGTAAAATTCAGGGCGGACGGTGTCCACAAACCAATCAGCTAGTTCCTTGTCAGTCAACGGAGGCTCAACTTGAGAAGCAATCTCTCTCCATCGTTGGGCATATTCCTTAAAGGTCTCAGAACTTTTCTGCGTCATACTCAACAGTTGTATCCTATTGGGAGCTAGATCCATATTGTACTTATAATGCTTAATAAAAGCATCAGACAAATCCTGAAAAGACTTGATGCGAGACTGGTCTAATGTTAAATACCACTTCGACGAAGCACCTTTCAGACAGTCTTGAAAACAGTGAATCATCAACTTGTCATTTTCCACATGAGCAGCCATCCTGCGGTAGTACATTATCAAATAGCTTTTCGGGCAAGTAGTCCCTTCATAACAATCAAAGTTCGGAGTCTTGAACTTTAGCGGAATAACCAGACCGGAAACCAAACAGATATCTCTAGCAGCAGCACCAAAGATTTGGTCTCCTTCCATCTTTCTCAATCTTTTATCAATAGTAACCACCTCTTCGTGAAGCTTATCACGTGGTTGGTATCCTCCATCATCATCATCCAGAATTTCATAAACAGGCTCATTAAGATAAGGCTGCACATGAGTGTGGACATTAGCTTGTGTGAAAGTAGGGACCACCTTGTGAGGCTCAGAAACCAAAGGCACAGTTTGTTGTACGTTCTGTATAACAGGAACAACTTGTTGAACTGATGTAGTAATAGGAACAGCTTGGTGAGCTGATGTAACAACAAGAGGATGCAAAAAATCTTGTGAGAGGCCATAAGGAAACGGGTTTGGGGCAGAAACAACCGGAGGATCTATAGCAACAGTAGCGTTAATCTCAGAAACTACGGTAGGCTGAGTATCCATCTTTGCATTCATGACGTGGAGTAATTCCATGATTGTGCCAACACTCCCTCGAAGGTCTGCTAGCTCGTTGTTAACGCGATCCATCTCTTGAGCATGTTCTTCCATCCTTCTTCGAGCTTGAGCTCTAGTGTTGTACCGATTCAGGGTGACAAAACTGGAAGGCGAGAGAACCGAGTATGAGAAACCGAGAGACACATGTAATGCAAAGATATGATGCGAAATGCGAATGACATGACTTCATGGAATTCAAGTATTTACGAGTATTGCGGGATAACGAAAATTTTTATTGATTGAAACATGAATTACAAATGATATTCTTAAAAGAAAAGTCTCAATGAAAATAACCAACTAAAATTCTAGAACCCTAAGGAAGCACTATTCATGATTTTGGCGATTATGCGGAGAACCGGAGGAAAATAAATCCTCGTAGAGTCTTCTCTTCTTGTAGGAGAGTAACTCTTCATTCCTTGACTGAAGCTGTTTCTGAAGTTCGTCGTACTCGCTGACCATCACCTGGTATTTGTCCTTCCATGTTTCTGCTTCGTGCTGAGCTTTTTTCAAATCGATCTTCAATGTTTCAGCCTCGGACATGAAATACTGGACCGGTTCCTCTCTCAAAGGCAAAGGATCTTGGCGAGGATAGGGCATCTTCAATTTGACAGCTCTTTCTTGGACCCACTGAAGATAGGGCTCCATGGAAATGCAATTTGGCCTACCCATACTTTCTCGACCTTTCCTATGCAAGTGTCCCCAAGAAGATATAATTTGATCCTGAAGCTCTTTGTTGAGTTCAAAGAAGATCTTCTCTACGTAGATACTTTTAGGCAGTTCTTTTAAGGGATACCCTAACTGTCGGCGAGCTAGGACTGGATTGTAGCTAATTCCTCCATTAAAACCGAGTAAAGGCATGTTAGCGAAGTCTCTACAACCATCAATGACTAGTATTCACTTGTACCTGCGATTGTACCAATCCATATCAGAGTGAGTTAAAGCCATAACCTTTTGTGACCAACGTCCTTGAGTGGGACTCCAAAAAGGACCAGACTTAGGCAAGTGCGAAATAAACCACTTGTACAGTAACGGCACACAACAAGTAATCACCCCTCCACCACAGAGGTTTCGGAGATGGACTGAGTGATAAGTATTACCCAATAAGGTCGGTACTGGGTTCCTTTGCATGAAGATCTCGATGGCATTAGTGTCTACAAATCCTTCAAAATTAGGGAAAAGCAACACTCCATAGATAAGCAAGGCAAGGATCATCTCAAAGGTAGGCATGCTCAAGTAATCGGCATAATATTAGGCCTTCTTGATTAGGAACTTCGTAGGTAACCCAAAGATTTCACCTTTATGAGTCATATTCTCCTTAACGTCAGATACCTTCAAACATGTGGCTTTAGCAATATCCTGTTCTTTAGGGTCCTTCTCCAAGAAAGGGAAAGGAGACTTATCCAGGATAGGTAACCCTACAAGCTGAGAATATTCTTCCAAAGTAGGTAATAGCTGATAATCGGGGAATGTGAAGCAGTGGTAGTCGGGATCATAGAACTGTAGCAAAACCGAAAGAAGTTCCTCGTTTACTTTATATTCCAATAGAGATAACAAACTTCCATACCGGTTACAGAATCCTTCTCGATCTTGGACTAAAGATCCTAGCTTCCTTAAGTCATCTAGCTTAGGCCTTTTAAACGTATATTTCAAAGTTTTTCTTCTATTGTAATCCATAATCCTGCAATATTCATAAATAAGATTTGAATTCCATGAAGTGTAATGTAATGTGATGCTTTAATAGATGCAATGCACATATATTCGCAAGTCCTAGGTTAAAGGTATGTGCAAGGAGTTAGGGTCTACCCATCTCCATAAGGTATGTATTACGGTTAGTTGTACCTGCAGAACAAGGGTTCTAAAGAAGTGCCCAAAGTCATCAGTCCATCCTTCGGATATTATCAACTTTCCAACTGACTCGGAGGTCAATAATATTCTCAAGAGAATCTCTTTTGAGTGTAGTATCACGTAGCAACCATTGTAGAACTACTCCCACATAGTTCCCGCACTACGTCCTACATAAGGCCAAAGTGGTGTTAAGGTAACTATGGTCCTCAATATCACAGACTCCAATCGAAAATAGTAAAAGTTTTCACGACTAACTCGATCAACCGAACCATTTTCGACAGGGTCTCAACTGAGCGGTGATTCTCGAGTCAACTTGGTCGGGACTCACTCCCGGCAAGCCTCGTCGAATATCTCACCATCCTATAATAAGGTCACTCAAGTCCAGGTTAGGACTTATCTCACGATAGAAAGATATCCCCACAATATAATATAATATATACAGATAATTAATAAAATAAAATAATCATACAATAAAACAAAATAGGGGCAACCCTTAGAAATTAGGAGTGTCCCCAGCAGAGTCGCCATTTTCTGTTGCGGTGGGAATAGGATATCAAACTATTAATTAGTTTGAATCACAATTCTTAATTCACAACCGCTCTTTGATTTATCCGAAGGAAAAGGTCAAAAGAGGGAAAACCTTTTTTTTGCATCGTAAACACAATGCGGGGAGAGACCTAGGTAAGGGGTTGGTTAAGATCAGGGAAGGTACTAGCACCCTAAACTTTTGTAGTACTCTACAGGAACCTTTTGTTTATTGTATGCTTTTTTATTTTATTATTTGTTTGGTGTATATATTGAGCTAAGGGATAGAGTGACCTAAAAGACCTAATGGTTAGTCCTAAGTTTACTCGGCAAGACGTCGCATCTTGTGCCTATGTATCCTGGATAGGGAATGGAATCAGAGTAATCGTAGTTCCCCTTGAAAGGGAGGTTAGAAACGTATTGACTGTGGTCAAGGTTTCACGGGGAATAAACGTATCTTAAGGACACGCTTACGTGGAGTCTTGAAACTCCTATTTCTACGTTGAATTTGTTAATTCAAATTATGGTTAAATTAGGGATTCCACGGCGGGACACCTTAAACGGAGCACGACGACTCTTTGACCTAAAAGCTAGGGTGAAAGGCGTTTTTGTCCACGGCGGGACACCTAGGCTAATTAGGGTTTGAAATGGTCCAAAGGGTTAAGACTATTGACTCGGCGGTCAAACGGCTAGACCTAATTCCTTCGGAAGGTGACTAACGGTAAATCATGCAAGCAACATAATTATTACATGGCAGGCATAAAAAATATGAAAATAAAGCAAGCAGTAAATGAAAAATAAAATAAACCGCGACCATGGCCTCGCGTAAATTACATCCATAGAAACTGGAGAGAAAGCTAAAGTATAAGGCGGAATGAAAAGCAACATGCTATCAATTGTATAACTACCCAACAACCAATGGTTCGACATACACAGGACACCTCTTAAACGGAGAAAGAGTCAATTTCCAACTTCCACGGGTTGAATAACAATTGTTTAGTAAAGAAATAAATTAATACAAGGTTCATTACTTTAAAAGATTAATGCCTAAGAAATTAATTTTATGTCTAACTAGAAAAAGTTTTAATTTAATTTTAATGAAAAAAAAAATTTAAAGTTTAAAGTTAAATTTAATGAAAAAAGTTTAATTTAATTTAATAATAAAAAAAAGTTCAATTTAAATTAATGAAAAAAAGTTTAATTTGATTTTAACAAAAAAGAGTTTAATTTAAATTAATAAAAAAGAGTTTAATTTGACTTTAACAAAAAAGATTTTGATTTAAATTAATAAAAAAAAGTTTAGTTTGACTTTAACAAAAAAGATTTTGATTTAAATTAATAAAAAAATGTTTAGTTTGGCTTTTAAAAAACGTTTGATTTTGGTATTGATTAAGAAGAAAATATTTCACTTTAATGCTCCTTTTTTTTATTGAAAAACGTTTCATTAAACTTAAGCATGCACCCTGAATTTAATGTTTTATATTAACCAAAACGTTTCATCTTCTTTTCACGGCAATCATTAACGGTTAGTAATTATCTTAAACTTGCACCTAAAATCCTTAAGAATAAAACAAATACAGCTAACAAAAATAAAACGGAAAGCAAAAGAACAAAAATACGGAAACCAAATAAATGGGTTGATAGTGATCATTAGGGTTTATCAACCCATATCCCTTTCTTCTCCAAACGAAATGGCGGTTTAGCCTCCATGGAACAACCTTCGAAGCTTTGTCTGTTGGGCCTGCATGTCGTCTTGAAACGGTAGTCTGTTTTCTTCTATCCGATTCACAACGAATTTCTTCCTTCTTTCATTTGCGGCGGATCTCCATGCTTTACGGCCCTGAAATATTAAAATCAAGTATACCAGAGTTAGGACAGCTTACCCTTTCCTGAGACAGATTCTGACGGTGACGTTGCTTAGGTTGCATGTGACAATGATGATGAGGAAATTTCTACGGCGAACTCTGAGGATCCGATGATGAACGAGGAGACTCCGCTGACGAACTCTGAGGATCCAATGACGAACGAGGAGGCTCCGATGACGAACTCCTTTAAAATTTTCTGAGTTTTCTGGAACTTTACGGGTAATGGCTCTTGGGTCTCCGAACCGATTTGCGCCGTTTATGTTCGTTCTTTGTTGGAAAGTCTTCGAACCTCCTCTTCTTCTTAAAAGGGATGATGATGAAGGACTTAAAGGTCTTCTGAATCCGCCGCCGCCGTTTTTCGTGTCAGCTTTTTAGGGTTCGTTTTTTTTTTTCTGAATCCTTATGACCCTCTTATATGTGGTTTTCTCTTTTAGGCTTTTGTGATTGCGAAGATGACGGCGAGATGAATACGAACTCGTTATGTTGTTTGTTGTTATTCTGGGAGAAATTGTCGCTGCCGTTTTGACTGGACTTGGCTTGAATTTGTTTTAGATTTGATTGCTGAAACATTTGTGGTCTTGGCTTGCAGCTTTTGACTTATTTGGCCCGTTGGATGAATTTGTTGGAGTTTTCTTCGGAAAAATTATTGCTACAGATTTATTGGTTTGGCTGATGTGTTACGCTGACGGTTCGCCCCATTTGATTGGACTTTCTAAACCGGTTCAATCCAGTTTACTGATTTGAAGAACTAGTTTGAAGAACTGGTGTTCTAAACCATTTTCTGAACTGGTTTTTCTCTGTTGGATTCTGAACCGGTTTTTGGATTGAATTGAGTTTATTTGCTTGAACTATTTTGATGTTGAATTTGATTTTTCTCGGAGAATTGGAGTTACGGTTCAATCTTTTGAGCAAACCATCTCCGGCAAAAATCACTTTCTTCCAAAAATGACTTTCGAATAATCTCTTCTGCTCACAGCTTATCTCGAAACAAAACTTTTCCTCTTCATCTTTTCGGTAGCTTTCGATAGGAACAGACTGTTGTCGGATAGGCCATTGACTCAGAACAGACACCCGGTGATGACACCGTTCTGAGGGTGTCGAACTAACCAACTAACCTTGCTACTTGTTTCGACTTGTTTTGCAGGTTCAGAAAGAAATGGAAGAACAGTGGAGACAAGTCGGATACTCGGAAGAAAATTAGGAACTATTTTTATTATTTTCTTTGTGTAAAATGTAAAATGATATGCTATATTATTTTTTTGTAATTATATGCATATTTTTATTATTCTTTGTTGTAAAGAAAACAAATCTAATAAAAAACTCTTTATTATTTTTCTTATATTTTTATGATATGCAAATACTAAAAATTGAAAAATGGACTTAATGAAAAAATTGAACATAAAATGAAATGCACTTACTTAAAATGTAATGTAATTAATTTAAAGATAAAAATGAATTGAAAAATGGGCAATGGGATGGAAAAGAAGATGCAATGCAAATAATTGAAACATATGAAATATGATTAATAAAAAAATGACATTAATTGAAAATATGCAATACGCATCGAAACGAAAATTCTTTTCCCAATGATTCCTAACTCTTCCAATTTGTCTGACTAATCTGGTCCTGGACTAAACTGATCGAACAAGACCTTTAATCAACCTCCTCGATTAAGATAGAAAGAACAGAGAAAACCGATCAAAAGCAAACAGAACTATTCCGCGCCAAAAATTTCATTTATGTTTCTGGCGAATAAATCCCCTGTCGTGAACCAACTCAGCCAAAAATTTCAATTAAATAAATATGACAAATCCCGACTTGATCCAACCATGTACCGCTTTCCTTTTGAGAAATTTAAGTGGCAGGTAGCAGAAGAAACAGAGCAATAAATGCATGTTGAAACCAAATTCCGCAGAGCAGATCCTTGCACTGACTTGAACCAAACCAAATTAATATCTCAACATAATCAAACTCACATGACAAAATAATTGTCTCAGAAATCCACTGGCGACAGAGTCTCAGCCCGTTGAATTGATTAACGTATCTCAAAGATCCTGATGCCAAGATTACCGTGAATTTCTGTTCACCTTCAAAGAAAATAAGGAGCTCGGAGCCGGAGGCTCTATTCATTTAATAAATCTCTAATGATGACTCAGCTTCAAGGACTGTCAATAAACAACGTGAAAACAACCATTTTGCCCTTTAACAGCTAAAGTGTACCAGCCGTGGTTCCTGCAAAACGAGACAAACTACGTAACCCGTTAGTAATTAGCTGATGCACAAATGAAATGTCATGCAACCTGAATTGACTAATTTGAGGGTAAAATTTGGGGTATTACACATAGGATTGGTGTAATCAGGTTTGGGTTGAGAAATCAGTAGGTTTTTCTTGAATAAAATCGTTAGGGTTTTGTCCTCCAAGAATCTTGGATTTTGAGGGGGTTTTGCATGAATCGGTCCATCACAGATTCAGCCGAGCGAAGGTAATTGAAGAACGGATTATTCTGTGGTTTAGTAGTGGTAATCGGAGGATTGTTAGAGGAAGATTCAGGTTCAAAGTGTTGGTTATTAAAATCCGTCAAGCAAGATTTGAAGACCGTGGGGGTTGTTCAAAGGGTGTGCCGTAATTGGAGGTTTATTCATCGCGTTCGAAAAACTTAAATCAAGAGAAGAGAAGGAATAGGTTTTGTGTGCAAATCAATCCCTGCATGTCCAACTTCATTAGGGCTTTGTTTGGAAGTACGTTCAAGGATGATCCTGTGTCCATGAGTACATGAGACATAACAGCCCCTCGGCATTCTAATGATATGTGCAACGCACAGTTATGGTTCCTGCCCCTTGGCGTCAAATCCAAGTCTGTAAAACCCAAGCCGTTTCCTGCATTTACATGGGCCACAACCCCTTCGAGTTAATTAACCGAAATTTCTTGTGGCACGTAAGCAGCATTCAGTATTCTCAATAGTGCATTCCTATGTGCCTCAGAACATAGTAACAAAGACAAGATTGATATCTTAGAAGGAGTTTGCTGCAAATGATCAACTATCTTGTAGTCACTCTTTCCTATCAGCCTCATAAACTCTTCTACATCCTTTAACAAAGATTCCTTCTTCCCAGCCTGAGAAGTTTCCTCTACCACTGGTCTCTTCCCCTTGTCAACCTTATCAACAACCACTTCAGGTGACGAAAAGACCCGGCCACTACAGGTAATTCCTCCTGCTCCTACAAGATTATCTACTGAATTCGCAGAGGGACCATTCAAATCTAGTTTCTGTCCGTTGCAATACACTTTTGCTCCGTAATTCCATAGAATAGCTTTGGTGCTTTCAAACGGTACAGGACCTGCTTTAGTTATGGTTATTTTTGGTGGTTTGGCGCATAAATGGTAAAGGTTTTGTACGGAATGGAAATTGTTGCAATCTCATCCCTTTTCTCAGCTACCAACTCTTCAGGCTTTCTTTCAACAGACCGGTCAAACTGCAAGACTTCGCTATCTATCATATCTTGAATATATCTCTTCAACTGCCCACATCCCTCATGACTACTCAGACACTCAGCACAATCTTCAGTGCAACCTGGGAAAACACCCCCTTTCAACAATTTATCTTTCACAAAGCTCAAAGGTGTCTTCAGCTCATTAACATCTGTTACCAGATCTAAAACATCCTGCTCAATAATTGCATTTACCCCAGCTTGCCCATGATTCAGCATGGGATTTTGTACGACATTAGGAACATCATTGGAGAAGTTAATTGCTTTACTGTCAATCATGTCCTGCACTTTATGCTTAAAGGCTTTACAATTATCGATGTTATGCCCCGGGGAACCTGAATGAAACTCACAGTGAGTGTTTGCGTCATACCCGGGTGGAGGAGGCCCAGTCAGGGGATCCATGGTCCTCTTTTGAATCAACTGTAGTTGCAACAAATCTTGCAATAGCTGAGAATACAGCATGGGAGGCGCATCGAAATGTCTATTCACTGCCGCCCGGCCTCGGTCCTGATATCTTCTATAACCCTGATGCGGTTGTTGTTGTTGTGGTTGTTGCTGAACTGCGGGGATTGTAATACTAGCAACCTGCTGTTGCTGACGATTCTGACCTCTACCTCTCCCGCGAGAACTGGACACTGAGTTAGTATCTCCTTCTCGTTTCTTGTTACCGAACACCTTCTTACCTCCTCCAGCTGAGGGTATTTCACCAGCCCTTATCTTCCCTAACTTGATACCATTTTCCACCCTCTCTCCAGTGATGATTAAGTCAGAGAAACTACCCGACATGCTACTAATGAGATTCTCGTAATAAATGCCAAGCAAAGTGGCGACAAACATATCAACGAGCTCACGTTCCACCATAGGCGGCTGCACCCTGGCTGCTAACTCCCGCCATCTTTGCGCATATTCCTTGAAACACTCATTGTTCCTCTGTGAAAGATTCTGAAGTTGGACCCTGTTAGGAGCAAGGTCGTTGTTCTACTGATAATGTTTCACAAAGGCCTCCGCCAAATCCCTCTAACTACGGACATTCACGGGTTCCAGACTCATGTACCATTCCAACGAAGGACCAGACAAACTGTCCTGGAAGAAATGCATGAGTAATTTCTCATCGTCTGAGTAGGCAGACATCTTACGGTAGTAGGATCTCAGATGAACTCTCAGGCAGGTGGTACCCTTGTATTTGTCAAAGTCTGGGACTTTGAACTTCGACGGCATTTTCAGGTCCGAGATCAGTCCCAGGTTAGCCATATCAAGGCCCATGGAGTTTTGACTTTCAAGAGACTTCATTTTCTCTTCAATCATCTTGATCCTCTTATCAGCTTCAGAGGGTAACTCAGCAACCACAACCCTTGGTGAGAACACGTCATCTTACCTGTCTTCATTCCAGAGATGATCCATATTACCATGTATAGCACAAGTGGTGTCATGACCATAACCATTCCCATTAACATTACCACTTCCAACATTACCAAGACCAGTGTTATTGAAACCTGAAGCATTACGGGCACCTGCAGCATTACCACTCCCTCCAGCGATAGGGATAACCAAGGTAGGCATGGAGTTATCATCTCGAGGAGTCTCAACATGTGAGGGATTAGCAACATTTCCACCATGCAACACACTGTTGCCATCAACACGTGCAATCAAGGGTTGCACTAGAGTACGGAGTTGCTCTTGTCCATTAGCCACTCCCTGCATTACCTCCATGAACTAGGCCATTCGGTCCCTCATTTCCTGCATCTCTGCTTGCATCTGGTCCATTACTCTCTTCTGATTTCCCCTAGTTGCGTACCGGTGAGTCGTTCGATCGGTAATCCTGAAACACTACGAACCACAAGAAAATAAGATTAACAGTTCTGATGCACCTGCAATGCGCAAATGCAAAATGCAGACATGTATGTATGCAACAGGGAAATTTCCTCCTCGATTCTAGTTTCTGGGAGAAACACAACAATGGAGAACCTTACGGACAAGCATATAACAGAAACTCCTTGTATATAATCACAGGCCAACAGGAAATGTACAAGCAACAACATCTGAGTACAAAAAGGAAGGACCTCAACCAACAAGCCTGGTGATGGTCAGTACAACAAGCAATAAGCATCAAACTACAACAGATAAACAAAATAGTCAAGCTGGATGACGAGACCGGAAGTCCTCTAGCAACTCCATTGTCTCAGGATGCTCTGGTCTAGCAAGTAGTCCCTGAATAAGTAACTCTTGCTAGCTAACAGAATGTTGTAGACTCTCAACATGGTCTTTACAAGCTCCTTCCCCGAAACACGCCTCAAGCCTGCATCTCTTGGAATCAGCTCTCAACCTGCAATCTTTCAAATTTGCAATGGCTTCATTCAGTCTGTACTCACTATCCCGTCTGAGTGATGCCTCCACTGCAATCTTCTCATCTTTGGCATTGACCTGCATCTTCAACTTGCTAATTTGTAGCTTCAACTTGTCCTCGCGCTCTTTTTTATTGGTGAGCGTAGCATTCCATTGGTTCTCAAACTTAGAAATCTTCAAGTAAGCTCTATCCAAATCTTCCTTCTTAGAAGAAAGAACAATATTAACAGCCTTGAAATCCAAACCCAAACGCTCCCGAGAATTGGTCTCCTTGGTCAGATCCATACTTAGTTTGTTTACAAGCTTAGTTTGTTTCTTGAAAGAGTGAACAACATCAATCTTCTCACTTCGAAGCTTAATGATTTCTTTCTCCAACTCCTCATTAGATTTTCTCAACTCTTCCTTCTCAAACCATAACTGATTGTATTTCTGAATGTCTACGGTAGTTGGTTCCTCAATCATGAGAGGATACAGAGGTGCAACTGAAGGAAGAGGCATCAAAAACTTCGCAGCTCTATCATGAATCCAAGTCAAGTAAGGGTCATATGCTTGACTGTTACTCTTCCCCAAGGCTTCTTTCCCTCTCTGATGAATACTACTCCAAGCATGCTCTAATCTGGCTAAGGCATCGCCCTCCAGTAAACCGGTGAGATACAGAGATTCCTGTATCTCCTCTTCTTTGGGAGGATCCTTCAGTGCATATCCAAACTGTCTGACCAATAAAGAAGGGTTATAATTGATGCATCCTTTCCTTCCGACCAAAGGGACGTTAGGAAATCCTCTGCAACTATAAATAATATCTGTACCAAGTATGTCTCTATCAAACCAAGTGATATTCTCCGCAGACAGACCCATCAACCTATCGGACCACTCTGAAGTACCAGCGGTAGCAACAAACGGACCTGTCTTGGGCATGTGACTAGCAAACCACCTGTATAATAAAGGGACACAACAAGATACATTCTTTCCCCTTCGGTTCTCATTCTTGTGGTGCACAGAATGATAAACATCTCCGAGAAGTGTGGGTACCGGATTCCCTGAAGCTAGCAAGTAGAAAGCATCCACATCTACAAAGTCTGGCAGATTAAGAAACAGTACAATGCCATATATATAAAGAGCTAGAATGGAGCCAAACACAATCCAACACCCATCCTTGGCGAACTGCTGAGCTTTCTCTACCAGAAAAGGCAAAAGAAAACCATATGTCCCAATCTTCTTAACTAGTTTCCCATTCAACTCTGAAGCATCCAAGAGCAAAATAGCAGCGAGCTTAGCCAGATCAGGCTCAGCATTCGTATGAACAAACGACATATGGTCAATAATAGGTACCCCTAACAGCTCAGCATACTCCTCTAGGGTAGGAGCCAGGATATAGTCAGGAAAGACGAAGCATCTCAACTGGGCATCATAGAACTGCAGAAGAGTATAGACACCACTAATCTCATATGCTGAAGGCTTGCAGACAAACCTCACCAACCTCCCATAAGTCTGCCTAAAATCCTCCATCACCTCCCTGTCGGCCAAAGCAATCAAACTCCGCAAAGAACTGACATCTAGGGTAGGGAACCTGTAAGCTACTGTTCACTTCAAGGGCGCCATAACAAGATCACTAGAATCGGGGAGGAAATATGCACCTGCAACACATATACATGTTAATGGAACGCAGATGAAAATGCAAATGTAAATGCACGCATGGGATCAAGATTGTTGTGTTGTTGATCGAGAAGAACCAGCGCTCCGCTTTAGCAAGAACAAAGTACCGACAATAGGACCCACTGATATCAGGAACACAGATTCACACTGTAAAGAACCGGGTAATCTGAAAGCCAAAGTTTCCTGCAAAACCCAATCCCTCTCACACTGACAAGGTTCGGCATCCTATGCGTTCATCAGCGTCACAGACTTTCGAGAAATGATGATACGTTCACCATTTCTGGTTTGGCATCATCATCTCTCGAAGAGGCCTCACTTAGCTGAATCACAAATGATCGGTTCCCAGAGTCGACAACCCTCAGATCCAACATCCCGTCGAGCCCTAAGGGTCAGAGGAGAAGTCATCAAAGAGAATCTCGTCCGAGCGCGAATTTCATGGGAAACTGTACCTGCTAAGTAAGCAAGCCCCCCACTAATCTCCACTACTAATGCTAGGTTTGTACTCAAGCCCGGGTCTGGCTTATCACTCATCAGAATTTCCCTCCCCACAGCACAGTAATAATGATATAATGCGGAAAGTAAAATGTGGAAGTAAATAAAGTACATATATACAACACCCAAAAGATAAACAAACAAGCTCTAGGATTGACTCGCATAGGGAATTAGGGTCCCCAGCAGAGTCGCCAACTGTCGCAACTACAAAAAACACCCGGCGGAAAACAGAAGAGTCGCCACCTTTCGTTATTTATCCCAAAGAGAGGGAAAAGGAAACGATCGGAAAAGCCTAACGAAAAAGGGAAAAGACGAGGTCATCACAACCAAGTCCTGGGTTCGGAAGTCGGTTACATAAGGGGAAGGTATTAGCACCCCTCACGTCCGTCGTACTCGACAGGATCCACGCTTTGTTGTCTATCTAAGGGTGTGTTTAAACTATCTACGCTACATGCTTGCGGGACAAAAGAAAAGAAAAGAGACTCGGCAGAGCATCGCCGCTCTGTGCCTACGTATTCCCTCGTGCAATGGGAGAGTCAGAGTCAACGTAGTTCGGCTAACTACGGGTGAAAGAGGGAAGGTTGCTCGCCAAGACATCGCGTCTTGTGCCTATGTACTTTCATCTGGTATGAAAGATCAGAGTAAATGTAGTTCGGGCTAAAAAAGACCACAGGTTGGTTCAAAAGTTTTTAGGCCCGAGTAGGGTTAACAAGTAGTTCTAGCAGTTGGTGTATGCAGCTCGACCATTGGAGATTTAGGCGTTACCGTTTGCGTTAGAACTAAGAGTTAACAACACTCTTTTATCTGAAAAGATTTTCCTGATTAAGATCCCGAAGGATGAAAAAAGATTTGAAGTGTTTTTGTGTTTTTTAGAGAAGAAGTGTTTAATTATTGAGTGTTTATAATGTATGTTGTACTAAAGTCTAAAATCTAGGATCGAATGCGTCGCATATCGTCCTAAGGGCGTATACTAAACACTCTAGGAAACTGAGAGGTAACTGCTCAATCACCATTTCCCAACTACAAGGCTCATGGCACAATATCCATTATCTTTATTAAGTATGTTAAGATTGTACGAAGATGAGAAGAGAAGAAAGGACTCTAAAGGGAGACTAATCGATCCTAAAATTGTCATGCAAAGTGGACTTAGAGTTGGGATGCAAAAGGGAACTACCTAATGTTAGCATGCATGGTTTGAACTTAATGTCTATCACAATCCAACTTGAACAAGAAGAATTGGAAGTCCTAAGGGGAACATGGCAAAGGAAGACAAAAGAAGGAAGAAGCAAACACAAGTAAGATGCACACATAGAACATAAACATGCAAAGAGGGAGGAAAGGAAGTGTAGGGCAGCATCCGCCACAAGCGCGTCTCGACCTCTTTGGAGCATACAAGAATGCAATGCAACAAAGCCAACATGCATAAAGAAGGCAAGCAAACAAACAGGTAAGCACCGAAGCAACATAAGCGGATGAGATATAACGGGAGAAGACAAGCCTCTACAACCATCGGATATCGATCATCGGAGACAAATGGGAGGAAAAGAAGTGTGGGGCAGCAGCCGCCACAAGCGCATCTCGACCACTTGACTCAAACACTCAAACGAAAAAGAAACATCACTTCGAACGACGCATATCGGAAATACGCATTCAAGTGGAAGACAAAGCACGTGTCGAAGATATCTCGATTAAATAACCAAGAACAACGACAAATTTCCAAAAACATTTCACTCTTGGTGCATCACATTGATCTATGATGATTCGAAATGAAACGGCATGCGAAAACACCTTGAAAAACAGCAAATATGACATTTTGGTTCAGTGTTAATCGGTTAACACCCTGGGTTAACCGATTAACCAACTGTTAACATTTGAAAGATTTGAAAATTTGAACTGGTTAACCGGTTAACCATATAGGTTAACCAATTAACACTGTACCAGAAGCCAAAAACAGCAGCAAAAAATCACTTCCAGCACAAAAACAGCTTATCCAAGGATCCAAAGGATCAACTTATCACTTAAGCACGAAATTAACAACAGAAAACAGAGATCCAACAGCATGGATACACAATTACACAGCAATATCACAATCCGAATGGATTGAAATCAACCAAAATTCAATAGAATATGAAGATTAACATGATAAGCTCAAAAATTAAATTGGATCGAGAATTCCAACCTTCGAAGCGGAGATTTGTTTCGGTAAGTGTTGATCAACTGAATTTGAGCAGATCCAAACAAGATTATCCGGAAAATTTCAAGATCCACAATAATTCTTGCAAGAGGAATGAAGATCAAACACTTTTAAGCCAAATTACTCCGAATAAGCACTTCCAACTCAAGCTCCAAAATCAGATCTCAATTTGCACGAAAATTGATTATGAAAATTGATCCAATGATGATGATAAATGGAGGTTTATGCTCAAGAATCCATTGATTTCAATGAAAAATCAATGAATCCAAATGATGAAGAGCTTTGAGTGAGGGTTTTGGAAATGGAGAAGTTGAGAGAATTGAGAGAGAATTGAGAGCAATTATGAATTTGAATTTGGAATTATGAGAGATTAGATGGTGAGGTTTGGAGTGAATCATTTAAATATCACTTAGGTTTGGGTCCAATGCAAGGTTTGGAATTTGGATTGGAAAATGTGGTATGGAATGTGGAATGGGCATTTGGTGGGAAATTGAAATTAACCAAATTTCAAATGAGGTTCTAGATCCTTCCCAAGTGTAAAAATGAAATTCAAGTGATCAAAATTGGACTCCAAAAGTGGTTGGACTTGAAAATTCACCTACAGGGCAAAAATTACACATGTTAATCGGTTAACGCATATGGTTAACCGGTTAACACTGTGAAAACCTGCAAAATTAGCTGATTTTGATTGTGTTAATCGGTTAACCATATGTGTTAATCGATTAACACCTTCAAAATTTTGAATTTGGCGCCTTTTGGAGGGAAACGTGCCCACTTGCCTGTTTTCAACTGTTTGGATATCTGTTAAGCCTCTGAAACTTGTTTTCGATCATCCTGACTGTGAAACTGCTTGAAGTAGCATGAACGCTGGAAATTAACCTGCACAATAAAATAAAATCGACCGCTCTATCGGGCAAAATAAATGCCAATGCTGCTGCTTGCTGTTCAGCTGCTTGCATTGGAATGGAACCTGAGACACGGGAAACCTTGATCCCCTGCCTTAAGAACGAATGTTATGCAAATGCTCATGTTGAAAGATGAAATGAAACACAAACCAAGCAACGAAAAGGTTGGGCAAATTTTGGGGTACAACACATCTCAAGATTCATCATATTCCTCATGACCGCGACATGCGCGCCGATCTTCAAACTACTCAGAAAGAACCAAAGTTGTGTATGGATAGAAGATTTCCAAAAATCTTTTGACAGCATCAAAGAATATATGTTAAATCCACCTATTTTGTCTCCTCAAGTGGAAGGAAGACCACTGATCATCTACCTAACAGTCTTGAAAGATTCCATAGGTTGTGTGCTTGGACAACAAGACAAAACAAAAAGAAAAGAGTATTCCATTTATTACTTAAGCAAGAAGTTCACAGACTGTGAAACTCGATACACTATGCTCGAGAAAACTTGTTGCGCTCTAGCTTGGGCAGCAAAACATCTTCGCCAGTACATGATTTGTTACAATACTTGGTTAATCTCTGAAATGGATCTAGTTAAGTTTGTCTTTTAAAAGCTTGTTTTAACAGAGAGGATTACCCATTGGCAGATGTTGTTATCACAGTACGACATCAAGCATCATGCTCAGAAAGCCGTCAAAGGAAGTATTCTAGTCGATCATATGGATCATCAACCGATTGACGATTAGGAATCAATAAAATTTAACTTCTCAGATGAAGATGTAATGTACCTAAAGATGAAAGACTGTGATGAACCGCTACCAAGAGAAAGGACAGATCCAGGATCCTAATGGGGATTAATATTCGACAGAGCTATCAACTCTTATGGAAACAGAATTGAGGAAATCATTGTTACACCTCAGGGTACCCATAACAAAATTGCAATCCATAACAAAAGTCAAGATATATACTAAATTCAGATGTCAAGATGATCTACGGAGATAACGGTACTAAAGGATGTTGTACTCCCCCCTAATTCATTAGAAACTGATACTTTGATGAAAGATAGCTTTGACTACAGCTTCGATGATCCCATGGATGATTTACCTATTTAGGAACCATACATGGAAGATCCAGGATATCAAAGCTAGTCCGAGAATGCATATTTTCCAGATAACCCTTAAAAATATTCATTTGTTCCTTCAGAAGCATGGAGGCCTTACTCATAAAATCCTGAATATGCCAGTCATCGTCTCAATAAAGTCGCGAGAATTGCTGGACAAGAATTTATCAACTTTGCACTACCTGAAGTCAATGTCATCGAGGAAGATAACCCCTCAGAAACTTGGGATACATTGGGATAGCCAAGTAGAAAGTTTGATTTCCTGGTAAAGTTTTATGCCCCTGAAAGCTCTCGCATCTTGTTTGAAGACATCCAACCAACTGGATAGGGAGATCCGCATGATCAAGAAGAAACATGTGGAAATGCAACAGAAAGTTCTCTACTAATAAATCTGCATGGGAAGAAGACTCCAGTAATCCGACTCCGCCAGAAGTCAGTGTCATTACCAAAGACAATCCCGAAAGGAAAGTGTCATACTTTGTAATTCACAGAGGAGTTCGTCACAATTAGATAGTTTTTGTTGTCCTGAATGTTGTTCACGTCTCAAAGTAATTGCCTCGTCTTTATTTCGACCTCTCACCTTAACTGGGTGAAAGGATGTTTTATAGGGCATAATCTCCTATAAATATTTCATCTCTGCCTTGCCCAAGGTCGGTGAGTTTTTTATAGGGCTTGTGTTTCAAGAACCAACAAATCATAAATAAAGATGTCATTCTAAATTCCCGCATTTGTTGTTGTTTTTGTTTTTTGGCTTTTTCAGAAAATGGTAATCCTAAAATAAAACAAAAAAAATAAAACAAACGTTTTCAAAATACACTGAACACCATTTTTTGCATTTTTTCTATCTTCTTTAAAAGAGAATCATCAATCACATTATGTAGATTTGTTGCTAAAAACCCCGTTGAAATAAAGGATCCAATGCCTTCTCCCAACTTTAAGTTCCCAATATTTAAAGCCGAAGAAGAAGAGGACGGAGAAATTCCAGATGAGATCTCCCGACTACTAAAACAGGAGGAAAAGTCCATTCGACCCCATAAAGAGTCATTGGAAACGGTTAATTTGGGTTCAAAAGAAGAAAGAAAAAAAGTTAAGATTGGATCCCTTCTCAGTGCAATTGTTAGAAAGAGTCTGGTACAGCTTCTCAAAGAATTTCCAAATGTGTTTGCTTGGTCTTACCAAGATATGTCAGGGTTGGATACCAACATTGTAGAACATCATTTGCCATTAAATCCAGAATGTCCACCAGTCAAACAAAAATTGAGAAGGACCCATCCAAAGATGGCCATCAAAATCAAAGAAGAAGTCCAAAAGCAGATCGTTTCAGGCTTCCTTGCCACGTCAGAATATCCTCAGTGGCTAGCCAACATAGTGCCAGTTCTCAAGAAGGATGGAAAATTTAGAATGTGTGTGGACTACAGGGATCTAAACAAAGCAAGTCCGAAGGATGACTTTCCCTTACCACACATTGATATGTTGATTGATAGTACTACAAAGTTTAAAGTATGTTCCTTCACGGATGGATTTTTAGGCTATAATCAAATCAAGATGGCACCAGAAGATATGGAGAAAACTTCATTCATTACGCTATGGGGAACCTTTTACTACAAAGTAATGTCGTTTGGATTAACGAATGCAGGAGCAACTTATCAAAGGGCAATGAAAACTCTATTTCATGACATGATACACAAAGAACTTGAAGTGTATGTGGACGATATGATTGCTAAGTTTGAAACAGAAGAAGAACGTGTGGAAGATTTATCAAAACTATTCAAGCGTCTGAGAAAATACAAACTCTGCCTGAATTCCAACAAATGTACATTTGGTGTTCGCTCAGAAAAGCTTTTGGGATTCATCCTCAGCTAGAAAGGAATCGAAGTTGATCCCGACAAAGTCAAGGCTATCCAAGAAATGCGTTCACCCAGAACAGAAAATCAAGTAAGAGGATTTTTTAGATGCCTAAATTATATCTCAAGGTTCATATTTCTCATGACAGCGACATGCGCGCCGATTTTTAAGCTCCTCCGAAAGAACCAAGGATGTATGTGGACAAAATATTGCCAAAAATCTTTTGAAAGTATCAAAGAATATATGTTGAATCCACCAATTTTGTCTCCTCCAGTAGAAGGAAGACCCCTGATCATCTACTTGACAGTCCTAGAAGATTCCATGAGTTGTGTGTTGAGTCAATAAGATGAAACAAGAAGAAAAGAGTATGTCATTTATTACCTGGGTAAGAAATTCACTGACTGTGAAACCTGATACACTATGCTTGAGAAAACTTGTTGCGCTTTAGGTTGGGCTATTAAACGTCTTCGCCAATATATGATTTTTCATACCACTTGGTTAATCTCTGAAATGGATCCGATCAAGTATGTATTCGAAAAGCCTACTTTAACTAGAAGAATTTCCCGTTGGGAGATGTTGCTATTAGAATATGACATCGAGTATCATGCTCAAGAAGCCGTCAATGGGAGTATTCTAGCTGATCATCTGGCTCACCAACCAATTAATGATAGTGAAACAATCAAATTTGACTTCCCGGACGAGGACATGATGTACCTAAATATGAAAGATTGCGACGAACCGTTACCAGACGAAGGGCCAGAGCCAAGATCCCGATGGGGACTAATATTCGACGGAGCTGTCAACGCATATGGAAACGGAATTGGGGAAATCATTGTTACGCCTCAAGGTACCCATATTCCTTTCACCGCCAGATTGACATTCAAATGTACAAACAATGAGACTGAGTATGAAGCTTGCATCATGGGTCTCGAAGAAGCCATTTACTTAAGGATACAAAATTTAGATGTGTATGGAGACTCTGCTTTGGTTATAAATCAAATCAAAGGAGAATGGGACACTCGCCAGATTGGATTAGTCCCTTATAAAGACTACGCAAGAAGGTTGTTACCTTTTTTAAACAAAATTGATTTTCATCACATTCCTCGTGAAGAAAACAACATGGATGACGCATTAGCTACTCTATCCTCCATGATTATTGTGAATCGATGGAATGACGTACCCAAGATTGACATAATGTGCCTTGACAGGCCCGCTTACATATTTGCAGTTGAAGCAATCATCGACGACAAGCCTTGGTATCACGAAAGAAGCAAAGTGTAACTTAGAACACTGCAGAACTGAGAAACAGTTTGTAAACATCATGACGAAATGAGTGTAGGTCAAAGTGTTCAAAAGACTAAGGTCTATGATAAATGTAGATAGCTTAGACACAATGAATTAAGTGATGTGTTGAATTGTAATTCCTTGTGTCTAAATAGGTTGTTCGACGAAAGCAAGGAAGTGTCGAAATCGTGTTAGTGTCGAAATGTCAAAGTGTGTCTCGACAGGAATTTCCAATCAGATCAAATTTTGTAGCATTAGAAAAATTAGGTATTTTGGGCCATACTTGAGGAGAAAGCAAGCCAAAATCTATAAAAAGTAAGTAACCATATTATGAATTGTAACACAACAGAAGTGCAGTTGCACAGTTGAATAATATTTCTCAATTTGAGAAGCAGAGAGAAACTATATTGAATTTACAACTCTTTCTCTTCTCTTCCCTCTCACATTGAAACCCTAACTTCTTCTCAATTCAATTTTATTTATTTCTTTCATTATTATTGTGCAGCAAAATCTTGCAACCAAAAGTAGTTGATTCACTCGAGTGAAGAGTAAAGAACAAGTGTGATAATCAATCAAAAAGATTGATTCTTGTTCATCAAGAATTGGTTTGGAATTCATCAAGTTGTGGTGAAATTCTTGAATGGAAATTGGTTTAATTCCAATAACGATAACATCTTTTGTTGATTTTGTAAAGGTTATTATAGTGTTGACTCGGTCGAGCCTACTTTCTTTTTGTTGGCCTTTTAAAGGTTGACTATAGTGCTGATGAGGTTCCTACCTTCTTTTAATGACTTTAAAAGTTGACAATAGTATCGGTCAAGTCGGGCCTACTTTCTTTTGCTGATCATTTAAAAGTTGGCTATAATGTCGTTGATATCAACACTAATTTCTTTTTTTAACTTTTTAAAAGTTGACTATACCGTTGACCGATCCTACCTTCTTTTGTTGATTTTTGTCTCTTTAGTATATTAGCATCAGCAGAGACATAATGTCTGGGTTGACGTGACTTTGCCAAGACTACTTTAGAGTCAGTTGGTTCCTAGTTGACACTATGTATACCTTCTCAGGTTTTTAACTTGGCCCAATATCGATGCTACAGTGACACTAAATCTTAGTTAGCGTCGGATTTTAAGGTTGGCCCAATATCTCTTTAAATTAAGGAGAATGACAATAATAATAGAAAATCCTAAAATCATAATAGCTGTAACAGAGATAAACAGTAAATAGGCAAACAACCCTTTGATTTTCTTCAACAATCTTTTCATGTTGAAACCAATTTTTCTTTGTAATTTAGAAAGTATTATGGTCCGCGTACTTCTAAAAGCAAAAAAAATACATCAACAAGTAAAAACGAGTATACTTTTCAACCCATCTTTATCTTTTAGGGAAAAACTGAACAAGTTCTACATCACACAATAGTATATTATTATAAAACAAAATGAAAGAATAAATGTGTAGTAAGCTATTCACGCATGCATAATACACACTCGAGAGGTAAAATTGTATCATGCTATATATAGTGTTGAAATATAGTGCCATGACTAAAACACGGACATTTGTTGTTCATCCTCTAAAATAGATCCAGTGAAATCTTCAGCTTGTTTTGTTTCCATCTAGGGAGTTTATAGAATGCAGATTTTTGCATTCCAAACTTTTCGTGGAACTCTTCATGAGATAAATATGCCTACAGTTTCATCACAATAATGCAATACAGATAACAACAGTTAAGCTTGAGTGAAATGTGAGAAAACTGAATGCTAGATTTCTTTAGTTAAGGAAGTACCTCTCGTTTGGTTAAATCGATGCCGGTTACTGGATTCGGAGAAACCACTCGAAGGCGCTCGTACGGGTGTATCGGCAAACTCTCACGGTTATAATTTCTGTCCTTCTCGGTGAAACTTGCAGTCTCATTTGAGGAGGCCAGTTCTGTTGATGGAGAATCAGACAGTGGCGTTGTTGTTTGTTCTGCAGAAATTATTGGTAAAGAAAAATAACAAAGATTAAAGGATATGTATTTGATGTGTTTCTCTATACTTTTCCAAACAATCTGACAAGTGCTTATGTCAGATGATAAGCTCAAATAAATTAATCCAAACAGGCCCTAAATTTCGTATCGTAAGTTGATAAAAAGGATTATTGTTACCGGCTCTGTTATTGGCAGGAGATCCTTCAAAGAGTTTCTTGCCAACTGGAGTGGGGCTTGAAAAACGACGATTGCCCGATTGCCTATAGTCTGAGCCTGCACTCCGAGGTAGAGGCGAACTACTTCTACGACGGCCACTGGGAATGTTAGAACTGCTTTTATGACCATTAGGGGTAGAGTCTCTGGAGTTTCCTTTCAGAATTGCAAGTTTTCTCTCAAATGAATTACCAAGAATCTGCAACAATACCATATAATTTAACATAATTAATAAGCTGGATGACAACTACCTTGAATGTTTCTTAAATTCGAGCATCACTGTATGTTGTTCAGTGATCTCTGTAGCACCAACACCTCTGAAAAAGGCGTGTCTGTGTCCATGTCAGTGTCGGATAGCGACACCGGCACTTGTGATTACCTTCAATTTATTCGTTTTTTCAAACTATTACCGGTGTCGATGTGTCAGTGTCGGTGTCATGTCTGTGTCCGTGCTTCATAGTCAGTGATCTCAAGAAAAATGGCATTTGATCACTGACTGGTATTGATAACTTCGAAGGGAGAAGACTTACATTTGCTTTCGAGTGATCCCATGAAAAGAAACGAGTGAAAAACGGAGGCTCATAACCTTCCATTACAACATATATAGGGACTTCCACGGATAGGCCTTCGACAAGGACATCCATTTCCAAAAATTTCTGATCATGACGAATTTTCATGATAAGAAAAACATATTGTAGGAAAGAGTGAATCCATACTACATTGATACTTGAAAATTTTGACTTCATTTTTTACATGAATAAATTAGTTATGAAGATGGAGCTAATCAAACAGCTAGTGAATATTGAATAATGGAGACATAACAAACAAACTTGATCAATAAAGGTGGAAAGAAGATAACTTACCAGGCCAAGGTTGAGAGCTTCTTGTTTCGATTTGACAACCGAATGTAAACCAACCCAAATATAAATCTCTCTTTGGCAATCGAGCAATAAAACATCTTCAGTAATTAAGTCATCCTGTGTATAATTGTATACCTCTTTCATCTGAAAGATTACATGAAGGTCGCATTGAATTAGCCACATTCAATTCATAGTAGTTACATGAAACTTTTGAATATCTAGAAGTAATATACCTTGAAGTCTCCTGAGTTGAAATTCCAATAAATTTGCGTGAGAAACATAACCATCAATTAGACATGTTTTCCCTGTCAATTCACGCACGATAATTCTAAACCAAGCGAGATCTAGATTATTTTCTCAAAAGGTTCATTTTGTTACCTCTGGTTATTTTTAAGGCAAACAGATGTGGATCATCTATGAATCCTTGAATCTCTTTCTCTCTTGGATATTCTGCCTTTCTGCCAAGAACATCCCAAAAAATATCGGGTTCATTCCCTTCCCTTACAGATACAGGTAGCTGTGTCGGCTGCAATTTGTATCAACAAATGCTCAAAACTTATTATCAATTACTTCCTTTGAAGATATTGCCAAGATAAAAATTTATAGCAAGGTCTCATATTGCAATGACATACATTAAACAGTTCCACCATTCTATCAAGAAGATTATGGTCTCTTGCTGAAGATAGGCCCCCAATCCAAGTATACATAGCAGCTTCGCTTCGGAGAATATAGCAATAGGATGAATTCAGGGAACTTGAAACCTAGAACAATCGTAATACATGATAATCAATAGCAACTAATACTTCGGAATAAAACTTAAATTAACATTAAAATAATAGGAACTCTAACTTCAGTAACAGCTTATTTCAAGCCTGAATATAACTTTGCGAGTGATAAAAAAAAAAGCAATTGACGCAAAAAAGAATAGATAGAGATAAGATATAATGAAGATATAAAAGCTATCCACCGTGAATAAAAAATGTAAGAGTCATTGAACCATACTTGATCAACTTGGATGGCCTGCATATTATCTGGACTTGTGCCTTGAACTCGAAACAAGGCTACCAAGTTTTCATTGGGAGTTTCATCCACTATACCTTTTTCTTCTATAAATTTCTTATATCCTGAACTGTTTCCCCCCTTAAAACAAAAAGAAAAATTTATGAATTGGTGCATGTTTCTGTTTTTGTAATATTATTACATACAAACCTTATTATGAGATCATAGAGAGTACATACCTTGAATACGATTAACCTCTTGAGTATTGAGAAAAACTGAGCTGGTTCTTTGCCCTCATGAATTTGAGCCTGAAAAGGCGTGTAATGTAATGCAGATTTAATAAATAGGCAGAGTAAAGTAAGGGAAAAAAATCGTTTATACAATGTGCTTAAGATCTTAAATACGAATCTAGCACTAATTTACAAGATCAAAATTGTACAAATATTATCCAAAAATTTGAAATGTATCACTTTAACATAGTAAGAACATAACTAACCATGACTGGATTAGTTCTGGACGAATCAACCATAGTATTGATGTGGGAAATAGCAGCTGTTTTATCCTCCTGTGAGACAAAACCATAGAATAAGGGGAACCTTGTATTAAAAGTTATCAAGAGCAATATCAACTAAGCCTAATCCAACTAGATGAGATTGAGTTTATCAAGAAAGGTTACAGACAGGAACTACTGTGTACATCACGAACAAAATTAGAATTTTCGACAGTTTTTAGTTATAAACTTTTATTTCTGAATTTTTCTTATATATTTTAAAACCTAATATTATTTCATTGGCAACTATTTCACCAAATCTAAGTAGCAAGTAACAACCTAAATAAACAACAGCTACTGTTTGACCATTCTATTTCAGTTTTTATCGAAATAGACTAATCTGATAATGACAGATTAATCCATTTCTATGAATTATAGGTAAAACATCTACCATTACACATCTGCTGCCAAGCCAAGCATAAAACAGAGTCTCATCCCTTCCTTTTTCTGGAAATGTATACTGTACTATATAGCAATCTCCACTGTAAAATCTCGTGTGTTCGGTAACTGGAAGAAGGGACAATTCATCGCTATCCACTCGCCAAACCTGAAATCTCAGTAGTCAGTTAACAGTTAGCACATGCAAAGGTAAATATGATCATAAGATGATAAGGAACATCCAGATTGACCAAGAAGTTACTTTTATCGTGCCACCGTAATCTATAGATGGCTCATCATCCTTTTCATCTGGAAGCTCTTTCACATCATAACCCTGATGCTTGAATATGGCTGCGGCAGAAAAAATAAATATGAAGAAATGAACTATGGATGACACATTGATTGCACATTTCTTAAACACAGTTAAATTGTGAATGGTACTAAACCTGCCACTTTTTCTCGTCCTTCTTCGTAAAGCCTAGGTTCTGCTGTTTTAGGCCAATTAGTAAAGTGTGACCGAAAGACAGTACTTTCCAACCCTTCTGATAAAAATGTCAAATGAGTCTTGCTCGATCTTCCTTCGTTTCTAACAAAATCCTAGAAAAATGGAAATGGTAGTGAGAATAGGTAAATCCCTTAATCCAATGCTTGGCAACATGCATTATAGTAACCGACATTTCGTACGATTACAAAGGCGGAAAGACCAAAGTGGACTTCACTATCAATTAATAAAAAGAAATTTGAATCCAACGCATATAGAATTAAAAGACTTTTAAGGAAGTATAAATGATGAAACTGCAGACCGAGAAACAAGAAACACTTACCTCAGCAGCTTTGATCGATGTTCTTCTTTCGGTCAATAAGGTCTGCCTACCCATCCAGACAAAAATTTCACTATCACAGTCTAACATATAACACTTATCTGACTCCAGCATTTCTTTGCTGAATGCATTGCTTCCAATTGGACAAATTTTTCCCTGTAGATTTATCCTGTCATGGAATTAACGATAACCGATCCTTAGTTAAGAGGAACAAAAGTATTTATCAAAGTAAGAGAAATAAAGTTGATGCATTCATGAAAGTATTGTACAAACAGATGTATGAACCTCACCAAAATGCCTTTGCAGATGGAGCCACGGATTCCTGACTAGCAGGCGGTTCTCGAGGAATTGGAGCATAACCACCAAATAAACTCCAGAACTCTCCCACATCAGAATCACCAACAAATTTTCCATCCTCTACAATAATTGTATATTTATGACTTGCAATATCTTTCCCTCATAAAACAAATATAAACACTAACAAAGGAAGGGGAAAAAAAGTAGCATATATTCCAACCTATTGTGGCCACCTCACATTTTCCACCATGCTTGTTCTCCGTGATATATTGAACAACCTCCAAACCTTTGGCTCTTTCTTGAATGGTAGAGTTGCAACCACTAAATAGGAAGATTTTTAATGCAGTGTCAAGTATGAATACATCTTCATGATTCAACGATGACCTCTGAAAAGGAACCTAAAAAAATATAAGCAAAATAAACTAGTTAGTAATCAAACATTCAGATAACATGTGGAGACACAATAATTCATACTATCAAACACCAGAAGTTAATAGTCAAACTTCTAAAAGACAACTCACCTCTCTCACATGGACAACATAGTCTCCCTTACATGAATACAGGCTGACTTGGTATTCACCATTCAAATTCCCTTGCTTTGAAGTAAACACTCCTTCAATGGGTATTAAACAAGGCTTGAAGTATGATAGGAACTTCTGTGACTCTTGGCCTTGAATTTCCCTATATTGAACGCTGCAGGATCCTAAGGCCGCATCCAACTCAAGTGCCTTGTCTGATGCCAAGCTTGAATCCACCTGAAAATACATAAAAACCCGATGAAAAATTACAGAAATAATCAAATCAACTGCAGTGAACATGATGAGAATGAATGACATAGTGGTTAATGCAAACCTTTTTTGTGTCATTTCCAAGCCAGTAATGAATGTCATAATGAGGAGGGCCATTTTTTGGGAAAACTGCCTGTTCCCACAAACATGTAAAATACTTGATATCAGTTACTATCTGCTTCATGCATTTAAGTCCTGAACTTTTTTTAGGTTTAAGAGGATCATCAAGAAAATAAAGCAAGCATTGAGGAAAATATCTTACATTCAGAACTATGTATGCACTTCCGGTATAGAATTTTCTATGGTCTGACTCTGACATTAGCACCAACTCCTGGTTTTCAATACACCAAACTTCCAAACCACTGACAATATTAAGTTAAGTATACAAAGCAGAAAACTTGAACTTAGAAATATGATACATTTTAAAATTAAATTCATTGCTGATCCAGAACCAGAAATTTGAAAGAACTAGGAGATATCTAACTTTATTTAATTATTTTTATTTTTGTCTCCAATGGATGATGTTGAGCTAAAGCAAGTTTACCACATAGATTTTGGTAAAGCTGTCATCAAGAATCAATTGTGAATGGTTAGTCTTACATCGACTTTGAATGGAGGAAATGTTGGATAAGAGATGTGGCCCGTATACCTATTGCCTTAAAGTTTTGGATAATTATGTTATCAAGATCTCTTAGGGGTTCTAGACGTTTAGGTTTAGTCCATTGCTGCTCTCAACGCTCCCCTAGATTCCCCAATAAATCATCACTTTTTACCATGAACAACTTGAGCCTAAGGGCAACTATCACTTAGTTAGGCTAACAAAAATTATAAGACAATTTCAAAATAAAAAATAAAAAATTTGTTGTAAGGATACGGATTTGCCCCTGCCGTTTGGAATGCAGAATCCAAGTCTTTATTGATAATAGGCATTGTCTTTATAGCTCTAATACTCCACCAAGTCAAAAGCAACACTAGATTATTCAGCAATCCAAGATTAACACATGCAGGTTAAAAAATAGTGCAGAACTTTTGATTTCGTAAATAAACCAATTCATGCAACACATTCTACTATCATGCAAATAATCTCAAACATGTATGGTTGCATTGAAAGAATAGTAATAAAATATATTATGTTATTGTCCATATTTTTCAGAACTTGGAATTATCATGCCACTATGACAATTGATGATTGTTTTTTTGTTACGACAACATCAAGAAATCATATTTTTCTTGTTACTATAGCATTATGAATTTATGCTGCTCGAGCAACTAGGATGGCCAACAATTAAGAAATTTGATAAAGAATTATCTTCACCTAGGCATAGGAATTTCCATAATTTGTTTCCTTATTCAACTTAATAACTTTAAATTTGAATTGCAATATTCTATAGATTTGAAATCATCATATATCAAATTTCAAACATCTACATGTATGTTTGGTTTAGCTTTTGGAAGAGGAAAAAGCAATTCTAGTGTAGAATTGATGTAGAATTGATTTTGAAATGATTTTGAGGCGTTTAGCTCTTTTAAAGTAGAATTGATTTGGCCTTTAGAATTGATTCTACTAAAAGCTAAAATTTATAGATTTTGAATTTAAACATAATTTTTACATTGAAGTTTCCTCTTCAACTCAATTTTGCATAAAATTATCCAAACATAAATCACATTCAACTCACTTTTAACCAGAATCATTTTAAAACATCAATTCACTCAGAATCAAATTTTTCCACCGCAACAATAAATCTAAACTGTTTACTCAAAAAAATTGCCTCAATTATCAGATTTTTTTCTTCACCAATGCATGAAATCCCAATCCAAAATCAAAAAAAAAAAAAAAAACAAGCTAACTGAAATTATACTCAAACACAGTCAACAACCAGATATGAAAATTTTGAAAACTAACAAACTATGATCTGAAACTTGAAAGCAAACTCAGAATCTGAAAACAATAAAATATGATACTAACACACACATATACATATACATATATACATATATACAACAAAGTTGACCAGATTGAAGATCATACCTTGATTCTTCACGAGAATTCAAAAACTATGAAGTGAGAGTGATGGTGATGGTTGAACAAAGAGAGAAAGAACAAAAGTTGGATTTTCACATTCGCATTTGCCACATAGTGAAGCAATAATGTGGAATTTATATTAGAGGGTAAAATGTAATTTTATTACAAAAATAATGATAACAGCGTTTGGTAGAGAAAGTGATTTGAGAAAAAGCAGAAAAGAAAAGCACGTTTATCTTTACCGTCCAGCTTGTAATGGGGCCCACAAAAAATTGCTTTTTAGTATTTCACTTTCCAGGTTCAAATAATTGCTTATTGAAATGAAAGGCATGATTCAACGTTCAACGGTTTCTGACATGGCTCATATAGTAGAAGTGATTTTTTCTAGAACCAAACTTTGACCATATTTGAATAAAGTTTAACGAAAAAAATGTTAATAAATAATTAAGATGCTTGTTAAAATTCAGCCGAAGTAATAATGTTTTGAAATTTTTGTAATCAATTTTTTAAAAGTTGTTAATAAATTAAGATGCACAAATAGAATTAAATCTCATCAAATAGAATTATCAACAAATTTGCATTGACTAATAAATATGTATATGTATTTCTCTCTAAAAAATATAAGATACCTTGAATCTAAAAGGATATAATCTATAGTGTTTTAAAATATTCTTCGATTTAAATTAAAAGATCTCATATTAAAAAAATGCACAAGAGGGCAAATATTTAGTCAGTTTTGTTATGGGTCGATTATGTTGACTCCGACCTTGAGAGAATTGTAATTTTTTCAAAACCATTCTAGCACATAAGAATTTTCGTCCTAGTGGTCGATCACTAATGATCTCAATTGCATTCACATCTGACGACTCTCTGCGATTTATTTTTAACAAATAGAAAGTTTGTTATTTTCCTCTTTTTATATATAGAAAAAACGCTAAATTAAGGTAACAAGTTTCAAATATGATTTGAATTCACTCTTCTTCCTCACATAATGACTTATCGTTAGAGTGCTACCCTTGAAGATTTCCCATCTCTATCGTGTCGTAAGCTTAAAACCACCATCACTTCTGATCCTCACTCCATTTCTGCTTCTAGTACGAAACAGTATCGCCGTTTGTGGGAATTAACTTCTGATTCCTACGATTTTCATGATTTCATGTTCGCTCCCTGATTCATCAGTTTGTAACCTCCTCATGTCACTGAATCAAGAGCATGCATAATCAAACACGAATATCTATCGTGTTCGGTCGAATCAAGCATCGTTTTAATTTTGGTTCTTCGAATTTCAGATCTCCAGTTTCTACAATTCCAACAAATGGTTGGATCCAAAGTTACCTGACCCGTTGTTGCGCGTGAAGTTATCGTTGTTACTTTGGCAGCGATTAATCAACCAGTTCCACCTCCTCCGCAAAGTATCACAAATCTTGGAATAGGGCTTCCAAAAGATTCAAATTTGGTACAGGCTTCTAAGATAGTCGGGTATGTCCAGACGCCTCCAATTGGACCTTTACTTTCATCTTCAGTCTTGTTGCCTGAAGCCTTACCAAGTGTACATTTGTTGCAAGCAAACCTTGGATTTCAAGGTGTGAACGAGCTGTTAAACAATATGTATAACATTGTTCGACAATAGAATTCACACGCGATTAAGGAGAGGTTACAGCGCCTCGAAGAAATCCTCTACAACGTGTCTCTTTATGGCAATAGCATCTAAGACCCAATAAACACCAATGAGGTTGAATTGCAAAACCTCGGTCAATTGAGGCCACAAGCTAGTTGATTAGGTTGCCTTTGTCCTTCAATTTTCAAATCAAATTAGATAGAAACTTTGCCTCCAAGTCAATCAAATATGCACATTGATGAAAAATGCACGAAATCCATGAATATATTAGGATCTAATTTACTAAAGCCTAAATCTAATAGATTAGATAAGCTAATTAAGGAAGATTTAGTTCTGTTCTTTATTGGACATAATCCTCATTGATTTTGTGCATGTTTTACACGCCTAAAATCTCCAAAAGCTTGCTATAAATAGGTAACCCTTTTTCGCTCTCTTACATCACAAATTATTTTTCTCTCAATATGTGTGTGTGCGCGCGTGTGTGTGTGATTATTACTTCAATATTACATCATCATCAGCATGGCACCCGGGAGGCTAATATTAGCATTTAGCCCTCTAATTGATGATTTCACATCTCAACAACAAGAAGGAAGATTCTTCCATGACTTCGCAAGTAGAACCATCTTGAGAATCCATACCTTGGACTCTAGAATATTTAAGGAATGTGAATTCTTCAAGATCTTTGAAGAGTTGAGTTTAGCCACATTCATCTGCATCCTTCCAAGAAATGTGTATTCATCACTAGTCAAGATGTTCTTCTCAAATATTTATTTCCCTGGTGAGACAATTTATTCCAATTTAAGAAAGCACAAGATATCTCTATATCTATAGGAATTCACAAACATCTTAGATCTTCCCCCATGAAGTACATATCTTCAAGCCAGAAGAACAAGGAAACAACTTCAACTTCTAGACCTTTGCCACCTCTTGAAGGTTGAGAAACACAAGAAAGGGGGTTTGAGTTGGGTTTCACATTTCGTCCCCTTTTTGAGGAATTAAAATAATGACATTAAAAAGTAAATAAAAATAAATGAACACAATTATTTTTATCTTGTTTCACTGTTAACGAAGTTACTTCAGTCCACCCACCAAGGTGATTTTGCCTTAGACAAGGACTTAATCCAATAATCATCAAAATAATTACAACCTCTAAGTTGTTACACAACACACTTAGCCCTCTCAAGTATCTTGGCTTTCACTTAGCCTCTCAAGGAAATCATCCACTAAGTTGTTAGAAACACACTTAGTCATATCAAGCATTATGGCCTTCACTTGACCGTTCAAGGAAATTATCCACTAAGCTGTTAGAAACACGCTCAATCATCTCAAGCATTCTGGTCTTCACTTAACCGCTCAAAGAACAACACCTTTTACAAGGATTTTCTTGTGCACTAATATGTTTCTCACAAGCTCATTACACAAATGAAGTACAAGAACACCTAAGTGTTTCTAAAAAGTTCTTGCGTAGCAGCTCCTTGCTTTCTAATACAAAACTATCTAAAGAATGAATCTCTAAGAGATTATAAAACATTAGTTATCTATTGCTTAAAAGCTTTCTTGATGAGCACTACAGCTTTTTTTCATGAGCTTTAAGCTTCTTTTAATGAACTCCTTTCTTGAGAAGGTAATGCTTCTTTCCAGCTTAACCATCAAGATCAACTAAGTTACTATGCTTCACTTATTGATGTTTCACTTTACTAGTTATACATGGTTTTAGCATGTTGCATCGTTGTACACACATTCGACCAATTTTCTTCCTCTTATTCTTTATTGAGAATTCTATATATAAGCTTCAGCTTGTAGTATTTTCTTCAGCACTTTGGTTTTTCATAGCAGCGTGTTATCACCAGCATTCAGTAACCAGCAATGAGCAATCAACAATCAACAATCAACAATTCTTCAAGCTTCGTGATCTTCAATTTATAGAGCTTGAAAAAATAGATTCATTGAGGGGCATTCTTTGAAACATATTCCAACAGCAATATCTCAACGTTCACATGAAGGAATGGTTAGCATCACTGTACAAAAAGCTTCTCTTGCGCCACCTTATCTTGGTAGAGGTTATAGTTTTTGCATTCTTTTGTTCAACTCAAAATCATTCTTATCTTCATTTTTTCTAATGTCTTTAGAGGCTTCAGATATATCTTAATGAAGCATGTTATAAAAGATTCAATTATTTGCAACTTTAGAAACCCAATCTTCAGAACTCCAAGGTCTTTGTTCAGCAGAACTATCTTGAGAATCTTCAGCACTCGTTCTTTTAGAAGTAATATCTTCAGAATCTTCAGAACCTTGTCTTCAGAGTATTTAGAATTCATTAAGCACATTATTATCTTCACAATCTTCAGTATTTCGTTCACCTGAACCTTGTCTTCAGAAACTCTTCAGAACTTGACCTTCGGATATTGTATCTTCAGAATCTTCCTAACCATGTTGACCTGAATCACGTATTCAGAATCTTTAGAACTTGTAACATTAGAAGCACATCACATTAGAAATCCTTATAGACCTTTCTCATAAAGTCTCAATTAGAATGTCCATAACTAATATTCATTAGAACCGTTATATTAGAAACATTCATGAATCTTGACTTTATCTTGTACACACATATGTTTTCTTCCAGAGTGTTAATAATAGAGTCTAATAACGTCACACGTCTTATCAGAGTCAGAATCATATTGGCAACCGCCACACACTAGATAGAAACCATATCATATAGAATTATTCTCTTATATAACATGTGCGCTTATCATTAAAATTCAAAGGCTATATGTAGAACCAAATCTTGTTCTTATAATCTCCCTCTTTTTTATGATGACAAATAATGCATTTCAATAGACAATTTGTATAGGGTAATCACCATAAATCCATAAAGCCAGAGATAAGCTTAACGGGCTCTGATTGGTGGTTTTTACACGTTATTTTACCATTTGTTTATGTTAATCATTTTTTATCTTGTCGCATTTTACGCCTTGGTTTGGTGTTTTCATTATTTCTAGGTTCAGGTAAACAATAAAGGAGAAGCTGAGCGAAAATCGGGGAAAATGGCAAGATTTCGGAAGAGTTTTGATGTAGAACCAGCAGCCTAACACGGGTGCCCTTGTCGTGTGACACTGCCCGTGTCAAGGCTACTGAAAGTAAAATCTTTAGCAGTCTACACAAAAATGATCATAACTGGAGTTCCGGGAATCCGTTTGAGGCGTTCTAATAATCACTGGAAAGCTAAGAGAGAGAGCTACGACTTTTGTGTTGGAGTTGAAGTCAGATTCGGAGCAAATTTTTCCAGATTTTTGTTTGAACCTGCAGCATTATTTTTATTAAGTTTTGGTGTGCAATCTCGGAGGGCAGTTTGGACATCTCGCATTGTAATTTGAATTTTTGATATATGAGACGGATCGTGACTGGAAAAAGGGACTTTTGGACAAAAAATAATTTCACGAGAAAGATTGGAGCGATCAAGAATTTGGGAAACTAAAGATCCTCATGAGCGGAAGCGGTTGAAGATCAAGGCAACCAATTATCTTGTAATGTTTAGTCTTATTGTTGATTTTATCTTTATTATTATGAGTAGCTAAACCCCCCAATGCTAGAGGGGTGTCCCTGAATTGACTCTGTAATAACCTTGTTTCCTCTGAATAATGGATTTCAGTGCTTTCTAATCATCGTTGTTATTGTATAATTTTCTTATGGCTTTTCTTATTTGACAAATAAGGATTTGATTTACGGTTAACCTTAGGTTTGGAAAACGGTCGTTAACGCGTTTTTACGATAATACTATAGTAGATATTGCCTAGGAATGGGGATACCCTATAGTAACTGTGATGTTTTAGATAAAATATATTGCTTGGGATTGTTCCTATACCGCTAAGGAATTGGGGCATAGGAAGAATACCAAAGGGTTTTCTGCTAAGGAATTAGAGTCAACTAATCTTTAAAACCGGTAACGATTGAATTGAGCAGTGATTTCTGAAAACTAAGGATTAAGGCTATTACAGGGCTTTTCATACACTCTACCCTAGCATGCTTCTCATAACTGGCTAAAACCTGTATTTTACCGCTTTTGCCTTTTGGCTTGATAATTCTAAAGAAACAAACCAAAACCCTATGACTTTTTGTTCAATTGCATTATTATAGAACTTATGTTCATACGCAGTCCGCAAGATCGATATTCGGGGAATTTCCCCTTATTACTACATCGGTACAATTAGTACACTTGCTAATTTACCGGTCAGGCTCCCCCTGATTCTCTTACTCTCAAAATTCATTTATGCTTGTTCAAAGTCTCCCTCTGATTCCAAGACTCACAAAATGATTTTGAAGTAGAATCATATCAACAGAAAAGAATTACTCCTCAGTGACGTCTCATCAGAATCTGACTAGAACTGACTGGTCTTCATCTTAGAACCTAGCTTGCTATTAGAATATTGTAGACGTATCAAAACCTAATTTATCTTATCATACTTGATGTCTTGCATTATATATCAGAAACTAGTAGATACTTTTTTAGATGCCACACATCATGTATCAAAATCAAATCTTCAATATCTTAGCACAGATCACCAACAGGTGCACATATCCTCATGTCATTTGATGGTTCAGAAATCGACTATTCTCTTTAATGACGATGACTTGATTTGATCTCCGAAAGATTCACATTCTTTTAATGCTGGAGTCTAGATACCATTTGAAGTTTAGATACCAGTTTAATTTTAGATACCAATTGAATCATTCTTTCATAAAGTTAATAACTTGTAACAATTTTTGGGTATCAGCACGAAAATTATGGACATCTTTTGTTTATGATAACTTAGTGGTCAACACCAGATATTCATCAGATCAAGCTTGTTTGGCATTCTTCTTTCTTGTTCAATGACTTATGAGTATATTAACTTCTGAAGTACTTGCTTGTTAAACATATCTTCTGATAATTTATCAAATACAAATTATGCATTCTGATATATCATAGCTTCTGATATGTCTTGTCTTCTAATATAATCTTCTTCAGTCTTCTGATAGCCTGATCTAACGTTCACTGAACTTTTGTGAAGTTCCTGATCAATTCTCAAACATAGGTTAGAAGTAAAATATATTTAATAATATTTGGGATCAATATTCTTAGATTTAGGCATATCAAAATCATATATCACTTTCTCCCCCTATGTCAGAAATCAAAAAGGTATAGGAAAGAAATTGACAAAGAAATATAAAGAGGAAAATAATGACAGAAAAACGAATTTCATTAATACTAATTAAGAAATTACAACGGGAGACGATAAACACAAACATACTTAGAGATTATGACAAAAATAAGGACTTAGAAGTTCTAAGATTCAACAACTTTTCAGGGTCTAAGGTTTGTAAGCTCTCCCTATATCAGATGGTCTTCGAGAAGAGGTTTGTAAACTCTTCTTGAATCCTATCTGTAAAGTCTAAGAAGTGAGGTTTGTAAGCTCCCTTCTATTCAGAACATGGAAACTAGTCTCCTAGCAAATCATTAACAACTTCGCATCTTACTTCTACGTAAACCTCATCTGGTCTAAGCCGTTTAGCTAAACCGATGATTTCATCCTTGAAGAAAAGCTCAGTAAAAAATCTTCCATAAGGAATGTATGACTTGTGTTGACCTCTGGAAGTTTTAACAGAATCCTTCAAGTGATTGAAGATTGTTAAAGAGAGATCGATTCTGATTTTCTTCATCAGAAAATAGATAAACAGTTTGTTTTCATGAGACAAAACAATTTTGTCTGTTTCCCGAGGCCGAAAATTGTTCATAATAAGATTAAACCAAGTTTTTGCAGTGGGTGAAAGTCTATCTGGGTTATTTGGTTCAAACCTAAGGAAGGAAGTCTTGAAGATGTCACGAAACTTATCAACAAAAGTGTAGTTTAAACGGAACTCACCAACAGTGACACCAGTTAGGATACAACCTATGGCATTACTAATAGAAGAGGGAGTTATTGTGACTGGAATGCCATACACAGATGAGTTAATAGAGTTACCATCTTCACTTTCTAGGGCATATTCCCATAAGGCTTTCATAAGGTTTAGATAAACGGGGGCTCTTAATAAAGCAAAGTAGTTTGGCCAATTCTGTATATGATGGCTAAGGATAATGTCACGATCTATTCCCTTAAGACTCATAAAATTAGGTCATTTTTTGATAATGACTTCGAGAATCTCTTCTTTGTCATAGAAGGTTTTGACAAACATAGTTGAAAGAGAGTGAATTATAACAATGAAGGATATGAAGTTCATAAGGAAAGAATGAATCAAGATGAATTAGAGAAAAATAAGTTAGCAACAAAAGGAACGACTAAGAAAGAGGTATACAAGAATAATAAATATGAGAGAGGACTATGAATTTGACAAAGAATTTAATGATAAATTAACACTTGAGACACGCAATATTTAATGATGATTTGTAGACTATTGCCATATACTAGAATGAGCATGATAGAGGTAAGGGTTAGAGTAATATAAAAAATGAAAGATGGAATTGGAGATGTTGATCAGACACAATATTTGAAAGAAACAGGGGAGACATTCTAAAGAAGGAATAAGTTCAGAAAATCTGGCAAGGGGTGATAGAAGCGATTTTAATTTCCTGTATTAGAGATATTCTCATAACTCGAGTTATCTCATCAGATATGAGGTATGGCACATATAAGACAAAATTTTTGTTAATGTACCAACTCCCTATATCATTATGGCTAATAAATGCATTATACTTATTAGTTTCCAAGGGTTAAAAGCATTGACCAGCAGGCATACATTTTAACTTGGTTACTTATGAAATATGAGAACTTTACTAGACAAAAGATTTTCATTTCAAAAGCACGATTCCTACGCATCATGTTTACGAAATATATTTTTATTCTCGAGAAGCATAAATTCTGAGATGCTTATTTCATTCTGAATAATGAATTATGTTCACATATAGAATGAGAATAAGTTATCTTCAGCAGGAGTTTTGAAGAAAGATTCCAGTCATAAGAGATACTGAATCATAAATTTTTAAAAAAATACTATCCTTCTGAATTCTAAAAAATTGTAGTTCTAGAATATAAGAATAAATTTCTAAAATGTTTAAGAATAAATAGTAAGAGTTAGAAATACATTACTTAATACTTATGTAGATTCTCAACTTCTGATGTAAAGACTTCTTCAGAATCACCATGCGTTCAGCTTCTGTAGTTGATGAGCACTTCTAGCTGGACCACTAGATTAATTTCTCCTTAGAAATAGATTTATAGAGATTTCTTCCTTTTGTAGTCTTCATGAGAATCCTTAAACCTTGTGTAGATACAAAATCATCTTCATGACTTCATGAGCTTCCATTCTGACGGATGAAAACATCTCTCCTGATATTTGTTTCATCTTTGATCGTTGGATAAGAACCAAGTTCTTTCTCTAATTTTCATCTTGAGATCAAACATCTTCAATTTTCAAGAAGTTTTGTCTCCAGAAAGCCACTAGTGTCTTAGCTTGAGCATATACTTCTGAACAGTTTTGTACTAAAGAACCTTGTTGAATTTCCTCTTGCATCATTAGAGTTCAATCTTTGAATAAATTCTAATCTTCACCAGATGCAAATATCTTCATGATCATCAAACCGAGACATATTTCTTAGAGGGTTTGAATGATAATCTTGTTCTTACTGACTGAGCCTTTTCATCTAGAATCAGTTCATCATAAAGTGACGACTTTTGTTCTTTCCTTTATTAGGGAGTAAATGAATTGTGATGGTTTCTGATTGAAAATCTTTTGATTTCTTTATTCTGATCTTCATCAATAAATTCATTCATTGAAGATAGATTCTAGTTTTGTATTATTACACTAAGCTTTAGTTTTTTACTTCCAAGCTTATTATCGAATTCGACATTGATTTGATTTCTGATGAAGGCACTTCTGTAGCCTTTGGATATTCAGAACAATTTAACCAATATGCATCATAATAGATTCGATTCGTATTATGTTATGAATAAACATGTGTTGCACCCTAAAATTTGACCAACATTTATTTATCCATCAAGTGTTTGAAGGTTGATACCTTCGTCAGAAAGTTCAAGAGATCCTCAGAGGAATTGGTTGAAACCAAGGTTGTGTGCTTCATAGCTTGAGAGTTGTGGGAGCTCCTCAGATGATTCTGAGACTTTGAGATTGAACTTGAAGCTTTGAAAAAGCCTATGAGATGTCTTGATAGCCATCATGAAGCCCAGAAAGGTCATTGTGCAAGAATTCAGAAGATTCAACCATGAATGGTAGAATTAGGGTTTTGACTGGGTCAATCCTAGATCAGCTGAAGATTTGGAGAAGGTTGAGACTTAATCCAAGGGCCATGAGATCATGGAATGATGTATGGAGATGTTATAAATATGATTCCTAGGCCAACTCATCATGATTGAGGAGTTGGAGAAGTTTTGAGTTAGGGTTTCTGAGGATTGTCAGTGAAAAAACCCTAGTTTGATCCCTATTTTCCAGGCAGTTTTAGCTCAAGATGTGATTGATATCCCATCTCCCCCACAACATGAATGTTGTAGAGCTTGTTCTTAGCTTTAATTTGAGTGGTAGAAGTCCTTGATAGGAGTTGCAGAGCTCAAGTTATGGTTTTGACAAATTACAGGTCAGCAGAGGTGTGTGAATCTGGGTCCTTGAAAGTCACCCAACTTGCAGACAACTTTTTCCCTAGTAGGATGATTCCTATGATCTCTTGGTCAACATGAATGTTGAAGAGAGTCTTCTTAGATTTCTAGAGAGTACTAGAAGTCCTTTATAGGATTTGTAGAACTCAACTTATGGTTTGAACAAGACAGGGGTATTTTGGTCATTTGGTGATTATAGGTCATTTTAAGCAAAGGCCATATCTCCTAGTTCCAAGCCTCAAATGAAAAAACTCAAAACATCAAAGTTGTTAAAAATGGCATTTTAAGCTTAGTAAAGAGGGCATGAGTTATTGAAAGAGCTTTTAGCAAGGATTTTCATGATTGGGTAAAAATGACCTAAAAATGGCTTATAAGTTGAAAAAGTTGAAATGGAATTTTGGTTTAGGAGATGTACAAATCCAAAATGGGTCATCCAATATGTCATTTTGACTCCAAACATTATTTTAAAAACAATGGTTCAAGTAGAATTTTGATTTGAGGTCTTAAAATTGGGGTTGCTTTGTAATTTTGTTTCTTGCATATTAAGGAACTTGACCAAACTTCACCAAAGGCAAGGCTAAGCATGTTTTTCACTCTTTCCACTCCCAATATCTCTTGTGAGGAGTTTTTGACACAAAATTAAAAGGCATTAAGGCATGAGATGAGATATCCAATATGTCATTACATGAGACTTTCCATGGTATTCTAGCTCTTTCTAGGAGGTTCTAGAGTCTTCCATGGATGGTTATATATTAAGTGGATCAAGGAGAGATTAAAGGTTGGTGAAAGTTGTTGAGTTCATTGGAGAGAGATAGAGAGAAAGTGCCATTGCAAGGTTTCTTCAAGATCA
This sequence comes from Lathyrus sativus, assembly GCA_963859935.3. Taxonomy (NCBI): domain Eukaryota; kingdom Viridiplantae; phylum Streptophyta; class Magnoliopsida; order Fabales; family Fabaceae; genus Lathyrus; species Lathyrus sativus. The sequence continues at coordinate 352,255,611 of OZ012739.1, read as the reverse complement.
AGCAAGTTCCAATTTCTTCTTCTACAAGCCTCATCTATCCCAATTCTTGCAAACAGAAAGGTATTCATCATTGGAGGAGCATTTGGAGAAGATTTCAAGTGCTAGATCAAGCTCTAACACCACTCACCATTGAAGCTTGACAGGTTGGTAACTTGATCTATAGGTCTTTATTCAGGTGCATTCTGTTAGAATTCTAGGTGGAAAGATAGCATGCTAGTTTAGCTGATGATATTCTGAGAAGTAGAGAGCTTGGCATAAGGTTTCATGGCAGGTCACGATTTTTTCAAGATTCAATAGCAAGCTGTTTAGGGTGCATCAATGGATATGATATAGTGTAGTTTGGTTAGGGTAACATGTAGAACAATTCTGGATCGTTAGTTTGAAGTTCCATCAAGGTTGATAGCAGAGAAAAAATTGAAACCCTAATGTTGGAGCTTTCTGTTAGAACGGTTTAAGGAGTTTCAGGGAAAACTACTTGCATGGTTGTGTTCATGGTAATCAGTAGCACAACTTTGCTTTTGGAATTGTTGAATTTCATCGAGGAATCAGAGAGAACGAGGGGATTGAATTCATGCATGGAAATGAGAAAGAACTGAAAACCCTAGACTCGATTGGGGACGATGACCCCTAGCCATTGGATCATCTCAATTCGTTTGACTGGATCAGCTCATCCAACGGCCATGGTTTGAATTCAAAACGGAGGGAAAGACGCAGCTTCAAAACGATGCGTTTGGATAAGTGAGGAGTTCTGGGCTCAGCATCCTTGTGCTATTCACACCCTACTCAGAGGCCAAACCCAGATTTCAACATAAAAAAATTGCTATTCTCACCGTATCCTTTCCATTTTCTTAATGTTTTTTCTTTTAATTTTCTGAATGCACGTGGGCTTGATATTCGCACCCCCAGGTTCCTGGCCCAATGATCAATATAACTAGAGCGCCTTGCTCTTGACACCCCCTCCCCCCATTTATTTTATTTTCTTATTTCAATTTCTTTTATATTTCTTGCATTTTAATAAATTCATATAAAATCCAAAACTTAATATTTTTTAATGCTTCTTTTTTTCACATGACCATAATTCTGTCCAGAAAAATGTAAATAAATAAAATTCCATTTTATTTTTCTTTTAATATTTTTTAGCATATTATTCTTGTAAATAGTATTTTTAATTGATTTAGTTGATACTTGATTTTGTATAATTTCTTTTAGGACTTTCCCTTAGGATTTTTGAGCCATTCTTTTTGGCATAGTTAGGTATTGAACCATAGATCACATAGGATTTAATTCACAATTTGTAGATTAAAATTTGATATAGTTTGCTTGTTTGACATTTAGGTGCTCAAAATTAGGGTTTTAGGTTGTATAAGTAGATTCAACAATTTTGTTTTAGGGTTTATAGGCCAAATTAGTGTATGGGGAATATATGGGTTAAGGGTAAGTATGTATAGAATCCCCTAGAATTTTTCTAGAATATTATATGGTGTTTTAGTATTTTTAACTGATTTTTGAATGTATGGTTAGTATGTGTGTTGCTTAAAGGCATAGTTTGTATTGTTTTGTTTCTTTTCTTCTCCTTTGAATGTGTGAGCTTTGAAGATTGAGTTGAAGACCTTTTGGATCATCATTGAAGCTTTGAAGACCTTGCAGCGGAGTTTAGTTAGCTTTTGTTGTTCTGTTATAGAATCATAAGTGCATAGGTAGAACTTTAGATAGAGGAGTTCCTTTCAATAAACAAGGAGTGTCTTGTTCACCCCCTTCCTTCTCTGTGACATAAAGTCCCTTAAGGGTATTCACCTCTCTCCTTTGGAGGGATTAGTGACCTTGCTCTATAAGGTAGAACTTTGAGAGAGCCTTTCCCTTTGATGTTAAGTCCTCAATGGCATCCTTTGGAAGTCAGTGAGCACTGTAACATCCTCACCTCATCTTGTTGATTGAATCTTGTTTGTTGGAGCATTTGGGTTGTTGAAAATAAGGAAAGCAATGAAGAGTATTGAAGATTTGATTGAAGATCTAAAAGCCATTGAAGATTGAAGCTGAAGCTGTGAAGAGGATGATTCCTTGAAGATTATTGAAGTCTGAAGACTTTGTGAAGATCAAGCTGATACCTGAAGATCCCTGAAGATAGTGAAGCCTGAAGGTGGAGCTGATCAAAGAAGCTGAAGCTTAAGGGGGAAGATGAGTTGATACTCATGTTGTAGGGTTGATACCTGGAAAGCAAGTGATCTCTGAAGTCTGAAAACTGAGTAGCTGCTGGAGGAGCTGAAGCTTTCTTCTGTTTTCTTTTCTGTATTGTTTGTTTTGTTTGATTTGTCTGTTGCATTAGACTAAGTTCATCTAGAGTAAGTTCAGTCTAGGAGCATGATTGCATTAGAGGTTGAGTTGCTCCCTCTGCTTGTATTGTTATTGCTTGGCTTTGCTTGCGGGTATTCGGTAGAGCCCAGCTCCCTTGCCCATGTGTTTATTTTGCTTGATAGCATGCTTTCATTTTATCTGTATGATTGCAGTTTACTGTTTATTGCTTGATAGCATGTTGTTTGTTTTTCAGTATGATTACTGTTATTTCATGACTGGCTTGAGGTTGAGATGAACTTGTGGAGGCTGAAGCCCCACACACATTTCCTCCCTCACTTGCATTGCATGCATTCTACTGTTAAAGCTGAAGCTTTGTCTGTTTTGGTGTATCATTGACATGATCCCTTAGGACTCTCATTTCCTTTGATAAGGATTTGATGATAGACTTTTAGGTTGAAACCTATGCATGACAACATCTAGGATTTCCCTGTTCAAACCTCAACCATAGGATGAATCCATGGCATGATAACAGTAGGACTTGATAGTCTCCCTCCTAGTTGGGCCTGTTCTCTTCTCATCTCGAAACGGTTTAAGATACAGTAATCATGAATGATTTCTTTCGTACGTTACGAGCCTTAAGCTATCTGAGAAAGGGTTGTGGGAGAGTTGCTTTCCCATGATCTGGATGTTTAGTATGGTACCCTTTGGGTGACATGCGACGCATTCACTCTCAGGTCATAGTCTCTAGTGCGATTGAAATTGCAAACACAATAAAAACACTTCTTTCGTAAAAGACAGGAAATAACCCGTAGTTTCCCGAACTACGTGAGCTCTGATCTCTCATACCTGTTGAGAGTACGTAGGCACAATACTGATGTATTGGCGAGCTACCTTCCCCCATAATCCTTCGTAGGCCGAACTACGTTGACTCTGATTTCTCGTTCTCTGATGAGAATACGTAGGCATAAAGTGCGACGCTTTGCCGAGTCATTTTCTTTTCTGTTTAAGCCAGCCTTGATAAGTAGATAGAATAAAACCAACCCGTCCAAGTAAACAAACAAGCGAGGATCCCGTCGAGTACGACGGACGTGAGGGGTGCTAATACCTTCCCCTTGCATAACCGACTCCCGAACCCAGACAATGGTTGCGATGACCTTGTCTTACCCTTTTTCGTCAGGTTTTTCCGATCGTTTCCTTTCCCGCTCTGAGGGATAAATAACGAAAGGTGGCGACTCTTCTGTCATGCCGACACCTTATTTTCGCGCAAGCGACAGCTGGCGACTCTGCTGGGGATTGTCGAACCCAGAATCTCTGGTTCTTCAGTTCCCTGCGAGAGTCAATCCTACCGTTTGTGTGTTTACCTGCTGGGTTGCGTTTATTTATCGCATTTTTTACTTCTCGCACTTTATTTCCCGCATTTTATTTCCAGTATAATATGATTATTTGTGCTGTTGTGAGATGGGAGTTCTGATGAGTGAGAAGCCAGACCCAGGCTTGAGTGCACCATAGACTTAGAGTGGAAATTAGTGGGCGCGTGCTTGCTTTGCAGGCACTAGTGTCTCATGAAATCCACGCTCAGACGAGGTTCATCCGGTTGGCTTCACTTTCAACCCTTTGGGTTGAGACGGTTGCTGGTTTGGTGGATTGTCGACTCTGGGGACCGATCATTTGTGATTCAGCTGAGTGAGGCCTCTTCAAAACTTGATGATGCCACTCCTTCTGGGAATCGTATCGTCAGTTTTGAAAGTCTGTGACGCTGATGAACGCATAGGATGCCGTACCTTGAGTCAGTTTAGGTCCATACCTGTGAGTGGGATCGGGTTTATTGCAGGAAACTTAGACCTTCAGACTACCTGGTTTTCTTGATAGTGAATCAGTTATGATGGTACCATGGTTCCCAGTTGCAGATATGTTTGTGCCTAATAGAGCAAGTTTCTGATCAGAGGATCTTATCATCGGATGTATGTCTGTTCTTGATAGAGCAGGCTTTGATCAGTGTATTATCATCAGTGGTTTGTTCTGGATGGAGCGGATTTTGAGTGGGGTCTGAAGATCTCATCAGCAGCTGTGTGTTTGTTCTTGATAGGGCAGATTTTGAGTGGGGTCTGAAGATCTCATCAGCAGCTATGTGTTTGTTCTTGATAGGGCAGATTTTTGATTTGGGGTCTGAAGACTTCATCAGAAGATATTTCTTGATCATACATCCGGGGTCCTTGTTATCAGACATTTGTTCTTGACAGAGCAGAATCTTGGTCTTATCAGAGGGTCGTTCTTAGCAGATCCGATTAGTGGTCTTACACCAGGGTTTTTCTTCTCATCAGTGATTGTCGATACTGAATTTCCACAGCAGCTATCCGGATATATTGTTGCATGCCTGCATTTTGCACTAGTTTGCATATCCATTTGCATTCCATTAACGTGTGTCTGTGTTGCAGGTCTTGTTTCCCCGATCCCGGATTTCTCGCCTTCTGCTGTTATTATGGCCTCTCTCAGGAAGACTGTTGCGTACAAGTTCCCGACCCCTGATGTGTCGAAGCTGACTGGTTTGATAGCCCTGGCAGGGGATTCTGTGAAGGATAGGTTCAGGAAGTCTTATGGCAGGTTGCTTAGTCTGGTTTGCAAACCTTCTACGTCCGAGTTGAATGGGTTGCATGCTCTTCTGCAGTTTTATGACCCTCCCTTGAGGTGTTTCACTTTTCATGACTTCATTCTCGCGCCGACATTGGAAGAGTATGCTGATATGCTGGGTGTGCCTATCAAAAGGCAGATGCCTTTTGTACACATGGATGCTGAGCCTGATCTGGCTGGTTTGGCTTCCTCACTCCATTTGAGCGCTTCTGAGTTAATGGTGACGAGCTGGAACAAGGTCCCAGGGTTCTCCCTGCAGTTTCTGGTAGCTAAAGCTCAGCAGTGTGCTAAGGACAAATGTTGGGACGCATTCAACGCCATCCTTGCTTTATGCATATATGGCATTATCTTGTTCCCCAACATGCCTGATTTCGTGGACTTGGATGCATTCCACATCTTCGCCTCAGGGAATCCAGTCCCTACTCTGATCGGAGACGTCTACCACTCAGTGCATTACAAGAATGAGAACCAGAGAGGGAAGAATGTCTCATGCTGCGTACCGTTGTTGTACAAATGGTTTGATAGTCATTTGCCCAAGAAGTGTTCTTTTGTCTTGTCGGCAGCCACAGCTGAGTGGCCTGAGCGTCTGATGAGTTTGTCTGCAGAAGATATTGATTGGTTCATTGACAGAGACAGGTTAGGCACCGAGGTGATCTTCAGTTGTAGTGGGTTTCCTAACGTACCTCTGATAGGTAGGAAGGGTTGCATCAACTATAATCCGTCATTGCTAGTTCGTCAGTTCGCATATGCTTTGAGGACTCCACCGAAGGAGGAGGAGGTACAGGAATCTCTGTACCTCACGGGTACTCTAGAGAGGGATTTGCTGTCCAAGCTTCAGCGTGCGTGGAACAGCATCAGCACGAGAGGAAAGCCTTTGTTGGGAAAGAGCAACAGTCAAGCCTACCCTCCTTATTCAGAATGGATCAGAGCCAGAGCCAACGCTATAGGGATGCCATTTCCTCATGCCAGACCAGAGAGTCCTCCGCCAGTCGAAGAGCCTACCACTGTGTCCATTCATCAGCACAACCAGGTATTAGCCGAGCGGGATGAACTGAAGCAGGCGAACGCAGAATTGGAGAAGGAGTTAGCTCAGCTTCGAAGTGAAAGGAACGAAGCCGTGCATGCTCTCAAAAGGCAAACAGAGTCGGTGAACCAACTGGGTGCAGACTTGGCAAAGCAGATTGCTGATCGGGAACGCTTGGGTCAAGACTTCAGGGCTGTTAATGACGTGCTAGCTACGAAGAAGCAGCATTTGGAGGAGGCATATCGGAGGATATCTAAGTTCGACCAGCATTGGAAGACCTCCCTGGCCACCAGGAAGGAGCGAGAGGACAAGCTGATGCTGCAGATCTCTAAGCTGGAAGCCGAAGTCAAGGACAGTGAGCAGAGGTTTGATGAAGAGACCGCCCGCAGATACGCCGCCGAAAGCCGACTCAACAAAGCTCTTGCTAACCTGAAGGAGCATAAGCTGATGTTTGAGTCTAAGAAGCGGAAACTGGAGGATTGCTTTGGCGAAGGAGCTTGGGAGAGTTCAGTTCAGGGGCTTCAGCATACCATCCTGCAGAGGGAATTACTCGTCGAGGGGTTGCTCACTTTGCCAGATCATCCAGAGACGAAGGAGTTATTAGCAGAGTATCGCGCCCGTGGCCGTACTTGACTAGTTGTATTCCTGTTGTTTTGATCTTTGATGTATGCTGACCATCACCAGACTTGTTGGCTGAGGTCATGCTGTTGATTTGTTTTGTACTCGCTGATACTGTGTACTGCCTTGACAGGCCTTTCCATATATATACGAGATTGATGTTTCCATGATTGGGCTAGGGTTTCTTCTTCCTCTTATTATTATCAGCACTGGCACTAAGGCACTAGGATCGGGGGAAAATCTCCCACGCACACAGACACACGCATGCATCTGCATGAAGCATATTTGCATGGCGTACATTTTATTGCTTTTCCTAACCTTTATTGTTGACAGGTTTTTCAGGTTCCGAGCTGTCTCCGGTCTCCAGGATTGATCAAAGACTCATCCACCGCTACTCAACTCGCGCTAATCAGACAAGGATAATGGACCAGGTGCAGTCAGATGTTCAAGAGCTCCGTGAACGGATGGATCGTTTTATGGAACTGATGCAGGTGGTCGCTAATGGTCAGGACCAGCTTCGTACTTTGGTTCAACCTTTGATTTCCAGGGTTGACAGTAATGGCATACTTCATGGAGGGGATGTGCCTACCCCTCCTCCAGTGGATGCTCCACAGAATGTTGTTCATGTTGCCGGGGGCAACGGCAGTGCTAACGGCAATCTAATGACTAATATCGGGCTCAACGCGGCAGGCGTCGGTAATGGCAATCTGGGAGCCAATGTTAACATAGGGCCGGCCCACGGCAATGCTGGTGTCGGAAATCTGTTGGGGCCTCAATCGTGGCTGGAGGACCATCAGGATGACATATTCTCTCAGAGAGGTGTAGAAGCAGAGTTGAACGCTGAAGCTCGACTCAGGTTCAAAGCGCTGGAAGACAAGATGAGAGACATTGAAAATCAGAATACATTGGGCGTTGATATGTCCAAGCTCGGGTTAATTGCTGATTTCAAGGTACCTCATAAGTTCAAGGTGCCTGTCTTTGAGAAGTATAAGGGTACTACTTGCCCTCGGGTCCACCTTCGATCTTATTATAGAAAGATGTCCGCCTATTCTGACGATGAGAAGTTGCTGATGCACTTCTTCCAAGATAGTCTTTCTGGTCCATCCCTCGAGTGGTATATGGGCCTTGAGCCCGCTACTGTGCGCACGTGGAAAGATCTCGCTGAAGCGTTCGTCCTCCACTATCAGTACAATAGCGACCTGGCTCCCAACCGAGTTCAGCTCCAGAATCTCTCACAGCGGAACAATGAAAGCTTTAAAGAGTACGCCCAGCGGTGGCGTGAATTGGCTGCTCAGGTTCAACCGCCGATGGTTGAGCGCGAGCTAGTGCAAATGTTCGTGGCTACCCTTCCTGGAATCTACTATGAAAAGCTGGTCAGTGGCATGTCTGGGACATTCTCGGCTCTCATCACTATGGGAGAGCATGTTGAGAACGGTATAAAGATTGGAAAAATTCAAGGCGAATCATCCTCAGCTGGAGGAGGTGGTAAGAAACCCTACGCTGGCAAGCGTCGAGAAGGAGATGCCAGTGCTGTCACCAATGCTCGGAGAAAGGGCAAGGGCCCTCAGCAGCAGATTGCTAGCATAAATATCCCGGCAGCTCCACCGCAGCAGCAGCAGCAGCAGCCTCAGCAGGGGTGTAGAAGATATCAGAATTGGGCTCCTCTGACAAATCGTCATTTTGAAACTCCACCTATGTCGTATGCACAGCTCTTACAAACGTTGCTTCAGCTTCAGTTAGTTCAAAAGAGGACAATGGCTCCCTTAACAGGGGCACCGCCACCGGGGTATGACGCCAATGCTACTTGTGATTTCCATACTGGGGCACCAGGTCATACGATTGAGAATTGCAAAGCTTTTAAGCACAAAGTGCAGGACTTGGTGGACGCCAAGGTTATTAACTTTTCTGATAGTGTGCCCAACGTCACCAAAAACCCTATGCCTCATCATAGGGGAGGCGGAGTGAATGCCATTATCACTGAGGATAGCGCAGACTTGCTGACTGATGTCAACGACTTGAAGACGCCGCTTAGTTTTGTCAAGGCTAAGTTGCTGAAGAAGGGCATCTTTCCGGGATGCGGAGAGTTATGTATGGCTTGTGCTACACTTCCTGATGGGTGTGAGCAGCTGGTAGAAGGTATCCAAAGTCTGATGTCTGAGGGTATTTTGCAGTTCAGCCGGAGCGTTGAAAGTGTATCAGGGGAGGTCGTGCTGAAGCAAGCAGATGAAGTTGCCACCATTACCATCCCTCGTCACCCTATTACTATTTCTGCGCCCCGACCACCTACAATTACTATCACCAGGGCCGGGCCAATCCCATTCGAAAGCACTAACGCCGTTCCATGGCATTATGGCGCCGAAGTTTATTGCAATGGTCAGAAGATAGAGCTTGAGCCATACGGATCGACTGTGCAGAATCTTGCCGGAGTCAGTGGTATCACTCGAAGCGGTAGAGTGTTTGCGCCAGCAGAGGTTGCAGCAGAGAAAGTGGTACGAGTTGACGCTGTGGAAAAGGGTAAAAGCAGAGCCGTCGAAGAGGTCTCTTCTGGGGCAGAAAAGGACTTGTTGGTTAAAGATGCTGAAGAGTTCATGCGATTAATCAAGAAGAGCGACTACAAGATTGTAGATCATCTTCACCAGACTCCGTCAAAGATCTCTATCCTCAACTTGTTGCTGTGTTCTGAAGCGCACCGCAACGCATTACTGAAAGTATTGAACGCTGCCTACGTGCCGCAGGAGATATCAGTAAATCAGCTGGAAGAGGTGGTAGCCCATGTCAACGCTGGTAATGGGCTGGGATTCACCGATTTAGAGCTGACTCCTAAAGGGAGAGATCACAACAGCGCCTTGCACATCTCGATAGAGTGCAGAGGCACCATCATGTCGCATGTCCTGGTGGATACGGGATCGTCGCTTAATGTGCTTCCGAAAAAGGCACTGATGAAGTTAGACACTCGTGGATTGCTTTGCACGCCCAGTGATCTGGTAGTGAAAGCCTTTGATGGAACTAAGCGCCACGTTTTCGGAGAGTTGACCCTGCCGATTCAGGTTGGTCCGGAGACGTTCGATACGGTTTTTTATATCATGGATATCATGCCTGCCTACAGTTGCCTCTTAGGTCGGCCATGGATCCATGCTGCTGGTGTCGTGACGTCCACGCTGCATCAAAAGCTCAAATATGTTGTTGGGGGCAGCATAGTAACCGTCTGTGGTGAGGAGGACATTATGGTGAGCCACTTGTCATCCTTTAAATATGTTGAAATGGATGGCGAGATCCATGAAACTCTCTGCCAAGCATTCGAAACCGTCAAGGTGAAAGAGGTAGCTCCTGTCGTCGTAGAGAAGCAAGAGATGAATCTCTCCTCATTCAAAGAAGCTCGGGCTATCGTCGAAGTCGGTTCCACCCCAGGCTAGGGGCATGTTTTGGATATACCAATCAAGCAGGATAAGTTTGGATTGGGGTATTCTCCTGAAGCTGAAGCTTCATCTTCTTCGTCTTCGTCTCGTGGGAAGGGGCCGATCCTATTCACCAAGGGCGGAGTAATTTTCAAAAGCATCAACGTAGCGTCTGAGGACAGCGGGGATAGCGATTGTGATCTTGACGCCTGGATTCAACCAAGCAAGCCGGGCGAGCGCCTCAACAATTGGACCATCAAGGAGATTATCAAGCTGATAAGTGAAGAGTAATGATTTGCTTTTTACAATCTTTGTACAACCCTATGTCCTGCCCGGGGCATAGAGGTTTCATTGTCAGGGCCTTGTTGGATTATGTACATGCATTTTGTTAATAAATAAAAGGCGTTTTCTTCGTACTCAAATATTGTGTTCTCTGTTATTCCTGTTTTATGTTTATTTTGAAAAACAGAAAAATGGCAACGGGGTTTGTGCTAACCTGCATATTCTTGCTTTAAACTTAACCCTTGTTATTGCAGGATCCACATAACAGACGACATCGACTCTGGACCCTCTACGGCTCACTACGACTTCGATTTCCCGATCTATCAAGCCGAGGATGAGATTGATGAAGACGAAGACCTCCCGGAAGAGTTGGCCCGCTTGTTGAGACAAGAGGAAAAAGTTATTCTGCCTCATGAGGAGGATATTGAGATAATAAATCTGGGTTCTGAAGAGCTCGTCAGAAATGTCAGAGTAGGGGCTGCGCTGCAGAATGATGTCAAGCATAGACTGGTCGAGATGCTTCGAGAGTATAGTGACGTCTTTGCTTGGTCATACGAAGATATGCCCGGGCTTGACACAGACATTGTGGTTCATCGCTTGCCGTTGCGAGAAGATTGCCCTCCAGTCAAGCAGAAGCTTAGGAGGACGAGACCAGATATGGCTGTAAAAATCAAAGAAGAAGTCCAGAAGCAGTTGGACGCAGGATTTCTAGCCGTTACCACTTACCCTCCGTGGGTCGCCAACATAGTGCCTGTACCGAAGAAGGACGGTAAGGTACGCATGTGCGTCGATTATCGGGATTTGAATAGGGCGAGCCCTAAGGATGATTTCCCGTTGCCTCATATCGATGTGTTGGTTGACAACACAGCCCAGTTTTCCGTGTTTTCGTTCATGGACGGCTTCTCCGGTTACAATCAGATTAAGATGGCACCGGAGGACATGGAGAAAACGACGTTTATCACCCCCTAGGGAACATTTTGCTATAAGGTAATGCCCTTCGGTCTGAAGAATGCAGGGGCCACTTACCAGCGAGCAATGGTAACTTTGTTTCATGATATGATTCATAATGAGATCGAGGTCTATGTTGATGACATGATTGCAAAGTCCCAAACGGAGGAAGAGCATCTGGTCAACTTATTAAAGCTGTTTGAGAGGCTTAGGAAGTTCAGGCTGAGGCTGAATCCTAACAAGTGCACTTTCGGAGTGCGGTCCGGAAAGTTATTGGGGTTTATCGTTAGTGAACGAGGTATTGAAGTTGATCCTGCGAAAATAAAAGCTATTCAAGAAATGCCAGCGCCGAAAACAGAAAAAGAAGTTCGTGGTTTCTTGGGCCGAATAAACTACATTGCAAGGTTTATCTCTCAGCTCACGGCCACTTGTGAACCGATGTTCAAGCTTTTAAAGAAAGATCAGGCGATTACTTGGAATGAGGATTGCCAGAGGGCATTCGACAAAATAAAGCAGTATCTTCAAGAACCTCCAATCTTGATACCCCCAGTGGCTGGACGGCCATTAATCATGTACCTGACGGTTCTGGAGAATAGTATGGGGTGTGTTCTCGGTCAGCACGACGAGACGGGTAGAAAGGAGCATGCCATTTATTATTTGAGTAAAAAGTTCACTGAGTGTGAATCTCGATACTCGATGCTGGAGAAGACGTGTTGTGCATTAGCTTGGGCCGCCAAACGTCTACGACAGTATATGCTCAATCACACCACTATGCTAATTTCGAAGATGGATCCGATCAAGTACGTCTTCGAGAAGCAGGCTCTCTCGGGCAGGATTGCCAGATGGAAAATGGTGTTAACGGAATATGATATTCAGTACGTCTCCCAGAAGGCCATTAAGGGAAGCGTATTGTCTGATTACCTTGCCGAACAGCCAATCGAAGACTACCAGCCGATGAAGTTCGAATTCCCTGACGAGGATATTATGTTTCTCAAAGCGAAGGATTGCGATGAGCCATTGCCCGATGAGGGGCCAGATAGGAAGTCTCAGTGGAAGTTGATATTCGACGGAGCGGTTAATTCCTATGGAAGTGGTATCGGGGCTATCATCACGACTCCTCACGGATCCCACATCCCGTTTACTGCGAGACTGACGTTTCCAGTTACCAACAATGAAGCAGAGTATGAAGCATGTATTATGGGTCTAGAAGAGGCAATTGATTTGAGAATCAAGAATCTAGATGTATATGGTGACTCAGCGCTTGTAATCAATCAAATCAAAGGGGAGTGGGAAACTCGTCAAGCGAATTTAGTGCCGTACATGAATTACGCCAGGAGGCTGCTTCCGTTCTTCGACCGAGTGGAACTTCATCATGTACCCAGGGCTGAAAATCAGATGGCTGATGCCTTAGCCACGTTGGCTTCAATGTATAAAGTCAATTTTTGGAATGAGGCTCCAAGAATTGTCCTTTCGCGGCTTGATAGACCGACATTTGTCTTTGCAATCGAGGATGCCACTGACGGCAAGCCATGGTTCCACGATATCCAGACCTTCCTTATGACTAAGGAGTATCCTGCGGGTGCGTCAACCCAGGATAAGAAGACTCTAAGGAGGCTATCTGGAAACTTTTATCTCAATCCTGATGGAGTGTTGTATAAGAGAAACCACGATCTCGTGCTACTCAGATGTGTAGATGAGAAAGAGGCAAGTATGCTCATGGAAGAAGTTCATGAGGGCACATTTGGTACGCACGCCGGCGGGCATGCTATGACGAGAAAGATCTTGAGAGCAGGGTATTACTGGCTGACTATGGAGTCGGATTGCTTCAGATTCGCGAAGAAATGTCATAAATGTCAGATTTATGCTGATAAAGTTCATGTGCCGCCGTGCCCATTGAATGTCATGTCCTCCCCTTGGCCGTTCTCCATGTGGGGCATCGACATGATAGGCAAGATCGAGCCCACTGCATCCAATGGTCATCGTTTCATTCTGGTAGCTATCGACTACTTCACCAAATGGGTGGAGGCGGCCTCGTACGCTAATGTGACCAAGCAGGTGGTAGCTAAATTCATAAAGAGGGACATCATCTGTCGCTATGGGATTCCCGAGCGGATCATTACTGATAATGGTTCGAATTTGAATAACAAGATGATGAAGGAGCTGTGCCAGAGCTTCAAGATTGAACACCACAACTCATCTCCTTACCGGCCAAAGATGAATGGCGTCGTTGTGGCCGCCAACAAGAACATTAAGAAGATTGTTCAGAAGATGGTGGTGACGTACAAAGATTGGCACGAGATGCTGCCGTTTGCCTTGCACGGTTATCGTACGACGGTGCGTACGTCGACCGGGGCAACTCCTTTCTCCTTGGTGTACGGTATGGAAGCTGTCCTACCGTTAGAAGTGGAGATTCCCTCTTTGCGAGTTTTGGTTGATGTGAAACTCGACGAGGCAGAATGGATTACGAATCGCTTGAACCAACTCAGCCTGATGGACGAGAAGAGGTTAGCATCGATTGCGTTTGGTCGTTTGTACCAAAGCCGGATGAAGAAAGCTTATGACAAGAAGGTGCGTCCTAGAAGCTTTCAGACGGGTGATCTCGTCCTGAAGAAGATTCTTCCGCCACACTCCGATCACCGGGGCAAGTGGACTCCGAATTACGAAGGGGCGTATGTCGTCAGCAAGGTATTCTCGGGAGGAGCTTTGTTGTTATCCACGATGGATGGTGAAGATTTTGCATCCTCGGTGAACGCGGACGCAATTAAAAAATACTTTGCTTGAAAGAGACCCGCTGGACAAAAAAGAAAGAGTCCAGGCAAAAAAGGGGCATCCCGGCGAACCAAAAACAGAATAAAAGGTTCGGGCAAAAATTAGGGATATATTGAAAAAATGTACACCCGCGAAGTCGAAAACCTACACTGGGCGGCTTCGGCAAAAAAGGGTATCCCGGTGAACTGAAAACCCGTAAAGGGCGGTTCACGCAAAAGTTAGGGATTTGAATAAGCAAATGACTGCGTTCCGCGTGTGGACTTTCATTGTTTAGTGGTTTGGAGGACCTGAGGGCCGTTTATCTGAATCAATCTCTTCCGAAGCTGAAGCATCGGAGAGGTATCGAAGTCGAGTGGGTCTTAGAGGGATCAACTCATGGTGTCCGTCTACGCCGTGTTGCCAACATTTGTATATGCTGATGTATATTTATGTTTTATTTTTGCGCGGCTTCCTCATTCCAGGAGCTTGCCTCTGTTGTAAAACATTTTTGCCCATTCAGGGGTTTCACCATCAATAAAATGCACATTATTCACCAATTCTGCTTGTCTGTTTAGCATTTATCTGTTTTGTTTGCGAATGAAAACGCCGATGTTTTTGATAAAATGCGCATACATAAACTTGCGGGCCTAGGCCCATTGATTGTTGAAACAATTAATTACCTGAATATTGTCACGAGATAATAACCCTGATAGGCCCCTTTGAGGAGGGTATCTTGTCTGTTTGTTTGTGTTGCTGCAGGTATAGCGCCTTCCAGAAGATGTGCCGTGCGCATCCCCGAAGCAGGGCAAGTCCTCCTTCCAGCAGAGTTCAGTAGCCTCTCCTCCGCAGAGTCTGAATACGAAGCCATGAGCATTGGTATATCTCCCTAGGTAGAGAGGATTTTCTTCCCCAAGCAGACGCATCCTGAAGGAACGTCACCTCATCAGCTGAGTCAAGGGCCGAAGCTCATGTTCCCCAGCACCGGGTCACAAGTGCAGATCTCGCAGAAATGCTCGGGTGCCGAAGCTCGTGTTTTCCCCAGTAAAGTCGCCGAAGCAGGTGTCTCCCCCAGCACCGGGTCACAAGTGCAGGTTTCGCAGGAAATTATTCATACGCCAAAGTATGCAGTAACTGATGGTGCCAGACTGAAGTCTCCAGCGGAATTGAGATTCCCCACCAGAGCCGCATTCTCTCCAGAAGTCGGATGATTCCCTCTTCCCCAGTAGAGTGTTGGAACGGCCGATGTTGTATTTCCCCAGAATCGTACTCTCTCCAGCGAAGCAGAATGACTTCTCCTTCCCCAGCCGAGTTTGCAGATGTCCAAGGGAGCCGAATCCTTGGAAGTTGATCAAATCAGGATTGGTTTTTCCCAGTGGAGTGTTGAGCAGCTGAAGTTGTTTCCCCACAGAGTGGTTGTCCCCAGAAGAATAGCCGAGACGGCCACGCAGTTTATTCTCGCGATTGATATCAGTAGGTCCAAGTTCTCGTAGAGCTTCGCTCCCCTGCAGCAGTCAACTGAAGTTGTTTTCACTGCAGCAGTCAGCGGAAGATCATTTCCCCAGACGGAGTCCGATTGATATTGGCGTAGTTCTTTCTCCGCGACAGGAGGGTTTCCCCCTCGGCATTTATTTTGTTGACGGGATCGCATCATTGTGCATGATTGCATAGCATTTAGCATAAATACATAGCATTTCCACCCCGTGGGGCATGGCACCGAAGCATATGCATCATAAGCATGATCTAGGTTATTATCATTCTTGCTTTACAGGTGTCCGGCCGAAAGACCAGTTGCTCAGGATGATTCCTGATGCTCTCCCCAACGAGGTCGTTTCCTTAAGATGATTCTTAAAGACCCCGGTGTAATCCCCACAGTCGCTCGCTCAAGATGATTTTTAAGATCCCCAGCGAAGTCTTCAGTTCGAGATGATTCTCGAATTCCTCAGCAGGGCCGGTTTGCTTAAGATGACTCTTAAGACCTCAGCGCAGTTTCCCGAGTTGTTTGCTTAGGATGATTCTGGAACTCCCCAGTAGCGTCCCCAGCGAGAGTTGCCCAGGAAGATTCATGGAATACCCAGCAGAATGAAGTCTCCAGAAAGGTTATCAGTTCAGGATGATTCTTGAAGGTGCCCGACGGATTTGTGTGTTCAAGATGATTCTTGAAGTCCTTAGCAGCGTGATATGTTGGATCCAACAGTGATGTTTAATCTGAAGATTGACTTCGTGAACGCCTGAAGGCGATATCAGAATGTTCCTACGGATTCAGATTTCCTTGTTGATGAATCAACGTTTGTCTGAAGACAGAATTCAGGAGTTTGTAGACGCAGCTTTTGTCTGTAAAGCGATCCGTGTTGGCCTGAAGACCAAGTCAGTTATCCTGAGGTGATGATTAATTGCGATCAAGTGAATGATATTTATTCTGACTGAAGTCGAAGATGTTTCTCCAGCTGAAGCGGAGTTTTGCCTGAAGGCAAAGTGTTTGAATCCCCGTAGAGCCATGAATGGCTCAGGATACCATTTCTCTGACTGAAGTCATAGATTCCCCAAGCTGAAGCGAAGGTGCCTGAAGGCAAGGTTATCCCCAAGGTCATGAATGACCTAGGATTCAATTTTTCGGACTGAAGGCCGAAGTATATCACTGACTGAAGTTACGGATACTCTATGGCAGAGGCGGAGCTGCCTGAAGGCAGATCCATGTATCCTTGGAGGCCAAGGGTCATTTCTTTAGACTGAAGTCGAAGATACCTCCTGCAGAGTTGCCATCCTTGAAGGCCAAGGATGCTTATCTTCAGAAGTACTTGAAGATCTTTTCCAGCTGAAGCTGGAAGGGGCCAGGGGCCAGGGTTTCATATAGATCGGATGTTGAAGTTCTACAGTGGGATCATTGTGCAGTAGTGCCCCGATGTTCGTTATGGTTCTGAGGGTGAACCCCAGATCAGAGTGTGCTCGGTTAAGTCTCTCATTCCCAGCAGAGTAGTTCCAAATACGCAAGTGTACCTTTTGTTCCATTTACCAGGGGTGAACCCCAGGTCAGATTATGATTGGTTCGACGGCGATGTTGGATGTGTTCGACGGCGAGGTTGGATATTTGTTTGACGGCGAGGTCAGATTAGGATTGGTTCGACGGCGATGTTGGATGTTTTCGACGGCGAGGTTGGATGTTTGTTTTGACGGCGAGGTCAGATTAGGTTTGTTTTGACGGCGAGGTCAGATTATGTTGGTTTCCGACGGCGATGTTGGAGGATTATGTTCGACGGCGATGTCAGACTCTTTAAATCCCCGACAGAGAGGATATTTGTACGACGGCGACGTCGAGTGTCTCTCAGAGCGATGATTGTCCGACGGCGATGTCAGATGTAGTTCTCCAGCGGCGATGCAGGGTATTTTGATTGTCCGACGGCGATGTCAGATGTAGTTCTCCAGCGGCGATGCGGGGTATTTTGATTGTCCGACGGCGATGTCAGATGTAGTTCTCCAGCGGCGATGCGGGGTATTTTAATTGTCCGACGGCGATGTCAGATGTAGTTCTCCAGCGGCGATGCGGGGTATTTTGATTGTTCGACGGCGATATCAGGTTTAGTCTTCCAGCGATGATGTTGGGTGTCGTGGTTGTCTGAAGACAATGTCAGAAGAATTTAATGTGGATAATTGACGGCGACGTCAGATTGGTATATCTCCAGCTGTTGAGCAGCTAATGTTGCAGTATCCAAAGATTTGTTCCCCGCAGAGTATCATGTGCTCGTGCAGTTGGCAAATTTTCGGGTTTACCGGTATTCAACCGTCTCGCACCTTGATTGGTTGAGAGTTGTTCGCTTCTCACCCAGCCAGGTTCAAGCCGTTTGAATAGGGGCAGCTGTTGCACCCTAAAATTTGACCAACATTTATTTATCCATCAAGTGTTTGAAGATTGATACCTTCGTCAGAAAGTTCAAGAGATCCTCAGAGGAATTGGTTGAAACCAAGGTTGTGTGCTTCATAGCTTGAGAGTTGTGGGAGCTCCTCAGATGATTCTGAGACTTTGAGATTGAACTTGAAGCTTTGAAAAAGCCTATGAGATGTCTTGATAGCCATCATGAAGCCCAGAAAGGTCATTGTGCAAGAATTCAGAAGATTCAACCATGAATGGTAGAATTAGGGTTTTGACTGGGTCAATCCTAGATCAGCTGAAGATTTGGAGAAGGTTGAGACTTAATCCAAGGGCCATGAGATAATGGAATGATGTATGGAGATGTTATAAAGATGATTCCTAGGCCAACTCATCATGATTGAGGAGTTGGAGAAGTTTTGAGTTAGGGTTTCTGAGGATTGTCAGTGAAAAAACCCTAGTTTGATCCCTATTTTCCAGGCAGTTTTAGCTCAAGATGTGATTGATATCCCATCTCCCCCACAACATGAATGTTGTAGAGCTTGTTCTTAGCTTTAATTTGAGTGGTAGAAGTCCTTGATAGGAGTTGCAGAGCTCAAGTTATGGTTTTGACAAATTACAGGTCAGCAGAGGTGTGTGAATCTGGGTCCTTGAAAGTCACCCAACTTGCAGACAACGTTTTCCCTAGTAGGATGATTCCTATGATCTCTTGGTCAACATGAATGTTGAAGAGCATCTTCTTATCTTTCTATAGAGTACTAGAAGTCCTTGATAGGATTTGTAGAACTCAACTTATGGTTTGAACAAGACAGGGGTATTTTGGTCATTTTGTGATTATAGGTCATTTTAAGCAAAGGCCATATCTCCTAGTTCCAAGCCTCAAATGAAAAAACTCAAAACATCAAAGTTGTTCAAAATGGCATTTTAAGCTTAGTAAAGAGGTCATGAGTTATTGAAAGAGCTTGTAGCAAGGATTTTCATGATTGGGTAAAAATGACCTAAAAATGGCTTATAAGTTGAAAAAGTTGAAATGGAATTTTGGTTTAGGAGATGTACAAATCCAAAATGGGTCATCCAATATGTCATTTTGACTCCAAACATTATTTTAAAAACAATGGTTCAAGTAGAATTTTGATTTGAGGTCTTAAAATTGGGGTTGCTTTGTAATTTTGTTTCTTGCATATTAAGGAACTTGACCAAACTTCACCAAAGGCAAGGCTAAGCATGTTTTTCACTCTTTCCACTCCCAATATCTCTTGTGAGGAGTTTTTGACACAAAATTAAAAGGCATTAAGGCATGAGATGAGATATCCAATATGTCATTACATGAGACTTTCCATGGTATTCTAGCTCTTTCTAGGAGGTTCTAGAGTCTTCCATGGATGGTTATATATTAAGTGGATCAAGGAGAGATTAAAGGTTGGTGAAAGTTGCTGAGTTCATTGGAGAGAGATTGAGAGAAAGTGCCATTGCAAGGTTTCTTCAAGATCAAGCAAGTTCCAATTTCTTCTTCTACAAGCCTCATCTATCCCAATTCTTGCAAACAGAAAGGTATTCATCATTGGAGGAGCATTTGGAGAAGATTTCAAGTGCTAGATCAAGATCTAACACCACTCACCATTGAAGCTTGACAGGTTGGTAACTTGATCTATAGGTCTTTATTCAGGTGCATTCTGTTAGAATTCTAGGTGGAAAGATAGCATGCTAGTTTAGCTGATGATATTCTGAGAAGTAGAGAGCTTGGCATAAGGTTTCATGGCAGGTCACGATTTTTTCAAGATTCAATAGCAAGATGTTTAGGGTGCATCAATGGATATGATATAGTGTAGTTTGGTTAGGGTAACATGTAGAACAATTCTGGATCGTTAGTTTGAAGTTCCATCAAGGTTGATAGCAGAGAAAAAATTGAAACCCTAATGTTGGAGCTTTCTGTTAGAATGGTTTAAGGAGTTTCAGGGAAAACTACTTGCATGGTTGTGTTCATGGTAATCAGTAGCACAACTTTGCTTTTGGAATTGTTGAATTTCATCGAGGAATCAGAGAGAACGAGGGGATTGAATTCATGCATGGAAATGAGAAAGAACTGAAAACCCTAGACTCGATTGGGGACGATGACCCCTAGCCATTGGATCATCTCAATTCGTTTGACTGGATCAGCTCATCCAACGGCCATGGTTTGAATTCAAAACGGAGGGAAAGACGCAGCTTCAAAATGATGCGTTTGGATAAGTGAGGAGTTCTGGGCTCAGCATCCTTGTGCTATTCACACCCTACTCAGAGGCCAAACCCAGATTTCAACATAAAAAAATTGCTATTCTCACCGTATCCTTTCCATTTTCTTAATGTTTTTTCTTTTAATTTTCTGAATGCACGTGGGCTTGATATTCGCACCCCCAGGTTCCTGGCCCAATGATCAATATAACTAGAGCGCCTTGCTCTTGACACCCCCTCCCCCATTTATTTTATTTTCTTATTTCAATTTCTTTTATATTTCTTGCATTTTAATAAATTCATATAAAATCCAAAACTTAATATTTTTTAATGCTTCTTTTTTTCACATGACCATAATTCTGTCCAGAAAAATGTAAATAAATAAAATTCCATTTTATTTTTCTTTTAATATTTTTTGGCATATTATTCTTGTAAATAGTATTTTTAATTGATTTAGTTGATACTTGATTTTGTATAATTTATTTTAGGACTTTCCCTTAGGATTTTTGAGCCATTCTTTTTGGCATAGTTAGGTATTGAACCATAGATCACATAGGATTTAATTCACAATTTGTAGATTAAAATTTGATATAGTTTGATTGTTTGACATTTAGGTGCTCAAAATTAGGGTTTTAGGTTGTATAAGTAGATTCAACAATTTTGTTTTGGGGTTTATAGGCCAAATTAGTGTATGGGGAATATATGGGTTAAGGGTAAGTATGTATAGAATCCCCTAGAATTTTGCTAGAATATTATATGGTATTTTAGTATTTTTAACTGATTTTTGAATGTATGGTTAGTATGTGTGTTGCTTAAAGGCATAGTTTGTATTGTTTTGTTTCTTTTCTTCTCCTTTGAATGTGTGAGCTTTGAAGATTGAGTTGAAGACCTTGTGGATCATCATTGAAGCTTTGAAGACCTTGCAGCGGAGTTTAGTTAGCTTTTGTTGTTCTGTTATAGAATCATAAGTGCATAGGTAGAACTTTAGATAGAGGAGTTCCTTTCAATAAACAAGGAGTGTCTTGTTCACCCCCTTCCTTCTCTGTGACATAAAGTCCCTTAAGGGTATTCACCTCTCTCCTTTGGAGGGATTAGTGACCTTGCTCTATAAGGTAGAACTTTGAGAGAGCCTTTCCCTTTGATGTTAAGTCCTCAATGGCATCCTTTGGAAGTCAGTGAGCACTGTAACATCCTCACCTCATCTTGTTGATTGAATCTTGTTTGTTGGAGCATTTGGGTTGTTGAAAATAAGGAAAGCAATGAAGAGTATTGAAGATTTGATTGAAGATCTAAAAGCCATTGAAGATTGAAGCTGAAGCTGTGAAGAGGATGATTCCTTGAAGATTATTGAAGTCTGAAGACTTTGTGAAGATCAAGCTGATACCTGAAGATCCCTGAAGATAGTGAAGCCTGAAGGTGGAGCTGATCAAAGAAGCTGAAGCTTAAGGGGGAAGATGAGTTGATACTCATGTTGTAGGGTTGATACCTGGAAAGCAAGTGATCTCTGAAGTCTGAAAACTGAGTAGCTGCTGGAGGAGCTGAAGCTTTCTTTTGTTTTCTTTTCTGTATTGTTTGTTTTGTTTGATTTGTCTGTTGCATTAGACTAAGTTCATCTAGAGTAAGTTCAGTCTAGGAGCATGATTGCATTAGAGGTTGAGTTGCTCCCTCTGCTTGTATTGTTATTGCTTGGCTTTGCTTGCGGGTATTCGGTAGAGCCCAGCTCCCTTGCCCATGTGTTTATTTTGCTTGATAGCATGCTTTCATTTTATCTGTATGATTGCAGTTTACTGTTTATTGTTTGATAGCATGTTGTTTGTTTTTCAGTATGATTACTGTTATTTCATGACTGGCTTGAGGTTGAGATGAGCTTGTGGAGGCTGAAGCCCCACACACATTTCCTCCCTCACTTGCATTGCATGCATTCTACTGTTAAAGCTGATGCTTTGTCTGTTTTGGTGTATCATTGACATGATCCCTTAGGACTCTCATTTCCTTTGATAAGGATTTGATGATAGACTTTTAGGTTGAAACCTATGCATGACAACATCTAGGAGTTCCCTGTTCAAACCTCAACCATAGGATGAATCCATGGCATGATAACAGTAGGACTTGATAGTCTCCCTCCTAGTTGGGCCTGTTCTCTTCTCATCTCGAAACGGTTTAAGATACAGTAATCATGAATGATTTCTTTCGTACGTTACGAGCCTTAAGCTATCTGAAAAAGGGTTGTGGGAGAGTTGTTTTCCCATGATCTGGATGTTTAGTATGGTACCCTTTGGGTGACATGCGACGCATTCACTCTCAGGTCATAGTCTCTAGTGCGATTGAAATTGCAAACACAATAAAAACACTTCTTTCGTAAAAGACAGGAAATAACCCGTAGTTTCCCGAACTACGTGAGCTCTGATCTCTCATACCTGTTGAGAGTACGTAGGCACAATACTGATGTATTGGCGAGCTACCTTCCCCCATAATCCTTCGTAGGCCGAACTACGTTGACTCTGATTTCTCGTTCTCTGATGAGAATACGTAGGCATAAAGTGCGACGCTTTGCCGAGTCATTTTCTTTTCTGTTTAAGCCAGCCTTGATAAGTAGATAGAATAAAACCAACCCGTCCAAGTAAACAAAAAAGCGAGGATCCCGTCGAGTACGACGGACGTGAGGGGTGCTAATACCTTCCCCTTGCGTAACCGACTCCCGAACCCATACAATGGTTGCGATGACCTTGTCTTACCCTTTTTCGTCAGGTTTTTCCGATCGTTTCCTTTCCCGCTCTGAGGGATAAATAACGAAAGGTGGCGACTCTTCTGTCATGCCGACACCTTATTTTCGCGCAAGCGACAACATGCTAGCTGTTTCCTAAAAATGTTGTGTCATGATGATTTCTCATATATAATTATTTAAGCCATTTCTTTTCCAAACTTGTTCTATCTTAAATCATCTATATCTGATAGTGAAGAACCAGAACATCATAATCTTCTTTTCACCAGATAGCTTCTTAAGCTCATACTTTTACTTAGTCACATGAGTCCAGAAAGTAGTTAACACCGAAGGATACATTCATGTGTCAAGAACTCCTGAAAAGAATGGATAACATTCTAACAAACTTAAGCTTGTTCAATTGAGATACCTTTCTTAAGCTAATACGACTTAATTTATCTTATGCTTCAGCCAATTCTTTTCATAGACACACATACGACAATAATCAGAAAATCGTAAGTAGCTCTTTCTTGAATGCACTTCTGACAACTGAAAAACTTCTCTTTTGATCACTTCAGAATCCTGCGAAGTTTTTAGAGCAAGTAGTCAGAATCCTGATAGCCATATCCAATACTTATCTGCAATCATGATTTAAAATCTTGATGACAATATTTCTAACGTCTTCATCATACTTCATCTTGAAGTTTCCATGCTTCAGAATCATGACATAAGCATTCTCTCTTCTTTACATGAAAGAGTTCCTAATGAGAAATACTGAGAAAGTCAACGGTAGGCCAAGTCTGCTTGCTGAAAATATCGCATACTTAGAAAGAATTAACTTTCAGCAAACAAGATTTCTTGCTTTCTGATGATTCTTGTTGATCTCTTCTAGATCATTCTTCTTAAGCCTTGTCTATGCATCACCTTGAGGAGATACGTAGCTCTCAACTAACGTATTTCAAGGATAATATTCATCAGAGCTTTCTAATTATCTGATGAGTCTATTATCCTTTTACCAGCTGATTCTTCATCTTGCTTTCAATCTTCTTGCAAGTGCCATAAGAGAAGATTATGTTCTCAATAAGAACCAGTTCTAAGAATCAGCGACACAATCTAGAATGAACCTTTATGGTTTGTCATTTCAATACTCAATCTTTTCATCATCGTATGAGACTGAAGCTATAGATGGTGGAGGAGATTAGCTAAAGCATTTCTCAAAGCTCGTCTGGATCTTTATCTGACATGGTTAAGTGTTTGGTAAACATCAATAACAAATCTGGAGCTCTAATACAAATTGAAGGTTGAGAAACACAAGAAAGGAGGTTTGAGTTAGGTTTCACATTTCGTCCCCTTTTTGTGGAATTAAACTAATGACATTAATAAGTAAATAAAAATAAATGAATACAATTATTTTTATTCTGGTTCACTGTTAATGAATCTTACTCCAGTCCACCCACCAAGGTGATTTCGCCTTAGATAAGAACTTAATCCAATAATTATCAAAATGATTACAACCTCTAAGTTGTTAAGAAACACACTTAGCCCTCTCAAACATCCTGGCTTTCACTTAGTCGCTCAAGAAAATCATCCACTAAGCCGTCACGATTTTCCTTCCTTAAATTGCAACCGGAGCTCTAGATACTAGACGTTAGAGTTCAACCACAACCTATGGAAAATTATGCTCAATCTTGATCTCAAGATTGTTATCAATCATGCAATGATAATGAAAAGATTAAGAAAGAAAGAAAGTAACGTTGGAGAAGAAGAAGATGAATATTCTACGGAGTTCTCTCTACCCACAAACTGTGGAAAAACTTCTTATTCACTTGCAACTGCAAATTCTGTGAATACAATGCTATGAATTATGTTTACAAAATAAGAGTTACTCCCTATTTATAGGTTTAGGTTAGCTTGCACTCCAAGGCAAAACACAAAACTATAAAAGCCCAAAATAGCTAACATTACTAAAATAGACTTAAGTCGAAATCATGTGTGAAGCAACCTGCTTAGACACTTCGACACACACATATTAGACTATTCGACTAAACTTTTTTCTATCGAGCTACACTGCTTCGACACTAGGAATTACAAACTCAACATTTTAGACATTAGAGCTTGTGGCTGAAATTATTTCATTCCATTTATGTTGCTATAGGTTTTTGTATTCATTATTCATTGTTTATGTTATTGAAGAAAAGCAGAAGAATTGTTATTTTTTTTACACATCATTAACATTTTACAGGGATTTTTAACATCTGAAAAACAAACCCCTTCATTTATTCAAGATATCAATTTTTAATACATATGCTAGATGACTCAATTTTTTTATAATTGTTTTGTTGTCATGCCAAATCACCAACAATTAACGTTTTTTTCTCACAACTTAACAGAAATAATTAAGTTGGCTAGCATAACCATTTTTAAGGAACTAAAATATAATATTTATTAAATAAAATACTAAAATAAAATCTAAAATTAAATTAAAAGACTTCAGCATTGATTAAAGCGCAAAATAACACACCCCTTTTCTCGTATATTTTGAAGTGTTTGACTAAAAAGTACATAATTAAATTAAGATGGCATGGTAGCAATTAGTTAGCATGAAAGTTGCTTCCAAAATTTTAAATGTATATAATGTGTTAAAGTTTGTTTTTAATTAAGAAAAAAAAATATAGAGTAAAATAAGATCATTTAGGTAGAACAAAAGAATTATGGTAGTAAGTAGAAAAATCAGATTTAAAAAACTCTATTTTGAACTTCAATAAACTTATGTTTGTGTGGTTGCAAATTTAAAAAGAAAGAAAATTTGTATTTTTTTTATATATATATATATATATATATATATATATATATATATATATATATATATATATATATATATATATATATATATATATATATATATATATATATATATATATATATATATATATATATATATATATATATATATATATATATATATATATATATATATATATATATATATATATATATATATATATATATATATATATATATATATATATATATATATATATATATATATATATATATATATATATATATATATATATATATATATATATATATATATATATATATATATATATATATATATATATATATATATATATATATATATATATATATATATATATATATATATAAACTTGATCAGCTTAAATTTAAAAACATTTATGACAAAAATTATTTTTATATTTAAACTAATGACACATTTCTATTTAAACAAATTTAGCTAGTGAATTTTTTTTTAAAAAAATTGTAATAAAATATTATAAAAATATAATTTAAACTATGTTTTTATAACATAAATATAGAGGTCTAGTATGAATGAAAATGTGTTCATTTTTTATTTAACAAATAATAATTGTTTCATGTTTTTTTATAAAAAATAAATATTTGTAGATTTGTTTTTAATATTCATCAACGATAAATATTTGTCTCATAATTTATTTATTTTTATATTTATTAAATACAAATATTTGATTCAAATTTGTGTATGCATCAATTGAAAATATTTGTTTTAATTATTACTTTAGTTGTAATTATGAGTATATGAGTGTCGCTACTGCGGAAAAAGAGGCCGGCAAAGACAGAAGAGTCGTCATCGTTCGTTATTTATCCTAAAGAGAGGGAAAGGAAACGATCATAGAAAACCTACGAAAAAGGAAAAAGACAGGTCATCGCAACCAAATATCGGGTTCGGGAGTCGATTACGCAAGGGGAATGTATGAGCACCTCTCACGTCTGTTGTATTCAACGGGATCCACGCTTGTTGTCTATCTAAAAGGGTGTTAAAACTAGCAATGGTTGGCTCACAGGGACAAAAGAAAAGAAAAGAGACTCGATAGAGCATCGCCTCTCTATGCCTACATATTCCCTCGTGCAACGGGAAAGTCAGAGTCAACGTAGTTCGAAAAACTACGGGTGAAGGTGGGGAAGGTTGCTCGCCAAGACATCGCTGTCTTGTACCTACGTATCCTCGTCTGATACGAGAAATCAGAGAAAACGTAGTTCGGGCTGACACGACCACTGGTTGGTTCAAATGTTTTAACCGAGTAGGGTTAAATTTTCGTTCTAGAAGTTAGGTGTATTGTTGCTCGACCATTGGAGACTTAGGCGTTACCTGTTTGCGGTAGAACCAAGACTTAACACACTACTTCTGAAAATGATTTTCAAAACAATCCCGAGGGATAAAAAAGTTGATGTTTTGTTTTGTGTTTTTTAAACAAGAAGTGAATTGAGTTAAGTTTGTAACTCATGTTGCACTAAAGACTATGACTTGAGAGAGAATGTGTCGCATATCACCCAAAGGGCATACACTAAACACTCTAGACAGTATGAGAGGAAACCCCTCAACTATCATTACTCCAGTACTTAAGGCTCATAGCGTACAACATTTATTATCTTTTATTAAGTGTCTTAAGAGGTTATGAGATGAGAAGAGAAGGCATAAACTCTAGGGGGGACTAATCAACCCTAATGTTGTCATGCAAAATGATCCTAAAGCTAGGATCAAAAGGGAAGTCTATCCTAATGTTAGTATGCTTGGATTGAACACTTAATGTCTCTCCTACTCCCATCCTAAACGGAGGAACTAGGAATCCTAAGGGATCATGGCAAAGGACCAAGAAAACACAAGATAAATCAATCACAAATGAAATGCAAGAGAGAGATAAGATTGACTTAAACAAGTCAAGAAACAATACAAACATGGTATGCAAGACTCAAATATGAAATGCAGGATTAAAATGATACAACAACACAAAGCAAAGCAAAATGACTTAAACAAGTCAAAGGAAAAGTGAGATGAAATGGGAGAAGTCACAACTCCTACAACCATCCAAACATCAATTACTTACACCAAAAATTAAACCCAAAGCACATGCAAAGGCTATGATCAAATAAAAGATGGGAGAAAAGAGGCTTGGACAGCAAGCATAAGTAAAATATCTCAACCAAACAATCTAAATTGATCATGAGCAAAAGAAGAACAAATAAGTGCTAAAAGTGATCCCTCATTCAAGACAAACTCAAAGTATGAACATGGATACCAAATTGCCTTAAATGATGATCAAAACCCAAGGGACAGAAGCGAAACCATAAGAGAAAGGTCCAAATCAAGATGGAAATCAAAGCACAAGCAAGAAACAAGTTAAGGCAAAAAAGAAGAACCAAAGTTCAATCCATGTTCAACACTTAAGATCAAGTGGAATAGCGTAACTTCAAAGTAACTTGTAAAACAAGTTACATAAGTGTGTGACCTAAAAATGAAAGACCAACACCTTAATCATGTCATAAATGAGTATCAAGACTCATAGGGTGCATATGGGATCCATCAAAGTCATTTCCCAAATGAACTAGGTCAAACTAGTTTGTATAAACTTCCTCTAAGATGACTTGACTTGCAAGCTACATCAAAAATAGAAGAATGGTTCAATAAAAACCAAATAAAAAGCACAAAGCATCCAATTCCAATGGAAAACAAAAGCCAAAGTTTCAAAGCCAAACTCAATCCTAGGCATCACCAAATAAATTGATTAACAAGGGTGCTCCACCTTATTGAGTATTAATCGAGGGTCATGAAAAGTCAACTCAAAGTCAACCACAAAATGATCAAACATGAACCAAAATCACCCTCAAGGACACTTCAATCCATCCTCTAAATGGATAAGAAACCTTAATCATAGGGGATTTGAATTAGAGGTTCAAATTTGTAGGATCAAAATTAGGGTAAACTATAAAACACATCACATTGCAAAATTAAAATAAAATTGCAAAATAAAATAAAATCAGAAAATAAAATTAAGAAAAATTAAATAAAGTCTTGAAATAAATAAAAATATTTTTCGGGTAATTTTATGATTATTGAAAGTATTTTTAATAAAATAAAATGAAGAAAACAAGCAAGGGTGTGAAAGTAATTGCCAGAAATAACTGGAAACAAGGCAAAAACGCATATGGGTTGCAAACAGAGGGGTGGGATTAGCAAGCGTAACCCAATCCAAGACAAACCCTCAGACTTAATGAAACATTGTGTTTCATTAAGTCCAGTTAAATTCAACTTAAACGAGTGGCCTAGTCAAACCAATAGCAACATGCCAAACCAACAAGTCAACAAGTCCAACCAGGTGAGTCAGCTACGAACGGGCAAATGACTGGGACGCTGGAGCTAGGGCTCCGGTCGTCTTCTCCGGCCAGCTCGCCGGAGACCAGTCACCAAAACTCAACAAAAATGAGCAAATCCAGTATGGTTCAAAAGCTGAAGT
The DNA here is from genome assembly GCA_963859935.3 of Lathyrus sativus. Lineage (NCBI taxonomy): Eukaryota > Viridiplantae > Streptophyta > Magnoliopsida > Fabales > Fabaceae > Lathyrus > Lathyrus sativus. The sequence goes on along the minus strand of OZ012739.1, from coordinate 352,226,609 downwards.
TGCGAGGATCTCAAATCCACCAATAGATTATGAAAAAGGTCTATGAACAAAGAGAATCGAAGACATGAAAATTTGAATGCACATTCTGAAATCACCACATAAATGCCATTAAAGGATTCAAACATTGCATATGAAGCATAAGACTTCAGATGCACACCAGCATGACCTTAATTGATGTCTAAACTGAGAGAAAAAGGGAAAGGAATCTTACTGAACAGAGCAACTCCGTTGGTTCTTCAGAGGTACACAAACTCCACTTCCTTGCTTCCAACTCACTCCTTATGCTTAGAGGAAGAAGATGCAAGCTCCAATTGAGGTTGATTTGCAGAGAAAAGGGTGATTCGAAAGTGAAAAGTGTTGAGAAATTTTTTGAGCTATCCTCTCTCCTTTCACGCAAGCAAGCTCTTCTGAGGCATTAGGGAAAAGTATGAGCTTAAATATCATGGGTTTTGACACTCCATGCAGGCCCATGTTGGCTGTTTAGAGTGATTTCAAATTTTTACCCAAAATTTCCACTTGCACATGCACACGCGTTTTTCACTTTCCACACCGCATGAGATCAGCAAAATGAAGTGCATGAAGTGTAGAATTGAGCTGAATTAGTTTGGCTTTGCAAATGATCCACACCTCAAGTTTGAAATCAAAACTTTTTAAGGAAAAAATTTGAAAATTAGGCATCTCATGGCTTTTTATGTTGGTCCATTTGTGGTAAGTTTCTTTATGATCATGTATTGGTGTAAAATGTCTCAAAACAAGTAACAAATATGACTTATAATGTACAATGTTCATACCATGACCAAAAATCAAGATTTCACCTTAAAAGTCTCCCACATGGCCATGTAATTCAACAATATCCATGAATTTTGAGTTCAATGATGGAGATAATACTCTTAGGTACAGGTTTAATGTTGGTTGGAATTGCATTTGAGGTACACAAGTTCATGAAATTGACCATTGAAACAAATGACCTATAATGAAACTTTCCCAAAATACCATTGCCTTGTGAGGTCCATAACTTGAGATGTACAATGATATCAAGGACTTATAGGACTTTTTGGAAAGCTAAGACCACGAAGAACAACTTTCATGTTCAATTGAAGTTGAGGAGAAACTTGATTCTAGGTCAAAAATGTCTTGGAAGTGAGTTGACTTTTATTTGACCACAAATAACTTCATCTGAGGACCCTAACTTGTTAGCATCATAAATTGAGATGTACAAACCCAATGGATGAGTTCTTGTACTCAAAACAAAGCTTTTAAAATGCCCTACAAGTTTCATGTTTGTATAAGAGTGAGGTTGAGCTTGAATCATAAGGTAAATTGTCCTTGAATTTAGGCACTAAAGAAGGGGATTTTATACTGAGATCCTCTGAAACCCTAATTTAGTAACTTCTTGAACTCTTGATTTAATCTTGACATGAAATCCTAAATGCCTTAAGATAACTTATCATGGCTCCAATGACTTAGAACTCATTTGTAAACCCTCTCAAGTCCACCGTTGACTTTGGGTTGACCAGATGAAACCCTAGATCCACATCCTTTGACTGTGAGCACTTGCAGATAAAATGAATGTCTAGATAAGCTCCACAATGACTTCCAAAGGTACTCAATGAGCTTCTCAACTATATCCTATCCAAGACAATGATCTCATGAACCCCTGATCATCCTCTGTTGATCCCTAAGATAGGAGACAACAAACACACACCAATCCTTCCTTTCAAGGAGCTTTGACAACCTCATGGTGATGGCAAACACCTGATGAATTGTATAAATGCCTCTCTGTTTGAGCTTGAAGCCAAGAAAACCGTCCTCTTGAATGGCACATCACTCTTGACCCACTGTTAAGAATAATGTTATGCAAATGCAAATGGTAAAATGAAATGAAAGATAATCCAAGTACAAGAAAAGGGTTGGTCAAATTTTGGGGTACAACAGCTGCCCTTATTCAAACAACTTGGACCTGAATGGGTGAAAAGCGAATGGCTTTCAAGCAATCAAGGTAAAAGACGGTTGAATACCAAAGAACCCAGAAATGTTTCAACCACAAAAAAAGAAACGGCACAACAAACCGCTATTGGAATAACATCCTCGGAGAGAACTATATCTGATAGTTGCAACGGTAATAAGCTAACGGATTACCCATTAGAAAACATCAACACGCGGTTGGAAGAACATCTACCAACATGCAGGAAATGACACTAAGTCGGTAAGAACATCTAATTTCAACATCATACATCTGTTAAACAAACCAGGCAGCGAACCCGAAGGTCGGCTCAACACAAAGTTGAGAACATCTGCTAACAAGCAGGCATCGAACCCGAAGGTCGGCTCAACACAAAGTTGAGAACATCTGCTAACCAGAAGGCATTCGCTAAATAAAAGCAAGCATTGAACCCAAAGGTCGGCTCAATGCGAAGTTGAGAAGATCTTCTAACAAGCAGGCATTCACTAAATAAAAGCGAGCATCGAACCCGAAGGCCAACTCAACGCGAAGTTGAGAACATCTGCTAACAAGTAGGCATCGAACCCGAAGGCCGGCTCAACACAAAGTTGAGAACATCTGCTAACCAGCAGGCATTCGCTAAATAAAAGCGAGTATCGAACCCAAAAGTCGGCTCAACACGAAGTTGAGAACATCTGCTAACAAGCAGGCATCGAACCCGAAGGCCGGCTCAACACGAAGTTGAGAACATCTGCTAACTAGCAGGCATTCGCTAAATAAAAGCGAGCATTGAACCCGAAGGCCGGCTTAACGCGAAGTTGATAACATCTACTAACAAGCATGCATCGAAACTGAAGGTTGGCTCAATACAAAGTTGAGAACATCTGCTAACCAGCAGGCATTCGCTAAATAAAAAATCGAGCATCGAACCCGAAGGCCGGCTCAACACGAAGTTGAGAACATCCACTAACAAGCAGGCGTCGAACTTGAAGGTCGGCTCAACACAAAGTTGAGAACATCTACTAACCAGCAGGCATTCGCTAAATAAAAGCGAGCATCGAACTCGAAGGCCGACTCAACGCGAAGTTGAGAACATCTGCTAACTAGCAGGCATCGAACCTGAAGGCCGTCTCAACACGAAGTTGAGAACATCTTCTAACCAACAGGCATTCGCTAAATAAAAGCAAGCATCGAACCCGAAGGCCGACTCAGCGCGAAGTTGAGAACATCTACTAATAAGCAGGCATCGAACTCAAAGGTCGGCTCAACACGAAGTTGAGAATAAAATCTGTAGATTCTCAATCTGGAAGAAGAAATCTGCTAGGGAAATAATGAATTTGAATAAGCAAACTCCGTTGGGGAGATAAAATGGACATATCTGTCAATAATCTTACTGGGGTATGGATACCACACAGGCTTCAAGAAAAACATCGATATTGTCGGGGTCTGGATACCGCACGGGCTGGTGAGGGTACACCATTGTCTGCCGGGGATACAACTAGAAACAAGAGGTAACAACCTGGCTTATGTTTCAAATGCACATGTTTGAAAATGGCGTAATGGTCCATACGAAATGGAAATGCTACACATCTGAGAGGATGCTATGCATAATGCAAAATACTAAGGAACCAATCCAGCAAAATAAATGTTGAGGAGACGAAGCCGACTCCGCTGGGGGATGACCGAGTGCCAAGTACAATTGGACTTTTACTGAGAAATAAGCCCTGGATGGCTTCCTGAAAAGGATCTCTTTTGGGTGATGCTACCCCGATGGGAACGAAATCCACTCCGCTAGGGGAAATCAACTCAAACTCTGCTGAGAAAATAGGCCTGGATGGCCTACCAGAATACGACCTTTCTAGGGAACAAAATCTTTGGTTGGGGAGAACACATCCACTCTACCGAGGAAATCAGCCCTAGACGGCCTTCCTAGCCACTAAGACTTTCCTGGGATACAAAGCAAACTGCTGAGGAAAAGCTCCAATCTGTTGGAGATTAAAATCTAACTCGCTGGGGATTAGGTGACAAGGGAATTAGCATTGACCTCTACTTGGGGAATGAGTCAATGACCTAGACTCTGAGAGGAAATAACTGAATTTCTCCACTGTTGGGGGAATCCCAAATTCATCTGCTAAAGACAACTTAAACTTCAACTTATCGGGGATGGTCGTACACAATCTATCTATTGGGGATGGCTCTGCTCTGCCAGGGATGTCAATCTCGACCTGCTGAGGATAACCTTGATTTCAAGTGGCCTCTTCCTGCTGGGGAGAAACGAATCTCACATTGCATATCTTCCTCTCGGGGGGAATTGAGATATGGTAACTTACATCTTCGGAAGAGACCCAAGAACGAGAGCCCTGCAAACGAACAACCCAACGAAGTGTCTTGTATGCAACAAAAGCTATCTCAATTATCGTCCATGACATCGTTTAAGCAAAATCGATGTTCCAATTATAATTAGTAACGCCCACAAGTTTATGTATGCAAAGTTTTATCAAAAACATCAGGCGTCTTTTGCAAACAAAATAGTAAAAGCTAAAATAAGAACAAAGGCTTTTTGAATAATATATACTTCATTGATAAATGGCCTGTAAATAGGCAAGTTTACAACAGATACAACTCCTAAAAAGAGAAAGTTGCGCGAAAAGTACAGAAAATGCATAAAAACATACAAAATGTCGGCAATGTGGTACAGACAACCACCATGTGTCGATATGACTATGACTCGCATGACTTCGATGCTTCTCCAACGCTTCGTCTTTTGAAGAGATTGATTTGGATGATTGGCCCTCGGGATCTCCCAAAATCCACTATGCTCATGATATCTCACGCAGACCGCAGTCATTTGCTTTTTAAATCCCTAACTTTTGCCTGAACCACCCTTGCGGGTTTTCGATTCACCGGGATACCCCTTTTTTTTTGCCAAAGTCGCCTTTTCAGGTTTTTAACTTTGCGGGTTTACATCTTTTTCCTTTTTATCCCTAACTTTTTCCCGAACCCACTCTTTTTATGGTTCACCGGGATGCCCCATTTTTGCCTAGATTTTCTTTTTATTACAACGAATCTATTTTAAGCAAAGTATTTTTTAACTGCGTCTGCGTTCACAGGGGATGTGAAATCTTCGCCATCCATGGTTGACAGTAGTAAGGCTCCTCCTGAAAAGACTTTCCTTACAACATATGGACCTTCGTAATTGGGAGTCCATTTGCCCCTGTAATCTATCTGTGGAGGGAGAATCTGCTTTAACACTAGGTCACCTGCATGAAAGCTCCTTGGGGGCACCTTTGAATCAAAGGCTTTCTTCATCCTGCTCTGATATATCCAAACATAAGCAATGAATGCCAATCTCTTTTTGTCCATCAGACTGAGTTGATTTAATATATTCTTCACCCATTCTGCCTCATCAAGTTTGACGTCAACCAGAACCCTCAAGGAAGGAATCTCGACTTCCAGTGGTAGGACAACTTCCATACCATACACTAGCGAGAAAGGAGTTGCCCCAGTCGAAGTGCGTACCGAGGCACGATATCCATGTAATGCAAAGGGTAACATCTCGTGCCAATATTTATAGGTAACAACCATCTTCCGCACAATCCTCTTTATGTTCTTATTGGCCGCTCCGACGACGCCATTCATATTTGGACGATAGGGAGAAGAGTTGTGATGCTCGATTTTGAAACTTTAGCACAATTCCTTCATCATCTTGTTGTTCAAATTTGAACCATTATCAGTAATGATTCTCTCAGGCACTCCGTAACGACAGACGATGTCCTCCTTGATAAACCGGGCTAGGACTTGTCTATTGATATTGGCGTAGTAAGCTGCTTCAACCCACTTAGTGAAATAGTCAATTGACACTAAGATGAAGAGATGTCCATTGGATGCAATCGGATCAATCTTGCCGATCATATCAATGCCCCACATTGAAAAGGGCCCAGGAGATGCCATAACGTTTAAAGGGCTCGGCGGCACATGCACCTTATCTGCATAAATCTGGCATTTATGGCACTTTTTGGAATATTTGAAACAATTAAATTCCATAGTCAACCAATAGTAACCTGCCCTCAACAATTTTCGAGACATGGCATGTCCTCCTGCATTCGTTCCGAAAGTGCCTTCGTGGACTTCTTCCATAAGCGAACCTGCTTCTTTTTCGTCCATGCATCTCAAGAGAACTAAGTCAAAATTCCTTCAGTAGAGTACATCGTCTTTGTTCAGATAGAAATTTCTAGACAATCTTCTCAAGGTCTTCTTATCCCGGCTCGATGCCCTAGACGGATACTCTTGATTCTTGAGAAAGTTTCGGATATCATAATACAATGGCTTCCCATCTGAAGCTTCCTCTATTGAAAAAACGAATAACGGCCTATCAAGGCGCGAGATGACAATTCTCGGAGCATCGTTCCAATAATTCACCTTATACATTGAGGATAACGTAGCCAAAGTGTCTGCCATATGATTCTCCACCCTTGGCACGTGATGAAACTCTACCCTGTCAAAGAAAGGTAACAACCTCCTCGCATAGTTCATATACGGTATCATATTAAGCTGAAGGGTCTCCCATTCTCCCTTGATTTGATTGACTACCAAAGCTGAATCACCATAAATATCAAGGTTCTTGATTCTAAAATCAATTGCTTCTTCAATACCTATGATACATGCTTCATACTAAGCTTCGTTATTGGTGAAAAGAAATGTCAACCTGGCGGTGAATGGTATGTGAGAACCATGGGGAGATGGGGAGTCGTAATGATTGCCCTAATTCCACTACCGTAGGAGTTAACAGCACCGTTAAAAATCATTTGCCACTGGGAGCCTATCTCGGGACCTTCATCTAGTAACGGTTCATCACAATACTTCATCTTTAAGAACATAATATCCTCAATAGGAAATTCAAACTTCATTGGTTGATAATCATGAATCGGTTGCTCTGCGAGATATTCCGATATAACACTCCCTTTAATGGCTTTCTAGGAGACGTATTGAATGTCGTATTCTGTCAAAACCATCTGCCATCTACCAATCCTCCCCGAAAGTGCTTGCTTCTCAAACACGTATTTAATCGGATCCATCTTCGAAATCAGCATGGTTTTGTGATTTAGCATGTACTGCCTTAGGCATTTGGCGGTCCAAGCGAGTGCACAACACGTCTTTCTAACATCGAGTATCTGGACTCCCAATCTGTGAAATTTTTACTCAGATAGTAAATGGCATGCTCTTTTCTTCCCGTCTCGTCATGTTGACCGAGAACACAACCCATGGAACTCTCAAGAACCGTTAAGTACATTATCAACGGTCTTCCAGCCACTTGAGGCATCAGTATCGGAGATTCCTGCAAATATTATTTTATTTTTTCAAATGCCCTTTGGCAATTTTCATTCCAGACAACCGCTTGATCTTTCTTTAGCAATTTGAACATCGGTTCACAAGTAGCTGTGAGGTGAGATATGAACCTTGAAATGTAGTTCAATCTACCCAAAAAACCACGAACCTCTTTTTTGTTTTCGGCGCTGGCATTTCTTGAATTGCTTTTATCTTTGCAGTATCGACCTCGATTCCTTTTTCACTGACTATGAACCCCAACAACTTTCCTGACCGCACACCAAAAGTACACTTGTTTGGATTCAACCTCAATCTAAATTTCTTCAACCTCTCAAACAGCTTCAAAAGATTAACCAGATGCTCTTCCTCCATCTGTGACTTCGCAATCATGTCATCAACATAGACTTCGATCTCATGATGAATCATATCATGAAAGAGAGTCACCATTGCCCGCTGATAGGTTACCCTTGAATTCTTCAATCGAAAATGCATTACCTTGTAGCAAAAAGTCCCCTACGGCGTGATAAAGGTTATTTTCTCCATGTCCTCCGGACCCATCTTGATCTGATTATATTCGGAGAAACCGTCCATGAAGGAAAACACTGAATATTGGGTCGTATTGTCAACAAGCACATCAATATGGGGGAGCGGGAAATCACCTTTCGGGCTCGCTCGATTAAGATCATGGTAATCTACACATATCTTTACCTTACCATCCTTCTTTGGTACAGGAACAATGTTAGCGACCCACTGAGGGTAGTTTGTCACGGCAAGAAATCCTGCGTCCAACTGCTTCTGGACCTCCTCTTTGATCTTCACCGCCCTGTCTGGTATGGTTCTTCACAGCTTCTGCTTTACCGGTGGACACTCTTCATGGAGAGGTAAGCGATAAACCACAATATTTGTATCAAGTCCGGGCATGTCTTCATATGACCAACCAAAGATATCTCTATACTCTCAGAGTAATTCTACCAGTCTTTGCTTGACATCATCTTGCAACGCAGCCCCTATCCTGACTTCTTTTCTAGCTTCTTCAGTACCTAAGTTGATGACTTCAATCTCCTCCTGATGAGGCAGAATAACTTTCTCTTCTTGTTTCAATAGCCTGGCGAGCTCTTCAGGTAGGTCTTCGTCTTCGTCAATCTCTTCTTCAGCTTGAAAGATTGGATTATCAAAGTCATACCGAGTCATAGACGAGTCTGAATCGGTGGCATATGGAGTGTGAAACTTGCAGAATGATGATTTGATGCTTTAAAAAATGATATGTAAACAAACACAAACCACATTACCATTTATTGTTAAAATAAAACAAGAAAAACAAGGATCACAAAATTTGAATGCAAAACGCCCTTTGATTAATGATAAAACAATTGCTCAAACATAAACAAGAATAAGGCCCTACAGACAAAGACCTCTATGCTCCGGGTAGAACATAGGGCTACACATAATCAGAAACAAAAGATCATTACTCTTCACGAGTGACTTGGATGAATTCTTCAACAGACCAGTTGCCTAAGCTTTGACCGGGAGTGCAGGGATGGATCCATGCATCCATGTCGCAATCACTATCACCTTCATCCTTTGACACCATGTTGATTCGATCAAAAATTACCCCATCGCTGGTAAACTGGACTGGTCCCCTGTAGCGCGGAGCGCTCTGTGCAGAAGAAGACGACGGACTGTACCCCAATCCAAATTTATCTTGCTTGTTAGGGATGCCCAACACTTGCCCCCAACCCTGGGAAGATCCAGACATTACCACCGCCTGCGCTTCCTTAAACGAAGACATAGCAAAATCAGGAACTCTATCCACCACCGGCGCCTTCTACCTGATCTGAACAGTCTCGAATGCTTAGCACAAGGTTTCATGGATCTCCCCCATCAACCTCTACATACTTAAATGAAGACAAATGACTAATCATGATGTCTTCTTCACCACAGACGGTGACAATGTTACCTCCAACCATATACTTTAGCTTTTGATGTAGAGTTAACGTCACGGCTCCCGCCGAGTGAATCCAAGGTCGTCCCAAAAAGCAGCTGTATGTCGGCTGGATATCCATTATGTAAAAGAAGCGTTGAAAACCTTTGGACCGACCTGGATGGGAAGAGTCACTTCTCTGAAAACGGACCTCCTAGTTCCATCAAATGCTCGCACGACTAGATCACTAGGGGTGCACACCATTCTCTGGGTGTCAAGCTTCATCAAAGCTTTCTTGGGTAACATGTTAAGCAAAGACCCAGTGTCCACCAGCACGTGTGACAATACAGCCCCCCTGCACTCAATGGAAATGTGCAGGGCGTGATTATGGTTTCTCCCTTTAGACGTCAAATCAATGTCTGTAAATCCCAGCCCGTTTCCAGCATTTACATGTGCCACCACTCCTTCAAGTTGATTCACCGAAATTTCCTGTGGCACATACGTGGTACTCAAAATCCTCAGAAGGGTATTCTGATGTGCCTCAGAGCACAGTAAAAGTGATAGAATTGAAATCTTTGACGGGGTTTGCTACAAATGGTCCACAATCTTATAATCTCTTTTTCTGATTAAACGTATGAATTCCTTAGTGTCTTTCAACAAAGTATCTTTCTCACCATGCTGAGAACTTTCTTCAACCACAACCTTCCCTTTCCCCTTATCAGATCTTTCGACATTCACTTCTGGAGGTGCAAACACCCTCCCACTTCTAGTTATTCCACCGGTTCCCACAAAATTATCAACATAATCAAATGGCGTACCCTTCAGGTCTTGCTTTTGACCGTTGCAAAAGACCCCAGCCCCATAGTTCCATGGGATCGCTTTGGTGCATTCGTAAGGCATTGGTTCTGCCTTGGTGATTATGATGGTTGCTGGCCTCGGCAGCGCATAAATATTGATCATTCTATAAGGAATGGAGATTGTGGCCACCTCATCCTTCTCTTCATCAATTACTTTTTCACTTTTCCCTTCGCCAATTCTATCAAACTACAGAACACCCTCATTCATTAATCTTTGTACATGACTCTTCAAAATTTTACATCCCTCAGGATGAGCCAAAAAACTTGCACAGTCTCTTTCACAGTCGGGAAATACTCCCTCCTCAACAGCCTACTCTTCACAAAACTCAAAGGAGTTTTCAGCTCTTCAACATCGATCACCAGATTCAAGCCTTCTTCCTCAAAAATGGCATTTACCACAACCACTCCATGGTTAGGAATATGATTTTGTACAACATTAGGCGCATCATGTGTAGAATTGATAGCTTTACTATCGATAAGGTCTTGTACCTTATGCTTGAAAGCTTTACAATTATTGATATGATGACCGGGTGCGCCGGAGTGAAAGTCGCATCTGGCATTTGCGTCATACCCTGGGGGTGGTGCGCTAGTTAAAAGTGCCAATGTCCTTTTTTGAATCAATTGCAACTGCACCAAATGTTGAAGTAATTGTGAGTAAGGCATCGGTGGTGCATCAAATTGTCTATTCACTACTCTCCCACGGTCTTGGAATCGTCGCGGAGCATAATTCTGTTATGGTTGTTGTTGTGGGCGTTGTTATTGTTGTGGTTGTTGCACGGCTGGAATAGCAATGCTCGCAACTTGAGGTTGCTGCTGATGATATTGGTGGTTTCTGTTCTTATTTCTATTTCTGAAACCTGATACCGCATTTGTTTCCCCTTCTCTTTTCTTACCAAACTTTTTCCTCCCTCCTCTAGTTGAGGATCCTTCTCCCGCCTGTATCTTCCCCAGTTTAATTCCATTTTCAACCCACTCACCAGTGATGATCAAGTCTGAAAAGCTACCAGACATATTACCTATAAATTTCTCATAATACACTCCAGGCAGTGTAGCAAAAAACATGTCAATGAGTTCTCTCTCCACCATAGGAGGTTGAACCCTTGCAGCAAGCTCTCGCCATCTTTGGGTGTACTCCTTAAATCCTTCATTACCCCTCTATGAAAGATTTTGCAATTGTACACGATTTGGTGCCAAATCACTATTATACTGATAATGTCTGACAAAAGCTTCTTCCAAGACTCTCCAGCTTCTAATGTTGACTGGCTCTAAACCCATATAGCATTCCTGGGATGGACTAGACAGGTTATCCTGAAAGAAATGCATGAGCAGCTTCTCATCGTCAGAGTATACAGACATTTTTCTGTAATAAGAACGGAGATGCACCCTGGGACATGTCGTCCCCTTATACATATCGAAGTCTGGAACCTTAAACTCCGGACGAATCTTTAGGTATGGAATCAATCCCAGATTAGACATGTCTAAACCAAGTGAGTTCTGACTTTCATAGCTCCTCATTTTTTCTTCTATCAACCTGAACCTTTTGTATGCGTCAGACTGCAAACCAGCACCAAGGTTCCTCATGGAAAATACATCATCCTGGTCATCCTCATCCCATTGAAGGCCAGCATTACCATGGACAACGCATGTCACTCTAGGAATATGAACTCCGCCTTGGTTACCTCCGCCCAGAGGGACAGCCACTGTTGGAACAACATTAGCATATGGAGTACCCACATCATTTTGAGGAGGAACAACAACAACTCCACCATGAAGAACCTCACTCCCGTCAACCCTTGTAATCAGAGGTTGCACCAGTGTCCTTAATTGTTTCTGACCATTTGCGACCCCTTGCATCATGTCCATGAATTATGCCATACGGTCACGGAACTCCTGCAGCTCGAGTTAAATTTGGTCCATAACTTTTTGTTGATTTCCCCTTGTAGAGTAGCGATGAATTGACCAGTTTTCAATCCTGAAACAAGGTTGAACAAACCACAGAAAGAAGTAAGGTTAACAGATCATGGAACACCTGCAATGCAATATGAAAAATGTTGCAGTATGCAGACATGTAAATATGCTTCAGGGAAATTTTCCCCTTGATTCTAGTTCCACAGGAATAACAAGACAGTGGAGAGCCAACATATGAAGTCACACAATCTTCTCATAAATAAAATGAGAACCAGAGTCAATACACAACACATCACCGAGGAAATACAACAGAATCAACACGACTCCATCCAACAATCCTGGTGATGGTCGAGATACAACATAACAACAAAAACAAAAGAGAAAATGTATCAAGTACGACAACGAGTCTGAAACTCCTCTAATAAATCCTTTGTATCAGCATGATCTGGCCTAGCAATCAATCCTTGGATAAGCAACTCCCTTCTGCTAATGGTAGTCTGTAAGCCTTGAGCATAGTCTTCCCAAGCGCCTTCCCCAAATGAATCTTCAAGTTTAGGCCTTTTCAGATCTGCTCTTAACTTATACTCCGCCAACGTTGCAAGAGCTTTGCGTAGCTTGCGGTCTCTTTCGTGTCGACGCGAGGATTCATATAGATCTTTCTCATCCTTTACTTGGAGTTGAGTCTTCAGCCTGACAATTTACTGCTGAAGTCCATCTTTTCGTTCTTTGTTGTTAGTCAAGATAGCGTTCCATTGAGCATTGAATTTTGATATCTCTAAATGTGCTCTCTCTAGTTATTTTTTCTTATCTTTGAGAACATCACTAACACTCTTCAAGTCTCGACCCACTCGCTCTCGGACGCGAATCTCTTCTGTTAGTTCTCTACCTATCTTGTTCACCAACTCTGTCTGTTTCTTGGATGAATAGGTGGCTTGATTCTTCTCACTTCTGAGCTGAATGATCTCCTTCTCCAACTCCTCGTTTACCTTACGTAATTCTTCCTTTTCGGCCCACAGTTGATTGTATCTCTGAATATCAACCGTTGTTGGTTCTTCAATTACCAAAGGATACAAAGGTTCTCGGCCTGGAAATGGTAGCAACAGTCTCTCAACTCTTTCCCGAATCCATTCCATGTATGGTTCATAGGCTCTACTATTTCTCTTTCCCAAAGAATACTTCCCCTTACGGTGAATTTCCCCCAAGCCTTTTCCAATCTGATTAAGGTCTCACTGTCAATCAAACCGGTGAAATACAGAGATTCCTATATCTCTTCTTCCTTTGGAGGTTCAGCGTAACCAAACTGTCTGACGACGAGAGCTGGGTTATAATTAATACCACCCTTCCTCCCAATCAAAGGGATATTAGGGAAATTACCACAGCTATAAATTATCTCATACCCAAAAAATCTCTATTAAACCACACAATATTCTCGGAAGTTAAACCCATAAGCCTTTTCGACCAATCAGTGATATATGAGATGTCGACAAATGGACCATACTTAGGAAGATGACTCACAAACCATCTATACAGAGGCACACAGCAAGAGACATTTTCCCCCTCCTATTCTCATTCTTGTAGTGTACAAAGTGATACACATCTCTTAAGAGCGTGGGCACAGGATTCATCGAGACAAAGATATGGAAAGCATCCAAGTCCATGAAATCTGGAATATTTGGGAACAATATTATGCCGTATATGCAGATAGCCAATATAGCATTGAAGACAATCCAGCATCCTTCTTTTGCAAAATGTTGAACTCTACCCACCAAGAAGGGAAATGGGAAACCAGTCACCTCATTCCTCCAAATCATCTTCCCATTTAATTCAGAGACATCTAAATTAAGAGAATTTGCAAGCTTGGTTAGATTAGGCTTTGCTTCAAAACGGTAGAAAGACATCTGGTATAGGACTCAAACTCCTAGTAGCATGGCAAATTCTTCCAAAGCAGGCATCAACACATATCTTGGGAAGGTGAAACATCGCAGCTGAGGAACATAGAACTAAAGAAATGTATGAAGATCTCCTATTTCAAACAATGAAGCTTTGCAAGACATCGTCGTCTTGTGCCTACGTATCCTCGCCTGGTATGAGAAATAAGAGTAAACGTAGTTTGGACTGACACGACCACTGGTTGGTTCAAGTGTTTTAACCGATTAGGGTTAAATCTTCGTTCTAGCAGTTAGGTGTATTGCTACTCGACCATTGGAGACTTAGGCGTTACCTGTTTGCGGTAGAACCAAGACTTAACACACTCTTTCTGAAAATGATTTTCAAAACAATCTCGAGGGATAAAAAAGTTGATGTTTTGTTTTGTGTTTTTTAAACAAGAAGTGAATTGAGTTAAGTCTGTAACTCATGTTGCACTAAAGACTATGACTTGAGAGCGAATGCATCACATATCGCCCAAAGGGCATACACTAAACACTCTAGACAGTATGAGAGGAAACCCCTCAACCATCAGTCCTCCAGTACTTAAGGCTCGTAGCGTACAATATTTATTATCCTTTATTAAGTTTCTTAAGAGGTTATGAGATGAGAAGAGAAGACACAAACTCTGGGGGGGAGTAATCAACCCTAACTGAAAATAAGGCAAAAACGCATCTAGGCTGCAAATAGAGGGGGTGGGTTTAGCAAGCGCAGCCCAACCCAAGACCAACCCTCAGACTTAATGAAATGTTGTGTTTCATTAAGTCCAGCCAGATTCAACTTAAACGCGTGGCCTGGTCAAACCAATAACAACATGCCAAACCAACAAGTCAACAAGTCCAACCAGGTGAGTCAGCTACCAACGAGCAAATGACTGGGACGCCAGAGCTAGGGCTCCGATTGTCTTCTTCGGCCAGCTCGCCGGAGACCAGTCACCAAAACTCAACAAAAATGAGCAAATCTGGTATGGTTCGAAAGCTAAAGTTGCAAGGATCTCAAATCCACCAATGGATTATGAAAAAGGTCCATAAACAAAGAGAATCGAAGACATGAAAATTTGAATGCACATTTTGAAATCACCACATACATGCCATTAAAGGATTCAAACATTGCCTATGAAGCATATGACTTCAGATGCACACCAGCATGACCTTAATTGATGTCTAAAAGTGAGAGAAAAAGGGAAAGGAAGCTTACTGAACAAAGCAACTTCGTTGGTTCTTCAGAGGTACACAAACTCCACTTCCTTGCTTCCAACTCACTCCTTATGCTTTGAGGAAAAAGATGCAAGCTCCAATTGAGGCTGATTTGCAGAGAAAAGGGTGATTTGAAAGTGAAAAGTGTTGAGAAAAGTGTTGAGCTATCCTCTCTCCTTTCACGCAAGCAAGTTCTTCTGAGGCATTAGGGAAAAGTCTGAGCTTAAATATCATGGGGTTTGACACTCCATGCAGGCCCATGTTGGCTGTTTAGAGTGATTTCAAATTTTTGCCTAAAATTTCCACTTGCACATGCCCACGCGTTTTTCACTTTCCACACCACATGAGATCAGCAAATTGAAATGCATGAAGTGTAGAATTGAGCTGAATTAGTTTGGCTTTGCAAATGATCCACACCTCAAGTTTGAAATTAAAACTTTTTAAGGAAAAAATTTGAAAATGAGGCATCTCATGGCATTTTATGTTGGTCCATTTGTGGTAAGTTTCTTTATGATCATGTATTGGTGTAAAATGTCTCAAAACAAGTAACAAATATGACTTATAATGTACAATGTTCATACCATGACCAAAAATCAAGATTTCACCTTAAAAGTCTCCCACATGGCCATGTAATTCAACAATCTCCATGAATTTTGAGTTCAATGATGAAGATAAGACTCTTAGGCACAAGTTTCATGTTGGTTGGAATTGCATTTGAGGTACATAAGTTCATGAAATTGACCATTGAAACAAATGACCTATAATGAAACTTTCCCAAAATACTCTTGCCTTGTGAGGTCCATAACTTGAGATGTACAAATGATATCAAGGACTTCTAGGACTTTTTGGAAAGCTAATATCATGAAGAAGAACTTTCATGTCCACTTGAAGTTGAGGATTGTCGCTACGCGAAAAATGACACAGAGTCGCCACCGAATTTTATTTATCCTAAGGAGGGAAAGGGAAATAGCGATAAAACCTTTGGAAAAGGAGCATGGTCATCGCAACCAAGTCTTAGGGTTCGGGAGTCGGTTATGTAAGGGGAAGGTATTAGCACCCCCTCGCATCCATCGTACTCGATGGGAACCTTCTAGATTGTTTAGCGTGAATGAGTGTTTTTATTAAGAGTTTGCTTGCTCAAGGAAAAGAGGGGTTGGATTATTTATTTTAATGCTCGCCAAGGATTGTGGCCCTTGTGCCTACGTATCCTCACTTAAAAGAAGTGAAGAATCAGAGCTCCATAGTTCGGAGGCTTATGAAATAGTTGTTTGTTAGTTGATTTTATACCTCAAAAAAGGGTTATCGGATTGACGCCCTAAGGCAAAAGAAGTTTGATGAGTTGACATTGTTTTTAGGTTTTTCTTAGGGAAGAATGGTTCTTGATTAGGGTTACACAAAAGAACCTTGGATAGAGATGAATATTTCGAATAGCCAAGTCGAGCGCCTTGTATCCAAAATATTCGGAACGAGTGTAGGAGGATCCCATTCTCATTCCTTCTCCACCGCCTTAAAATCCATGGTGTACAACCCTAACCATATATTTATTGCATTTTTTTGGTTTTTTATGAGAAAAAGGATCACTTGATGTTGGATCAAGGTTTATTGTTTGTAAAGATATATTTGAAGCGATACGGACAAGGTCGATGGCAATGCGCAAGGCAATCGACTTACAAGGTTAAAAATGGCTCGATAAAATCGAGAGTTTGTTTTTGAAAATGGTTTTTGGAATCCAAAAGTCAACAAGGACAATAGTAATATTCACACTAAAATCATACAAACATATGGGGTTAGTCGACTAAAAAAATCGAGACATGCAAAAAAAAAAAGGGCGAACTCCTTGAAAAAAAAATTTAAGGTAAAAAACAGCAAAACAAATAAACAAACTGATCAGTTCGCGCCGCGAACGGAGAAAAGTGAACATTCTGATTTTGGCATGTTCGCGCCGCGACCTGAAGCGAAAAATGCAATATTTACTATTTTTTTGCTGTCTTTTGTGGTTTTCTTTCCTTTCTATTGGTTCTTAAAAACGGTTTATTGGTCCCCTTAGAACCTTACATGATATACTTAGTACAACAACACATAAAAGAGGAAATAAAATGAATATAAAATCAAAAAGTAAAGAGAGAAAGGTTTGATGAAATGGATACCCAAGAGCTTTCTATCCTCCTTGCAAGTCCTCCACTGATTTTTGTTGGATGTGCTCTCCACTCTTCACTCTATGTTGTGAAGATTCTGCTTCTCAATGGTCCTCTTGTGCTTCTATGTCACTCTCTTTTTTCTGGTTTTTCTTCCTTTCTATATTTCTGGTTTTTAGGGTTTCTTTTGCTCTCTCTATTTTCTGGTTTTTGCAATGTGTGTAGAATGTGTAATAAATGAATGAATTTGTTTACAGCCCCCTCCTTCTTATCTCTCCACTCTAGGGTTTTCTCTTCTCCCCACATATCAGATTTTTTCATGGGGTAATGTCTCTTACCACCTTTTCTCATGTCACTCTCTTTCTTTCCATTTCCATGCAAGAGGCTATGCTGCATTTTTGCTGTTGCACTTTGCCTATGCTGTTTTTTTCTGCAGCACTTTGTGCCTTGCACCCATTTTGTTGGCTTGTGCTTGGATATCTCCTCTTGGTCAATGCTACTACTTTTTGACAGCATTTTGAAAATCTGATATCTAGATGTATTATCATATGCTATTCTCTTGATTTTGTGACATGTAGATTTTGTGACATGAGGTAATTTGCCACCTCTTGCATGGGGTTGTTTTGCCCATGATTGAACATGCATATTCTTGGTCTTAAAACATTCCACTGTTGATTTAATTCTTGCATATTTCTTGGATGTTTGTAAGTACAATGTGGACTTGGTGTGGCATTACCATAACATGAATTTGATTAGAGACTTGAATGAAGGTTAGAAATAAATTAATTTCTAAACATTACTTAGAGTTGGATATCTTGCAACAAATGACATTCTTGTAATGTCATAAAGTTTCTCTTTGTAATATTCTTGCCTCTAATTCATGAATTCATGATGGATTTCCCTAGAGCCATTAAACTTGAAATGGATGAAGTCTTGAATTATGGACTTGTGATCTTGACTCATACTTTGCAAATTTGGACTCCACTTGATCAAGAATTTGAAACAAAATTGGATGAAGCAATCTTGAATTTAGGCCTTGAATTTCATGTTCATTATGAATATATCTTGAATATCCTAATATTTTTTCAAGTAACTTCTCCTTGAAGAAATCTAGATGAGTAAACCTTCCAATTTAGATCAAACCTTAGATAATGAACCTTTTCTTCCATGTAGTCCAAGATAGATGAGTTATCTCATTTGAAATGGAAAATAACAAATCGACCCAATCCATACCTACATGCTCGATATGCAATAGAACGATGTATGATATGGCGAATGTAGGGTATAAAGGCTAAAGGCGAAAATGAGGGTGTGACAAGGATAAAATTTGAGGTTGGCATCATAACTTGAGATGTACAAACCCAATGGATGAGTTATTGTACTCAAAAGAAAGCTTGAAATATGCCCTACAAGTTTCATGTTTGCAAAAGAGTGAGGTTGATCTTGCACCATAAGGTAAATTTTCCTTGAAGTTACGCACTAAAGAAGGGGATTTTATACTGAGATCCTCTGAACCCTAATTTAGTAACTTCTTGATCTCTTGATTCTTCTTGATTTAATCTTGACATGAAATCCTAGATGCCTTAAGATAACTTCTCATGGCATAAATGGCTTAGAACTCATTTGTAAACCCTCTCAAGTCCATAGTTGACTTTGGATTAACCAAATGAAACCCTAGATCCACATCCTTTGGTTGTGACCTCTTGCAGATGAAATGAATGTCTAGATAAGCTCCACAATGATCTCCAAGGTACTCAATGAGCTTCTCAACCATATCTTATCCAAGAAAATGATCTCATGAACCCCTGATGATCCTCTGTTGATCCCCAAGATAGGAGACAACATACGCACGTCAATCCTTCCTTTCAAGGAGCTTTGACAACCTCATGGTGATGACAAACACCTGATGACTTGTATAAATGCCTCTCTGTTTGAGCTTGAAGCCAAGAAAACCTTCCTCTTGAATGGCACATCACTCTTGATCCTCTGTTAAGAACAATGTTATGCAAATGTAAATGTTAAAATGAAATGAAACATAAGTCAAGTACCAGAAAAGGGTTGGTCAAATTTTGGAGTACAACAATGAATTGTATTAAATGTTTCAATTATTAATTATTAATTTAATGTTACATTAATGTTTTATCGATAATATATCATTAAAAAAATCATTTTGATTAAAGGAACATGAGATTTTGTAAGAAAGCATATACTAAAATTGGTGATAAAAAAACTTAGTGTATCAAAATTTGAAGGAAGTTTTAGATGGATTAAGAATGAAATTTTTTATATTTATAAGAACAAAAACATATTTGACTTATTAAATCATAAATTTTAAGTCTAACATGATATTATTTATTTTGGCATTTATTTAACTCAATTTGAAAAATATGATCATTGGGATAAGTTTTTAGTTTTATTTTGGTTCATTATTTCTTAAAGCTTTTAATTATTATTATTATTATTATTATTATTATTATTATTATTATTATTATTATTATTATTATTATTATTATTATTATTATTATTATTATTATTACTATTATTATTATTATTATTATTATTATTATTATTATTATTATTATTATTATTATTATTATTATTATTATTATTATTATTATTATTATTATTATTATTATTATTATTATTATTATTATTATTATCATCATCATCATCATCAGTTTAGTCTTGTAAATTTAAAAATTCCAATTGGGTTCCTTATATCTTTTATTTTTGGCTCCAAAAGATTACCAATATGATCCATTTTTATATCAAAAAGACATATCAACATAGGGTACTTTTCCAACTCAGTTTATACATATATGATCATCAAAGTATGCCTCCTAGGTGTCACATGTTACACATATTATTCCCTAAATTTGAGTGAACATGTAACTTGACTCAAATTGAGGTGTTTGGTTTGGATGTTTTATGTCTTTTGGTTTAACTCAATTCAATCCATTGAATTCAAAATAGTTTAATTCGGATAATATATTTTAAACTCTATGGCTTTATTTGAACCAAATAATTTTATCTTTTTAATTATTTTTACTCTTATCTTTAAAGATGATTTAGGACTCGATTGGAAGTAATTTTTTTATTTTCTATTTAAAAAAAATTAAATCAAAAATAGTTTCTATTTTGAGTTTTGAAAACTAAAATTAGTTTCAATTTTCAATTATGAACTTAAAAAATAAATAAAAATCCTAGAACCTAGAACTAGAGTACAAGAATCTTCAATCGAATTCACTGTTAGATCTCAATGACTCAATTCACCTGTCCGCTTCATGTGAACCAAAAAGCTCTCTTTTGCATTAGAAAATATTTAAATAGGTAATTTGATTCATGTTATAATATTCTACCGTTCTAAAAGACAAATAAAATTAAGTTATTCTAAACTAAATGAGTTATTTCAAAATTTAAGTTTCAAGCAAATCTTTTTTCTTGTGTTTTTTTAAATGTAAATGAGTTATTTCAAAATTTAAGTTCTAAAATATTCTTGAGGACATGATTAAGTTGCTAAGATTAATATTGATCTAAAACTTTTATAAATATGGGTGTCCTTCTTGTTAACTAAAACACTATAAAATGTCTTACATTTGTCTACTTCAACAGTGATAGGTCCTCTCTTGAATTTAGGTTCACAGAGATCACTTGTCTTATCAATTTGAAATACACACTAGATAAACTCTCGCAATACTTAGATAATCAAAAAGTTGTGAAGCTCCATTATCGCTCACTCTCAACTAACAACAAAGGAAAGACATGATTCAGCAAGTTTGAGTTGAAGACAAATGAAGATTTAACGGTTATGTGGACTATTGTAGTGTTATATTTGTGAAATTCCTAAACTAGGATGCCCCGAAGACCTGCCCAGAAGTATCCTTAATGTGTGAGTCAAGAAAGAGGGAATCTCCTTTAACCCCTAAAAGATAGGCGATCAATAACTTCCCCCAATAAGAAGTAGTGGTTGGCGTCAATAATGGTGACTCAAACCTTAGGCCATAGAGCCCTCTATAAATACATATTCTTTCAAGGGGATAATGGACATACCCTAAGTCATACATATCATCTACAACCTAAAGAGAACAACATTCACTACAACCTCAACACAAGACTGCTTATAATTATACGCTTGCGACCAAGCATCACCAATCATCATTAAAGCATCTCACCTCACGTGAGCAAATCTCCAAAAATAACTCAATACACTATCGTACAAGGCTTCCTATCGTCATGGGCAAGCCCTAACCACCATATCATGTTATAAACCTATTAAGGCCTCTAAGTATCTCTGCCCTTCTAGGGGAAACATGCGCACCTGTATTTTTTAACTCGTATAATGGTGCCCACTGAGGGCCCCCGGTAAAACTAACATGGACCACACTCCTACTCTAAATCTCTTCATCTTTCCCCCAAAGGTGGCCGACAAAACGACAACCTACAACACAAACACCATCGTTGGAGGCTTCGTTGGTGGAGGTAACTTTAGATATCGTCAGAGGAAGTACGCAAGGCAAGTATTTACAACAAATGTAATATATCCATTGGCTTCTGTCATACCCTAATTTTTATTCCTAAGATCTCACCTTATTTGCATCTTTGCAATGCATCAAGATTACAAACTTGGTTATCTCTTGACCCTCTTATCTTTAGGTTGCCTTTGCAGAAATCATCAAGCACCTCTTTGTGTCTTTTATAATTTTTTGTACTTATATGCTTTATAATTCACTAACCACTAATCAAAATACACACAAAAAATATGTTTTGTCCCTTTTGTTTCTTTTGCAAGGTAGGGTTTAGAATCAAGAGCATTAAGTGATTGTCTCCTTAGCTAGGGTTTAAGTCCCTCAAGTCAAATTGTGGTCAGCCATTTATTTTCAAAGGCTACTCATCAAAGCATGACCTTTAATCTCAAAGCATAGGGTCTCAAGCATTATTTCAAATTCATTTGATCAAAGATGTTTCAAAATTTGATAGCTTGTTTCTCAAGAAACTTCAAAGGTTCATATGTTTATTTCCATATCTTCATCAACAAGTTTCCTCAAGCCATTGCAAGTTTCATCAAATGACAATCAAGAGTACATCATTTTGAGTTCATATGATCATCAATGCGCCTTGAAGGGCAAGAAAAAGTCCAAGTCCAATTTTCAAGTATCATAACTTCTTCATACTTCAATATTTTTTTAGTGCTTCTTTGGGAAAATGACTCTTCTTGACATTCACTCCAACTTCTCTTTACAAGTCAAAAGCCAATTATGCTTGGAAGATCAACAAAACTTTAGAAACATTATAGGTCATTTTGTGGACTTAGTGAAATTTAGCCTAAATTCAAGTGATATTTTCCCAACTTCCAAAGATCATAACTTTCTCAATGTTCAACTTTTGTGGGCGGTTATTTTTGCCAATTATCCTATTTGATACCCTCTACAAGTTTGTTTCAAGTATCAAAAGCCAATTATACATGGAAAGCCATGAAAAGTTTTAAGACATTATAGGTCATTTTGGACTTAGAATTTTTTTGACCTCTGATTATAGGTCATCGTGTCAACTTTGCAAACTCATAACTTTTTGCTCAAGAATCCAAATGGAACCTTTCTTTTTTACATTGTACTCTATGATATGATATTATCATTTAGAAAAATGAATGAGGATCAAAGATCAAGTGTACATAATTTCCCAATGGTTTGAAGTTGACCCCATGGAACTGAATTTTGGTCATGACCAGTTTTGGAAATTCACTCAATTCTCAATTTGAAGCCAATGTTTGCATGTGATTAGTACCTGATAATATTAAGTGATGATTTATGATGCAAAACAACCCAAAATTGGAAAGAATGCATTGCATTTTGGCTGACTTCACAACCAAGAATGATCACACTTTGCTTGCTCATGATTCACACGTTTTGCAAAAAAATTTCACATGTATGAGCTCCATTCATCTCAGCTATAAATAGAGTTGTCATTTGCATTGAATTCCAAGCTTAGAAAGCCCCTAGAACCTCTACCCGAGCTCACACTTTGCATTGAAAATTTAAGATTACATTTTCAAATTCTAAGCTCTTTCAACCTTGTTTCTTAATTTCATTAGCACCTTCAGTTTCCTCTAAAGCTTTTGCAACAAAAACTAAGCTCTAAGATTCACTGAAGTGCTCTAACCAGATCCAACTTTCAACACCTTCGATCATCATTTAGACAAGGTAGTTTTGAGCATCTTTTAGACTCAGACAAGTTACCACCATGCAGCCTGATACTCCTTGATCCTTTCCTCTAGCTTACCTTGTGTTGATTGTTCACATTTGTCATTTAATTTCTCTTTTCGTGTTTTTGTTTTGACTGAGTTTTCTTCAAAATTCTCTCTGCTCACTTTTAATCAATGGAAGTGAAGCATGAGGTTGAGTTCTCACTAATGAAATGGTCACAATAGTGGTGATTTTGTGACCTACGTTTTCAAAATGTCAAACTCTAGTGAGAAACTCACCGGAGAAGACGACTGGATGTGCTCTCACGGTGGCCTGAGTTTGTTTGTTTTTGAATCAGATTTGGTGCATTATTTCATTTAAGGTCCATGGTGCGCCTTATATTCAGATCCATCATATATGCCGCCCATGATTAATGAATCCAGATCCAACGCGCCTTGTTTTTCCCTTTTCATTTCCTTTTATTTTATTTTCTTTTATTTCATTTCCTTTTAAAAATTCATATTAAATTCATCTTTCATCCAAAAAATTCAAAAAAAAAAATATTTTCTATTATTTTACACCTTGTGTGATTTTTTCACAATTTTATTTTACATTTTGCTATTTTATTTTTGCATTTTTTATTGGTTTAAAAAAAATACTTTTATGCATTTTAAAATTCTCCAAAAATTATTTTGTGATCCTTGACTTGTTTCTGACATATATTGATTTATTGAGCTTTTAATTGTTGTTTAGAGGTTTCATCTTCATTTTCTCTTGTATTTCTATTTTAAAATCTTTTTCATGCATTTTTATTTGTTTAATATTGCATTTTAGCTTGGTTATTGGTTGTTGCCTTGGATCATGGTTTCTTGATCAAACTTTTCCTCAATTTCAATGGACTTTGGGTGTTGATGAGGTTGGATGAATCTTCATCAATTCAAATCTATCATTTTTTGTGTTTTGGGTTGGTGATAGGTTTAATGCCTTAATCCACCAAGAAATATGATTGAAATTGATGATAAATAAATCACAAGTCTTGATTCAATTAGGTTTATCTCTTCAGCTTTCCTTCTTCTTCTTTTTATTTTCTCTTGATCAATTGGGTGATTTTGTGTCCATCTTGTTCATGATGTTTGGATTGATTCTTGATGAACTTTCATCATTTCAAATCTACTCTTCAATTGATCAATGATCATTGGAGGTACTTTAAATTGATGCATAAGTTTGTACTAAGTTGCCATGAAGGATGATTAATGTGATGGACCAATCTCATTGCCTTAATACTTGATCCCTTCTTGGTTTTTACTTGTGCTACATGTTTTAGGAGTATGGTTCCTATCATATCTCTAACATGTATGGTACATAAATTGTTATTGATCAGCCTTCCAAAGTATGATCTTCCTAATAGATTGTGCTACGATTGCTTAACATAGGGCTACATTTTTCCCGAATCGAATCATTAACTCTAACATTAATACTATCAATATTATTGTGCTAACTTTTACTTTATGCCATTTACTTTTCTTGCGCCTTTACTTTCTTGTCATTTAATTTCTTGCTCTTTATATTATGCTTTTACTTTTAGCATTTACATTTCATATTGTTTATGTTTATGCTTATTTTCCTTTGTCCACTTGGACATTTTCTTTTTCTTTTAAAGATATTAATAAAGGAAGAACCCCTAAAAAACTTTTAATATCTCTTGGATTATGGCTACTATCCTTTGCTTGACTTGAAGTCTGGCCTATGGACTTAGAATTAGGGTTTTCCATGCTTGAAATTTTCTTAACTGAAACTTGGAATTTCATCTGACACCATGCTTTTCCTGAGACCTTGAGTTCATCTAATACATATGGCCTTAAATCAAGCTTGGATTCCTTACCTGGTTCTCTGAGAGTTTATTTGTCTGGATTTTCTTGTGATTATCTTCTTGTTGCTTGTGGCTTACTCCAAGAGAATGGAATTTTATTCTTGACTTTTGCCAAGTGCTGGCTAGATTCTGGCTAGTACACTTGCACATACTTTCACTTTATTGCTTTTATTAGGATAGTCTCTTCATCTCCTCCCCTTCTTAAATTTTCAAAATCTTCTCTCGTTTTCAAAACCTTCTTGTTTTCAAATTTAAACCACTTTCTGAATAAACCTTGACTTTGTCAAGTGATTTTTCAAAACCTTTTTCTTAAATAAATGCTAAGACATCTTAAGCATATTCAAAACATTTCAAAAGACTTTAAAAAACACACAACTCATTCAAATTATTACGTGCCCTTTGTGCACTTTTCCTTTTAAAAACCTTTTCTCAAGGATTAGATATGAGTCATTTTCATAGTTGAGATGTGATTCTCCTATTCCCATAGTAATGATTGAAATGATGTTGATTCTTTTTCACTTGAGAGAGTTAGTGATATACTTGTTGATTTCTATCCAAGTTGGAGCCCTTCTTAATAGTGATGCAAAGGTCCATTTTCTCATACTTGTGGGTGATTAGTTGAGTTATCTCCTTAAAATGACAAAATACCTTTCCATTTAAAATCAATCAAAACAAACTCTTTTGTTATGTTTACCATGAACTACGAGGTTTTGATCCTCCATTTCACTTTGTGGGTACGTAGGCACGAGGCTCAGAAAGTCTTGTCAAACACCAAAAATCTATAAAAAATATTTCTCTTCTCATCTCCCCAATCTTTTGCAAACAACCTTTTTTAAGCCAAACATAATTTTTCAAGAGGTTCCTATAGAGTACTATATATTTTTTGGGTGCTAACATCTTCCCATTACACAATCAACCCCCTTACCCTTGTCTTGTTGTTTTATTAGTTTTGTTTTAAAACTTCTTTGGGTTTTATTCGCTCTTTTCCCATTCCCTTTGGAAACAGTAAAGTGTGGTGGCGACTCTTGCTTTGTGAGTTAAGTTAACCAATAATTTAATCTTAATTTTTCACCACTATAGAAAAGTGGCGACTCTGCTTGGGAGTAGCCCCTAGTGGGTTTAACCTAACTTGTTTATTTGTGTTTTATTATTACCTGTTGTTTGCTTTTGTTCTTTGGTGTTTGGTGATCTTTGAGTGGTGAGATAAATCATATACTCGGACTTGAGTGCACTTGAGATAGGATGGTGGTATAGTCATGTTTAGCTTACATGGAGTTAATTCTTAATAAGCTGACTTGAGATCCCCAACTCAGTGGAGGCCTCATTGAGGGTAAATATGTTGAACAAATAAGTTGTGAAAGCATTATTAATTCCAATGCGAGAGTCTGAGAAGCTAAGGACCTTAAAACCCTTTAACCCATCTTGTCCTTTTAGGGCGTAGTGTGGTGACTATTTAGGTGTAGAGTTTGATTAGTTGTTACACAATACTACACTCTGAAGAATTGTTTGAGGTGGTCTCAAAGGATCACGTCTTTTACCAATGTTAACATCACTTGGTATCCTTATGTATACGATAATTAATATCATTAATAGTTATGGGAAGTTCTCTAATGTACCTCTTCTTGGTACACAAGGTGGAATCAACTACAACTCTAGTTTAGCAAGATGTTAACTTGGGTATACCTTGAAAGATAAAGCTAATAACATTTTGTTGGAGGATTTATTTTTCCAAGAAGGGAAGGATACTTAAGGTTTGAAGAAAATGATCACTCATGCTTGAAACAATATCCATAGAAAGGGGAAAGGTGAGCTTGGAAAATAGAATTGTGTAGCTTTGAAACCATATTCTCTTTAAGTGAAGGAGAGAGCAATAGAGCTCAAGATGCCATATGCTTGTGAGAAACCCATGTCTCTAGTGGTTACCAAACCACCTAATGAATATGTGAAATAACTTCAAGAAGCTTTAGCCAAGATGAAGAAAGAAAGGGATATTTGGGAAGACAAATTTCATGCTTCAAACCTTGGGAAGTTAGAGTTACAAAAGAAGTTGAAAGAAAAAGATGATTTGATAGAGTTGCTTGAGCAACATGTTGTGAAGAGGCAAATAAATGATTTATTTTCTTCTAGTATTCCACCATCTCATCCTCTTACCTCAAGTGCTTGGAAGGGCATCATGGATCAACTTGTGTTAGAGAAAGCTACCATGAAGGATAATTATGAGAGGGAGATCAAGAGGCTTAAAAAGAAGTATCAGCTTGGAGTTTGATCGTCTTCAGATATGGTTCCTTAGGACCCTTAGGATCTAGCTTTTTCCTCTTGTATTCAAGATCTTTTAAAACTTGTACTTCAAATTTGTAATCCTTTTCAATTATCAATGAAATGAGAATTTTCAGTATTTCAAAAGTGTTATTTATTTATGATGTTTGCAATTGCTTTATGATATCATAAAGTTCCTTGAAAACTAAATGAAAACATTTGCATTGCATATCATGCATCATTTTGCATTTGATCTCGCTTTTGAGAGTTTTACAGGTGTCTTATTTCTTTTCTCTTGGTCTTCTCAGATAGATAAGTTGTATCATTTATACAACACTTTAGCTAACTATCAAAGGAAGATAGATCATCTTGAGCACGAAAATAGAGAACTCCGTGAAGAGGTGACTACTCTAAGGGATGGGATGGAAAAACTCAATGCTTTGGTTGAATATCTGGTTTCTCTCCAGAATCAATCTCCTCATCCTCCTTTTTCTCCTCGTGCAACTCAAGCTACTGTGATTTCTGAAGTCATATCTCATATCAATTCCTGTTTTTGTGGCCCCAACAGCAGAATCCCAATGGTTATCCTTGGGGGCATGCCTCTGAATTTTGTGCTTGAAGGTTATCGTCTCTGTTAGCTCCTATATTCGACACCCTCCTACCAATTACAATATTGTAAAGAAAGTGTTATAATCTTGCTGGAGGTGAGAGCTGGTCGAAGAGTGCATGACATTTGAGGAAGAAAAGTCGAAGCAGCTACAAAGACTTGAAGAAAATCATTGGAAGCTTCGACCGTGATGTTGCTGGGTAGTTATCCAACAGATTTAAAATTTAAACAAATTGGAGGGAATGTTTTCGTTCGCTGGATGACTAAGAGGACACGTGGCGTTATGTGGGCAACAGACTCATGCATGGTGACAAGTGGCGGAAGATGATGATAGAGGAAGTTATTGGTAGTTCTTTTCTACTATTATAAATAGGAAGTCTTAGACATAGAATCAAGTGTGTTGTAATTTACTGTGGTACAAGTTACTCTTAAAAATACTCCAAGTATCCGAGTGCAGAGAAAGAGAGTATCGAAGAGAATGTACGTGATGTAAACACACCATCCTTTACTTTCCAATGAATTTTATTTTATTTGTTTAGACTTTATAAATCTTTATTTATCTTTCTTACAACCTTCCCCCTTTTCTATGAATTTTACTTCGCCTTCATTCTCAACCCCTTCTTTTAAATCTTTTATCTTTTATCACTGAAAACTTTATCTTCTTTCCTTTTTTAGTCGAATAGATGCTTTCTAGAACCTTTCACTCCAGTTATTGCCTAAGTGTGAAACTTAGATAGATTTTTGAAGAAAAAACCTTTTAGCACATGTCCTAGGATCAATCTGATCGATCCTGTGAGTCACCAAAGTTAGATTTGGAAGATCAGCGGTTGTTTTTCGATTTTCAAGGGAAATAGTCCCACTGTTGAGGTTCCTATTGTACAACCTGTCATGACTGATCTTCCTCCTATAGTTTATACTATTCCAAATACTGAAGAGCTTGTTTATCATGCCAAACACAGTGAAAGAATTAGTGGGTTTGAAAAATGTATGAGTTTCAAGATCAATTCCAGGAAAGCAGAAAGAGATAGAGGATTGGTACAAGTTTGAAAAGTTTTACTCTCACCATTGATGATAGAAATGAAGATTCGGCCAAGGCTCGTCAAAGGATCTTTAAGCCAAAGAAGCCATGGGAAGACCTTATGAGATCTTGTAAGTAGATGGAGGACCAATTCAAAGCTCGGGTTGAGAATTTGAAGAAGCAGCTCCAAGTTGAAGAAAATGAGTTCAACGAAGAATTTCGTCAAAAAGAGAAGGTTGATTGCCAAATCATTGGGCGTTAATTCCAATTGAATAATGTTCTGGTAAAGATTGAAGAACTTAAAGCTCAAGCTCAAGTCAAGAGACCTAGAGTTGAATCTCACCAAGAAGGCATTGACTATAAACAACCTCAAGAGGAAAATCATCATTGGGAACGCCAATGCGGTTACTAGGAAGTTTTCATAAGCATGAGGGATGTTCTCATCCAAAAGTTGATTCAGAGGCCAAAGTATGCCACAACTCATAAAATTTTCAAAAAAACCTAATATTGGAACAATAAACACCTTGGTTGGGGGAAGACTTACCAACTTGGAGATTAAGGATGTTCCTTAAACCATAAGCTCATACTAAGACATTCTCCTTAAATCATTAATTCATTACTACATTTTCATTTGTAATCTTTCATGTTTTTAAACGCTTTGTTTGCATGTAGAAACTTGTTTGTTTTTTAATGCTAATCATAATACAATGAGTATGTTTGTCTTGAAGTAATCCATTTGTATTCACTCATAAAAATGTTTTTCTGCATTGCGATACCAAGTTCTTGCTTAAAATCTTTGAGGGAGGATGATGAAGTGAAAAACACAATATTTCTGGTTGTATGCTTTTGAATAAGACCCTGTTGATGATGTAAGGCATTGTTTTAAGTTTCCAAATACCATAGATATAAGGAAGATAATCCCTCGTTAACCCTATTAAGCCTGGATGTAGGAGTTTCTTTTCTAAATGAAAAAACCCTCACATTTAACCTGAGGCAAGGTAGTCTTCAATTAATTTGACCAAGCGTTCAAATTTCAAATGGGGTGTGCATCTAAGGATCAACCACAATGGTTATCCCTCATCCATAAAGGAAAGAGGCAGTCACAACCCTTTTAAACATGTCAGATATGCCAATGTCACGTGATTTTTTCAAAATAAAGAAATCAAAATAAAAATAAAAATAAAGAAAAAGTTTGCTAAGTCGAAAACTTGAAAACAAGTGACTTAGGCAAAAATTAGGGCATCCCACTAGACATCCAAAATTTAAAGGAATTATTCCAGGAAAAAGTTAGGGGGAAAAAGAATGAAATCCCAAAAAATCTTCATCAAAAGAATAAATTTATGTGACTACAAACGCAAAAGACAAAAAGGGTGACTGTAATTTCCAAAAAATCCTCATTGGTTTTTAAACCATCAGTTTCGTTAGTTCCTCAACCATAACAAAATCCTTTTGATAGACGAACATTCTTGCCAAATTAACTGAATATATGATTGAAGAACATCACAGAGAATGGGTGGATACGAATAAATTTGAGTCTAAAAATCCTTTTCCTGAAAACTGTGAACCAGGCTATGTTACAACCTTCAAAAGACCTAATTGAAGCAAGGTTTACTTTGAAAGCATACTTCAACGAGATAACGTTCTTGAATCCCATGAGTTATGATAAAAGATTTTTGTTGGTACTATATATGCATGTTATCTTTCAATGTCGCATCATAACTAGTGATTAATTCACAGGGTTTTACGACATATTTTTAGTAAAAACTTCAAGATTAACATGTGTGATTACATTAGAATTATCATTCTTAGGATTAACATTTGCTGCTTGCATACATTTGTTTGACATCATAGAAGTTTACATATGAGCATCAGTGATGAGTTTAATCTTTTGAGGCCTAAAACTTTGATGAGTAATTAGGAAATCATTTTAAAGAATGATCATATCCAGAAGCACGTCACCTGAATACTTTTTCGAGACTGTGCAAGTTTGTTTTCTCAGTCAATGCTTTCACAATGGCAAAGCTTGAAGATTTTTTTGTTCAAAGAGTATGCCAAGTTCAGTCAATCTGGGGCAATTACGTCGAGATTCAATAAATCTCTCCAAGAGTTTGAAGACACTAGGGCAAGAATTTGGTACTTTACCCTTAACAAAAATCATTGATAGATGTGTGCATCTTACTTTTACTCCCCGACAGAGTTTGTTTGTTTAAAATTCTCTTTCCCCCAACGGAGCATTCTTTTCAGGTCATAAGTCGGTTGACTTTACTTCCTGTATATCTCGTTTATCCCAACTTTTGGTTGGTATATTTTGTAGGTCGTACTCTAACTTTTGGTTAGTGTCCCCTCGTGGTGATCCTAAATTTTGGTTAGTAGCCTTTCATCCCAACTTTTGGTTAGTTTTCTTTCATCAGGAATTCGCCTTTGGTCGGTGTCTTGGTTCCTCTAACTTTTAGTTAGTACCCCTTTTTGTTGATCATCCTAAATTTTGGTTGGTATTCTCCCTTGCGAAGTCGTCGTCCAAACTTTTGGTTGGTAGTCTTCATTTTTTGCGTGTTCGCCTTCGGTCGGTGTTTCGGCGGTCCTAACTTTTGGTTAGTAGCCTTTATCCCAATGTTTGATTGGTATTTCTCGTTGATGATCCCAACTTTTGGTTGGCAGTCATCATTTTCTGTGTGTTCGCTTTCAGTCAACGTTCCGGCGATCCTAACTTTTGGTTAGTAGCCTTTCATCCTATCTTTTGGTTGGTAATATTTTATGACGATCCCAACTTTTGGTTGGTAGTCTTTATTGTTTGTGTATTTGCCTTCAGTCAGTGTCTGGGTGATCCTAACTTTTGGTTAGTAGTATGTTTCTCACAACTTTTGGTTATTACTCTCTCTGGTGATCCTAACTTTTGGTTAGTAGCCATTACAATCTTCTTGATCAGTTACCATTTTGCATCCCAACTTTTGGTTGGTATCTTTTATCTTTCAGTTATCCCAACTTTTGGTTGGTACCCACTACCTTTAAGTCCACCTTCGACTGGCAATCTCTTCACTATATCATCCCCGCAGGTTGCAAATTTCCGAGTTCTTTTGGTATTCAATCTCCCTGTACCTTGAAGGTCTGAGAGCGGTTGTTTTTCATCCCTTCAGGTCCAAGTTGTTTGAATAGGGGCATCTGTAGCACCCCAAAATTTTCCCATCCTTTTCCTTTATCTTGGCTTATGTTTCATATTATTTTTGCATTGTCTTTAGTGCATAGCATTGGTTCTAGACAGGGGATCGAGGTATTTGGTTCAACACTCAAGGAAAGAGATTCATCTTCAAAGCTCAAGCAAGGGTTCATTCTCAACCTTGTGAAATTTTCAATTCATAAGGTTACCTCATCATCAAGACATGTCTCACAACCACTTGAATCAAGGATTCAAGCACTGACCACCACCTCCTATCTTATGGACAACTGGATTAGGGTTTTGGTTCAAAAGGCATATGTGGCTAGTTCTTTGGACAAGACACGATTCTAAGGCTCAATACACATCATGAGGGTCCTCTACATGGATTATATGTCATCACAAGTCATGGCAAGAGCTTCAATCAGTGGAAAAGATGCTAGGGTTTCATCTGGCCAACATAAGTCAATTGTGGCTCAATGGGGTCAAAGTCTTGGATCTCAAGGTCAACCAAGGGTATGCTTTGTGTTTTCAAGTGTTTTCATATGTTTGAAACAAGAAACTAAAGGGGAAAACATAAAATAAGAGGTTGGTTAGATTAGGGTTTGATTGAGATATTTTCTAAGTGTAGAAAACTTGAATTCTAGCCACTTTGCAACATCCATAACTTTCTCATCCTTGATCCAATGGGAGCAAATTTGTTATCAAATTAAAGAGGAAATCATGAACTACAAGTTTGTAGAAGAAAGAAAGTCTAAAAGATCCACAATTTGAGAGATATGATGGGCTAAAGTTGAGAAAATGGAGATTTTGACATTCCAACACTAAACTTTTCTAAGTATGGAAATTCAGCTTGAAGTGCATGTTTTCAAGCCTACCTTACATGATGATGCAAGCTTCAAATAAATTTTCCTTGAACATGAAAGTTATAGAGAATCATACAAGATTTATTTTTAGTATTATATCACCTCCATTAGATGTGTAGAGCTCAAGTTATGGTCTCCCCAAATTCGGGTTTCAAATTTGTCAAGAGTGGACAAGTTTTAGGAAGATTTTTTAGGCTACTTTCCAAGACATTTTTCACCAAGTTATTAACCTCAAATCAATTTCTCTTGAACATCAAAGTTGAAGATCATTCTTCAAGCTTTCTATCCATCACTAGATCATCTTCATTGGATCAAAACTCCTCAAGTTATATGGATTCAAAGATGAGGTTTCAATAATGTCAAAGGTTCAATAACTTAGAATTTTTTCTAAGTTACTTTGAACAGTTTTAAGGATACAACTTCTGCTCAATATTTCTTATTGATCCAAGGCTTGTCTCAATTTGCCAATAACATGAAAGTTGTAGGTCTATCTCTAACCTTTCCAGCCATACAAGTTTCATCATCATGGGGTTATTATTCATCAAGTTATGTTAGTGCAAAGTAGGCAATATGGAAGTTGATTCAAGGCATTATTCATGAGCAATCTTGGCATTTTCTCAACATTTTATGCAGTAACATTCTTATTCTGATTTCATACACATTAAGTTACATTTTGAGTGTCCAAACTTTGCCTCAAATGCACCAATAAGTCATGTACCTTTTGCATATTTCATGAGCAAGTTTTGCTCTGTTTTGGAAAATGACAAGAAAGACACAATCATTGTTCCATTACTCTCTCTCTCTTGTTGGTCTGCAGCCACCCAAATGACAACCCACAAGCCACCAAAAAACTCATGTCATGCGTGTACTATCATTCCATGCCCTTCCATTTCAAATTTTTCACCAAAGTCATTAACCATAGTAACACCTCAGTAACCTCTCTTTTCACCACACATAGCCATCATACATAAGGAAGAGGGAAACCCTAAAAGAAGAAGAGATCATTTCTGCAGCCCACTAGAACACACACTCTCTCTCATTTCTCAAAAAATTTCCTCTCTTCGAAACTCATTCATAAGAGGTTTTCTACACACTTCATTGCTCTAATCATCATCCTAGAAGCTCAAGGAAGCAAGGAGTGAAGTTTAGTGGTTGGTTTGCCTCAAGAACAGGAAATACCAAGTCCATCGTGGGTAAGTTTCCTTCTTTCCCTTTCTAACTTTTGAGTGTGTATTTTTAGCCATGATAGTTGTTTTTGGAGGTCTGAAGTCATGAGGAACATTTATGAGTTGTTGTTGTTGATTTAGTCTTGTTTCAGTTTGTGATGTGAATCTTCGTGGTCACTTTTCATGGTGTTAGAGTGTTTTTTTAAGTTTTAAAACTGGATTTGAGGTCTACATGAAGAGTGTTTTGGAATCGTATCATTTGTTGTTGTTTTCGCTGTCTTTTACAGTGGACTCCAGTGAGAGTCGCCAGAGAAGAAGACCGGAGCCCTAGCTCCGGCGTCTGATGTGTTTTCTCCTTGGACCTTTTAACTTGTTGTGTGTCTGGTGACGTGTGTATGAGTTGGCATTGACTATATTAATGGTTTGCACGCGTGGCCATTTTGGTTTTTGGTTTCTGATTTGTTGTGTTGGGATTTGATTGGTTTGATAACCACACCCCCAGGATTTTGGCCCAACGCGCCTTAGCATTAGATCCTTGTTCTGTCTGGAATTGCTTGTTCCCCCCTCTCCTTTCATTTCTTTTTATTTCTTTTTTTTATTTTGATTTTATTTTAATTGTTAAAACCTTTTGAAAAATATTTAAAGATAGGTCTTTGTTTGCTTAATGTCTTGAGAATTTTTCCATGATTTTTATTTTATTTTTCAATTATTTTTTATATTTTATTTGAATTATTTTTGTGAAGGTGTTTACCAAAATACCCTTGGATTAGGGTTTGCATTTTGATGCCCTTGTAAAGGCCTTCTTGAGCCATGTTTTTCACCACTTTTTGACACATGAATAAGCTATGTTTGGATATTGGTTTGATGCTTTGATGATCAATTTTTTTAATTTCTATTTGACTTTGTTTGACCCTCGAAGTATGTTCGATTAGTTGAGTGCTTGCCCTTGTTTGATTCATTTGTTGATGTTTTCTTGCAACTCTTGTTTTGATGCTTTTCCATTTGAGTCATAACACACATGAAATGAGTTTGAACATTTATTTGGATTTTATTTTCTCTTGTTGCTATTTTTGGATGAAGCATCAAAATGTGTTTGTTTTAACTAAAAGTTTGTGCATGTCTTGCCATAATCTTTTGAACTTGATTCTCGAATGATCCAATGAGTGTTTGATGATCTTTCTTGGCTTCCCTCAATATGTCTTAGGTTTTGATTTTCATGATTAGAGGTCCATTGTATGCCCATTTTGTTTCATTTGCCTTACATGATCTCATACTTCTCACATGAATAATTTGAGCTTGTGTTTGCTTGACTTTGGTGCTTAATTTGTGTTTGCCTCTTCTTGACCTTGATTGTGGATTGCAATGTGAACATGATACATACCATTTGAATTTGTTTCTAATCATGATGGATTGGTGCTTGTTTATGTATGCTTTTGTTTGAGTTCCCCCTATCTTGGATTGACTTTGATGTATGTGTTTGTTCTTAAGGCATGTTTTAAGTTCAAGCTTTGAGATTTCCCTTGTGTGTTCATGGATGAATCTTTGACTTGATAACCATGTTGTTGTTTCTGACCACACTTAATCTCGTGCCCTAATCTCATGTCTTTTCCCTTAGGGTTATGTTGTGTATGCTTGTTTTGTGTAGCATATGCTTTGATTGTGAATGGAATGCATGATTTAGCTTTGTCTTTCTTCCTTGATTATTGATATGGTTTGATATGTTGTGATGTTGCTACTGTCTCATCTTGTTTCTCATCTCATTTGACCTCATTTTACTTTGCTTTGTGTTTAATATTGCTTTTTAAGGGATGCTTGAGTCATTTGATTGTGTTTGAGCACTTTGTTTTGACATTATATTTTGATCTTGTGACATGGTTTGACATGTGATTGCTCTTTGTTATTTTTAACATGACGTAAGTGTTCACCTTGTATAAGATTGAGATGTGTGTGTTTGATACTTCTATGTCATTGAACTTTCATGATTGTTCTTTTTTATTGTATCTTCGTCTTTCTTCAACTTTCTTATTCCTCTTCTCTCTCTATGAGACTTGTTTAAGTTTTATTTTTGTTTTCATTTGTGATTGAATTGGATAGTGTTCACTTGTGCTTGCTCACATGATCCCTTAGAATTCCTAGTCCCACTTAATTTATGATTAAGGTGGGAGTAGGAGAGACATTAGGCTTTCAATCTTTTGCATGATAACAATTAGGATAGTCTCTCTTTGACCTCAATTTTAGGTCCATCATTTGTATGATAAGATTAGGTAGACTTCCCTTTCATCTTAACCTTAGGATCCTTTTGTATGATAACATTAAGGTTTTCAATTCCCTTTAGTGTTTTTCTTTTGAGTCTTCTCTTCTCATCTCAAACAACTCCAAGACACTTAATAAAAATGATGAACGTTGTGCACCACGAACCTTAAGCATATGGGAAATGATCAGTAGGGGTTTCTCCTCACTTGTCCAGAGTGTTTAGTGTATACCCCTTGGGCGGTATGCGACGCATTCACTCCTATATCATAGTCTTTAGTGCAACGTGAATCTCAAACAAATTCAATTCACTTCCTTAAAACTCTTAACCAAATTCAAACATTTTTATCCTTCAGGATTTGTTTCAAAATCATTTTCAGAAAATAGTATGTTACTTTTTCGTTCTATCGCAAATAGGCATTGACCCTAACTGCTGGAATGGGAACTTAACGTCGCTCATAAAAAAACACTTAACCAACATGTGGTTTCGTAGTTACCTGAACTACGTTTGCTCTGATTTTTCATACCAGATGAGGATACGTAGGCACAAGACGACGATGTCTTGGCGAGCAACCTTTCCCCCATCTCCCGTAGTTTTCTGAACTACGTTGACTCTGACTTTCCCATTGTACGAGGGAATATGTAGGCATAGGGCGGTGATGTCCTATTGAGTCTCCTTTTTGTTTTCCCCGTTCCGTTTCCGTTGAGCAGTAACCTTTAGATAACACATTCTTTAATTAGACAACAAGCGTGGATCCTGTTGAGTACAACAGACGTGAGGGGGTGCTAGTACTTTCCCCTTGCGTAACCGACTCCCGAACCCAAGATTTGGTTGCGATGACCTTGTCTTATCCTTTCTCTTAAATTTTCTTCGATCATTTCCTTTCCCTCCTTTGAGATAAATAACGCTCAGTGGCGACTCTTTTGTTTGTTTCGTCGGTTTTTTCGCAGTTGCGACTATGAGCCTGCATAAATTGAGTTGAGGATTTCTTAATGCACCCTATATGTTGCTTACGCACCACACGAAAATACTAAAATGCCCCTCAAATTCAAGAGATGCATCTCTAGACGCACCAAATACACATACAACGTAGGTCATTCTGAGTGATGCCCTATTATTTAGTTTTTTAATACCGAAGATGCATCTCCAGTATATATCCGTAGATGCATTTCCGTAAAATATGCACACCAGTAACAGAGGCAGAAATAAAAAACTTGTAATTTGACAAAATAAAATTAACATTCATAACATAAAATAAGTATTACATTGATGATTTCAGCATAAAATGCAACATTACACTTCAATATCCAGGTGGACGCTTCAACATCTTCACAATATCTTCGATCGATCTTGAAATCGTTGCTTCCAACTCGAGCAAAACTTTTTTTTTCAAAACAGAAATATGTATTTCACAAAGCCCTTACATCTGCATCCATCTTGAGCTCAAAGTTGTTGAACTCAATCTTCCATTCGTTGTCAATCGATGATGAACGGTACCCGAACTTCACAATTTTTTCGGTTGTCTCCGTATGGTAGGATATTATGGATTTCGCATTTCAGACCTGCAAGAGAGGTGTACTCGGTGAGCTTAAACTTTTGTCTCAGTGTCGCGCTAGAGAATGAGACATTTGTAACATACCAGATGATGTTTATTTGTGATATTTGAGACATTTTCAGTTTGTGTGATATAAAAACAAAAGCCCCGAAATTTATAGAAATTCTAGACAAATGTGGACCCAAAAAATTCTATCAAGCATAAGTGGTGGTTTCAGAGATGCACTTCCGGAACCACCCAGAGATACATCTCCGAAATATCTCCTGAACCAGGCATAATGAAACATACAAAAAATAGAATCTAATATATGGCTTTGTTTGAAAAACGAGCAAATGTTATGGGAAAGATAAAAAAAGTGTATTAAATTATTAAGAAATTGAATATATTACACTTCATTAATATTTTGACACAATTACATACACTCATTTATCCGACTAAACATGAACGCATTCCTTCTCTTCCAGCAAGAGGCGACACGCAATTGGATGGTCGGCTAACTTTTCAAACAAGTCATGGTTATGCAAACCACACATGACATTAAATCTCTATTTATTATTTGCCAACATATAATCACACAACTTAAACAGACACTCACATTTTCTTGAACTGGTGTCGTCTCATTTAAAATTCCAGAGAAAAGGTCTATTTGACATGTAAAGGTGACATAAATTTTCAAAATCCAATCTCAAACTTCCGAATATCCATCTCCAAAATGTCGGCTGGGTTGATCAACTATCATAATATTTGTTGAAAATATCCGAATATGTATCTCCAAAAATTTAGTATTCATCTAAGGTGATACTCATTTAGAATACCATAGCGTTGATGCATGATCCGTTCGGAGATGCTTCTCCGCAACTCAAAAAGTATTTTAATATTTTTGTGTGGCGCATAAATAAAATATAGGGTCTATTAAGAATCTTCTTTTATTCACTTTAGTCTATGATGTTTTTGACAAAAAATAAATAAATAAACCTATGTTGTCAAAAATGGCGCAGGTTGCAATTTTTCATTCAACTTCAATTTATCATGGATCAATATGGTAACGGTTGCTGAGAAAAACAGATTAATTGTAGAAAACACATGAAGAGTAACATTGAAGAAACTGGAAAGTAAGAATTAGACCTTGCAACTAACTAATTTTAGGGCATAGTAAAACCAACAACAAGTCAATAAACCTTTCATTTCATAGAATTGAATAAATGCAACTGTTTATGTACTATTATTATTAATGAAACTGGTGATTATTATTTTAATGTCACTCCTCAATTCTCATGATAAGGGACAGAGTTATGTATCATATGAAACCAGGCATGCTAGCTTAATTAGAACTAATAATTGCATCAACCCAAACCCTCAATGCAAGGCAATGATACATACTTATCTTTGTGAACAAACTAATCCTTCACTTTCTTACTAACAATATTTACATCAAATAGCTAGCATGTTTTTCCAAAACATATAATTATGCTGCTAACTTGACAACACACTTATTCACCACAGTTAAAAAGAAAAGACAGGACAGTTTAGTTACCATCATTATTGAGCCCCTTGTCTGCTATGTGTTGGTGAAATGGATCGGGTGGCGAACACGGTTCTGGATCGGACGACCCAGGTCACAACCAGGCGACTCAGGGTAACGCCCGCCCGATTCCTTCCAAGCCCTTTAGGATGCTTTTTTCCAGGTCCAATAAACTTCTCCCAATCCAATAATAGTACTACTTAAACACAAAGCATATTACTACTCATGCAACCATCTCAATTCATACCATAAGAGTCCTCAAAATTATATAATCTCTATGAGTGACTATCAGAGGGAAATCCTCATTCATCTAGACATGATTTATGAAACTACTATCTCATTTATCCATAACAGAAACTAAATCAAAAAACAAATCAGAGAAAAACACATAACTCAAGCAGTTAATCAACCAAATTTCCACCACCAATTCAATCAATCCCATAACAGAATAGCCTTTACTGTATATTTTCATTTCAAGTTTAAAAACCTCAAAACATCAACTCTTACCTTATAAAAGTGATAATCAGGAAGCAAAATAATTGAATCCTACTTCCTCAGTTCTTTCTCCAAAATCACTTTTTTTCAAAGCACTATCTCAAAATCACTTATTCAACTAGATCAAACCAAAATCCTACATACCCAACTAACAAAAACCGAAAAAGCTAAAAAATTTATTAAAAAAAACGAAAATGAAAATTCAGATAAATACTTTTACAACTGGGTTCATCATAATTAACACAAAGAAAGAACTATAGTATACAAAGAGATGAAAAAGAACAACAAAAAAACCCTAAAGATCAAGTATCAGTAGATTGACGATAATCAATAACCTCAGAAGCAGCATGAGATCTAGACCCAAGAACAATCGCACGCCCGATTGAATTGATCCAATCTTCTTTATCTTTATCATTATCAGCGATGAAGAACATAGTGGACTGCGGCGTTGAGAGTTCAAAGGCGGAGGCTTTGTGAAGAACATCTTCAGCGCCTTTGACAGTGAGGCAGGTGGATACGGAGATGACGCCGCGGGGGACGGAGGAGTGTGAGGCGGCCGAGGATTGATCTTTGAACCAAAAGAGTTTGCCTTGTTTGAGAACGAACCAACGGCGGCGCCAGGTTTTGATGTAGTCGCCTTGTTTTGTTAACCAGCCGGAGCGTTCTGGGTTTGACCAGAATTCGATTCCGGCGTAGTCTTCTAGGTTGGGTTCTTGACCTGTCGCTGCTCGCCATAGATTCTCCATTTCGTCTCTCTCTAAAAGGGAAAAATGTAATCACCGTCTAAAATTTGGACAGAAAAGTTGTGAGAAGTTAAGAACTTAAAAGTGTGGTTTTATTAATAGCTTTTATTCGGAGGATTTCTGGAAATTATTTAAAAAAATTTAATTTTATATATTTTGGACGCATTAAATTTTGAATAAATATTAAAATATTTTGGAAATTTATTTTTTTAATAATTTAACCATTTAATATGTTTCACTCAAAAGTTATTATATATTTGAATTTGAGACGTAAATATTTTGATGATACATCTTTGAAACGTATAAAAATTTGTTCTTTTATGTTATATTTTGTTTATCTATATGCAGGCGAAGATTTAAACTATGTCATACAATCAAAAATAAAAAATATATGTACATAATTTCAAATAGTCCAAAAATGTCATACATAAATAAAATATCAATAAATATAAAAAAAATGTCATACAATTGAGATCAATACAGTAGCAAGACCGTCAAAATAAAATGCAGATCATGGTACTACTATTATATACTAAGACACTACTGTGTATGTTTGACTACCTCTCCTCTACATCATCTGCCTCTTTTGCCACTTCTACCTCATCGACCATCAATCCACATATCCTCTAGCGATGTCTTCGGTACAACAATGCTCCATGTGCCTCCGTCATGATGAAATCTAGGACTTGCCTCACATTAGACCTACTAGGGAAGATACATGTGTCAATGCCTGTCTGCGCAATCTTCATTATGCGACGACACGTAGGCAAGACATCCTTAGCATGATCTAGTTGTATATGTCCATCCTCTAGTATCTATTGATGAGCTAGTCTCGGTGGATCTCCTAGAGCAGCATGCACCATGTACGTATGTGAGACTCCGAAGAACAATCGGATGTACCATTCGATGTAGCTTCAATCGCTCTCAGTTATGGTAGCTCGTACCTACTCTGGTACCAGATGACTCTCATAATCATCAAACATGTCATTTATATATCTACGTGTCAAGGCAGGAGGAGCAAAGATAACAGGGTGTCTAGGAATTTTTTGAGTGTAACCAAACTGCCGCATGACGCTCCCGGGAAGATGAGGAGCAGTGAGACGAGATCCGCAGACCAGCCATCCAGAGTATAACATTATCTTATTAAATGGCCGCATCTCACAATGATCAACATAGTTGTTGAAGTGCATGTCCTCAATGTAAGACGGTAAACTCACCCAGTCAGAGATGCGCAAGAAGTGCTGGAGGATCCAAGCTTGAAATGAAAAGTTTGGAACACACCAATCATCAACAATGGATTTGCAAATATGAAATGAGAATGACAAAAAAAACATTCAAAAACCAATAATTATTATTGTCAGTAGTGTGACGCTTCCTGTGACCTGCTTCGTCTTCCACATATACCTCTCTCAACTTTGAATACAGATAGATCAAACAAGCTGCCATCCAGTTGTACTCATGGATCTACTCGAAATCTATGAAGTATCGTAGGTAGACGACGTTTGTATAAGTGACATTCTTGTCCATAAAAATCGTAAAGCATGTACGCTCTCAATGCATGTGATATGTGGAGTGCCACCTGCTCATCATCACCATCAACCTGTTGTGCACTCAGGATCCCAGCCTCATATATCTTATTTAGATATTCAAATCTAGTATGAGCACCCCTAGTCTTGTCCAACTCCTCATTTGCATCCCTTGGATCAGCCCTCGGATACTCTACCATCATCTCGAGTGCTTCATCTTTGGTCATCCTCCCATGATCTAGGAATCTCCCCCTGATCGGAAGATGTAGCAAACACGAGACATCTTCGAGTGTGGTAGACATCTCACCATGAGGGAGATGAAACAACAAGGTCTTCGAGTGTCATCTCTCCACGAATGCATTAAGCATCTCGTGGCTGACTGTAGTATAATCGGTCATGCACAAGTCCTTCAAACCAGATAAGGACAAAACTGACTGAAACCAATCCTCATTCAGTTGAGACAAGGCAACAATCTTCCTCTCGTGGTTAAGAAACTTGTGCGGATCACGCTCCTTAAAAAAATAATCAATGTCAGAAATTTGTCAATTAAAATTATTATGAAAAAAAAATAATGTATCCAACTAATGCTACCTCTCTGTCCCGTATATGTCTAGTGTAACACCCCACTTCCCAAATTAAATAAAATATAAACATTATAAATAAACATCAGAGTTTTCACCAAAATAGTGGGATATCACATCACCAAATTTTTATAAAAATACTTTATTAATTATTCTCAAAAATAATACAGCGGAAAACATTATTCCAACATTCTCGGCCATCCGCCAAATTTCGTAAAATCTTTATTATTATAACTCACAAAAAAAAAGTGATACGTCACAGGATTACAACAAGTTTGACATAAAACAATTAAAACACCCATATCCCATGTTACGTATCAGAGCATCCTAGACTCGACTGGCACACCACCATCCAAGCTATCTAAGTACCTGGATTATTTG
Organism: Lathyrus sativus; assembly: GCA_963859935.3. Lineage (NCBI taxonomy): Eukaryota > Viridiplantae > Streptophyta > Magnoliopsida > Fabales > Fabaceae > Lathyrus > Lathyrus sativus. Next base: position 352,183,232 of record OZ012739.1, on the reverse strand, counting down.
TACTTCCGGAGAAGCACAGACACAACAACAACTAAGGGGTGAGAAAACATGATCAAAAATATATTGGTAATGTAATACATGTAAACAAGGTAGTAAAACACACCAACACACCAATATTCACCCCAACAACTCCATATAACGAACCTACTGTTCAAATTACAATATAACATATTATAATGCAAATATGCAACTCAACACCATGCATGCGGTACCGACTCATTGGTTCATTCAATCGAACCTGGATAGATCACTTACGCTCCTCCTGAGACATGATCTATCCCCCACCATTCTCCACCAAGGAGTACGGATGAATCACTTACGCTCCTCCTGAGACATGATTCATCCCACCAAAACACCATGATATGCACACACCAATGCATAACTATCATATTTAGGCACACTAAGTGCACACAATCCTCCTGATCATATCATCATACATCAATGCATATATGTTTAGATATATTACACCAACACCATATAAATCAATCAAATAGTAAATAAATTCATACTATAACACCATATATAACCACATCCCAACATCCGGGAACACACGATCCTACTGATCACTACATACATATACGTTAACCAATTGTTCACCAACAATATCAAGGAAAACGAGTACCATCACCAAGTAAACAAGTTCATACTTTACCACCAAGATATAAACACGTCCCACCACTCAGGAATACACGATCCTACTGATCACTACACCATGCTCCGCATGATTCATACACCAACTAATTATCCATTTAAATAATTAGTAACGGAAATCACATACTATCACCGAGTACTCACTCTATAACACTCAATCATCTCCCCTATAATCAACAAAGTCCAAGGGCACTACACTCTTAGCGCACACAACATTACAGCATAGAAAAACCACATTCTGCCACGCTCGCTACACCCTCGCTAGGCGAGCTCCCAGCGAATGCTCGCTACCTGTTCGCTTAGCGAACCTCCTCGCGAATGACAGCAGAACCTACTGGACTCACTCTCTACCTCACTCGCTAGGCGAGCACCTAGCGAACGCTCGTTGCCTTCTCGCTAAGCGAAGTGCTAGCGAGTTGCCTGCGACTTCTCAAGTTCTCACAGTTCAGAATTCTCACTCTTCTCCGATTCAAGCCTATTCTATAACATCCACTTCCTATACTATCCGTATTACGACCAATGCATATTAGGCTTATCAATCTTCCTATAATTCTACTCCAGATCAACATTACGGCACACTACCGGCACTTTAGAGTTACTCTGAACCTTACTCAAACCAAACCAACACCAACAGTCAATCAACAATGGCAACATCAAACATCCGTACATCATCATATACATATTATTCCAAAGTCATCACTTAAACAATCTATCGACACATCAAAAAGGTCACACAGAACTTCCCTAAAACCGTAAACCCAACCTATACGCCAAATTAACCAAAAACAACAATTCACCAACAATCAACATATTTCAATCCATCAACATCAACATAACTCAACAATCAATAGCATGTCAATATAAAACTTCATCAACGATACATTCCTACGGGGTTAAGGAATCCCCACTACCCTATACATGTATATACCATTCCCAATCAAGTTTCTCCCCCCTTACCTTGTTAATCGGTTGATCGATGAAATTCTTCCTGGATTTGGTCTCTTGGCCTCCTCTTTTCTTTCCGTTCTTCGTTCCCTTTTTCCTTCGTTCTTCTCACTTCTCTCGTTCTTTCCTCTTCTCTCTTTCTATCGCTCTTTCTCTCTTCCCTCTTTCTATCGTGTTATTTTCTCTAATACTTCCCCCACCCCTTCATATTCTATTTTCCTTTTTATTTCCTATCCCAATAATAATAATAACTAATAAAAATAACATAATAATAATAATAATAATAATAATAATAATAATAATAATAATAATAATAATAATAATAATAATAATATTATTATTATTATTATTATCACACCAATTTCCCACAATCTATGGTAATCCCTTTTCTCTCTATTCCAACTTTTCTAATATCTCCTTGCTACCCCTTCATATTTTCTTCCTCACGGTTTCTATCATGACTTTTCATATTTCCATTCTAACTTCCCAATAATCCTTCCACCTCTTATTTTACTTATTTCAACCACTAATATTCCCAATAATAATTCTAATATAATAATTATAATAATAATAATAATAATATAATATAATACTATTATAATATTATAGTAATATTCAACATAATAATAATAATAGTAATACACCCAACAATAATTATAATAATAATAATAATAATACTAATGATAATAATAACAATTATATTAATACTAATAATAAAATAATATTAATAATAATAATCTTAATATTAATAATACTAATATAATATTACTAATATTAATAATACTAATCATAATAATACTATTAATAATAATAATAATAATAATAATAATATTATTATTATTATCTCACCAAAATAATAATAATAATAGTAACAATATTATTATCTCACCAAAATAATAATAATATTAATAATACTAATAAATATAATAATATATAATAATAATAATAATAATAATAATAATACCCCCACCAATAGTACTATTATTCATTATATTATCATATTCACACCAAAAATCATAATAATATAATAACTATATTAATAATAATATTATATTCTCCATATTTATAATATTACTACAAATATTAATAATAATCATAAATATAATAATAATAATAATAATAATAATAATAATAATAATAATAATAATAATAATAATAATAATAATAATAATAATACCACCACCAAGATTACTATTATTTCTTATATTATTATAAACTCACCAAATTACCACCAATGATCCTCCCATCTCAGGGACACCCACCAAACATCATCAAATACACCCTACCAAAGGGCACATCAACATATAATATTTAAAATAATAATAAAATGACTAAATAATTAAAATGGGTGTTACAACTCTCCCCCACTTTAATTATTTTCGTCCTCGAAAATTACCTGATGGAAATAATTTCGGATACGCTCCCCGCATCTTTTATTCCAATTCTCAGGTCACACTGCCTTCTGCAGCACCTCCCCATACTACTTTCACCAAAGATATCTCCTCCCTTCGGAGTTGTTCCTCGCTCGCCAAAACGAACTAGCAATGCCTCAACAATCGGAATATTTTTCACTTGTACATCATCCACCTGGTTCAATGTACTTTCTCGACTAAGACACATGAAACATATCATGCCAATTCACAGCGACAACGGAAAAACAGTCTAACATGTTACTCCTCCCATGCCTCCGCTGCGCCACTCTGATACAACTACAGAACACGGTGCGAACTTCTGAGATTTCGAAGCTCGACCAACACCAGTCACCGGCGTGACCCTCAAAACACATATTGCCTCGGATCCTCTCGATCTTCTCAGCCATCTCAAGCATAATTTTCAAGTCTGAGTACAACACTCTTACTCGATTTATTTCAACACAGAAGAGTCCTACACTCCCTATCTCACCAAGCCACATATAGTGTCATTCCGACACTAGGATGGTAACCGTTATTATAGGTAACTCAATCAACGATAATTAATCATCCCAGGCTCCACCTTGATCCGACACCCAAGCTCTCACCAATTCTCTACAGACTCAATAGTCCTCTCTGACTGACCATCAGTTTGCGGATGGTAGGTCGAACTCAGCTTCAACTTAGTACCCGAAGCTTTCTGTAAGCCCCTCCAAAATCTCAATATAAACCTCAAATTTCCATCTGACACAATATTCGTCAGTATCTCATCCAACTTCACCACTTTCTCAATATGCATCTCGTATATCCTCAACACGGAATAGTTAATCCACTCCTAACAATTCAAATTAAAATTATGTCTTTACAAATTCTTTGGAAATCTCAACACCAATTTCGTGAAAATACTACCTGATTTCCACTCTGGAATATTTAACGACTACATCAGACTCAACAGTCTCTGATGTTCACTCTTCGAATTCCGACAATTCTAACTAGCATATTCCACCTCTCCTTATCCATGGTCTCAAAAACAATCTACTCAAGTTCGGTTACTTCTTCATAGCACCGAGATGGATACTCCATCTACCTCAATGTATTTCTTCACGAGTACTCCTACTCCCTTCAACAACATCTGATATACATACTCTATCATAACATCTCATGGTATTATTTCCACAAACCCGACAATCCACTCTTCGACTCTAATTTATCAATTTCAACTAATTCACTATTCAACCCAGATTTCTGACTTTCTCGATTCTTCTCAAGGATATCACTAGTCAGATCTTAATAATAAAAGCTTAACTCCATAATAAGTATCCTTACTCACAAAACGCATATTATGAAATTTCTCAATCAGTTCTAACTCTTTTCACCATCATCTTCGGTATATGCAAATATTTCTAACTCACTGCATCATCTACCATGTCCGCTTTACCCGAATGGTAATTCAACTCGAAGTCGTACTCTTTTCGAAGTCCCAATTATTTCCTATGCCTCATATTCGTCTTATTAAAATTAAACAAACACCTTAAACTCTTAAGATCACCAAACATCTTCGATCTCAGTCTGAACTTTTGAAGACTCTGACTCCAGTACAATCACAATAGTAACCAACTCTAAATCACTGGTCGGATGATTTCTCTTATACACTTCAAGTTGCCTTTTGCATAATTGAAACTCGCTGAAGTTGTATTTAGCAAATCCCCTAATTATATCAACAAGCATCACAAACACCACAATTAGTTCTATCGGATTCGGCAGAACTTTCCTTACGGAAGTATATCACCGCTCTTTTTCCAACACTGATAACTCCAGTTCCTTATGCTCAACATAATCCTCTATACGCTTCGAATACCTTAAAATATCATTTATTAACACAACCATTGCCTTATATAAATAATTAAAAAAGATCCCATGCCAAGTGGACAAACAAGTTGTGAGTTATAGCGGGAACACATACCGTACCGCCCGTCCTTACCACAACATTCAAACACACTTCATCAATAAATAGCTTAAATATATGTCAATACTTCACCATCTCATAGATAATTTGAATAGCTTTCCAACGCTTCGAACCGCGCGTCATTCCGAGTTACGGTTCTCCCGTTACGGCAAAAACACCAGAATAACATTTTCTGCCCATGACCCCTTCGCCAGGCGAACACCGCAGCGAATATGGACGTTCGCCAGTATGCTCGCCAAGCGAACATGACAGTCCCAAAATCCTCTTTTCAACCGTTACCCGACTTCCAAGTGTCCGATTTCGATTCCGTAAAAAGCTGCGATCTCGGAATTTAACGTACAACAACAATTTTATACTTAGGAAGCCATCCAACACATTTTAAATCTATGAATAATTTAAAACTCAATTACTTCCAATCTCAACAGTAGATCTTTGAGCCTCCTAATACGATAGAACGTTTGACCTTCGTCCCATCCACCACAAGAACTCTACTCGAGATCACATGACCAAGGGACTCACATCCCTCGATCAATTGTTCCATCAAATCATTAACTCTTGGAAGCGAACACCTATCCTTGATAGTCACCCTGTGCACTTATCTATAGTTCACCCAAAGCTTCACAAAACCTTCTATCTGTCTAACCAACAAAATTGGTGCACATTACGGTAGCACACTCAAACAAAAGAACCTCTCTCCTAGAAGGTCTTCAAGTTGACTCTTCAACTTCTCCAATCCCAACGAAAACACACCATATGGAGTCACTAATATCGGACTCGTTCCAACAACAAAGTCAACGTGTGAGCTTTACTTCACACTCCGATAGTAAATCACCTACCTCATCCGGAAACCTCCGGCAATCGCAAATAATTGACAAATCCCAATTTTTCTCACTTTCCTTCTCATTCCAAGTTTCAGTCAAAATAGACACTTCAACACCGTCTTACGCCAAATTCCTCAAAATAATCCCTTAAGCACTTAGCTTAACTCAAGACTATACACTGCTCACGCCACCCAAGCTTGCAAGATACGTCTATCCCATCCAACACAATCCCGTCCACTATTAACAAGAGATTAAGGGTGATCAGTTCCTCAATTTGTTAATAGACAGCCGAAATCATGATGGGGTACAAACCATCTTTACCAAACTATGATATCACTCCTCAACACACTAAGCCACCACACTGTAGCTTTTCGGAGAAATACAACTTCTCCCCCACTGGAATCATTCCACTTCTACCAATGAAGTTGACCAACAACATGTACCGACAGTGTTTTTACACACATGTCGCATACCAGGAAACAATAACACTAGACAACATTGGCCGGACGGACCGACCTGCTCTGATACCAATTGTAACACCCCACTTCCCAAATTAAATAAAATATAAACATTATAAATAAACATCAGAGTTTTCACCAAAATAGTGGGATATCACATCACCAAATTTTTATAAAAATACTTTATTAATTATTCTCAAAAATAATACAGCGGAAAACATTATTCCAACATTCTCGGCCATCCGCCAAATTTCGTAAAATCTTTATTATTATAACTCACAAAAAAAAAGTGATACGTCACAGGATTACAACAAGTTTGACATAAAACAATTAAAACACCCATATCCCATGTTACGTATCAGAGCATCCTAGACTCGACTGGCACACCACCATCCAAGCTATCTAAGTACCTGGATTATTTGTACTTCCGGAGAAGCACAGACACAACAACAACTAAGGGGTGAGAAAACATGATCAAAAATATATTGGTAATGTAATACATGTAAACAAGGTAGTAAAACACACCAACACACCAATATTCACCCCAACAACTCCATATAACGAACCTACTGTTCAAATTACAATATAACATATTATAATGCAAATATGCAACTCAACACCATGCATGCGGTACCGACTCATTGGTTCATTCAATCGAACCTGGATAGATCACTTACGCTCCTCCTGAGACATGATCTATCCCCCACCATTCTCCACCAAGGAGTACGGATGAATCACTTACGCTCCTCCTGAGACATGATTCATCCCACCAAAACACCATGATATGCACACACCAATGCATAACTATCATATTTAGGCACACTAAGTGCACACAATCCTCCTGATCATATCATCATACATCAATGCATATATGTTTAGATATATTACACCAACACCATATAAATCAATCAAATAGTAAATAAATTCATACTATAACACCATATATAACCACATCCCAACATCCGGGAACACACGATCCTACTGATCACTACATACATATACGTTAACCAATTGTTCACCAACAATATCAAGGAAAACGAGTACCATCACCAAGTAAACAAGTTCATACTTTACCACCAAGATATAAACACGTCCCACCACTCAGGAATACACGATCCTACTGATCACTACACCATGCTCCGCATGATTCATACACCAACTAATTATCCATTTAAATAATTAGTAACGGAAATCACATACTATCACCGAGTACTCACTCTATAACACTCAATCATCTCCCCTATAATCAACAAAGTCCAAGGGCACTACACTCTTAGCGCACACAACATTACAGCATAGAAAAACCACATTCTGCCACGCTCGCTACACCCTCGCTAGGCGAGCTCCCAGCGAATGCTCGCTACCTGTTCGCTTAGCGAACCTCCTCGCGAATGACAGCAGAACCTACTGGACTCACTCTCTACCTCACTCGCTAGGCGAGCACCTAGCGAACGCTCGTTGCCTTCTCGCTAAGCGAAGTGCTAGCGAGTTGCCTGCGACTTCTCAAGTTCTCACAGTTCAGAATTCTCACTCTTCTCCGATTCAAGCCTATTCTATAACATCCACTTCCTATACTATCCGTATTACGACCAATGCATATTAGGCTTATCAATCTTCCTATAATTCTACTCCAGATCAACATTACGGCACACTACCGGCACTTTAGAGTTACTCTGAACCTTACTCAAACCAAACCAACACCAACAGTCAATCAACAATGGCAACATCAAACATCCGTACATCATCATATACATATTATTCCAAAGTCATCACTTAAACAATCTATCGACACATCAAAAAGGTCACACAGAACTTCCCTAAAACCGTAAACCCAACCTATACGCCAAATTAACCAAAAACAACAATTCACCAACAATCAACATATTTCAATCCATCAACATCAACATAACTCAACAATCAATAGCATGTCAATATAAAACTTCATCAACGATACATTCCTACGGGGTTAAGGAATCCCCACTACCCTATACATGTATATACCATTCCCAATCAAGTTTCTCCCCCCTTACCTTGTTAATCGGTTGATCGATGAAATTCTTCCTGGATTTGGTCTCTTGGCCTCCTCTTTTCTTTCCGTTCTTCGTTCCCTTTTTCCTTCGTTCTTCTCACTTCTCTCGTTCTTTCCTCTTCTCTCTTTCTATCGCTCTTTCTCTCTTCCCTCTTTCTATCGTGTTATTTTCTCTAATACTTCCCCCACCCCTTCATATTCTATTTTCCTTTTTATTTCCTATCCCAATAATAATAATAACTAATAAAAATAACATAATAATAATAATAATAATAATAATAATAATAATAATATTATTATTATTATTATTATTATTATTATCACACCAATTTCCCACAATCTATGGTAATCCCTTTTCTCTCTATTCCAACTTTTCTAATATCTCCTTGCTACCCCTTCATATTTTCTTCCTCACGGTTTCTATCATGACTTTTCATATTTCCATTCTAACTTCCCAATAATCCTTCCACCTTTTATTTTACTTATTTCAACCACTAATATTCCCAATAATAATTCTAATATAATAATTATAATAATAATAATAATAATAATATAATATAATACTATTATAATATTATAGTAATATTCAACATAATAATAATAATAGTAATACACCCAACAATAATTATAATAATAATAATAATAATACTAATGATAATAATAACAATTATATTAATACTAATAATAAAATAATATTAATAATAATAATCTTAATATTAATAATACTAATATAATATTACTAATATTAATAATACTAATCATAATAATACTATTAATAATAATAATAATAATAATAATATTATTATTATTATCTCACCAAAATAATAATAATAATAGTAACAATATTATTATCTCACCAAAATAATAATAATATTAATAATACTAATAAATATAATAATATATAATAATAATAATAATAATAATAATAATACCCCCACCAATAGTACTATTATTCATTATATTATCATATTCACACCAAAAATCATAATAATATAATAACTATATTAATAATAATATTATATTCTCCATATTTATAATATTACTACAAATATTAATAATAATCATAAATATAATAATAATAATAATAATAATAATAATAATAATAATAATAATAATAATAATAATAATAATAATAATAATAATACCACCACCAAGATTACTATTATTTCTTATATTATTATAAACTCACCAAATTACCACCAATGATCCTCCCATCTCAGGGACACCCACCAAACATCATCAAATACACCCTACCAAAGGGCACATCAACATATAATATTTAAAATAATAATAAAATAACTAAATAATTAAAATGGGTGTTACATCTAGCAGTATGGTCTGGATGTAGAGGCAGTAATGACAAATCAACTAGGTCTTCTCCATATGGCTTTGGCTTAGCATCTGCAATAGCCTCACTCTGGATGTGGCACTAGATTAGCAGCATCAACAGTAGGAGGTGTGATTGGATCAACATTATCTATAGTAGGAGGTGGCACTAGTGAAACCTGACGCCTGCAGGAGGATGGATGAAGTGATGCGTCATATGGTGAATCTCGTCTCCTACGGGAAGAAGAATATGGTGTGGCATGAGGAGAAACACGAGCCTTTGAAGTAGATGGCTCTGCCTGACTAGAGGAACCAGATGCCTCCGGAACCTCATAACTCTTCTCCAGCCGCACTAATGCGTGTTGAGCAACCCTCTCGTGTCTCAGTCTATCATGTTAATCATCTATTATACATGTAAGTTAAAGTAACTTAGACCATTAGTGCAAGCAAATAACACACAAGCAAGAAAATTAAAAAAAAATTACTGCAGAAAATTCCAAAGATGCATCTCCAGAATCTGGGAAACTTAAATGCTGAAAAATTATGGAGATGCATCTCTGGAATTTCCTGCAAGTCAGAAGTAGCATCAATGGTGTCAATGTATCTCGTGCAATCTCAAAAAAAAACTTATTTTGGTCATCATTTTCAGCCAACAAACATCTAATACACTATGCCTAAACTATCTTAAATCATATTTCTACTCATTTCTAACTCTAGTTATTGATTTCTACTCATTTACACAAATACTCAAATATTTATTGAAAAATAAAAAAAATTTACAAGAAATTGATGTTTCAAATGTTATTTTTGATGTTAGAAATGGTGGTTAAAGTTTTGTTAAGCCTTGATGAATGATTTTTGAGTTGGTGTAGAGAAATTTTTTAGAGAGTTTGAAAAATGGTTTTGAGGAAAATGAGAAATGAGGAAGGAGAGGGGTCTGGTGTCATTTAACCTCCAAAATATTATGGAGATGCATCTCTGAAATATTTTAATGTTAACTGGCCTTTTAGTGCGTCCGAAGATGCATCTCTGAAATCTGTGGATATTTATGTATTTTTGTGTGGTGCGTAAGAAGCATATGGGGAGCATTAAGAAATTCTCTTTATTTATTTTGGAATAATATAGTTTAACTTTTAGTCCATTATCAAAAATAGTATAGTGTCATAGTGCATGTACTTTGAAAATACTTTGTAGAATTTATTCTCCTTGTATCGACAAAAATAATAATAAATTTTTAAATAAAAAATGCAAGAGTATCATATTAGTGCATAACACTTTAAAATAATAAATCAATGCATAACACTTTAGACGACATAACTCGTATTGGTATATTTGCAAATAATCCAAAAAGGACGACGTGAAAGGGGAACGGCGTAACACATTGTTTACAATAGCTTTTTGATCTCCTATTTATTAGATCGAGTGCCTATCATTTGGATGTGTCGCTCATTTCTCAAATTGATTGTCTTTCTGATGAAACTTGGAGGTAATGTGTCTCACTCCACAACGATGCAAAGAGAGATTCAAGAGAGGATTGATCCTATTATCCTGAATAATAAGATATTAGTTTCCACATTGCGACGTTCCTATAAGCGATCATTACTTCCTTGGGGAGTCTAAGACTCAGGCCAAATGATTTCTATAAATAGCTCAACCTCAAGGTTGAGGGAGGGGTCAATTCACTATGCAAAAATACTACATATTAAGTTGTTCACGTCCATGTGCAAGCTAACTCTAACACCACAACAAACCCTTAAAATTTCTGATAACCCTTAATTATTAGGGGTTATCATGTATTTTACTTTTAAAAAGTACAATTGACTCCCACTGTAGAGCCCTAGTAAAACTGACTTGAGCTACCATTACAATATTTAACTAGATTGTTGTCCTCACATTAAACCCTTTATTCATCATCATGAACAAGAAGGAAACAACTCCGAGCAATGATGATTTTGAAGGCAAGGAGAGCACCATGGTAGATATGTGGGATGCCATGGATGCCTTGTGCCGCCAAAATCAGACTTTGGAGGATAACATCCTCGATATCCAACAACACTAGCAGAAGCTTAGCCCTACATAAGAGGTTGAAATACTAGAACCCCATCCTCTTTCAGATGAAATATGGGAAGCGGCGGTACTAGAGAATTTTGAGATGCTCTCATTGGCCAATTTTGTTTGATGTAGTGACCCATACAAGCATGTCACCTTCCATTAACACGTAGATGGAAATTATTGGAGATTTTGATATCTTAAAATGTAAGCTTCTCTCTAATACATTCAAAGAGGAATTCTTAAGATGGTACAAGGGCCTACCTATGCTCTTAGTCACCAGTTATCAAATCTTGATGAAGAAACTAGTCCATCAGTTTGCAACAACGAGACACAGAAAGATGATCGTCACTGGCCTTTTCAACATTCATTAAGGTCCTTCTGAATATCTAAGGAAGTATCTTGCTTGCTTCAATGAGGTGACTATCAATGTTGTCTACCATAATCAGTAAATGTTCATGGGAGCATTTCAAAATAAGTTGATGGCAAGACACTTTAATGAATCCATTTTCTAGAGGCATGCAACTTCCTTGGCTGAAGTGGCGACACATGTAGAATGTTATGTAAAGGGCGAGGAAAACATCGCTGAAAATAAGGACAAAAACGTTAAAGAAAGTACCATTAGTAAGCGTGACAACTCACAGTAGCCATTGAATAATCACCATACATTACCCATCAGAAATATGATGTCATTCAAACGAAGCAGAAAACATGTAGAGAGCTTCATGTCATTGCATGCTCGTCGTGAACAGATATGACGAGAAGTCCTCCACGTACATGACATTCCACAACTGCCAACACCAAAGTCAGATGTCATGGGGCTTAAGCATAACAATTGGTGATACTTCCACAAAAAGGGCACCACACTAAGGAATGTTATGAGAAAAAGTAGATATAACGCTTGATCCAAGAGGTCATCTAAAAATATATGTCAAATTGCCTATACCTTTTGTAGCAGAAAGTCCTATTATTCCCCAACTAAGTCTCACTGACCTTTTGCAAGACATCTCTCTACCTTTTGCAGAAGAAAAATTCAAATTACCTTTATACCCTCTTACCTTTATGGATCCCTGGGGGAATGTCTCAACTACCAATATATGTCGAAGCTCATTAGTGGAGGAAAAACATACCATGAACACTTCTACCTATCTCTTCTCTTCAGAGTGCAAATTTCCAAGTCTTTGTATTTAATCCTCTTCTACCTTGAATGCCCAAAAATTTGCCAACATTCATACATTCAGGTCTAAGATGATTAAATAGGGGCGGTTGTCATCCCATAAAATTTGTCCTACTTGTTTCCATTTTTCATCTAGCTCATGGTCTTGGGTTCATCTACATATTCATAGTCATTTAGGTCATTCATTTACTATGGAATCCTCAAATACACATCCTTGATTCAAAAGTTCTTGTTATTTATACCAAACATTGAATTATGACAAATGACTTAGGGTTTTCATGAGTTACTTATAAATCAAGCATATGGTATCTTGGTGCTACACTTGACTGGGGGATGTTCATTTCTTTTTAGTCTAAGGATTTGAGATTCTAATCCTTGGTCTGTGATTTTTGGTTGTGTTGGATATACTATAGATGATTGATTTGGAAGACATGCATCAAGTTTGATCTTGGTCAAAATAAGTCAACCATGGAAGGTTGACTTTTTATTGACCATTCTTTATTGAATCTTACATGGTTAATTGGTCCAAGGTGTTAAGTGTGTCATGCCCTAATTTGTAACCCTGAGATCACACCGCTTTGTGCATCATCTTTTTGTGTGCGTGGTTATTAGGACTAAGCAGCTCGTGCAGGTGCAATGTTTTCAAATATAGATTCTCACAATCAAGTATTTCAGGGCATGACCAGTTGAGCCAGATTCAAAGTGGTTTTAGGGTTTCTATCTAAGCCTCGTTGTTAGATTTCTTTCTTGTTCTTGAGCCATTCTAAGATAATTTTCTTTGAAGATATCTTGGACAAATTTTTGTTACTATATTTCCTTAAGGTCAAGGTAGGAATTTTGTTTCTCAGGATCAAGATGCTAAGGTGTATGAGGCTTCATCATTGCTTCAGTTGAGAATGCTTGAAATCAGGTTTTTTTGTTCTTCTTAAATTCTCGAAGTTATTTCTTTATCCAAGTCATTAAATGAAGAAGGGCTTGTTAAAACAAAGGATTTGGTGTGAGGTACATGTCCTGGTGCAAAGGATAAGGTTATGGAGTTATTGAGATTAAGGAGACAAAGTAGCATGATTTGGTTTGTGAATTCTATATGACATCAAGGATTGATTCATAATGTTTCGAGTTCAAATAATTCAATTTGATTGGATTAAGTTGGTAAGCAAAGTGAAATTAAGAAGTTCATTTATAGAGATTACTCAGAATTCAAGACTTGTTAGATGATGATGATGATTTAATGCTCAGCAAAAGTCAGACAACTGAGGAGAAGTTTGAGAAGATTGTTAGAAGTGATGCAAAAGAGCATTCATGACAAGCTTGCGGAGAAAGCGAAAATCTTTTGAGCTGTGAACATGCACTTATTCTTTCCATCAAAGGTGTTTACTCTTTCCACTTAGGTTATGTTTGGTTCAAATGAGGGGGAGGGGAGGGGAGGTGAGTGATTTTTTTAATCAGATAAGTGTTTGGTTCAAAAGAGATGAGGGGAGGGGAAAAGAGGGATTTTAATTAAAAATGTGTTTGATTCAGAAGGGGAGGGGAGGGGTTTTATTAATAATTTATATTTTTTATCCTTATAATTTTATATAAGTCATATGATATTAAAATGTGAAAAATTCATGCATATTTTTGTTGGTAATAAAATTTCTAATATTGAGTGATTAAAAAAGTATTTATTTGTCACATAAAATTAAAAAATTGAGTATAATTGATTCGACTTATAACTTTCCAACATAAATTAAATTATATGCCAATAACATCGTTTAAATTGTTATGAATCATATAACAAAACAAATATATAAAATAACTTATTATTAAATATTAATTGATTCAAAATATTTAATAAAATGAATAAACAAAAATAAATAAAATGAATGGTTTACAATTTGATATAAAATAAAATATGATAGAATACATAACAAAATTAAAAGAAAAAAAAACGAATATAACTAAACATAATTTTTTTTATAAAAAAAAAGACAATGATTATGATTTATATTAAGTATAGAAATTATAAAATAATTTGAAGGTGGAGAACAATTATAATAAGTTGATGGAAACAATTGAGAAAAAGTAATAACACGAAAGAAAACGAATAGTTTTGAAATACTAAAATTAAACTGAAGATATTTTAGTAAATATAATAATTTTTAAATATTAAAACTCATATTCCCTCCCCTCCCCTCCAAATCCCCCAATTCGGAGGGAACCAAAAAGTGTGTTTTGGAGGGATTTTGCTCCCCTCCCCTCCCCTTCCCTTCAAAGATTTGAACCAAACATATTTAATTAAAAATTTCTCTTCTCCTCCATCTACCCCGAATCAAACACACCCTTAAAAGCTCCCGTCTAGACAACTGGATGTGCCCTAAATGTGTTAACCCACTTAATAATATTGATAAAATATTAGATTATGATATGCGCCCTATCGTAGCTAGAAAAAGTGATGCCAAAATTTTGGAATCAAAAGAAAGCTTGGCCAAACAATATCTTATTAAGTGGGAGGGACTATCGTATTTGCATTAGGAAGAGTTTCTGAAATGTTATTATGTAATGTGGATCCCAAGCTCGTGGAATTATCAGAGAATATAAATTTTACTTTTCAAATAATGAAAATAACAAGAAAGTTGAATCTAAAAAAATGTTACTACAATCAAGTTGGATAGCATTAAGTTTGATGTCTTTTTGACATCATATGAGATGATAAACTTGGATACCACCTAGTTAAAACCAATCAAGTGGGAGTGCATGATAGTTGATGAAGGTCACTGTCTCAAAAAACAAGGAATCTAATTTATTTTCTTCGTTAAATCAATACTCTATCAGACATCACGTGCTTTTAACAGGAACTCATCTTCAGAATAATCTGGATGAACTTTTTATGCTTATGCACTTCCTTGATGCTGGGAAGTTTGGAAGTTTAGAAGAGTTTCAAGAAGAGTATAAGGATATCAATCAAGAGCAAAAAATTTACAAGGCTCTATAAAATGTTAGCCCATCATCTCCTGCGAAGAGTGAAGAAAGATGTCCTGAACTACCTCCTAAAAATGAGCTTATTGTACGTGTTGAATTGAGCAGCAGCCAATACAACTGATGGACATGTTACTCCATCCCTCTTTCAACATGGAAAAGCTACACCTGGCTCTAGCGGCAGAACACTAAGGCACATGTGCATAGATATGAAATTTGTCTGCCAAAGCATTACCAAGATTGGCGTCTATGTGAGCATCTGGCATACAAAGTGTCGACGACTATCGACCTTTAACTTCTTCATTTAGTTGAGGATGTCATCAGTTTCAGCACGGTTATGATGGTGGTTTGAGAATGACGTTCCTGCATAAAATTTGAGCTAAATCAGAATACAATCAAGATACAGATCAAATTCTTTACAAAACATCCACAGACCTGCAGATAAAAAAAGGAAAGAAATCGCACGTGTCTAAACATGTTTGGATTGAAAAGGAAATAACATCATAGCTTATATCAGTTTGCTTGCTTTCCACAAACACAATTAGACAGGTCAAGATTGAAATTATCAAAAGCATTCAATTCAGGTTTTGATTGGCAAGTTTATAAATTGATAACATACACGCATCACAGGGGGAGGAGAAACAGACAAGAAGTGAAATCATCATACAATAAAATCACATATATTCACAAGAAAACTCTCCACTCACCTGCAAAAATATCCGTCACACTCCCTTTGTTGGCGTTCCTTCGCCATTTTCCTTCTTCCACCGCAAGTTCAACAAACAACAACATCGCATCACCACCCATCTTCATCATCATCTTCAAACATCAACAACAAAAACCGAGATGAAAGAGAGGGAGATCCGAGTCGATTAGATTTCGTAGTTGTGTGTCATCGTGATGGTTGTGTTGGTTTATGGTGAAAATTATGGGTAAAGGCGCGAAACCGGTGTGAAAAAAACAGAGGAAAAAAAGGTTGTTGATTCGAGTCACTGTTCAACCAAGGGAGGATGGCATGTCTGCACCAAATTCGATGCGACAGCAATTAGCAGCCTCATGCAGTAGGGTCGTTAAGGTTTTAAACATGTCATCAAAACCTCCCAAAGAAAGCAACAACTTATGTGCAGAACCACTGCAGTCTGTGAAAACACTCATGCCCCTCTCTAGAAGTCCTTCAATATTATCTGGACAGACAATGGGAAAAAATGTTGAATAAAGATGATTGAGCTTGTTTAGTAGATGCCGCAGTTAATAAACCTTTCCATTTCTCTACAGTAATGAACTCTTTGAGGACATTCTTATAGCATGGTTCATAGGTTAAGTGATCACAAAGGTAAATAGCAGCAACAAGAAAGCTCTCTATCAGTTATGCATTCAGCTTATCTGGTGACAAAACCAAACTCAGAAATACATTTACAAGTTCCATAAGATGAGTTTTTAGACGCTCCTTCCAAGATGGCATACTTGCAAAATATTGCACCAGTCAGTGGAACCCTTTTAAAAAAGTGTAATGCAGTGATTACATGCCTCCTCAATGGGCACTACTGAGGGAAAGTATGAAGGTATAAGAAGTTTAGTTATCTTCTACGCTACAGAAGGTTGATCACTAGCAAGCTCAGATAAAAGCAAATTGATACCCACCACCTTATTAAACTCATAATATGGGGACATCCTTTAGATGGAGCAAGAGGTCTGCCATAATGACTTGTACTATGAGTATATTATCCTGGATTAAGTGCCCGGTTCTTGGACATAACACTTTAAGTACTTCATGCGAGTGGGGATTCTCAAGCAAATAAATGATGCCATTCAACGTAGAAAGCCTTACCTCGCTGCATACATCATGAGACATGTCACAACATAAGTGAACTTCAAATCTGCCTTGGAACTTCAATCATGCTTTAGAATCACTTAAAAGAAATGACACTTAAATGAAACACCTCCATAAAAACAGATTCAAATCAACTTATAAGAAAATAAATGATTGAATAAGCAACAAGACGATCACAAAGAAGTCACCAACTATACTTTGTACTTGCATCTCAATTAAAAACATCTTGATTGAATATCCACCAAACTTGACTTGTATAGACAAATCTCTAAATCTTCGGTTAAAACTGAATCATTTATAATTTGTATGAATCAATCTCATGGAAAATAAATCCATAGGTTGAACACAATTTGGATCGATGGACCATTTGATACTGACGTTGCACCAGACTTTTCATAAATCAAAGCTTGATAATCTGATGAATTCTTCACAAAACAGCTTGATCGTGGATGCATTGGCCTGAAAAAAATAGCCCACTGATGTAAATAACTTGTAGTTCAAGTAATCCTTTGATTGTTTGACCAAGATTATGTCAAACTTCTATATGATCTTGATCATAATTGAATAGTCACACTTGATTTCCAGTTATACCTTTGCTTTTTGACAACCTTGTAAGACCTTAAACATACAGAGAAAGAAAAACAAACAAAATTGCAAAATATTTTGGTATTTTGGTTAGAGGTTAGTAAACGTAAAGCAGGTAAGAAACACACGGGTGCTGGGAGAACCAAAGAGTACGATCTCGCTTGTGGAATGAGATGCAAATGATAAGTGGGATCTTAGGAGTAAAAATTAGGGTATTACATGAAGGAGAAGAATTGAAGATCGCTTTGAGTAAAGAACAACAAGAAGAAGATGCTTAGAAGAACAAGTATCAAGTGGTCGTTGAAGAGAATGCTGAATTCCAGATACAGCTACAGTTGAAGAGTGAGGAAGTACTTTCTTGCAAGAAGAGAAAGGCGCGGGAGAATTTATTTTCCTCTAGCCCTTAGTCAACTCCTTGGAAGCTGATCATAGATAAACTTATTCTCGAGAAGACTCGGTTGGAGAAGCAGATCGAGAAGCTTAACAACAGACTTCCTTAGGGCTTTATTGGCTTTTTTTTAGCTTTCATTTTTAAGACTCTTTTAAGAAGTACTAATATTTTTTAATCCTTTTATTGGCTAATAAAAATAAGTTTCTTTTGGTATTCCGTGATGTTTGCAAATATTCGAATTCCATGAAACTTTTCGCATTCGCATTTCTACATTTTTGTTTCTTTGACCCTTCAAGGAACTAAATTATTTTTTGCAGACATTATGAAAATGGATTTTGGAAGAAGAGGAATGCAGAAATACACCTTCAAGAGTCTGAAGCTTGAAAGCCTAAGGGAACTATGAGGTCTAATAAAGAATCCTTTGACATTCTCGAACGAATATGGGAGAATCTTCCCATTATTGAGGCTCAAGATGATTGATGGGTTATTAGATATGCTCGTCCAGTTCTACGATCCTCTATACCATTGTTTCACATTTTCAGACTAGCAATTGATGTCTACCCTAGAGGAGTATTCTGCTTTGATGAGACTGCTTGTCACGTCTCAGCCTCCTTTCTTTGAATCAGAAGACACGCCAAGCAAGCAGGATATTGCAAAAGCTACACACCTGAGTTTGTCTGATATTCAAACCCACATGATTACTAAGGAAGGGTTTACTGGATTGCCGGCTGAATTCTTGATAGAGAAGGCTCGTTATCATGTCGATAAGAAGAATACTGAAGATTTTGAAGCCACATATGTATTATTGGTCTATGGGACTTTCCTGTTCCCAAATTTTGATGATTTCGTCGATATGAATGCGATCAAGATCTTCATACTCAAGAATCCTATTCCCACACTGCTGGTTGATGCACATAATTCCATCCATCTAAGGAATTCTCAGGGAGAGGGTGAGATAACTTGTTGCGCCGCTCTTCTCTACAATTGGTTTATTTCTCGCTTGTCAAGATTTACGATTGTTTGGGATTTGAAGGATGGGCTTTGTTGGTCAAAGATAATCATGTCACTCACACACTATGACATCGTGTGGTATGATCACATGTATGAGGGAGTAAATATGATTAACAGTTGTGGAAATTTCCCTAACATACCTCTTCTTGGCACAAAAGGATGTATCAGTTATAACCCTATTTTAGCTCATCGATAGCTCGGGTATCCGATGAAGCAAAAGCCTGACCTAACCCTTTTGGAAGGAATTTTTCTCAAAGAAGGAGAAGATCCAGAACTTAAAGCTAAAACCGTGTGTGCCTGGTGATCGCGACTTTCTATGTCTAACAAATCTAACTGCAAGTGCACTGTCTATCGCGTAGTAATAATAGATGTCGATCCCACAGGGACTCGTAATCAATCTAGTATTATCGGGTGTTACAGTGTTTAGCTAGGTCGGTAAGGTTTTAAGTGAATAGTAGCAGAATAAATGCGTAAACTAAAGGGAACTAAAGCTTTTACTTAAGATATGAATTTATGAATCGATATGCAATAATTTTGTTCTTCGGGGATTCGACAAATTACTGGCGTATTAAGTGTTTTCAAACTTAGTTTGAGAAGAAAATAGTGATCTAAAGACTTTTGTCTCACGATGGTTGTTGACGCTAGTCGCAACTCTAAGGCGGAACGTATGTTGTCGCTATCCCGTTCGGAGTTAAAGTTACTTTTTGAAAATCTCTAAGTTCTAATACTTTTTAAAGCGCTTTCGTTGTTTTAAATCGAATGTCTAGTTTTTACTATCTGGTCTTAGCCGCAGCTGTCGCTTGTTGGTTCGTACCTTAGTTAATTTCCCACTGTCGTGACAAAACTATTTTTTTAAATAAGTTCTCGCTGTCGCGACGAACGTTTACTTAGAAATTTTAATTAAAAACTAAAACCATAACTGAGTTTTGAAAAGAGAAAGATAACGCCAATTGTTATCAAATCCCGTTCGAATTATTATTACATATCGATTACGGTAATTTAGCTAGACATGGAAAAAGAAATGATAATGCATAAATAAAAGCAGTAATTTAGAGCATACATCATAATAAAAATTGCAATTACGATTAAAATGGAAACCTGGAAATATCCCAATTGGCTTTTGGGCAGATCCTCCACAATGTTGGCAGGATTCTGGTCTTTGTGCCAATTGATCGTACAAGAAAATGGAAAGTACAAAATACCAAAGAATACAGAGAAGAAAAAGAGAAACAAATAAGAATATGAGAACGGTAAGGTTGCTCTGAAGATAAATTGGCAGCACTTCGTTGTCTTGAATGCGGCTCCCTTTTTCAGGTCCCAACCTCTTCCTTTTATAGAGAGAGAGTATCTAACGGTTATTCCTTCAGGAAGTGGGTTTGAGGCAGAAAAGTAGGAGTTAGTGGTCACTCTTTTGGTCTTTGAGGGGGAATTATAGCACGTGACCTCATTCTGCACGTTCTGGGTGCATGACGGTCGTCATGGATGTGTGACGGTCGTCACACGCATGACGAGCGTAACAGCTATGTGACAGTCGTCACATCAGTAGAACTCGTATCTGCTGTTTTTCTCTTGGTTTTTCATCTTGTTTTCACCTGTTTTTGCTCCTTTTCTTCATATTGCTTTGCTTGGACATGTTCTTTGAATACCTGCGAAATACTTAGACAAATAGCATGGAATGCCCCGAATTCGGAGTGAAACCAGTCAATTATTAGTTAAAACACATGTCATTTTACATATACAATTTCGCGTTATCAAACTCCCCTAAACTTGAATCTTTACTTGTCCTCAAGTAAAAGTTGGAAAAAGTTAAAAATGTGGCAAACACGCGGCACGCTTCTCCTTTCCGAAAGGTTTTCAAATCATAAGTTAGGAAGGTCGGGCCTTAAATTGAAACAAAACACATACGGTGGTGACACTGAATTGTAAGTCTTCGAAGGCCTCCCTTTTATGCAAGCCAGTTCCAATCATGCTACTGCAGCTTGGCGTCAAGTTCCTTGCAACAAGTTTTACCCGGTTTGTTCTGGCGCAGTCACATTAAGCCCGTTATCCATATACTTTCATGGCAATCAACCTGTTAGTGGCTATGATCTCTTTTCTATTTTGATTCTTCTTTGCACATAAGCTTATGCTATTGATTTCCAAAGACTTTCTGTACCGTTGGGCTAAATGCTCGGGTGAGGAGCACCTAACTTAGAAGGAACATGTCTCTATACTCAGGCTATATGGCTTTTCTTCTTCATGATTTTTTTTCATTTTGAACTAGAGATCACACACTTATTTGCATCGGTTTCATTGCTTAGAAGCATTTAGGATGGTGCTGACTGCTTGTATAAACTACTGGGGGCTACGTTTGAGTAGGAGCTTGAAGCTTCGGTACGTGTAAGTAGTGAAACGAACTCGCATAAACTGGAGGTCTAAGGTGTCAGGACGGTAATGGAATTGTTAGAATTTTCTTCTCGGGATTTCCATACTTGATTGAACTTTGGCGTGTCCTCATAATGCTTTGAGGCAAGGAGGGAGTTTAGAAATTTCTTTGTATATGGTTATATGAAGCGCGGGGAGTTCACGTAACGGAGATATATATATATATATATATATATATATATATATATATATATATATATATATATATATATATATATATATATATATATATATATATATATATATATATATATATATATATATATATATATATATATATATATATATATATATATATATATATATATATATATATATATATATATATATATATATATATATATATATATATATATATATATATATATATATATATATATATATATATATATAAGAGCTTATTTGCCGAAAATTAAAATTACTTTAAATTGAGAATTCGAAAGAAAAAGTACAATGGGAAATAACATGAAAAAGGGAAATGAAAAGGGAAATAACGATCCGCTCCCACACTATCTCAATCAGTGTCCTCACTGATTTGAAAGAATGCGGAAGGGAGGAATACAAAGGAAATAAAGCAAAAACAACAAAAATGAAAAATACTACTATTCTCGTCCTCGTCCTCGATCTCTTCCTCGACCTCTGGCTGGGGCGTCTCGTGCGGCGAGGTTCAGAGCTCCGGTGTGGAATATGCAATCACGGAGGCTGTCGACTCGCACAGTGAGGTGTGCCATCTCATCAGCCATGCCGGAATGGATATTGTGCATCATCTGCAAAGATTGTTGAATTTGACCTGTTTGCTCTCTCTGCCATGCTTCAAATTCCTCAGCCCTTCGGTTCTGCTGCTCCATCATAAGCATCATCTGGTTCTATTGCTCGATGCAGTGGAGGAGGGCCTCGGATGTGTCATCAGTAGCAGGACAAAGGCGGTGGTGCGTGGAAGGGCCTTCGGCAGCAGCTGCTTGTGATGGCTCAGGCTGGTCGGCTCTGTCTAACTCCTCTTGAACTTCGTCCCTGGGCTCTTGGATATTATCCTGTGTTGGGGCAGCAGGGGCAGTGGTGTCAAAGAGCCAGTTGGCTCTATCCTCTGGATGCATCCGGGTGCGTGAAGGCATGATGATGCTCTGGATAGTGCGGCCTCGCACTACAGGATGATATCTCCCATCACGGCGGGCCTTGATGAGGTGGGAGGCGCGGCAGTGGTCGGTGTCTAGAAAGACAGGGGGCATCTGGGGGAGTGTCTGGAGGCGGTCGCCAAGACCGAGGCCTATGGCGATGGATGTGATGATGCCACCGGAATAGAAAGGTTTAGAGTCGCGGTTACAATTGTCTTGAATGTGAGCCAAGAGAAACGGGGCGACGTTAACCGACTCTGAAGCGAACACGCAGCGGAGGAAAAACAGCTCCTTCGAGTTGACCTTATGGTTACTGTCACAAGAAAATATTGTGTTACTCAACACGCGATGGAAGTAGCGGATAGTTGGGTTGTGGATATGAGTGGCGTTCAGCGTGTCCCAACTGTCTGGAGTGGTTTCGGTCAGTCGGTTCCAGAGAGGGAAGGCCTCTTGGTAGAACTGATCGGAGATGCGGCGGTGAGCATCGTCGCTGTGAGTTAACTGTAGAATGACGGCGATGCGGTCCTGAGGGACCTGATATTCAGTGCCAAACAAACAAAAGTAGGCGGCGCCGTGAAGTTGGTTGGTATCGTCGGGTGATGTTGTGTATGCGAAAGAGCTGAGAAACTCCAGAGTGAGTTGCTCGTAGGTGGGTTAGGGATTGGTGTAGAGATGCCAGATGCCGGCTCTCTGCAACATCCAAGTGACGCCGTCGAGAATCCCGAGTTCCGTCAGAGAATCCAGGTGGGCATACCGGGTCGGTTGAAGCGACCGTTGATGGAATGCTAGGAAGTTGGTCTGCTGTTGTTCGCCGGCCTCTCCTTCTCGGAAGGTGATGTTGCTCAAATCGGGGTTTGCACTGGTTTGTCTGGCCATTTTGGTGATGGAAGTGCAGAGGTTTGAGAATATGGGGTTTCAGAGAATGGTGAGGTAAGGGAATGCAGAGGGTAATATATAAGGGTGAATTTGAGGTTGAAAATGGTGGAGGTTTTATGGGGGATTCAGAGGGTTTTGAGTGGGTTTTAATATTGGGATAGTGGGGAATTAGGGGAGAGGAAGTGGAGAGGGGCGCAACTCTGTTTTAGACAGAATTGGGGTTTTTACTGCGTGACGACCGTCAGGGATGTGTGACGGTCGTAACACGCATGACGACCGTCAGGGGAATGTGACGACCGTCACAGCAGCAAAGTCTGCAGAACTGCAGAATTTTGCTTGTGGGGCGTTTTAACAGTGGAGAACATGATATTTCGACTTATGATGGACTAATGACAAAATAAAAATTAACAGGAAACATAATTAAGGGAAATACTGAAATGAAAATAACATTAAATCGAAAAATGAGTTTAAGGTAATATAATATCCAAAAAGAGGAAACAATTGCAAAATGAACTAATGTAAACAATGTAAAATGCAGTAAACTTAAATTAAAGCGAAAACTAAAATATCACTTCGTTGGTTTCTTCAAATTGTTGACCTGCTGAACAACGTCATTAAATTGGTCGCTGACCAAGTCCATGAAGGTAACGAAATCCATGTGAAGCCGCGTTAATTCATCTTTGATAGTGGTTACTTCCAGCTTGAGGTCGTCTACAATTCTTAGAACAAAGTCTAGCTTGTCTGTGTTTTGTTCAGGCATGGGGTCAGGAAAATTATGGTAGTTAGGAGGGGTCTCAGGATCGATCTCCACTTCGGACTCATAATCTTGGTAGTACAAATAGTCATGTGCTTCCGAGATTTGATCACTGTCATACATGTAAGCCTGGGGTGTGGAGTGAGGTGATAGAGGTCCCATAGGCTCGTCCAATTCATAAAGCCAATTGTCTTTGTTATGGATACTGGTTAGCTCATAGTTGGGCAATGTGAAAAGATGGACAGGTTGATCAGCTATGAGGTATTCGTAGGCTCCTGGTCCTAGGGTACCTATAATGCGTCTGTTGAAGCAGAACTGGATGTCCATTGCTCTGAGGTTGCCGAAACGAACGACTTTGTTCAGGTAATACCTCAGGCCAATTTCATGGGCGATCATGGTGACTGGGCCTCCTATTAAAATGGGTGAGTGTGGATCCTGATTGAGGCGTGTAAATGCCCTTATCATAAAAGGGACATCATTTACAGGGCGGCCTTGTGAAGCACAGAAAAGGATGAACAACTCGTCCTTTGAGACTGTTGTAATGTTTTCCTCCTTACCAAAGAGGGTATGGGCTAATATCCTATGGAAATAGCGGAAGGCTGAATTGTGTATCTCGTTGTTGTGCATGTCGTTCGGTTCTGGGTGATAGTTTCTGGTGATGGAACCCCAGAATTGGTCTAATTCGAGATCAATATCCTCTTCAGTGGTGGTTGTCATACCCTAAATTTGTCCTACCGATTTTCAAATATTTTCGTTTTTTATTATTCCTTTATGTTTTACATTGCCCGCTTATTTTCTCGTTATTTAGACACGTGTCCGCTTGCCATCGGTTGATTTTTTCAAATTTATTCTCTTTGACCAACTAAAGCGCGATACGTGGCCTAAGAACATTTTTGTGAACATTATTTTTCTTAAACTCTTTTTTTCTTTTTAACGTTACTAATAATATATATTTGTTTTAGTAATTATTTTTTTTTGTTTGTTTTTATAAGTTTCAGTTTATTTTTAAATATTTTTTTATATATTTATTTAATTATTATTTGTTAATATTTATTTACTAATTTAACTTTGTTAATTAGTTAGTGTTGCGGTGAAATTTGGATGTCAAGCTATTGATTAACTTGAATCTTAATTCATTTACAACCGGTCTTTGATTTATCCGAAGGAAATGTTAAAGAAAGGAAAAACCTAAAAGGGAGAGATCTAAGGTTCGGGGGTTGGTTAAATTTAGGGAAGGTATTAGCACCCTAAACTTCCGTAGTACTCTACAGGAACCTTTTGTTTATTTTTTTTTATTTATTTCATTAATTATTTTGCTTTAGGGTATATACAAAGGATTGAAAATTAAAAAAGACCTAGGGGTTAATTCTAAGTTTACTCGGCAAGACATCGCATCTTGTGCCTACATATCCTTACGGGAATGGAATCAGAGTAACTGTAGTTCCCCTCAAAAGGGAGGTTAGAGACTTCTTGACTGTGGTCAAGGTCTCAAGGGGAATAAACACATCTTAAGGACACGCTTACATGGAGTCTTAAACTCCGATCTCTATGTTATAAATTGTTAAGTGCATTAGGGTTAGGTTAGGGATTCCGCGGCGGGAAACCCTAAAATGAGTGCGGCGACTCTTTGACCTAAAGCTAGGGGTAGTAATTTTGCCCGTGGCGGGACACCTAGGCTAAACAGGGTTTGATCCATTAAAGGGGTAAGGCTATTGACTCGGCGGCCAAAAGGCTGGACCTAACCCTTCGGAAGGATAAAACTATAAAAAAATGTGAAAATATGACAAATCATTATATGGAGGAATAATTAAGGTACAAAAATAAGAAAAGTAATAAAGGCAGAGGGTATAAAGAAACAAAGAAACATTTTTGAAAACATGAAGAATATGAAAATATGTAATGACACTTAGAATGAAGTGAGGGAGAAAAATAGTGTGGGGCTGTGGCCACCACAAGCACATCTCAACCTCGAGCATGCACATGAAATGCCAAAAGAAAGAAAAGTAATAAAAGGGTACATAAAATGACACGACAAACATCAAACATCAGGAGTTCCTTACGAAAAGGTTTTAATTTTTTAATATTTTAATTATAAAAAAAAGGTTTTAATTTTTTAATATTTTAATTATAAAAAAAGTTTTAATTTTTTAATATTTTAATTATAAAAGAAAGGTTTTAATTTTTTAATAAAAAATATTTAAGCTAAAATTATAAAAAAAATTAAGTTTAAATTATATAAAAAAAGTTTTTGGAGGAAAAGTCTTTTCAGTTTTTTTTTAAAACAAAAAAGGCTTTTCATCCAAAAAAAGGCTTTTCAGTTTTTTTGGGAAAATGCTTTTCAGTTTTTTTGGGAAAAGGTTTTTGGGAACAAAAAGGTTTTTTTTTTCTTGGGAACAAAAAGGCTTTTCAGTTTTTAAAAAAGGTCTTACTAAAAAAAAAGGTTTTAATAATAAATAAAAAAAAGAGTTTTGATTTTAAAAAAAAGGTTTTGATAAAAAAGGGTTTTGATATTAAAATCTAGGGACCTAAACACACATGGAGATTAACATGGCAAAATAGGCACATAAACATGAAAAAACAAAAGGTTTAGTAATTTAACGGACCTAAACACATTAAAATGGCAAAATATGCACATAAACATGAAAAGCAAAAGGTTTAGTAATTTAACGGACCTAAACACATTAACATGGCAAAATATGCACATAAACATGAAAAAGTAAAAGGTTTAGTAATTTAACGGACCTAAACACATTAACATGGCAAATATATGCACATAAACATGAAAAGGCAAAAGATTTAGTAATTTAACCTACGAAGCGGAGGTTTGCTTCGATAAATGTAAAAAAGGTTTGAATAAGGGAACACTGGAGAGCTCCAATCCTTCTGACGAGTTGTGGGAACGACCGCCTTTCTTCTCTGGGGATCTCCTTTGTTTTTCCCTTTCTCTCTCCTCTTTTCTGAAGAAAACCTTCTGACCCCCTTTCAACAAGGCAACACATATATATATATATAGGGATCAAATTAGGGTTAACACCAAATTGTCAATAATGTCCCTAAAGCCCATTTTAAAGCCCAAACTAAATAATTAGTTAAGAAAAAAATAAAATTTAAATAATTTAAAATAATTAAAATAAACTTAAAATAAAAACTAATAATCCTATTGATTCTTAAAATCAAAAATATTATAAAAAGAACAAAATTTTTCCTAATATTTTTTATTTTATGATTTTTTGGATATTTTTATGAATAATTTAGAAAAAAGTGAAAAAAAAATAATATTTTAAAAAATGATTTAATTAAAATACGAAAATAATAATTAAATAATAATAAAAAACTATTTTTATTATTTTTTAATGAAAGATAGAAAAATTTAGAGTAAAAATAATAAAAAACAAAAAGTGACAAAGGTGAGATTCGAACTCTCAACCTCTCACACTCACAACTCCTTACACATGTCCTCTTGCCAACTGTGCCATTTTTACTTTTTAGAAAAAAAATGCATGCCATATGATATTTACCTGCAAAAAGTTAAACGACTACACAAATTTGTTAGTAATTGATTAAATGCAATAAAAATGCAATGAAATGCGACGACAAATCTTAGGGCAAAATTTGGGGTATTACAGTTAGTGTATTTATTTATACCAATAGCATATAGGTTTTATTAACTAATTGAAGATAATGAAAAGAAAATGTGGAAAAAATTAAGAGAATAGGGTCAGATTTTGATTTGAGAAAGCAAAGCAAAGCCCACTTGTTAATGGCCCGTTAGGGTTAGGGTCTGGTTTAAAGGGGGGAGTTTCACTGTTCACAAGAGAGGGGAGGAACCCTAATTTGGAGAAGGGATCATTTCCTTCTTCGCGAAAACGGCCGCAACTTACCCTTCCGCCATTTCCATCACCTCTCTCTCTTCCTCTTGACACAATACCCAAATACATCCACCTCCACCGTCACTGTTTCTCGCTCTCACTCCTCCATTCGACTATCCCTCAATCCCCTTACAAAACCCTCACGTAAAAACTTCACTCGTCGGAAAATCCTTTTCGCCCTTATCCACCCAAACACAAACCCTACGTCCCTCTTATTCTTCATATCCCAAGCAGAGTCGCCAGTAGTTGAACTGTCTCGCACAACGACAGGGAAACAGCACCTATGACGGCAACAATAGAACTCGGCAACATCGACCGTAATAAATCAGTTCCTCACCAAGTCAAAACAACAACCAACTCAATGCAGGCTGCGTAAATCATGCTCCGTTGTGGCTGTTTTCTTATTTCAGTTATGAATTTGTTTCTAAGTGCGTATTTATCTTTCGATTTGGTCATATTGTTTTGATAATTGTGTTGGTTGAATCTGGTGTGATACTGGTTGTGTTACTGTCTTAGACTATTTTGATTTATGTATTTGTTTTGTTTTCAACCCATCGTAAATAAGTCAAGTTTTAAAAAAAGGGGTATGAGTACAACTTAAAAAGAAAGAGGTCAGTTCATGTGTGTCTGTGGCTAACTCTTTGAATTGAGTTGATTTACATTTAGAATAACTTATGAGTTTATTGGTACTAAGTGTCGTAATGACTGTGACAGTAGTTTATTGTTGACATATTATTGTAAATATTAATGCTGCTACTAAGGTGAAATTGCAGAGTCTTTGGTTATATATAGCACTTTTTGTTGATTCCCTGTGTTGAAAAATATTGATTCAACTCCTAAAGTCTTAATGAGTGGAGTCCATCAAGGAGTTACGTCATGTTGCTGACCTCACTGCGTACCAAGGCCAATTGCAAGACAAAGTTGCTTCAGCAGCTCCATCCAATATACTTCAAGATGTGAATGAGCATCTAATGGTTAGAACATTAAAGTGGACTATAAGATCAATGATAGATACATTCAATCTTCATTTTTAATTTTGTTTCAATTTGCAATACATGTGTACATCGGATAAATTCGCTACCATTCTTTCTTCCCCATTCGATGACAATGTATCCCAACTCCCTCAAATGTAATAATTATTTTCTCACTTATGCTTTAATGCTTTAAAATCATTTTTAAAATAATAAACTCTCGATTTATCGAGTCATTTTTCACCCATGTAAGTCGAGTGCTTTCAAGGACTCGCCATCGACCTTTGACCACCATACACAACATTTTAAAGCTTAATCCTGGGCTTTCTTACAGTGATACCTATTTGATCAATTATTTTTAATTGGTCACTTAGAAGACTAGCCCACTTTGCTAGTGCACACGCTTAAAATTTAAATTAAAACCTCGACTCACCTTGAGTACTTTTTCAAAGCAAATTAAATCTTTGAAGTCTAGCACTTCTCGGATTTTTGGACGAACATTATTGAGGTGTACACCTTAAATAATATGTCGTTCTACTTTTCGGTTTAGTACGCTATTTTGAAATGTCATAGGAATCTAGCATTCTGTGTGATGTTTCGTTGTTCATCCAAACATTTTCCGAATAAAAAAGGGTGTCGTCGAGATCTAGCATCCCGATAATACCCCCGATTAATTAGTTGTGGGACCAACGCCTCATTTACTAAGTAATTGTCATTTTCAAATTTTCAAATCCAATCTCGTATTCTCACTTTTTGTACCGCAAAATCTTTCCACACCCTCGATTCAATTCAATTCTTCAAAATACCTTTCTCGATTAAAACTCTGAAAGAAGGAGATTCTTGGAATCTAGCATTCCTTGAATTTCCGAGTGAATAGTTCTCGAGGCACGCTCTTGAGTTATTGTTCACTCAATCTTTCGACTTTTTTAAACACTTTCTCGATATCTTTTTCGATTCAAACCTCGAAAGAAGGAGGTTCTTGGAGTCTAGCATTCCTTGAATCTTCGGGTGAATAATTCTCGAGGCACGCCCTTTGAGTTGTTATTCACTCAACCTTTCGACTTTTTCAAATATTAATCATTTTCAAACATTCTCCTAAGTCGAATGCTCGTCCGCATTCGCAACCCACACTTCATTCATAACTCCTCGTGGTTTCAATATTAGGGGCACCCTTAGGGACTAATATTGTTTCTCACAATCCTAACCCTTGACACATCGTCAAGTCGGTTTCATTTTCAATCAAATCCTCGACACGTCATCGAACTACTTCCAAACCAACTTCCTTTGGCCTCGCATGCCATTCTTCGATTCAATCCTTTCACAAACATTTTTAAAACTTACGAAAGAGGGATATTCTCAGAATCTAGCATTCTTTGAGTATTCGAATGAGTAACTCTCGAGGTGCGCCATTGAGTTATTATTAGTTCATTCTTTCGATTTCAAAATATCTAACTCTTTATCTTTGATTTATTCAGTCAATTCCCGAAAGAACTGAGTTCTTGGAATCTCACATTCCTTGAATTCTTGAGTGACAAGCTCTTGAGGCGCGCTCTTGGGTTACTTGTCAGTCACTCTTTCGTCTCTTTCTCAAACTTCCAAACTATTCAACCTCACCTTTTCGTGGTTGTTACCACGAACTACGGACGCTCTGATTCTTTATTCGTTCCTGAATATAAGATACGTAGGCACAAGATTACAATGATCTTGGCGAGCACACTTTTCATTTTCTCCCCTATTCCACACTTTTATCTTCCTCCATTATTTCGTCCACACATTCCCAACCCTTCCCATAGTCGAACTACGAAGCTCTGATTTCTCATTCTCATCCGAATGAGCATACGTAGGCACAAGGGCCCCAATCCTTGGCGAGCACCCTATCCTCTAACCACCCATCTCTCCTTTGCGTCTTTTACCCTACCAATTCGCCTTAGCAATAAGAAGAAAGCAAGTAAACCTAAACAACACTCCCCACAACTACCTTAAGAGGTTTCCGTCGAGTACGACGGACGTGAGGGGTGCTAATACCTTCCCCTCACGTAACCGACTCCCGAACCCGGAACTTGGTTGCGACATCCCTGTTCCTATCCTTTTGTTTCAAGAGGTTTTCTCGATATTTTCCTCTCTCGTTTATTCGGGAAAAATAAAGTTCGGTGGCGACTCTGTCGAACTGCATTTCCGCGCCTTTCGCGCGAGGGTCGCATTCTCCGAAATGTCTCTGTGATTTTTCGAGGTGCGACAGGTGGCGACTCTGCTGGGGATATTTTGCTCCATGCAAAGAGAGAGTCGAGCCTATCTTTTGGTTTGTGAGGAGTGTTTGTTTTTTTATTTTGTTTTCTTTTTGTATTTGTTCTCTTCTGGATTTTTACTTGTGCTTGTTATCTTGGTCGCTTGTTGGTTCTTGGGATGACATCATGAGTAAAGCTCTACACCCGAGCTTTGGCAAAAGCAGAGAGAACACTTAGTTTAGAATTGGTAGTCGAGTAGTGTTAGTCACCAAGGATTCACTCCTTGTGTGCCTAACATGAAAGCTCCTCCAGAGGAGACCTATCCGTAGATCTTGTTGTAACACAGCTAGCCTGTTGCACGACTTGATTAATGAAGGGTCCGTGATTCTGGGAACCTTTTATTAGCACCAGTTCTGATATTGGTGGTCGTGTAGTGTTAGTCTCCAAGGACTCGCTCCTTGTGCGCCTAGCATGAGGACCCCGCTCAGGAGACTTATCGTCATTATCGTCGTAATACAGCCAGCCTGTTGCGTGACGCTAATACGACTAGTGTCCGTGATCCTGGGAACCAAACGTAGAAACCATCCCGTGAGTGGGTTTATGGGTAGAATTTCTAGATCTTCCCGCATAGGTCGTACCTGTCAGTTTCTTTGATTGGAAATTGTAGTTACTTCTCTGTTACAGTTATCAGCTCCAAAATTGTTTGATTGTGATCCTGGATCTTGTATCTTGCATTGCATCTTGCATATCATTTGCATTGCATTTCATATGTTGTGCATTTTGCATTTCCAGTCCTTCAACAGAATCTTATGTCTCCGTTCCTTCCTCTCCAGTAAATCAAGCTGATTCCTCGACACCGGTACGCAATTAGAGCCAATACCAGACGAACAATGGAGCAGATTCAGCAAGAACAAGTTGCTATCAGGAAGGAGCTGGAATCCCTCAACAGAAAGATGGATCAGATCTTCGAAGCCCTCTCCATAACTAGAAAGGAATCAGAACAGCGAACCGTTCAACGACCGCGTCAGCAAAATCAACACAGAACATGGAAGCCAGATAGAGTATTTGATAGTCTTCCAATGACATATGCAGATATCTTTGCTCAATTAATGGAGAAAAAGGCTATCGTCCCGAGAGATATAGCTCCCCCAACTGTCCTTCCTGCTGATTATGACGCGAATGCTCATTGTGAGTTCCATAAGGGCGCTCCAGGTCACAACATTGAGAACTGCAGGTTTCTCAAGCACAAAATTCAAGACCTAATTGACAAGGAAGCTCTCACCTTTGATGGGAAGTATCTCAGTGCCATCAACGACCCGATGCCACCAGCCAACTAGTGCTAGCATCATATCAAATCAAGTCAAATCCATTCTCTGAAGAAGGCCGTCATGTTGCCATTTAATCTTTCGTTTTCCTTATGTTTTGTCTTTGTTTGTTTTAGTACTATATGCTTTGAACAATTGCCATTTTGTATTTGGTTTTCATTAATGTATCGTTTATGCATGTTTTGAATTAGTTATGTCGTATTCACTCATTTTTCACTCATCACCGACACATTTATTCACTCCACTCTATTCACTATTGTTTAGCATGATTTGAGGGAGGATGATGAAAACGAGATACCCATAATTGCAAACCGTATGCTTTCAGACAGAATCTCGTCAATGATGTACAGGCATTGCTTCAATTCCCCAAACACTGGAGATATAAGGAGTTAATCCCTAGTAGACCACTTTGAGCCTAGAAGTAGTAGTTTCCTTCGGATATTCAAACCTCTTACACTCAACCTGGGGCAGGGTAGTGTTCAGTTAATCTAACTCCGCACTCGAATCAACAAAGCAAAATCCAAAAGACGGTTGTTCTTTAATGACTCACGACATGGCAGTCACAATAAAATCCAAAAAAATCAAAAGCCTGTTAAGTCAAACACCTTAAGAGGGGACTTAGACAAAATCAAGGCAATCCTGATGGATCTGACAAACAAAGTCAATCCATGCAAAAGTTAGGGATCAAAACAAAAGCAAAAGAGGACCCCGGAATCCTCAACAAAAACAAAAAGATTCAGTGGCCACCCAGATCAAAGGGGCACTGGCATCCATCAAAATAAGGTGACTGCCACATCGAGCAAACCTTGAATCATAAAGTTTACACCGTCCAGATAGGTGCATAATTAACTGAACTTAGGACTAGAGACAATTAAGAAGAAGGGTGGGTACAAATCACACTTTGAGCCTAATACCTTTGTTTCATAACCGTGAACCAGACCACGTTACAACCCTCGAAAGACCTAATTGAGGCGAGGTTTATTCTGAAATCATACTATTGCAAGGTTGCGTAACCTGACTCCTCACATGATTGCTAATCATCAGCATTGGTGTCATTATTCTTGATATATCTTTCACACCAATCAAAATCAGCACAACGTTCGAGATAATTCGCCTCACTACCATGACACTCTCAATAAATGACACACTTTTTCAAAACTAACATTGAACTTTGCATTAGTTATTACCATTTGTGAATGTACAATTTTATTTGCAAATCAGTGCTAGATATTCAAGGACATCTCAATGAGGGGCAACCGAGGAGGAACTTGACTTTCAGTGGCGTACACAAAGCAAGATTATTTCAAAGCCTACAGGCTGGGGCAAATCATTCAACAGATCGAGCAGGGGCAAACCATTACCATGTTTCGACTGGGGGCAAGACCAGGTCGTCCTGACCATCAAGCAGAGTTGCAACCTTCTCTGAGGGAAATTCGCAACAAACCACCAAGTACTCATACTTGGGGCATCTAGAGCATCATCGTCTGCTTCAATCAAGACGTCTTCAACCAACCGTGTGTCGAGGAAGTCAATCCCTCCCATCCCCCAAAGTCCAATTCACATTGGCAGCTACCAAAGTCCACC
The DNA here is from genome assembly GCA_963859935.3 of Lathyrus sativus. NCBI lineage: Eukaryota > Viridiplantae > Streptophyta > Magnoliopsida > Fabales > Fabaceae > Lathyrus > Lathyrus sativus. The sequence continues at coordinate 352,148,485 of OZ012739.1, read as the reverse complement.
GCGCTGACGTTTCCCTGCATTTCCAATTACCTGTCTGCAATCATGTGCATCATACGCATTGCATTCGTTATCATAAGCATCTTGCATCATATGCATACCCAACTATATCATACTTCCCCAGCTCTTGCATCTCCGTGCGTCAGCATTTGCATCTGCACTTCCACTCGTATGGAGTATCATTCATCATCCAACATTCATATATGCAAGTCAAGGTCCAGGATCAATCTTGAAGATTTCCAATACCATCATCAGCCCGGTCAGGGGGACCTTCTACAAAGGTCGTGGATTTCTCCCGTGAATATCAGGAGCTTCAAAGCAATCGTCAGCCCCGTCAGGGGCAATCTTCGACGATTGTGGGTTTCTCCCACAAAATTTCAAAGTATTCAAAGCAAGATTCAGCCTAGTCAGGGGCATTCTTTTCAAGACCATGGGTATTTCCCATGACGTATTTCAACCTCGTGGTTGATCAGATCTTCAAGTTAATATACATCACAGCCAGGGGCATACCATTCAAGACCGTGGGCATTCTCCACGAAGTTGTTCAAACTTTTGTTGGCCAAATCCAAGAAGTTTAATGCAAGATCCAGCCCGAGCAGGGGCATCTTCAGCAAAACCGTGAGCGTACCTCATGAAGTTGTTCAACCTTTTGTTGAGCAAGACAAGACATCAAGACAAACTCCGCCCAGTCAGGGGCATCCTCTTCAGAATTCATGGGCGTAACCATGAAATTATTACAGCAAAGCTATGATATCCAAGCAAGACGGCGGGCGTATCCCGTTGACTCATTTCAATTCAATCTTCTTCTCGGGGGTTCCCCAATGAGTTGTACCCAGCAAGCGTGACCGTTGTCAATTGCCTTACTAACATCCTTTTGGTGATAGTCGAACTTCGTCAGTTCAACCTAGCCTGCATCCTTTTGGTGTTGGTAAACTTCAAATCTGTGTTGCCCTATCATCCTTTTGGTGATAGCGACCTGTGCGTGTGAGTTTCGCTCCGTCATCCTTTTGGTGGTGGGTCTGGCATTTCGTCGATGTCAGATTGTGTGATATTTTGTTTGTGTTTCGCTCCGTCATCCTTTTGGTGGTGGGTCTAGCATTTCGTCGATGTCAGATTGCGCGATATTTTGTTTGTGTTTCGCTCCGTCATCCTTTTGGTGGTGGGTCTGGCATTTCGTTGATGTCAGATTGCGCGATATTTTGTTTGTGTTTTGCTCCGTCATCCTTTTGGTGGTGGGTCTGGCATTTCGTCAATGTCAGATTGTGCGATGGTGTTTGTCCTATCATCCTTTTGGTGGTAGTGACTGGTTGTGTTTCGCTCTGCCATCCTTTTGGTGGTGGGTCTGGCATTTCGTCGATGTCAGATTGCGCGATATTTTGTTTGTGTTTCGCTCTGCCATCCTTTTGGTGGTGGGTCTGGCATTTCGTCGATGTCAGATTGCGTGATATTTTGTTTGTGTTTCGCTCCGTCATCCTTTTGGTGGTGGGTCTGGCATTTCGTCGATGTCAGATTGTTCGATATTTTGTTTGTGTTTCGCTCCGTCATCCTTTTGGTGGTGGGTCTGGCATTTCGTCGATGTCAGATTGTGCGATATTTTGTTTGTGTTTCGCTCCATCATCCTTTTGGTGGTGGGTCTGGCATTTCGTCGATGTCAGATTGCGCGATATTTTGTTTGTGTTTTGCTCTGCCATCCTTTTGGTGGTGGGTCTGGCATTTCGTCGATGTCAGATTGTGCGATACTTTGTTTGTGTTTCGCTCCGTTATCCTTTTGGTGATGGGTCTGGCATTTCGTCGATGTCAGATTGTGCGATGGTGTTTGTCCTATCATCCTTTTGGTGGTAGTGACTGGTTGTGTTTCGCTCTGCCATCCTTTTGGTGGTGGGTCTGGCATTTCGTCGATGTCAGATTGCGCGATATTTTGTTTGTGTTTCGCTCCGTCATCCTTTTGGTGGTGCGGTCTGGCATTTCGTTGATGTCAGATTGCGCGATATTTTGGTTGTGTTTCGCTCTGCCATCCTTTTGGTGGCGGGTCTGGCATTTCGTCGATGTCAGATTGCGCGATATTTTGTTTGTGTTTGTCCTATCATCCTTTTGGTGGTAGTGACTGGTGTGTGTTTCGCTCCGTCATCCTTTTGGTGGTGGGTCTGGCATTTCGTCGATGTCAGATTGTGCGATTGTGTGTGCCCTATCATCCTTTTGGTGGTAGTGGTCGTGTGTGTTTTATTCCATCATCCTTTTGGTGATGACGACCTTTTGCCTATTATTTACAGTTTACTTCGAGGTTTACCTCACCCAGTATTTTCAATTCCCAAGCATCTCTCTTTCTTTCGGACAAATTCAGGGTCTTCTTTATATCTAATTGACTTCTACCTCAGGAAAATGAACGCTGCAGCAATTCATTCCCCTAGGTTTAAGCCTATTAGATAAGGGCATCTGTCATACCCTAAATTTGTCCTACCGATTTTCAAATATTTTCGTTTTTTATTATTCCTTTATGTTTTACATTGCCCGCTTATTTTCTCGTTATTTAGACACGTGTCCGCTTGCCATCGGTTGATTTTTTCAAATTTATTCTCTTTGACCAACTAAAGCACGATACGTGGCCTAAGAACATTTTTGTGAACATTATTTTTCTTAAACTCTTTTTTTCTTTTTAACGTTACTAATAATATATATTTGTTTTAGTAATTATTTTTTTTGTTTGTTTTTATAAGTTTCAGTTTATTTTTAAATATTTTTTTATATATTTTTTTAATTATTATTTGTTAATATTTATTTACTAATTTAAATTTGTTAATTAGTTAGTGTATTTATTTATACCAATAGCATATAGGTTTTATTAACTAATTGAAGATAATGAAAAGAAAATGTGGAAAAAATTAAGAGAATAGGGTCAGATTTTGATTTGAGAAAGCAAAGCAAAGCCCACTTGTTAATGGCCCGTTAGGGTTAGGGTCTGGTTTAAAGGGGGGAGTTTCACTGTTCACAAGAGAGGGGAGGAACCCTAATTTGGAGAAGGGATCATTTCCTTCTTCGCGAAAACGGCCGCAACTTACCCGTCCGCCATTTCCATCACCTCTCTCTCTTCCTCTTGACACAATACCCAAATACATCCACCTCCACCGTCACTGTTTCTCGCTCTCACTCCTCCATTCGACTATCCCTCAATCCCCTCACGTAAAAACTTCACTCGCCGAAAAATCCTTTTCGCCCTTATCCACCCAAACACAAACCCTACGTCCCTCTTATTCTTCACATCCCTTCGCAGAAAGCCCTAGCCGCCATCATTATCATTGTCCTCGTCGTCAGATTCATCACCGTTTTTAGCTTACTAACATTTTCTTCTACCACACTTTGTTCTTGCTGCAGGTTCTGCAACAACAACGTGGACGGTGTTTCGGTTTCATCGTGCAAGCATAATGACACCGTCTCAAGCTCGACGTTTCTGATCAGATGGAAGCTGCAACAATGACAACGTGGGTAATATCCGCGCTGACAAAGTTTTGTCCATTCCCACCCCGCGATTCAACAACACGCAAACAGCTTCACGACTTTAGTTTAAATGACATTCAACTTTGAGCCTACAACTCAGCATTTACTGATTCACTTTCGGTCGGTCATTATCTCTCACAATTACTAGTTGCGGTTTAAGTTGTTTAGCTGATTATTGTTGAATATATTGTGGCTATTTCATATCATTTGCTATTTTGTCAAGAAAGTAAGATTGGGTGTTGTTATTTTGTGATTTGGTTTTTTTGCTGTTATGATTCAATTAATGAATACGTAATGTTTTCTGGATTCATCTCATGGAGCAAGTATATAAACTGCAAACATGGTAGATACCACAGGTCTAACTTAGCTCTGTTTTTTTTTCTCTTCAATTTCCTGCGTTCGTCTTCCGTTCTGTTTGGTTGTGTGTACATTTATGTGCAGGTTCAAACACCCCAAAATCACCATTGAGCATTATTTAGTAAGTAACCTCGCAGCAACAATGATCTCCATCTCACAACAAGTTATACAAGCTTTCGGATAACAACTCAATTCGCAGCAAGAACTTGGGATTGAGTTTTGTTTCGTTCACTGTCATTGGATTAAACTTCTGTTTGGTTTCTAAATGTCTATTTCTCATATCATTATGTTTTATTTGTGGTTTGTTGTCTTTTAATTTTGCTTCTATTAATGCTTTTGGTTGTGGTGTTTTTATCTTCATATTTTCAGTTGCAGCTGGGAGGTTGTGTTCCGGTGGAAAAATCGGTTGCATCTTCAACTCAGATCTGTTCGCGTGGATTTTGTTTTCCATGACTCTGCTTTCTTTTTCTATTTGGCTGGCTGTTGATTTTATGCAGGTGACGGCATTGCCGAATCATTGGTTGTACGAAAAGATCTTGAAGCATTGTTTGGTTTTAGAAATATCAACAACAACATTGTCACAACTGCAGCAATATGATAACAACGGAAGCTACAACGCTAGGATGCAACATCCCCAGCTAGTAGCGGCAAATTTCAAGTCTGAATGTTGCGGAAGCAACTGTAAAGTCGAGCCAGCTCCAAATGTATCTCTTTGGATGTCGAACGTTTGCGGCTGAAAGCACAAACAGGTTTCTGATGGTGCAGATTTTAGTTCGTCGTTCACAAGCAATCGTGGTTCTCGGTGCTTGGATGTTCGAGCCATTACAACCATGTACAATAGCAGTTCGCAACAATAACAATGCAACTTCTTCAATCGAGCCCGACTCCTCAAATCTGTTTTTGCCGGTTTCAAACTCGTGAAATTATTTTCTTTATTTTCATTTGGACTGATGTCTGTTGTAGATTATTGTGCAGGTTGTGACCTAACTCAAGATTTGGATTCCGTTACATTCTTTTTGTGACATTGTAAGATTCTGCTTTCGACTGCACAACCATGGGTTCTAGTAGCAGCGGGGCGACTTTATAACACCAGGAAGCATCCAACTCTACAACAACATAGGCGCGCAGCTCGTTGTGTTCTACTGTCCGCAACAAAGACGATAGTTTGTAGCTCGTATGAATTGTTGTGGTTTCAGCGCTGTCAGTTTCTGTTTTCAAAGCATAAACGTAAGCTTGGATTTCTCAGCAATGGTTCCAACGACAAGGCATTTGGCGTCTCGCAGGCTATGGTTGAAGATGTTGTCTGGGATATACATCATAAGGTTTTTGAAGAAAGTTTCAGTAGTTGAATTGCCTCGCACAACCGACAGTGAAACAACACCCATGACGGCAACAATAGAACTCGGCAACATCGACCGTAATAAATCTGTTCCTCACCAAGTCAAAACAACAACCAACTCAATGCAGGCTGCGTAAATCATGCTCCGTTGTGGCTGTTTTCTTATTTCAGTTATGAATTTGTTTCTAAGTGCGTATTTATCTTTCGATTTGGTCATATTATTTTGATAATTGTGTTGGTTGAATCTGGTGTGATACTGGTTGTGTTACTGTCTTAGACTATTTTGATTTATGTATTTGTTTTGTTTTCAACCCATCGTAAATAAGTCAAGTTTTAAAAAAAGGGGTATGAGTACAACTTAAAAAGAAAGAGGTCAGTTCATGTGTGTCTGTGGCTAACTCTTTGAATTGAGTTGATTTACATTTAGAATAACTTATGAGTTTATTGGTACTAAGTGTCGTAATAACTGTGACAGTAGTTTATTGTTGACATATTATTGTAAATATTAATGCTGCTACTAAGGTGAAATTGCAGAGTCTTTGGTTATATATAGCACTTTTTGTTGATTCCCTGTGTTGAAAAATATTGATTCAACTCCTAAAGTCTTAATGAGTGGAGTCCATCAAGGAGTTACGTCATGTTGCTGACCTCACTGCGTACCAATGCCAATTGTAAGACAAAGTTGCTTCAGCAGCTCCATCCAATATACTTCAAGATGTGAATGAGCATCTAATGGTTAGAACATTAAAGTGGACTATAAGATCAATGATAAATACATTCAATCTTCATTTTTAATTTTGTTTCAATTTGCAATACATGTGTACGTCGGATAAATTCGCTACCATTCTTTCTTCCCCATTCGATCACAATGTATCCCAACTCCCTCAAATGTAATAATTATTTTCTCACTTATGCTTTAATGTTTTAAAATCATTTTTAAAATAATAAACTCTCGATTTATCGAGTCATTTTTCACCCATGTAAGTCGAGTGCTTTCAAGGACTCGCCATCGACCTTTGATCACCATACACAACATTTTAAAGCTTAATTCTGGGCTTTCTTACAGTGATACCTATTTGATCAATTATTTCTAATTGGTCACTTAGAAGACTAGCCCACTTTGCTAGTGCACACGCTTAAAATTTAAATTAAAACCTCGACTCACCTTGAGTACTTTTTCAAAGCAAATTAAATCTTTGAAGTCTAGCACTTCTCGGATTTTTGGACGAACATTATTGAGGTGTACACCTTAAATAATATGTCGTTCTACTTTTCGGTTTAGTACGCTATTTTGAAATGTCATGGGAATCTAGCATTCTGTGTGATGTTTCGTTGTTCATCCAAACATTTTCCGAATAAAAAAGGGTGTCGTCGAGATCTAGCATCCCGATAATACCCCCGATTAATTAGTTGTGGGACCAACGCCTCATTTACTAAGTAATTGTCATTTTCAAATTTTCAAATCCAATCTCGTATTCTCACTTTTTGTACCGCAAAATCTTTCCACACCCTCGATTCAATTCAATTCTTCAAAATACCTTTCTCGATTAAAACTCTGAAAGAAGGAGATTCTTGGAATCTAGCATTCCTTGAATTTCTGAGTGAATAGTTCTCGAGGCACGCTCTTGAGTTATTGTTCACTCAATCTTTCGAATTTTTTAAACACTTTCTCGATATCTTTTTCGATTCAAACCTCGAAAGAAGGAGGTTCTTGGAGTCTAGCATTCCTTGAATCTTCGAGTGAATAATTCTCGAGGCATGCCCTTTGAGTTTTTATTCACTCAACCTTTCGACTTTTTCAAATATTAATCATTTTCAAACATTCTCCTAAGTCGAATGCTCGTCCGCATTCGCAACCCACACTTCATTCATAACTCCTCGTGGTTTCAATATTAGGGGCACCCTTAGGGACTAATATTGTTTCTCACAATCCTAACCCTTGACACGTCGTCAAGTCGGTTTCATTTTCAATCAAATCCTCGACACGTCATCGAACTACTTCCAAACCAACTTTTTTTGGCCTCGCATGCCATTCTTCGATTCAATCCTTTCACAAACATTTTTAAAACTTACGAAAGAGGGATATTCTCAGAATCTAGCATTCTTTGAGTATTCGAATGAGTAACTCTCGAGGTGCGCCCTTGAGTTGTTATTAGTTCATTCTTTCGATTTCAAAATATCTAACTCTTTATCTTCGAATTATTCAGTCAATTCCCGAAAGAACTGAGTTCTTGGAATCTCTCATTCCTTGAATTCTTGAGTGACAAGCTCTTGAGGCGTGCTCTTGGGTTGCTTGTCAGTCACTCTTTCGTCTCTTTCTCAAACTTCCAAACTATTCAACCTCACCTTTTCGTGGTTGTTACCACGAACTACGGACGTTCTGATTCTTTATTCGTTCCTGAATATAAGATACGTAGGCACAAGATTACGATGATCTTGGCGAGCACACTTTTCATTTTCTCCCCTATTCCACACTTTTATCTTCCTCCATTATTTCGTCCACACATTCCCAACCCTTCTCGTAGTCGAACTACGAAGCTCTGATTTCTCATTCTCGTCCGAATGAGCATACGTAGGCACAAGGTCCCCAATCCTTGGCGAGCACCCTATCCTCTAACCACCCATCTCTCCTTTGCGTCTTTTACCCTACCAATTCGCCTTAGCAATAAGAAGAAAGCAAGTAAACCTAAACAACACTCCCCACAACTACCTTAAGAGGTTCCCGTCGAGTACGACGGACGTGAGGGGTGCTAATACCTTCCCCTCGCGTAACCGACTCCCGAACCCGGAACTTGGTTGCGACAGCCCTGTTCCTATCCTTTCGTTTCAAGAGGTTTTCTCGATATTTTCCTCTCTCGTTTATTCGGGAAAAATAAATTTCGGTGGCCACTCTGTTTAACCGCATTTCCGCGCCTTTCGCGCGAGGGTCGCGTTCTCCGAAATGTCTCCGTGATTTTTCGAGGTGCGACAGTGGTAAACACAAAAGGTCCGCTAGGGAAGCCTAGGATGTTAGCTAACGTGGTACGGTTGTGTGTTTGGTCTATTCCAAACATTCTAAAGGTTATTAGCTCTTTAGTGGATCCAAAGCCATATTCGGGTGAGTAACTTAGGGAGCTAAGGAACTCGAATGTCAGTTCGCGGAAGGTAGCAAATCGGGTCTTTAGAGTAGTTTGCTCCCAGCCTAATTGGTAAAATAAGTACTGAATGCTATCCTGGATTCCTAGCTTGTCCATGGTGGGTGTATCGTAGTACAAAGTCGAAGCAAAGTTTCTTTGAGTCAGTGCCTTGAATCTGGCCTGATGAGCTCGTCCTCTAAACACAACAGTTGTAACGTCGATGTCGGCCATACTCGTTAGTCGGATAAAACGGAAGAAAAGTAGAATAACTTTTAAAATCCTGGAAAAAATCACATTCACTCAGATCATATTTTTAAGAAATAAAGAGTGATAAAAGAGAAAAATATAAATAAATATAAATATTGGAAAATAAGATAATAGAAATTTATAGAAATCATAAATTAACAAAAAGAATAGTTTTAATAAATTTAGAAGGAAAATATGGAAAAATTTGGGTTGCCTCCCAATCAGCGCTGTCTTTAACGTCAGAGGCCTGACGATAGCTTGGATATAAGCTATTCGGGAATCTAGAGCAATTTCATATTGCTCACGTGGTCGCTATGTTCACTTTGATTATAATGTTTCAAACGCTGTCCGTTTACTATAAACAGTGCGTTGATTTGATTCTTGACTTCAACAGCTCCACTCTTAAGGACTTTGGTGACCTCAAAAGGTCCAGACCATCTAGATTTTAGTTTTCCAGGGAATAGTTGCAATCTGGAGTTGAATAGGAGCACGATGTCTCCCACTCTGAATTGCTTCCGGATTGAACGTTTATCATGCCATTTCTTGGTCCTTTCTTTGTAGATGCGTGCATTCTCGTACGCGTCTAATCTTAGCTCTTCCAATTCATGAAGGTTCAAGATTCGCTTTTCGCCTGCCGCAGTGTAGTTGAAGTTTAGTGTCTTAATAGCCCAGAAGGCTTTATGCTCTAACTCTACCGGCAGGTGGCATGATTTTCCGTAGACTAGTTTGAATGGTGTGGTGCCTATCGGTGTCTTAAAGGCGGTCCTATAAGCCCATAAAGCTTCGTTCAGCTTTGAGGACCAATCTTTCCTGGAGGTTGCGACAGTCTTTTCTAAAATTTGCTTTATTTCCCTGTTCGAAACCTCCACTTGTCCACTAGTTTGTGGATGATACGGTGTGGCTACGCGGTGTTTGACTCCGTATTTGGAGAGGAGTTTGTCAAAGATTCGCGATATGAAATGCGAACCACCGTCACTAATGACGAGCCTGGGCACACCAAATCTTGGAAAGATTACGTTTTTAAAGAGTTTAACGACTACTCGCATGTCATTTGTTGGAGCGGCAACGACCTCTATCCATTTCGATACATAGTCGACAGCGACGAGTATATATTTATTTCCAAAAGAAGATGGGAAAGGTCCCATGAAGTCGATTCCCCAGACGTCAAAGATTTCTACTTCCAAAATTCCTCTCTGAGGCATTTCATCGCATCGTGAGATGTTGCCAGTGCGTTGGCACCGGTCGCATTTTAGTATAGCGATATGGACGTCCTTCCAGAGACTGGGCCAAAATAGGCCAGATTGTAGAATTTTAGCGCACGTCTTTGAGGTGCTAGCATGACCACCATATGGCGCTGAATGGCATTGGGTGATGATGTCTTCTATTTCTTCCTCTGGGACACAACGAAAGTATAAGTTGTCGACGCCTCGTCTGAAGAGTAGAGGTTCGTCTCAGTAGTAGTGCTTTAAGTCATGGAAGAATTTCTTCTTTTGTTGATAAGTCAGGTCCGGTGGAAGCACACCTGCGGCCAGGTAATTAACGATGTCGGCAAACCACGGCTAAGTGGCTTGGGCATAGATAGCTTCCACGGCTTTTTCCAGTTCCGGTTCTTCCGAGGTAGAGTTAGACATATCGCTTTCCAATTTGGCTATCAGACGTTCGTAGGGAAAGTCGTCATTGATAGGCACTGGTTCTTGTTTTATGCCCTCTATACGGGATAAGTGATCTGCAACTACGTTCTCGGTCCCCTTCTTATCTTTAATTTCTAAGTCGAACTCTTGTAATAATAGGATCCATCTCAATAATTTGGGTTTGGCGTCCTTTTTGCTTATTAGGTACCTAATGGCTGCGTGGTCTGTGTATATGATTATTTTGGCTCCTACCAAGTAGGAACGGAATTTGTCAAGAGCGAACACGACTGCTAAGAGTTCCTTTTCTGTTGTGGCGTAGTTCATTTGGGCAGGGTCTAATGTTTTACTGGCGTAGTTCATTTGACCCTTAAAATCGCAAATTCCTTATTTTTCTATTTTATTTGATTTATTTTCTATTTTCATATTTTCAAAAAAATCCGAATTTTTTTGTAGAGATTTATTCTGATTTGATTTGAGTTTTAGTTATATTTTCATAATTTTTAGATTTTATTTTATTCGCTTTTCTATTTTTTTCACTCTTTTTCTGAATAGGGGCATTGTTAGTATTTTGCTAATTGTTGTTGCATTGCTGAATTAGTTCTTTGTTTTTTTTTCTTTGTTGACTTTCCTATTAAATTTAATATTGATAACCAAAGAACTCTTAGAGAATTTGTTGCCCTTAATGTGAGTTATAATGATTTATGTATTAAATATCATGTTATTACTGTACCTTTTGAATTGAAACCTGGTTTAATACACTTGTTGCCAAGGTTTAATGGTCTTGCAGGTGAGGACCCGTATAGGCCTCTGGAAGAATTCCAGGTGTGTGCTCTACAACTTTGATACCTGAAGGAATTACAGAAGATCACATCAAGCTGAGAGCCTTCCCATTTTTACTACAGGGAGCTGCCAAAGATTGGTTTTACTATCTTGAGCCTAATTTTGTCACAACCTGGAACGATTTGAAGAAAGTCTTCTTACAGAGATACTTTCCTGCCTCAAGAGCTGCCTCAATTAGAAAAGATATATGTGATATTAGATAAATTGACTTGGAATCATTGTCCAAATACTGAGAGAGATTCAAATAGTTAGTGTTCATATGTCCCCAACACCAGATTACTGAATAATTACTTATCTAGTATTTCTATGAGGGATTGCTACCAACGGATAGAAACATTTTAGATGCTGCTAGTGGTGGAGCACTTGTTGATAAGATCCCAGCTGCTGCCAAAGCCTTGATTGAGAATATGTCACTCAACTCCCAACAATTTACAACTAGAAACAATTTTGTCCGAACAAAAGGTGTGAATGAGATTTAAGTTTCTTCTTACAACAAAGCTCTACAAACCAGACTTGATGAGAGTTATTTAGTGAAACAACAATTAATATTAATATTACCACCACCACATAACCCTCCATAACTAACCATCTCTGCACCTTCTGGACCTTCACTAGAGGACCTTGTCAAGCAAATGGCTGTAAATGATCTCCAATGTGAGCAACAAACAAATTCTAGTATTCAGACCTTACAGACACAAATTGGACAGCTTGTCACTTCAATAAATGCCATAAGCAAGCTCAAGGATCAAAGCAACTACCTACCCAAATAGTAGTAAATCCTAATGTCCTTAACCCTAATGTGAGTGCAACGTCCTTAAGATCCGGAAAAGTTGCATAACCAACCCTAGAAAAAAATAAAGAAGTTGTTGAGATCACACCTGAACCTTCCATTGTTGTTGAGCCTGAAAAAGAGTATGTACCACCGATTCCTTTTCCACATAGAGTACTAAAAAGTAAGAATATTGATGAGGAAGAAGAGCATTTTGTTTTTCATATTGAATTGATTTCTGAGTTATTTGATGATACTTGTACAGATTTGTTTGCAGCTGATTTTCCATCATTGTATGATTTTGATGATAGTTACTCATATGATGATTGTATTAACACTAACCTTTGTTATGATATTGAGGTTGCCTTGGAGGTTAACATTTTTCCTACAGATGGAGTTGTTGAAGTTGTTTATACAGCTGAAGCTCTCGACATCCCGGCTTCCCCAACCAAACATTCCACTGAACAACCACCTTTTGAACCACTTCATGAGGATTTATTTTATTCATCAAAGCTTCAATTTGAGCAGGAAGAAAAGTTATTGCAGGAACATAAGAAGAGAATTGGATGGTGTAATACCCTAATTTTTACCCCTAAGATCCCACTTTTCATTTGCATCATTACATTCACAAGCGAGATCATATTATATGGTTCTCACACCCCTGTTGTTTCTTACTTGCTTTATGTTTGTTTCTGTTTACTAACCTCTAACCAAAATACCAAAAATATTTTTGCAATTTTGCTTGTTTCTTCTTCTTCTCTGTGTGTTTAGGGTTTTGCAAGGAGATTGATGATAAGGACATTCATTCAAGTCTAAATCAAATGGAAGTTTGACCTCATCTTGGTCAAACTATCAAGAGATTGCTTCAAGTGCAAATTGGTTGTGGCAGTGGGTTATTTTCTCAGGAAATGTGATTGTTCAAGGTCAAATTGTCTTGTATTGAAATCCAGTGGTTCATCAAGCAGTGTTCAATGAGAAGTTTGGTCCAGACTATTATGATCAAGGTTTATCAGTCCATGCTATGTTCATTTGTGAATTTATTTTCCTATAGATGGATTCAAGTCAAATTTTGATGAATATTCAATCAAGATGTTTGTTTTGGGATGCAAGTACAAAATGTTCATTCAAGTGTGCCATTTCCAAGTATTTCTAAAGCATGATTGAGGGTATTGAGCTTTGGGTTCATCATAGCATCAATTTCTTAAGAATTTGTTTTATTCAAGAATTTGATTCAAGTTAAAAACATGAAAGCTTGTGGTTTACTTTGAGACTCTCGATTGGCTTTTCAGTTACATGGTTTGGTCATTAAGTTTGGTTTTGGATTGGAGACTTACATTCAGAACTCGCTTGTTGGTATGTATGATAAATGTGGAGACATTGACAAAGCCCGATAATATTTTTTTGATATGATGCTTGAGAGGAACATCGATACTTGAAACTCCTTTACAGAGCATATGTTACAGATGCTTTGGCTGGTGGTCGCATTGAAGATAGTAAGTTTGCTGCACTAACTCAGTTGAGGAATATATTTGGAATGGGTAAACAAAAGAGATTACAATTGATGTTACATCCAAAGTATATCGCATCACACTTTTTCAAAGGACTTTTTTCAGGTGGTGAACTAGAAAAGACAAATAGCAAAGCAGCATTCCTTCAAAATCTGTGTGATGAATTGCACTTTGATCCACAAAAAGCCTGTAAAATTCACGAAGAAATTTACCTCCAAAAGCTCCAGCTCTTGATGGCTTCAAACTTTCACCGAAATGGCGCTGTGCTTGTAAGAGTTCGGGTGGCTGTAAGATTGAGACCTCGAAATGCTGTTGAAGAAACAATATGTCGTCAACTGCGTGCTTCTAAAACTTCATCGAAAAGAAGAGTGTCAGAAGATATAGAGCCACTTCAAAATAATCCTGATCTGGAAGAAGGATATTGCAAAGCCCTGCTATGCCGATTACGTTTTCGTAAGCATTTTTACCATCTTTTGATGTCTATGAAACGACCCCAAGTAGGAGGTTTGGAGTTGGCAAGAGAACACATAACATCATGCATTTCAGAGATTGGTCACTGTAATACCCCAAATTTTGCCCTAAGATTTGTCGTCGCATTTCATTGCATTTTTATTGCATTTAATCAATTACTAACAAATTTGTGTAGTCGTTTGACTTTTTGCAGGTAAATATCATATGGCATACATTTTTTTCTGAAAAGTAAAAATGGCACAATTGGCAAGAGGACATGTGTAAGGAGTTGTGAGTGTGAGAGGTTGAGAGTTCGAATCTCACCTTTGTCACTTTTTTTGTTTTTTATTATTTTTACTCTAAATTTTTCTATCTTTCATTAAAAAATAACAAAAATAGTTTTTTTTATTATTATTTAATTATTATTTTCGTATTTTAATTAAATCATTTTTTAAAATATTATTTTTTTCACCTTTTTCTAAATTATTCATAAAAATATCCAAAAAATCATAAAATAAAAAATATTGAAAAAAATTTTGTTCTTTTTATAATATTTTTGATTTTTGGAATCAATAGGATTTTTAGTTTTTATTTTAAGTTTATTTTAATTATTTTAAATTATTTAAATTTTATTTTTTCTTAACTAATTATTTAGTTTGGGCTTTAAAATGGGCTTTAGGGACATTATTGACAATTTGGTGTTAACCCTAATTTGTTCCCTATATATACATGTGTTGCCTTGTTGAAAGGGGGTCAGAAGGTTTTCTTCAGAAAAGAGGAGAGAGAAAGGGAGAAACAAAGGAGATCCCCGAAAAAAAAAAGGCGGTCGTTCCCACAACTCGTCAGAAGGATTGGAGCTCTCCAGTGTTCCCTTATTCAAACCTTTTTCACATTTACCGAAGCAAACCTCCGCTTCGTAGGTTAAATTACTAAACCTTTTGCCTTTTCATGTTTATGTGCATATTTTGCCATGTTAATGTGTTTAGGTCCGTTAAATTACTAAACCTTTTGCTTTTTCATGTTTATGTGCATATTTTGCCATGTTAATCTCCATGTGTGTTTAGGTCCGTAGATTTTAATATCAAAACCCTTTTTTTATCAAAACCTTTTTTTAAAATCAAAACCTTTTTTTTTATTTATTATTAAAACCCCTTTTTTAGTAAGACCTTTTTTTAAAAAACTGAAAAGCCTTTTTGTTCCCAAGAAGAAAAAAAAACTTTTTTGTTCCCAAGAAGAAAAAAAAAACCTTTTTGTTTCCAAAAACCTTTTCCCAAAAAACTGAAAAGCCTTTTTTGTTCTAAAAAAAAAACTGAAAAGCCTTTTTTTTGGATGAAAAGCCTTTTTTGTTCTAAAAAAAAACTGAAAAGACTTTTCCTCCAAAAAAACTTTTTTTTATAATTTAAACTTAATTTTTTTTATAATTTTAACTTAAATATTTTTTATTAAAAAAATTAAAACCTTTTTTTTATAATTAAAATATTAAAAAAATTAAAACCTTTTCGTAAGGAACTCCTGATGTTTGATGTTTGTCGTGTCATTTTATGTACCCTTTTATTACTTTTCTTTCTTTTGGCATTTCATGTGCATGCTCGAGGTTGAGATGTGCTTGTGGTGGCCACAACCCCACACTATTTTCCTCCCTCACTTCATTCTAAGTGTCATTACATATTTTCATATTCTTCATGTTTTCAGAAATGTTTCTTTGTTTCTTTATACCCTCTGCCTTTATTACTTTTCTTATTTCTGTACCTTAATTATTCCTCCATATAATAATTTGTCATATTTTCACATTTTTTACAGTTTTATCCTTCCGAAGGATTAGGTCCAGCCTTTTGGCCGCCGAGTCAATAGCCTTACCCCTTTAATGGATCAAACCCTGTTTAGCCTAGGTGTCCCACCGTGGGCAAAATTGCTTTTATCCTAGTGTTAGGCCAAAATAGTCGCCGTACTCTGTTTTAAGGTTTTCCGCCGTGGAATCCCTAATTTAACCCTATTTTAATTTTAATTAACATTTTTTTAACATAGAGATTGGAGTCTCTGAACAAACCTTGGCCACAGTCAAGACGTTTCTAACCTCCCTTTTGAGGGGAACTACAATTACTCTGATTCCATTCCCGTGAGGATATGTAGGCACAAGATGCGATGTCTTGCCGAGTAAACTTAGAATTAACCCCTAGGTCTTTTTTAATTTTCAATCCTTTGTATATACCCTAAAGCAAAATAATTAATGAAATAAATAAAAAAAATAAACAAAAGGTTCCCGTAGAGTACTACGGAAGTTTAGGGTGCTAATACCTTCCCTAAATTTAACCAAACCCCGAACCTTAGATCTCTCCCTTTTAGGTTTTTCCTTTCTTTAACCTTTCCTTCGGATAAATCAAAGACCGGTTGTAAATGAATTAAGATTCAAGTTAATCAATAGCTTGACATCCAAATTTCACCGCAACAGAAAATGGCGACTTCACTGGGGAGTCTTAATTTTTGAGGGTTATCCCTATCTTGTTTATTTTTCTTTATATATTTGTTTCATTAATATTTTTACTCATTTGTATATACGTTGTTCAGGGTACCTGCTTGGGAGTTACTGTGTTGTGAGATAAGTCCTACACCCGGACTTGAGTGACATTATTATAGGATGGTGATATATTCGACGAGGCTTATAGGGAGTGAGTCCCGACTAAGTTAAATCGAGAATTACCGCTCAGTTGAGACACTTTCGAAAATGGTTCGGTTGATCGAGTGTAATCGTGAAAACTTTTACCATTATCGATTGGAGTCTGTGATACTGGGAACCGTAGTACCTTTACACCATCTTGGCCTTATATAGGATGTAGTGCGGGAACTATGTGGGAGTAGTCCTACAATGGTTGCTACGCGATACTACACTCAAAAGAGGTTCTCTTGAGAATATTATCGACCCTCAAGTCAGTTGGGAAGTTGATAATATCCGAAAGATGGGCTGATAACTTTGGGCACTTTTTTAGAACCCTTGTTTTGCAGGTACAATTAACCTATAGTACACACCACTTTGGGAAGGGTAGACCTTGACTCCATTCATTGTTCCTCTAACTTAGGACCTTTTGTTTGCTTATGTGTATTTGTGCTTCGCATCCATAAAGCATCATATCATTTCTAGTTTCAAGGAATTCAGCAGTCCTTTGCAAATTCGAAAAGCCTTACATTTTAAAGTCTAAATTTTTTTCCAACTTTCTTAAAAAGCAATATTCGCAATCGACCGTTGAAATTCTTGAAACCATTGCATGGCATTAGCATCACATTTTTTCATTGCATTTATCCCCGGTTTCTCATCCTTCTTGGTCCTATCGTCTTCTAGTGTACCTTTGAGTCGTCAAGCTGATTCCTCGACACAGATATCAAACCAGAAACGGAACAGGAGTCACTTTGATCCTATTCTCATGACTTACACAGAGCTATATCCTGACTTAGTCCGGCAAGGACTGATTACTACAAAGGCTTTACCACCTCCTCTTAATCCTCCGGCTGGATTTAGGGCTGATCTCCATTGTGCTTCCCATGAGGGTGCCCCAGGCCATGACTTGGAGCATTGTTTTGCATTGAAGGCTAGAGTATGTGAATTGGTTAGAACTGGAATACTTGATTTTACAGACAGTCATCCGGATGTTCAGAAAAATCCCTTGCCAACACATCAGAATTGAAGCTTTGTCATTGGGCCTTTTTTTTTTCTCGTTGTTTGCATTTTCCTTATTTTGTTTAAGTTGTTTGCTTTCAATTATGTTTGTACTTTCATTAATGAAATAAGCATTGCGACTTTTGATTCAATTCATTTCCGTCCATTTATTTGCATCTTTATGCTTTATTTTTCAAATGTTTACTTCTTGTCCAAAATTGTGATATGCTAAGATCGGAGGGAGGATGACGAAAATGTTATACCCATAACTGCTGTCAGTATGCTTTCAATTAAACCTTGTTGACGATGTAAGGCATTGTTTCAATTCCCAAACACTGGAGAAATAAGGAAGTTAATCCCTCGTCACCCCCTTCGGGCCTAGAAGTTGGAGTTTCTTTCGTTACAAAAAACCCACAATTTTAACCTTGGGATGGGTAGTTCTCAGTTAACTTGGTTGTGTGTTCATACGATACACCTTTCATTAACAAATTTTCCTTCGCACACGTCAAATAAGTGTCGAAGATGTTTTCTAATCAAAAGGTCGATGATGGTTCACCGTAATCATTAAAATCAAACAGTCACTTTCCTTCACACAAAAAAAATAATATAAAAAAATCAAAAGAAGCCCGCTAAGTCAAAACCTATGAAGGAGACTTAGGCAAAACTGGGGCATCCCGCTGACTGTAAACTCTAAAATAAACAGTTCAGGCAAAATTTAGGGATAATACAAAGAGATTTTTAAATCCTTATCTTGAAAATCCTCAATGTCAAAACAATCAAATGTTATAGGGGAGTAGTGGCTGCCTTTTCTTAGGTCCCTTTGGCTTCTGAGTCATCATTGCTACGATCAATGAAATCCCTAACTTATGGGAACCTGAATGCATAGTATGAGTTAACTGAGCATAGGACTGAAGATCATCACGTAGATTGGGTGGGTACAAATAAATTTTAAGCCTTTATCTTTTGTTTCATAAACCGTGAACCAGGCCACATTACAACCCTCAAAAGACCTAATTGAAGCAAGGTTATTTTGAAAGTATACTACAGCAAGGTTGCGTAACCTGACTCCTAAAGATCTTTGTGAATCATTTATTTTGGCAGTACACCTTTGTTTTAAACTTTGAGCGTCTTGAACCGGTGTGTTCTGACTAACGACTCATGTATTTTCCATCTTTCAAAAATAATTTTTCAAAAATCGCATGAACTTTGCATTACCATGTTTGTATGAATATTTTTGTTTGCAAACTGGCTTTCCTCTAAGGAATTTTCAAACAATAAGAAACTTGGTCAAGTGATCTTATCAGGGGCAAGTTCCTTTTACATCCTGTCAAAGAATTAGTTCAAGATTTGTTCAAGGCAATATCTTCTCAGATTTGGTTTATCCAGAGAATTGTTCAAGACCCAGACTGGGGCAAGCCCTCCGAGGATACAACAAAACAGTCGATTCCACGAATTAGACAGCTGAAGCAATTATCAGTTCATTTGACCTAGGGCAGTTTACTTGCATAATCCCTAAGCAGTTATTCATCATTCCTACAGTGACTATCAACTTGATACAGTTTAACAGAATGACAGTGATCTCCGTGTTGAGGAATCAGTCCTCCAGTTTTGTCATCTCACCGAAAGAGTCGAGCCTTGTCGTCGACGTCTGTATTTGCATTTGATCATATGTCATAGCATAATTCCTATACATGTGCATATCTTGGGTGCTTTATTCCCCATTTACATTTCTATCTTGGGTGCTTTACTCCCCATTTACATTTCTATCTTGGGTGCTTTATTCCCCATTTACCTCTCTATCTTGGGTGCTTTACTCCCCATTTACATTTTTATCTTGGGTGCTTTACTCCCCATTTACATTTCTATCTTGGGTGCTTTACTCCCCATTTACATTTTTATCTTGGGTGCTTTACTCCCCATTTACATTTTTATCTTGGGTGCTTTACTCCCCATTTACATTTCTATCCTGGGTGCTTTACTCCCCATTTATATGTCTATCTTGGGTGCTTTACTCCCCACTTACCTTCTATCCTTGGGTATTTTATCCCCCATGTACCTTTATCCCGGGTGTTTTATTCCCCGTTTACCAGATATTCCTGGGTTTACCTAACATCATGGTGTTTTACCCCCATTTACTTTTTTTTTTCTCTCCCTGAGGTCGTGTTTTACTCGCGTCTTACCTTGTGGGCAAAGTTTATTTACTTGGCATCATGGGTGTTTTATCCCCATTTGCGTTTTTCTCCTGAGCTCGTGTTTTACCCGCGTCTTACCTTGCAGATAATTTCTAATTTACTTGCCACCTATCAACAATTCTGTGTCGTGTCTACCCGACGTTCTTCCAGATATGACATGTCCTCTTCCCTAGTGCAATTCCTCGGTGGGTCGTCCCCTGTGACGTTGTTTCGTCTGTATCCGTGCATTTGTCATTTTCATCATACGCATCATATCAGATTCATATTATATTTAGCATTATAGTTCGTTTTGTTTTGTCCATATCATTGCATAGCACTGCGTCTAAAGGCAAAATTTTCGGTTATCTGTATTTAAATCCCTCCACCATGATTTCTCGAGTCTCCGTTGCTCGAATCACCCGGTGAAGTTATTTAAATAGGGGCAACTGTAATACCCCAAATTTTGCCCTAAGATTTGTCGTCGCATTTCATTGCATTTTTATTGCATTTAATCAATTACTAACAAATTTGTGTAGTCGTTTGACTTTTTGCAGGTAAATATCATATGGCATGCATTTTTTTTCTAAAAAGTAAAAATGGTACAATTGGCAAGAGGACATGTGTAAGGAGTTGTGAGTGTGAGAGGTTGAGAGTTCAAATCTCACCTTTGTCACTTTTTTTGTTTTTTATTATTTTTACTCTAAATTTTTCTATCTTTCATTAAAAAATAACAAAAATAGTTTTTTTATTATTATTTAATTATTATTTTCGTATTTTAATTAAATCATTTTTTAAAATATTATTTTTTTCACCTTTTTCTAAATTATTCATAAAAATATCCAAAAAATCATAAAATAAAAAATATTGAAAAATTTTTTATTCTTTTTATAATATTTTTGATTTTTGGAATCAATAGGATTTTTAGTTTTTATTTTAATTATTTTAAATTATTTAAATTTTATTTTTTCTTAACTAATTATTTAGTTTGGGCTTTAAAATGGGCTTTAGGGACATTATTGACAATTTGGTGTTAACCCTAATTTGTTCCCTATATATACATGTGTTGCCTTGTTGAAAGGGGGTCAGAAGGTTTTCTTCAGAAAAGAGGAGAGAGAAAGGGAGAAACAAAGGAGATCCCCGAAAAAAAAAGGCGGTCGTTCCCACAACTCGTCAGAAGGATTGGAGCTCTCCAGTGTTCCCTTATTCAAACCTTTTTCACATTTACCGAAGCAAACCTCCGCTTCGTAGGTTAAATTACTAAACCTTTTGCCTTTTCATGTTTATGTGCATATTTTGCCATGTTAATGTGTTTAGGTCCGTTAAATTACTAAATCTTTTGCTTTTTCATGTTTATGTGCATATTTTGCCATGTTAATCTCCATGTGTGTTTAGGTCCGTAGATTTTAATATCAAAACCCTTTTTTTATCAAAACCTTTTTTTAAAATCAAAACCCTTTTTTTATTTATTATTAAAACCCCTTTTTTAGTAAGACCTTTTTTTAAAAAACTGAAAAGCCTTTTTGTTCCCAAGAAGAAAAAAAAAACCTTTTTGTTCCCAAGAAGAAAAAAAAACCTTTTTGTTCCCAAAAACCTTTTCCCAAAAAACTGAAAAGCCTTTTTTTGGATGAAAAACCTTTTTTGTTCTAAAAAAAAACTGAAAAGCCTTTTTTTTTGGATGAAAAGCCTTTTTTGTTCTAAAAAAAAACTGAAAAGACTTTTCCTCCAAAAAAACTTTTTTTTATAATTTAAACTTAATTTTTTTTATAATTTTAACTTAAATATTTTTTATTAAAAAAATTAAAACCTTTTTTTTATAATTAAAATATTAAAAAAATTAAAACCTTTTCGTAAGGAACTCCTGATGTTTGATGTTTGTCGTGTCATTTTATGTACCCTTTTATTACTTTTCTTTCTTTTGGCATTTCATGTGCATGCTCGAGGTTGAGATGTGCTTGTGGTGGCCACAGCCCCACACTATTTTCCTCCCTCACTTCATTCTAAGTGTCATTACATATTTTCATATTCTTCATGTTTTCAGAAATGTTTCTTTGTTTCTTTATACCCTCTGCCTTTATTACTTTTCTTATTTCTGTACCTTAATTATTCCTCCATATAATGATTTGTCATATTTTCACATTTTTTACAGTTTTATCCTTCCGAAGGATTAGGTCCAGCCTTTTGGCCGCCGAGTCAATAGCCTTACCCCTTTAATGGATCAAACCCTGTTTAGCCTAGGTGTCCCGCCGTGGGCAAAATTGCTTTTATCCTAGTGTTAGGCCAAAATAGTCGTCGTACTCTGTTTTAAGGTTTTCCGCCGTGAAATCCCTAACTTAACCCTATTTTAATTTTAATTAACATTTTTTTAACATAGAGATTGAAGTCTCTGAACAAACCTTGGCCACAGTCAAGACGTTTCTAACCTCCCTTTTGAGGGGAACTACAATTACTCTGATTCCATTCCCGTGAGGATATGTAGGCACAAGATGCGATGTCTTGCCGAGTAAACTTAGAATTAACCCCTAGGTCTTTTTTAATTTTCAATCCTTTGTATATACCCTAAAGCAAAATAATTAATGAAATAAATAAAAAAAAATAAACAAAAGGTTCCCGTAGAGTACTACGGAAGTTTAGGGTGCTAATACCTTCCCTAAATTTAACCAACCCCCGAACCTTAGATCTCTCCCTTTTAGGTTTTTCCTTTCTTTAACCTTTCCTTCGGATAAATCAAAGACCGGTTGTAAATGAATTAAGATTCAAGTTAATCAATAGCTTGACATCCAAATTTCACCGCAACAGTCACATTCGAAAATCTTCAGACTCTCTTAGAGCCAATGCTCCGGAAATGTCTGAATGAAATGTAGAAAATACAACTGCATCTGGTTGTCAACCAATTGGCTTTGATGCTAGTTTAAATTCTAGATTATCAGCTCCAACACCGCCGCGGGCAATCAAAATATTTTGTTTAGAAAAAGCTCTCGAATATTTTGTGAAACTCCTTCATGATCTAGATGTTATATGTTCCTACTCATTGGACCCATCATTGGAGGCTGCCTTGCTCTTTGTGGTTAAATTCCAGAAATCTCAACCTGATTTGATTTCAAGAGCTCATCTTCAGCTTCTGCTGGTCCAGAACGGGAAACTCTTTGGTCGATACCCTATGTTTTCTATGATCATTAGAGCTGCTAGATTACCTGAAGTCGCAGAGAATCATGAATTTCAGAAAAATCAGCTTATGGTGCAACTTGAACAGACAGTGATCAATTTACTCAAAATTATCTGTACAAATGCCGCATGGCAAAGGCGTAAACTGGGGAAAATGCTACAAGATTTGCGTGTCACCCATGTACAGCAAGAGCTAGCTTTCAAAAAGGAGTTTGGAAACACTTCAAACAACGAGAATATAGGTTTCAAAATATTCCAACATATTCTCGTGTGGTTGGAAGAGCAAACTTACTGGATAGCTTTTCGATTTCTCACTGTGGGATTTGAATTGGAACTCTATGCTGACCATGATTATTGCATGGTGTACTAGTATATTTACATCGTGTTGATCAATCTTGCAGAGAAGAAGCATCTCCGGATAGCAATGAGCAGTGATGAGGGATATCAAACATAGTAAATGCTGACTAAATCTTTGTGGCCTATTTTAAATCTAAATGAAAGGGTTTCAATAGCTGATCCAGAACCCAGGATGAGGAATTTTGTGGATGGTGAGTATGGTCTATAATAAATTTACTGAGCTGTAATGGAAACACATGAGATGCATCAACAATTAACTGCTTTAATCATAGTAAGCATGTTCATCTGCTCTTTCCATAATCTCGTGTGGATAAATCATACATGCAAATCCGTGGATTGAATGTTGCTGTTTGGATTTATTTGTGGGCAATACTTGCTATGAAAGTATTCTACGATTGAGGGAAGTTTGTGATTTGCACATCAATAGCCAGAGACCTTGAATTGTGCTAGTAATGTGAAATCTCACAAAGTTTTAGTTGATGAAAGGTTGGATGGCATCACCTGCTGCATAGAGTATGATGCAACCAAGACACTGGTTATTGTCTTTAATGTAATGATGATGTTGCTCTTCAATGCCTAACGACATAAACTCAGTGCACAATGAAATAAGCCTTGATAATGGAACAAGAACACTTGCCAAGAATCATTTCAGCAGGAATATTCAAACCAAGCCGGAAGTTACGTCTCCACCTATTCGAGCAGAATGTGAGAAGCTACCAATTCTGCCTGTTTCAAATGCCAATTCAATTTCAGTGCGCCAGGGATTGATGCAACATCCTTTCCGTCAAAATCAGTTCTAGATGCATCACCACATTCAAAGCTCATGTATTCATTGAGTGATAATTCTCGACAGTTTCAGTCCCAAAATTCTAAGTTGAGCTCGGTTATCCAAAGATTAACTAACAGGATATCCGCAGGTTTAAATAACAGTGTCATTGCTGGTCAATTGAATTCCTATCCAGCTTTCCAATCAGCCATTCATGGATAGAAATTGAGTCATGAATCAGTTGGGGAAACATCACATATAATGGTCTCTTATGACACCCGTGATAGCTCCCGGTTCGTCGCGAATGATGGCCAATTTTTCTTCCACAACTTCCAATCAGATTCAGTTCCTGCTCAACTCCTTGAACAAAGTCAACTTTGATTCCATTCTCCAGCAACATTCTCAGTTCACTGAATTTGGAACAGTTGGATGCATTTTGCTGCTCCAAATTTGATTGGATCACTTAAGTTATGAAAAGATATGCGACATGAGCCAATTCTTGGGGCAGTAGTTGAGTACCTCTTGGACAAACCAAACTTCAGGACAGTGTGAAAGATTCTGATATGGCTAGGATTCATCCATCACCAATGAGCTTCCCCTTTGGTAATATTATGCCTGAACCACAACAAACAAGAATTGAAGGTTTAAAGATTGCCAATTCTTATATGGTTGCTGAAGCCTCACCAAGGAGAAACTCACCCTCTAATGTGGATGTCAGACCATTGGAGAGTATACCAAAAACTCTTCCACCAGAAGGTTCATTAGCTAATAGCTTTTTCTTGCCACTTCCTGTGGCCCAGAGTGTGTCCAAGGATGAGTCCCTGTTTATTCACCAAGAACATGAAGAACATGAAGATGAAATTCATGAAGTGAAAGTTGTCACGATGAAGAAGTTGCTGAGGCCAGGCTGAAGTTGATGCAAACGAAATTGAAGCCGAACCGTAATTGAGCCATGAGAGCCAATCCACGTCACATACTTGAAAACAGAGCAAAAACGGCTCGAAATTGAGGTTGAGTTGAGGAAACAATTCATCACTTATCCAAGCCATATTGCAAGCCATGTGAAAATAATCTCAGCCATGTTACACTCCAAGCTGACCCCACAAGCCTTCCACGTCACCTAAGTGAGCTGAAAGAAAAGGAGTAAAAACGACATGAAAAAAGTTTCAGCACAAGTCACGCATAAACACCCAATTCAAAACGGTAGCAAATTTTCATAAACGACAAATCATTTTTCACTCACTCTCATCTATAAATAGAACACATACCTCACTCATTTTCTCAAACTTTTCAAGCCAAAAAATCCCTGCTAATTTTCTTCTTCAATTCCTCATTACGAAACCTTTTCGTTCACTTTTTCTTCTCCTATTTCCTTCCACCAAATTCACTCCATTAGAGACAAGTTCATCCAGAATCAAAGAAGAAGAAAGAAGAAGAAAGAAGAGGAGAGTTTCGGTTTCATCATTTACCTGAGTTTGAAAGGTAGTTTGAGCTTCGCCGTCATTTTCGATCCGTTACTTTTGGTTGCATTTCTTTGAACTGTTGGTACTGTTGTGGAGATCTTTTGATTACGATCCATTTTGTGTGATTTTCGCGTCCCGCCGCTTTGATTTAAGCAAGCGCTGAAGCATCCATGGTCATGAACATTGTCGCGTGTGAGAGATAGAAGAAGATGATGTTTCTGTTTATTTTCTCTTTCTCCTTTTCAATTGTTGTTTCATTTATTTTTTTTATATTTTTTTTATTTCTTTTAAGAACTTGGCCGTGTGGGCCTTTTCCTTTTTTTTTATTGCTATTAGTTTATTTTTTTAAGAAAAAATAATAATATTCTTGAAAAAAGCACTTAAAAAATTATTTGAAAATATTTTAGTTTTGGATTAATTGTTGTTTTGTTTTGGATCTTGAATTTTGATAAGATCTCATCAATATCAATGGACTTTGAATGTTGATTTTATCCACTAAAAGAGGTGATTGATATTGATGATGATTTAATCGATTTAAGATTCAAATTGAAATTTCTTTTCATTTTAATTTTCTTTCTTCTTCTTTTTATTTTTGATCGATGAAATCTATGGATCATAGATTGTTGATTATCAAGGTTGTTTAATCTTCATTATTTCAAATATATGGATGAATAATCATTGAGATAATTCTCCGTACTTTGGAATAGTGACAGATTTCCTTTGATTAATTGATTAAAAATCTTGATTATGATGAGATCACTACCTCTTTTCTTTTTGTGTGGCATGTTTTAGGAGAGTGATTTACATATCACTTCTCTAACATGTATTAACACTAACATTTTATTGACCGACCTCAGATAGTCGTGGTTTCTACATAAACCCGATTACGATTGCTTAACATAGCGCTAAAGTGTCCCTTAATCGGAAAATGATCATTCGTGGCTCAAACTGATGTTTAAAAGTCCAAGTATGATTAGTTGTTTGTCTTAAGTCCAATACCTATGAAAATCATTGTTAGGAGGCTTTGATTCTATCAATCCTCTAATGAGCTTTCATTAACCTTGGTCTAAGTGCAAGAATTAATCATCATTGATCATATGTTCTAACCACTAATTACTAATTCACTAACAATATCCTTGTTTAATTTTGTTTATATTCTCTTCTTACTCCTTTATTTCTTTATTTTTATGTTTCCATGTTATCATTTCATATCATATCTTTGTTTATGTTTATGTCATTTCTCTTTTGTCCACTTGGACCATACCTTGTTCAAAATACTAATAAAGGATAAAAAATCTCTAAAAAACTTGGTGCTATTAACTTTGTGGTTATGCTCTTGAACTACTCTTAGACCTTGGACTTCATGGACCTTTGGACTTAGAATTAGGACTCTCATTCATATGCTTGGAGTATTGTGGATCTTAGCCTTTATTTGTCTCGCTCATTAGCTTATGCTTTAAATCGGATTGAATTCTTTTTGCTTGCTATGGAGTATGCTATAAGTCGGTTAGATCTTTCTTACCTCTTACTTTTATTTTGTTTTCTAGGATAGTCACTTCATCTCCTCCCCTTCTTAAATTTTCAAAACTTTCTCCCTCTTTCAAAACCTTCTTGGTTTCAAACTTCAAAACCGCTTTCGCAATAAAACCTTGATTTTCGTCAAGTGATTTTCAAACTTTGTTCTTCTTAATAAAAGTCAATCAATGTTAATCATGCTTTGACCAATTTCAAAAGACATAAAAAATACAAAAACTCATCAACTCTTTTTGTGCCTTTATGCACTTTTTCACTTTAAAACTTTTCATAAAAGTTTAGACATGATTCATTTCTATAGTTGAGATGTAATTCTCCTATTCCCCATATTATTAAGACTTTGACATTTTCCACGTTGATGTTGAGTGATAGTCTTGTTGATAATCCAAGCAAATCCTCCATCTTTATGTGACGCAGATGTAGTCTTAATACTCGTGGGTGAATAGTCGCAGTTTTCTCCTTAAAATGACGACTTATCTTTACATCTAAAATCAATCAAAACCAACAAGTTTTTGTCATTTGTACCATGAACTACGGGGTTTTGATCCCATATTGCACTTTGTGGGTACGTAGGCATGAGGCGATAAGTCTCTCCAAACACAAAAATCTAAAAAATAATTCTCTTCTCATCTCCCCAATCTCTTTTCAAACAAACCATTTTCAAACCAAAAAACGTAAATATTTCAAAGGGCTCCTATAGAGTACTATAGACGTTTTGGGTGCTAACACCTTCCCATTGCGTAACCAATCCCCTTACCCCGATCTCTGTTTCTTGTTCTCGTTTTAGAACTCTTTGGTTTTGTTCGCTCTTTTTCCTTTCCTTTATTTGGATAAAATAAAAGTGCGGTGGCGACTCTTGTTTTTTTGAGTTAAGTTAATTAATAACTTACGCTCACGATTTTTACCGCTACAGATGGATCTTGGTTGACACTCGTGATTTTAGCCCATCCATAAGTATGCATAAGGTCTCAATTGAAGATGGAAGAAAAGCAGTGAGGCAGCTCCTTAATCCTTTGATTCTTGATGTTGTGGAAAAGGAGACCACTTTCACGTGCCCATTCGACACTTTTACTTATCGAAGATTCTTCTTTGATCCTGGAATAAAAGTCAAAGGCACTAATAAATATTTCAAGGTCAGTGGATACTATCAAAAGTTACTTTATGACATCCCCACTTTGAAAGAGGAGCATGTAGAAGATCTCTCTTTTGGAAAGGCTACTTATGTGATCACCTGTCCACCTTGAATACTCGGGTGTGTTCTTTCCTTTCTCTCACTCTTATTTTATATTTTTGTTCTTTTATTGAGGATAATGCGTGTTTTAAGTGTGGGGGAAGGAACCATTTCTTTGTATTATTTTCTTTTTGTTTTCTTTGTTTTGTTCTGTTTTCTTTAAGTGAAAAAAATTTATTAAAAAATTACTTAGAAACACAATGCATCTTTTGAAATTTTTAGGCTATAGATTAATTTGAGGTTAGATTATGGAGACTTGGGAAAATTTTATAAGATCAATATTTTTTTAACACCTTAAGTCTCCCAAATATGGAAACCGAATTAAATAGTTCTTATGACATAGCCATGAGTTCTCATCCTTTAATAGCTCTTAAGTAGTTTATCTAGTAGTCAGCACCATCTAGAAATCACACACTAAGTAATTAAGTTGATGCAAATAAGTGAATGATCTCGTGCTTAATAAGAAATCTAAATAGGAATCCTCCTTTTAAGTTAGGTGACCCTCACCCGGTCAGTTAGGCTAATGGTTGTGAAACCTTCATAAAAAATGAAAACAAAATGTGGTTAATTTTAAATTGTTGAAAATATATGGATCATAGTCACTAACAAGCTTATTTACCATGCGTGTGAATAGATAACGGGCTTAATGTGATTTCATTATAATTAAAGAGAGCAAAAAAGAGGATGAGTAAGTTAGGCTTAAGCATAAAAACATGATTTGGATTGGTTTGTATAGGAGGGAGGTTTATGACCGCACAATTGAGGATTTGTGTTCTTACAATATCCTTAGTATGCAATATTAGTACCTATCGATACAATCTTGACCAAATAAGAGTTTGTAGCCTAGAATGAGTATCTGAATACTATTGTTTTTCACGAGTCTTGATACTATTTTGCTCGGAGTGCAAAAGTTCAAGTGTGGGGGAATTTGATCAGTGCATTTTAATGCACATTATATTTTGTTTGTACTTAGACATTTCCTTAGTTTGTTTTGTTTATTTTACTATTTTAATGTGTTTTCATATTTAAGTTTGTTTTTACCTTTATTCTATTTTCACAGCTTATTTTCAGCATTAACAGTTATTTGATATCTGTCCACTGTCCGGATCATAATTGGAGCTACGAGAAACAGATTGATGCGTTCTAATAGGAGTTGTAGAAAGTTAAGACATAGAGCTACAACTTTTATGTTTTAGTCAGAAGCTGATTCAGAGTATAGTAGACTCGAACAATTCGTTGAAGTCAGGACCCGAATTCTGCCTTTAGAAATACTTAGTTCTAGGCCGAGTTTTTTTATGTTTTTTTGACTCAGTTGGGTTAGAACCGGATTTTCTTATGCTTCCCTATACCTAGTAGCAGCCTTGGGACTATGGAGGAACCTTCTTTTCATGATTTTACTTTGCTTTTTACAATTGTAATAGAGAACTAATTCCCACAGGCAAATTCTGCTGTGTACGGTTCCATCGCTCTGAGGTTATTATAATTCCAATTTAAATTCGATTCCTTTCAATCCTTTTCTATGAAGTCATTTTTTAAATTTGATTGCATTTCTTTGCTTAATTCGATTGTTGTTCATAGGATAAAGTTGATTAAATTCGATAGTATGCATGTGTCATACCCCAAATTTGTCCTACCTTTTTCAAAATTTTCATTCGCCCGACTTAATTTTTGATTTACCTCGCTTGTACAACGTAGCGTATTTTTCAGCAAAAATAAACATTTTCACTTTTTAGCCGAATGAATTTGTGACGCGTGGCATCTTTTTATTTATTATTATTTATGTTTTAACATTTTATTTTTAGAAATGATAATATAATATAATTTTAATATTAATTGATTAATTAGTTTAGAATAGGATAGAATTAGAATTATTTAGTTTTGAATTAGAAAATAGATTTTTATTTAGAATTAGATTAGATTTTAATTAATAGATTTGGAAATTAGAATTTTATTAGAATTTTTAATTTTAATTAGAATAGATTTTAAATTATATCTAGATTAGAATTTAAATTAGAGTTTTAATTTAGAATAGAATTTTTAATTAAATTTAGAATCAGAATTGAATTAGAGTTAATTAATTAGTTAGAATTAAAATTAATTATTAATCAGATTTATTAATTAAGAATTAAAAGAAAGAATATAAAAAGCAGAAAAGAGGAGGACACGGATGAAAGCTAGGGTTGGGGGAATTGGGATATAAATGGGGAAAGCCCACTGTTCATCTTCTCATTCGCGAAACCCTAATCTATCTCTCTCAAAAATTCGCCACCCAAACCCTAAACTTGTCTTCTTCTTCCACCAAACAACTCACCGGCCAAAAATCATCTAACACTCTCTTCTGCCTCACAGCCACTAGCCTCCTCCTCCTTCCTTTCTCCATCCGAAAAACAACCATAAGCTACACCACTTCTTTTTTCCCAAATACCACAACCGCAATCGATTTCCTCTCCATCTCTTCAAACACGAAACCCCTCTCGTTCTCCTTCATCCTTCTTCACCTTCACCGCGAAAAAACCATCTTCCTCTTCCTTTCTCCTTAAACCGGCCATCGCAAACCCCACTTTCCATTTTCCGTGAAACCTCTCTTCTTCAACTCACCGTCGCCGCCATGAAAACCTCTGCGATCCATCGTGACATTTCTGCATCCACAACATGGCATTTTATTTCGGTCCGCTCTTGGCAAATCCAGCTGCGAAAACCATGTTCGAATGACGCTAGGACAAATGCAAGTCAATTTTGCTATGCCAGAAGATTAAACTTTCGATTTGGAGTGACGAAAGCTCTGGGTATCTCACTCCTCAGCAATAAAAGCCTCCGACGTGAGCGACGATGCCGCTTTGGATAGCCACAAATCCAGTGGTTCTCAACTCAGTTCGCGGCAAGCTTCACAAATTGCAGTAAAGCCACATCTCGTAGCAGTGACCACAAATTAGGTATCTCCGCGCAGTACTCGGGAAGCATCATCGATATTTGCGATAAACAGTAATCACCTTGACATTGTTCTGTGCTGTTTTCAACTATGACATTTGGTTGGAATTTTATTTTCATGTTATGTTGCGATTGTATAGTTTATATAGTGTCCGTATTCCGTTTTCATTACGATTTGGTTGTGTTTTGTTGTTTCTACTTTAAATTTGTAGCATTACAAATGGAACTTTTGTTATTCATTGCTGTTGAAAACTTTTTGAGTTTCACCGACGGTTCCGATGAACCTATCCGGTGGTCATACGTTTTTTCATGACCAAGAACTTCGGTATCTTGCTTAATCCAGCTGAGCAGGTGTGAGTATGGTTTTTTTTTATGTTACGCAAGAGAAATGAAATCCCGGTGGTTAATGTCTTAAAACGGGCCTGGGCTGAACGAATATGAAGGAGGAAGTACGAGCCTTTCGTTTTTTGTTTTCCTCGTTTTCCTGTAATGATTACAATATATCTCTTAGAAATTAGGCTCTTTTAAAAGAGGATTAAAAAAAACTGGTATTTGCTCTTATGTTGAGGTTCCTAGCCCAGTTGATTATGGCAGACGACATAGCCCCATTTAATTTTCATGAATAGGCTGTTTTGTACTTTGATTAATAATGGTGATGTTTATTTAAGTTGTGATTAGAATTATGAATTATCCATAAGCCCATTAACTCGTTCTTGCTTATTTGTTAAGTTTGGTTTAGTTAAATACTTAATTAATAATTATATTATTAGATTATTTGTTTTTAGTAGGATTTTTGCTAACTTGTGAATTTTGTAAATATTGCAAACAAACTTGTTTCATTGTAATTTCATCCCCATTTGATCAAATGTACCCCAAATCCCACAAAATGTAATAATTTTTATCGCTTTTTCCTTACTTATGCTTTAATGCCTCAAAACCATTTTTCAAAATAAATTCTCGACTCGTCGAGCCAATTTCCATCCTTGTAAGTCGAGTGCTTTCAAAGCCCCGCCATCAACCTTTGATCACCATACACAACATTTAAAGCTTAACCATGGGCTTCCTTACAGTGAGACTTATTTGATCAATTATTTTTAGTTAGTCACTTAGAAGACTAGCCTACTTTGCTAGTGCACACGTTTAAAACTCAAATTCAAACCTTGACTCACCTCGAGTATTTTTCTTTAAAATAAACTATTCTTTTGAATTAAACAATGTAGATATCGAGCTCTTGAGGTCTAGCACTTCTTGGGTTCTCGAACGGATGCTCTCAAGGTGCACGCCTTGGATTGTGATCCTTTCGATCTTACATTTCTAGAATACCTAGCGCGCCTAAACCAAATACGCTAATATATTCAAATTATTTTCTTAATTAAATCACGAAAGAGTTGAGTTCTTGGAGTCTTGCACTCCTTGAATTCTTGAATGACAACTATTGAGGCGTATGCCTCGAATAGCGTGTCATTCGAACTTCCGTTCCTAAAACACTTCCTCTAATTATTTGGATAAGTACATTCACTTTCCAACAAACATATTTCATAATTAATGGAATGAAAAAGGTGTCGTTGGGATCTAGCATTCCAATGATATCCCGATTAATTGGTTACGAGGCCGACGTCTCGTTTATCGAATAGTCGTCATTCCTCTTAAATTTTTAACCCAACTCTCTTTTCTCGCTCCCGTGCGATTGAAACCCTAAATACCTATTCAAATCAATTATCTTTCCTCACCCCCACGCGATCTACAACTCAAAACACTTTTCTAAAGAACATTGTTTAGTCCCTTCTTCCGTGTATATGAACTAGTGTTTCAGCCTCCCCTAGCGAGCAGACAAGCAAATGTTTAGCAGTTAGAATATGACCTAAACACTTGTTCATGCAAACCTTTTACCGCAGTAGTCCGAACTACGGACGCTCTGATTCTTCATTCTCTTTTGAATGTAAGATATGTAGGCACACGATTGAGATAATCTTGGCGATCACAATTCCACAATTCTCTCCTTTACCCGTAGTCCCATGAACTACAATGCTCTAACTTTCCCATTGCACAAGGGAGTATGTAGGCACAAGGCCCTCAATCCTTGGCGAGCACCCTATCTAAAAACCACCCATTTCCCCTAGAAGCAAATCTTAGAATAAAACAAACAACCTAGCTATCTTTACTCTCGAATCGAATCAAGAGGTTCCCGTTGAGTACAATGGACGTAGAGGGTGCTAATACCTTCCCTCTGCATAATCGACTCCCGAACCTATAATTTGGTTGAGATGACCATGTTCTTATCTCTTTAAAGGTTTTATCGGTATTTTCCTATTCCATCCTCGAAATGAATAAAGTTTGGTGGCGACTCTGTTCAAACGTTTTTCCGCGTCCATCGCAAGGATCGTATTTTTCGAGGTACGACAGATGGCGACTCTGCTGGGGAAGCGTATTGCCCTATGCAAGAGAGAGTCAAGCATAACTTGACTCGATTCGAGAGTGCTAACTTTGCTTAACTATTTTCTTTATGATGATTTTCTCCTATTGTTTATTTATTGCTTTCTCTTTCTATTGTATGTTGTTTATTGTATCTACTTGCTGGATTTTGGGATGACATTGTAAGTAAAGCTCTACACCCGAGCTTTGGAAAAATAAGAGAGAGAACTTAGTTTAGATTTTTGGAAGTAATTAGTGTTAGTCCCCAAGGAATCGCTCCTTGTGTGCCTAGCATGAAAGCTTCCCCTAAGAGTAAACCTTTTTGTAGATCTTGTTGTAACACAACTAGCTTGTTGCACGACTTGATTCATGAAGGGTCCATGACTCTGGGAACCACTCTTAGGACCAGTTTCTATATTGGTGGTCGTGTAGTGTTACTCTCCGAGGACTCGCTCCTCGTGTGCCTAGCATGAGGACTCCGCTCAAGAGAGATCTTTTCGTACTCCCGTCATAATACAGCTAACATGTTGCGTGGTGTTGATGTGATTGGTGTCTGTGATCCTGGGAACCTTATCTGTCAACACAGAAGCTATCCCGTGAGTGGGTCTATGGGTAGGGAATCTAGAACTTTCTTTATATAGCCTACCGGTTAGGGCGCTTTGACTTGCTTATGTTATCCTGGATCCTGTTTGTGTCTACATTGCATTTCTTTGCATATCGATGCATTTGCATTTGATTTACATTGCATGTCATTATCTCAACCAGATAATTTATCTGTCCTTGGTCCATAATCCGCAGTTGATTTCCCGACACCTGTATCGAACTTGAAGCAGCTTTGGGAAGAATCATGAGCTCAGAAGAGTAGAACCAGTTTGCATCAAGAGCAGATGTTGACTTGATGAAGAACCAGTTGGACCAACATGTGGAAGCTATGTTAGCCTTAACAAGGAGAGAGAACAAATCTCAACGACCTATAGTCGCTAAGAACGTCATACCTCAGCCTGTACGGATTCCTGTTGAAGACTAGGTTATACAAGAGCTTCACCCTATTCGAGATGAACATGCCTCATCTCATGGTGTTGTTGAGTACCATAGATTTGCATTCACTATGCCAAATTCCCAAGGGGCAAGCCTGGTGGAGAATAAAGAGCGACCTCAAGATGTTGAATTTGCTTAAAGAAGTCATGTGTTGGAAGAAAAAATTAAAGCCATGATGGGGCGTGATACTTCTGATCTGAATGCTTTGAATATGTGTTTGGTACCCAGACTTGTAGTACCTCCAAAGTTCAAGATGCCAAATTTTGAGAAGTACAAAGGAGATAGCTGTCTAAAGCAACATTTGGTGATGTTTTTGCAGAAAGATGACCTCCTATGCTCACAATGACAAACTTATGATTCACTGTTTCCAAGACAGTTTGAGTGGGGCATCGTTGAGTTGGTACATGCAGCTAGAGAGTAGCCATATCCAGTTGTGGTCAGACTTAGCCAACGCCTTTGTGAAACATTACCAGTATAATCTTGATGTGGCTCCTAACCGCATACAGTTGCAAGGCTTATCTCAAGAGGAAAATGAGGTATGCTCAAAGATGGAGAGAGGCAGCTGCGCGCGTTCAACCACCGCTCTTAGACAGAGAATTGGTTGACATATTTATGGATTTGTTGTAAAGCCCGTATTTGGAAAAGATGATGGGCAATGGGACATCCAACTTCTCTGACTTGGTTTTAGTAGGAGAACACATTGAGAGCCATCTCAAGAATGGAAAGATCCAAGACGTCTCGAACATTCCAGCTAATGAAAGTGAATCATTTGTTAGCTCCCAAGAGCAAGAAGAGGATGAAATCAATACAATCAGGGACACTCCCCAGGCTCCATCCTCGGTACCTTAGCTTTAGTACCCAAGCATCTCAACTGTTAAAAGCCATCAATCATATGGGTATACATGTGTGACTCCGGTTTATTCACATGATCAATATCCTTCTATTAATATGGGTCCCATTTATCAACAACGAATCACACAGCATAATGCTTTGCAACACCGACGCTATTATAATCAAAGGCCAAAAAGGCATTTTGATTCGTTGCCCATGCCATACAGTCACGTGCTAGAATGATTGATCAATAGTAGAATGATAACACCAAAGGGCTTGGATCCTGTGGTTCCTCCATACCCACCAGGCTTTGACACCAATGCACGATGCGACTACCATGTTGGTACCACGGGGCGTTCAACCGAAGATTGCAAATAGTTCAAGAACAAGGTTCAAGATCTGATTGATTCCAAGCTAATCTCATTTACGCCTCAAGGTCTTCATATCCACATTAGTCCTTCGTATGAGAAGGCGGGCCCATCAGTCCATGACATGGAAGAAGCTGTAGAGAGTAGATACGAAGAAGGATATCATACTAGTCTCGATGAGCAAGAAGGGTAGCCCAGCTGTGAAGCAAGAAAGAAAAGCCCAGTTCCTCAATGCTGGCAGTTTCCATATCATTTTTGCGCATTTGTAGTTTCTTTGATGTTAAGTGCTACTTGCTTTTAGACATTGTTTCTTATTAATGGTATTGTTAATGTGATAATTATGCATGTTTTGAATAAATCCATTCGTATTCACTCACTCGTTTATTGCTAATATCACAAAAATTTCACTTCCTTTATCGCACTGCTGTTCAGCAAAGATTTGAGGGAGGATGACGAAAACTAAAATACCCATAAATGATGATAGTATGCTTTCGGATAAGATCTCGCTGAGGATGTACATGCATTGTTTTAATCCTTCATACACTGGAGAGATAAGGAGTTAGTCCCTAGTCAACCAATTCGAGCCTAGAAGTAGGAGTTTCATTTGAATGTCTAAACCGTTACGCTTAACTTGGGGCATGGGTAGTGTTCAGT
Source organism: Lathyrus sativus (assembly GCA_963859935.3). Classification (NCBI taxonomy): domain Eukaryota; kingdom Viridiplantae; phylum Streptophyta; class Magnoliopsida; order Fabales; family Fabaceae; genus Lathyrus; species Lathyrus sativus. Next base: position 352,112,177 of record OZ012739.1, on the reverse strand, counting down.
TAATCTGAGTATGCACTCGAATCATGAGACAAAACCTAAAAGTCATGACGGTTCATCAATGACCAATGACTTGGTAGTCACAAGTCTTTCAAAAATATATAATAAAAAGCCTGCTAAGTCGAACACCTCAAAAGGAGACTTAGAAAAAAATCAAGGCAATCTCGATGGACTCGAAGAGCAAGATCAGTCCATTGCAAAAGTTACGGATCAAAAGAAAAAAAATGAAAGAGGCCCTCAAATCCTCAACAAAAACAAAAGGCTTAATTGCAACTTTGGTCCCCCTATTTTGTGTTTTTTTTAGTTTTGATCCCCCCAGTTTAAAAACCACGATTTTGGTCCCTTTTTTAGGTTTCAAGATTGATATTAGTCCCTTTTTCATTTTAAGTCATGTTTTCAATGAGGTGGCACATTGAATGATGATGTGGCATTTCCATGTCAGTTAAAAGGGTCTTTTTAATTTTAATATCATTTCCATGCCATTAACTTAAATATTATTGCATTTTCAGAAAATTAATAAAATAAAACTTAAAATGACAAACGGTGAAGCTTAATATCATTTCCATCTCTTTGATATTCAACCCATTTTAACAAACGAACGATGAAGCTTAATATCATTTCCATCTCTTTCTTCTTCAACCCATTTTAACGAACGAACGAATGGTGAAGCTTGGTGTTCCCCCTTCACTAACGGCGAAGCTTGGTGTTCCCCCTTCACAAAAGAACGAACGAAGCTTGGTCCCCTTTCACAAACAAATATTCCCATTTCTTCAAACCCAGTTCTATATCAAACCGCAACTCACTTCAAATTAAACCATAGCTCGCTTCCCGTCGTCTCTGAAATGGCAAACCGAAGTTACGTGTCGAGGTATGTTTCGTAACTCACCTCTGAATACAAAAACCCTAAACATGCAAATGGCGTTTGTGTTCTGTCATAACATATGATTTGTTTATACCAACTTCCGGTTTTATTTGTGGTTTAATTCAGAAATTGTCGTTTGTGTTTTGTAGGCCCTCTGATACCCAAGCTGTCAGATTTAGAGTACACCATAGGGGACATTTAATTTAGAATCCAGTTTTGTTGCATGTTGATGGGCTTGTAACTGAAATGAATTGGGATTGGGATGTGGACTTGATGTCCTACATGCAAATTGAAGATTTGATCAAGAGTGAGGGGTATCATAATATAAAGTGTTTATGGTATTGGAATCCTAATTTTTCCTTTTCTCGTGGACTTCGGCCTCTTAACAATGATAATGATGTCTTAAGGTTAATGGAGGATGTTAGAGGATTTAAGGTAGTTGATCTTTATGTTAAACACAAAGTTGAAGAAATAAGTATTGAGGATGTTATTTTTAAGGAGGATAATGGTGAAAAAGGCAATGGTGAAGGAGCAAACGGTGAAGGAGCAAATGATGAAGTTAATGTCGAGGGAGCAAATGATGAAATTAATGTCGAGGGAGCAAATGATGAAGTTAATGTCGAGGGAGCAAATGATGAAGTTAATGTCGAGGGAGAAAATAATGAAGTTAATGTCGAGGGAGCAAAGGATGAAGTTAATGTTGAGCGAGCAAATGATGAAGTTAATCTTGAGGGAGCAAACGATGAAGTTAATGTCGAAGGAGCAAACGATGAAGAGGTTAGTGTTAATGGAGTAGATGAAGAGGTTATTGTTTATGAAGTAGATGAAGAGGTTAGCTTTAATGTTGATGACGTAGATGACGAGAGTGAAACAGATCCAGATTATAGCATGGGTAGTGAGGATGACGAGTGTCGCTACTGCGAAAGAAGGTGCTGACAATGACAGAAGAGTCACCACCTATCATTATTTATCCCAAAGGAGGGAAAGGAAACGATAAGGAAAAACCTAGCGAAAAGGGATAAGATCGGTCATCGCAACCAAATCTCGGGTTCGGGAGTCGGTTACGCAAGGGGAAGGTATTAGCACCTCTCACGTCCGTTGTACTCAACGGGATCCACGCTTGTGTGTTTATCTAAAGGGTTATTTATCTATCTTTGCTAATGGTCTGGGTTAGAATAGAAGAAAAGGACTCGACAGAGCATCGCGGCTCTGGGCCTACGTATTCCCTCGTGCAATGGGAAAGTCAGAGTCAACGTAGTTCGGCTAACTACGGGTGAAAGATGGGGGAAGGTAGCTCGCCAAGACATCGCATCTTGTGCCTACATACTCTCAACAGGTATGAGAGATCAGAGCGAACGTAGTTCGGAATAAAACGGAACACAGGTCTGTTCAGTTGTTTTTTACCCGAGTAGGGTTAACAAATAGTTCCAGCAGTTAGGGACAATGCCTGTTTGCGGTAGAACTAAGAGTTAACAACACTCTTTTATCTGAAAATATTTTCCATTAAGGGCCCCAAAGAGAAAAAGAAGTTTGATGTTTGTTTTTGTCTTTTATCGGAGAAGAAGTGTTTTTTATAAGTGTTTGTAATTCATATTGCACTAGAGACTATGACCTAGGAGTGAATGCGTCGCATGTCACCCAAAGGGTGCCACCCTAAACATCCTGATCATTGAAAGGAAACCCTTCAACAACCATTTCCTAATTAGCTTAAGGCTCGTAGCGTACAATACAAATTAGCCTTTATTAGGTGTTTTACTGTTGTTTTGAGATGAGAAGAGAAAAGGACTCTACATGGGGACTAATTGAAACCTACTGTTGTCATGCAAGATGGTCATAATGTTGAGTTTGAAAGGGAATCTATCATATATGTTATCATGAAAAGAATTACACCGAAAGTCTATCATCACTATCCTTAAACAAGGAAGTGCGAGTCCTAAGGGAACATGTCAAGGGAAACAAAACAAAGCTATCAAGCAGATGAAATATAAAATAACTCGATGCACATGAAATGCAATAGTACAAGCAAGGGAGACAAGCTCAACCTTTAATGCAAACAAGCAATCACAGAGGATAAAAGAAACAATCAAGCAAAGGGAGGAACACCTCAACCTTCAATACAACCATGCAAACATAAAAGGAAAAGAAACAGCCAAGCAAAGGGAGGCACACCTCAACCTTTAATGCAAACATGATAAAAAGGAAAAGAAACAGTCAAGCAAAGGGAGGCACACCTCAACCTTTAATGCAATCATGCACCTAAGCCTAAGGGTATCTACACATGCAAGTCTATCCTAATGCATCACATCAAACACTCAATCAATCATGAAGGAGAGAGGTAAACCAAATGAGCAACAAGGAAGTCATCCCAAGGCTACATCAGGTTTAGATATGTGTATCAACACAAGAGTCCATCCCAGGTTCAACCTCTTTATGGAATGCACTTTAATTCTTCCAAGGGAAGAACCAGGCTCTCACAAGAGGGATCCTAAGATTGTAGGATAGATGAGTGAGGTGGAACTTAATGGAGATCTAAGGTATTGTTAATGTGTATCAACACAGGAGTCCTCAAAGGCTCAACCTCTTTATGGAATGAACTTTAATTATTCCAAAGGAAGAACCAGGCTCTCATAAGAGGGATCCTGAGATTGGTGGACAATGAGGAGGGAATGATGATGGGAAGCATGATGTAGACCAAGGGAATCCACCATGACACTCAACCAAAACCTTCAAGATATATCCTCAAGAGTTCTACCATTCATGGAATGCACTTTAATTCTTCCAAGGGAAGAATCAGGCTCTCACAAATGGGAACCCTAAATCATAGGATAGAGGAAAGTGGGAGGAGCAAAGCAAAGCAAAGGAATCACATAAGGAGGAGAAATCAATCACCTAAAAGCTTCTAAGGAACCCTAAAAGTTAAGCTCTAAAGGAAGTCTATCCTAATGAAGCTATGGACACTATTAGGACATGAAAATTACCATACAAAGGTATCAACCTATGTACTATGGTATCATGCAAGGGTTAGGTGCTTAAGGGTTGCAAAAAGATCACTTATGAAGTAAAACTAGGTGGAAGTTCTATGAGGAACACACTAACAACAACCAGAATGCAAAATCTATTAAAAATATGAAAACAAACCTAAAAATTTTAATAAAATTCCTAAGGGGTCCTCAAGATGTTAGGAATCTATGGTTAAAATATGGGAGCCAAATCCCAATCCTAAGGGTGCTAACAGAGAGCAAAACCCTAAAGTGTACTATGGAAGATGCAAAGGGAAAGGGTGCTAAAGATCTGTTCAAAACCCTAACTAAATGCTATCCAAAAATCAGAACAAAAATACCTATAAATCATTTAAGGTGTCTAGAAGCATCACACACAAAATCAAAAATTTATTCAATGCTTTGATAAGGAAATAAAATTCAAGAAGTAAACATGTATTTTTCACATTTAAAGAAATAACCAATCATGGAAAATTCACATTAAATTGAAAAATGCTCTAAACAATAATCCAACAATTTCTAAAATCATCTAACACATTGAGGAATCTTAAGAAAAAGTCTCATGAATTTTGCATGCATTTTACTATTTTTTATCAATTAAAAATAAACAGCCACACAATAAAAGAAAATCAAGAAAAGAAATGAAAAAAAGAAAAAAAAATTGTGACAAATAGCAAATATTCCATGTTCAATCAATGGGCTCAGCGCGCAGGGGGGGTTCCAATATCAATTGTAGCCCAGGTCTAAATCAATGTTTTAAATGAACTAAGGGTTTCCATGTGGCCCAGTCAACGTGCGCATATGGTAGGTCTTAATCCTATTCACACAAAGCAAAAGTCATCTAATCCTAAGGGAATCACTCAACCACGTGGTAAATGAGAGTCAACATAAACGGAGATTAAGCCAAGGCCGTTGGATGAAGGGAAAAGGTCAAGCGTTTGCCAAGATCTGATGGCCATTATTCAACCTGGAGATTTAAATGAGAAAGGGTGGGAAAATCACAGACGGTGGGGGACGGCGGCCGGATTAGCTCCGATTGTCTTCTACCTTGAGACCGTGAACAGTGGCACGTCATAACAGTTAACGAAACTTCAAGATTTTGGTACCAATTGATTCCTCTCACCATATAGGTTAACATTCCATGCTTCAATTTCATTTTAACCCTATAATTTACCTAAACCGAATCCAACAAGAAAACGTGCTCTGTCAATAAAAGTTGCAATCAAGCTCTAAACCTATCCTAAATTCGTCTATAGGTCTCAAGGATCCTAACCACATGAAGATTGAGTTCTAATTCATCAAGAATCGTGAGTAAAGTTGAAGACCAAAAACCTGATGAGAAGCTTGCACAGAGCCTTGAATTGATGATGATTCTTGCTCAAATTGATCCAGAAAGTTTCTATGAATCCTCCTAGAGCTTCTTGGATCTTTAATTCTGCTTGAATCTTGAAGAATAAGGAAAAACAAATTTCACTCTCCTTCCACTTCTCTAACTGCTTTCTAACTGATTTTTGCACCAAACTCCATCAATCCAATCATGGAAACACTCTGGAGTTTATATAGAATTGAATGGGAATGGATTTGAGGCCCAATTGTGGCTGTATGTGAAAAATGATATCCAACTTTATTCACTCTTAGAGACCCATGGAAGTGCACGAATTTGGCTTGCGAATACCTTTATTTTTGCTCAAATCAATTGCTTGGGATGTAAGGTAGTTCAAGGGTTGAGATTTGGTCCTTATTTTTTTTTATTAATGATGGATCTTGATTATGTTTCTTCATGGTGAAGAAATATGCAAAATGGCATGGTTTTATGGCTCAAATTGCAAATCCACAAATGGCATTGTGTTTGAAATGCAAAATGCACTCAAAATATGCACAAATTTGAATGAATTTGGTTCACTTTGAATTAATTTGAATTTTTGACTTTTAATGGCCTTTAATGTTCATTTCATGAAAATTTCTTCAACAAATCTTCAATCCAAGCCATATCAATGGTTCCTTGGTGTTTGGTTGAGCAAATGACCCTATTTTGAGCAACTTTAAAGTTGGAAATATTTTCATTTGAGATATGCAAAGTGGTGAAATGGACCTATAACCAAAAGTGACCTATAATCAAAGTTTCCCAAAATACCCTTACCTTGCAAGCTTCATATCTCGAGTTCTATAAATCCAATCAAGGACTTCTAGTACTATTTGGAAATATAAGATGATACGAAACAACATTCATGTTTGGATCAGGGATAGGTGAGACCTCCTTCTAGGTCAAAAATTTCTTGGAAGTTGGTTGACTTTCAAGGACCAAAGTCACATTCATCTGATGACCTGTAACTTGTCTGCTTCATAACTTAAGTTCTATAAATCATATAAAGGACTTCTAGTACTCAAAATAAAGCTATGAACATACTCTACATGTCTCATGTTGGAGTCAAGATGAGGTGAGACCTGCATCTTGAGTTATGTTGTCTTGAAGTTAGGCACCAAAATAGGGGATTTTACACTGTCAAGCTTAGAAACCCTAGCTTAGTAACTTCTCACACTCTTGAATATTGATGAATTAATCTTGAAATGATATATGACATGTCTCAACATAACATTCCATGATCATAGTTTCTTGGAATTGAGTCTTAATCTCCTCCAATTTCACAGTTGACTTAGGGTTGACCAGGTGAAAACCCTAATTGCACCAATCTTGGTTGTGACTTCTTATATCTTGTATAATTACTTGCCTAAGCTCCATAATGAATCTCAAGACATCTCATGAGCTCTCTCAATGCTTTAGGTCCATATCCATGGATTCAAAATCATCTGATGATCTCCCATGACCTTCAAGTTAGGAGATATGCACACTTGTGTACGGCCACTTCTCTGGGGATCTTTTCCTTCTTTGATGAGGATATCAACCCTTGAATACTTGAATAAAACCTCTTGAATAGCCTTAGAACCTTGTGGTAACCCCTCTTGATAAGCACAACTCTCTCAATCCCCTGTATATGAATGATGGTATGCAAATGCTAGTGCTATATGAAATGCAATGAAACATAAGCTAGGTACAAAAAAGGTTGGGAAAATTTTGGGGTGCAACAGTTGCCCCTATTCAAACTACTTGGACCTGACTGGGTGAGAAGCGAACGACTCTCAACCGATCAAGGTAAAAGACAGTTGAATACCAACGAACCCAGAAATTTGCCAACCGCATAAATAAACCGCAATCTCGGACGAATGAAATGACAGTTGCACGACAACCAGCTGAATAATTGACAATCAATAGCCTCGACCCTGGGTCGGGAGGAATACAAAACCACACAACAGATATGGAACATCAGACATTGCCGCCAAACATTCACACTTAATTGATAAAACTTCCGACCTCACCACCGGGCTCCTGTTAACTAAAAACAGGTAACAACTCCAAGAATTGGATTAACAGTGAACTGCACAGTGTCGGACATTGCCGCCAGGCACCTGTCGGGAATACAACCTTCTGACCTTGTTGTCAGACCAACACAAAGCTGATAAACATCCAACATTGCCATCAGAAATCTACGGGAGAAACCGCAACCATTGAATCTGAAGATAAGGGGATCTGACATTGCCTCCAGGTCCTTGCTAAATAAAAGCGAGTGACGAACTAAAAAACTGGATAGGTAAGAAACCGATAATCACCTAACATTGTCGTTAGGTCTTCACAGGATTAATAACCATATGACATCATCGCCATGTATCCATAAAGTTGATAAGCGCCTGAAATTGCCACCGTGTTACTTGCTGAAGATAATGAATGTCTGACATTGCCGCCAGGCATCCTGTTGAAATTGATGAACGTTTGACGTTACCGTCGAACAACCAAAAAGTAGGCAGAATGCCCGACATTGTCGCCATAACACCACCATACTAAAGCACATCTGACATTGCCGCCAGAACAAACGGAACCCCTAACATTGCCGCTAGAAAACCAAAATATCCAACACTGCCGCTGGAACAACTGATATATCTAACATTGCCGATAGAACCAAGGCATCCCACGTTGCCGCTAGGAAACCAACCAACATCCGACGTAGCTGCCAGAATAACCATAACATCTAACATTGCCGCTAGTAACAAGGCATCCAATATTGCCGCTAGGAAACCTACAAACATCTGACGTAGCCGCCAGAATAACCAGAACATCTAACATTGCCGCTAGAATTAAGGCATTCAACATTGCCGCTAGGAAACCAATAAACATCTGACGTAGCCACCAGAATAACCGGAATATCTAACATTTCCACTAGAAACAAGTCATCCAACATTGCCACTAGGAAACCAACAAACATCTGACGTAGCCGCCAGAATAACCGGAACATCTAACATTGCTGCTAGAAACAAGGCATCCAACATTGCCGCTAGGAAACCAACAAACATCTGACGTAGCCGCCAGAATAACCGGAACATCTAACATTGCCGCTAGAAATAAGGCATCCAACATTGCCGCTAGGAAACCAACAAACATCTGACGTAGCCGCCAGAATAACCGGAAGGATCTAGCATGGCCGTCAGAAAATCGCTGAAGCCGATACATGTCTGACATTGCCTTCAGAAATTCGCTAAATAAAAGCGAACGACGAACCCGAAGGCTGGATCCATACGAAGTTGAAACGATCCGAGGATAATAATCACCAGGAAACTTCGTTGGGGAATGAATAACTCTGCTTTGGGAGGGTCAATGAACCTGTCCTGGCCACCCTGCTGAGGAACAAAGAGTGATTTATACAAACAACTTTGTTGGGGGAGTATATGATGAGATAGTCATATCTATCATAAATCTTCTGCCGAAGTCTGAACACTCGTACAGACTCGAAGAATAGAATATCACAAATCGAAGTCCGACGACGCCACTGGGGAATAACATAAACCGAGGGCGAAATAAACGCATCAAGTTTGCCGAGACTGAAGACCAACACGGGTGAAGATAATGGTCACCTGCTGGAGATATACCTGAAATTAAGGAGGTAACAACCTGACTTATGTTTTAGAATGCAGATGTTTGAAAATGGCGTAATGCTCTATACGAAATGGAAATGCTACGCATTTGGGTAGATGTTATGCACAATGCAAAATGCAAAGGAACCGCTCCAGCAAAATAAATGCTGGAGAGACGAAGCCAGCTCCGCTGGGGAAAGAACTGATCCTGCTGGGAATAGCTTACACGTGCCAACAACGATTGGACTTATGCTGAGGATCGAAACCTGACCGGCTAACTCAGTTGGAGAAAATTCCATGAACAGCTTTTGAAGATACGAACTCTTCTGGTGAACAGACGGATCTACCAGGGAGACAAACAAATCTACGGAGGAACAACTCTGCCGAAGAGAATTTGCACGCTGAACCACCTCTGAGATAGATTCCATAACTACTCGGTGAGAAAGGCAGTCTTATCTCGACTTGTTGGGAAGTAGGTCTTACACCTGCAATCTGTGGGGAAATTCTTCTGGAGAGGAATCGCTGTACATGATTCAGCTAGGGGTATGATGGTTCTGTCGAGGATACATCTTTGGTAACACCTCGAAGATTACAACCCTGCAACAAAATGAACAGACAAGATTCCCTTCACAAAGGGACCTACCGAGGTTATCATTTGCGACAACGTTCAAGTATTTAAAGTTCTTAACAATTATTGGCCTAAGCCAACAAGTTTATGTATGTGCATTCTAACAAAAACATCGGGCATTTTTTTTATTCGCAAATAAAACAGATAAAAGCTAAAACAAATACGAGGTAAACAAAGTAATGAATAGTATGTTCATTGATAAAATGAGCCTGTAAAATAGGCGAAATGTTTTACAACAGATGCAAGCTTCTGGAATGAGGAAGCTGCACAAATATATTATAGAAATATATAGCAAATATGTACAAATGTCGACGATGTGATATAGACAAACACCATGAGTTGATCCCTTTATGACCCACTCGACTTCGATACTTCTCTGACGCTTCTTCTTCAGAAGAGATTGATTTGGATAAACGGCCCTCAGGTCTCCCCAAACCACTAAGCATTGAAAGTTCACACGTGGACCGCAGTCATTTGCTTTTTTTAATCCCTAACTTTTGCCTGAATCGCCCTTTCGGGTTTTTGATTCACCGGGATACCCTTTTTTTTTCCAAAGCCGCCTTTTCAGGTTTTCGAATTTGCAGGTGTACATCTTTTCATGTATATCCCTAACTTTTGCCCGAACCTTTTATTTTTCTAGTTCGCCGGGATGCCCCATTTTTGCCTAGATATTCTTTTTTTTTTAGCGGGTCATTTTAAGCAAAGTATTTTTTAACTGCCTCCGTGTTCACAGGGGATGTGAAATCTTCACCATCCATTGTGGATAACAGTAAGGCTCCTCTCGAGAAGACCTTTCTGACGACATATGGACCTTCATAATTGGGAGTCCACTTGCCCCTGTGATCGGAATATGGTGGGAGAATCTTTTTCAGCACAAGATCGCGCGTCTGAAAGCTTCGAGGGCGCACCTTCTTATCATAAGCTTTCTTCATCCGACTTTGATACAATCGACCGTATGCAATGGATGCCAACCTATTCTCATCCATCAGGCTCAATTGATTCAATCTGTTCTTTATCCATTCTGCCTCATCGAGCTTCACGTCGACCAGAACTCTTAAAGAAGGGATCTCGACCTCTAGCGGTAGGACAGCTTCCATACCATACACCAGCGAGAAAGGAGTTGCTCTGGTTGATGTGCGTACCGTCGTACGATAACCGTGTAGAGCAAATGGCAACATCTCATGCTAATCTTTGTAAGTGACAGCCATCTTTTGCACTATCTTCTTGATATTTTTACTGGCCGCTTCAACAGCGCCATTCATCTTCGGCCGATAGGGCGATGAGTTGTGATGTTCAATTTTGAAGTTCTGGCACAACTACTTCATCATCTTATTGTTCAAATTCGAACCATTGTCAGTAATGATTCGCTCGGGAATTCCATATCTGCAGATGATGTCCTTCTTTATGAATCTGGCTACCACTTGTTTGGTCATATTAGCGTATGAGGTTGCCTCCACCCACTTGGTGAAGTAGTCGATGGCCACCAGGATGAAGCGGTGTCCGTTGGATGCGGTGGGCTCGATCTTGCCGATCATATCGATGCCCCACATGGAGAACAACCACGGGGACGACATAACATTCAATGGGCACGGCGGCACATTGATTTTGTCTGCATAAATCTGGCATTTGTGACATTTCTTCACGAATTTGAAACAATCCGACTCCATCGTCAGCCAGTAATACCCTGCTCGTAATATCTTCCGAGTCATGCATGTCCGTCGGCGTGCGTACCAAATGTGCCTTCATGGACCTCTTCCATAAGCAAACCTGATTCTCTCTCGTCCGCGCATCTGAGTAGCACTAAATCATGATTCCTCCTGTAGAGAACCCCATCCGGGTTGAGGTAGAAAGACAATCTCCTAAGAGTCTTCTTATCCTGGGTCGACGCCCCCACCGGATACTCCTTGGTCTTGAGGAAGTTCTAGATATCATAGAACCACGGCTTGCCATCAGTGGCCTCCTCAATGGCGAATATGAACGCGGGCCTGTCGAGGCGTGATATGATAATTCTGGGAGCTTCATTCCAAAAATTAACCTTGTACATTGAGGACAAGGTTGCTAGAGCGTCGACCATCTGGTTCTCTGCTGTCGGCACATGATGGAATTCCACACGATCGAAGAAGGGTAGCAGCCTCCTCGCATAATTCATGTAAGGGACCAAGCTTGGTTGCCTGGTCTCCCATTCTCCTTTGATCTAGTTAACAACGAGTGCTGAGTCAGCATACACATCCAGGTTCTTGATTCTCAAATCAATGGCTTCTTCTAAACCCATGATGCACGCCTCATATTCTGCCTCGTTGTTGGTGACCGGAAAAGTTAATCTGGCAGTGAATGGGATGTGAGATCCCTGGGGAGTCGTAATGATTGCCCCAATTCCACTTCCATATAACTGCACCGTCGAATATTAGTTTCCACTGGGAGCCAAGCTCTGGTCCTTCATCGGGTAGTGGTTCATCACAGTTCTTCATCTTAAGGAACATAATATCTTCATCGGGAAACTCGAATTTCATCGACTGATAGTCTTCGATAGGCTGTTCAGCAAGGTACTCAGACATAACACTTCCCTTAATGGCTTTCTGGGATACGTACTGGATGTCATATTCTGTCAGTACCATCTGCCATCGGGAAATCCTCCCTGAAATGGATTGCTTCTCGAAGACGTACTTAATTGGATCCATCTTCAAAATTAGCATGGTCGTGTGATTGAGCATATATTGTCTTAAACGTTTGGCAGCCCACGCGAGTACGCAACACGTTTTCTCCAGCATTGAGTAACGGGACTCACAATCTGTGAACTTTTTACTCAGATAGTAAATGGCATGCTCCTTTCTGCCTGTCTCGTCGTGCTGACCGAGAATGCAACCCATGCTATTCTCAAGAACCGTCAAATACATGATTAGAGGCCTTCCAGCGACTAGGGGTACCAAAATTGGAGGCTCCTGCAAATACTGTTTTATTTTGTCGAATGCCTTCTGGCAATCCTTATTCCAGACAACCGCCTGCTCTTTTTTCAACAGCTTGAACATTGGTTCGCATGTGGCCGTGAGTTGAGATATGAAGCGAGCAATGTAGTTCAATCTCCCCAAGAAACCACGAACTTCCTTTTCTGTTTTCAGTGCTGGCATATCTTGTATAACTTTTATCTTTGCAGGATCAACCTCAATGCCTTTTTCGCTCACAATAAACCCCAGTAGTTTTCCGGACCATACCCCGAAAGTACACTTGTTAGGGTTCAGTCTCAACCTGAATTTCCTACGCCTCTCGAACAGCTTCAATAAATCGACCAGATGTCCCTCCTTCGTTTGGGACTTTGCTATCATGTCATCAACATAGACTTCAATCTCATGATGAATCATATCATGAAACAAAGTGACCATCGGCTGCTGGTAAGTTGCCCCTGTGTTTTTCAACCCAAAAGGCATTACTTTGTAACAGAACGTCCCCCATGGTGTAATGAATGTCATTTTCTCCATGTCTTTCGGCACCATCTTGATTTGGTTATAACCGGAGAATCTATCCATGAACGAAAACACAGAAAATTGAGCCGTATTTTCGACCAATACGTCAATATAAGGGAGCGGGAAATCATCTTTAGGGCTCGCCTTGTTCAAATCCCGATAATCAACACACATTCGTACCTTACCGTCTTTCTTTGGCATAGGCACAATGTTGGCGACCCACGTAGGGTAAGTTGTTACGGCTAAAAATCCAGCGTCAAATTGCTTCTAGACCTCTTCTTTGATTTTTACAGCCATGTCGGGCCTCGTCCTTCTAAGCTTCTGCTTGACCGGAGGGCAATCTTCGTGAAATCGTAGGTGATGAACCACTATGTCAGTGTCAAGCCCTGGCATATCTTCATAGGACCAAGAAAAGATGTCACTATACTCTCGAAGCATCTTGATCAGTCTTTGCTTGACGTCGCTCTGTAATGCAGCCCCTATTCGGACGTTTCTGACAACTTCCTCAGACCCCAGATTAATAATCTCGATAACTTCCTTGTGAGGCAGAATGATCTTATCTTCTTATTTAATAGTCGAGCCAACTCTTCCGGAAGGTCTTCATCCTCCTCAATCTCTTCTTCAGCTTGATATATCGGGCAATCAAAGTCGAAGTGAGTCATAGAAGGTTCTGGATAGATGTCATCTGTAGTGTGATTCCTGCAGTGAAAATGATTAAATGCTTAAAAATAATGTGCAGGTCAGCACAAACCACATTTCCATTTTATTGTTTAAAACAAAACAAAACAAGAATAACAGAGATCACAAAATTTGAATGCAAAGAAAATGCCCTTTGATTTATTGTTAATATGTACATGCATAAGCAAACAAGGCCCTGACAATAAAACCTTTATTCCCCGGGTAGGACATAAGGTTGTAAAATAATTGGAAAAAACAAAGCATTACTCTTTACGCGTCACTTGGATGAACTCCTGGATAAACCAGTTGTGAAGGTTTTGTCCCGGCGTGCACGGTTGGATCCAAGTATCCATATCACAATCGCTATCTCCTTCCCCGTTGGACATAGTGTTGACACGTTCAAAGATGACTCCACCCTTAGTGAACTGGATTGGCCCCTTGTAGCGCGGCGCGCTCTGAGAGGATGAAGCAGAAGAAGAGGGATGGTACTCCAAGCCAAACTTGTCCTGCTTGTGGGGAATGTTCAACACTTGCCCCCAGCCTTGGGCTGAACCGGTCTGTACTACAGCTTGAGCTTCCTTGAAGGAAGAGAGGGTCACCTCAGGCATTTTGCTCACCACAGGAGATACATCCTTGACCTTGACTGTCTCGAATGCCTGACAGATAGTTTCGTGGATCTCGCCATCCACCTCCACATACTTGAAAGACGACAAATGGCTCACTATAATGTCTTCCTCCCCACAGACGGTAACAATGCTGCCACCCACAACATACTTCAGTTTCTGATGCAGCGTCGAGGTCACAGCTCCCGCTGAGTGGATCCATGGCCGGCCTAGCAAGCAGCTGTAGGCGGGTTGGATATCCATGATATAAAATACTGCATCGAAGGTTTCAGGCCCTACATGAATGGGCAATGTCACCTCACCGCACACTGATTGACGCGTCCCGTCGAAATGTCTCACTACTAGATCACTAGGGGTACAGATCAACCCCCTTGTATCAAGCTTCATTAGTGCTTTCTTTGGTAGTACGTTCATGGAAGACCCGATGTCCACTAGCACGCGGGACATAACAGTTCCTCTACATTCTATCGAGATATGCAATGCGCTGTTATGGTTCCTGCCTTTCGGCGTCAGCTCTAAGTCAGTAAATCCCAATCTGTTGTCGGCGTTCACATGTGCAACCACCCCTTCAAGCTGGTTAACAGAAATTTCCTGGGGTACATATGCGACATTAAGGATCTTTAGCAATACGTTACAGTGTGCTTCGGAGCAAAGCAATAAATTTAGTATGGAAATCTTTGAAGGCGTCTGCTGCAAGTGGTCGACTATCTTGTAGTCGTTCTTCTTAATCAATTGCATGAATTCCTCAGCATCTTTTACCAGCAAATCTTTCTCTACCTCTTGAGAGGTCTCTTCTACTGCGGCTTTACCTTTACCCTTATCGGCCTTGTCAACAGCAACTTCAGGTGGCGAGAATACTCTTCCACTGCGAGTAATCCCTCCTGATCCAACCATATTATCCACAGATTCCACAGGTGGGCCTTTCAAGTCCAGTTTCCGCCCATTGCAGTAAATCTCTGCTCCATAATTCCATGGAACAACGTTGGTACTTTCAAACGGTATAGGACCAGCCTTCGTTATAGTAATCGTGGGTGGTCTGGGAGCATAAATGGTGACGGTCTTATACGGGATGGTGATTGTAGCAATTTCATCGTTCTATTTGGTCAACACTTCTCCGGACTTGCTCTCAATCTTCCGATCAAATTGTAGGACCCCTTCGTCAATCAGACTCTGAATACCGACCTTCAACTGATCACAACCATCCATACGACTTGCACATTCGATTCAAAACTCCCCGCATCCAGGTAATACACCCTTCTTCAGCAATTTAGCTTTGACAAAGCTAAGTGGTGTTTTCAAATCATTGACATCCTTCACCAAATGCAAATCCTCATCTTCGATAACTGCGTTAACCCCTGCAGCTGCCCCATGGTTAGGCATAGGGTTCTGAATAACATTGGGTACCTCATTGAAGAAATTGATCGCTTTGCCATCCAACAGGTCCTGGACCTTATGTTTGAACGCCTTACAACCATCGATGTTGTGCCCCGGGGCACCTGAATGAAATTCACAGCGGGCGTTCGCATCATACCCCGGTGGAGGTGGTCCGGTCAGTGGGGCCATCGTCCTCTTGTGAACAAGCTGAAACTGCAACAAGGCCTGGAGCAGCTGTGAATACGGCATTGGCGGTGCTTCGAATACTTTGTTCGCTGCTGAGCCTTTATACCGGCGTTGGGCGTAGTTCTGATTTTGATTCTGATTTTGCTGCTGCGGTTGTTGCTGTTGTGGCGCGACAGGAATAGTAACACTAGCAACCTGTTGATTGTTCTGGTGCTGATCCCTTCTCCTTCCTCGTGAGCTAGATATGGAGTTGGTCTCTCCCTCTCGTTTCTTACCGCCGAAAACCTTCTTTCCCCCTCCAGTTGAGGACGAATACCCAGCTTGAATCTTTCCGAGTTTTATGTCGTTCTTTATTCGTTCTCCTATGATTATCAAATTTGAGAAATCGCCCGACATACTGCCGACTAGCTTCTCGTAGTACACGTCGGACAAAGTAGCGAAAAACATGTCTATCAGCTCGCGCTCCACCATTGGAGGCTGAACCCTGGCAGCAAACTCCCGCCACCTTTGGGCATACTCTTTGAAGCATTCATTATTTTTCTGAGAGAGATTTTGCAGTTGGACCCTGTTCGGAGAAAGGTCACTATTGTATTGGTAGTGTTTAACAAATGCTTCTGCAAGATCCTTCCAGCTACGGACCTGGGCGGGCTCCAGCCCCATGTACCATTCCAGCGATGGTCCGGACAAACTGTCCTGGAAGAAGTGCATTAATAATTTTTCATCGTCTGAGTACGCCGATATTTTCCTGTAGTAGGATCTCAAGTGGACACGAGGGCAAGTGGTACCCTTGTATTTATCAAAGTCAGGCACTTTGAATTTTGGAGGTACTTTTAAATCTGGAATAAGAACTAAATTGGCCATATAAAGGCCCATGGAATTCAGATTCTCAAAGCCTTTCATCTTATCTTTGAGCCATTTGAACCTCCGGCTGGCCTCAGGAGGCAGCTCAGCCTCAACTCCTTTCATCGAGAATACGTCATCCTGACGATCCTCATTCCAGGGTTGATGGACATTTCCATGGACAATACCTGCAGCTTCAGGCCTATGGAAGTTACCGTTTCCAGCATTACCAATATTAACTCCAGCGTTGTTACCACTTGTATCAATGTTACCATTAGCAGCCCCAATGGTGCCATTACCAGCCCCAGCATGGCTAGTACCCATTTCAGCGTTCCCATTGCCCACAGTGTTAGGGATGATTGTCGCTACTGCGAAAATCGGCGCCGGCTTGACAGGAGAGTCGCCACCGTGCGTTATTTATCCCTCAGAACGGGAAAGGGAACGCTCGAAGTAAACCTCGCAAAGACGGGAAAAGGTATGGTCATCGCAACCAAAACCTGGATTCGGGAGTCGGTTACGCAAGGGGAAGGTATTAGCACCCCTCACGTCCATCGTACTCGATGGGATCCACGCTTGGTGTTTATAAGGAAAAGGGTGTGTTATCTATCTACGCTAATGGTTGGTCTGAAAAGAAAATAAAAGGACAGGACTCGACAGAACATACGGTGTTCTGGGCCTACGTATTCCCTCGTGCAATGGGAAAGTCAGAGTCAACGTAGTTCGACTTCCTACGACTAAACGGGGGAAAGGTTGCTCGCCAGGACATCGCGTCCTGTGCCTACGTACTTCCACACGGCAGGGAAGATCAGAGCAAACGTAGTTCGGCTAACTACGGGTAAACTGGCGCTCTCACACGGCAGTGAGAAAACAAACTGATCTCTAAGGATCGGGAACCTACGACTACGATCTGGTCTCAAATGCGCTCGGGCAAGAGAAAGGGGATAACAATTAGTCGTTAGCGGGAAAGTCTCGATCGCACAGCCGCTAGAGAACAAAGGTTAGTCGTTAGTGTGCTCGCTAGGATATCGCATCCTATGCCTACATATCCTCGTCTGGTACAAGGAATCAGAGCAGCTGTAGTTCACCTAACTACGGATCAAGCTACTCAAAAGCTCCTACGGAAAGGAAAGGGGAAAGACACCCTAAACTATAGCTGGAAAAGGGGAATCTACCTACTGCTATCACACCTGGTTGATCATCCTAACGTCTATCATAACGACTCCGCAGCGGAGAAGTCAGAGCTCCTAAGGGATCATGGCCACAGGACCAAACTACAAACAAGAAACTGCAAAGCAAAGAAATAACGAAAATACGCATGAATGCAACAGCTAAACAAACAAGGCGCAAAGGCCGCAAACCACAGAGGCAAGGGAGCTCAGCTCTACCAAATACCAACAAGCAAAGCCATTCAATAACAAACAAGCAGAAGGAGGACCACCTCGACTTCTCATGCACACAAAGTCTACTTCTAAGATGCACCTAACTCAGAACTATCTAGATGAACCCCTAAGTCTAATGCAACATAACATCACACAAGTCAAACAATACGAAGAGAAGGCTAGCTAACCTGACAAACCTCTATCCTCAAAACTACTCCTGGGCAAGGCCCCTAACAAACCTGAAGCAAACTCCTAATCTATCTCTAAACAAACCCTATGCAACACCTTAAGCAAAGATCTAAGCGAAACCTCTAATCAAAATCCTAAGCAAAAGGAATCAATCCCAGTCTCCAAGCTTCAGAACAAGCTTACCAGAGAAAGGGAGCTAAGCAGACAAACTCATAGTGCCTTCCTCAGGAAAGTACCAGGAGGTTACTACTCAGGAGTCATATCCTATGCGGCTCGACAACTGTGATCAGTTTACATTCCTCCTCAGGAGAAATTAAACTCACATGAAGGCTCCGACATCACTGGATACTTGAGAAAACCTATATGCACTAAGGGAACTAAGTGAGCAGACCCATAGGACCTTCCTCAGGAAAGTACTAGGAGACTGACACTTAGGAATCGTATCCTATGTGGCTCAACAACTGTGATTAGTTTACATTCCTCCTCAGGAGAAACTAAACTCACAAGTTGGCTCCAACATCACTGGATACTTGCGAAAACCTATATAAACTAATGGAACTAAGTGAATAGACCCATAGGACCTTCCTCAGGAAAGTACTATGAGACTGACACTTAGGAGTCGTATCCCATGTGGCTCAACAACATGTGATCAGTTTACATTCCTCCTCAGGAGAAATTAAACTCACAAGTCGGCTCCGACATCATTGGATACTTACGAAATAGGTGAGAAGAAAGAATGAAAGTCATTCATAGTGCCTTCCTCAGGAAAGTACCATAAACTCCCTTCAAACTTCAGGATCTCGAACCTCACAAACAGAGAACAAGCTCCTAGACTAAGCCTCAATCCACTGCATCCTTGCAAGCTCCAACAGGACCTCAATCAGCTCCCATCTTTGAGAAGAACCCACAGGCCATCAAACCTCAAGCAACTATCTCTGAAGTTCAACCACAGTTGAACTTCAAAGTCAGAAGTCATCAAGACTTCTCCTATCCTCAAGCTCAGGCAAATCATATCAGAACATCCTACAAAAATCTATCAAAAATCTATGGGAAACCTACATGGCTCTATGACAACATACTAAAAAAATCAAAGCAAAATTCATTACCAGATGAAAGAACTAAAATCAACAAAGCAGACATATCCACAAACTAATTATTCAATATCAAAGCAATACAAAAAAATGCAATTAAACTGAAAATGCATGATTAAGCTAATGTCTTTGCACTATAAAATTCTACATTGAATTACGAGTCTACAGAAAAAAGAACGGAATTATTTGACTAAATCTACTATTTTTTATGAATTTTCTAATAATATGCATGCACTAAAGAATATTAAAAAAGTCAATTAAATGAAAAATATACAAAAAATAGTAAACAAAAATAAAATGGCATTTTTATTTTTATACAATTTTCTAGATATTATTATAAAGTGGTAGAAAAAAGAAGAATTAAAAAATCAATGGTTTTCATTTTATTATGAATTTTTCAATGCAAGAAAATATTAAAAAGAAATTAACAAAACAAAATTTGAATAAAATGGAGGGGGGGTGCTAACAGCAATGTTTCTGAGTTATTATTGCATTGGGCCAGGATGGGGGTGGTGCGCATAGCAACTTTGATGAGCCCATATGAGATCAAAAAAAAAAAAAGCAACTAATGAAACTGAAAGAAAAACGCATGGGGGGGGGGGTGCAGCGCTAGCAGGTTTTGCAGTTAATTCTCATTGGGCTTACGCCCAGGGGGGGTGTGCATAGCGATAAGGGCCTAAGGCCCAAACTAATTCCAACTGCCTTCTCACACGAGGGAGGGGGTAAACGAGTAAACGGGGGGGGGGGGGGGGGGGGGTTGTTTCAGTAAAGACGTGTTTGGGCTTGGCCCAAACCTAACCCTAACCCACACACAAAACCCTATCTACCTTCCGCCAACCCCAAACACTATTCACCATAACCCTAGCCGTCTTCAACCTTCGCCTTCCTCACACTCTCTCTGCAACTCTCTAACCACTAATCAAAGCTCTCAACACTCAAACGAATCAGTCAAGCAAACACAACAATATCACCATTCTCTCACATTCAACACAAATCAAACCCAAACCCTAAGCAATCAGTGTACCCTAATGGAGATATGACGAAGAGAGACAAACCTGGGTTTACGCGAGGGGAACGAGGGATCTTTGAAGATTTCTGGATATTTGCTGAAGGTTTGATGGCGCGAAGAACACCTCGTAGTGATGAACAGCGATGAGACCTTGATGAAGATTTTACAAGTCTTGGAGCTGATGAATCTTGTACAGATCTGGGGATGTATTAGGTGATCGTTGTTGAAGGTTGTTGACGGATCCACGAGGTTCTTGATGATGATGATGAATGAAGACGTTACGATGAAGCTTTGAGGGGTTTCTGGGTTTTTTGGTGAAGAATGATGAAGGTCTTGTAGCGTTCTTGAATTTCCAGATGAACGATGAATATTGATGATGTTCTGGAAAATTGGATGAAGGTTCCTGGAGAATCGTATGAAGTTTCAGGCGAAACTTGATGTTTCCGGCGAGGTGATGATGAAGCTGGACGGAGGAGATCGGAGGAGGAAGATGAAGAAAGGAGAAATTCTGGGTTTTGTTGCAGTTTCCGGCGAGGACGGTGGCGTTAAGGGCGGCCGGACGGAGTTTGCATGCCGGCCGGTGGCTTCTCCGGCGTCGCGTGTGGTGATGACAGGTGTCTCTGTGGAGGCTTGCAGGTGCCACGCGTGGCTTGCATGCACAGAGAGAGAGAGAAAGTGGTGGCTGAGTGGGACGCGTGTGAAGCTTCTGGGTTGGTGTGGTGGGGTCCTCCTGAGTGGGACGCGTGGGACCCTTCTTATAGTGACAAGTGTCACTCTCTGGCCACAATCTGGACAAAAACGACTTGGACTGAATATCATATGCTGGGCCTCCAAAAAACTGCACTCTGGCCCATACGAAAATGAACAAAAACTGTTAAAAAAAACTGAATTAAAAACCCTACTTAAAACTAAATGAATTCAATTAAAGCCTAATTAACTGACTAATCCAAAAAATTAACTATCTTAATCCTAATTAAACCTAAACATGATTAAAATCCTAATTAAATCTAAAAAATGATTAAAAACCTAATTAACTCTATATTAACCTAATTAAATCTAAAAATGATTAAGATCTAATTAACTCTAAATTTCTACTAATTTCTATTAAAATTCTACAAATGTCTACCATTATTTAATATCTATTAAAATCTATTATTAATAAAAGAAAAACTATATTATTTTCTATATTATCTAAAAACAATTAAAACTATTTAAATTCTTTTATATTCTAAAAAAAGATTAAAGACTATTAAATCTATTTAAAAACCTATATAAAATTCTAAAAATCTATTTAAAAATTCTATAAAATTCTAAAAAGAGAATTAAACTATTAAAAAAAAAATACAAAAACCCTATTTAAATTCCAGAAAAATCTATAAAGCCTATTCAAAATCCACAAAAGTCTATTAAACCCTAAAAATGCAGACAAAGGCAAATGACCACCATAAAAGAGCGCACGAAACCAGATCGAATCGAACAGAGAACCCCGGGCATCAGAATATCCCAAAATCGCTATGCAAGCTAAAAATCACCGAGGAGCGCACAATTTCCCGAAAATAAAACCCTGGTGATCTGGACTGGATCTGCCATATCTGATAGACGAAAACCAAGCTGTAAACTCTGATATCCTTCGTCTATGCACAAATGTCATGCGTCTGATTTGTGAATATGAATTTAAACCACGAGTCAGATAGGAGAATCGGTTGGTCAAATTTTAGGGTGCAACAGCTGCCCCTATTCAAGCGACTTGGACCTGAAGGGTTTGAAGAGTGCTCAGCCTTCAAACATTCAGAGGTACGAGACGGTTGAATACAAATAAAACCCGAAAATTTGCCAACCGCGAGAGTATACTGTAAACCGCTTGGGGAATAAAGTCCAGAGACGAGCCCAGTCATTACGGCACTAGACTGACCAATCCTCCGGTAAAGAACTCCTGATTTGAATACCCGTTGCTTGTGATACCCCATATAACAAACCCTAGGGTTGCAACAGAACACCTGATCCTTTCACATTGCCTACTGATAGGCAGGAAGAAATAATCTCCATACTCACATCGTCTAAGGATAGACGAAGTCATCCTGATTGATGAAACAAATCAATATTCTCATCGTCTAAGGATAGACGGAATCATCCTGATCAAATACTCACATCGTCTAAGGATAGACGGAAAGACACCATAATCTCCAAATTCACATCGTCTACGGGTAGACGGAATCATCCTGATCGATGAACAAATCAATATTCACATCGTCTAAGGGTAGACGGGATCATCCTGATTGATGAAACAAGTCAATTCACATCGTCTAAGGATAGACGGGAAGACACCATAAATCTCTATACTCACATCGTCTAAGGATAGACGGAATCATCCTGACGCAATTCAACACCATCCCTTGAATTTCAGAATCCTTCTGTCTACGGGAATTGATGGAAAGAAAAATATCCTTGAAGGGGCCACATCATCAGTATGGACCGACGGGAAGAAACCACCATGTCGTCAATAAGAATCGACAATCACGGAAACTGAACATTCTTCGAAGAGCCTCGACATCAATGAGGATTGACAGTCAGAAAAGTCCCTCTTGAAACGTCATCTCATCCAATAAACAGAAAGAAAACCATTATCCGAAATATCACTTTGAAACCCCTCAACAACCAAAGATAGCCGGAGAAGACTCGCTGGGGAAACACCTCATCATACGTATGATCTGGCAAAAACCCGCTGAAAAATCACTTGAAACTTCACATCGTCTACTGATAGACGGGAAGAAAAGCATATCCTGGGGAAACCCCTCCTTGAAACCCTACTGCGATCACCCGCAACTTCACATCGTCTAAGGATAGACGGAAAGAAAACCACATTCGTACTCAAGACGTCTAATGATAGACGGAGAAACCCATTTATTGGAGGAACACATCGCCAATATGAATTGACAGGACGAAACGTCTGCCGATACCAGATGACTGATTGATCAAAGCACAACTATTGTATGATCTGAGATACAAATAATCTGCTGAACTGTCTGAACGCAGCTGTTGGATAAATGCCCCTGAACTGATCACAGCGTAATTCACACGCCATATGAGGCTGATAGAAAATCTGACTTATGCTTCGTATGCATATGCGTATGTTTGAATCTCTCTATGGCGTAATGCTCCATTCAGGATGGAAATGCCACGCATTCTGAAAATGTCATGCAGGTACGATGCAAGTATGATGATGCATGCAATATGCTAATGCAGGCTCGAGCTGCCGGAGAAAGCTGGGCACAGATCACCACTTCATCAAAATAAATGCTGAAGACTAAGCCAACTCTGCTGGGGATAAACTGGGTATCACAGGATTATCCCAGCAAAATAAATGCTGGGAGAGTGAAATCAACTCCGCTGGGGATATTGGGAACTTAACCGAACACCTCGACGAAGTAACGCCCTGCTGGGGAATATAACTCCGCTGTGAAATAGCAGATGTGCTGAATATGATTGGACTCCTCTAGGGATAGCTTACCCGTGCCACTGACAAATTGGACTTTACTGGAGAAAGTGGAGGGAGTCTTCCCGCGTACTGATGAAGCTCGGATCTGGAAATTGATGCGCCAACACGGATGGGCTTCACAGTAATCGCAAACATGGATTTGAGCTCTTAAGCTATCTTGCTGGGTCAGGTACAACTGACGCTGGAAAATATTCTTCCTGAATACACAGCCTTTTAGTGAAGAGTCAAGGGATAGTGACACGACTTCCCGCATTCATCTTGCTCTCGAAAATCGACTGCATCTGCTCAAATAACTCTGAATGACCCTGTAGATACGGAGAAGAACAATCCTTTCGCTCCGGATATGCCCCGGCCTGCGGGACCTCTGTGGGGATAGTCCTTGAAAGGAAATCTGCAAATCTGAGCCCTGATGGTCTGATATAACATGCCCCTGATTATTTGATTCAAAGTAGTGCCCCTGACTACGCCGTATTTGCCTGAATCTCAACCTGATTGCCCCAGGATAACTGATTTCGAAAGGCTGCCCTGACTGGGGATCACGGTAATAGCTTGCCCCTGCTCTCGGAACATTCGGGCGCTCTGCATTCTATCTTGACCATACTTTCCACTGTAGGAAGCTTTTTTGCTGTCAAGCGCTTACTCGCAAGTAAAACAAGTTGTTCTGCGTAACAGATGTATTAATGCAACACATATGACAGCTTTGACATCCAATCTGTTCACTGGGAAAAGGAAAAAAAATAGTTTATGGCATATAATGCACAAAACATTTATCGACATTAGTATCAACATGGTAAGAGGGACCTTCTTAGGAGTCAGAATCGACGCGACCTTTACCGGAGTATGCTTTCGAAACAACCTGCTTCAATTAGGACTTTTGGAGGTTGTAACGCGGTCAGGTTCACGGTTTTGAAAGAAAGGATAAAGGCTCAAAGTTTATTTTAACCCACCCATTCTCCTTGATGTTCTCCCATCCTACGTTCAGCTAATTCGACCTTAGCGCTCACCTCTCGGAGGCTGAAAGATAGGAGTGATAGTTCGAGAAATTATGATCATTGGGAGTGACAGCCACTCACTCTTTCGTCTTTGACACTTGAGGTCACACGACTCGTATTTCTATCGAGGATTTTTCTTTTGATCCTTTTCATCTTTTTCTTTTCATATCCTTAACTTTTGCCTGGACTGACTCCTTTTGAGTTTCTTTTGATTTTTTAAGTCCAGCGGGATGCCCTCATTTTTGCCTAAGTCATTTGTTTTGAAGTTTTCTTGACTTAGCGGGCTTTTGATTCTTCTTTTTCCCTTTTTTTTCGAACAAGTCGTGTGACACTGGTTGTCTGACTCTTTGGGGAATGATGTGGCTGTCCCACTCTTGACTGAACCATTATGGTCTTTTAGGCACGACCTCTAGGGACGTGATTGATCCTCGAACGGACACTCCTTTTGCAATTTGGACGCTCGGTCAAATCAGCTAACACCTACCCTGCCCCAGGTTAAGATTGAGGGTTTTTCGCTTGCAGAAAGAACTCCTACTACAAGGCTCAAAGGGGTTAACAAGGGATTATCTTCCTTATGTCTCCGGTGTTTAGGGATTTGAAACAATGCCTGTACATCATCAACAGGTTTTATTTCAAAAGCATACAATATCGGTAGTTGCATGTCGGTCATTTTCGTCATTCCCTCCAGATTCTTCTTAACCAAGCGTTGGACATTTGTAAAAACAGTTAGTGAACACGAATGGATTCAATCAAAACATGCATATTTATTTCATTATCATCAATTGAATGAAAACAACAAGTTTTACAAGCAAGATTACAAATTCAAACAGGAAAGCAACTACAAATGTAAAGAAATGGCAAGATAAAACAAAGAAAAATGCTAGCTTCCGAGAGTCGGGCTTTCACATTTGTCCTGCTGCTGAACCAGCTATCTTCACAGCCAATTATTAGAGGCATCCTGGTGATGTCCTGATCTGCTTTCAACGACTCAACCAAATTATAGAGCCCTTCCACCTTCATTCAGATGATTCTGGGACCTCCCGGCCCGAAGCTGATTGCTGCACTATCAAGCAGATCCTGCACTTTGTGCTTAAAAGCTTTACAATTCTCAACCGTATGGCCTGGTGCCCCAGTGTGGAATTCACAAGTAGCATTGGCATCATACCCCGGTGGTGGTGCCCCTGTTAAGGGAGCCATTGTCCTCTTATGGACCAATTGGAGCTGAAGCAACGTTTGCAGAAGCTGTGCATACGGCATAGGAGGAGTTTCAAGATGACGGCTTGCCAGAGGAGCCCGATTCTGATATCTTTTATACCCCTGATTATTCTGCTGCTGAGGCTGCGGCTGCTGGTATCGGGTTGACTCTCGAACACCCTTCGTATCAAATGCAACATCGGTTTCTTGACCTTCAATGTATTGATTAACGCCCTCCTTATGCTTAGCCATTTTCTTTCTCAGATCTGCCCCAGGAATAGGCAACAGTTGTGGGCCTGGAGATTCTGACACCATGGAGTCCAGGATACGCTTCTGACCCACTGCAGCTTTAGAAACATCTGTCATCTTAGCATCGACTGAGACAGGAGCAATACACACAGCTACGCCGCTCGGCGTGAATTCAATATCGTGCGAGTCAATCAGGTCTTGAACATTGTGCTTAAAAGCATGGCAACCCTCGATGTCATGTCCGAATGCCCCAGAATGAAATTCACATTGCTTGCTGGCATCGTACCCCTGAGGAAGCACTCTCGTTGGTGGTTCCAACGTTCTCTTCTCAACCAGATTAAACCTCAATAAAGCCTGCAAGAGCTCAGCATATGTTATAGGCGGCGCCTCAAATATTCTCTTTGGCTTCCCTTCCTGAATCCTCCGTTGAGCCGGATGTATCTTCTGTTGCTGCTGCTCAGGTTCCACATGCACGGGTGGCGCGAGCTTCTTCATTGCGGCTTCAAATGGTTGGTCGCCCTCTTTCCTAATCACGTTCTTGACTACTTCCATGATCAAGCTCATTTGGGTCTTCAGCTGACTGTTCTCCTCTTTGAGAATCTTCTGCTCCAGACGCATCTCTTGCATGTCTCTCATCATCTGCCCTAGCTGGCTTCGGACTTCAATCAATTCGAACTGATTCTGTTCCATACCTCTGAAGGAATTCCTGCAACAAACTGGACGACGAGGAAATAAGACCCACGATTCTGATGTACCTGTTAAACGATAATGTAATGCGGAAAGCAAGCACATATTCGATACAAGATAAAGAGAAACTCAAGCTATAAGCACACAGACGAACATCTCGTACATATGTACAACCAGCAAAAGCAGCACGTAAGCACAAATGAGTACGAATATAATGACCCCAGCCAACAATCCTGGTGGTGGTCGGCAGACACTAGTGCACATAAGCTAAACGGATTAAGCAGAGAAAACAGATGCGACACCCGGCGCAAAAACCTCTAGAAACTTCTCCCACACAACTGAGCCCTCTGATTGACAATATTCAGAGCACACACTTCCTGTGGAGTCTTCCATGACGTTAACTGACGAACCCATACAACTGGAGGATGGAAAATCATTAATCTGAACAAAACCCTGAGGAGTGATGCAAATACGGCTAGAGTCTAACAGATCCTGAATCTGACTTCTAAGAACCTTACAATCATTTGTTGAATGCCCCTGCGCCCCAACATGGTACTCACAGCGGGCGCTGGCATCAAAACCTGGAGGATACGGTGGAATCACCGACTTAGTCTCTTTCGGCACTATCAATCCACTCCTGAGCAGATCTGGCAACAACTGACTGTACGACACCGGTAGCTGAGTAAACTGCCTTTCAGGTTTCCTTGGTCTGCGTGGAGCGTGCTGACGCGATCGACGATAGGATGATCGTTGACTTGAAGTGTCTGAAAACTGATCCTGAGATGCTAGAGATTCTGAGGTGGCGTCATCTCCTTCCCACTCTTCTTGAGAACTGACAACTGACTCAATCTTGTCAACCGGGACGTAAGGAGCATCTCGAAACTTTCCACTCCTGAGTCCTCTCTCAACAATCTCTCCCAGTCTCATCAGTCCCACAAAGTTTGTGCAACTGAACAATTTGTCAAAATAATGGCCTTTCAGAGTACCCAAGAAGATGTCAACCAGTTCCCTTTCCGGAAGCGGTGGTTGAACACTAGCAGCCAATTCTTTCCATCGTCGCAAATACCCTCTGAACGATTCATTCTCCGCCTGAGATAATTCTTGCAGATCTACGAGACTAGGAGTCAAATCCAGGTTGTAATCGTACTGCTTCATGAAAGCTCTGGCTAAATCTACCCAGGATCGAATCTGATTACTCTCCAATCGCACATACCACCTTAAGGATGCCCCAGTCAGGCTATACTGGAAGTAATGGATCATTAGTTGGTCATTTCGCACAAACGAGGTCATCCTTCGACAGAACATCATCAAATGCAGCTTCGGGCAGCTATCTCCCGTGTATTTTTCGAATTCCGGCACTTTGAACTTGTACGGCAACACCAGATCAGGAACCAAACACATGGCCACAGCATCCAGGTTAACGGCATCTTTCGCTTCTAAGGCTTTTATACCTTCCTCCAATGCTCGGAATCTTCTATCGTTTTCAAGAGTTCTTGGATCTACCATCCCGGCCATTGGAATATCTCTCCGGTAATTCATCACAGGGAAAGCAACACTTTGATTGTTAGCAGGAGGATAACGTTCATTTCGGGCAACAAACTGCTCATGCCGACCTCGGTTCTCATTCGTAGGCTGTACAACTTGGTCTGCAGTAAGATTGTTCGCTTGCGGGAAGCCTTCCATAGAATTATACTGATGGTTGGACGCCATAGTAAACCCTGCCAAGGTGCTAGGAGCTTGGAAATTGCCTTCAGACATAGCTACCTACACTGCTCGATTCTGCTCAACTCTGCTTCAGCCCCTTGGTCGTCTTCAACGCCCCACTTCTGCCTCAGACAATTTCCCGAGAATCACTTTCTCGTGAAAACAAAGGCTGGATAAGTGCTCTGACCTGCTAGAGAAATGCTATGCATTATGATTTATGCAAACAGAAATACAAGAAAAAATGCTAACGTGTATGTGTGCATTGGAGATATTTCCCCTCCAATTCCAGTGTCAGTGGTAGCAAGACGAGATAAACCATAAAGACAATATTTGGAAAAAAAAAACCCTCATATATTCATTAGAAATAACAGTCTTGTCAAGAGGTTACACAACTATGCTTCATACAGCTGATATGATAAGGAGGATCCCAGCCAACATGCCTGGTGGTGATCTCAACATAACAGAATACAAGAGAAAAATCAAGTACGGGTACGGTTGCGGAAGTCCTCGACCATCTTCTTCGTCTCTGCGTGATCTGGTCGATGAATCAAACCTTCTATTAGCTGATCCCTCTTTCTGACCGTCCCCTGGATGTCTCTGACAAAGTCTTCCCAAGCCTTATCATTGGCACCGCCCCCAGGTTTGGGTCTCTTGGCATCTGCTCTATGCTGGAAATCTTCCAAATTCTTCATGGCATCGGTCAGCTTGCGCTCGGCTTCATATCAGCGGCAGGCTTCTTCTTCAAGCTCTGCATTCTTCACTTTGACCTGTTCTTCTAACTGAGCTACCTGTGTCTTCAGCTCTTCTTCCCGCTCTTTGCGCTTGGTCATAGTGAGGTCCCAGTGTTCTCTGAACTTAGCTAGCTTCGTGTAGGCCCTTTCCAGCTCTTGCTTCTTAGTAGCCAGTACACTGCTAACTGAGTCGACATCTAACTCCAGACGCTTCTTGGTTTCAGTCAATTCCAATAGCATAGTCTTCAGATGTTTCAGAGTTTCAGCCTGTTGCTTAGAAAAGTATCCTGTTTCAATCTTTTCATGACGAAGCTGGGCATTCTCCTGCTCTAAAGCCTCTTTAGCCCTCGCTAGCTCTTCTTTCTCCGCCATCAGCTGCTTGAATACCTGTATGTCCACCGTGGTAGGCTCCTCCACCGGAGAAGGATGCAATGGCTGAACCGCTGGATATGGCATAAGGAATTTCATAGCTCGCTCACGAATCCATTCCACATATGGGCCAGGAACTCGAGTATCCCCTCTGCTACCTGAAGGCTTCCCTCTCTTGTGCAAGTTCTTCCATGCCTTCTCGAGCTTGGTCAGCATCTCTTTCCCTATTGCCCCGGTGAGATACAGAGATTCCTGTATCTCCTCGGGCTTTGGCGCTCCTTGAGGTACATACCCAAATTGCCTGATCAATAAGGAAGGGTTGTAATTGACACAACCTTTCCTTCCTATTAACGGAACATTCGGGAACCCTTCGCATTTGAGTATGACTTCAACTCCGAATACCTCTTCGTTGACCCATACCACGTTCTCAACAGTCAATCCCATTAAGCGCTCGGGCCATCCTAGAGAATCGATAGAGGTGACAAAAGGGCCTGACTTAGGCATATGACTGGTGAACCACCTGCACAGGAGAGGCACACAGCAAGACACATTCCTTCCTCGCCGCTTTTCATTCTGGTAGTGAGTTGAATGGTGGATATCTCCCAGCAAAGTAGGAACCGGGTTCTTCGCAGCCAAAATATAGAAGGCATCAGAGTCAACAAAATCGGGAATGTTCGGGAACAACACGATGCCATACACACATACAGCAAGGATGACGTCAAAAACACCCCAGCTACCCTTCTGGGCATATTCCCGAGCCTTCTCTACCAAGACATCCAACGGAAATCCCCATACGTCTCCTCTTCTGATCATCTTCCCAGACAGCTCAGACTCTTTCAAGCACAGGATGGCAGAAAGCTCAGCCAGCTTAGGCTCAGCGTCCGTACGATAGAAGGGCATCTGCTCACGGATCGGTATATCCAGAAGTGCAGAGTACTCCTCCAGGGTAGGAGCCAAAACGAAGTCGGGAAATACAAAACACCTGAGCTCCGCGTCGTAGAACTGTAACAGAGTATAGATGCCGCTGGTCTCGTAGGCAGATGGCTGATAAACGTAGGTCAGAATCCTCCCATATCTCTTTCTGAAGTCACCCATTACCCTCTTCTTAGCAATAGTAATCAATTCTAACAACAAACTGATATCCGGCGACGGAAACTTGTAGGGCAATACTCTCTTCAGGGTTTCCATGTCTTGCTAGGAAACAAACACCAGAACTGGAAGGGAAAGTATGTACCTGCAATACACACACGTTAGTGGAATGCAAAATGGTAATGCAATGATGCAATATGATAAATAATGCAATCTGCGAACACAGGGGCTATGCTGTAGCCTGAAGAGGAACATCTCTGTGATCAGGAACAGAAAACCACCACGGTCATCAGAACCTCATGACACTAACTATCATCTGATACTCAAAATATCAATCCCCTGGTAAGAAATCCATCTGAACCTCTGTATCTGACGAGAAAACCATCTGATAATAGCATTAACTTCAGATAAGAAACACATCTGACCCAGACAATACACCTGGAGATGAATCAAGAACACCATCTGATAACTACTGAATCATGGTTTCTGAAGGCCGGTTTTCCTGCAATAACCCAGTCCCTCTCACAGGTAGGATAGACCTAATCCACGGACAAAGGTACGGCATCCTATGCGGTCATCAGCATCACAGACTTTCATGAATGACGATACGATTCCCAGAAGGAGTGGCATCATCGAGTCATGAAGAGGCCTCACTTAGCTGACTTCCAAATGATCGGTCCCCAGAGTCGACAATCCTCACGTCTGGACTCCCCTCAGATCCTCAGGACCGGAAAGGAGCACCTCTGCAAGAATCTCGTCTGAGCGCAAATTTTCGTAGGGAACTGTGCCTGCTCAGCAGATAGGTTCGTCTACTACTTCTCCGCAACTATATCTAGGTGTGTACTCAAGCCCAGGTCCGGCTTCTCACTCACAGTAACCTCCCTTGCCCACAGCAATAATCACAATAATATAATGCTGGAAAATAAATGCGGAAAGGTAAAGGTACAGAAAAGTAAAGTGCAGAAAGGTAAAACACATATGCACAACACCCAACAAATAAACATCCAAGCGCTAGGATTGACTCGCGTAGGGGATGGGAAACGGTCCCAGCATAAGGGATAGGAAAAGTCCCTAGATGCTTTGAGTTCCCCAGCAGAGTCGCCAGCTGTCGCTACTGCGAAAATCGGCGCCGGCTTGACAGGAGAGTCGCCACCGTGCGTTATTTATCCCTCAGAACGGGAAAGGGAACGCTCGAAGTAAACCTCGCAAAGACGGGAAAAGGTATGGTCATCGCAACCAAAACCTGGATTCGGGAGTCGGTTACGCAAGGGGAAGGTATTAGCACCCCTCACGTCCATCGTACTCGATGGGATCCACGCTTGGTGTTTATAAGGAAAAGGGTGTGTTATCTATCTACGCTAATGGTTGGTCTGAAAAGAAAATAAAAGGACAGGACTCGACAAAACATACGGTGTTCTGGGCCTACGTATTCCCTCGTGCAATGGGAAAGTCAGAGTCAACGTAGTTCGACTTCCTACGACTAAACGGGGGAAAGGTTGCTCGCCAGGACATCGCGTCCTGTGCCTACGTACTTCCACACGGCAGGGAAGATCAGAGCAAACGTAGTTCGGCTAACTACGGGTAAACTGGCGCTCTCACACGGCAGTGAGAAAACAAACTGATCTCTAAGGCTCGGGAACCTACGACTACGATCTGGTCTCAAATGCGCTCGGGCAAGAGAAAGGGGATAACAATTAGTCGTTAGCGGGAAAGTCTCGATCGCACAGCCGCGAGAGAACAAAGGTTAGTCGTTAGTGTGCTCGCTAGGATATCGCATCCTATGCCTACATATCCTCGTCTGGTACAAGGAATCAGAGCAGCTGTAGTTCACCTAACTACAGATCAAGCTACTCAAAAGCTCCTACGGAAAGGAAAGGGGAAAGACACCCTAAACTATAGCTGGAAAAGGGGAATCTACCTACTGCTATCACACCTGGTTGATCATCCTAACGTCTATCATAACGACTCCACAGCGGAGAAGTCAGAGCTCCTAAGGGATCATGGCCACAGGACCAAACTACAAACAAGAAACTGCAAAGCAAAGAAATAACGAAAATACGCATGAATGCAACAGCTAAACAAACAAGGCGCAAAGGCCGCAAACCACAGAGGCAAGGGAGCTCAGCTCTACCAAATACCAACAAGCAAAGCCATTCAATAACAAACAAGCAGAAGGAGGACCACCTCGACTTCTCATGCACACAAAGTCTACTTCTAAGATGCACCTAACTCAGAACTATCTAGATGAACCCCTAAGTCTAATGCAACATAACATCACACAAGTCAAACAATACGAAGAGAAGGCTAGCTAACCTGACAAACCTCTATCCTCAAAACTACTCCTGGGCAAGGCCCCTAACAAACCTGAAGCAAACTCCTAATCTATCTCTAAACAAACCCTATGCAACACCTTAAGCAAAGATCTAAGCGAAACCTCTAATCAAAATCCTAAGCAAAAGGAATCAATCCCAGTCTCCAAGCTTCAGAACAAGCTTACCAGAGAAAGGGAGCTAAGCAGACAAACTCATAGTGCCTTCCTCAGGAAAGTACCAGGAGGTTACTACTCAGGAGTCATATCCTATGCGGCTCGACAACTGTGATCAGTTTACATTCCTCCTCAGGAGAAATTAAACTCACATGAAGGCTCCGACATCACTGGATACTTGAGAAAACCTATATGCACTAAGGGAACTAAGTGAGCAGACCCATAGGACCTTCCTCAGGAAAGTACTAGGAGACTGACACTTAGGAATCGTATCCTATGTGGCTCAACAACTGTGATCAGTTTACATTCCTCCTCAGGAGAAACTAAACTCACAAGTTGGCTCCAACATCACTGGATACTTGCGAAAACCTATATAAACTAATGGAACTAAGTGAATAGACCCATAGGACCTTCCTCAGGAAAGTACTATGAGACTGACACTTAGGAGTCGTATCCCATGTGGCTCAACAACATGTGATCAGTTTACATTCCTCCTCAGGAGAAATTAAACTCACAAGTCGGCTCCGACATCATTGGATACTTACGAAAGAGGTGAGAAGAAAGAATGAAAGTCATTCATAGTGCCTTCCTCAGGAAAGTACCATAAACTCCCTTCAAACTTCAGGATCTCGAACCTCACAAACAGAGAACAAGCTCCTAGACTAAGCCTCAATCCACTGCATCCTTGCAAGCTCCAATAGGACCTCAATCAGCTCCCATCTTTGAGAAGAACCTACAGGCCATCAAACCTCAAGCAACTATCTCTGAAGTTCAACCACAGTTGAACTTCAAAGTCAGAAGTCATCAAGACTTCTCCTATCCTCAAGCTCAGGAAAATCATATCAGAACATCCTACAAAAATCTATCAAAAATCTATGGGAAACCTACATGGCTCTATGACAACATACTAAAAAAATCAAAGCAAAATTCATTACCAGATGAAAGAACTAAAATCAACAAAGCAGACATATCCACAAACCAATTATTCAATATCAAAGCAATACAAAAAAATGCAATTAAACTTAAAATGCATGATTAAGCTAATGTCTTTGCACTATAAAATTCTATATTGAATTACGAGTCTACAGAAAAAAGAACGGAATTATTTGACTAAATCTACTATTTTTTATGAATTTTCTAATAATATGCATGCACTAAAGAATATTAAAAAAGTCAATTAAATGGAAAATATACAAAAAATAGTAAACAAAAATAAAATGGCATTTTTATTTTTATACAATTTTCTAGACATTATTATAAAGTGGTAGAAAAAAGAAGAATTAAAAAATCAATGGTTTTCATTTTATTATGAATTTTTCAATGCAAGAAAATATTAAAAAGAAATTAACAAAACAAAATTTGAATAAAATGGAGGGGGGGTGCTAACAACAATGTTTCTAAGTTATTATTGCATTGGGCCAGGATGGGGGTGGTGCGCATAGCAACTTTGATGAGCCCATATGAGATCAAAAAAAAAAAAGCAACTAATGAAACTGAAAGAAAAACGCATGGGGGGGGGGGGGGGGGGGTGCAGCGCTAGCAGGTTTTGCAGTTAATTCTCATTGGGCTTACGCCCAGGGGGGTGTGCATAGCGATAAGGGCCTAAGGCCCAAACTAATTCCAACTGCCTTCTCACACGAGGGAGGGGGTAAACGAGTAAACGGGGGGGTTGTTTCAGTAAAGACGTGTTTGGGCTTGGCCCAAACCTAACCCTAACCCACACACAAAACCCTATCTACCTTCCCCCAACCCCAAACACTATTCACCGTAACCCTAGCCGTCTTCAACCTTCGCCTTCCTCACACTCTCTCTGCAACTCTCTAACCACTAATCAAAGCTCTCAACACTCAAACGAATCAGTCAAGCAAACACAACAATCTCACCATTCTCTCACATTCAACAAAAATCAAACCCAAACCCTAACCAATCAGTATACCCTAATGGAGATATGACGAAGAGAGACAAACCTGGGTTTACGCGAGGGGAACGAGGGATCTTTGAAGATTTCTGGATATTTGCTGAAGGTTTGATGGCGCGAAGAACACCTCGTAGTGATGAACAGCGATGAGACCTTGATGAAGATTTTACAAGTCTTGGAGCTGATGAATCTTGTACAGATCTGGGGATGTATTAGGTGATCGTTGTTGAAGGTTGTTGACGGATCCACGAGGTTCTTGATGATGATGATGAATGAAGACGTTACGATGAAGCTTTGAGGGGTTTCTGGGTTTTTTGGTGAAGAATGATGAAGGTCTTGTAGCGTTCTTGAATTTCCAGATGAACGATGAATATTGATGATGTTCTGGAAAATTGGATGAAGGTTCCTGGAGATTCGTATGAAGTTTCAGGCGAAACTTGATGTTTCCGGCGAGGTGATGATGAAGCTGGACGGAGGAGATCGGAGGAGGAAGATGAAGAAAGGAGAAATTCTGGGTTTTGTTGCAGTTTCCGGCGAGGACGGTGGCGTTAAGGGCGGCCGGACGGAGTTTGCATGCCGGCCGGTGGCTTCTCCGGCGTCGCGTGTGGTGATGACAGGTGTCTCTGTGGAGGCTTGCAGGTGCCACACGTGGCTTGCATGCACAGAGAGAGAGAGAAAGTGGTGGCTGAGTGGGACACGTGTGAAGCTTCTGGGTTGGTGTGGTGGGGTCCTCCTGAGTGGGACGCGTGGGACCCTTCTTATAGTGACAAGTGTCACTCTCTGGCCACAATCTGGACAAAAACGACTTGGACTGAATATCATATGCTGGGCCTCCAAAAAACTGCACTCTGGCCCATACGAAAATGAACAAAAACTGTTAAAAAAAACTGAATTAAAAACCCTACTTAAAACTAAATGAATTCAATTAAAGCCTAATTAACTGACTAATCCAAAAAATTAACTATCTTAATCCTAATTAAACCTAAACATGATTAAAATCCTAATTAAATCTAAAAAATGATTAAAAACCTAATTAACTCTATATTAACCTAATTAAATCTAAAAATGATTAAGATCTAATTAACTCTAAATTTCTACTAATTTCTATTAAAATTCTACAAATGTCTACCATTATTTAATATCTATTAAAATCTATTATTAATAAAAGAAAAACTATATTATTTTCTATATTATCTAAAAACAATTAAAATTATTTAAATTCTTTTATATTCTAAAAAAAGATTAAAGACTATTAAATCTATTTAAAAACCTATATAAAATTCTAAAAATCTATTTAAAAATTCTATAAAATTCTAAAAAGAGAATTAAACTATTAAAAAAAATACAAAAACCCTATTTAAATTCCAGAAAAATCTATAAAGCCTATTCAAAATCCACAAAAGTCTATTAAACCCTAAAAATGCAGACAAAGGCAAATGACCACCATAAAAGAGCGCACGAAACCAGATCGAATCGAACAGAGAACCCCGGGCATCAGAATATCCCAAAATCGCTATGCAAGCTAAAAATCACCGAGGAGCGCACAATTTCCCGAAAATAAAACCCTGGTGATCTGGACTGGATCTGCCATATCTGATAGACGAAAACCAAGCTGTAAACTCTGATATCCTTCGTCTATGCACAAATGTCATGCGTCTGATTTGCGAATATGAATTTAAACCACGAGTCAGATAGGAGAATCGGTTGGTCAAATTTTAGGGTGCAACAATGATCACAGTTGGCCCAGAGTTGTCAGCTCGGGGAGTCTCAACATGGGGAGGGTTGGTAGTTTCACCTCCGTGTAAAATCCCATTGGTGTCAATGCGTGCAATCAAGGGCTGCACGAGAGTTCTGAGTTGCTCTTTCCCACTGGCAACCACCTGCATGATGTCCATGAACTGGGACATCCTCTCCCTGAATTCTTGCATTTCAGCTTGAACTTGCTCCATAGCTCTGAGTTGATTAGCTCGGGTGGAGTAACAGTGAATGGGTCTGTAATCAATCCTGAAACACAATTGATTAAAGCAAATATAGAGAGGTTAGATAAATAAGTCTGAGGTACATGCTATGTAAAATGATTATGCAAATGCAGACACGTATCTATGCATTAGGGAAAATTCCCCCTCGATTCTAGTTCCAAGACAAATAAAGTCTAGCATCTGAACATGGAAAGAACACCTCGTATATATATGAAAAGCCCACGAAGGCAGAGTATACATGTAACCGAGTACAAATGAAATGAAAGAGTAACCCCAACCAACAGACCTGATGGTGGTCAACATACAGCAAATGCAAAGAAGATACAAATGAATACAACATAAATCAGGTGCGACAGCGGGAACATAAATCTTCTAATAGTTCTTTTGTTTCGGGGTGATCAGGCCTGGTGAGCAAACCTCGAATTAGCAACTTTCTCTTTCTGGTGGTGCCCTGGACATCCTTAACAAAGTCTTCCCAAGCTTCCTCTCCGAAGCAATCTTCCAACTTGCGTTTCTTGGAATCAACTCTTAATCTGCAATCCTTCAGGTTTACTATAGCTTCCTTCAACTTGCATTCGCTGACACACCTGAGAGATATTTCAGCTTCAATTTCTCGTTCTGGGCCTCGAGCTGAATCTTCAGTTTGGAAATTTGCTGCTTCATCTTCTCTTCCCTCTCTTTGTGACTAGTCAAAGTGGCGTTCCACAATGTATTGAACTTAGAGATCTTCAGATACGCCTTTCCCAGGTCCCGCTTTTTGGTGGCGAGAACACTGTTAACAGCTTTGAAGTCCAAACCCAGACGTTCACGAGCATCAATCTGCTTAGTCAAATCTGTACCTAAACGGTTCACGAGTTCAGTTTACTTTTTGAAGGCGTACACATCATCACTCTTTTCTCCTCGGAGTTGGGCAATTTCCTTTTCTAACTCTTCCTTGGCCTTCTTCAATTCTTCTTTCTCGGCCTGAAGCTGATTGTACTTCTGAATATCCATTGTGGTTGGCTCTTCAACCTTGGGGGGATACGAGGTGCAACTGAAGGAAATAACATCAGAATCATCTTTGCCCTGTCCTGGATCCAGCTCAAGTAGGGGTCATAGGCACGACTATAGTTTTTCCCCAAGGATGCCTTCCCCTTTCTGTGAATGTTGTTCCAAGCATGCTCAAGCCTGGACAACATGTCACTACTCAACAACCCTGTGAGGTACAGAGATTCCTGCACCTCTTCTTCTCTGGGAGGATCTCTCAATGCATACCTGAACTGCCTGATCAGCAACGATGGATTGTAATTGATACATCCCCTTCTCCCGATTAGAGGAACATTGGGAAATCCACTACAGCTGTATATGAGTTCGGTACCCAGCCTATCCCTTTCGAACCAAGTGATATTCTCTACAGTTAAACTTATTAGGCACTCAGACCAATCTAGTGGGCCCACAGAGGAGGAAAAAGAACGTGCTTTAGGTATGTGGTTGGCAAACCACTTGTATAGCAAAGGAACACAACAAGACACCATCTTCCCCCTTCTGTTTTCATTTTTGTAATGGATTGAGTGATACACGTCGCCGAATAATGTGGGCACCGGGTTAACTGAAGCAAAGATATGAAAAGCATCTAAGTCTATGAAGTCCGACATGTTCGGGAACAAAATAATGTCGTAGATGCAGAGAGCTAGAATAGCGTTGAACACTATCCAACACCCATCTTTAGCGTACTGTTGGGCTTTCTCAATGAGAAACTGTAAAGAGAACCTGCACACTCTGTTCCACTGAGTCAATTTCCCATCCAACTCCAAGGACTCCAGATGCAAAGCAGCAGCTAGCTTAGCCAGATCAGGCTCAACGTCAGTGTGGTAAAATGGCATCTGGTCCCGAATAGGTATATCCAACAGTGCTTAGTATTCTTCCAGGGTAGGTGCGAGGATGTAGCCAGCAAATGTGAAGCATCTGAGCTGAGGGTCGTAGAACTGCAACAAAACGTACAAACCATTCATCTCATGGACTAAGGGCTTGCAAGCAACATTGCGCAACTTCCCATAAGACTTCCTGAAATCACTTATGACCCCTCTATCACCCATACGAATCTAACCGGACAGAGCATTGATATCTGAAGTAGGGAGCTTGTAAGCAACAGTTTTCCTCAAGGATCCCATGTCGGATATAAGAAAACCAGATCACTAGAATCAAGGGGTGAATATGAACTTGTAACATAGATACGTGTTAATGAGATGCAAAAAATGAAAATGAAAATACAAATGTGAAATGCAGCAGAAGATCAAGAATGTTGTGTTGTTAGTTGTAGAGGACCAAAATTCTGCTCTGACGAGAACACAACACAACTCTGATAATAAAGAAACCTCTGATATCAATGTCACTGATTCAAACTGTCAAGAGAAAACCAGGTTGTCTGAAGGTCAAAGTTTCCTGCATAACCTAGTCTGGCTCACAGGTATGGACCTATCAACTGATAAGGTTCGGCATCCTATATGTTCCTCAGCGTCACAAACTTTCAAGAAATGATGATACGTTCACCATTTCTGATTTGGCATCATCACATCCTGAAGAGGCCTCACTTAACTGAGTCACAAATGATCGGTCCCCAGAGTTGACGACTCTCAAGTCTAATATCCCCTCAAGCCCAAGGGGATGGAAAAGAAATCATCTAGGAGAATCTCGTCTAAGCGTGAATTTCATGGGAAACTAGTGCATGCAAAGCATGCATGCCCTCACTACTCTCCACTACTAACGCTAGGATTGACTTGCATAGGGAACTATCGCAGTCCCTAGCAGAGTCTCCAGTTGTCGCTACTGCGAAAGAAGGTGCCGACAATGATAGAAGAGTCGCCACCTATCGTTATTTATCCCAAATGAGGGAAAGGAAACGATCAGGAAAAACCTAGCGAAAAGGGATAAGATCGGCCATCGCAACCAAATCTCGGGTTCGGGAGTTGGTTACGCAAGGGGAAGGTATTAGCACCCCTCACGTCCTTTGTACTCAACGGGATCTATGCTTGTGTGTTTATCTAAAGGGTTGTTTATCTATCTACGCTAATGGTCTGGGTTAAAAGAGAAGAAAAGGACTCGACAGAGCGTCACGACTCTGGGCTTACGTATTCCCTCGTGCAATGGGAAAGTCAGAGTCAACGTAGTTCGGC
Organism: Lathyrus sativus; assembly: GCA_963859935.3. NCBI lineage: Eukaryota > Viridiplantae > Streptophyta > Magnoliopsida > Fabales > Fabaceae > Lathyrus > Lathyrus sativus. The sequence continues at coordinate 352,071,857 of OZ012739.1, read as the reverse complement.
TAACTATGGGTGAAAGATGGGGGAAGGTAGCTCGCCAAGACATCATATCTTGTGCCTACATACTCTCAACAGGTATGAGAGATCAGAGCGAACGTAGTTCAGGATAAAACGAAACACAGGTCTGTTAAGCTATTTTTTACCCGAGTAAGGTTAACAAATAGTTCCAGAAGTTAGGGACAACGCCTGATTGCGGTAGAACTAAGAGTTAGCAACACTTTTTTATCTGAAAAGATTTTCCATTAAAGGCCCCAAAGGGCAAAAGAAGTTTGATGTTTGTTTTTGTCTTTTATCGGAGAAGAAGTGTTTTTTATGAGTGTTTGTAATTCAACCTTTAATGCAAACAAGAAATCACAGAGGATAAAAGAAACAGCCAAGCAAAGGGAGAACACCTCAACCTTTAATGCAACCATGCAAACATAAAAGGAAAAGAAACAGCCAAGCAAAGGGAGGCACACCTCAACCTTTAATGCAGACATGATAAAAAGGAAAAGAAAAAGACAAGCAAAGGGAGGCACACCTCAACCTTTAATGCAATCATGCACCTAAGCATATGGGTATCTACACATGCAAGTCTATCCTAATGCATCACAGCAAACACTCAATCAATCATAAAGTAGAGAGGTAAACCATATGAGCAACAAGGAAGTCATCCCAAGGCTACATCAGGTTTAGATGTGTATCAACACAAGAGTCCATCCCAGGTTCAACCTCTTTATGGAATGCACTTTAATTCTTCCAAGGGAAGAATCAGGCTCTCATAAGAGGGATCCTAAGATTGTAGGAAAGATGAGTGAGGTGGAACTTAATGGAGATCTAAGGTATTGTTAATGTGTATCAACACAGGAGTCCTCAAAGGCTCAACCTCTTTATGGAATGCACTTTAATTCTTACAGAGGAAGAACCAAGCTCTCATAAGAGGGATCCTGAGATTGATGGACAATGAGGAGGGAATGATGATGGGAAGCATGATGTAGACCAAGGGAATCCACCATGACACTCAACCAAAATCTTCAAGATATATCCTCAAGAGTTCTACCATTCATGGAATGCAATTTAATTATTCCAAAGGAAGAATCAGGCTCTCACAAATGGGAACCCTAAATCATAGGATAGAGGAAAGTGGGAGGAGCAAAGCAAAGCAAAGGAATCACATAAGGAGGAGAAATCAATCACCTAAAAGCTTCTAAGGAACCCTAAAAGTTAAGCTCTAAAGGAAGTCTATCCTAATGAAGCTATGGACACTATTAGGACATGAAAATTACCCTACAAAGGTCTCAACCTATGTACTATGGGATCATGCAAAGGTTAGGTGCTTAAGGGTTGCAAAAAGATCACTTATGAAGCAACACTAGGTGGAAGTTCTATGGGGAACACACTAACAACAACCAAAATGAAAAATCTATTAAAAATATGAAAACAAACCTAAAAACTCTAATAAAATTCCTAAGGGATCCTCAAGATGTTAGGAATCTATGGTTAAAGTATGGGAGCCAAATCCTAATCCTAAGGGTGCTAACACAGAGCAAAACCCTAAAGTGTACTATGCAAGATGCAAAGGGAAAGGGTGCTAAAGATCTGTTCAAAACCCTAACTAAATGCTATCCAAAAATCAGAACAAAAATACCTATAAATCATCTAAGGTGTCTAGAAACATCACACATAAAATCAGAAATTTATTCAATGCTTTGATAAGGAAATAAAATTCAAGAAGTAAACATGTATTTTTCACATTTAAATAAATAACCAATCATGGAAAATTCACATTAAATTGAAAAATGCTCTAAACAATAACCAACAATTTCTAAAATCATCTAACACATTGAGGAATCTTAAGAAAAAGTCTCATGAATTTTACATGCATTTTACTATTTTTTATCAATTAAAAGTAAACAGCCACACAATAATAGAAAATAAAGAAAAGAAATGAAAAAAGAAAAAAATTGTGACAAATAGCAAATATTCCATGTTCAATCAATGGGCTCAGTGTGCATGAGGGGTTCCAATATCAATTGTGGCCCAGGTCCAAATCAGCATTTTAAATGAACTAATGGTTTCCATGTGGCTCAGTCAACGCGCGCCTATGGTAGGTCTTAATCCTATCCACACAAAGCAAAAGTCATCTAATCCTAAGGGCATCACTCAGCCACGTGGTAAATGAGAGTCAACACAAACGGAGATTAAGCCAAGGCCATTGGATGAAGGGAAAAGGTCAAGAGTTTTCCAAGATCTGATGGCCATTATTCAACCTGGAGATTTAAATGAGAAAGGGTGGGAAAAACACAGACGGTGGGGGACGGCGGCCGGATTAGCTCCGATCGTCTTCTACCTTGAGACCGTGAACAGTGGTGCGTCATAACAGTTAATGAAACTTCAAGATTTTGGTACCAATCGATTCCTCTCACCATGTAGGTTAACATTCCATGCTTCAATTTCATTTTAACCCTATAATTTATCTAAACCGAATCCAACAAGAAAACGTGCTCTGTCAAAAAAAGTTGCAATCAAGCTCTAAACCTATCCTAAATTTGTCTATAGGTCTCAAGGATCCTAACCACATGAAGATTGAGTTCTAATTCATCAAAAATCGTGAGTAAAGTTGAAGAATAGAAACCTGATGAGAAGCTTGCACAAAGCCTTTAATTGATGATGATTCTTGCTCAAATTGATCCAGAAAGTTTCTATGAATCCTTCTAGAGCTTATTGGATCTTCAATTCTGCTTGAATCTTGAAGAATAAGGCAAAACAAATTTCACTCTCCTTCCACTTCTCTAATTGCTTTCTAACTGATTTCTGCACCAAACTTCATCAATCCAATCATGGAAACACTCTGGAGTTTATATAGAATTGAATGGGAATGGATTTGAGGCCCAATTGTGGTTGTATTTGAAAAATGATATCCAACTTTTTTCACTCTTGGAGGCCCATGGAAGTGCACGAATTTGGCTTGCAAATACCTTCATTTTTGCTCAAATCAATTGCTTGGGATGTAAGGTAGTTCAAGGGTTGAGATTTGGTCCTTGTTTTTGATTAATGATGGATCTTGATTATGTTTCTTCAAGGTGAAGTAATATGCAAAATGGCATGGTTTTATGGCTCAAATTGGAAATACACAAATGCCATTGTGTTTGAAATGCAAAACGCACTCAAAATATGCACAAATTTGGATAAATTTAGTTCACTTTGAATTAATTTGAATTTTTGACTTTTAATGGCCTTTAATGTTCATTTCATGAAAATTTCTTCAACAAATCTTCAATCCAAGCCATATCAATGGTTCCTTGGTGTTTGGTTGAGCAAATGACCCTATTTTGAGCAACTTTCAAGTTGGAAATATTTTCATTTGAGATATGCAAAGTGGTGAAATGGACCTATAACCAAAAGTGACATATAATCAAAGTTTCCCAAAATACCCTTGCCTTGCAAGCTTCATATCTTGAGTTTTATAAATCCAATAAAGGACTTATAGTACTCTTTTGAAAGCTAAGATGATAAGGAACAACATTCATGTTTGGATCAGGGATAGGTGAGACCTCCTTCTAGGTCAAAAATGTCTTGGAAGTTGGTTGACTTTCAAGGACCAAAATCACATTCATCTGATGACCTGTAACTTGTCTGCTTCATAACTTGAGTTCTATAAATCCTATCAAGGACTTCTAGTACTAAAAATAAATATGTGAACATGCTCTACATGTCTAATGTTGGAGTCAAGATGAGGTGAGACCTGCATCTTGAGTTATGTGGTCTTGAAGTTGGGCACTAAAATAGGGGATTTTACACTGTCAAGCTTAGAAACCCTAGCTTAGTAACTTCTCACACTCTTGAATATTGATGAATTGATCTTGAAATGATATGTGAAATGTCTCAACACAACATTCCATGATCATAGTTGCTTGGAATTGAGTCTTAATCTCCTCCAATTTCACAGTTGACCAGGTGAAAACCCTAATTGCACCAATCATGGTTGTGGCTTCTTATATCTTGTATAATGACTTGCCTAAGCTCCATAATGACTCTCAAGACATCTCATGAGCTCTCTAAATGCTTTAGGTCCACATCCATGGATTCAAAATCATCTGATGATCTCCCATGACCTTCAAGTTAGGAGATATGCACACTTGTGTATGGCCACTTCTCTGGGGATCTTTGCCTTCTTTGATGAGGATATCAACCCTTGAATACTTGAATAAAACCTCTTGAGTAGACTTATAACCTTGTGGTAACCCCTATTGGTAAGCACAACTCTCTCAGTCCCCTGTATATGAATGATGGTATGGAAATGCTAGTGCTATATGAAATGCAATGAAATATAAGCTAGGTACAAAAAAGGTTGGGCAAATTTTGGGGTGAAACAACGAGGAAGAGGATGAAGATTTGGAAGATGAAATTGATGTGATGAATTTAGGAGTTGATGCTAGTATTAATTGGAAGATCGTTTTACCTAATGCTACAGCAGAAACACCTTCAAAGTTGAATGGTAATTCCGATAATGGTAGTGATTCAGATGTGCTTCAAACTCCACCCGGTAGTGATGCTGAAGGTGATACGACAAAGTTTCTAATCTTTAGGGAACCCACAAAATTTGAAGTAGGGATGATGTTCAAGGATAAACAACAAATCAAATATTCCATAAAGGAGTATGCAATGGAAAACAAGAAGAATCTTGTATTCAAGAAAAATGACAAGAAGAGAATGGTTGTCAAGTGTGTAGATGGCTGTCCATTTCATATTAGGTTTAGCATGAGGACTACCAATCAATATTAGAAACTTGTTAGCTTAATTGATTGTCATGGCTTTCATAGGACAGCCAAGAATAGACAAGTAAAAACGGATTGATTGGGTCGCCAATTTGTGTACACCATAAGACACTCCTGAAATAAAAACCAAAGGGCTGATTTCAAAAGCTATTAAGAAGTAAGGGGTGAAGTTGTTAAAGGATCAAGCTTATAGAGCCAAGAAAAAGGCAATGGAATTGATTCAAGGTGATGGTCATGAACAATTCACACATCTTAGAAGCTATGGTGAGGAGTTGTTAAAGTCAAATCCAAACTCCACTATTAAAATTAAGTGTGTTGATTCAGATGGTGATCCTGTCTTTGAAAGAATATATGTATGCTTAGAAGCTTGTAAGGTAGCGTTTGCAACAACGTGTAGGCCTCTAATAGGACTGGATGCTTGTTTTCTTAAAGGGGACTTTGGAGGTCAGTTAATAGGTGTTGTTGGTAAGGATGGAAATAACAAGATTTATCCAATCGCTTATGCCGTAGTGGAAGCTGAAACGAAAGACTCATGGAAATGGTTCCTTAATTTGTTATTAGAAGACTTGTAATCTACACAAGACAACAAATATGGATTTATATCAGATCAACAGTGTTAGTTTTACAGTGTTGCTATCTGTTACAATGTTGTTTGATATGTGATGTTATTTTGTGTTGATATACTGTTTGTTGTACAGTGTTGTTACTGTTGTTAGTAATATACTGATATGTGATATACTAATGTTACTGCTGTTACTGATATAGTAATATACTGCTATTACTGCTGTTTGTTATATACTGGTATGCGATGCTGCTACTGTAATATATTGTTGTTACTGCTGTTTGTTATATACAATGCTGGTTGTAATATACAATGTTGGTTGTTATATATTGTAATATGTTGCTGTTACTGCTATTTTTTATATACAATGTTGGTTATAATATACAATGCTGGTTGTAATATACAATGCTGGTTGTTATATACTATAATATACTACTATAATATGCTGCTACTGCTGTTTCAATAACAATTTGATTGAAAGACTAATGTGCATTTAAATTAATCAAAGACTAATGATATGTGTTGTTATGTACTGCTGTTTGATATGTTGTTATATGCTGTTATTTCAGGGATTTATACCGACTATTCTTGAGACAAGCCAACATGTTGAACACAGACTATGTGTTAAACACTTGTATGGTAATTGGAGAAAGAAATATCATGGGATATTTATGAAGGAGGCTTTATGGCGGGCAGCTAGAGCCACGACAATTCCTGCATGAGAAAGAGCAATGAATCATATGAAAGAGCTCAATGTCAATGCTTGGAAAGACATGATGGATGTCCCAGCTGCATGTTGGACTCAGTCTCATTTCAAAACAGACACACAGTGTGATTTGTAAGTCAACAATATGTGTGAGTCTTTTAATCGTGCAATCGTGGAGTATAGAGATAAGCCGATCATTTCATTACTTGAAGGAATCAAACATTACATAACAGTGAGAATATCTACTCAAAAGAAGAAATTAAGTAGGTACACAGGTGTTACAATTCCTAGCATTCCAAAAGTCTTAGAAAAAACAAAGAGGGCAGCAGAAGGATGGATTGCAACATGGCATGCAGATGATGACTTTGCTATATTCGGAGTTTCAAACGGTGTTGAGACATATGTTGTGAACTTGCTTCAACAGAAATGTGGTTGTAGGAAGTGGGATTTAAGTGGAATACCATGTTGTCATGATATTGCATGCATATGGTATAACAAGAAGGAGCCTGAAGAGTACGTTTCATCATTCTATAGGTATCACCTACTCGTATATTATGTTCATTTACATTCCTCTTTTTTGTACGTTTACTAAAATCATTGTGTCATATTGTCTAGGAAATCTATTGTTCTGGCTACTTATAGCCATATCATTATGCCAACCAATGGCCCACAACTATGGTCTGTTAATGTTGCTAACCCAATCAGCCCTCCAGTCATGCGAAGATCTATCAGTCGTCCTAAGAAGAATCGTAACAAGGCGAATGATGAATCGAGGATAAGAAATACACTGCCTAGAACTCTCCAAACTGTCAAGTGCAAGAAATGTGGGAGTTTTTGGCCATAACAAATGAACGTGTAAAGGGAAGCGAGCTGCGGAGAGAGCGATTCCTAAAGGTGGCAACAAAAAATCTAAAAAAAAGGGTGACAAGTCGGGCAAGGAAGCGGGACAAACTATTATAGACGGGGGGCCGCAAGCACCACCACCAAACCAAGAATAGTTCTATGTTTTGCTTTACTTTTTGTGATGTTGCTATAGCATATGTTATGACCAAAAAACTCAATGTCTTTTTGTTAAAATATGTTGTCTTTAATGCTGCCTTCAATGTAATGATACACCAGTCTTGATACATCAGCTTTCAATGTTATGTTATGTAGTGTTGTTATACAATGCTGCTGTTTGATATGTAAAGTTACAATGCAGTGTTGTTTATACATCAGCCTTCAATGTTATACATCAGTTTGTTATTAGAATGCAGTGTTGTTTATACATAATCAAATTGACCCATAATAATTGAATTGATATTAATGGAACTTCACCTGCTGAAACTGCTGCTACAAAAGTGATAACAAGTGCAGCTACATTCACTATCAATTGAAAATGAATGAATTTTTTAATGTTGTTGTAAAGCATAAAAAAACAATACAGTATGTAGTAATATGTACCAATATTTTCAGAACAGTTAAAAGCATAATTCTAATCATATATATCATCATTAGTATGTAGTAATACAGTATGTAGTAATACAGTATGTAGTAATACAGTATGTAATAATATGTACCAATATTTTGAATTGTAGATGATGATCATCAGTTCCAAGCTTATTCAACAAATTAATACCCAAAGATTGAATAGCACCAACTTTCAGTCTTTTTGTTTGGGGTGAAATTGATCTAGTTAGCTGAGTATGATTATTCTGATGCAAATTGTTCAATGAGTCCATGAAGGTTGTTGGAAAAGAGTAAAAGTATACTGACTCATCAAGGGACTCTATAGTACAGTGTAGCAGGTATGAGTGCTTTAAACTGCAAAACGTGAGATTGTGTATTTTTTCAACTGCCACCAAGTTTTATAGCTCAATACTGACATACTTTAATAACTACCTGTGTTGTTTTTTGTGTAAAATAACATGAATTACTATGTCTAAATGAAATTACAACATTTGTCTATACTCCAAAAGACCTTTCAAACATCCAAAACACATAAAACAACTAAAATAACAACTGAATAAAAAAAATGACAGATGAACAATCATTTTTCCTTTTTGACTTCTTTGATGATCTTGGTTGAGGACAGTTGAAGATTATCCATATCATCTACAGACTATGTTGCAGGTCATTTTGAAGGAGTTAGGACCGATGTTGCTCATTAGTTACATATGTTATTTATTGGATATAATTTCAAAGTATTGCAGCCGAGCCAAACTGTTATACATATATAATTTCAGTTCTCTTGTTTTACAGATAAGTAACTACAACAGTAATGCACTTTGTAATGATACATAGTGCACTTTGTAATGCACTTTGTAATGCTCAGTAATGTTATCTTCCCAATATTTCTAATTAGTTACATAGGTTATTTATTGGATATAATTTCAAAGTATTGTAGTTGATGCAGTTCGAGACTTACTAGATTAATGTTCTCCAGTACTCTGCAGAGTAAAGTTGGTTTTTATCTACAGAGTAAATTCTGTTATGTAACCTGTTATAAGACCCTATTATGTCACCTGTTATGTAACCCAACACAAATCTGTTTCAAACTGTTTGCACATAAAATCTATTTCCAATTTAAAATCTGTTTCAAACTGTTTGCACTAAAAATCTGTTTCAAACTGTTTGCACATAATACAAGGTTATGCTCCATAAACATCATTTGAAGACAATCAAAGTAACTACAATGTAACTCTTCGTTAACACAGACAATCATAACTCTTCATTTGAAATTAATTCATTTGGAAACTACATAAACATCAAAGTAACTACAACATTTGACATTACATCATTTGAGTACATGTGTTGTAACTAATGCAAACACAATTAAAAAAACAAATATCAAAGATAACCCCACAAAATAATACATAAACCTAATTTTCATCTTCAACAAATCTTCATTTTTCTTGATGTCCTTAATCACATCCATGAGCTCCTCATTCTGGTCTTTCAAAGATCTTCTCACATCTTTAGCACGACTGCTCATGTCTTCATCAACCCACTGAAAGTAATTACATCCTTTTTTCCTCATCACCTTAAAATTACCACACCCATGAAATCTTCTTCCGGGATTATCGTATGTCCATGACGTCATCAATGGTGACTCAAGCTCACACCAACATCTATTACATCTTCTTCTTATACCAGACCCAGACTGGTTTGTTGAGGAAAAAGAAAAATTTGTTTCGGACATGTTGGTAAGTAGGAGGCACGTTGGGTTCCAAATTAATGGCTATAGAAGGGCTGGTATGGGTTTGTTGAGGAAATGAGGACTGGGTTTGAAGAAATGGCTACAGAAATGGCTATAGGGGTTGATGAATGGTTGAAGAAATGGGTTTGTTAAAATGGATTGAAGATGAAAGAGCTGGGGTTTTTTATTTAAGTTTTATTTTATTAATTTTCTGAAAATGCAATAATATTTAAGTTAATGACATGGAAATGATATTAAAATTAAAAAGATCCTTTTAACTGACATGGAAATGCCACATAATTATTCAATGCGCCATCTCATTAAAAACATGACTTAAAATGACAAGGAGACTAATATCAATTTTGAAACCTAAAAAAGGGATCAAAATCATAGTTTTTAAAATGGGAGGATCAAAACTTAAAAAAACACAAAATAGGGAGACCAAAGTTGCAATTAAGCCAATTTAATTTTATCATCATTATTGGTGTTGTTTATTTAATTATTTTATTTGATTCTGGTTTATGCTTGAGCGGTTTGTTGCTTCTAGTTTATCCATAACTGTTTAATTTTGTTTTTGAGTGTTGCATCAGCTCGAATCCATTTTGAGATATTAATAATAGTGATTAAATAGATTGGAAAATGTTTAGAACTTTATCATTATTATTTTTTTATAAACCAATTCTTAAGTTTCTCATCATATTGACTTTTTTCCATGGACTAATTCTATCTTAGTATTTCTTGTGCCGATTTACTTAATTAATTTGTCTTATTTTTTATTATAGGAAATCTAGAAAGCATACCTAAGAAATAATAGAAGAGAATGAAGCTCCTCTACAATAATCACAAATCAATAAATTTTTTTAAAAAATTATTTAAAAGTTAAAATTTCTATGAAATTAAACTCGTCGTTGTGATGGATATTTGCAAGATGAGATGAATAACGATTGACTTTTCGATAAATATGTCTAATTTCACACTTTTAATATGCTCGATTCATGACAGATTGTCTTTCAAGAAGGGAAATAAATTAAGATTACGAGTCTTTTGAGAGATTATCATATTAACCACAACAAATGATTTTGTTTAGAAAAACAAGGAATATAAATCCAAATTACTTGTTATTTTTAAACTACGGACCCTAGCTCGAGAAAAATAGAGGTGGATTGATCAAGATTACAGTAAAAATGACTTAAATTCTCTTAAAGTCTCTAATGATGTCCCGGAAGCTGAAAGTCTCGTAACATAAAAGCAAGACCTGTCGATATTGAGCTTGAAAAAATTAGTAGGAATAAACTTCCATTTCACATTAGTTTCATGTTTCCTTGTAGATTGACGAAGGAATATATGATGATGAACATAATGTAGATACCTCTGAAGTTTACTAAAAAATTACTCTCGCACAATAATACACCATGATACTTAAGAGAGTAGACTAGTTCCATTGATTAGTACAAGTTGAAAAATACTTGAAGATAAATTTACCCATTGAATAAGAGAGTTTCTTAATCCACTCCTTGATATTCTTAGGCACTTCGTGAAATTTTTTTATGCCCCCTACTTCTAGAGATATAGATCCAAATGCACCATTTTTTTTCTTTATGCTGGATGTTTTTGGAGACACATCTTCGGGAAAATTTTTTGTAGATGCATCTTCGAAATCTTATCCAAATGATGTAGCCATCAACACAACTCTAGTCTCTTGGTCCTCTGGTCGCCTGAGCCTCGTCCGGTACCATGTGCGTCTGGTAGTCAACAAATAACTCGTCTATCTGCCTACGGGTCAAGCCGAGAGGAGCAGAGAAAGCTGGGTGTCTAGGTATCGTCTGTGTGTACCCAAACTGCCGAATGACGCACTCCGGAAAATATGGAACATTGATGATTGAACTGCATGCCAACCATCCTGAGAATAATGATATGTCGTCAAATGAGCACGTCCCATGGTGATCGACATAGACGTCATAACGGATGTTCTCAGCAACTAAACGATCGAGATAAACTTTGTAAGGGTCGACCACTTAGTTTCCCCTGAGCGGGATAAAGGCACGGGCACGCAACATCTGCTATGTGTAGTCAGGAAGATCCCCCCACCCGACAATCATGAAAAAGTGCTGGAATATCCAAGTCTGAAATAAAAATATAAAACATTAGGATCAAGCATTATCACGAATATAAAATGAAAAGAAATGAAAAAAAGTTACCGCAAGTAGTGACACGGTGCCTGCCACAGTCATGGTCTTCCACAGACATCCCTCTCCCAGTCTCCAATACGTGTAAGCCAGGGTAGCCCCCCCTAGTTGTACTCATGGATCCATGTGGAATCCAAAAAGTAACTCAGGTAATCGACATCGATATATGTGGAGGAAGTGTCCACAAACAGTTGTGTGCCAACTAAAAATAAAAAATAACACCTCAGCACACGCTGTCTTTGTATCTTAACCCTAGTTGGATCACCATCTGCCTGACGTGCAGCAGCGAGTGCCTCACAGAACCTACGTATCAAAAATGAGAACCGCACATGAGCCGCTCTGGTTTTATCCACCTCTTTCAGCGCATCCACTAGATCAGCCTAAAGCTCATCGATCAACATCTCTCTCGCCTCTTCCCACGTCATCCTACCATGACGGAGGAGGGTACCCCTTATCGGTATATGCAACAGACATGAGATGCCATCCAGTGTAATAGTCAACTCGTTATACGGTAGATGGAAAAAGGACGTCTTAGGGTGCCATCTCTCCGCAAATTCCATCAGCATCCCATTATGGATCAGGTTGTAACCGATATCACAAAGGTTATTCAAACTAGAGGCAGAAAGGACATCCTAGAACCAAGCCTCTTGTGGCTACTCCAAAGATAATATCTCCTCCCCATGGTTGTAGAACTTTTGTGGCTCGCGAGTCTGAAAATTTTCCATAAATAAGAAACAATGTTAGTAATTAACAATGGTACAAATTATAAATTTCCAATGAAAAAAAGAAACAAACTGAGTAATGTTACCTCTCCACCCTAGACATGTCTAGTAGTATGGTCAGCATACCCTATCAGAAGGGACATATCTGAGGGACCATCTGGGAAACCCTCAGGCTCATCATCGTCGTCGTGACCACCATCCTCTGCTGGTGGGTCATCAATCTTTGGAGGTGACATCAGAGCAACATCATCAGTAGAATGAGGAAAAGGAGTATCCCGACAAGGCCTGCAGGATGACGGGGCCTGTGATGAGCCCTCAGCTGAATCTCGACAGCTGTTTAGTAGGTTGTGTCTCGGATGTATCAGCTTGGGTAACTGTGGCCTGACTCCGCTCGCGTCTCACAGATGCATGCTGTAAAACCCGCCCATATCATTTTTGCGCATTTGTAGTTTCTTTGATGTTAAGTGCTACTTGCTTTTAGACATTGTTTCTTATTAATGGTATTGTTAATGTGATAATTATGCATGTTTTGAATAAATCCATTCGTATTCACTCACTCAGTTATTGCTAATATCACAAAAATTTCACTTCCTTTATCGCACTGCTATTTAGCAAAGATTTGAGGGAGGATGACAAAAACTAAAATACCCATAATTGCTTATAGTATGCTTTCAGATAAGATCTCGCTGATGATGTACAAGCATGTTTTAATCCTTCATACACTGGAGAGATAAGGAGTTAGTCCCTAGTTAACCAATTCGAGCCTAGAAGTAGGAGTTTCCTTTGAATGTCTAAACCCTTACGCTTAACCTGAGGCATGGGTAGTGTTCAGTTAATCTGAGTACGCACTCGAATCACGAGACAAAACCTAAAATTCATGACGGTTCATCAATGACCAATGACTTGGTAGTCACAAGCCTTTCAAAAAATATATAATAAAAAGCCTGCTAAGTAGAACACCTCAAAAGGAGACTTAGGCAAAAATTAAGGCAATCCCGATGGACTCGAAGAGCAAAATCAGTCCATGCAAAAGTTAGGGATCAAAAGCAAAAAAAATGAAAGAGGCCCTCAAATCCTCAACAAAAACAAAATAAGATCTGGTGACCACCATGTCAGAATCAAAAGGGTCACTGACATCACGACAAAAGCGAAATAAGGTGGCTGCCAGTTCAAGAAACTATTGAATCTTTATCTTCACTTACATCGTCAAATATGAGTGTGTGTGTTGAATTAACTGAACATAGGACTGGAGATCATCATGAACAAAGGGTGGGTTAAAAATAAATTTTGAGCCTTATATCCTTTGTTTATATAACCGTGAACCAGACCACGATACAACCCTCAAAAGACCTAATTGAGGCGGGGTTTATTCTGAAAGTATACCACAACAAGGTTGCGTAAACTGACTCCTACATATTTGCTAATCTTCTGTATTGGTGTCATATTTTTTCTATATCTTTCACACCAGCTAAATTAGCATTGTGTTTGGATTAATAGTCCATTCGTCACACACTTTCACATCATTCCAATAAATGTGATTTTCAAAACTTGTATAATTGTCGCATTAAAATTACCATTTTTGAATGATCAATTCTAGTTGCAAATCAGTACTTGACATAATGGAAATCTCAACAAAGAGCAATAAAAGGAGAACTTGATCATTCGCCGATACTGGCTTGAATAAACACTTTCTCGTGACCTTATGAATCTGGGGCAGATCCTTCTAAGGTTCCAATAGGGGCAAACCTCTCCAAGATTCAGACACTGGGGCAAATGGGCTCAAGCCTTGTCTTGGTATAATCGCTCCCAAAAATCTCATCCCAGGTGAAATCCTTTAAATACCCTATAGACTGGGGCAGACTAGTAGAACAGAGGCAGATTTCCCCATGCTTTCAAGTTGGTCAAGTTGATCCTACCATACATCATTAATTGTTAAGGCCAACAAGTGTCAAAAGCCCTGGGGAAGATCAAAAGTACGCTCAACATGCATTGGTTAAGTCGCTACGCTCGCGTAGTCAACATGCTTTAGATAAGTTGCTACACTCGCACAACCAACATGCTTTGGTTGCATCGCTACGCTCAACATTTGTAAGTCATAATGGCACATTGGCTAGAAGTGAGGTTCCTTTAGGAACGAGTACACGACTTCTGCAAAGGATCTAACTTGGGGCACCAAGAACATCCACATCTGTCTTCTGACCATAGCATTATCAAATACCGAGTGTCGGGAATTCAAATACTTTCACCAAATAAAGTCCACTTCTGTTGGCATCCCATAAAACCCAAAAGTCCAATTTTGTTGGCAACTACATAAAAGTCCACCTGGCTGGCATCATCATAACCAAATGTTCAACCCCGCTTGGCATCTCCTAAAGTCCAATTCGTATTAGCAACCATTAAAAGTCCAACCCCGCTTGGCACCTCCTAAAAGTCCAACCTTGCTTGGCACCTCCTAAAGCCCAATTCGTATTGGCAATTACCAAAGTCCACCTCGTTGGCACCTTCATAAAATCCAATTGCTTGCTTGCATTCACATATGTATCATATAATTAACATGTAACATATGCATACATTACATAATCATTTCCTCCTTCAACCCCCGAGTTGATATATTATCTTTACCTTTCTTCAACCCCCGAGTTGATATCTTGCTACTTTCTTGACCCCTTAGTCATTGTTTTCTTTTCTCGACCCTCGAGTCGATATTGTTTCTCTTTTCTCGACCCCCGAGTCGATATTTGTCTTTACCATCCTTCAACCCCCGCATTGATATTTTTATTTGTTCTCGACCCCCGAGTCGATATTTGCTTTACGTCTTTTTCAACCCCCGAGTTGATATGTTGTTATTCCTTCAACCCTCGCGTTGATATTTTGATTTGTTCTCGACCCCGAGTCGATATCTGCTTTACGTCTTTTTCAACCCCCGAGTTGATATGTCTTTTTCGACCCCCGAGTCGATGTTTACCTTTATTTTCTTGACCCCCGAGTCGATATTACCTTTGTTTTCTCGACCCCCGAGTCGATATCATTATTATTCAACCCCCGAGTTGACTTATTTTTTTTTATTTATCTTCAACCCCCGAGTTGATAGTTATTTGTTTTTCTCAACCCCTAAGTTGACATGCCAGTATACCCCGTGAATCCTTTCATCTTGTTGCATCTAATCCTCAACCAGAAATAAAGCCTAACAAAAAATCTGGTTACCCGGTTGCATTTTCATGTGCATTACATATTATTTGCATATGCACCTTAGACTCCCTAGCAGCTGCATCTTAGTTGCATCATGATGCATGGTATTGATGTCCCCAACAACATAGCATAGCAGCATAGCAGGATCCAGGATCAGTTCAACAGGCATCTTGGCTAGTCCCCCATCGAAGTTGGCAGTATTTCTCCGAAAAGAGTTAATACCCCACACGTGTTCAAGGAATTCTATTCCCAGCAAGTCATTCTTTAACCATGCAGTTGATAATGATAATTCCCAGCAGTTGTTGCTCTTATGGCTCCCCAAGCAGAGGTTATCTTAAAAAAGTTTCTTGAAGACTTTTCCCCTGCAGAGTTTGGACAACACTTTTCATTTAACAGGAATTTTGCTCAACTATTCCCTGGAAAATTTGTCACTCGAGATACTACTTTGGTATCACGAAGGACCTTAATGGATAAGGGACTGCTTCGACCACCCGAAGAAATCTCGTTCGTGTTCCGAGATGCTACTTTGGTATCGCGAAGAACCTTATTGGATAAGGGACTACTTCGACCACCCAGAGAACATCAGGTTATCTCGTTCATCATTTGCATCATGCCATCCCATTCTGGTATATCTTATCTCTTTGCATTTTACTTGCTTGTCGGACAAATTTCGGGGTCTTCTTGTATCTAATTGACTTCCACCCTAAAATGAACGTCATGCAGCTGTTCATTCTCTCAGGTTCAAGGAAATTAGATAGGGGCATCTGTCATACCCCAAAATTGTCCTACCTTTTTCAAAATTTTCATTCGCCCGACTTAATTTTTGATTTACCTCGCTTGTACATCGTAGCGTATTTTTCAGCAAAAATAAACATTTTCACTTTTTAGCCCAATGAATTTGTGACACGTGGCATCTTTTTATTTATTTTTATTTATGTTTTAACATTTTATTTTTAGATAATGATAATATAATATAACTTTAATACTAATTGATTAATTAGTTTAGAATAGGATAGAATTGGAATTATTTAGTTTTGAATTAGAAATTAGATTTTTATTTAGAATTTAAATTAGAATTAGATTAGATTTTAATTAACAGATTTGGAAATTATAATTTTTATTAGAATTTTTAATTTTAATTAGAATAGATTTTAAATTAGATCTAGATTAGAATTTAAATTAGAGTTTTAATTTAGAATAGAATTATTAATTA
The DNA here is from genome assembly GCA_963859935.3 of Lathyrus sativus. Classification (NCBI taxonomy): domain Eukaryota; kingdom Viridiplantae; phylum Streptophyta; class Magnoliopsida; order Fabales; family Fabaceae; genus Lathyrus; species Lathyrus sativus. The sequence continues at coordinate 352,055,347 of OZ012739.1, read as the reverse complement.
AATTTAGAATTAGAATTGAATTAGAATTGAATTAGAGTTAATTAATTAGTTAGAATTAAAATTAATTATTAATCAGATTTATTAATTAAGAATTAAAAGAAAGAATAAAAAAAAGCAGAAAAGAGGAAGACACGGATGGAAGCTAGGGTTGGGGGAATTGGGATATAAATGGGGAAAGCCCACTGTTCATCTTCTCATCCGCGAAACCCTAATCTATCTCTCTCAAAAATCCACCACCGAAACCCTAAACTTGTCTTCTTCTTCCTCCAAACAACTCACCGGCCAAAAATCATCTAACACTCTCTTCTTCCTCACAGCCACTAGCCTCCTCTTCCTTCCTTTCTCCATCCGAAAAATAACCATAAGCCGCCACGCCACTTTTTTTCCCCCAAATACCATAGCCACAATCGATTTCCTATCCATCTCTTCAAACGCGAAACCCCTCTCGTTCTCCTTCATCCTTCCTCACCTTCACCATGAAAAAACCATCTTCCTCTTCCTTTCTCCTCAAACCGGCCGTTGCAAACCCCACTTTTTGTTTTCCGCATAACCTCTCTTCTTCAACTCACCGCCGCCGCCGTGAAAACCTATGCGATCCATTGCGACATTTCCGCATCCACAACATAGCATTTTATTTCGGTCCACTCTTGGCAAATCCAGCTGCGAAAACCATGTCCGAATGACGCTAGGACAAATGCAAGTCAATTTTTCTGGCCAGAAGATTAAACTTTCGAGTTTGAGTGACGACAACTTTGGGTATCTCACTCCTCAGCAATAACAGCCTCCGACGCGAGCGGCGATACCGCTTTGGATAGCCACAAATCCACTGGATTCTCAACTCAGTTCGCGACAAGCTTCACAAATCGCAGTAAAGCCACATCTTGTAGCAGTGACCAAGAATTGGGTATCTCCGCACAGTACTCGAGAAGCATCATCGATATATGCGATAAACAGTAATCACCTCGACATTGTTCGGTGTTGTTTTCAACTATGACATTTGGTTGTAATTTTATTTTCATGTTATGCTGCGATTGTATAGTTTATATAGTGTCTGTATTCCGTTTTCACTACGATTTGGTTGTGTTTTGTTGTTTCTACTTTAAATTTGTAGCATTATAAATGGAACTTTTGTTATTCATTGCTGTTGAAAACTTTTTGAGTTTCACCGACGATTCCGATGAACCTATCCGGTGGTCATACGTTTTTTCATGACCAAGAACTTCGGTATCTTGCTTAATCCAGCTGAGCAGGTGTGAGTATGATTTTTATTTTTTTTTATTTTTTTAATGTTACGCAAGAGAAATGAAATCCCGGTGGTTAATGTCTTAAAACGGGCCTGGGCTAAACGAATATGAAGGAGGAAGTACGAGCCTTTCGTTTTTTGTTTTTCTCGTTTTCCTGTTATGATTACAATATATCTCTTAGAAATTAGGCTCTTTTAAAAGAGGATTAAAAAATTTGGTATTTGCTCTTATGTTGAGGTTCCTAGCCCAATTGACTATGGCAGACGACATAGCCCCATTTAATTTTCATAAATAGGTTGTTCTGTACTTTGATTAATAATAGTGATGTTTATTTAAGTTGTGATTATAATTATGAATTATCCATAAGCCCATTAACTCGTTCTTGCTTATTTGTTAAGTTTGGTTTAATTAAATACTTAATTAATAATTAGATAATTAGATTTTTTGTTTTTAGTAGGATTTTTGCTAACTTGTGAATTTTGTAAATAAATTTTGTAAATATTGCAAACAAACTTGTTTCATTATAATTTCATCCCCATTTGATCAAATGTACCCCAACTCCCACAAAATGTAATATTTTTTATCGTTTTTTCCTTACTTATGCTTTAATGCCTCAAAACCATTTTTCAAAATAAATTCTCGACTCGTCGAGCCATTTTCCACCCTTGTAAGTCGAGTGCTTTCAAAGCCTCGCCATCAACCTTTGATCACCATACACAACATTTAAAGCTTAATCATGGGCTTCCATACAGTGAGACCTATTTGATCAGTTATTTCTAGCTGGTCACTTAGAAGACTAGCCCACTTTGCTAGTGCACATGTTTAAAACTCAAATTCAAACCTCGACTCACCTCGAGTATTTTTCTTCAAAACAAACTATTATTTTCGATTAAACAATGTAGATATCGAGCTCTTGAGGTCTAGCACTTCTTGGGTTCTCAAAGGGTTGCTCTCAAGGTGCACGCGTTGGATTGTGATCATTTCGATCTTAATTTGATTGCAATTGTTTGTTTAATTTGATTGATGTTCATAAGATAGAATTGATTAAATTCGATTGTATGCATGTTCCTAAATTTAATTGCATGTTATCGTTTGCTTAATTCGTTAAATCGTCGTATTCTTAACTATTTGCTTAATTCGGTAAATAGGAACATAATTCATTTGATTTTGATAAGCGCTTGTCTAATTGATATCATAATCGAATAGGATCGAAGCCGCTTAGGAATTGGTGTTATAATAGCCGATGATAAGTCAGAATTCAAATTAGTAGGATTAGCCATTTTAGCTTAATTGATAATCACTTATTTTAATCACTTTTTATCTTGTTTTAGAAATTTAAACTTAAAACCCCCATAAACTTTTACTGTAACTGGTTAATTCATTACAAGAAGCCTTGTGAGAACGATACTCGAGTTGTCGTTACCGTTACTACTGTTTTTTAAAATACTTGTTTTTGATCTGTGCGCGGAAGCTGATACACAACATGCATCATGTAGCATTGCATCATTTGCATACATCTTTTCCCTAAACGCAACTCATTTGTCCTACTATCTTTGTATCGTCCAGAGATGATTTCCTGGTATTTATATCGAGCTTGAAGTAGTTACTGAAGGATAATGGAAAGGACAGAGAATATGGATCACATGTCAGGCTTTAGCTTGATGACTAACCTGATGTATGACTTTCCTCTTGACGGTAATTCTCCGCAAGTGGATGTTCCTACTCATTCTCACTCTGTGCAAGATAACCTGGTTGTTCAAGTTGATAAGAGAGATTCCCAATTTCTGAGGTGTATTCCAAATCCTCAGAATGTCCACCCTATGATAAAGGTGAACGATCCTAGAGTTACAAAAATCGAGGAAGGATTTTGTGATCTTGAGGAACAATTGAAGATTATGAAAGGACTTAATGCATCTGGTCTTAAGGCTCATGACTTGTGTCTAGTTTCGGGTGTGGTTATTCCCCCGAAGTTTAAAATTCCTGTCTTTGAAGTATGCAAGGGTGTTAGTTGTCCAAGGTACCATTTGACGATGTTCTGTCAAAAGATGACCGCTTATATTGACAACGACAAGCTGATGATTCACTGCTTTCAAGAAAGTTTATATGGGGAATCCTTGATGTGGTATATGAAGCTACAAAGGAACCATATTCAGTCTTGGGAAGACCTAGTTGACGCTTTTGTGAAGCAGTACAATTACAATTTGGACATGGCTCTAGACAGCGATCAATTGATGAGCCTGAGTCAGAAGGACAACGAATCCTTCAGGGAGTATGCACAACAGTGGAAGGAATTGGCAGCCTAAGTTCATCCACTACTCCAAGAGAAAGAGTTGGCCAAGATATTTCTAAGAACGCTGTTACACTCTTATTATGTCAGGATGGTAGGCTTTATGTCATTAGAGTTCTCTAAAACTGTGGAAGTCGGAGTAAACATCGAGGGCGCATTCAAAAGTGGAAGAATCCAAGATGACTCGAATAGCCAAGCTAGTGAAGAGAAATCGGTTAGTGATTCCCAAGAGGAAAGAAGTGTTGATGTTAACGCAATTTGGGATTCCCATCAGATCCTGCAAGCTCCAGTTTCGGTACCTTATCATCAACATCGATATGCAGTTCCTGTTCAGTGCAAGCAGCCACTATTTCATGGACTTTTGTACCAAAGACAAAATTTGACTCCTCAAGGTCAACGTCAGAATCGATAAGCTCAGAATCTGAATCATTAGAGTCAGCACCAAAATCAGCAGAGACCTCTGAATAGTCCAAAAGGAGAGACTCGCCAGTCTGATCCAATCCCCTTGACTTACAATTAATTATGGTCTTACTTTGCCCGGAACTCGGTGATGATGCCTAGAAAGACTAGAACGATGAAACCTCGCCCTCATTGGTTCAATCTAAATTCTAGTTGTGAATTTCATGATGGAGCAGTGGGGCATTCGATTGAAGGGTGCAAGGTTTTCTAGGAAAAGGTCCAAGAGAATATCGACGATGAGGTGCTGACCTTCAAGAGAGGAATCTCAGTTGTGAATGGAACACCTTTATGCTGATGGATATGAAGACTCAAGATAGTCCTTTCAAGTTGGTGAACTCAGGAGGAGAGCTTATTCCCAAGATCATCAGGTTGTTTGTTTGTTTGCTTATATTTATTATTATTCTTTTGATTGTAAAAGCAAGATTTGCATGTAAGAACTTGTTTGTTTTGAATGATTAATGTAATGAATATGTTTGTCTTGAAGAAATCCATTCATATTCACTCTTAAAATGCTTTTTTTTGCTTTATAATGCCAATGCTACCCGATCTCTCCCTTAGGCAGAGAATTGGGGGGAGGATGATGAAACCACAAGTGCAAGATCTCTTGTTGCATGCTTTTGAATAAAACTCTACTAATGATGTAAGTCATTGTTTCAAATCCCCAAACACCAGAAATATAAGGGAGATAGACCCTCGTTAACCCCTTTGAGCCTTGAAGTAGGAGTTTTCTTCTCCAAATCAAAAAACCTCATTTTTAACTTGGGGCAGGGTCGTTTGAAGTTAAGAAGATCGAGCACCTAAACTTTCAAAAAAAGGGAGAGGACATCACGAAGAATGGGTAGGCACAAATAAACTTTGAGCCTCATATCCTTTATTTCTTAAATTATGAACCAAGCCACGATACAACCTTCAAAAGTCCTAATTGAAGCAGGGTTTATTTCGAAAATATACTCGATAAGATAACATTTTTTGACTCCTATGAGCTAAGCTCAAAATTTGTGTTGGCTTTGTAAAATTAATTCATAGCCTAAGTAGTGGTTCAGTCACAAGTTATTGTGATATATCTTTCTAACAAAAAATTTCAAGACAAACATGTATGTTGCATTAGCAGCTTCAGAATTAACATTTTTTTGCTTGCTAACATTGCTTGATATCATAGAAGCTTGCATGCAAGCATCATCAATAAGCTCAACCTCTTGAGACCTAAAACTCTGATGAAGATGGCGAATCACTTCAAAAGGATGATCATATCCAGGGTCATGTTGCTTGAAGAATCTGCTAAACAGGGGCAAATTTGTTTCTCAGTTATTGCTTCCACAAACTAACCATCCCTAAAAGGCAAGTTTGGAGATTTAGTCATACATAATACGATCAATCTAGGGCAGTTATGTCGAGATTTGATCAATCTTTCTAAGACTTTGAAGACATTGGGAAGTTTTGGATGCCAAGTTTTCTGTAAAATCCTCTTGGGATGACTTCTTCTCGTAAACCACGTGATTTGGGGAATTTGAGAATAGAAGATTATTTTGATCTATTCACAGCAATTGTTGTTTGAAACGACGACTATCACGCAGTTCATCAATGCAGAGCTACATTGTTCCTATAACATTCTTCACCCATGCTCCAAAGAGCTTCTGTCTCGAGTGGTGTGATGATTCCCCAGTAAGTCTCTACTTCAGGTAGTCATGACTATTCCCTCTGGTGAATATCTACTTAAAGCAGTTATGGCGTGTTTGATACAAGAATTCCAAGGGTGGTTTAACTGTTCCTGAGGCACTCCAAGTGCCTAAAATTAGTTTTCGCCAGGCGAAGAAGGTGTTCGCTCGGCGAACATGACAGATTTTTGTTTTACTATATATGTATTTTTCTCACTTTTTAGAAACATATATTATATTTCAAGGATCAAAACTTTATCTCTCTTAATTTCCAAACATATTCTAGAGAGAGAAACATAAACCCTAAGAGGGAGAAGGTAAGAGCTTCGATCTCTTGTTGGGTTTAGATGTAATATTTTGATACCTTATGTATTTCATCTAATATATGTGTTGTGAACTAGTTTTGATTCAATATTGGTGATGTCTTTGATTTCTTATTTTTGGTCTTGACAAGACCTTTTTCAAATCTTAGATCTTAGATATTCATCTATCAATGAGCAAACTTCTGACATAGTCTTGTAAGTTGATATTCACTTGTATATTATATTTTATTATGTTGATTAGTAGAATGAGTAGGATCATTATGGTATTATGAGGATGTGTGATGATAGAGATGAAGAACTATGTTCACCTACATTTGGAAAATTAGTTGAATGCATGTAAAAAGGGTTAAGTGTGGGTATGTATTCTGATCATGGCATTTTATATGAATCAATCATGAATTTTATACAAATGTCATCTTTGTTTACCTATTTATCTTTGATTTGGACCTTTATAGAAATATACTTTTTAGATCTGGATCTAGAATGATTATTTGTTAGGTTCTAGGCTCTAGACATAGATTTAGGCTTAACATTTGCTTGAGTATCAGTTCTTAATACTTTGTGTTATTGAGTTGCATGAGACATCACCAATGATACAATACGGTTGTTCTCTCGATGTCGCGTTAGAGATAACCTCTATTCTGGGTGATACGCAAGGATATTAGATGAATAGTCAATTTGTGTTTAACTGGCTAGAAGAATGCGTGTGTTATCAATTGATGAGATCTAATCCCAATAAGACTTCATTTATATTTTAAGTCTTTACTTTATATTTTCCGTCTTTATATTTTTTGTCTTTATTTATGGTATCATTGATCTTTCAACCAAATTATCACAACAAGCTTAGAAATGTAGAAACCGTTGAATGACGTTCTTTCCCTTGCACCGATCCCGGTGGATACGATATAAACCCCGTAGGGAGTCCTTCCAAAACTAAATTTTTTCTTCTTGATGCTTTACTGCAATTTGAACACAAGGCATTGCAGTTCCAAATCAAGTCAAAGATTCAAGACCAATTCAAGGTCAAATATTCAAAATGTAAATTTGAAGGGAAAAGTCACTTTTCTTAGAATGCAAGCTACAATTCAATTCAAGAGTCATTTTCATTACAAGGACATGAATGAAATACATTACAAAAGAAGTATAAAATCAAATTCTACACAAAATGATACATTTGACCTAGAGTTGACTTGTTTGGCTAACATTTAACCAAATTCAAATCGACCCCTAAGTCTACTTTGGTTTTCGTTCCCATAAATCCTATATCCTTGTGCCTTTAAACCTCCTCATGTCTTAATGTTATGTGTAACCTATTTTATACCCCCAAAATAATAATTTGATATTTTAATTAGAAAACATAACCACAAATGTCACACACATCAAAACACATAACTTGCTCCGTAACACGGGTTACCATAAAAATAAATTCAAATGCACATATTTATACATGAGATGTTACACGACATCCAACATATCTAATTTGGGTCAAGTGCTTGTATAATTAGGCATTTAGTACCTATCCTTGCATGCTCACCCAATAATTTACGACATCGTCATAGTGGAATCACTAATAAACAACATGCAACAATAGCATTGTAACTCAAGACATTAAGTCTCATGAATTTCAACTTAATAGCATAATCAAAAGAGCAAGACAATCAACTCAAAACAACTTAAAAATCTCAACAACACAAAAAGTTTGTAACTTCGACAACAATAATACAAAAAGCAAATGAAGTGTTTATCCCAACCTGATCTTACATGATCAGAGCAAGGAACCACTAAGTAAAAGCGATAAAATACAAAATTAACTCCAAGGTTATCTTCCACTTACTTCAGCAATGCTACTTTTGAGTATTTGTATGATGCCCGTGTAAAGGCAACATTCAAACAAAAGGGGTAAGAATACGATTCAATAATAATGGTAAAAGACAATCAGAAGTAGATTAATCTTACAACATCATACACTTAAACTTACAACATCATACACCAAATACAACCACATAGGCATATCAAGTATTCTCATCCATATAACATAACATCCAGAAAATCACCAAATGCAACTCAAATGCAGTGTATCCAACAACTGACTCAACATGCATGTGGTGCCAAATTATGAACGCACAGGTTCGTTTCACTCCATGATCCCTACCATAGTATTTATTCCCTCTTGGAACCGGAGCATACCAAATTGCTATCATTATCGTATGTAACGCTTCACTAATCCCCCATAATAGGAATTAACTACTCGCACCCGATCCATCATAATAGGATCGAGGTTCCCCAAAACTCATTACCATCACCATAGATGCTTCACTAATCCCCCATAATAGGAATTAGCTATTCGTACCCAATCCATCACCATAGGATCTAGGCTCACCAAAAAGAACCAAGTTCTGAAAACATAAATTCATGGACTCTCAACATGCAACAACAACACATACACATTGGCCCCTCTTTTGACCGTGTATGCCACAACAACATAATCACCATTAAAATAGCATACATATATTTGAATATACAACATCATTAAAAACATCCTTATAACATCATACACCATACATAACATTAATTAATATTACTACAACCAACAACAACATCAACTTCAGCAACTCACATATGCAAACTCATAAACATACAATCATGTAACAACAACACATAATTCTCACAACTTGATAGTCATGTTCCATACCACATCAACATCACAATCATATCATCAACATATTAACAACATTATCATGACAACATCAACATATCGACATCATTATCATATGATACTATCATAATAATGCATTAGTTCATCAACCAAACACAAAAACAATCAAATCTACAAACATAGTAGATATATGAATAATATATAAACCTTTAACATATCATTATTATGTTATTACTCTGAGAGCTATCTTTCTAACGCTTTAAATGGGGCATTATTTAGACTTACGGGTCAAAAGTTATGAGGTAAAACGTCAAAGCATATCATAGTTAAAAACAACATATAAATGATCAAGTACAATTATGGTAAATTATGTACATGGATGATATTCAAACATATCACAAACCAATACCATGTTATAGCCCTGATTATTAGCTTTTTAACGCTTTAAGCGAGGAGTCATTTGGACATGCAGATCAAAAGTTACGATCAAAACATTAGATAGATTTTCCAAAAATTCCAATTTTTCAATGTTACAGGATTTTCACCCAAATCTCATATTCAACCCCTAAACCAGTCCCAATTTTATTCAAAATCATCTCTATAAGTTATCTAACAAGAACAACATATATATCATGGTAATTAACATCAATTTATAAAATTTTCTCATGATTTCAACAACTTAGATTCATGCCCTAATTCACTGAATATTCTATCAATTTCCATGGATTCGCTTGATCTCAAGGACACAACAACAACACATCATTATGCACAATTTTAATTCATATCATGGCACATGAAAAAAGAATTATCATCACAATTGCGTCAACAATTCATCATAACGTAAAAAATATCAAATTTTAATCTACCCCTCAATTCATACCCCTACCATTGAACACAATCTCCACCCTTACCTTAGATTTCTTGCAAAAATTCAGAATTGGAACCTTCACTCCCCTCCCTTGATCACCTTTTCTCTTGCCTCTTCATGTCCTAACACTCTTTCTCTTTTCTCCCCATTTTTCACGTATGATGCAACTAACTTTTCTTATTCCAATTTTCCTTTTTTCTAATAATAATATTCCTCCTAATTATGTTTTCTCTCATTTACCCCAACTTACCCTCATGTAATTACCTCATTGTCCCTAAAATCTCTACACATATTATTTATTTTATTTTCACTAATTAATATAATAAAACAAATAAAACATTATTTCCCTCGTTTAGCCCAACTTACCCTCATGTAATTATCTCCTTGTCCCTCCAATAAGGCGTGAACAGCCTTATGACATTCTTCCATAATTCATCTTCAATAGTTTGAGGGCCCTTTTCAAATTATCCAAGTTTTTTATAATGGCGCATATGATGTCGAAAAGTTAAATGAAGATTGAAGAATCTTGAAAGTAAATGGTAAATATTTGAAAAAATATAAGTCTGCACTTCAAGAAGTAAAAATAAGTAAGGAATAATTCACGCATAAATAGTCAAAGCTAAAATGGGGGTCAAGATAGAAATGTTACCAAAATGGCTAAAGCCATTATATCAAATGCCACGAAGGGCTTAACACCAATGCAACAAAAAACAAGTTCATTAATTACAATCAAATTAAAAAGCATGGGAATTCTTCAACTTTTGATATTTCAACCTTTGAAGCATCAAGCGCCACTCACATAGAAATTTGTTGGTCAAAATTTCTTTAATTTCTTTCCAAGTTTTTTAGCACGTTCGACTTGATGCATGTCGACTTAAAGTTCTTTGGCTACTTCATTATGATCAAACTTCAGTTGTTCGTCTTTGCGCTCCTTGGCCTTTGAAATTTTGGCTTACAATTCTTTGATCTACTACTCCCTAGCTTTGACATTTTGGTCGCAAGCTTCGATTTCCTTTTTATTCTGTTTAGAGCCTTTTTCCAGCTCTGCAACATTTGTAGTGGATTTAGCGGCTGCATCTCATTCAGCCATTTGTGTCTCTGACTTTTCCTAAATTTCATTTGAAACATCTTTGATACGGTTGAGATCTGCAACAACATGGTCAACCAGCAGATCCAGTTCCTTAATAATGTCTGAAATTTCTAGAGAAACTTCCAAAACATTAACTTTTTTAGAAGATCTTTTATCCCAAAGCAAGTCGAAGTGTCTTTCTCCAAGAGTTGAAACAAGTCAGCGTCGAAGACCTTCTCTTTTATCTTGAGGAGCAAGTCATCCTCAGGTTTTTTGGTGGATTGACCACCTGATGTAGTCGAAGTACTGGTGCTTTTCTCAGTCCAACTGTATCTGGTGTTAATCATGGCCTTTAAGTACTGAAGTGGTCTTTATACCTTTAGGAACTATAGTTCCTCATGAGAAAGGCTAGTAGTGGTTGTTCCAATCGAAGCTGCAGGATTTGGGCCAGCCTTGGGTTGGTCATCTTGTTGTTCTTTGTCTTCCTCATTGTCATCTTCTTCTTCTTCTTCTTCTTCTTCTTCTTCTTCTTCTTCTTCCACAGGGACTTCCGTCTCGAAGTCAAACATGAAATGATCCTCTTTTTCCTCCTCTTCCTCCTCTTCTTCGCCATTCTCGCCACTAGTGCCTTGTACATTAATTGGAGAGCCATCTTCAGATTTGTCTTCGACAATTCCTTCTACATTTGGCATCTCTGTGTCACCTTATACATCAATCAAGGCATCTTTATTTGGTGGGATCTTGTCATGGTCAGAGTCACTGGTTTGAGAATACTCAATTGTGACTTTTGGAGGCGGATCCTTTTGACTTAATTCATCTGTATATTCTTTAGTGGAATCTTTAGGAGAAGTTTGTTAATGGGAGGGAGCACTAGTAGGATGGTAAGAAGGATCGATGTTGGTCATAGGAAGAATTCGTTGAACAAGGGGTTGTCCCTTTTCATCTTTAGCACCCTGGAAGTATCAAAACAGAAGGATTAGAAGTAAGTAAGTTGAAGATGACTAAAAAGAAAATTATTAACTCCAGAGATTAAAGAAGGATTATTTACCTTAGAACCCTCAGCCCCAGGGCTAGTGTTCTCACTCTCGACTTGGTCAGGATTTGTCTTGGCAGCCTGGTATTTGGTGGCTAGATTAGTATCAGCTTCGACCACCTTTGGAGTGGAAGGTTTCTTCATAGAAGGTTTAATAACTTTTGGTTTGGGTTGGGAACTGGCATAAGAAAATTTTGCTTGTTTCTTCTTTTTCTTTGGTTGCTTGAAGGTGTCTGGAGAAAGATCTCCATCATCTGATTCAATTACCTGGACCTCAGGTTCTTTTTGTTTCCTCTTCTTGGGTGTTGATGGTGGTCTTCGACTACCCTGAAAGAGAATATACGTTAAATATTAAAACATGAAGATAATGCATGGAAAAGAGTAATAATTGCAAAGTTTACCTTTTTTGTTATTTTATAGGTGTTGTCTTTGCCTTCTCCTTCAACAACATCCTTTTCAGTAGCGGCAGGTTTCTTAGCATGAATCCTTATAGTTGCAAGAAAATCAATGTAATTAATATAAGAAAAATAAAGAAAGAAAATTATGAAAGAAGTAATTTAGAAAAACCTCTCATTCCACACCTTCATATATTAGGGACTCCACGCGAACATGTTCTATGCCAATATGAAGGTGGCCTTTGAAATTGTCCAGAGTATACTTGGTCAGAACCACTCGCTTAGCACGTTCTTTCGATTCTTGTCGAAGGATTTTTATGAAATCCCCACAGACGAACTAGTCTGGAAATGGAGGACTAAAAGCCACCCCAAATTCGACACTGGGTAGTCGTGGAAATTTTGGAGGATATAAATAAAAAGATAACTTGTATCGTTGGTCAGGTTTAACATGCGAATGTAGCTTTAAATCCTTTAGTTTCTTTGTAAATTTTTCTTGCAATGTGACTGCTACTTTGCTAATGGTTCGACTAAGATCATCAGGTATGTAAGAAGTTTCAAAGTACTTCAGAATGATTGAGTCTCTTTGATATATGTTGAAATACCTTTCTTCATTTTTTCCTGCACAAGGGCAAAAGCATGAGTTAGATGCTGGTTAAAAACAGCTACGTCGAAAACTTTTGTATTGTAGTAATATTTCCACCAAGTGTCAAACTCTTTGGTGCAAAGGAAAGATGGTTTGAAGGCTACAAGGATGAGTTGTGTAAGGCCAGTATATTTATCCACTAATATGTTACACTCTACTTCAATGTGGATCATGTTATAATGAATCAAAGAGCCTTTCTTGGGGAAAAGTGGTTTTGGTTTGATTTGGATAAGACCAAACTGTCGAGCGACAAGGTTTGGTTGGTAGCTAACGAGAGTAAATCGAAGCCTTGAAGGATTAAGTCGTATGGCTATCAATATTGGAGTCGAGAAAGCTTCCCATATATCAAGGGACTCCGCTTCTTGGTATTTCAACCGAGTAGGGAATCTTATGGTAAACCACTCAAGGCTAACCTTTCTATATGCAAAGGGAGCCATGTTGGGTGTGAAGTTGTAGCGTTTGGTAAACATCATCACATAACTAACTAGTGAAGGTTTGTTGAAGATTTAAACCTTCATCACTTAGGGTTATCATAACAATCCTTGTGCATTCGACTCTCCTTTTCTTCACTTTGACAGATTCTTCATTGATAGGGTTACAAACAAGAAGAGATGTTTTGAATGTGGCATTTAACCATAATTGTAATAGCCAAAAAGGGCCTGAGAAAAGTAGGTTTCCTTTGGACTTAAGGGTTTTTAGTGTTGTAACTTTTTCTCCTAAATACTCATAAAGGTTGGCTAGGATCATTTCACCAAGACAAAGATTGTGTTCAGTGTGTAATTGATTAGCCATTGTTAAGTATCTTTTCGCCACCTGAAGGGATCTTGAAAAAAAGACACAACGAGAAAGTCATTGAGCAAGAAATGCTATATGTTATTGATCATATACTTCCTCAAAGTTCTTATCATGATAATGGGCAATATAGGTTGTAAAGGTTGCTTTGGTTGTGTCGAAGCCTATGGAGTCTTCAGCTAAAAAGTTAGGAACATAGGATTCTTCAATTAGCTTAAGTTCAGTCATGATAGCCACATCGAATAGGGTTGGAGTCATCATTCCACAAGGAAGATGAAAATTGTTGTGAGTGTTATCCCAGAAAGAGAATCAATCAACATGGATGGGCAATAGCCAGGTCCCACCTTCGATAATTGGATCATGTGAAGATGCCCATGTGTTTCCAGACTTGCGATTTTGCTTTCTCTATCTTTTTCAGCCAAGCAAGATAGTATGATGCGTCTTTGAACAAGGGGAATGACCTAAATACCCTTAAACTATTGTTCATGTATTATAAGTTAATTGGGTCTCTGGAAGCTATAGTCGAAGGAGAACCTTGACCATCAACTTTTAATCTTTCATCAGCCTTAATTTCTTCACTAGACTTAGGTTTTTGACCATTTGCTATAGGCTTATAATAATGATAAGCAGGAAAAATTCCTTAACCTTATCTGGATCAGCAAAAAGGTTAAGAAAAGGACCTGACATGGTATGTGCCTTGTCAGAAACAGAAACGGGAATGAGTACCTGAGATTAGTAGATTATGCGCTTCTCTTCTTCATGAGGTGGTTTAGGAATGTATTATTGGTTACCTACCACTGTTGGGCCAAAAAAATTATGAACTGGAGCAAGTGTTGTGGATTTCTTGGGCTTTTTAGTGTTCTTGCTTGAATCTTAGAAGTCTTAGTTGAAGATGCCATTGATGAAGTGGATTTAGAGAAAATGGGTTTTGCAAGAGATGAAGAGTTGAAAAGGTTTGCTAAAAAAGGTTTAGAGAGTGAAAAAGATTTTTTTTAAAATGGTGTTTTTCACTATTTATAGATGGATGAAGTGGAAGTAGTTTAATGCACACATTAATAGTGGAAGGAATTGTGGGACGCGTGTCATGCAGGGGTTGCATGATGAGACGATAGCAGTTAATCTGACCCACGATCTCCTAGAGACTAGATGTTTGATGATTAAAAATATTCGTGCATGGTTTTTTAAGGATACGTTTGGAAAAAATTGTCATGATGAGAATGACGTCATAGCAGACAAAGGGGTTTTTTGGCGTCGAATGTGAACTTCAAAAAATGCCCTTTTCTCCATTTAGTCGAAAATGATATTTTTTTAGGGGCAATTTGTTGGCTAGGAATTTCGACACCAAGACTTATTTAAGAATAATAAATAAAAATCAAGTGTTTTTTGAGTTATTGTTGAATTCACAGGAGCCTGTGCAAGAATCCTAGTCGAAAAGGTCTTCATAAGGAGGACATGTTGGGAAGATACTTAGAAATATTTTCTAAGTTTTGATAGAAACTTCGACAGAGGGTGTTTGTGACTTTCCTTCAACAGAAGTTTTGAAATTCAAAATATGGATAATAATTGTCTTTTGTCCTTATCCATTTCTCAAAGAGGACGCGTGGAGAGATGTGGTGAGATAAAGACATGCATAGCAAAATGTGTCAATTTTTGGAGGAATATCCGTTGAAGACAGATATTTTCGACATATTATAAATATGAATCTTAGTGTTTAGGATTTCGTATGTTCATTGTTGTACAAATACTCAAAAAAAATCACTCAAAATATCCAAGTCAAGTGAGAACAGAGTTTTCATTGAGAAATGCATGTTTGAAACACCACATTTATTTTAATAGAAATTTACTTTCAATTTAACATTTATCTCATTACTGCACTTTTACTTTGAAGTTTATCTTTATTGCAACTTTATAATTTTGCAAGTTTATCTTTTCAAAACTTTTAAACAATCTTTCACAAGCATGAGTATTGTCGAAGTGTTCTTGACATTTTCAGAAGTTATTTTGACAATAGCTATGTCCTAAGGATCCACTGGTTGATCTTGTAAGTAAACAATTTTTGGAAGATCGGCGGTTGTTTACCATTTTTCACGGTAAACACAATGTTCGTATGTTTTTTTAATTAACGCATTACTTTGTTCTACAATATTCACGTTTGTTAATGTTTAAATCAAACAATGACAATGCTAGTCTAATTAAAATGATTTTCGATTCATAAAAAATATAAATGTAGGATAATGTTTATGCCAAGAATCATGCAGAGAAGATTTCAGAGACGCATCTGCGAATTCACCCCATAAATCTTCGCTGATGTATCCCCAAACTAAATTTTAGCAAAAACAATCTTTGGTACGTTCAGAGATGCTTTTCGAAAAATATCTAAGAACATTTTTAGATTTTCAGAGGTGTGATCCACACCATAAAAGTGGAAAAATAAATTACCTTATAATTATTTTATTTTTTATGGCCTTAAAATTTAATCTTCCATTTTAAAATAATTCAATTTTGATATCTAACTTTTTATTATTAAAAAATATTGGTTTGTCATGTTTTAAAATATGTAAAATAGGAATTATTAATATAAACCACTCGTATAAATTAATAATTTGCATATTATCAATTAAACTGCGAAAATAAATAAATAAGTAATTGAAATTAAAAAACTTTCTTACTGTTTTATTAGTATTCATCATTTCAAATTAATAAATTGTATGTAATTATATATTATAATATATTTTTTTAATTCAAAAACATATAAAATGGATTATAAAATTTATTAATTTTAAAATAAATATACCAAGTGAACGAGTCTAAATAAATAGACTAAAAGCCATTCTTTTTTAAATTTTTGCTTAAGTTGTATTTTTAAGACACGGTTTTTTTTATTACTCAAACGTCCTTCGTTCCTAAATAATTTTTAATCCTTAACCAATATTTTAAATAAAAATGTGTATTTTTTTAAAAATTATTAATTTTTTATTGGACCACAATATAAAATTATTACACGCATATCTATTATTTCTACTTTAAAAATTAACTAGCAAAGATCAACAACTTAAAATCATGCATATAATAATTTTAGGGTTAATAACATTTTACCTCTATCGTATAAAGGTGTTCTGGTTTACTCTCCTTTATTTATTTTTTTACAAGAACACTTTGGTTTTTTAAATTTTTGGTGAAATTGGACACGCCCTAAGCAAATGTGGCATGCTTAGTGACATTTTTTTGTTTTTCATTTTTTTAAATGCCATATATTCTTCCTAATGTCACACCAGTTAATTGAGACTTAATAAATAGTAAAACTTGAGAAATATCTGGTATTGTGGTCTTCTTCTTCTTCGACAAAGCAAGCTTTTTCTCCTGATCGTGCTTTTCTGCAAATTGCCACCTTCAACTTGAAATTAGAGTTTGAGATGGGCGGAAGCAGAAATTCATCAACTAAAATTTTTAATGGAAGAGAAATACCAAGGTGCCGTTGCAATCTTTCAATAAAGATGTGGGTTTCAAACACCCGTGAAAACCCTAAGAGGAAGTTATGGAGATGCAAAATTTTTGAAAAGGTATTGGTTAGAAATTATTGATATTGTGTTTTTGAAATCTCATTCACCCTTAGTTTCTCGCTGTCTCGAATGTTTGGTTTTTGCAGAGTGGTGAAACATGTAACTTCTTCATCTGGGATGATGAAGTTGAAGAATTATTAGTGAACACTCAAAATAATGAGATGTTCAGAGGTGAAGAAGTAATTGGCTATCTTAAAGAATTTGGAAGAAAAAAATATAGCCAAGAGTTTGGGAAGGAGTTTGCCAAAGAATTTGGTAAACAATCAAGCTCAAAGAAGGTTGACAAATTGAAGAAGTTGCTTCATATTGAAAGGATTTTATCCGCAGATTTCTGCGGGTACAAATTTTTTTTCCATCCCTAATAATAACCAGCAGAGCCATATTACTTTTTCTTCTGAATCCTGCCCTATGTCAACTTCATTAATCGAATAAGCAGTGAAGATCTCTGACATTTTGGGTTTTTCTGGTAGTATTTCTCCTTGTTCTTAAGATTTGGAATATCATTTGATGAAATCTTTTGATAAGAAATGTTAATTCCCATCATTAGAAATTCCATAGGATTTTTCTTCAACAGGATTAAGAAGGGTTAATCTGTTTGATAGTTTTTCAACATCTAATTCCATTTATTTTCTTCGGAGATTGTTGAATAAATCTTCAAGACACATCATACTCAAGTTTTATGACAACTTGAATAAATGTGACTTTAGATTTGAATCCAATAGGCAACCTTCTCAGAATTTGCTTGGAAAGATTAGATAAAGTGTATCTGGACAAGCTTCTTTACTGACTCCCATAAATTTTAACACAAGGATTCAAAGATAGTCTGAGCATTAGACATATCAATATTGTTGATATACTCAGAATTGATATAAAGCACCTACCATAATGCATCTAACTCTAAAGATATTCTCAATAAGCTTCTTCTGAGCTGGTGTGAGAGACTTTCAAACTTTGACCATTCCTACACCATCAACTTCTATAGTAACACCTTTCTTAAGTATACTTTATAGACATTCACCAAAAACATTTATCAAGACCAATGAATTAAAAATATATTTTGCTCTTCCATTATTTAAATTCAGCGGAATCACCCTTGAATATGGTAGGAAAAACAATGTAATTCTTTTCATGTGGCACTTGACTCCTTATTAAAGGAAAGTCTTTAACAGACAAATTTTCTCATTAGATCATTATCTGCACATCTGTTAAGGGTTATGCACAGACCATGCTATATACCGACTGAAGGTGAAAAAATACACAAGAAGGGAGGGTTGAATTATATTTTATGTTTCTTTAGTTTGTGTCTAATCAGAGTTCAGAATCTAAACTGGTGTTCAGATTCTGATTATACGTTACAACAGATGTTAACAGAAGCAAATAAATAATAATAGAACACACTGATATTTATAATGGTTCCTCCTAAATGAGAGTAGTCCAACCCCTTTGAATTAAAATGAACCATTTTTCTTGGCACTTTTCAACTCAATTCTCACGTTTTGATAGATTTAATTCTTGTTCTTGTGTGATTCTTCAATTACATTGCAAATACCTTTGGATTCTTTGATGTGTGTGTTATTATGCAGAAATTAGGCCTAAAACATCAATGAGTAAGACACAAAAAAATTAGACAAGAAAGCCAAAGAAATATGAAGATACTGCAATGTTCACTGGGCAAACAGTAGCGAGCAGCCATCAAATGTTCTTTGGGCAAAGTATCAGCGAGGAGGAAACCTTGGAAGTCAGCAGCTAAAAGACCCAAAGTTCATCTGTAAACTTGTAGCGAGGTAGTTCGCAGTGCAACTAATTGCTCGCACGATAAACTCAGATATTTTCGAAGGGCGATTTAACTGTACCCGAGGCACTTCAAGTGCCAAAAAAGGGACTTCGCTAGGCGGATAGGTAGTTTATAGTGCGAACATGACAGATTTTTTAAATACTATATAAGTACTTTTCTTGCTTTTTAGAAAGAATATGTTATATTTTGGGGATCAGAACTTTGTCTCCCTTCATTTTAAACATATTTTAGAGAGAGAAACATAAACCATAAGAGGGAGAAGGTAAGATCTTTGATCTTTTGTTGGGGTTTGCATGTAATCTTTTGATATCTTATGTATTTCATCTAATGTATGTTTGTAAACTAGTTTTGATTCTCTATTGTGATTGTCTTTGATTTCTTATTTGTGGGTATTGACAAAACCTTTTTCAAATCTTTGATCTAAGATTTTCATCTATCAATGAGCAAACATTTGACATTGTTTTGTGAGTTAATATTCATTTGCATCACATTTATTTTATTGTGTTGATTAAGTAGCATGAGTAGGATCAATACGATAAAGACCATGATAAAGCTTGACAAACGGTATTGCAAGGATGCGTGATAATAGAGATGAAAAACGATGTCCACATACATTTGGTAGATTAGGTGAATGTATGTAAAAAAGGTTAATCATGTGTACCTATTCTGATTATGGAGTTATATATGAATCAAATTATTAATTTGATATGGATGTTATAGTAATATTTGTTGAGTCTAAACTCTAGACTTAGATTTAGGTTTAACATTAATGTGAGTATCAGTTCTTAATGCTCTGTGTTGGTTTTGTTGCTTGAGATATCACCGATGAGACAATAAGGTTAGCCTCTCGACTTTGCGTTAGATATAACCTCTGTTATGGGTGATATGTGATGATATTAGACGAAAGTTTGAATTGTGTATAACATGATTAGAAGAATACATGTGTTATCAATTGATGAGATCCAATCCCAACAAGGCTCCGTTTATATTTCAGTCTTTACTTTATATTTCCCGTCTTTATAATTTCTGCCTTTATATTTGGTATCGTGAATCTCTTAACAAAATTTTCACAACAAGCTTATAAATGCAGAGATCGTTGAACGAAGTTCTTTTTCTCGCACCGATCTCTGTGGAGACGATATAAACCCCTGAGGGAATTCCTTCAAAACTAAATTTTTGCTTCTTGCCGCTTTAGTGCAATTCGAACAAAATGGTGCCGTTTTCGGGGATTGGTGTTTACATATTGAAGTGCATTGCAATAGTTTCTATATTTTTAAGCTTTTACAGTTATTTATATTGTATATATACTTGTTTCCTTTTATGTTTTCTTAAGTGTTGTTTAGGGAGGAATGACGAGAACTCCTCCTAGATTGGTTGCTATTTGCATAAAAGTATCTAATGAAGATTCTCCCAAGTTTGGATGGTGATAGTAGGATGTTGAGCATGGTGAATGAAAGCAAGGTAAATTGTACCGCTTTATAGAATGTTATAATAATTTAAGAACTTTATGCTTTATGCAAATGTGTATTCTTGTTGCAACTTGTTTGAATGCTTGTTTCATTTAGGACCAAAAGCCACAAATTATGAGAAACCTCTATTGTTTACTATATGCTAGGATAACTGATAACTTTATTTAATTTGTTTGATTCATGCTTTATCTTTTAATTATTGTGATTTTGTGTAAGCATTAAGAAAGGATCAAGACATTTGTTTATATTGAGCACAACTATATACAAAAGTAACTCATATGTGAGTAGTGAGAATTTGTTAACCCCTTTGAGCCTATACAACTTAGAT
The DNA here is from genome assembly GCA_963859935.3 of Lathyrus sativus. Taxonomy (NCBI): domain Eukaryota; kingdom Viridiplantae; phylum Streptophyta; class Magnoliopsida; order Fabales; family Fabaceae; genus Lathyrus; species Lathyrus sativus. The sequence continues at coordinate 352,034,771 of OZ012739.1, read as the reverse complement.
CTCATTTTAGTGATGAACTTGGTTTATGTGCATAATTTGAAAGTATAGTTTATCATTGAATTTAGTGAGATTCTACAAATTTCTTCTTGAACCTTTAAACATTGTTTTAAATTGATTTCCTTGCCATAAAAAGCAAGGATCATTCACTTGAGGTTTAGTTAAATTTAAGTTGGGGTGAATGAAAAAGAAGAATGGTAGGTTGCTAAAAATTTTGAAAAAATTCAAGCAAGCATGAAAATAAAAGTGTGAATATGAATGTGAAAAACAAAAGAAAAAGAATGCTTATTTGAAAAAGAAAAATAGAGAATAAAATAATTGTGCTAAAGGATGTTTAAAAAGGTTTGCAATAGAGAAAAGAAAGTGTTGAATGAAGTTGTGATGTGTAAATAACTTGTGTAGTGAATGTAACTTTTGTATTAGCAACTTTGATTCAATGACCTTTAGAAATATTCCTTTGCTGTGAACCTGATCAGTCACCAACTCTATGAGTTTTCGCTCATTTATTCGGAAAAAAGTCATGATAATTGGTAACACTTTGGTTTATTTCTTTATCGTTTTCCTTTAATTGATTTAGTTTTGGGTTCTATCCGTTTAAGTTGTTTTAGTTTAAATTTATGTTAAATAAAACATATTTGAAGTCTTGGTCTGGTAGTGTTGGTGATTTCTTGCCTTAATATTTTGTTATGCAAATCGTTTAAAAATTTTAAGATCGTACAAGTTGGGAACGATTTACGATTAAATATTTGGCCTGAAAAACCAATCGATCATTTTGCATAATACATTACAGTACATATGGCCTAGGAATAGGGATATCCTGTAATGATTGAAAGAAACCTTTGTCAGAACTATTGCTTGATGTCTTTCCTTGACTGCTAATGAATTAGGGTCAAGGAAGAATATCAAAGGTTTTTCAGTTAAGGAATTTAAGAAAAACACTATGGAGGTACAATAAAAATTAAGGTTTTGAGGTATGTCTCGTTGAGAGTACTTCAAGATTCGTACTAAACAATTCATACACTTCCCCTAGAATATTTTCTCATATTCGTTAAATCAATTTTATCATTGTGCTTACTGCATTTGTTTCTTATTTTTTTAAAAACCCCCCAAAAAAAACCCCAAGAATATTTTGTTTAATTAAAATAACATCTGTACTTGAAAACTGCACGCAGTCCTCGAGAGATCGATTTTGGGAAAACCCCACTTATTACTACATCGGTGAAAGTTAGTACACTTACTAATTTACCGGTCAAGTTTTTGGTTGTAACGCCCGCTCATTTTAATTGAATTATTTATGAATTGTTAGTGTGCCTTTATGTGGGAGTGTGTCTGAGAGCGTTGGTGGATGTCCTTAAAGTATAGGAAACCATTTATTAAATCATTGAGTTTGATAATAATATAATATAATTAATAATGATGATAATTTAACAACTAGTAGTAATATTATTATTATATTATTATTATTATTATTATTATTACTGTTATTATTATTATTATTAGTAGTAGTAGAGAGAATAAAGGGAATTAGGGAGTTATCAAAGAAGTTATGGGAGAAAGAGCAAAAGAACGATAAACTGCTCAGAAAACCAAATTGGAGGAAAAAGGCTGAGAAAAGAGGAAAAAGGACGTGGCTGTGGAGAAAGGAAGAACAGAAGAATTAACCGCCGGAGAGAATTGAAGGTTGTTGCAGAAGAATCACCGGGAGAGCAAACCAGAACCGGAAGTTTAGAGTTGTCCTCGATCCAAAGGTAAGGGTGGGGTTCAATTCTATAACTGTGGGTATGATGGATTTCATGAAGGGAATTGAATCATAGGATTAATGTTCCTGTAGATCGATAAATATTAAGGATTAATATTCCCGTAGTAACGTTCCCGTAGTAACGTTACCGTAGTAATGTTCCCATAAGTTGAAGAAATATTAAGGATTGATGTTCCTGTAGATCGATAAATATTAAGGATTGACGTTCTTGTAGATCGATAAATATTAAGATTAATTTTCCCGTAGTAACGCTACCGTAGTAATGTTACCGTAGGTTGAGAAATATTAAGGGTTAATGTTTGTCTACGCCTGCATTAATGGTTATGTCATTAGTTTATGTAGTAATGTTGGGAATCGGCGCCGACACGCACTAATTTCCCATTTGTTTAGAAAAGGTTGTTATTAGGCTCTTACTTGATCGACTTCAGGTAGGGAATCGAATCATAGATATAGTTCCCGTGACTTGATAAATGTTAGGGACGAGGTTTTTATGTGTAGGAATGAATGTGTTATATCGTCAGTGTTGTACGATGCTGTATGGTTGCCCTTAATGAGGCAAGATTAGTTGCCCCGTAGTTAACGAACCTTTTCAGGAACTATAATTAATTTAGTGAGTAAAAGTTGTAATGTTGTTCTTACGATAATGAGTTGAATTCTTAATTGTCGAAAGTATGTTGTTATTGTTCCCCTAGATGAACAGATTGAAATGATGAATACTTGATGCATATGAGGTTGTTATGTCACTGTTGAGAAAATGTTATTATAATATTCTCCTTGGATTATGTGGGTAAGTTGTAGTTATATTACCCGTATGATGGTATATGAAAATGTGTTGAGTTCTTATTTGTAGTAATGATGTTGTCAGTTGTTCTCTAACGTGAAAATGCTGTTGAGTTCTCAATTGTAGAGACGAGGTTGTTTTTAATTGTTCTCTGCGAAAATGTGTTAGAGTCTTATTCGTAGGAACGATACTGTTGGTAGCTCTCTAATATGAACAAATTGAAGTGGTGAGTACATGATGTATGCGAAATGTGATGTTTCTGTTATGGATAATTGGTTGTAGGCGTGATGCCTTGTTGCACGGTTGTTGCACAGTTGTTGTTGTTGTGTTATAGTCCATAATAGTTGCATCTCATAGCATATCATTTGGCCTAGATTGGCGACGGTTGTGTCTTTAATGACAAAATAAAATGATTGTGGAGAGTTGTCTCCCGAATTATTGTGGAGAGTTGTCTCCCGAATTATTGTGGAGTGTTGTCTCCCAAAATGGTACCACATGTCTATGCACAGTTGAGTTGCATTGTTGAGTCGCATTGTTGAGTTGTGTTGTTGAGTTGTTTTGATGAGTTGCTGAGATATGATGATAATTGTTGTGGTTATGAATAAAGGGTGGTTGTAGTTTATTATTACTAATATTTATGCGAACTGCTGGAATTATAATGCTATGATAATATTCTGACATGACTTTTATCATGTCTTATGTTATATTGTTGATATCTCACCCTTTACGTTGTATGTTACCTCCATTGGTGGTAATTTGCAGGTAACTCGGAAGAAAGTGTCGCTTTATGTTTAAGGTCGTTGGTCGCTCTGATACGTAGCACTTTGGGGGGGATGAACGATTAATGTTATTGTTTTAATTGAATTCCTTGTTGCTGAATTGTATCAAGTACTTTTCATTAAATTGGTGGCTACTGTTAAGTGCCAAATGCTGGTTGGATGCACTATGCCGATCAATTAGTAGTGCTGATTTTTATGGTTGAAACTCATTGTTTATGTCGAATTGATGTAAGATAATTACTTGCTGAACTTTAATGGGGTTTTGTTGCAAGTTTCATGGTTTTGCTTTAATCATGCTAAATGTTGGAAGTGTTTTATATTCCGCTGCAAATTAATAAGATGCCTTGTAATCAAAATCTTAATCAAGTTATTGTTGTATGTTCATCCAAGCTTCTGTGCTATGTATCATTACTAAATGCATGCTGTCTAATTGAATTGTGAAATTTATGTTTCTGTGAGTTAAAATTGTAACGCCCAGAATTTGCTGATGTGACGGTCGTCACAACTTCCTTACGATCGTCATGACCGTCACAGTCGTGACAGCCCCTTACGACCGTCATGTTTACAAAATTCGTTGCACTCTGATTCTGTTTTCCTTAATTATCCGTCGAGCTAGATTGAGGTGTTACATTGGCACCATTGTCGGGGACTGCCAAAATTTTAAGTACATTGTTAGTTTGATTAGAATTTTGTCACTCTGTGACTAAAATTTTTAGTTTATTTTTCTGATTATATTTTTGTTATTACTGATAATTTTCTAACATGTGTATGCGAGGTAAGACCTCAACTTTATTTTCTTTTGACTCAGAATCTGAAAGATTGTTGCACGCCAGATGCAGAAAAGCTAACCGTGAAACACTGACAGCTTCAAACTCAGGAACAAAAATTTCAGAGAACGAAGAAGAAGTTGTGATTCATTCCGAGCATACAGGTTCGGGCACAGATACTGAGCCCGTAACAGTCATCGCAAACGGAGATCAACCTCCAGCCGAAAGACTTCTAGGAGATTACGGAAGGGAAAACGCTCCAATAGGGCGTTTGACTATAGTGAATCAACCAGTGTCTGTTGCACACTTTCAGCTACATCCGTCAACCATCCGACAGCTTCAGAGTAGACCTTTCTCGGGGAGAATCAATGAAGATGCGAATAAACATCTTCAAAGGTTTCTAACTATGAGCACCTCATTAAAGATTGAGGGGCATTCTGAAGAAGCAAATAAGCTAGTTATGTTTCCTTTCACCTTATCTGATGAAGTCGAAGAATGGTTTTATTCTTTACCTGTCGGGAGTATTAACACTTGGCAAGAGATGGAGACAACATTTCTGAATGAATACTTTCCTGCATCTGTCTATATCAGAAAAAGATACGACATTGTTAATTTTAAACAGAAGGAGGGAGAGTCACTTGGAGATGCTTACAAACGGTTCAAGAGGTGTTTGGTTGCATGCCCGAATCATAATATAGATGCAACTGAACAAATGCAAAATTTTGTAAATGGTTTAAAAATGAAGACTAAGCAACTCATTGATACAGCAGCCGGAGGTTCAACTAATTTTTCAACAGCCACTAGTATCAAAAGAATTATTGAAGTTATCGCTGTAAATGAGCACTTAGAATTGTATGACCGGAGTGTAAGTCAACCAGAGAAGGCCATTAATTTGAAACTTACTGAGCAAGTGGTAAAGATGGAAGATCAGATTTCAGCGGAAGTGGAAACAAGGTTAAAGAAGACGAGTCTTGATACTCAAACTGTGGCACAAGTCCAACCGGTTCAAGTAGTGAATTGAGAAATTTGTGGGGGTCCTCACTTCACCATGCACTGTGTTGCAACCGCAAAACAGATTGAGGAAATAAACTTTTTGAAGTAGAACAATCCCTACTCCAACACTTATAATCCAGGTTAGAAAAATCATCCAAACTTTGCATGGAAAGATTAACAAGGGAATGTTCCTAAACAAAGTCAAGCTCAATACTAACAACAATACCAACCTCAGCAGCAACAGTATCAACAACAACAACAACAACAACAACCTTACCAACCACAATATCAACCACAGGTACAAAAGAAAGAGGATTGGGAAATTTCCAATGAAAAGATGGCCGCTCAAAGCTCTCAATTCCAAGAAGAAATAAGGAGTAGTCGGAGGAACACAGGTGCTTCTATAAAGAACCTTGAAGTACAAATGAGTCAAATAGCACAACAATTGTCAGGATCCCAAATACCAAGTGCTCTTCCAAGTGCAACTGTGACGAATCCTAGGGATCATAAGAGTGTGAATGCTGTGACCACAAGAAGTGGAAAATCTAAGGAAATTCCGGAGAAAAATTCTGAATTAGAAGATCAATTGCTTGAAGTTGATTTAGAGATCAAAGAAAACGAGGTAGCTAATAAAGAAGTAGTGGCACCTGAATAAGTTGTTAAAGAGAAAACCGTCATTGAGCCCAAACTGATTAAGCTTCCTTATCCTCAGAGGAACAAGAAGAAGGGGCAGCAGGAGAAAATTTTTGAAAAACTTCTCGAAATGTTTAAAAAGCTTGAACTCAATATCCCATTTTTGGAGGCACTCGAGCAAATGCCAACCTATGCCAAGTTCATAAAGGATATCATCTTAAATAAGTGAACCACCGATATGGAACCAATTATTCTAACCGAAACTTGTAGTGCTATTTTGCAGGGTCTGAAGATTTTGGTGAAGAAGAAAGATTGAGGTGTTGTTACTATCTCATGCACTATTAGGATATATCGTTCAATAGAGCTCTTATTGATTTGGGAGCAAGTGTTAGTCTCATGCCATTATCCATCTACAAAAAGTTGCAAATTGGTAAGGTACAAGATTTAAGAATGACACTTCAATTTGCGGACCACTTTGTAAAGCGACCTTATGGGGTAGTGGAGGATGTACTGGTGAAGATTGACAAATTTGTGTTTCTGGTAGATTTTGTTATACTAGAGATGCCGGAAGATGAGGATATTCCCCTTATACTTGGAAGACCGTTTTTAGAGACTGGTAGAGTGTTGATAGACATGGAAGGGGGTACGATGACATTGAAGGTTTATGATTAAGAGTTAACGATTGATGTGAGAAACACTATGAAGCACAAAAATGATTTTTGTACAAGCAGCAACATAGAAGTGCTTGATCAAGTGGTTACAAATGAGAATCTTGAAGGTGTATCTTTCTCACCTTTATAAAAAGTGTTGAGTATGTCTATTTTTTAACCAAATGAAACAGTTGGCGACATCAAAAACGAGAAAGGGGGTACAATCGTCATCAAAAACGAGAAAAACCAGTTGATCCCGATAAGAACGGTAACATGTTGGCAAGTATGTATTGATTATAGAAGATTAAATCTTGCTACAAGGAAAGATCATTTCCCTTTTCCATTCATTGATCAAATGTTGGAAAGGTTAGCTGGTCATGATTATTATTGTTTCCTTGACGGTTACTCCGGGTACAACCAAATTGCCGTGGCACCTGAAGGTCAAAAAAAGACGGCTTTTACATACCCGTATGGTGTTTTTGCTTACAGAAGAATTCCATTTGGGTTATGTAATACTCCTGCCATGTTTCAGAGATGCATGACTTCCATTTTCGCTGATATGCTGGAAAAATATATGGAAGTCTTCATGGATGATTTCTCGGTATTTGGCTATTCTTTTGATAACTGTTTAACTAACCTTTCTCTTGTTTTACAAAGATGCTAGGAAAGCAACTTAATCCTCAACTGGGAGAAGTGCCACTTCATGGTACGTGAAGGAATAGTCTTAGGTCACAAAATTTCTCACAAAGGAATCAAAGTGGACCAAGCCAAAGTTGAAGTAATATCAAAACTCCCACCTCCACTGAACAAAAAAGGTATAAGAAGTTTCTTAGGCCATGCGGGTTTCTACTGCCGGTTCATAAGAGACTTCTTAAAAATATCCAAACCTCTAACCACTCTTTTGGTTAAGGATAAGGCTTTTGACTTTGATGAAAAGTGTGCCGAAGCGTTTGAAAAATTGAAGAATAAATTAGTTTCGGCACTGATTGTGATTGCCCCCGATTGGTCTCTCCCATTTGAGATCATGTGTGATGCAAGCGACATTGCAGTAGGGGTTGTTTTAGGATAGTGAATGGATAAATTACTGCATGTTATTTACTACGCTAGTCATGTGTTGAACCCTGCACAGATGAACTACACAACTACTGAAAAGGAGTTGTTAGCAGTAGTTTAGGCCTTTGATAAATTCAGCCAATATCTGTTGGGTTCGAAAATTATTGTGTATATTAACCATGCTGCTTTAAAGTACTTGTTTACTAAACAGGATTCTAAGCCAAGGCTCTTAAGGTGGATTCTACTCCTGTAGGAGTTTGATGTGGAGATTCGTGACAAGAGAGGATGTGAAAATACTGTTGCTGATCATCTCTCTCGAATGTCGCTAATTGAAGAAACTGAGGACAATCACCCAATAAAGGATGAGTTTACTAACAAACACATCCTCGATGTTATTGGTGTCCCCTGGTTCACAGATTATGCGAATTATCTGGTAGACGGTATCATCCCTGACGATTTTGATGCTAACAAAAAGAAAAAAGTTTTATATGATTGCAGGTTTTATTTGTGGGATGATTTATTCTTGTACAAAAGAAGCCTAGATGGATTGATCAAGAGATGTGTTCCTGAAGACGAGCAGAGGAATGTTCTTGAAGCGTGTCATAACTCAGATTATGGAGGGCATTTCAGTGGTGACCGAACCACAGCGAAAGTTCTTCAATCAAGGTTATATTGGTCGTCATTGTTCAAAGGTTCCCAGGACATAGTCAAGGAATGTGACAAGTTTCAACGGATGGGTAATATCTCAAAGAGAAATCAGATGCCACAAAACTCCATGATGGAAGTTGAGTTATTTGATGTTTGGGGCATCGATTTTTTGGGCCCATTTCCACCATCCTTTGGTAAAATTTATATTTTGGTAGCAGTCGACTATGTCTCGAAATGGGTAGAAGTTGTGGCTCTACCAACTAATGACGCTAAAGTTGTGGTCAAATTCTTGAAAGAGAACATCTTTTCTCGATTTGGAGTACCAAGGGCTCTTATAAGTGATGAGGGAACTCACTTCCTGAATAATCTCATGGAAAGGCTACTCTTGAAATACAATGTGAAGCATAAAATAGTTACTCCCTACCATCCACAGACCAATGGGCAAGTAGAGGTGTCGAATCGACAACTCAAACAGATCCTAGAAAAGACAGTGCATTTCTCTCGCAAGGATTGGGCAGTGAAGTTGGACGATGCTCTGTGGGTGTACCGTACTGCTTTCAAAACGCCTATAGGTATGTCACCGTACCAACTAGTTTATGGGAAAGCATGTCATCTACCACTCGAGTTGGAACACAAGGCCTTGTGGGCCTCAAAATTCCTTAATTTGGATCTTACCAAAGCAGGAGATTCTAGAATCCTCCAACTCCATAAGTTAGAAGAATTTCGGAACCAGGCATATGAGAATGCCAAGATTTACAAAGATCAAACAAAGAAATGGCATGATCGGAGGATTCAAAAGAAATATTTTTGGGAATGGTGCTATTATACAATTCCAAGTTGAAACTTTTTCCTGGAAAACTGAAGTCTAAATGGTCGGGACCGTTCATCGTACATAAGGTGTTTCCCCGTGGAGCGATAGAATTGAAAAATCAAGCAAATTGAGATATTTTTAAAGTTAATAGTCAGAGACTGAAACCCTATTATAATGGTCAAGAAAGCGGGAGTAGTGATGCTGTTCATCTTACAGGATAAGATGAATGACCGTCGAGCCATGCGACGTTAAACGAAGCGCTTCGTGGGAGGCAACCCACGCATTTTTATTCTAATGTTTTTTGTTTTTCTTGTTTTTGATAGGTTTTGTCGACTTGTAGTGCTCTCAAAGAAATGGAGAGGTCACTCCAAATAGCGGTATTTTGGAGGAACAGGATGCATAATTAAGTGTGATTGGGAGATGTCAGAAAAAGCCAAAAAAATAGCAAAATATGAAAAAATAAGGGCCTGACACGTCCCGTGTCAGGAAGGTATCTAATTATTTTTTTTGGAGGTAAAACAGTGGGCTGACACGTCCCGTGTCAGGAAGGTATCTAATTATTATTTTTGGAGGTAAAACAGTGGGCTGACACGGCCCGTGTCAGGCCCACTAGGAACAACGCGCAGGAAGATGAAAAACAGCAGGCTGACACGGCCGCCTGTGTTAGCCCTGTTGAGTGTGAAATTTTTTGACTTCTCCTTTCCCTTCTGGTGGGACCCACATGATTAAACCACCTTTATTCCACTTATCTCTTCAGATTTTTCACTTTCTCTCTCTTTTCACCTTCATCTTCTCCCTTTAAACTCATAACCTCCATTACCAAACTTCAAAAAGCTCCAAGCTTTTCATTTTTTGCGCACCAAAACCACTTACTCCCTTCACAAAAATCGTTCAACTCATCACCCTCTACACTTTCCCGGTAATGTTTTTTACCAACGCTCACTTTTATTTTTCATTTTTCTCTCTGATTTTCAGGTACAAAACGAAAATGCCTCCAAGACGGGTAGTTAGACGAAAGTAGACGGACAGCGAAACCGGAAGGCCAAGGAAACGCGCAAGTCGAATGTCGAACGCACACGACATAATGTTTCAACATCCCGAACACGAGAAGCGGTACACTTTCATGTGAAGCGTAAGATTACACCAACCAGGTATATGTGCAATACCACTCTTTCTGAATTAGGCCTGAACATCAAAGTAGACATAATGTTTCATAGTCTGAGCATGTTAGAATTCATGCATTTAGAAGCTCCAACGTATAAATGCATCACGTTGCAGTTTTTAAGTACAATTGAATTCCATTTGGAAAAAAGATGGATCGGCACTATGAAATATTTCTTTGGAACGATGAAATTTAGACTGTTTAATGTTGACCATGAGCTTAGTATGGAAGAGCTGGGAGGTATCCTATGACTTCCACTGTATGGCCCGTGTGCTATCCCAGAGACTTTTGATGCGAAAGCATTCTGGACAGCAATTACGGGTAGTACTGAGTATGTTTCAAAAGGTGCAAAAGCATCTAGTATTCAGAATCCTTGTTTCAGATATGCACAAAAAGCTTTAGCGTACACTCTATTCGGGAGGGGAGATAGTACAGGAGTGGTCACCCAAAGGGAGTTGTTCTTCCTGTATGTTATGGCCAACTCTGAGATGGTAAGTGGTGCCGCTTTCGCAACAGATTATTTGGGGCGAGTAGGACGGGAGACTCAGGGGGAATCTCTATGGTGGGCATGATAACCCAGATAGCCAACCACCTTGGTTATGACCCTGCTGAGTTATGTGACACACTGGTGTTAGGTAAAAATAGGCTCGATATGGCGGCCCTTGTTCAACAGGGTATGATTTCAATTACTCCTAATTATTATGTTGTAATGAGTCGTAACAGGTTGGTAATGTCCCTCCATGCTCCTGATAGAGTCAGTATTTTTGACCCAAATAATTGGGTTTATGGCAATATCGTCCATAATGAAGACGAGTATCGTCCTGACCCTTTTGCTGCAGGTGAACCGGAAGAAGAAGATGCGCCCGAATTTGAATAGTTTGTTCCTCTTCAGGAGGAGCACGTGTATACTGGCGCAGGAAGCTCATCTACTGCTGACAACAACTGTTCGTGGGTGCGTGGAGAAATTGGATACCTCAGGGCTGAGCAAACCCATCAAGTGAAGGAGCAAGCTCGCCAAGGGGCGCTCATGGATGACATGCACAACATGATGCAACAATTAATGTTGTGTTTTCCTCCTCCTCAGTGAGGCTCTGTGAGTCCCCCCCCCCCCTCATACGTGTTCTCAAACATTGAGGTCAATGTTCAGTTCATATGTGGGGGGGAGGGGGTTATTGTTTTTCTGTTATTTTCTGTTTAGTGTTTTTTATCGTTTTTTATGGTATTTCACTTCTGTTGTGTTGATTTGTTTGAAAGTTTGCTTTTGTGTTTTGTTTGTGTTAATAGATTAGAAACTTTATGTCAGATGAATAGAGAAACTTATAGTTGAGTGGATGACAAAATACAACCTCGACTTCGTCTCCAAGAAACCCCCGGAAGTGGATACTGCTAAAGTAGATGATCGGACGTGATTTCTCGGAACGAGACTGATACAAGATTACTTCAACTCGATACGGAAATGATACCGCACCATACGAGAGGTACCTTGGAAACTGTCAGCTAACCCAACATGGTGAGGATTCCACAAAGTCAAACACCTTATCATCATGAGAGTATCAGGTATGTATTTATCACTCTTAGCTTACGTACTCGTCTGTGGACTGTTTGTATGCACACATTTACACACTGAGGCATTTTGTTTGTATTTAGCCCTGAGCCTTTCAAGCCAACCCTGCATGTTATCCCTTGATTAACCCTTCAAGCCATTCCTAATTTTGTTTGTTAATTAACCACATCATATAACCGTAAGCCCAAACACTCCTTCACCCTACTCGGATAAGTATTATTGATTCGTGATCTGTGTAAAATCATAAGTTTGGGTTGATACACTTGCATAAAAATAGGAAAGTACAGAAAAAAAAGAGAAAAAGAAAAATGAAAGAGATGAAAAGAAGGAAGGTGTGTACCTAGTCCCAAAATATAGTGTATCGAAACCCCATGAGTTAAAAAATCAAAAAGTACACAGTAAGGATAGAGATGACACTATATCCGAGCCGGAAAAAAATATAAAACACCCTTTACTTTTCCCGTTTCTGTGATTTATCCGACCGTGTCCCTAGCCCCATTACAGCCTATAAAGCCCTCAAAAAGTGTGAATTGTGTGATTATGAAATGGAAAATAGATGTTATTCAAGTTGATGAGTAGACTCTGCATGTTGTGATGTTTTAGCGTAAACACTTTAACCTGAGAGATTTGGTGAGAGTGTGAAAAGCTGACAAATGAAAAAGTGACTTAATGTGGGAGTGGGGTAGAATGTTAATGGTCGAGAAGTAGGAAATTGTTGAAAGGAGCGTAAATATGAATCACAAAAGATCTTAGCGGTGTTATGGTAAAAGCAACGAATAATTCGGGGGCAGATGTCTTGTAGTCTCGAGCATCACTTGAGGACAAGTAATGAGATAAATCTGGGATTGTGATTAGTCACCAACTTTATGAGTTTTCGCTTATTTATTCGGCAAAAAGTCATGATAATCGGTAACACTTTAGTTTGTTTCTTTGTCGTTTTCCTTTAATTGATTTAGTTTCGCATTTTGTCTGTTTAAGTTGTTTTAGTTTAAATTTATGTTAAATAAAATAATTTTGAAGTCTTGGTCTGGTAGTGTTGGTGATTTCAGGTCCATGGAAGTAATCAGAGGAAGAAATGCAAAGTTGACTGAGTTCGGGAGGATTTTTCTCAAAACCAGAGGCCTGACACGGGTGCCCGTGTCACCTGACATGGCCCGTGTCAGGATGGGAAGATGAGATAACATGAGAAGGAGCCACCAGTGGGCTGACACGGGTGTCCATGTCAGCTGATATGGCCCGTGTTAGCAGGCCTGTAGACTGCATATGGAAATTTCAAACTAGTGGCCCAACACGGGTGCTCGTGTCAACTGACACTGCCCGTGTTGGGAAAAGCGACCATATTTCTGATGTTTTTTAATTTTGGCCAGTGTTACTGCATGAAGGGTAATTTGGACTTTGCGCATGGAAAAGATTGATCTGATACTATTAAGACATGATTTCGGAAAGGGAAAAAGGGACTTTTGATTGTACGAAAGAAATACAACAGAAAGAGGAGAGCTCTGGAGAATTGGGAAGAAGAGGAGATTTTCAAGATCGGAAGAAATTGAAGATCAACTTTATTCACCAAGTCTTGTAATGTCTCTAATTTGTATGTTGGTTTTGTTGAATACTATGCATAGTTAAACCCCCCATTGCTAGGGGGTGTCCCTGAATTGTTTTCTAATGAACATCTATTGAATTACTCAATGAGATTTTGTTTCTTGCCTTATTATTTTGTTTATGCAAATTGTTTAAAACTTTTAAGATCATACAAATTAGGAACGATTTACGATTAAGGATTTGGCCTGAAAAACCAATCGATCATTTTGCATAATACATTACAGTACATATGGCCTAGGAATAGGGATATCCTGTAAAGATTAAAATAAGCCTTTGTCAGAATTATTGCTTGATGTCTTTCCTTGACTACTAAGGAATTAGGGTCAAGGAAGAATATCAAAGGTTTTTCAGTTAAGGAATTTAAGAAAAACACTATGAAGGTATAATAAAAATTAAGGTTTTGAGGCATGTCTCGTTGAGAGTACTTCAGGGTTCATACTAAACAATTCATACACTTCCCCTAGCATATTTTCTCATATTCGTTAAATCAATTTTATCATTCTGGTTACTGCATTTGTTTCTTTTTTTTTTAAAACCCCCAAGAATATTTTGTTTAATTGAAATAACATCTGTACTTGAAAATTGCATGTAGTCCTCGAGAGATCGATTCTAGGAAAATCCCACTTATTACTTGTTGCACCCCAAAATTTGACCAACCTCTTTTCTTAATCTTTGGCTTATGTTTCATTGCATTTTAGCATCTTGCATTTGAATAGCATAGTTTCTTACAAGGGATAAAGTGTTTTTTTGTGTCCTATCCAAGAGGATAACTTTATTGACCACAAGCTCAAGCAGAGGCATTGGTAGAGGTTGTTGTGCGTATGTCATCATCATGAAGTTATCAGAGCTCCTAGCGAGGAGGGGTGTGCCACAACATTATCAAGGAATCATCATAAGGTTTTCAAGGGGTTCATGAAGACTTTTCATTGATGTAATCATGATTTAGAGGCATGTTGAGTACCTCAGAGGTCATTATGAAGTTGGAATAGTCACTTAGTTCATCTGAACAATGCCTAGGCAAAAAGGGTGAAATTAGGGTTTCATTTTTAATCGGGCTAAACTTGTTTTTTTGGAGAAAAACTTGTTTCCATGGTCTTCCATATGTCCTAAGGTGTTTGAGGATGGGTAATTGACCATCAATTTTAATCAGAAGAGCTTCAATTGATCAGTTGATTGAAAATTAGGAGATTCGGGGAAAAAGTCAACTGTGTAGTGAAAAAGTCAACCTGACTTTTTGAGGTCAAGATCATGATCTTCAAGTTCAATATAACCAATGGATGGAATTTGATCAAGAAAAGTCAAGGGAATCATGAAAAATCAAGAATTTGTTGAAAGTTGCCATTTTAAGAAAATTAGGGTTTTAGAACTTTCTATTTATGGAAAGTTTTATGGTTGAAGTAGCCATCTTCAAGGCCATTTTTCTTCATGATCAAGGTTTCAAATGGACTTGGCTCAAACATCAAAGTTGTTCCTTGTATTTCAAGCTTTCTTTTGAGTACCAATTCATAATCATATGATACCTGGAGCTCAAGTTATGATCAATCAAAGTTGAGGATTTCAATGACTTCAAAATTGGCAAGTTCAGGCAGATTTTTGGACCCACTTTGCAAGCCAATTTTCATCACTTTCTTGATTTCAAATGAAACTTTGTCCCAAATGAAAGTTATATATCATGTTCCAAGCTTTCCAAAAAGTCCAAGAAGGCCTCAATATGATTTGTGAAGCTCAAGTTATGGATGTTCAAAGTTGAGAAAAAATAAGCCTAAATCCATAACTTAGAATTTTTTCTTAGTTATGGACAGCTTGCATGGCCTGATTTTCACCATCATTTTTCATGGTCCTCCAATCCTCAAATCAAGATGATTTCAACATAGAATTTGTTCTACTTCATGCCTTCTTTCATTTGAGCACAAGATCTAAGCAAATGGAGTTGTGTGCACCAAGTTATCATTGCTCAAAGTTGATGGTTTGAACATATTTTCAATGCTTGTGTTACAAAGTCATTTTGGCATACCTTTCATTTTCATCATACAGCCTGTTACACTTCTCTTTTCATGCACATAACATGCATTGGGAGCATGCCAAACATTGCCTAAACAAGCCAAACCAAGGCATGTACCACTTATGGGCATTTTTGAATCTTTTGCCAAAACAAGGAAAAAACAATTTGCTTGCACTCTGAATTCATGCAGTCCATTATGATTTGCTTTCCACTCAAACAAAACCACCTCCAAGACAAGCATGCTCTTGTCCTTGTTCATCACCCACCATTGATGAAAGAAATTTTGAAATTGTGAAATCTGGTCCATTCAACTTTTACCAAGGTGAAACTCCTCCAAACCTCTTTTTCACTTCCTATTTAAGCTAAAGAGAAGCTGAGAAAACCCTAGCTGCCATTTGCATAAAAAATCTGAAGTTCAGTTTTTGCATCCTTTGATTCAAGCCTTCGAATCCCACTCAATATTAAACCATTTCCCAAGTTTCTTTCCATTCCATACTCTCCATAACACAACCTTCAAACTGTCCTCAAAGAAAAATCAATTGTGTTTGTAAAAGAAACTTCAAAGTTTGCTCAAAGGAGGGAGGGTATCTTGCTTTGCTCTTGCTGCTAGCTTGCTTTTGGGAGATCTACAAGAGCCAATACGCCTCCTTTTGGTATATATTGAGTTGGGGTGGCTTGATACAACGGATGTATCGCCACCACAGTGGTTAGAACCTTGCCCTTAAGTATCCTTGTCATGCGTCTGTACCTCTGTTCGACCCCCAGCGGGGGCGTTTTTGTGTTATTTTCATTTACTTTCCTTGTTTTTAATATTTTTATTTTCCTTCTATGGCACACGTGTGAAAGTGGTAGAATTGGCTATGTTTTGAGCCTGCAGCCCCAAGGTCTTGAGTTCAAGCCTTGGGTGATGCATTTCCTTCTTTTTTTAGCATTTGTTTATTTCATGTATTTTTGTTTTATTTTAATTATTTCTTGTTTTATTTTATTTATTTTAAAAAATAGCTTTAAATGTCATAAAATCCAAAAAAAAATCATTTTATTGTGTTAACTTATTTTTCATCTTTTTATTTTAATTTTCATTTTAGTTTATCATTTTATTTTTGAATTTACAAATTAATGTGCTTAGTGGTTTATCTTTTATTCCATTTAATTTCTTTTCTTTCTCAGTTCACTTGTGATTGAATTATTTAGTGTTTATTTGGCTTTTGGCCATGTTCCCCCTAGGATTCCTAGTTCCTCCTTTTAGGATGGGAGTAGGAGAGACATTAGGTGTTCAATCCTATGCATGATAACATTATGATAGTATGTTTCCTTTCACCCCAACTTTAGGAGCATTGTGCATGACAACTTTAGGGTCCAGTTTCCCCTTAGTTTGTGTCTTTCTCTTCTCATCTCCTAAACACTTTTAAACACTTAATAAAGAATAATTTGTGTTGTACGCTACGAGCCTTAAGTACTCGAGGAATGATGGTTGGGGGGCCTCCTCTCAATTGTCTAGAGTGTTTAGCGTATGCCCTTTGGGCGATATGCGACGCATTCGCTCTCGAGTCATAGTCTTTAGTGTGACATGAGTTTCAAACCATAACTCAATCCACTTCTTGTCTTAAAAAATACAAAAACAAAAACATCAAATCTTTTTATCCTTCGGGATCTTAATTGGAAAATCATTTTCAGAAAGAGTGTGTTAAGTTTTGGTTCTACCGCAAACAGGCATCGTCCCTAACTGCTAGAACCATTGTTTAACCCTACTTAGTTAAAACACTTGAACCAATATGTGGTCATGTCAGCCCGAACTACGTTTGCTCTGATTTCTCATACTAGACGAGGATACGTAGGCACAAGGCGGCAATGTCTTGGCGAGCAACCTTCCCCACTTTCACCCGTAGTTTTCCGAACTACGTTGACTCTGACTTTCCCACTGCACGAGGGAATACGTAGGCATAGAGCGGCGATGCTCTATCGAGTCTCTTTTCTTTTCTTTTGTCCCCGTGAGCCTTTAGCTAGATAGTTTTACACCCTTTTAGATAGACAACAAGCATGGATCTCGTCGAGTACGACGGGCGTGAGGGTTGCTAATACCTTCCCCTTGTGTAACCGACTCCCGAACCCGAGATTTGGTTGCGATGACCTGTCTTATTCCCTTTTCGTATGTTTTCTCTGATCGTTTCCTTTCCCTCTCTTTGGGATAAATAACAAACGGTGGCAACTCTTTTGTCCTTGTCGGCCCCTCTTCGCAATGATATGATAGCTGGCGACTCTGCTGGGGACATTTCCCATCCCCTATGCGAGTCAACCCAAGCGCTTGTGTGTTTTGTCTTTGGGTGTGTATATGTGTTGCATTTGTACAGTTTTACATTTGCATTTTTATTTCTAGCACTTTATATCATATATCATGTTGTTGTGTTGTGGGTGGGATGTTCCATTGAGAGGTAAGCCAAAACCCAAGCTTGAGGATACACATAGCATTATAGTGGAGAGTAGTGGGGACCTGCACGTTAGGCGTGCACTAGTCTCCATGAAATTCGCGTTCAGACGAGGTTTTCAGTTGAAGACATCCTATCCTATGCATTGGTCAAGAAAGGGTGTTGGATCTGAAAGTTGTCGTCTCTGGAGATCGATCATTTGGGATTCAGCTAAGTGAGGCTGCTTCGTGAGACAATGATGCCAAACCAGAAATGGTGAACGTATCATCGTTTCTCGAAAGTCTGTGACACTGACGACTGCATAGGATACCGAACCTTATCTGAAATAAGTTCATACTTGTGAGTGGGAGGGTTTGTAGGAAACTTTGACCTTCATCCTACCCGTTTGTCTTATCAGTGTGGACAATTACAGTGGGATCCTGTAATAGTGCTATATAGTTTTCTCGCCAATGCAAAGCATTGTTTTACCTCCGTCAACGGTACAACAACCTTGATCCTGTGTTTGTTGCGTTTCGTATTCCATTGCATGGCATTCGCATTTCATTTGCATAGCAGGTGTTCGAGGCTGGGTTTTGTTATCCTAATCCGGATTTTCTTCAGAATACTAGACACCGACTCTTCAAAGAAGCCAGAAGTTGACCATGGAGCAGATTCAAGTAGAAAAGAGGGAAGTCCGAAGCCAGATGGGACAATTCATGGTGGACATGCAAGCTTTGTGTTTGGATCAGAAGATGCTTAGGGAGGAAGTTCATCAGTTGAAGACTCAGATGGGCTTGATCATAAAAGTGATAAGAAAAGTGTCAAGAAAGGAAGGCGATCATGTGCCTGAAGCTGCAGCAGAAATGGTCATTTCACCGTTATCTGTGGAACCTCTCCCAAGGCGTGAGGTGCCTCAAAGATCGTCTTGTCAACCTGAGGTTCCAGAATTTCCCCGTCAGCAGCTACCCTCTGTTTCCCGAGACAATTCTAAGATTAGGAGGTATGCCCAAAGGACGAAATAGCTCGACAGAATCTTTGACCAGATCCCTATAACTTATGCTCAGTTGTTGCAACTCTTGCTTCAACTTTGTTTGGTTGAACTTCGGACTCTGGCTCCACTTACTGGTAAGCCACCACCAGGCTATGATGTACGTGCCCATTGTGATTTCCATTCTAGGGCACCGGGGCATGATGTCGAGAACTGCAAAGCTTTTAAGCACAAAGTTCAGGACTTGATTGATTCAAAGGCAGTTGAATTCACGTCGGGCGGCATGAGCGTACCAGATGGTCTTATTCCCTTCGTTGCAAAAGAGGTGGATGTTCCTACTCTCTCCCCTGAAGTTGCATCAGGTCAGGAGTATGTCTTACAATCTGCGATTTCAGAGTCTCCATGCCCACAGCTGTTGCATGTTCCTAGGCCAAGCCTGAGGACGAAAGTACCAGAACAAAGGGAGTCCCCGATACCCCAGACTCAGTCTCCAGACGTTTCAACTATTCAGAGTCAACGATCTTTTGGGTCTTTGCATCAGATATTTGTTTCCCTCCAGAGTCAACGGTTATACCGTCATCAGCCGCGTCAGCACTCCCGACGAAGACCAAGGAATCCAAAGTGGCATTTAACTCAGTTGTCGTTGTCGTACAGTCAGATATTGCCAGACTTGATCAGAGGTGGATTGATAGTGCCGAAGAAGATTAATCCAGAGATTCATCCACATCCGCCGGGTTTTGATGTCAACACCCACTATGAGTACCATATAGGGGCATAGGGGCATTCAACCGAAGACTATAAGGTGCTTAGAAGCAAGATTCAGACTCTGCTTGACTCCGACATGTTCTCTGTCACACCTCAGGGTATTCAGATCAACAATCTTTCTTCATCCATCCAGATGGGTTCAGCAGTCAATGTTATAGAGGGATGAACCGAAAGCAGATGTTACGAAGAGTATCAGACTGACTTCAACGAGTAATTCTGAAGATGGTTGATTCAGTAGCAAATCCAGATTTGAAAGCCCAGTTCCCAGAAGCTGGCAATCTTTTTATCATGTCATTTCTTCACATTTGTAGTTTCTTTCCTGTTTAAGTGCAAATTTCATTTGTAAAACATGTTTGTTTTTTATTGATAATGAAAATGAAATGAATATGCATGTTTTGATTAAATCCATTTGTGTTCACTCAATGTTTTTATTAATGTCAAATGTTTGTTTAAGCGGAATCCAAGGGAGGATGACGAAGTTGAAAAGACGTAAAGCTTCTAACTGTATGCTTTTGAAAAAAAACCTCTGCTGATGATGTACAGGTATTGTTTCAAATCCCTAAACACCAGAGAGATAAGGAGTTAATCCCTAGTTAACCCCTTTGAGCCTAGTAGTAGGAGTTTCTTTCTGAAAACTAAAAAACCCCAATCTTAACCTGGGGTAGGGTAGGTGTTAGTTAATTTGACTGAGCATCCAAATTGCAGAAGGGAGTGTTCCCGTTCGAGGACCAATCACACCTGTATAGGTCATACCTAAAGAACCACAGTGGTTATCCAAGGAGTGAAACAGTCACAATTCTTCCAACAAGTCAGACAAGCTGGTGTCACGCGATTTGTTCCCGAAATAATCAATCAAAAGAAAAAGAAAAAAAATATAAGAAGCTCGTTAAGTCGATAACTTGTAAACAAATGGCTTAAGCAAAAATTAGGGCATCCCGTTGGACTTCGAGAGAAGATATACTCCAAAGAGTCAGTCTAGGCAAAAATAGGGAAATCAAAAAAATGACGAAAAACAAGTCATGTGACTTCGGCCACCAAAGACAAAAAGCGAGTGACTGTCACTCCGAAAACTTGTGGTTTCCTGAACCATCACTTCTATCATTCAACCTCTGAGAGGTGAGCGAGTGTCAAATTACCTGATATCCTTTCTTTCAAACTGTGAACCTGACCACGTTACCACCTTCAAAAGTCCTAATTGAAGCAGATTTGTTTCGAAAGCATACTTCGGTAAAGATCGCGTCGAAACTGACTCCTAAAAGGATTCTTCTTACCTTGTGGATATTGATATTGACATTTGAAGGTGAGAAAATACTTAGAAGGGGGTTGAATAAGTATGTAGAAAAACTTAGTAATAAAAACTCAAGGATTTTTATCCTGGTTCGTTGAACTCAACTACTCCAGTCCACCCTATCAAGAGTGATTTGCCTTTCTCAAACAAGGACTTAATCCACTATTAAATCAACTGATTACAATAGTAAGCACTAAGAACAACTGTTCAAAGTCTTCTCAAGAACTACTGATCCTAACTGGATCTTCTTAAGGTTCTTTTACAATCAAATGTAATAATAATACAAGTGTTTAAGTTGCTTCTAATAAAGCTTTATCACAACTGTGATTTTTCACTTAAGATTTAAGAACAATGAAATAAATTCAGCAAATGAGTATAAGTTGTATGAGAGCTTGTAATGAATTCTTTCAAGTATTTCGTCAACTGAAGAAGATGAATGGAGTCTTGCTTTTATAGGCACAGAGGTCCATGAAGTCTTTCACGTTGAAGGTTGTGTACCAAAAAGGTCTGAATCTTTTTGTCTTCACATCACATGACCTTTCCTAGAAGTAGAATGCACAGAAAAATCCTTTTTGTCTGTGTTCTTGTGTCTAGCATAAATGGGGAAAGAGTCGTTTGGTCATTCCAACGGACATAACTTTGAATTCTTCTTCAATAAGTTTCAGCAAAGTATCAGAGCCTTGACTGATCAGAGCCTTCTGATGTTCATCAGAGTTTGCTGAATCAGAGTCTTTGCAGCAATTGTGCTTTCAGCGTGTAATTGTTCAGAGCAGAATTTGGGATTAGATCCTCAGTACTGGCAGCGTTAGTACTATCAGAGTTTTCTGAAATAACTATGCTTGAAACTCTTCATACAGAATTCTTCAATGCTTCAGATGCTTCTGGCTTCTGCTTCAGATTCTTCTGTAGATAGCACTCAGAATCTTCTGGAGGCAGCATTCAGAATCTTCTAAAAGATGCTTCTGACGCTTCAGAGCCTTGCATATTTTTCATGTTCAGATCTAATTTGCTTCCAGAATGATATTCACTTTAATATCTGCAGCAAACATTCTTAAACAAATTTTAGAGTATATAATTCTTTAATACAAAATTTCATAATAGTTATCATCAAAACATAGAGATATTATTAAGAACCAATCTGTGTTCTAACAATCTCCCCCTTTTTGATGACAAAAACATAGGAAATTTTGTTCAATAAACAATATAACTATAACACCCCCTGAGATGATGAATCTCCCCCTGAATTGAATACTTAGAAGAAGTAGAAACTTCCCTTTTTGCATGAGTATTCTTTTCAGAATCAGAGCCTGATTGTTCCAAAAATTTGATCTTGACTTTGGATGCATGTTTTAGAATCAGAGCCTGATAGGTAAAACTAGATCTGGGGATCTCAGAGTTACTCTTAAAGAACTTGTCAGAGTTTTCAAATGTTCTGAAATACTAAGAGTTCACGTTAGTTAAAATTTATATAAATTTATATGTCTGAATTTTCATTTAGGTAGAGTTTATTTGAACAGTCAGATCCATTTTCTCCCCCTTTTTTGTCATAATCAAAAAGTAAAACTTTTAAAAGACAAGGAAATACAGAAAAGTTAAATCATGTAGAGAAAACACTGAGTCATGCATTCGTTCAGAGCAAAATATACAAATCATCAGATAAATTCAGGTACATGTGCACAAACATCAGATACAGGAAAAAAAACTAGGTTTGTTTGGACAGAATCATCTTCAACAGGTGAGTGATCTCAGATGAAAACTCTTTGCTTTGTGTCGCTTGCGCGAAAATAAGGTGCCGGCACAACAGAAGAGTCGCCACCTTTCGTTATTTATCCCTCAGAGCGGGAAAGGAAACGATCGGAAAAACCTGACGAATAAGGGTAAGACAAGGTCGTCGCAACCATTGTCTGGGTTCGGGAGTCGGTTACGCGAGGGGAAGGTATTAGCACCCCTCACGTCCATCGTACTCGACGGGATCCACGCTTATTGTGTTTACTTAGACGGGTTGGTTTTATTCTATCTACCTATCAAGGCTGGTTAAAAAGAAAAGAAAAATGACTCGGCAAAGCATCGCGCTTTATGCCTACGTATTCTCATCAGAGAACGAGAAATCAGAGTCAACGTAGTTTGGCCTACGAAGGGTTATGGGGGAAGGTAGCTCGCCAATACATCAGTATTGTGCCTACGTACTCTCAACAGGTATGAGAGATCAGAGCTCACGTAGTTCGGGAAACTACGGTTCATTTCCTGTCTTTTACGAAAGAAGTGTTTTTTATTGTGTTTGCGATTTCAATCGCACTAGAGACTATGACCTGAGAGTGAATGCGTCGCATGTCACCCAAAGGGTACCATACTAAACATCCAGACTTTGGAAAAGAAACTCTCCCACAATCCTTTCTCAGATAGCTTAAGGCTCGTAACGTACGAAAGAAATCATTCATGATTACTGTATCTTAAACTGTTTTGAGATGAGAAGAGAACAGGCCCAACTAGGAGGGAGACTATCAAGTCCTACTGTTGTCATGCCATGGATTCATCCTATGGTCAAGGATTGAACAGGGAACTCCTAGAAGTTGTCATGCATAGGTTTCAACCTAAAATTCTATCATCAAATCCTTATCAAAGGAAATGAGAGTCCTAAGGGATCATGTCAATGATACACCAAAACAGACAAAGCATCAGCTTAACAGTAAAATGCATGCAATGCAAGTGAGGGAGGAAATGTGTGTGGGGCTTCAGCCTCCACAAGCTCATCTCAACCTCAAGCCAGAATGGATAACAGTAATCATACTAAAAGATAACATGCTATCAAGCAATAACAGTAAACTGCAATCATACAGATAAAATGAAATGAAATGCCATCAGACAAACAAACCACATGGGCAAGGGAGCTGGGCTCTACCGAATACCCGCAAGCAAAGCCATACAGTAACAATACAAGCAGAGGGAGCAACTCAACCTCTAGTGCAATCATGCTCCTAGATTCTACCTATTCTAGATATGGACTTATTCTAATGCATCAAACAAGTCAAACAAAACACAGCAATACAGAAAAGAAAAAGGAAACAGATCAACTCCTCTCTCAACTCCAAGCTTCAGCTCTCCCAACAGCAACTCAGTCTTCATACTTCAATCACTCTTGACAAATATCAATTTGCTTTTCCAGGTTTCAACCCTTCAACATAAGTTTCAACTTATCTTCTCCTTTAAGCTTCAGCTTCTTGATCAGCTCCACCTTCAGGCTTCACTATCAATCATGAGTATCAACTTGGCTCCTTCAGGATCTCCAGGTATCAAAGCAAGTATCAACTTCCTTTGCTCTTCAAGCTTCAGCTCTTCAGAATCACTCTCAATCACTTAGAAGTGTCAACTTCATCCTTCAGTCTTTACTTCATCTTCAGGGGTCTTCAAGTATCAACTTGCTCTTGTTGCTCT
The DNA here is from genome assembly GCA_963859935.3 of Lathyrus sativus. Classification (NCBI taxonomy): domain Eukaryota; kingdom Viridiplantae; phylum Streptophyta; class Magnoliopsida; order Fabales; family Fabaceae; genus Lathyrus; species Lathyrus sativus. The sequence goes on along the minus strand of OZ012739.1, from coordinate 352,010,698 downwards.
TCAAGCTTCAGCTGGAATGGCAATGCTCAAGGGTTCATCCTCTTCTATACTCTTCGTTGAAGTCTTCATCTTCAAGCTCAGGCTCAACCTCTCTCAAGACAATCAAACCAGAGGAAATCACTTACTGGATAAGCTGGGGGATATTGAACTGCTTATTGACCACCAAAGGTGACCTTTAAGGGTTCAACATCAAAGGAGTGGTTCCCTCAAAAGTTCTACTTCCTAGGTACATTACTTATCCCTCCAAAAGAGAGAGGTGTATACCCTGGAAGGACTTTGAATCATAGGGAGGAATGGAGGTGGAAGATACCATCCATGTTTAAGAAAGAAGTTATCTAAGTCTAAACTCTTCCTAATCCCTAACCCTAAAACAACAAAAAAAGAAATAAGATCAAGTTCTCAAGCTCCTCAATCCATCTTCAATTCTTCTACTATGCTCCTCAATTCTCCTTAGAACAAGGCCAAGCTCTCCAAGCCCAAAAAGCAAAGCAAACAACAATACAAGCCCACAAGGGCAACACAAACAATCAACCAATACAAAAATCATCTAAAAATAGTATACTACTATATTAAATCCTAATATAATTTCTAAGGGATCCTACATACCTACCCTTAATACCCATATATGTCCCATAGTCTAATTTGTCCTAAAAACCCAAAATTCTAAAGTTATTGTGGACCTATGTTGAAGTTTAACCTAATTCTATACAACCTAATGTCATCTAATCAAAACTATCCTAAAAATCATCACAAAATTAGGGAATAAATCCAGGGGGAACCTAAAACATATATCTAACTATCCTAAAAAGAATGACCTAAAAATACTAAGGGAACTACCTAAAAACAATTCTACAAGTTCATTGATCAATATAAAAGAAATAAAATGAAATTAAAGAAGAAAATATGCAAAAAAATACTAAAATGCATGAAATAAAAAATGTTTTTATTTTATATTTTTCTTGACAAAAATATGAAGTAGGAGAAAAAACTCCCATTAAAAAATCTTTATTTTTCCATTTAATATGAATTTTCAAAGTATGAAATAAAATGGGGAAAAATAAAATGAAAATGAAGCATGGGGTGCAAGAAGTAACAATATGCAGTTAAAACGCGCTTGGGCCCAAAATGGGGGGTTCACGTAGCAATGCGCCAGGGCGCATCATTTAATCAGAAAATAAAATAATAAAACCTAAAGAAAATAAGAAAAACACGGTGCAAATAGAAAGGAATTTCAGTTCAAACATGCAATGGGCCTTGATGAGGGGTGTTGATAGTGATCCAGCCCAAACCTTCCTTTAATGAAACGCAGCGTTTCAGGCGTGTATCAGAATTCCCTCCAAACGCGAGATTAAACATGGACCATCGGATTAGTCTTGAGTCAACTGGTCAGCGCGTGATCTAATGGCTCAAACTTCATCCCTAACCTCCAGCTAGGGTTTGCCATGAGAGCTTCATGAAACAGACCTCATGCAGCCATCTTCCATCCACTCGTGCTTCTTCATTTCTCCATCAAAAATCATGATCCAAAGCCCTAATCCACTCTATTTTCCATGCTGAACACGATCATACCCTTAAAATCAACTGAAACCTCCTCTAACATGAAACCCGATAGCAACTTCACATTAATCTCAAAATATGATCAATCCTCAACTTCAACCAACCTTGGATTTCTTTACACTAACATGATCACCACATTGCCCTAATCACAACCAGCTATCAATCTTGCATTATCACTCACTATATCACAAGTTCTTGCTCCATAAAGAAATGGTGTCCATGACTGAAACTCCATCAATTACTCTCTAAGTCTCTAGAATTGATCACCTATTGGTCTCTAGCCATTCTGTACTAATATTTTAACCTAACCATGCCTAGATAAGGATGTGAAAGAGATTTTGCAAACCTGGTTTCTTGATATGGCAGGGGTAGTAGATCTTCAATTCAAGGCTTGAAACTCTTCAAGAATGATCCTTGGATGAAGATACTTCTTCTGTTTGCAAAAGATTGGAGGGAGAAAGCTTGCACTTCAAGATTCGAATGTGAATGGCTTCTTGCAAATTCAATGGGAACACCTTCAATCCTCCATCAATGGAACTTCAATTCAGTATGCACACACTCAGAGGGATCTATGGAAAGTGTTTGTGAAGAAAAAATGGATGGGAATGAAGAAGAATGAAGAAATTGAGTTTGACTTGCAATGGAAGCTTTTGGATTTCACTCTCTCTTTCATGCACCAGTTCTCACCAACCTTGCATCTGAGCAAGTTATACTTATTATATAGAGTGGTTTAGAATCATCTAGAACCATCTAGGATCATCCAATGAGAACTTGAACTTTTCATGTCATGGTATTTTGATTTCTCATTCTCCTTACATGCTATCTCATGCCATATCCCTTGTAACCTTGGTTTCTGACTTGAATTTATCCCCACATGAGATTTAGGGTGAGTTACAATGCATAACCAATGTGTTTATTGAGTTCTTTTGAGTTTTGCCTTGGTACCTTAAGATGCAAGTAAGCTTTTTACAAAGCAGCCCTATGATCCAAGCCTCAAATCAAAATTATGGATGAACCATTGTTATTAGAATATCATTTGGAGTCAAAATGACCTATTACATGATATGGTTTGGACTTATAGCTTGGGATTTCCATTTTTCAACTTCACTTTAATTAACTTATGCCTCATTTTTAGGCCATTTTTATCACTTTTTGATACAAGCCTTTTCAACATCTCATTACCTCCTAACTAGCCTTAAAACATCATTCTAAGCAAGTTTGATGTTGAAGAGTTTTCCATTTGAAGCTTGGAACTAGGAGATATGGCCTTATGCTTGAAATGACCTATAATGTCTAAATGACCAAAATGTCCTTGACTTGTCAAAGCCATAAGTTGAGTTCTACAAATCCTATCAAGGACTTCTAGTACTCTCTAGAAAGCTAAGAAGAGACTCTTCAACATTCATGTTGACCAAGAGTTCATAGGAATCATCCTACTAGGGAAAAAGTTGGATGCGAGTTGGGTGACTTTCAAGGACCCAGATTCACATACCTCAGATGACCTGTAATTTGTCAAAGTCATAACTTGAGCTCTACAAATCCTATCAAGGACTTCTACTACTCAAATTAAATCTAAGAACAAGCTCTACAACATTCATGTTGTGGGGAAGATGATATGACAATCACATCTTGTGCTAAACTGCCTTGAAGATAGGGATCAAACTAGGGGATTTTACACTGTCAATCCTTGGAAACCCTAGCTTAAAACTTCTCAAACTCCTCAATCATGATGATTTGGTCTAGGAATCATCCTTATAGAATCTCAATGCATCATTCCATGATCACATGGCTCCTTGGATTAGGTCTCAACCCTCTCCAAATCATCAGTTGACCTAGGGTTGACCCAGTCAAACCCTAATTCCACCACTCATGGTTGAATCTTCTGAATTCTTGTACAATGACCTCTCTAGGCTTCGTGATGGCTTTCAAGACATATCATAAGCTTTCTCAAAGCTTCAAGTTTATCCTCATAGTCTCAGAATCATCTGAGGAGCTCCCACAACTCTCAAGTTATGAGACACACAACCTTGGTTTCAACCAATTCTTCTGAGGATCTCTTAAGTTCTCTGACAAAGATATCAATCCTTGAACACTTGAATAACCCTCTTGGCTAGCTTCAAAGTCTCATACAACTCTTGATGGATAAATAAATGTTGGTCAAATTTTAGGGTGCAACAGCTGCCCCTATTCAAACGGCTTGAACCTGACTGGGTGAGGAGCGAACGGCTCTCAGCCAATCAAGGTGCGAGACGGTTGAATACCGATAAACCCAGAAATTTGCCAACTGCACAAGCCCACGGCCCTCTGCCGGGGACAAATCTTTGAACACTGAAAAAATAGCTGCACGACAACTAGTTGGAGACACTGACCTGAACCTTGTCGTCAGTTATCCACATTAAATTCCTCTGATATTGTCATTAGACACCGGACATCGCCGTCAGGCATTCATGAAGAAAGAGCGTCTGACATCGTCGTCGGACAACCAAAACACCCAACATCGCCGCTGGAAAACTAAATCACCTGACATTGCTGCCAGAAACAAACAAATATTTAACATCGCCGCTGGAGAACTGAACCACCTGACATCGCCGCCAGAAACAAACAAATATCCAACATCGCCGCTGGACAACTGAGATACCCAACATCGCCGCTGGAAAACTAACGAACCTGACATCGCCGTCAGATTACTAAAACACCCAACATCGCCGCTGGAGAACCAAACCACCCGACATCGCCGCCAGAAACAGTCAAAATACCCAACATCGCCGTTGGAGAACTAAATCAATCTGACATCGCCGTCAAAAATAATCAAAATACCCAACATCGCCGCTGGAGAGACAAAGAATCTGACATCGCCGTCAGAACCAACCATCCAACATCGCCGCTGGAAAACTGAATCAACTGACATCGCCGCCAGAAACAAACATCCAACTTCGCCGTTGGAAAACTAAAGAATCTAACATCGCCGTCAGAACCAAACATCCAACATCGCCGCTGGAAAACTGAATCAACTAACATCGCCGCCAGAAACAAACATCCAACTTCGCCGCTGGAAAACTGAAGAATCTGACATCGCCGTCAGAAACAAATATCTCTGAGAAACACCCGACATCATCGTCAAGTACTCAACATAATCTGACTTCGCCGTCGAAAACAACTATCCAACATCGCCGCTGGAGAAAGTAATCTGACCTCGCCGTCAAAATATCCTCTGACCTCGCCGTCAAGGTGAAGAAAATCCATTGGGGAATTGGTCACACGGTAACCGGTAATACATAGTCGATCATGCCGTCAGGCATTCAAAGAACACTGTCGAGCATCAGCCGGACTTCAACCATCGGGTTAATCATGCCATCAGGCATTCAAGGAAATTGTCGGGCATCAGCCGGACTTCAACCATCAGGTTGATCATGCCATCAGGCATTCAAAGAAATTGTCGGGCACCAGCCGGACTTCAACCATCAGGTTAACCATGCCATCAGGCATTCCGCGCTACTGTCGGGCATCAGTCGGACTTCATCAGCAAGTCGGGAATAGAATTCTTGGTCAATCATGAGCCAACTGGGAACATCTAAACCTCTGCCATTAGGCGCTCCGCATCAGCTGAGAGAACTGCTTTATTAACACGGTCAGACTTCAATCATGGAGTCTTCAAAGGAGGTTTCAACTTCGCCGTTCGAAAACTGGCTGGGGAGGATGCTTCGCCGCTGGGGAATCTGGAGAACTATCAAGCAACTCCGCTCCGAGGGTCCAGAAATCATTCTGGATGAATCAACCCTGCTGAGGACTTCACGAATCATCTTGGACAAGTAACTCCGCCGGGGACCTTCAAGAATCATCTTGAACTGATAACCATTCTGAGCAAACACTCTGTTGGGGACTCCAGGAATCATCCTGGGCAACTCTTGTCGGGGACGAACCAATCATGGCTTGAGCAGCTTCCAAGGATTCGGCTCTCTTGGGGCTTCAGGAATCATCCTGGGCAATCTTCACTGAGGACCCTACTGGGGAGCTTAAGAATCATCTTAAGCGAATAGCCCTGCTGAGGAATTCAAGAATAATCTTGAACCGAAGACTTCGCTGGGGATCCCAAGAATCATCTTGAGCAAGCGACTTCGTTGGAGGGAATGTCCGAAATCATCCTAAACAATCAATTCTGCGGCGGAACACCTGCAAAACAAGAACGGTAACAACCTAGATCATGCTTATGATGCATATGCTTCGGCAATGGCGCCATGCTCCACACGGTGGAAATGCTATGCGTTTATGATAAATGCTATGCAGTCATGCATAATGATGCGATCCCGTCAGCAAAATAAATGCCGAAGGGAGAAATCCTCCTGTCAAGGAGAAAGAACTGCTCAGATAGCGGAATCATCCTGCTTAGGAGAGCGTGGTCACGCCAATATCAATTGGACTCCGCAGGGGACACGACTTCAGTTGACTGCTGCGGGGGAAACAACTTCATTTGACTACTGCATGGGGACGGAGCTCTACGAGAACCTGGACCTGCTGAGGGAAAACGACGTCAATCGCGGGAATGAGCTGCGTGGCCTTCATGGTTACTTCTATGGAGATGACGACTCTGTGGGGGAACAACTTCAGCTGTTTAGCACTCTACTGGGGAAAAGACCAATCATGGTCTGAGCAGCTTCCAAGGATTCGGCTCTCTTGGGGATCTGCAACCTCGGCTAAGGAAGGAGAAATCATTCTGCTTCGCTGGAGAGAGTACGACTCTGACGAGGAATCTCAATTCCGCTGGGGAAGAAGGAATCATCCGACTTCGGGGGAGAGTACAACTCTGGTGGGGAATTTCAATTTCGCTGGAGACTTCAGTCTGGCACCATCAGTTGCTGCATACTTCCGCGTACGAATAGTTTCCTACGAAACCTGCACTTGTGACCCGGTGCTGGGGGATGAACTCATGCTTCGGCGCCTGACTCAGCTGAGAAGATGACGTTCCTTCAGGACGCGTCTGCTTGGGGAGAGAATCATCTCTGCCTGGGGAGACATATCAATGCTCACGATCTAGTGTTTAGACTCTGCGGGGAGAGGCTGCTGAACTCTGCTGGAGAAGGAGGAATCATCCTGCTCCGGGGATGCGCACGGCGCACTGTCTGGAACATGCTACACCTGTAACAACATAAACAAACAGACAAGATACCCTTCTCAAAGGGACCTATCAAGGTTATTATCTCGTGACAATATTCAAGTAATTAATTGTTTCAACAATCAATGGCCTAGGCCAGTAAGTTTATGTATGTGTATTTTATCAAAAACATCGGCGTTCTTTTTTGCAAACAAAACAGATAAATGCTAACAGGCAAACAGAATTGCTGAATAGTATGCATTTTATTGATAACGAACCCCTGAATGGGTAAAAATGTTTTACAACAGAGGCAAGCTCCCGGAATGAGGAAACCGCGCAAAAATAAAACATAAATATACATCAGTATATACAAATGTCGGCAACGAGGCATAGACGAACACCATGAGTTGATCCCTCTATGACCCACTCGAATTCGATACTTCTCCGACGCTTCAGCTTCGGAAGAGATTGATTCAGATAAATGGCCTTCAGGTCCTCCAAATCACTAAACAAAGAAAGACCACACGCGGAACGCAGTCATTTGCTTTTTCAAATCCCTAACTTTTGCGTGAACCGCCCTTTACGGGTTTTCAGTTCACCGGGATACCCTTTTTCGCCGAAGCCGCCCAGTGTAGGTTTTCGACTTCGCGGGTGTACATTTTTTCAATTTATATCCCTAATTTTTGCCCGAACCTTTTATTCTGTTTTTGGTTCGCCGGGATGCCCCTTTTTTGCCTGGACTCTCTTTTTTGTCCAGCGGGTCGCTTTCAAGCAAAGTATTTTTTAACTGCGTCCGCGTTCACCGGGGATGCAAAATCTTCACCATCCATCGTGGACAACAACAAAGCTCATCCCGAGAAGACCTTGCTGACGATGTACGGACCTTCGTAATTGGGAGTCCACTTGCCCCGGTGATCGGAGTGTGGAGGAAGAATCTTCTTCAGGACGAGATCACCCGTCTGAAAGCTTCTAGGACGCACCTTCTTATCATAAGCTTTCTTCATTCGTCTTTGGTACAGACGACCAAATGCAATCGATGTTAACCTCTTCTCATCCATCAGGCTGAGTTGATTTAGACGATTCGTAATCCATTCTGCCTCGTCGAGTTTCACATCAACCAAAACTCGTAAAGAAGGGATCTCCACTTCTAACGGTAGGACAACTTCCATACCATACACTAAGGAGAAAGGAGTTGCCCCGGTTGACGTACGTACCGTCGTACGATAACCGTGCAGTGCAAATGGCAACATCTTGTGCCAATCTTTGTATGTCGCAACCATCTTCTGAACAATCTTCTTTATGTTCTTGTTGGCTGCTTCAACGGCGCCATTCATCTTCGGCCGATAAGGAGATGAGTTATGGTGTTCAATCTTGAAGCTCTGGCACAACTCCTTCATCGTCTTGTTATTCAGGTTCGAACCATTATCAGTAATGATCCGCTCGGGAATTCCATAACGACAGATGATGTCCCTCTTTATGAATTTAGCCACCACCTACTTGGTCACATTAGCATACGAGGCTGCCTCCACCCACTTGGTGAAGTAGTCGATAGCTACCAGAATGAAGCGATGACCGTTGGATGCAGTGGGCTCGATCTTGCCTATCATGTCGATGCCCCACATGGAGAACGGCCACGGGGAGGACATGACATTCAACGGGCACGGCGACACATGAACTTTATCAGCATAAATCTGGCATTTATGACATCTCTTCGCGAACCTGAAGCAATCCGACTCCATCGTCAGCCAGTAGTATCCTTCTCTCAGGATCTTTCTCGTCATGGCATGCCCGCCGGCGTGCGTACCAAATGTGCCTTCATGGACTTCTTCCATGAGCAAACTCTCCTCTTTCTCATCTACACATCTGAGTAGCACGAGATCGTGGTTTCTCTTATACAACACTCCATCAGGATTGAGATAAAAGTTTCCAGACAGCCTCCTCAGAGTCTTCTTATCCTGGGTTGACGCACCCGCAGGATACTCCTTAGTCATAAGGAAAGTCTGGATGTCATGGAACCATGGCTTGCCGTCGGCGGCTTCCTCGATTGCAAAGACAAATGCAGGTCTATCAAGACTGGAAATGACAATGCTTGGAGCCTCATTCCAAAAATTGACTTTATACATTGAAGCCAACGTGGCTAAGGCATCAGCCATCTAATTTTCGGCCCTGGGCACATGATGGAGTTCCACTCGATCAAAGAACGGAAGCAGCCTTCTGGCGTAATTCATGTACGGCACCAAATTCGATTGACGAGTCTCCCACTCCCCTTTAATTTGGTTGATCACAAGCGCTGAGTCACCATATACGTCTAGGTTCTTGATTCTTAAATCAATTGCCTCTTCTAGACCCATGATGCATGCCTCGTACTCCGCCTTATTATTGGTAACTGGAAACGTTAGTCTCACAGTAAACGAGATGTGGGATCCGTGGGGAGTCGTGATGATAGCCCCGATGCCACTTCCATATGAATTAACCGCCCCATCGAATATCAATTTCCACTGGGATTTCCTATCTGGCCCCTCGTCGGGCAACGGCTCATCGCAGTCCTTCGCTTTGAGAAACATAATATCCTCGTCAGGGAATTCAAACTTCATAGGCTGGTAGTCCTCGATCGGCTGCTCGGCAAGGTAATCAGATAATACGCTTCCCTTGATGGCCTTCTGGGACACGTACTGAATATCATATTCTATTAACACCATTTGCCATCTGGAAATCCTGCCCGAAAGAGCCTGCTTCTCGAAGACGTACTTGATCGGATCCATCTTCGAAATTAGCATAGTGGTGTGATTGAGCATGTACTGTCGTAGACGTTTGGCAGCCCAGGCTAGTGCACAACACGTTTTCTCCAGCATCGAGTATCGAGATTCACAGTCAGTGAACTTTTTACTCAAGTAGTAAATGGCATGCTCCTTTCTGCCCGTCTCGTCGTGCTGACCGAGAACACACCCCATACTATTCTCAAGAACTGTCAAGTACATGATTAATGGCCATCCAGCCACTGGGGGTATCAAGATTGGAGGTTCTTGAAGATACTGCTTTATCTTAACGAATGCCTTCTGGCAATCTTCATTCCAAGTAATCGCTTGATCTTTCTTTAAAAGCTTGAACATCGGTTCACATGTGGCCGTGAGCTGAGAGATAAACCTTGCAATGTAGTTTATTCGGCCCAAGAAACCACGAACTTATTTTTCTGTTTTCGACGCTGGCATTTCTTGAATGGCTTTTATTTTCGCCAGATCAACCTCGATACCTCGTTCGCTAACGATAAACCCCAGTAACTTTCCGGACCGCACTCCAAAAGTGCATTTGTTGGGATTCAGCCTCAACCTGAACTTCCTAAGCCTCTCAAAAAGCTTCAATAAGTTGACCAGATGCTCTTCCTCCGTTTGGGACTTCGCGATCATGTCATCAACATAGACCTCGATCTCATGATGAATCATATCATGAAACAAAGTTACCATAGCTCGTTGGTAAGTGGCCCTTGCATTCTTCAGACCGAAGGGCATTACCTTATAGCAAAATGTTCCCCAGGGGGCGATAAACGTCGTTTTCTCCATGTCCTCCGGTGCCATCTTGATCTGATTGTAACCGGAGAAGCCATCCATGAACGAAAACATGGAGAACTGGGTTGTGTTGTCGACCAACACATCGATATGAGGCAAAGGGAAATCATCTTTAGGGCTCGCCCTATTCAGATCCCGATAATCGACGCACATGCGTACCTTACCGTCCTTCTTCGGTACAGGCACTATGTTGGCGACCCACGGAGGGTAAGTGGTGACCGCTAAGAAGCCAGCATCGAGCTGTTTCTGCACTTCTTCTTTGATCTTAACGGGAGGGCAATCTTCTCGCAACGGCAAGTGGTGGACCACGATGTCCGTGTCAAGTCCGGGCATATCTTCGTATGACCAAGCAAAGACGTCACTATACTCTCGAAGCATCTCGACCAATCTCTGCTTGACATCACTCTGCAACGCAGCCCCTATCCTGACATTTCTGACGAGCTCTTCAGAACCCAGATTTACGATCTCGATCTCCTCCACATGAGGCAGAATAACCTTTTCCTCTTGTTTCAACAAGCGGGCCAACTCTTCAGGAAGGTCTTCGTCTTCATCAATCCCTTCTTCGGCTTGATAGATCGGGCAATCGAAGTCGAAGTGAGCCGTAGAAGGTCTAGAGTCGATGTCATCTGTTATGTGGATCCTGCAATAACGAGGGTTAAGTTTAAAACAAGAATATGCAGGTTAGCACAAACCCCATTGCCATTTTACTGTTTTTCAAAATAAATATAAAACAGGAATAACAGAGAACACAATATTTGAATACGAAGAAAACGCCGTTGATTTATTAACAAAATGCATGTACATAATCCAACAAGGCCCTGACAATAAAACCACTATGCCCGGGTAGGACATAGGGTTGTACAATGATTGGAAAAAGTAAATCATTACTCTTCACTTGTCATCGGGATGATATCCTTGATGGTCCAATTGTTGAGGCCCTCGTCTGGCTTGCTTGGCTGAATCCAAGAGTCGAGATCACAATCGCTATCCCCGCTGTCTTCAGACGCCGCGTTGATGCTTTCGAAAATCACTCCGCCACTGGTAAATAGGATCGGCCCCTTAACTCGAGACGCACTGCTAGACGAAGAAGAAGCTTCAGCTTCAGGAGAATACCCCAACCCAAACTTATCCTGCTTGTTGGGTATCTCCAAAATATGCCCCTAGCCTGGGGTAGATCCAGCTTGGACGACGGCCCGAGCTTCTTTGAATGAGGAAAGATTCATCTCTGGCTTTTCTGTGGCTACAGGGGCTACCTCTTTCACTTTGACAGCCTCGAACGCTTGACAAAGAGTTTCATGGATTTCGCCATCCATTTCAACATACTTAAAGGATGACAAATAGCTCACCATTATGTCCTCCTCGCCACACACGGTTACGATGCTCCCTCCGACAACATATTTGAGCTTTTGGTGCAACGTGGAGGTCACGGCACCAGCAGCATGGATCCATGGCCGGCCCAAGAGACAACTGTAGGCAGGCATGATGTCCATAATATAAAAGACCGTGTTGAACGTTTCCGGACCGACTTGGACCGGCAGGGTCACCTCCCCGAAAACGTGGCGTTTAGTTAGGTCGAATGCTTTCACCACCAGGTCACTGGGTGTGCAGATCACTCCACGAGTATCGAGCTTCATTAATGCCTTCTTCGGAAGCACATTAAGCGACGAACCCGTGTCCACCAGCACGTGCGACATGATTGTGCCCCTACACTCTATCGAGATGTGCAGGGCGCTGTTGTGATTCCTTCCTTTTGGTGTCAGCTCTAAGTCTGTGAAACCTAGCCCATTTCCAGCATTAACGTGGGCTACCACCTCTTCTAGCTGATTCACCGATATCTCTTGCGGTACGTAGGCGGCGTTCAATACCTTCAGTAGCGCGTTGCGGTGTGCTTCAGAACACAGCAACAAGTTTAGAATGGAAATCTTCGAGGGCGTCTGATGGAGATGGTCTACAATCTTGTAGTCACTCTTTTTGATCAACCGCATGAACTCCTCGGCGTCTTTGACAAGCAAATCTTTCTCTACCCCACACGGGACTTCTTCGACGACTTTGCTTTTACCCTTATCGGCCGCATCAGCTCTGACCGTTTTCTCTGCCACGACTTCCGGCGGTGCAAATACTCTTCCGCTGCGAGTAACACCACTGATTCCTGCGAGGTTCTCTACAGTCGACCCGTACGGTTCCAGCTCCAACTTTTGCCCGTTGCAATAGACTTCAGCCCCATAATGCCACAGAACGGCGTTAGTGCTCTCGAATGGTATCGGCCCAGCTTTGGTAATAGTGATTGTAGGCGGTCTGGGCGCAGAAATGGTTATTGGCCGGCGAGGGATGGTGATGGTGGCGACTTCATCGGCCTGCTTCAACACTACCTCTCCTGATATACTTTCAGCCTTCCGGCTAAACTGTATAATCCCCTCAGTCATCAGACCTTGAATTCCTCCAACCAACTGCTCACATCCATCAGAATATGTGGCACAGTCCATGCATAGTTCTCCACATCCTGGAAAGAACCCTTTCTTCAACAACTTAGCTTTGACGAAGCTAAGCGGCGTCTTTAGGTCTCTGACATCGGTCAACAGATCTGCACTCTCTTCTTCGATAATGGAGTTCACTCCGCCTCCCCTATGGTTTGGCATAGGATTCTTCGTGACATTGGGCACATTATCGGAGAAGTTAATGATCTTGGCATCTACCCAATCCTGCACCTTGTGCTTAAAGGCTTTGCAGTTCTCGATTGTATGGCCTGGTGCCCCTGAATGAAAGTCGCAAGTGGCATTTGCATCGTACCCTGGTGGAGGTGCCCCTGTCAAGGGAGCCAGCGTCCTCTTCTGAACCAACTGAAGCTGAAGCAAGGTCTGCAAGAGCTGCGCATACGACACGGGCGGTGCTTCGAAGTGACGGTTTGCCAAAGAAGCCCGATTCTGGTACTTTCTATATCCCTGTTGATTCGGTTGCTGCTGCTGCGGAGCTGCTGGGATATTTATACTGGCTATCTGCTGCTGAGGACCTTTGCCCTTCCTTCGAGCGTTGGTCACAGCGCTCGCTTCTCCTTCTCGTCGTTTACCAGCATAAGGTTTCTTTCCACCTCCTCCAGCTGAGGATGATTCACCTTGAATTTTCCCGATCTTGATACCATTCTCGACGTGCTCCCCCATGATAATGAGAGCTGAGAACGTCCCAGACATAACGCTGACTAACTTTTCATAGTAAACCCCTGGGAGGGTAGCAACAAACATCTGCACGAGCTCGCGTTCAACCATCGGCGGCTGAACCCGGGCTGCCAACTCACACCACCGCTGGGCGTACTCCTTAAATCCTTCATTATTCCTCTGCGAAAGGTTCTGGAGCTGGACTTGGTTCGGGGCCAAGTCACTATTGTACTGGTAATGGTGGACAAACGCTTCAGCGAGATCCTTCCATGTGCGCACGCTAGTGGGCTCCAGACCCATATACCACTCGAGGGATGGACCGGAAAGACTATCTTGGAAGAATTGCATCAGCAACTTCTCATCCTCTGAATAGGAAGACATCTTCCTGTAGTACGATCTCAGGTGGACACGAGGGCAGGTAGTGCCCTTATATTTCTCAAAGTCAGGCACCCTGAACTTAGGAGGTACCTTGAAATCAGCAATTAATCCCAGCTTGGACATATCAACGCCCAAAGTATTCTGATTCTCAATATCTCTCATTTTATCTTCAAGTGCTTTGAATCTAAGCCGCGCTTCAGCATTCAGCTCCCCTTCTACACCTTTTTGAGAGAACACGTCATCCTGATGATCCTCAAGTCATGGTTGAGGCACCAACAGATTCCCGACGCCTGTATTGCCGTTGACCGGCCCGATGTTGACATTAGCTCCCAGACTCCCATTACCGACGCCCGTCGTATTGAGTCCGATGTTGGCCATCACATTGCCATTAGCACTGTCGTTGCCCCGGCCACGGGGACACCATTTTGTGGAGTATCAACTGGTGGAGGAGTAGGCACAGCCCCACCGTGGAGTATGTCGTTGCTATCAACCCTGGAGATTAAAGGTTGAACCAAAGTTCTGAGCTGGTCTTGACCATTGGCGACCACTTGCATGAGTTCCATGAAGCGATCCATCCTCTCGCGGAGCTCCTGAACATCTGTCTGCACTTGGTCCATGATCCTGGTCTGATTAGCTCTAGTCGGATAATGGTGAATTAGTCTTTGATCAATCCTGGAGTCACCGGAAACAACCTAGGACCTGTGAACCTGAAAAACCTGGAAACACTAAAGGTTAGGAAAAACAACAAAATGTGCGTCATGCAAATGCATGCGTGTGTCTGTGTTTGGGAGATTTCCCCCGATCCTAGTGCCTGAGTGCCAGTGATGATAATAATAAGAAGAAGAAGTCTGAGCCCAATCATGGAAACAACAATCTCATATATAAAGAAAGGCCTATCAAGGCAGTACATAGCATCAGCGAGTACAAGACGAATCAACAGCGTGACCTCAGCCAACAAGCCTGGTGATGGTCAGCATACAACAATGATCAAAACAAAAGGAATACAAATAGTCAAGTACGGCCACGGGCGCAATACTCTTCCAACAACTCCTTTGTCTCTGGATGATCTGGCATCGTGAGCAACCCCTCGACGAGTAACTCTCTCTGCACAATGGTATACTGAAGACCCTCGACCGAATCTTCCCGTGCTCCTTCGCCGAAGCAATCTTCTAATTTCCGCTTCTTAGACTCAAACGTCAGCTTGCGCTCCTTCAGGTTAGCGAGAGCTTTGTTGAGTTGGCCTTCGGCGGTGTATCTGCGGGCGGTTTCTTCATCAAACCTCTTTTCACTGTCCTTCACCTCGGCTTCCAGCTTGGAGATTCGTAGCATCAGCTTATCCTCCCGCTCTTTCCTGGTGTCCAGGGAAGCCTTCCAGTGCTGGTTGATCTTGGATATCCTCCGATATGCCTCGTCCAAGTGCTGCTTCTTCGTAGCCAGTACGTCGTTGACAGCTTTGAAGTCTCGACCCATGCGTTCACGCTCAGCTATCTGCTTAGTCAGGTCGGTACCTAGCTGGTTCACCAACTCTGTTTGCTTCTTGAAATAATGAACGGCTTCGTTCCTCTCGCTTCGGAGCTGAGCTAATTCCTTCTCCAATTCTTCGTTCGCCCGCTTCAATTCATCCCGCTCAGCTAATACCTGGTTATGCTGATGAATGGGCACAGTAGTAGGCTCTTCGATCATCGGAGGGCTTTCTGGCTTGGCATGAGGAAACGGCATCCCTATAGCATTGGCCCTGGCTCTGATCCAAATCATGTACGGAGGGTAGGCTTGATTGCTGCTTTTTCCCAGCAAAGGCTTCCCTCGTTTACTGATACCATTCCACGCGCGCTGAAGCTTCGATAACAAATCCCCCTCTAGAAGACCAGTAAGGTACAGAGATTCCTGTACCTCTTCACCCTTCGGCGGAGTCCTCAAAGCATACGCGAACTGGCGGACCAACAACGACGGATTGTAGTTTATGCAGCCCTTCCTACCTATCAAAGGCACATTTGGAAACCCGCTGCAACTGAAGATCACCTCAGTACCCAACCTGTCTCTGTCGAACCAGTCAATATCCTCTGCAGATAAACTCATCAGACGCTCAGGCCACTCAGATGTGGCTGCAGACAAGACAAAAGGACCCCTCTTGGGCAGATGACTTTCAAGCCATTTGTACAGCAAGGGTACGCGGCACGAGACGTTCTTTCCTCTCCAATTCTCGTTTTTGTAATGAACTGAATGATAGACATCTCCTAGCAAGGTAGGGACTGGATTCCCTGAAGCGAAGATGTGAAATGCATCAAAGTCTACAAAATCGGGCATGTTAGGGAACAGGATGATGCCATATATGCATAGAGCGAGGATGGCATTGAACGCGACCCAACACCCGTCCTTGGCACACTGCTGAGCTTTACCTACCAGAAACTGCAAGGAGAACCCAAGAACCTTGTTCCAACTAGTCAATACTAACTCGGAGACGTCCAAATGAAGTGAAGGAGCTAAACCAGCCAGATCAGGCTCAGTATCCATATGAACAAAAGGCATCAGCCTCTTGATAGGCACACCTAGCAAATCAGCATACTCTTCCAGCGTAGGCGCGAGAACAAAGTCCTGAAAAGTGAAACATCTCAGCGGAGGGTCGTAGAACTGCAGCAGAGCGTGCAACCCATTCACCTCGAATACAGAAGGCTTATAAACCAAACTGAGCAACCTGCCGTAAGATTTTCTGAACTCATCCTTCACAGAATCACCTGCTAGAGCTATCAAACCAGTCAACTTAACCATATCAGGAGTAAGGAACTTGTAAGCCACGGTCTTCCTCGGAGAGCCCATAACAATACGATAGGAGGCAAGAAATCCTGGATCGGGGAAAACGGTACCTGCAACACAGACACACGTTAATGAAATGCAAATGAGTATGCAAGCTAATGCAAAATGCAATCATGCAATAAGAGGCCAAGGAAACTGGTGTTGTGGAGATTCTATATCAACAAAACCATAATCTTGCTCTATCAAGAACAACCACTGTATCTGATAAGAGATCCCCGGTGTAAGACCACAAATCTGATCTGCCAAGAACAACCATCTGATAGGACCATATTCACAGGATCATAATTCTGCTCTGTCAAGAACAAATGTCTGATAATAAGGACCTCTGATGTATGATCAAGAAATATCTGTTGATGAGGTCTTCAGACCCCAAATCAAAAATCTGCCCTATCAAGAACAAACATACGCTGCTGATGAGATCTTCAGACCCCAAAAATCTGCTCTATCAAGAACAAACAACATCTGCTGATGAGATCTTCAGACCCCAAAAATCTGCTCTATCAAGAACAAACAACATCTGCTGATGAGATCTTCAGACCCCACTCAAAAATCTGCTCTATCAAGAACAAACAACATCTGCTAATGAGATCTTCAGATCCCAAAAACCTGCCCTATCAAGAACAGACATACACCTGATGATAAGATCCTCTGATCAAAACCTGCTCTATCAAGAACAGACAAATCTGCAACTGAGGAACCCTGGTACCAACAAAACTGATTCACTGTCAAGAAAACCAGGTGGTCTGAAGGTCAAGGTTTCCTACAATAAACCCAACCCTGCTCACAGGTATGGCCCTAAACTGACTCAAGGTACGACATCCTATGTGTTCATCAGCGTCACAGACTTTCAAGAGGGGTGATACGATACCCAGAAGGTGTGGCATCACCAGCTCATGAAGCGGCCTCACTTAGCTGAATCACAAATGATCGATCCCCAGAGTCGACAATCCACCGAACCAGCAACTGTCTCAACCCAAAGGGTTGAAAGGGAAGCCAACCGGATGAACCTCGTCTGAGCGTGGATTTCATGAGACACTAGTGCCTGCAAAGCAAGCACGCGCCCACTAATTTCCACTCTAAGTCTATAGTGCACTCAAGCCTGGGTCTGGCTTCTCACTCATCAGAACTCCCATCCCACAACAGCACAGATAATCATATTATACTGAAAATAAAATGCGGGAAATAAAGTGCGAGAAGTAAAATGCGATAAATAAACGCAACCCAACAAGTAAACATACAAGCGCTAGGATTGACTCGCATAGGGGAACAGGAGAACCAGAGATTCTGGGTTCGGTCCCCAGTAGAGTCGCCAGCTGTCGCTTGCGCGAAAATAAGGTGTCGACACAACAGAAGAGTCGCCACCTTTCGTTATTTATCCCTCAGAGCGGGAAAGGAAACGATCGGAAAAACCTGACGAATAAGGGTAAGACAAGGTCGTCGCAACCATTGTCTGGGTTCGGGAGTCGGTTACGCGAGGGGAAGGTATTAGCACCCCTCACGTCCATCGTACTCGACGGGATCCATGCTTATTGTGTTTACTTAGACGGGTTGGTTTTATTCTATCTACCTATCAAGGCTGGTTAAAAAGAAAAGAAAAATGACTCGGCAAAGCATCGCGCTTTATGCCTACGTATTCTCATCAGAGAACAAGAAATCAGAGTCAACGTAGTTCGGCCTACGAAGGGTTATGGGGGAAGGTAGCTCACCAATACATCAGTATTGTGCCTACGTACTCTCAACAGGTATGAGAGATCAGAGCTCACGTAGTTCGGGAAACTACGGTTCATTTCCTGTCTTTTACGAAAGAAGTGTTTTTTATTGTGTTTGCGATTTCAATCGCACTAGAGACTATGACCTGAGAGTGAATGCGTCGCATGTCACCCAAAGGGTACCATACTAAACATCCAGACTTTGGAAAAGAAACTCTCCCACAATCCTTTCTCAGATAGCTTAAGGCTCGTAACGTACGAAAGAAATCATTCATGATTACTGTATCTTAAACTGTTTTGAGATGAGAAGAGAACAGGCCCAACTAGGAGGGAGACTATCAAGTCCTACTGTTGTCATGCCATGGATTCATCCTATGGTCAAGGATTAAAAAGGGAACTCCTAGAAGTTGTCATGCATAGGTTTCAACCTAAAATTCTATCATCAAATCCTTATCAAAGGAAATGAGAGTCCTAAGGGATCATGTCAATGATACACCAAAACAGACAAAGCATCAGCTTAACAGTAAAATGCATGCAATGCAAGTGAGGGAGGAAATGTGTGTGGGGCTTCAGCCTCCACAAGCTCATCTCAACCTCAAGCCAGAATGGATAATAGTAATCATACTAAAAGATAACATGCTATCAAGCAATAACAGTAAACTGCAATCATACAGATAAAATGAAATGAAATGCCATCAGACAAACAAATCACATGGGCAAGGGAGCTGGGCTCTACCGAATACCCGCAAGCAAAGCCATATAGTAACAATACAAGCAGAGGGAGCAACTCAACCTCTAGTGCAATCATGCTCCTAGATTCTACCTATTCTAGATATGGACTTATTCTAATGCATCAAACAAGTCAAACAAAACACAGCAATACAGAAAAGAAAAAGGAAACAGATCAACTCCTCTCTCAACTCCAAGCTTCAGCTCTCCCAACAGCAACTCAGTCTTCATACTTCAATCACTCTTGACAAATATCAATTTGCTTTTCCAGGTTTCAACCCTTCAACATAAGTTTCAACTTATCTTCTCCTTTAAGCTTCAGCTTCTTGATCAGCTCCACCTTCAGGCTTCACTATCAATCATGAGTATCAACTTGGCTCCTTCAGGATCTCCAGGTATCAAAGCAAGTATCAACTTCCTTTGCTCTTCAAGCTTCAGCTCTTCAGAATCACTCTCAATCACTTAGAAGTGTCAACTTCATCCTTCAGTCTTTACTTCATCTTCAGGGGTCTTCAAGTATCAACTTGCTCTTGTTGCTCTTCAAGCTTCAGCTGGAATAGCAATGCTCAAGGGTTCATCCTCTTCTATACTCTTCGTTGAAGTCTTCATCTTCAAGCTCAGGCTCAACCTCTCTCAAGACAATCAAACCAGAGGAAATCACTTACTGGATAAGCTGGGGGATATTGAACTGCTTATTGACCACCAAAGGTGACCTTTAAGGGTTCAACATCAAAGGAGTGGTTCCCTCAAAAGTTCTACTTCCTAGGTACATTACTTATCCCTCCAAAGGAGAGAGGTGTATACCCTGGAAGGACTTTGAATCATAGGGAGGAATGGAGGTGGAAGATACCATCCATGTTTAAGAAAGAAGTTATCTAAGTCTAAACTCTTCCTAATCCCTAACCCTAAAACAACAAAAAAAGAAATAAGATCAAGTTCTCAAGCTCCTCAATCCATCTTCAATTATTCTACTATGCTCCTCAATGCTCCTTAGAACAAGGCCAAGCTCTTCAAGCCCAAAAAGCAAAGCAAACAACAATACAAGCCCACAAGGGCAACACAAACAATCAACCAATACAAAAATCATCTAAAAATAGTATACTACTATATTAAATCCTAATATAATTTCTAAGGGATCCTACATACCTACCCTTAATACCCATATATGTCCCATAGTCTAATTTGTCCTAAAAACCCAAAATTCTAAAGTTATTGTGGACCTATGTTGAAGTTTAACCTAATTCTATACAACCTAATGTCATCTAATCAAAACTATCCTAAAAATCATCACAAAATTAGGGAATAAATCCAGGGGGAACCTAAAACATATATCTAACTATCCTAAAAAGAATGACCTAAAAATACTAAGGGAACTACCTAAAAACAATTCTACAAGTTCATTGATCAATATAAAAGAAATAAAATGAAATTAAAGAAGAAAATATGCAAAAAATACTAAAATGCATGAAATAAAAAATGTTTTTGTTTTATATTTTTCTTGACAAAAATATGAAGTAGGAGAAAAAACTCCCATTAAAAAATCTTTATTTTTCCATTTAATATGAATTTTCAAAGTATGAAATAAAATGGGGAAAAATAAAATGAAAATGAAGCATGGGGTGCAAGAAGTAACAATATGCAGTTAAAACGCGCTTGGGCCCAAAATGGGGGGTTCACGTAGCAATGCGCCAGGGCGCATCATTTAATCAGAAAATCAAATAATAAAACCTAAAGAAAATAAGAAAAACACGGTGCAAATAGAAAGGAATTTCAGTTCAAACATGCAATGGGCCTTGATGGGGGGTGTTGATAGTGATCCAGCCCAAACCTTCCTTTAATGAAACGCAGCGTTTCAGGCGTGTATCAGAATTCCCTCCAAACGCGAGATTAAACATGGACCATCGGATTAGTCTTGAGTCAACTAGTCAGCGCGTGATCTAATGGCTCAAACTTCATCCCTAACCTCTAGCTAGGGTTTGCCATGGGAGCTTCATGAAACAGACCTCATGCAGCCATCTTCCATCCACTCGTGCTCCTTCATTTCTCCATCAAAAATCATGATCCAAAGCCCTAATCCACTCTATTTTCCATGCTGAACACGATCATACCCTTAAAATCAACTGAAACCTCCTCTAACATGAAACCCGATAGCAACTTCACATTAATCTCAAAATATGATCAATCCTCAACTTCAACCAACCTTGGATTTCTTTACACTAACATGATCACCACATTGCCCTAATCACAACCATCTATCAATCTTGCATTATCACTCACTATATCACAAGTTCTTGCTCCATAAAGAAATGGTGTCCATGACTGAAACTCCACCAATTACTCTCTAAGTCTCTAGAATTGATCACCTATTGGTCTCTAGCCATTCTATACTAATATTTTAACCTAACCATGCCTAGATAAGGATGTGAAAGAGATTTTGCAAACCTGGTTTCTTGATATGGCAGGGGTAGTAGATCTTCAATTCAAGGCTTGAAACTCTTCAAGAATGATCCTTGGATGAAGATACTTCTTCTGTTTGCAAAATATTGGAGGGAGAAAGCTTGCACTTCAAGATTCGAATGTGAATGGCTTCTTGCAAATTCAATGGGAACACCTTCAATCCTCCATCAATGGAACTTCAATTCAGTATGCACACACTCAGAGGGATCTATGGAAAGTGTTTGTGAAGAAAAAATGGATGGGAATGAAGAAGAATGAAGAAATTGAGTTTGACTTGCAATGGAAGCTTTTGGATTTCACTCTCTCTTTCATGCACCAATTCTCACCAACCTTGCATCTGAGCAAGTTATACTTATTATATAGAGTGGTTTAGAATCATCTAGAACCATCTAGGATCATCCAATGAGAACTTGAACTTTTCATGTCATGGTATTTTGATTTCTCATTCTCCTTACATGCTATCTCATGCCATATCCCTTGTAACCTTGGTTTCTGACTTGAATTTATCCCCACATGAGATTTAGGGTGAGTTACAATGCATAACCAATGTGTTTATTGAGTTCTTTTGAGTTTTGCCTTGGTACCTTAGGATGCAAGTAAGCTTTTTACAAAGCAGCCCTATGATCCAAGCCTCAAATCAAAATTGTGGCTGAACCATTGTTCTTATAATATCATTTGGAGTCAAAATGACCTATTACATGATATGGTTTGGACTTATAGCTTGGGATTTCCATTTTTCAACTTCACTTTAATTAACTTATGCCTCATTTTTATGCCATTTTTATCACTTTTTGATACAAGCCTTTTCAACATCTCATGACCTCCTTACTAGCCTTAAAACATCATTCTAAGAAAGTTTGATGTTGAATATTTTTCCATTTGAAGCTTGGAACTAGGAGATATGGCCTTATGCTTGAAATGACCTATAATGTCCAAATGACCAAAATGCCCTTGACTTGTCAAAGCCATAAGTTGAGTTCTACAAATCCTATCAAGGACTTCTAGTACTCTATAGAAAGCTAAGAAGATGCTATTCAACATTCATGTTGACCAAGAGTTCATAGTAATCATCCTACTAGGGAAAAAGTTGGATGCAAGTTGGGTGACTTTCAAGGACCCAGAATCACATACCTCAGATGACCTGTAATTTGTCAAAGTCATAACTTGAGCTCTACAAATCCTATCAAGGACTTATACTACTCAAATTAAATCTAAGAACAAGATCTACAACATTCATGTTGTCAGGAATATGAGATGACAATCACATCTTGAGCTAAACTGCCTTGAAGATAGGGATCAAACTAGGGGATTTTACACTGTCAATCCTTGGAAACCCTAGCTTAAAACTTCTCAAACTCCTCAATCATGATGAGTTGGTCTAGGAATCATACTTATAGCATCTCAATGCATCATTCCATGATCACATGGCTCCTTGGATTAGGTCTCAACCCTCTCCAAATCATTAGTTGACCTAGGGTTGACCCAGTCAAACCCTAATTCCACCACTCATGGTTGAATCTTCTGAATTCTTGTACAATGACCTCTCTAGGCTTCATGATGGCTTTCAAGACATCTCATAAGCTTTCTCAAAGCTTCAAGTCTATCCTCATAGTCTCAGAATCATCTGAGGAGCTCCCACAACTCTCAAGTTATGAGACACACAACCTTGGTTTCAACCAATTCTTCTGAGGATCTCTTAAGTTCTCTGACAAAGATATCAATCCTTAAACACTTGAATAACCCTCTTGGCTAGCTTCAAAGTCTCATACAACTCTTGATGGATAAATAAATGTTGGTCAAATTTTAGGGTGCAACACTTTGTCATCCACTTAGCCATGTTGTCATTTTTCTGATCTTGCTTGGACATCCATTGTGCCATGTCTTCAGTCTTCTGGTCTTGCTTGGCCATCAATAACTTAATCTCATATTGTCCAGCTTCCAGAACTGCAATCTTATCCTCAAGATCTGGATTCTCTTTCTTGATCTCAGATGAAGAAGGTGGGGCAGAGTCTGAAGCAGGAACAGAGTCAATTTCCATGGGAGATGCAGAGTCATGAGCAACAGATCCAGAGGGATGTTCCACAATAGTCATAGCCAGAAGATTTTCTTCAGAAGCAGATTTAGCACTCACTTCTGTATCAAATACTTCAGAAGATGAAGGAACATCTTCAAGAAGCAATGGTTCAGATCTTTTTACAATCCAGATCATGCTTTTAGCAGTCTCAACAAATCTGAGCTTCACATCATCAGAACATACATTCTTCAGATTTGATGCTACAGTATTGAATCTGTTGATGAAGCTATTCCAGATAGCATCAGATTCATTTGCATCCATTGTTGACAAGCATCTCTTCTGAACAGAGCCTAAATGCATCTTTATTTCTTTCATAAAACTTGCAAATAAATTATCAACATTCATCCTAGATTTTGGTTTCAGAAGGGTTTCCAAAGTGAAAGGCTTGGGTTAAGATGGAGGTGGAATGGTGAATTCTGGAATAATGATTAGAGGGCTAGGATATGCTGGTTTCTTCTGAGCTGGCATAATACGAAAGAATGGTTTGATTCTGCGAATGGAAGGTATGACAGCTTTTGGATTATCAAAATAGGGAACAAACGCATATTGTTTTTGCTTAACAAGAAAAGGAACAAAAGCTGATTGAGGTGGTTGATCAAAAAAGTTTTCTATTCCAAGTCCAGATGGAAGGGGATCAGATGGAAATGGTTTAGCAGAAGCAACTAAAACAAATTCAGATGTTCTTGGTTCAGGAGTGGGTTCAGGAATGGTAGTTTCAGAAGAAATGGGTAGATCTGGTTGGTTAGATTCAAATGTTCTGAGGGAAGGGGTGAGATGAAATCTGGATGGATATCAGATTCAGATGAATCAGATGATGTGGTTGGGGTGCAAGATTTAGAGGATACAACAAACATAGTCTTGAGAGGTTGAACATCCAAAATTTCAGAGTCAGGAATATTTGATTCAGGAGGATTGGATGGTTCTTGTTGAATCTCAGAAGGTATGGTTGAAGGAGGTTCAGACACAATTGGGTCAGATGCAACATGATCAGATGCAATAGGTTCAGATGCAATTTTCTCAGATGCAACTGGTTGTTGAATTTCTGGTGGTTGTTGTGTTGTAGGTTGTTCTGTTTGTTTTGTTTGTGGTTCTGGAATTTGATCTGCAGGTGTTGTTATTGTTGGTTCAGATTGAGGAATATCAGAAGATTTAAGTTGAGTAGTGGGAATAGGATCAGATGATTTTGGTGGGGAAGGAATTTTTGATGGTTCAGATTTTTGAGATGGAGCAGGAATTGTTTGATTTTGAGTGGGAGGAGGTTTAGGAGTAGAACTAAATATTGATTCAATTATAACAATTTTAGAAAAAGAAGATACAGATGATTTAGTACCTTTAGTATTTATACGCTTGGTGGGAACAGAGGGAACTTCTCCAGAAGCTTTTCTCTTGATCTGCTTCTGTGGCTTGTCAGCAACTTTTGGCTTCTTTTGAACAGCAGCTTCTTCTACCTCTGATTGATTTCTTTTCCTCATGTTCTCATTATACACATCTGGAATTGGTTTTTTGGCACGAATCAGAATATCTGCAGGAATAGGCGTTCCATCTGCTTTGCATGCATCAATATACCTAACAATAATATCCCTTGGTTCTTCAGCACCAAAAAGTGGAAAATCTTCAACTGGAATCCTCTTCTGACTAATTTCAGAAATATTTAGCTTCTTAGGTGTAGCTGTGAGTTCATCCACAATCTTTAGCCTCTGAAGACTCTTTGCATTCAATGGTTTTCCAACAATGGATTCAAGCTCATCTTTAACTCCAGCTTCATACAGAGCAGTTACCAGACCATTCTCTGTCAGAATGTCTGAAATCAACCTTCCAAAGGGAATCCACGTCCTGATCTTCTGTCCCTTATCCTTTACAGATTCTCTTGAAGCATTGATATGGTTCCACAGATGCATAAAGAGGATGTAAGGAAGATCTACCTTTGTACTCTGACTCAAACAGCACATGAAGTAGAGTTGTTCATTATTCACATAATCTGGAGAATTGGTAGATTTTCTGTGATGGATGCATCCCAGAAAAATCTTTGCCCAGATTTTATAGCCAGGCTTCAGATCCTTAAATTTGTTAGAGGCCCGTCCAGATGTAATGACTCCCTCATAAACTTCTTCCATATCCGCACGCCCATCTGGCAGATGACATACTCCATCAGTCTCCTCATACCCTATGAGTTTCCTGATAAGATCTTCAGTGATGATGATATCCTTTCCCAGAACAGAAGAAAGGATAAATTTTGGATAAACAGAAGCCTTGTGCATCAATTATAGAACGTAACTCAACTCCATTTTCAGCTAGAGAGTCAAATTCCACCATGGATTCACAAAGAACTTCAAGTTTGTCCACAAGAGTTAACAATGTCCTCTTAGGTACCTTAAATAGAGTCACACCCATATTTGCTGACGTAACTGCAGCCATAGTTAATTGAAATTGAGCTGTTGTAGAGGATGAGGTTGCCATTGAAGAAGATGATTTGTGTCGCTACTGCGAAAATCGGCGTCGGCTAAACAGAAGAGTCGCCACCGTGCGTTATTTATCCCAAAGGAGGGAAAGGAAACGCTCGAAGTAAACCTACCGCAAAGACGGGAAAGGAATGGTCATCGCAACCAAATCCTGGATTCGGGAGTCGGTTACGCAAGGGGAAGGTATTAGCACCCCTCACGTCCGTCGTACTCGACGGGATCCACGCTTGCTTGGTTTGTCTAAAGGATGCAAAACAATCTATCTACGGCTGCTAAATCTAAACAGAGGGACTCGATAGAGCATTGCACTCTATGCCTACGTATTCTCAAGAGAGAAAGTCAGAGTCATCGTAGTTCGGGAAACTACAGAGGAATTGGCTCGCCAAGACTTCGCGTCTTGTGCCTACGTACTTCCCGGTTTAGCTGTAGTTCAGCCTACTATAGCTAAACCGGGAAAAAGGGAAAAGGGAGCTCGCTAGGAGACGGCATCCTATGCCTACGTACTCTCGTCTGACACGAGAGATTAGAGCTAACGTAGTTCGATGGGAAAACGAATCTCAATTGCACGGGGGCAAGAGAAGGGGTCTCGATCGCCTGAACGCGAGAGAAATAGGGATTCGCTCGCACGGGGCGAGAACAAAGAGGAAGCAGGCCTACGCCTAAACGGGAAGGAACTCGGGACACACACGCAAGAACCTAAGAAGAAACTCCTCAGCCGCCATTTCCTTCGTATCTGACGATGCAGCCCACGACACTCGACGGTTGCCTGAAGACTTGAATACGACGAT
Organism: Lathyrus sativus; assembly: GCA_963859935.3. Taxonomy (NCBI): domain Eukaryota; kingdom Viridiplantae; phylum Streptophyta; class Magnoliopsida; order Fabales; family Fabaceae; genus Lathyrus; species Lathyrus sativus. The sequence goes on along the minus strand of OZ012739.1, from coordinate 351,983,935 downwards.
GATGATGAACGAAACAGCTCCGTTGGCTCCTGACATGCGCGCAAGCTCCATTCCAATCTTCTCCTCTCTGGATCCTTGATGATGATGCTCGAACCAAGAACAATGTACCGCTTAGACCGTCAGGGTTCGACTTATACGAGAAATCGAACTCTAAGAGGTAGCATATTGATATCTGTGTCAAAGACAAGATAGAGAAATGATATCAAAAATCATTCTCCGATTGAATCATGTCACACGGCCAGCTAAAAATAAAATCGGGAATAAAATCGGATAGAAAATAAGATAGGAGAGAAAATAGGAGACAAATCCACTAACAAATGGAAATAAAAGTCTACTCCTAAAATACAGCAAAAATAATCTCCTAATAAAAATATATCCTAAAAAGAATTAAATCTATAAATCTCCTTAACAAGAGATTAATACCTAAACTATATTCTAAAAATATTAAATCCTAACAAATTTCCTAAAAGAAATTAGTATCTAAAACTAAATTTATTCTAGAAATATAATATTCTAACTGATATTAAACTAATCCTAGAGAAAATATTACAATTAAGATGCATTAAAAGAAAATACATGTACATGGGGGTTTACTAGTTATTACAGGGGGATGCTGTTAGCAAAAAAACATAGAAGTTGGGCTCGGCCCAACATCTAACAGCCAAAAACAGGGAGGGGGCGTGCCAAAAAAATGGAAGGTGGGGCGAGAAAGAAAAAAACGCAGGTGTGCCAAAAAAACGCCAGTGGGCTTGAGAGCCCAACGCCCAATCCAACTCTCATTCTCTTTCACTACACTCAGTAACCCTAATCTCTTCCCAACTCCATCACTGTTCATCATTCTCCTAACACTCAGTCGCCGCCGAAACCTTCTTCACAAACTCTCTCTCTCGTGTCAACTCTGAAACAAACTCCGTCCCTCTCATTCTCCATCTCTTACTCCACCGTCGAACCTTTGTTCCTCACAAAATCTTTCTATCATCTCCATTGCGTTATCGTTTCACAACCTACAAAAAACAAATGAATCAACTGAAAACAACAAAACTAAATCGTTCTAGAAAAACTAGTTCATCCTTGACATGGAGGTTTCTTTAAAGGTGTTGACGAAGGATGTATGAAGATTCTTTGGAAGAAAATTAGTTCATTGAAGATATGAAGTGGATTCGAAGCTCTTCGTAGATTGCATGTTTGAAGATGTTAATGAAGATCGTTGAAGAAATCTGGAGATCTTTGAGTTTTCTGGTGATCTGGATGAATGATCTATGGATATCGTGAAGAACATATGAAGACCGCTTGAAGATCTGGAAAATTCTATGATGATCGATGATGAACACCGGTGAATGTCTTGATGAAGATATTGATGAACTCTTGAAGTTATTGGATCTGGAAAATTGTTAATCATATGAAGAGTGATGGATACGATCTAGACCTTGAACAAGTCCTGGAAATTGATGGAAGATTGATGCAGATCTTCGAGTTTCTGATGTAGATCGGATGATGAAGGATGCACTGGATCTGTGAAGATCTGAAGATTATGGATGAAGATCGCTTGAAGATCTCTAATGAAGAATTGATGAACATTCTGGAAATTTGAAGAACACTAATGAAGATGATGAACACGAATCCAGATCTGACGAAAAATTGATGAAGTTTGAAGATCTATGGATCTTGAAGGATCTGGAAAATGATGAACAGATGATGAAGTTGTTGATGAATCTGGCGAATCTGGACGGAGCTTTGAAGTTTCCGGCGAGTAGTTTGGTGAGATGGCCGCCATGTGATTTCACCGGTGGTACTCTCCGGAGGTTTGCGTGCCGGCCGGGAGGAGGGAGATAGTGGGAACTGAGCTGTCATGCATGTAGAGAGGATGAGGCGTGGGGAAGACGCGTGTGCATGCGGAGAAAGGGGAGAAGCCAAGTGGCATGGTAGTGAGAGAGAAAGAGGACAAGTGGCATGTGGGAGTCTGAGTGGAATGGTGAAGTGGCCTCTTCTGAATGTGGAGAGAGAGGACGTGGCACTATATAGTCTGGACAAGTGGCAACAACTTTGGGCCCCCAAAAACGACACCTGGCCCATTACAAACTAAATGGATTGATTAAAGACTTAAAGATGGATTAATGAATAAAGACTTCAATTAATACTATTAAGTAAACAAAAATGAACTAACTCTAATTAATACCTATCTAATGACCAATTAAAACTGAACTCAAATAAATGAAACGGAAATTAAACTCAGCAAATGATTAATGCAAATCTGACCCTAATTAATATGCAAATGGACATTAATAAAAGCTAATTAATAAAACTAATGATTAACTAACCTAATTAATAAACTATATTAAAAGAAAGTCTATTAAAACTAAACAACTTAATATTTAACTAATATCTATTTAAAAACTATTAATCAAAACTATACAATTAAACTAAAATAAAATCTATTTAAAATTCTATTAAAATCTATTAAACCTAATATCTATTAATTCTAAAAGCTATGAAAAATCTAAAAAAGACAATAAAGACAATTCAATTCAAATAAAAGAGAATGCAAGACCAGATCGAAATGAACGGTAAACCCAGACACCAAAATCCTCAAAAACAACTGCGTAAGCTGAAAACACCCGGGAAGCGTGTGACTTCTCAAAAATAACCTCTGATTATCCGAACCGGTCTGAAATGCCCGAAATGTGAAAACAGGGCTGTAATCCCGATAAAATCAATATGACTGGACAAATGCACTGTATGCGGTATGCGAATGCGAATGCGAAATGCGTCGAACCATAAACCAAATATGGGAACCGGTTGGTCAAATTTTGGGGTGCAACAGCTGCCCCTATTCAAGCGGCTTGGACCTGAATGGTTGAAGAGCGAACAGCTCTCAACATTCAAAGATAGAAGACGGTTGAATACCAAAGAACCCTGAAATTTGCCAACCGCAGAAATAAACTGCAAAACTGCTCGAGGAATAGCTTCCAATGAACTGAAGTCTGGTCGTTACAGCAACAACTGGTCAATTATCTGATAAAATTTTCTCTTTTTTTGTTTTAACATCAATCACCTGTGTGCCGCCACGGGTACTGAATCTTCGAAATAATGCTTCAAAAAGCAACACTTTTACTACCATCTGTTATGGGATCAAATCTTGTCGACTCACAGTTCACAGCGAACCTGAGGAAAACTCTCCTGGGGAAATTCTGAAATCAACTGCCAGACACCTATTTCGACACAGGCGGCAGCTTCAGAAGTTTGATATATGCCAATCTTTCTTTTTTTCCAGTGTCGACGTAACAACCAAATGTGAAGAAACAACTCCGTTGGAGGAGAAGAGAAGCTTAACCAACAACTCTGCAGGGGAACATACTCGAAAGCCAAGAGGTAACCAACCTGGTCTATGTTTCGACATGCGTATGTTTGATAATGATGCAATGCCCATATGGCGTGGAAATGATATGCACATGTTTTCATAGATGCAATGCCCCATACGGCATGGATAGGCTATGCGTTCTGGATAAGTGCAAATATGACGGTATATGCAAATGCAAATGTAAATGCAGGCTGCCAGAGAACACCAGGTCTGAAACCACTTGGCCAAATAAATGCCGAAGGCAAAGTCAACTCCATTGAAGGTAACCGGTTATCACAGAATCATCTCAGCAAAATAAATGCTGGAAAAGGGAAGGACGGCCCTGCACGATGATATTCTTTCTAAACCACTGGCAACCTGATTGTAATCTATGGGGATTAACCAAACTGGGGTCGATTGTGCACAGCGCACTGCTGGGAATGCCCCTTCTGTAACGGATATCAATCTTAATCTGCTGAGAATACTCCTGATCCTACTCCGATGCGGAATAAAATACAATCTCGACTCTTCCGGGGAGAATACGTGACTTCCGATCTGCTGAGGAAAAGTACTCCTGATTTAACAAAATCCATAAGGAATGCAGAACATTAATCCGTGAACTAGTATCAATCGAGCTTCGTATCGGGGAATGTGACAACATGCGAGTCACTGGGAATTACCGTGTCGGATATTTTTTTAGGCTTTTTTCTGGTTTAGGGATGAAAATGGGTTATTTATAAAATGGAAGATAGGGGAAATACTAGACGAGAACTAGCATTCAAGGGTAGACTACCAGACGAGAACTTATAGCAAAATAGATTAGGTTATCGGATGAGAATGGATTTTTGGTTTGAGCGTCAGATGGGGTTGACTGGATAATAGGTTAAGGAACAAATGACCAGACGAGAACTGGTTGAAAGCTACCATGCACCAGACGGGAACTGGTACAACAAATAGGTTAAAGAAACGATGACCAAACGAGAAATGGTTAAAAGACGACATGCACCAGACGAGAACTGATACAACAATAGGTTGACCAGACGACCACTGGTTGAAAGACACCATGTACCAGGCGAGAACTGGTAGTTACGGAAACGTGGACCAAACGAGAACTGGTTACCGGTTTGCCAGGCAAGAACTGGACTTTGGAAACGATCTGGTTACAAAGTTCTGACACGTAACAGGTTTAAACTGTAGGATAACGATCCAACTAAGGTAAGGCCTTTTTCGAAAGGTCAAGGTTTTTGATAAGAGTAACGGCCCGGTTCCCCGATACTCAACTCTGGCTGGGGATAGATAGACTTGCTTGAATAACTTGCCCCAGTGCAACTCAACTTGCCCCAATCTAACTCTTGGGAATATCACTCTGAACAGAAAGCAGCTTGCTACAATACGACCTCGAGATAGCTTGCCCCGGTATCTGTACGAAAAAAGGATTCAACCTCAATTAAACAACTTTCAACATGGTTGATTTTACTATTCCTGAACTGGCTTGTCCTTGAATGAGCGTTCGAGCGGCTTAACCTGATCTGATCACATACTGGAAAGATCTATCCTCAAATCACAGCATTTTGAATAATTGCCCCTGATTAGCTCTCGAGAAGATTCACTCTGATTAACTGCTTCTCAGACAAACTGTCCCTGATTAACTGATACTTCGGGACTTGTCCTCAGACCAACTGATTCTGAACTCACTGGAGGTCAACGCCCCAAATTCACAGGGTTTCATAACATACACCATTCTGCTTCAGACTGCTGAATTGTTTAGTCCTGTTCAATTATTCCCTGTTGGAATTTCCTTCCTGTCAACTACTAACCTGCAAATAAAATTGCTTATTCCCGCATGGTAATTTTAATGCAGTGTTCATGCAAATTTTAAAAAATTGTGTTGTCACTCATTTACGTGTCATGATTGTGAGTGACGAATGAACCAAAGTTCAAACGTAGTGCTTATGTGATCAGTGAAAAATATAACAAGGATATGACTAGCAAATCGAGAAGGAGTCAAGTTACTCAACCTTATCGTAATGTGCTTTCAGAATACACCCTACCTCAATTAGGTCTTTTAAGGGTTGTATCGTGGTCGGGTTCACGGTTCGTGAAACAAAGGATATTTGGGCTCAAATTTTGATTTATACCCACCCCTTCTACGTGATGATCTCCGATCCTAAGGTTCAGTTAACTTGGCTCGAGCGTTCGTCTCTTCGAGAGGTATGTTGAATGGTAAGAACCATAGTTAAGGAACTCACAAGGTTTTTCGTTTTTAGAGTGACAACTACTCCTTTTTTTGTTTTCGGTGTCTGTATCTACACGACTTTGTCCTTGTTCGAGGATTTTTCTTTTTATATCCTTTCTTTTCATTCTTTTGATTCCCTAATTTTTGCTTGGACTGACTCCTTTTGAGTTCTTTTCGATTTTTTCTTTGAAGTCCAGTGAGATGCCCTAATTTTTGCCTAAGTATTAGCTTTCCAGCTTTTTCTTTTTCTTTTTACTTAGCGGGCTCTCTTTTTTCTTTCTTTTGCTTGGAACAAGTCGTGCGACACTGGTTGTCTTGATTGCTCTGAAAGGATTGCAACTGTCTCACTCCTGATTGGTGAGGTTTAACCATTGTGGTTGACGAGGTATGACCTCTGGGGAAAAATAAGATGTGATTGGTCCACGAAAGGCATTACTCCTTTATAAGACTTGAACGCTCGATCAAGCTAACTGACAACTACCCTGCCCCGGGTTAAGATGTGAGGGTTTAAAAGTCCGAAAAAACTTCTACTTCCTGGCTCGAAGTGGTTAACAAAGGACTAACTCCTTATATCTCCAGTGTTTGGGGATTTGAAAGAATGCCTTGTACGTCATCGGCAAGGTTTTATCTGAAAGCATACGATCATTGGTTATGGTATTCAGTTTCGTCATCCTCCCTCCAATCTTTGCTAATCACAGTGACAAAGGGGAGTAAATAAAATGCAAGTGTCAGTGCAATGCAATAAATGAGCGACAGCGACATGATTAATTCAGAAAAATGCATAGTCACTTTATCAATATTACCATTCGAAACAAACAATGTTTAACATCAAGTAGTAACTAACAGAAAAGAAACTACAAATGCAAATGATAGAAAGTCTGAGGACTGCCAATGCCGAGGACGTCTGCCTGTCTGGACCACTGGCTTCTTGAAAACAAACTCCGAATCTACGAGCTTAGACAGCTGAGAAGTTGGTATGAACAAACAGAAATCCTTCTCGAAAGGAAATGCAATCTTGGTCGATCAACTGTTGTACTTTTGCCTGAAAAGCTTTACAATCTTCAATTGAATGCCCTGGAGATCCGCCATGGTAACCACACTGAACGTGGGGATTGTACCCAGGAGGGTAAGGTTCTGGCACTGGCTTAAGAGCTTTAGGTTCCACCAAAGAACTCTGGATCAAAGATGGCAGCAACTGGCTATATGGCATAGGCACTGGGTGGGAAGGAGCATTCCTTCGTTCCAAGTTGTTACAAGGCATGTTCTGATTCTGGCGCTGATTCTGATAACCTCGGCCACGAGTTCGCTGATTTGCAAGGGAAGCGACATAAGGTTCTGGATAGGGTGCCCTAGGCACAGTGGTCTGTCCAGCATAACAAGCCACAGGAGATGAAGAACCAACAGACTTCACCGGTTCATCTCGAGGATACTCAACATCTGACACAATTGCATTGATCACAACTCCTTCTTCATTCTGATAATCATAGAGAGATTCAGTTTCACTAGCCTGACCGTTTGAAATAATCTGAATTTTCCCGATTTTTATGGCATGCTCAAGGCGTTCTCCAAATGCTACCAAGTCAGAGAAATTTAACGCAAGTCCAAGCATTCTTTCGTAGTACGGACTCTGCAGTGAGTTTACAAACATGCTTGTTAGCTCTCGGTCTAAAAGCGGTGGTTGCACTCTGGCAGCAAATTCTCTCCATCTCTGAACATACTTCTTGATAGGTTCATCTTTCTCTTGAGACAATTCTTGCAACTGCATGCGATGAGGAGCCACGTTTAGGTTGGAATCATACTGCTTCAGAAAATCTCTAGCTAAATCCACCCATGATCGAATCTGATTACTCTCTAACTGCATATACCAACGCAAAGATGCCCCAGCCAGACTATCTTGGAAGCAATGAATCATCAATTTGTCATTTTGCACAAACGAAGTCATTCTTCGGCAGAACATCACTAAATGTTGCTTCGGACAGCTATCTCCTCTGTACTTCTCAAATCTCGGCGCTTTGAACTTGGGAGGTAACACCAGGCCAGGAACCAAACACATGTCTACAACATTCAGGTTAACAGCATCTTTGACTTTCACGGCTTTAATTTGTTCTTCCAACACTTGGAGCCTTCTATCACACTCAAGAGCTCTTGGATCTACAGTCCTTGATACTAGGATCTCTCTTCGGATACTCGACACAGGGAAAACAACACCTTGACTGTTAATAAGAGGAGGTCGTTCATTGCGGACAACAAATTGTTCACGTCGATCCTGGTCCATAACAGGAGGTTGCACAAACTGGTCTGCAGTAAGGTTGTTCACTTGCGGAAAGTCTGCCTCGGAAGTAGAACCATACAGAAGGTTGGTCGTCATAGTGAACCCTGCCAAGGTGTGAGCAGACTGGAAGTTGCTCTAAGACATAGATACCAATAACCTTCAACTGACTTCACTGCTCGATTCGGCTCCAATCTGCTTCCACCCCTTGGTCGTCTTCTAACAATCAACAGTTGCTTAGGCCAATCATCGGACAATCACCTTCAGAATCAAAACAATGGCAGGATCAGACTCTGGCTAGCTGGAGGATGATATGCAATATGATGCAACAAGCTTATGCAAATGCAATGCAGCAAATACGGGATCACAACCCCCCACAATCTCTGAATACTGTTGCGCTGCTGACGGAGTATGTTCGCTCTGAAGAGAAGACCAAAATAACGGGTAGGCTGGAAGTCAAGTTTCCTGCAAAACCCTCCCACTCACGGGTATGGACTTAAACTGACACAAGTTTGGCATCCTATGCGGTCATCAGCGTCATAGACTTTCAAGACTGATGATACGATACCCATAAGGTGTGGCATCATCATATCCTGAAGAGGCCTCACTTAGCCAACTTCCAAATGATCGGTCCCCAGAGTCGACAATCCTCCAAACCAACAACCCCTTCAACCCAAAGGGTTGAAAAAGAAGTCAATCGGGAGAACCTCGTCTGAGCGTGGATTTCATGAGACACTAGTGCATGCAAAGCATGCCCGCGCCCACTAATTTCCACAACTAATTCTATGGTGCACTCAAGCCTGGGTCTGGCTTCTCACTCAAAGGAACATCCCCCACCCAACATCATAACAGCAACAGATAATAGCAATACAAAAATAAACACCCAATAGACAAGCAAACAAGCGCTAGGATTGACTCTCTTAAGGGACGTTGGATCCCACATGCATAAGGAACCATCGCAGTCCTCAGCAGCTGGGAACCGTTGGAGTCCCCAACAGAGTCGCCAGCTGTCGCTACTGCGAAAATCGGCGCTGGCTAAACAGAAGAGTCGCCACCGTGCGTTATTTATCCCAAAGGAGGGAAAGGAAACGCTCGAAGAAAACCTACCGCAAAGATGGGAAAGGAATGGTCATCACAACCAAATCCTAGATTCGGTAGTCGGTTACGCAAGGGAAAGGTATTAGCACCCCTCACGTCCGTCGTACTCGACGGGATCCACGCTTGCTTGGTTTGTCTAAAGGATGCAAAACAATCTATCTACGGCTGCTAAATCTAAATGGAGGGACTCGATAGAGCATCGCACTCTATGCCTACGTATTCTCAAGAGAGAAAGTCAGAGTCATCGTAGTTCGGGAAACTACAGGGGAATTGGCTCGCCAAGACTTCGCGTCTTGTGCCTACGTACTTCCACACAGCGTGAAAGATCAGAGCTTACGTAGTTCAGGCTAACTACGGCTAGACAGGGTATTCTCGATCACACAGGAGTGAGAGATTAAGTTGGCTTGAAAGGTACGGGAACCTATGGGAACTAGAACTACGGTCTGGTCTCAAATGTGCAAGGGCAAGAGAGAAGGATAACATCAGTCGTCAGCGGGAAAGTCTCGATCGCACAGCAGCGAGAGAATAGAGAGATTAGTTGTTAGTGTGCTTGCTAGGATATTGCTTCTTATGCCTACATATTCTCATTTGATATGAGAAATCAGAGCAGCTGTAGTTCAGCCTACTACAGCTAAACCGGGAAAAAGGGAAAAGGGAGCTCGCTAGGATACGACATCCTATGCCTACGTACTCTCGTCTGACACGAGAGATCAGAGCTAACGTAGTTCGACAGGAAAACGAATCTCAATTGCACAGGGGCAAGAGAAGGGGTCTCGATCGCCTGAACGCGAGAGAAACAGGGATTCGCTCGCACGGGGCGAGAACAAAGAGGAAGCAGGCCTACGCCTAAACGGGAAGGAACTCGGGACACACACGCAAGAACCTAAGAAGAAACTCCTCAGCCGCCATTTCCTTTGTATCTGACGATGCAGCCCACGACACTCGACGGTTGCCTGAAGACTTGAATACGACAATGATGATGAACGAAACAGCTCCGTTGGCTCCTGACATGCGCGCAAGCTCCATTCCAATCTTCTCCTCTCTGGATCCTTGATGATGACGCTCGAACCAGGAACAATGTACCGCTTAGACCGTCAGGGTTCGACTTATACGAGAAATCAAACTCTAAGAGGTAGCGTATTGATATTCGTGCCAAAGACAAGATAGAGAAATGATATCGAAAATCATTCTCCGATTGAATCATGTCACACGGCCAGCCAAAAATAAAATCGGGAATAAAATCAGATAGAAAATAAGATAGTAGAGAAAATAGGAGACAAATCCACTAACAAATGGAAATAAAAGTCTACTCCTAAAATACGGCAAAAATAATCTCCTAATGAAAATATATCCTAAAAAGAATTAAATCTATAAATCTCCTTAACAAGAGATTAATACCTAAACTATATTCTAAAAATATTAAATCCTAACAAATTTCCTAAAAGAAATTAGTATCTAAAACTAAATTTATTCTAGAAATATAATATTCCAACTGATATTAAACTAATCCTAGAGAAAATATTACAATTAAGATGCATTAAAAGAAAATACATGTGCAGGGGGGTTTACTAGTTATTACAGGGGGATGCTGTTAGCAAAAAAACATAGAAGTTGGGCCCAACCCAACATCTAACAGCCAAAAACGGGGAGGGGGCGTGCCAAAAAAATGGAAGGTGGGGCGAGAAAGAAAAAAACGCAGGTGTGCCAAAAAACGCCAGTGGGCCTGAGAGCCCAACGCCCAATCCAACTCTCATTCTCTTTCACTACACTCAGTAACCCTAATCTCTTCCCAACTCCATCAATGTTCATCATTCTCCTAACACTCAGTCGCCGCCGAAACCTTCTTCACAAACTCTCTCTCTCGTTTCAACTCTGAAACAAACTCCGTCCCTCTCATTCTCCATCTCTTACTCCACCGTCGAACCTTTGTTCCTCACAAAATCTTTCTATCATCTCCATTGCGCTATCGTTTCACAACCTACAGAAAACAAATGAATCAACTGAAAACAACAAAACTAAATCGTTCTGGAAAAACTAGTTCATCCTTGACATGGAGGTTTCTTTAAAGGTGTTGACGAAGGATGTATGAAGATTCTCTGGAAGAAAATTAGTTCATTGAAGATATGAAGTGGATTCGAAGCTCTTCGTAGATTGCATGTTTGAAGATGTTAATGAAGATCATTGAAGAAATCTGGAGATCTTTGAGTTTTCTGGTGATCTGGATGAATGATCTATAGATATCGTGAAGAACATATGAAGACCGCTTGAAGATCTGGAAAATTCTATGATGATCGATGATGAACACCGGTGAATGTCTTGATGAAGATATTGATGAACTCTTGAAGTTATTGGATCTGGAAAATTATTAATCATATGAAGAGTGATGGATACGATCTAGACCTTGAACAAGTCCTGGAAATTGATGGAAGATTGATGCAGATCTTCGAGTTTCTGATGAAGATCGGATGATGAAGGATGCACTGGATCTGTGAAGATCTGAAGATTATAGATGAAGATCGCTTGAAGATCTCTAATGAAGAATTGATGAACATTCTGGAAATTTGTAGAACACTGATGAAGATGATGAAAATGAATCCAGATCTAACGAAAAATTGATGAAGTTTGAAGATCTATGGATTTTGAAGGATCTGGAAAATGATGAACAGATGATGAAGTTGTTGATGAATCTGGCGAATCTGGACGGAGCTTTGAAGTTTCCGGCGAGTAGTTTGGTGAGATGGCCGCCATGTGATTTCACCGGTGGTACTCTCCGGAGGTTTGCGTGACGGCCGGGAGGAGGGAGATAGTGGGAACTGAGCTGTCATGCATGCAGAGAGGATGAGGCGTGGGGAAGACGCATGTGCATGCGGAGAAAGGGGAGAAGCCAAGTGGCATGGTAGTGAGAGAGAAAGAGGACAAGTGGCGTGTGGGAGTCTGAGTGGAATGGTGAAGTGGCCTCTTCTGAATGTGGAGAGAGAGGGTGTGGCACTATATAGTCTGGACAAGTGGCAATAACTTTGGGCCCCCAAAAACGACACCTGGCCCATTACAAACTAAATGGATTGATTAAAGACTTAAAGATGGATTAATGAATAAAGACTTCAATTAATACTATTAAGTAAACGAAAATGAACTAACTCTAATTAATACCTATCTAATGACCAATTAAAACTGAACTCAAATAAATGAAACGGAAATTAAACTCAGCAAATGATTAATGCAAATCTGACCCTAATTAATATGCAAATGGACATTAATAAAAGCTAATTAATAAAACTAATGATTAACTAACCTAATTAATAAACTATATTAAAAGAAAGTCTATTAAAACTAAACAACTTAATATTTAACTAATATCTATTTAAAAACTATTAATCAAAACTATACAATTAAACTAAAATAAAATCTATTTAAAATTCTATTAAAATCTATTAAACCTAATATCTATTAATTCTAAAAGCTATGAAAAATCTAAAAAAGACAATAAAGACAATTCAATTTAAATAAAAGAGAATGCAAGACCAGATCGAAATGAACGGTAAACCCAGACACCAAAATCCTCAAAAACAACTGCGTAAGCTGAAAACACCCGGGAAGCGCGTGACTTCTCAAAAATAACCTCCGATTATCCGAACCGGTCTGAAATGCCCGAAATGTGAAAACAGGGCTGTAATCCCGATAAAATCAATATGACTGGACAAATGCACTGTATGCGGTATGCGAATGCGAATGCGAATGCGAAATGCATCGAACCATAAACCAAATATGGGAACCGGTTGGTCAAATTTTGGGGTGCAACAATTTGGACGAAGGTTTAGGGTTTTTGTGAAGAGCAAAGAGAAGACAGAAATGCATAAAATGGTTTGTGAAGTGAAAAGTGTGAATTTGGTGTAAAATATGGTATTTATAGAGAAAGCAATTAGGACAATCAAATAGACACAAATAGCACGTTCTCACATAGCAATTAATGACAATTAATGAAAAGAATAAAAATCATTTCAAAGCATTAATTGATTCTGACAAATTGGGGGGAAAATCAAGATTTTCACTATTCAAACCATACCTCAAATGTCTCTTCAGTAGTGTACACGCCATCTTTTCAGATTCAGAGTGACACGTGTTTGCTTGTATGTGCTTCTAAATTCTCTTGAGAAATGAAACGTTAGCCAACGTTCAGATCCTCTAAGATTGGTTAGTTCAGATACACACAAATAATAATAAATCAAATAAATAACAGATGAAATACTTCAGAGTTTTAAACATTTTGCATCTGAGAAATTTGCTTCTGATAAATATCATGCTGGACAAAAATCCATACCAATATTTTTCAGAATAAATTTGAACCTATCTTCAGGAAGGGGTTTTGTGAAAATGTCTGCCCATTGATAATCTATATCAACAAAGGCTAAGTTTATAATACCCTTCTGAACATAGTCTCTGATGAAATGATGTTTAATTTCTATATGTTTTTCCTTAGAGTGTAAAATAGGGTTTTTAGACAAACATATAGCAGAAGTATTATCACAGAATATAGAAATATTACTTTCAAATATCTGATAGTCTTCTAGCTAACTTTTCATCCAGAGCATCTGCGTGCTACATCCAGCAGCAGCAATATATTCTGCCTCTGTAGTTGATAGTGCAATTGTGGGTTGCTTCTTGTTGTACCAAGAGATTAGATTTCTTCCTAGAAATTGACAACTTCCAGAAGTACTTTTTCTTTCCACTCTATCTCCAGCGTAATCAGCATCACAAAATCCAACTAATTTGAAATCATCAGATTTTCTGTAACACAAACCCACATTAGAAGTACCTTTCAGATACCTTAGAATCCTCTTAACAGCTGTTATGTGTGATTCTCTAGGATCTGATTGGAATCTTGCGCACAAGCATACACTGAACAAAATGTCAGGTCTAGAAGCAGTTAAGTAGAGAAGAGATCCAATCATACCTCTGTAGAGTTTCTGATCTACTTTCTTACTTACCTCTTCCTTACCAAGTGTACTTGTTGGATAGTCTTTTCCATCTTACTATCAGTCATGTTAAACTTCTTCAGAAGCTCTTTAACATATTTGGTCTGATGAATGTAAGTGCACTCTAGAGTTTGGTTGACTTGAATTCCCAGAAAGAATCTCAATTCTCCCATCATGCTCATCTCAAATTCTGCCTGCATACATTGAGCAAACTCTTTTCCCAGCATAACATTGGTAGATCCAAATATAATATCATCCACGTATATTTGACAAATTAAAAGATCTTTCTTAAATGTTTTACAAAAGACTGTTGTGTCCACTTTGCCTCTGATGAAATTTTTCTCCAGAAGAAAATTGCTTAATATCTCATACCAAGCTCTAGGAGCTTGTTTTAAACCATAAAGAGATTTCTTTAAGTTGAAAACATGTTCTGGAAATTTTTCACTCTCAAAACCAGGAGGTTGGTGAACATAAACTTCTTCTTCTATAATACCATTTAGAAAGGCACTCTTAACATCCATCTGATATAGAGTGATGTTATTCTGTGCAACAAAAGAAATGAGTAAACGAATAGACTCTAACCTTGCTACAGGAGCATAAGTCTCTGTATAGTCAATTCCTTCTTGCTGACTATAACCTTGAGCAACAAGCCTTGCCTTATTTCTTTCAACTTCTCCTTTCTCATTTAGCATGTTTCTGAAGACCCATTTAGTTCCAATTATGTTGAATCCTTTTGGTCTTGGAACCAAATCCCACACATCATTTATTGTGAACTGATTGAGCTCTTCTTGCATGGCAATAATCCAGTCATTGTCTTACAGAGCTTCATCAACAGAAGTTGGTTCAATAATTGACACCAACCCAAATAATGATGCTTCAGAAGATCTAAGGAAGGATATTGTTCTAATGGGGTCATCATTCTTTCCAATGATCACATCCTCTGGGTAAGAGGCCTTGATTCTGGAAGATGATCCTTTAACAGTTGATTCTTCAGAAATGTTCAAGTTGTTCATTTGAGAAGCTAAAGGAATTGCATCTGGCGTTGCTTCAGGTTTCTTCACTTGAGCTTTGTCTTCCTCTGAGCCTTCAGAGTCTGTGAGAATTACTTCTCTATCTGCAGAACTTTCAAACTGCTTTGGCTTTTCAATGCCAAGCTTATCATCAAATCTAACATGTATAGATTCCTCCACAATCTGTGTTTCAGTATTGTATACTCTGTATCCATTAGAGCGTTCAGAATACCCAAGCATGAAACACTTCTGTGCTTTAGAATCAAACTTGTTAAGATTCTCTTTAGTATTCAACATATATCAAATACATCCAAAAGGATGGAAATATGAAATGTTGGGCTTTCTGTTCCTCCACAATTCCTAGGGAGTCTTTTCCAGAAGAGGTCTTACAGACACTCTGTTTTGAATGTAACATGCTGTGTTTATTGCTTCGTCCCAAAAGTGCTTTGCCAGATTAGTCTCGTTGATCATGGTTCTGACCATTTCTTGCAGAGTTCTATTTTCCCTCTCTACAACTCCATTCTGTTGTGGAGTTCTAGGACAGGAAAAATCATGAGCAATGCCATTTTCATTAAAATATTTTTCAAAATATTTGTTTTCAAATTCACCACCATGATCACTTCTGACTTTAATAATTTTGAAATCTTTTTCATTCTGGACTTGTTTGCAGAAGTCAAAGAACACAGAATGTGACTCATCCTTGTGTTTTAAGAACTTTACCCATGTCCATCTGCTGTAGTCAACAACAATGACTAATCCATACTTCTTGCCTCTGATGAATGCAGTTTTCACTGGTCCAAACAGATCAATGTGAAGTAATTCTAATGGTCTTGAGGTTGAAACAACACTTTTAGATTTAAAAGAAGATTTTGAAAACTTTCCTTTTTGACATGTTTCACAAAGAGCATCTGAGTTGAACTTCAACTTAGGAAGTCCTCTGACCAGATTGAGCTTATTAATCTGAGATATACGTCTCATATTAATATGCCCCAATCTTCTGTGCCAGACCCATTGCTCATCATTAACAGACAAGAGGCATTTAACATTTTGAACTTTAAGTTCTGAAAGATTTATTTTGTAAATGTTGTTCTTCCTCTTTCCATTAAATAGGATTGAGCCATCCTTCTGACTAACAACTTTACAACATTGTTGATTAAATATTATGTCATAACCATTGTCACTTAATTGACTAATGGACAATAGATTATGCTTTACTCCTTCTACAAGAAGAACATTAGATATAGAGGGAAGGTTACCATTACCAATAGTACCAGAGCCAATGATCTTGCCCTTCTGATTCCCTCTAAACTTCACTTTTCCTCCAGATTTAAGCTATAGGCTTTGGAACATAAACCTTTCTCCCGTCATGTGACGTGAGCAGCCAGAGTCCAGGTACCATGACTGGCATCTTAACTTTTTTGCTAAAAACATCTGCAACAGGGATAATCTTATCCTTAGGTACCCAGATCTTTTTGGGTCCTTTTTGGTTAGCTGCCTTTAAAGTTGGTCTGAACTTTTGTCTTTTTACAACAGTTTTGTTCTGACTTACTTTTGGCTTAAACACAGGAACGCTCTGATCAGAACGTGTGTGTTTAATGTCATTCAGATGACCAAACTTGAAATGAGAGTACAAGGGAGTTTTCTTAATAACAAGTTTATCAACAGGCATTGGATTTAAATCCTTTCCAAAGGAAGATTCATATCCAATTCCTTTCCTGTTATTTCTGCTAACCCCGTAGATCATAGAAGCCATCTTGCTTCTGTCTATGCTTTTATCAAGAAATTTCTGAAAGCTAAAGTCATATTCTTCTAAAATGTTTTTGCATTTAGACTTACTTTTAGATTCAGAGTTTTGTTGAGCTATTTCAAAATTGGCTTTCATTTTCAAATTATTTTCTTTTAGCTCAGCAATTTCTGATCTTAACAGATTATTCTGAGAGCCAAGATTGCACTTAAGCTTCTTGCATTTGAGCTTAATCTGATTATAATTTTTCAGGACTTTTGATAAGACTTTAATAAGATCTTCCCTAGTGAGATCAGAAAGTACCTCTTCTGAGTCAGATTCAGAATCAGACTTAGATCCAGATGATTCTTCATTCTGATCTTCAATGCCTGCCATCAGAGCCATATTGGCGCATTCATCTTCAGATTCTGATGAGGATCCAGATTCTTCAGAGTCATCTCATGTAGCCATTAGAACTTTCTTCTTGTGCTCAGGCTTTCTTCTGGGCTTTTCTTTCTGAAGCTTTGGACATTCACTTTTGTAATGACCAGGTTGTTTACATTCAAAACAAACAACTTCCTTCTTTCCAGATCTTTTTGGTCCAGAGGACTCCTTGCGCTGATCTGGCTTTTTGAAGTTCTTGAACTTCCTCTGCTTGTGCTTCCAGAGTCTGTTGATTCTTCTAGACAGCAAGGATAGTTCATCTTCTTCTTCAGAAGAAGAAGATTCTTCAGAGCTTTCTTCTAACATCTGCAAAGCTTTCACAGATTTGTTAGATTTTAAGGCAATAGACTTACTTTTCTTGAGGCTCATCTTCCTCAAGTTCAATTTCATGGCTCCTTAAAGAGCTGATTAGCTCCTCCAGAGTGATCTTGTTCAGATCCTTGGCAAACTTCAGAGCAGTGACCATAGGTCTCCATCTGATAGGCAAGCTTCTGATGATCTTCATCACATGATCAGTAGTTGAGTAGCCTTTGTCCAGAACTTTTAGACCAGCTGTAAGGATCTGGAATCTAGAGAACATAGTTTCTATAGACTCAGATTCTTCCATCTTGAACGCTTCATACTTCTGTATTAACGCCAGAGCCTTGGTATCTTTCACTTGAAGGTTTTCTTCATGAGTCATCTTCAAGGACTCAAACATGTCAAATGCAGTTTCTCTATTTGTGATCTTTTCATACTCAGTGTGAGATATTGCATTCAACAAGATTGTTCTAGCCTTGTGGTGATTTCTAAATTCCTTCTTTTAGGCTTCAGTCATAGATTTTCTGTATACTTTCTTGCCATTCCCATTAGTGGGATGAACATACCCATCTATGACCAAGTCCCACAAATCAGCATCATAACCAAGGAAGAAACTTTCTATCCTGTCCTTCCAATAATTAAATTTCTCCCCATCAAACATAGGGGGTTTTGTGCTGATTCTGTCCCTTTCTTCATATCTGTTGTTACTGTTAGATGTTGAAGTTTCAGCCATAATAACAACCAAATATATATCAAAGTTTTTCTCACTGGATCTTTTCTGTCACTGTGAAGTGGTAGCACACACAGAACCGGAGCTCTGATGCTAACTGAAGGTGAGAAAATACTTAGAAGGGAGGTTGAATAAGTATGTAGAAAAACTTAGTAATAAAAACTCAAGGATTTTTATCCTGATTCGTTGAACTCAACTACTCCAGTCCACCCTATCAAGAGTGATTTGCCTTTCTCAAACAAGGACTTAATCCACTATTAAATCAACTGATTACAATAGTAAGCACTAAGAACAACTGTTCAAAGTCTTCTCAAGAACTACTGATCCTAACTGGATCTTCTTAAGGTTCTTTTACAATCAAATGTAATAATAATACAAGTGTTTAAGTTGCTTCTAATAAAGCTTTATCACAACTGTGATTTTTCACTTAAGATTTAAGAACAATGAAATAAATTCAGCAAATGAGTATAAGTTGTATGAGAGCTTGTAATGAATTCTTTCAAGTATTTCGTCAACTGAAGAAGATGAATGGAGTCTTACTTTTATAGGCACAGAGGTCCATGAAGTCTTTCACGTTGAAGGTTGTGTACCAAAAAGGTCTGAACCTTTTTGTCTTTACATCACATGACCTTTCCTAGAAGTAGAATGGATAGAAAAATCCTTTTTGTCTGTGTTCTTGTGTCTAGCATAAATGAGGAAAGAGTCGTTTGGTCATTCCAACGAACATAACTTTGAATTCTTCTTCAATAAGTTTCAGCAAAGTATCAGAGCCTTGACTGATCAGAGCCTTCTGATGTTCATCAGAGTTTGCTGAATCAGTGTCTTTGCAGCAAGTGTGCTTTCAGCGTGTAATTGTTCAGAGCAGAATTTGGGATTAGATCCTCAGTACTGGCAGCGTTAGTACTATCAGAATCTTCTGAAATAATTGTGCTTGAAACTCTTCATACAAAATTCTTCAATGCTTCAGATGCTTCTGGCTTCTGCTTCAGATTCTTCTGTAGATAGCACTCAGAATCTTCTGGAGGCAGCGTTCAGAATCTTCTAAAAGATGCTTCTGACGCTTCAGAGCCTTGCATATTTTTCATGTTCAGATCTAATTTGCTTCCAGAATGATATTCACTTTAATATCTGCAGCAAACATTCTTAAACAAATTTTAGAGTATATAATTCTTTAATACAAAATTTCATAATAGTTATCATCAAAACATAGAGATATTATTAAGAACCAATGTGTGTTCTAACAACATTCTGATAAGGGATTCATTCACTATGTTACAACTTTTTTTTCAAGTGAACAGACTTGGATTTCAAAACTGTCATATGCATTGCATTAATATTATCATTTGCAAAACGAATTGTTTTACTCGCGAGTAAGCACTTGACATCAGGAGAGCTTCTACAATGTGAAGTTTGATCGAGCTAAGATGCAAAACACCGAAGAGCTCTGTCGAGCAGAGGCATGCTAAAGGATCACATAAGAGGAGTCAGTCATTCCAAGATTCAGTTAATTTGGGGCAACCAGGTCGAGATTCATCAAGTCTCTCGAAGGCCAGTCAAAGGCGCCATTTCCTAAGGTCTGTTAATTTGGGGCAATCAGGTCGAGATTCGGTAAATCTCTCGAAGTCAGAGACACTTATCTCCAAATCAGCCAGTCAGGGGCAAAGTCATTGTGAGGCTGGGGCAAGCCACCCCTAGAGCATAATAGTTATCATTATCTAGTAGGCAATTAACTTGAAGTACCTCTTCGAGGTTCAAAATGCTAAAGCAGTCCATATCAAACCGTCAGAATATAGAAATTTCAAGTTTCCTTTCGAGGAAGGTTTTACAGAAGTCCCACAGGCTGGGGAAAAATTGGAAACAAAGGAACGGTTCCTCTCCATATCTTCAGAGCTTATCAGAGTTACTCAAGCAGGTTCAGTCAACCTTCAAGTTCAAGACAAATGTCAGGAAATCATAGAAATTATCCCCTGACCCACATCAAACTTGTATCCAGATAGAGCATTTCTCAACCTCAGTTGTACCTGACCTTTCACGGAAAGCCTAAAGCCCAATCACACTTGGCACATCCAGTAGAGTTTATACGGCTCTACCCCTACAAAGTGAAGATGTCAGACCAGAAGTATCTCGCCAACGATAATATACAGTCGAGATCAGCCTTTCCCCAGCAGGTTGGAACCCCATACAATCAAGGTTATCCTCAGCAGGTCGAGATTGATATCTCCAGCAGAGTAGGATCATCTCCAACAAGTAGGTGTGGGATTATCCCCAGCAGTGGAGCGAATTCAGAATTTCGTTTTCCCCACAGAGTCTGAATGAATGACTCCTTTCCCCTCAAATTCTAGGTCATTGACTCGTTCCCTAAGCATAGATTGATATTGTTGAGTTTTGTGCTCATTATCCCCAAGCAAAGGTTGATGTTGATTCCCTCATTGCCTAATCCCCAGCCAAGTCAGCGGAGTAGTTTTCTGCCCCGAGATTGTTTATCTCCATCCTAAGCAGAGAGAGTTTGGGATGGTTCCTCAGTAAATCTTATTCATGATCCCTAACAGATAGCAGATTAAATCTTCAGCAGAGCGGAATCTTTGGCAGAATAGAGCCATCCCTCAGCAGTTTGCCTTGATTCCCCAGCAGGGCTGTCTGTTCCCCGGAATGTTATATTATGGCAGACCATTCAGGGCTGATTTCCCTGGTAGAGTGGAGTCATTGTCTCCAACCGAGTTGTTTGTTTCCCAGAAGAGTTGTATTCTGGTAGGCCATCTAGGATGTTTTCCTCAGGAGAGTTTAATTTTGATCCCCAGCAGAGTGGATTTGTGCTTAGCATAGCAGTTTTACCCAGAAGTTTTCTCGGAGGCCATCCAAGGCTTGTATTCCCCAGCATGAGCCCGTTTGTACTAGGCGTGTCTAGTCTTTCCCCAGCAGAGTTTGGTTGCCTCTCTTTAGAATTTATTTTGCTAAAGTGGTTCCTTTGCATTTGCATCGTGCATAGCATCCTCTCCTCGCCCACAACCTCCTAAAAGGAGAAGCGGCTCTTGCGGGTCTCTTGATCGAAATCAATCAAATGCGTAGCATTTCCATTTTGTATGGAGCATTACGCCATATTCAAACATGTGCATTTGAAACATAAGCCAGGTCATTACCTCTTTGTTTTCAGGTGTATCTCCAGCAGTTATCAGTATATTTTTCAAGCCTGTGTGGTATCAAGGTCTCCAGCAAAATCATTGACAGATGTGTTCACCTCGTCATTTGCTCCCTATCAGATTTGCTTAGTTAAGTTCTCTTTTCCCCAATGGAGTTTCCTTGTGATTTATCTTAGAAGCTTATCAATCGTTATTGATCCGGCCTTCGGGTTCGATGCTTGCTTTTATTTAGCGAATGCCTACTTGGATTAGCAGATGATCAATCCTTATTGATCCGGCCTTCGGGTTCGATGCTAGCTTTTATTTAGCGAATGCCTTCCTGGATTAGCAGATGATCAATTGTTATTGAGCCGGCCTTCAGGCTAGATGCCTGTTTTGTGATAAATAAATGACTGACAGCGAGGTCAGATTTTTCTTCTCAATTGTTATTGAGCCGGCCTTCGGGTTCGATGCCTGTTTTGTGATAAACAGATGACTAACGGCTAGGTCAGATTTTTCTTCTCAATTGTTATTGAGCCGGTTTTCGGGTTTGATGCCTGTTTTGTGATAAACATATGACTGGCGGTGAGGTTAGGTTATTCTTCTCAATTGTTATTGAGTCGACCTTCGGGTTCGATGCCTGTTTTGTGATAAACAGATGACTGACGGCGAGGTCAGATTTTTCTTCTAAATTGTTATTGAGTCGGCCTTCGGGTTCGATGTCTATTTTGTGATAAACAGATGACTGACGGTGAGGTCAGATTTTTCTTCTCAATTGTTATTGAGCCAGCCTTCGGGTTCGATGCCTGTTTTGTGATAAACAGATGACTAACGATGAGGTCAGATTTTCCTCTCAATTGTTATTAAGCCGGCCTTCGGGTTCGATGCATATTTTTATTTAACAGATGACTGACGGCGAGGTCAAATTTTCTTCTCAATTATTATTGAGCCGGCCTTCGAGTTTGATGCCTATTTTATTTTAACAGATGATTTTGGGAACTGACGGCGAAGTCAGAATATTTTGAGAGCTGACGGCGAAGTCAAATGATTTTGAGAACTGACGGCGAAGTCAAATTATTTTGAGAGCTGACGGCGAAGTCAGATGATTTTGAGAACTGACAGTGAAGTCAGATTATTTAGAGAGCTGACGGCGAAGTCAGATGATTTTGAGAACTGACGGCGAAGTCAGATTATTTTGAGAGTTGGCGGCGAAGTCAGATGATTTTGAGAACTGACGGCGAAGTCAGATTATTTTGAGAACTGACGGTGAAGTCAGGTTATTTTGAGAAATGACGGCGAAGTCAGATTATTTTGAGAGCTGACAGCGAAGTCAGATGATTTTGAGAACTAACGACGAAGTCAAATTATTTTGAGAGCTAACGACGAAGTCAGATGATTTTGAGACTTGACGACGAAGTCAGATTATTTTGAGAGCTGACGGCGAAGTCATATGATTTTGAGAACTGACGACAAAGTCAGATTATTTTGAGAGCTGACGCTGAAGTCAGATGATTTTGAGAACTGACGGCGAAGTCAGATTATTTTGAGAGTTGACGGCAAAGTCAGATTATTTTGAGAGCTGACGGCGAAGTCAGATGATTTTGAGAACTGACGGCGAAGTCAGATTATTTTGAGAGCTGACGGTGAAGTTAGATGATTTTGAGAACTGACGGCGAAGTCAGATTATTTTGAGAGCTGACGGCGAAGTCAGGTGATTTTGAGAACTGACGGCGAAGTCAGATTATTTCGAGGGCTGACGGCGAAGTCAGATTATTTTGAGAGCTGACAGCGAAGTCAGATGATTTTGGGAACTGACGGCGAAGTCAGATGTTTTTACAGATTTGATGTTGAGTTCTGACTGCGAAGTCAAATGTTTTTACAGATTTGATGTTGAGTTCTGACGGTGAAGTCAGATGTTTTTACAGATTTGATGTTGAGTTCTGACAGCGAGGTTAGATGCTTTTACCGACTTAATATCCAGGTCTGACGGCAAGGTCAGATGCTTTTACCGACTTGATGTCGAGGCCTGACGGTGAAGTCATATGCTTTTACTTGATATTGATGACTGACAGAGAGGTCAAATGTTTTACTTGATATTGATGACTGACAGCGAGATCAGATGTTTTACTTGATATTAATGACTGACGGCGAGGTCAGATGCTTTCACTTGATGTCAATGACTAACGGTGAGGTCAGATGTTTTTCTCAACTTTGGTTTGGGCTGGCCTTCAGGCGCGGTGCACGCTTTTATTTAATAGATTCCTGACAACGAGGTCAGAGGTTTCTTCCATCTGCGGGTCGATGCTTTCTAATTGATAACCAGTTAGATTTCCTCGGGATTTTTGTCCCCGTAAACAAGTTTATTCAGTTTCAGTTTCATTCTACGGTTGTCAAATTTCCGGGTTTTTAGGTATTCAACCGTCTTTTACCTCGAATGTTTGAAAGTCGTTCGCTTTTCATCCCTTCAGGTCCAAGTCGCTTGAATAGGGGTAGCTGTTGCACCTCAAAATTTGACCAACCTCTTTTCTTAATCTTTGGCTTATGTTTCATTGCATTTTAACATCTTGCATTTGCATAGCATAGTTTCTTACAGGGGAGAGGTTGTTGTGCTTATGTCATCATCATGAAGTTATCAGAGCTCCTAAAGAGGAGAGGTGTGCCACAACATTATCAAGGAATCATCAGAAGGTTGTCAAGGGGTCCATGAAGAATTTTCATTGATGTAATCATGAGGTAGAGGTTTGTTGAGTACCTCAGAGGTCATTATGAAGTTGGAATAGTCACTTAGTTCATCTGAACAAAGCATAGGCAAAAAGGATGAAATTAGGGTTTCATTTGTAATCAGGCTAAACTTGTTTTTTGGAGAAAAACTTGTTTCCATGGTCTTCCATGTGTCCTAAGGTGTTTGAGGATGGGTGATTGACCATCAATTTCAATCAGAAGAGCTTCAATTGATTAGTTGATTGAAAATTAGGAGATTCAAGGAAAAAGTCAACTGTGCAGTGAAAATGTCAACCTGACTTTTTAAGGTTAAGATCATGATCCTCAAGTTCAATATGACCAATGGATGGAATTTGATCAAGAAAAGTCAACGGAATCATGAAAAATCAAGAATTTGTTGAAAGTTGCCATTTTCAGAAAATTAGGGTTTTAGAACTTTCTATTTATGGAAAGTTTTATGGTTGAAGTAGCCATCTTCAAGGCCATTTTTCTTCATGATAAAGGTTTCAAATGGACTTGGCTCAAACATCAAATTTGTTCCTTGTATTTTAAGCTTTCTTTTGAATACCAATTCATAATCATATGATACCTGGAGCTCAAGTTATGATTAATCAAAGTTGAGGATTTCAATGACTTCAAAAATTGGCAAGTTCAGGCAGATTTTTGGACCCACTTTGCAAGCCAATTTTCATCACTTTCTTGATGTCAAATGAAACTTTGTCCCAAATGAAAGTTATATATCATGTTCCAAGCTTTCCAAAAAGTCCAACAAGTCCTCAATATGATTTGTGAAGCTCAAGTTATGGATGTTCAAAGTTGAGAAAAAATAAACCTAAATCCATAACTTAGAATTTTTTTCTAAGTTAGTTATGGACAGCTTGCATGGCCTGATTTTCACCATCATTTTTCATGGTCTTCCAATCCTCAAATCAAGATGATTTCAAAATGAAATTTTTTCTACTCCATGCCTTCTTTCATTTGAGCACAAGATCTAAGCAAATGGAGTTGTGTGCACCAAGTTATCATTGCTCAAAGTTGATGGTTTGAACATATTTTCAATGCATGTGTTACAAAGTCATTTTGGCATACCTTGCATTTTCATCATACAGCCTGTTACACTTCTCTTTTCATGCACATAACATGCATTGGGAGCATGCCAAACATTGCTCAAACAAGCCAAACCAATGCATGTACCACTTGTGGGGATTTTTGAATCTTTTGCCAAAACAAGGAAAAGACAATTTGCTTGCACTCTAAATTCATGCAGTCCATTCTGATTTGCTTTCCACTCAAACAAAACCACCTCCAAGAAGAGCATGCTCTTGTCCTTGTTCATCATCCACCATTGATAAAGAAATTGTGAAATTGTGAAATCTGGTCCATTCAACTTTTACCATGGTGAAACTCCTCCAAACCTCTTTTTCACTTCCTATTTAAGCTAAAGAGCAGTTGAGGAAACCCTAGTTGCCATTTGCATAAAAAATCTGAAGTTGAGTTTTTGCATCCTTTGATTCAAGCCTTCGAATCCCACTCAATATTGAACCATTTCCCAAGTTTCTTTCCATTCCATACTCTTCATAACACAACCTTCAAACTGTCCTCAAAGAAAAACCAATTGTGTTTGCAAAAGAAACTTCAAAGTTTGCTCAAAGGAGGGAGGGTATCTTGCTTTGCTCTTGTTGCTAGCTTGCTTTTGGGAGATCTACAAGAGCCAATGCGCCTCCTTTTGGTATATATTGAGTTAGGGTGGCTTGATACAATGGATGTATCGCCACCCCATTGGTTAGCACCTTGCCCTTAAGTATCCTTGCCATGCGCTTGTACCCCTGTTCGACCCCCAGCGAGGGCGTTTTTGTGTTATTTTCATTTATTTTCCTTGTTTTTAATATTTTTATTTTCCTTTTCCTTTTATGGCACACGCGTGAAAGTGGTAGAATTGGCTATGTTTTGAGCCTGCATCCCCAAGGTCTTGAGTTCAAGCCTTGGGTGATGCATTTCCTTCTTTTTTAGCATTTGTTTATTTAATTTATTTTTGTTTTATTTTAATTATTTCTTGTTTTATTTTATTTATTTTAAAAAATAGTTTTAAATGTCATAAAATCCAAAAAAATTATTTTATTGTGTTAACTTATTTTTCATCTTTTTATTTTAATTTTCATTTTAGTTTATCATTTTATTTTTGAATTTAAAAATTAATGTGCTTAGTGGTTTATCTTTTATTCCAATTAATTTATTTTCTTTCTCATTTCACTTGTGATTGAATTATTTAGTGTTTACTTGGCTTTTGGCCATGATCCCCATAGGATTCCTAGTCCCTCCATTTAGGATGGGTGTAGTGAAAGTGAGAAAATACTTAGAAGGGGGGTTGAATAAGTATGAAAGATTAAGACTAAAAAATAATAACTCAATTAATTTTATCCTGGTTCGTTGAAAACAACTACTCCAGTCCACCCTTCCTAGAGTGATTTGTCTTTCTCAACAAGGACTTAATCCACTATTTAATCAAACAGATTACAATAGTAACACCTAAGAACAACTGTTCTTAGTCTTCTCAAGAGCTACTAATTCCAACTGAATCCTCTTAAGGAAAACCTTTACAATCAATGTAAATCAAATACAATAGTATTAATGCTTCTATAAACCTTTTATCACAACAGTGATTTTTCTCTTAAGTTTAAGTACAAGAAATTCTAAGAAGAATATGAAAGAATGAGAGCTTTGAATAATATGATTTATTTTCAGCAAATTATGTAACTGAAGAATTTGGTGGAGTCTTCCTTTTATAGGCAGCTGATCCAAGGAAGCTGAGCGTTGAGAAGCGTGTCCCAAAAAGGTCTGAGCCTTTTTGTCTTCACATCAAGTGACATTTCCTAGAAGTAGATAGCACAGAAAAATCCTTTTTGTCTGTGTTCTTGTGTCTAGCACAAAAGAGGAAAGAGACGTTTGATTTACTCCAACGGATATAATCTTTGAATATTTCTTCTTCAGTCTTCAGCAAGTTCTTCAGAATCTGATTGAGTCAGAGTCTTCTAATGATGTACAGAACTTTGCTGTATCAGAGTCTTCTGCAGCATGTGTGCTTTCAGCGTGTTGATCATCAGAGCATATTTGTCACAGAACTTCAGTACTTGGCAGCTTTAGTACTTTCAGAAACTTCTGTAGAAATTATGCTTTGAGAAACTCTTCATACAATATTCTTCTTTCCTTCAGATGCTTCTGACTAGCTTCAGAATCTTCTGGAGCTTCTTGCTTCAGATCCTTCTGGAGACTACGTTCAGGATCTTCTGAAAACAGCAATCAGAATCTTCTAATGAGTGCATCTGGCGCTTCAGAGTCTAGATAACTTCTTGTATACAATTCAGATTTGCTTCTAGATAGTTAATTTCATTTCAATCTGCAGTAAAACTTACAAGCAAATTTTAGAGTATATAGTTCTTAAATATAAAATTTTCTAACAGTTATCATCAAAACAAAGAGTTAATATTAAGAACCAATCTGTGTTCTAACAATCTCCCCCTTTTTGATGATGACAAAAAGTATCAGAAATTTTGTTTAACTGAACATATAGAATTATAACTCCCTCTGAGATGATGAATCTCCCCCTGAGTTAAATACACAAAGGAATAGAAACTTCCCTTTTTGTCTTGAGTAATCTTCAGAGTTAGATCTTGTTTGTTCTTATAACATTTGAAGGTCAGAATGTCTTGCAAATATAAGATTTAGAGTTTGATAATAGACAAATGATCTGAGAGACTCAAAGTTTCTTTTATATAGTGTACTTATCAAATGTTCTGAAATAGTCAAATTAAATGTTAGATAGAATAGATATGTCTAAAGATTTATTCTGGTGAAGTTATATTAAACAGTTCAGATCTATATTTTCTCCCCCTTTTTTGTCATAAGCAAAAAGTAAAATCTTTTAAAAAGACAAATGAAAGGAAACAGTAAATAAGATAATTCAATGGAGAAAACTTTGATTCATTCAAAAGATCAGATCAAGAGTACATAGGCAAACATCAGAAGATATAGCAATAAAGTACAGATGCAAACAACAGATGCAAAAACATTAGAATGAAAAAAAAATCTAAGAGTGTTTGGACAAAAGCATCTTCAATAGATCTGTAATCTCAGAGGATGATTGCTTTTGCTTGGACATCCACTTAGTCATAGTTTCATTCTTTTCATCTTGCTTTAACATCCATTCTGTCATATCCTCAGACTTCTTATCCTGCTTAGCCATCCAGGATTTTATCTCTGACTGTCCAGCTTCTAGAGCAGCAATCTTATCTTCAAAATCTGGATGTTCTTTCTTTATCTCAGATGAAGAATTAAGATGATGTTCTGTAGATCCTGGAGCAATGGAATTGGAAGAAGGGTCTACCAGAGACATAGCCAATGCATTATCAGTAGATTCTGTTGATGGTGGAAGAGCATCTAAATGAAGCAGAGGTTCAGATTTGTTGAGAGTCCAGAATAGAGTCCTTTCAGCTCTGAGCTTTGCATCATCAGAACAGACGTTCTTCAGATTTGAAGCTACAGTGTTGAATCTGTTGATGAATCCGTTCCAAATGATGTCAGATTCTTTGGCATCCGTTGTTTCTGAGCATTTCTTCTGAACAGTACCTAAATACATCTGTATTTCTTGCAAAAATGTTTGAAATAAATGATCAATATTAAGTCTGGGCTATGGTTGTAACAAGGTTACCAGATTTATAGGTTTAGGTTGGGGAGTTGGTGGAAAAAGTGATTTTTGGATGGAAATCAGAGGAGGAGGATAATATGGAATGAAGGGTATCTCAGGAGCTTTTTCTTTAGATCTGACTAAAGCATTAAGCAAATGAGGTTTTGCTCTTTTGTGAGGGGTAACTACATCAAAAGGTGCACTTGAGTAGGGTTTGAAAGCAGATTTTGATGGTTCAACAGATGCAACAGTGTTATCAGATGCAATTTGCAGAGCTGAAACAACAGCTTTATCAGATTTTGCAGAGTGTGATATGGTTGCTAAAGGTTCTACATCTGTCATAGATTTTAGGTAATCAAGAATCACAGATGGAAGGATCATTGTGGATTTTGGTTTCAAAGGGTTGAGGGGTTCAGAAGGTTCAACTCTGTCATAAAAATCTTTCAGTTTGAAACCATAAGACAGATTATGAAAAAGAGAAGAAACTTGGGCACAGGATATAGAAGATTTTGGATTGGAATTGGGGATTAATATCTCAGATGATGGTGCAGGTGGAGGAATAAGATCTAGAATGGGAGTTTTAAAAGGTATGGTAGGTTCAGGTTGGTTTATCTCAGAGTATTTGTCAGATGGAGAGATTAGAAAATCTGGGTGGATTTCTTATTCTGAGGAGTTAGAGGATGTGGTTGGTGTACAAGAGGTAGAAGATACGTGAAACACTGTTTTTAAAGGTGTGACATCAAGAACTTCTGTCTCAGGGATGTGAGGTTCAGAAGTATTGGTAGGTTCTGAAGGAATGTCAGATGGTTTGGATGGTTGTTCTGAGATGGGTGAATCAGAAGGAATAGTTATTGGTTCTGATGAAACTGGATTAGAAGTTACTTTTGTAGGTTCAGAAGTAATAGGTGCAATGGGTTCAGAAGGTGGATTATTTGATGGTGGATTGTCAGAGGCTTTTTCTGGTTGAACTTCTTTTGGTTGGTTCTCTGGATGTTCAGAGGTTTGTTGTTGAACAGATGTTTGTTGTTCTGATGGTTATTGTTCTAATGGTTGAGGTCGTGGAACAAATTGTTTGATATGAATTTTGGGTTGAGATGGTTTTGGTACAAAAACTGTTGGTGTTGTTGTTTGTGTTGTTGTTTGTTTTTGTGGAGATATGGAACTGGGAGCAGTAACAGAAGTGGTTTGTGTTGAAGGTGGATTTGGTACAGACTTAACATTAGAATCATTAATAACAAGTTTTGCAGAAGATACAGAAGATTTAGTACCTTTTATTTTGATCCTCTTGGTAGGTACAGAAGCAGCTTCTTCAGAGTCTTTTCTCTTCAAGAGCTTCTTGGGCTTCTCAGCAATCTTGACCTTCTTCTTAGCAGGTGCAGATTCTTCTACAGGCTGAGTCTTTTTCCTCTGGAGTTGTGCTTCTTCTTCTCCTACATCTGGTAGTGGTTGTCTAGCTAGCTGAATCACATTAGCAGGAACAGGTTTTCCTTCCTTCTTGCATTCATCAATATACATAACCACTATATGTCTGGGCTCTTCAGCAAAGAATAAAGGAAAGTCATCTACAGGAACCCTTTTATTCAATTCTGACACATTCAGCTTCTTGGGAGCTGTTGTGAGTTCATCAACAATTTTGAGTCTCAGAAGACTTTTAGCATTCAGAGGCTTTCCCATTATAGATTCTAATTCCTCTGTGACGCCAGCAGCATACATAGCAGTTACTAAACCATTCTCAGTAAGAAGATCTGAGATCAACCTTCCAAAGGGGATCCAAGTTCTGATCTTCTGTCCTTTCTCTTTCACATATTCTCTAGATGCATTGATATGGTTCCACAGATGCATAAACAGGATGTATGGAAGATCTACCTTGGTGCTCTGACTAAGGCAATACATGAAATAGAGCTGTTCATTATTGACATAGTCTGGAGAATTGGTTGACTTCCTGTGGTGGATGCATCCCATGAAGATCTTAGCCCAGATCTTGTAATCAGGCTTCAGATCTTTGAATTTGTTAGAAGCTTGACCAGCAGTCATTACTTCTTCATAAACCTCATCCATGTCCACACGCCCAACTAGCAAGTGAGAAACACCATCTGTTTCTTCATAACCTATTAATTTTTTGATCAGATCTTCTGTGATAATAATTTCTTTTCCCAGCACAGAAGATAAGATGAACTTGGGGTAAACTGATGCATGGATCCAGAATTCTTTCACAAGGAGAGGGTAAACTGGTCCAAAGAGCCTATCAAAATACTTAACCCATCCTTGAGCTCCAATGATGGAACGAAACTCAAACCCATTTTCTGCCAGAGAATCAAACTCAACCATAGATTCACATAGAACTTCCAACTTTTCAACAGGCGTAAGAAGAATTCTTTTGGGAGGAGAATAGGGAGCAACACCCATGTTTTCTGAAGTTACAGCAGCCATAGAAGATTGGAGCTGAGCAGTTGTTGATGATGAAGTTGCCATTGAAGGATGCTTTGTCAAACGCTTAGGTATAGGGTTTTTATGCAGAGAAAAGAGGAGATGAAAATGCATGTAATTTCTGAGAGTGTGAAAAGTGTGAAAGTGAATACAAGTCAAGTATATATACTAAGACACTTAGGCAAATCAACAGTCAGAAATATGCACGTTTGAGCAAGCATTAAATGAAGAAAATAATAATCATTTCAAAGCATTAATTACTTCTGACAATTTGGGGGGAAAACCAAGATTCTCACTATTCAAACTTCACCTCAAATGTCTCTTCAATTATGTACACGCCACCTCTTCAGATTTGGTGTGACACGTGTTTGCTTGCATGTTGTTCTGAATTCTCTTAAGAAATGAAACGTTAGCCAACGTTCAGATCTTCTAAAGATTATTAGTTCAGAGTTTCACAAAAGAAATATTGATCAGAATAAAATAAACAATCAGAAGAAATACTTCAGAGCATTAAGCATTTTTGCATCTGTAAAAATTTGCTTCTGATAAATATCATTCTGGACAAAAATCCATACCAATATTTTTCAGAATAAAATTGAATCTATCTTCAAGAAGGGGTTTTGTAAAAATATCTGCCCATTGATGATCTGTATCAACAAAGGCTAAATTTATGATTCCCTTATGAACATAGTCTCTGATGAAATGATGCTTAATTTCTATATGTTTTGCCTTAGAATGTAAAATGGGATTCTTGGACAAACATATAGCAGAAGTATTATCACAAAAGATAGAAATGTTACTTTCAAAAATTTGATAATCTTCTAGTTGACTCTTCATCCAGAGCATCTGCGTGCTACATCCAGCAGCAGCAATGTATTCAGCCTCTATGGTTGAAAGTGCAATTGTGGGTTGCTTCTTGCTGTACCAGGAGATTAGATTTCTTCCTAGAAATTGACAACTTCCAGAAGTACTTTTTCTTTCCACTCTGTCTCCAGCGTAGTCAGCATCACAGAATCCAACTAATTTGAAATCATCAGATTTTCTGTAACACAAACCCACATTAGAAGTACCTTTCAGATACCTTAGAATCCTCTTGACAGCTGTCAAGTGTGATTCTCTAGGATCTGATTGGAATCTAGCACACAGGCAAACACTGAATAATATGTCAGGTCTAGAAGCAGTAAGGTAAAGAAGAGAGCCAATCATACCTCTGTAGAGCTTCTGGTCTACTTTCTTACTTACCTCTTCCTTGCCAAGTGAGCTAGTAGGATGCATTGGAGTCTTTGCCAGCTTGCTATCAGACATGTTAAATTTCTTCAGAAGTTCTTTAACATATTTTGTCTGATGTATGTAGGTGCACTCTGGAGTTTGATTAATTTGGATTCCTAGAAAGAATCTGAGTTCTCCCATCATGCTCATTTCAAATTCTGCCTGCATACATGTAGCAAACTCCTTTCCAAGCATAATATTTGTTGATCCAAAAATAATATCATCTACATAAATTTGGCAAATTAGAAGATCTTTCTTAATTGTTTTACAAAAGAGTGTTGTATCCACTTTGCCTCTGATGAAATTCTTCTCCAGAAGAAAATTGCTCAATCTCTCATACCAAGCTCTGGGAGCTTGTTTTAATCCATATAGAGATTTCTTTAATTTGAAAACATGATCTGGAAATTTTTCATTTTCAAAACCAGGAGGTTGGTGGACATAAACTTCTTCTTCTATAATTCCATTAAGAAAGGCACTTTTAACATCCATCTGATACAGAGTGATGTTATATTGTGCAGCAAAAGAAATAAGAAGGCGTATAGATTCTAACCTGGCCACTGGAGCATATGTCTCAGTGTAATCAATACCTTCTTGCTGACTGTGCCCTTGAGCAACCAGCCTTGCCTTATTCCTCTCAACTTCTCCTTTCTCATTTAGCTTTTTTCTGAAGACCCATTTTGTACCAATTATATTGAATCCTTGAGGTCTCTGAACTAGATCCCATACATCATTTCTGCTGAATTGATTTAGCTCTTCTTGCATGGCAATAATCCAATCATTGTCTTGCAGAGCTTCATCTACAAAAGATGGTTCAATTTCTGACACTAGTCCAAATAGTGATGCTTCAGATGATCTTAGAAAGGATCTTGTTCTGATGGGATCATCCTTCTTTCCAATAATGACATCCTCTGGATGAGAAGCTTTAATTCTGGATGATGATCCTCTAATAGTTGACTCTTCAGAAATGTTTAGATTATTCATCTGAGAAGTTAAAGGGGTAGCATCTGGAGTTGCTTCTGGTTCCTTCACTTGAATTTTGTCTGCTTCTGGAACTTCAGAGTCAATGAAGACTACTTCCCTATCTGCAGATTTATCAAACTGCTTTGGCTTTTCAGAGCCAAGCTTATCATCAAATCTGACATGAATGGATTCTTCCACAATCTGTGTCTCAGTGTTGTATACTCTGTAGCCTTTAGAGCGTTCAGAATATCCAAGCATGAAACACTTATGTGCTTTGGAATCAAACTTACTCAGATTTTCCTTAGTGTTTAACATATAGCAAATACATCCAAAAGGATGAAAATATGAAATATTGGGCTTTTTGTTCTTCCACAGTTCATAAGGTGTCTTCTTCAGAAGAGGTCTAACAGACACTCTGTTCTGAATGTAACAGGTTGTATTGATTGCTTCTGCCCAAAAATGTTTTGCCAGATTTGTCTCATTGATCATGGTTCTGGCCATTTCTTGCAAAGTTTTGTTTTTCCTCTCTACAACCCCATTCTGTTGTGGAGTTCTAGGACAGGAAAAATCATGAGCAATGCCATTTTCAGAAAAATATTTTTCAAAATATTTATTTTCAAATTCACCACCATGATCACTTCTGACTTTTATAATTTTGAAATTCTTTTCATTCTGGACTTGCTTGCAGAAGTCAAAGAACACAGAATGTGACTCATCCTTGTGTTTTAAGAACTTTACCCATGTCCATCTACTAAAGTCATCAACAATGACTAATCCATACTTCTTGCCTCTGATGGATGCAGTTTTCACTGGTCCAAACAGATCAATATGAAGTAATTCTAGTGGTTTAGAAGTAGAAACAACATTTTTTGATTTGAAAGATGTTTTTGAAAACTTCCCTTTCTGGCATGCTTCACAAAGAGCATCTGAAGTGAACTTCAGATTAGGGAGTCCTCTGACAAGATTAAGTTTATTAATCTGAGATATACGTCTCATATTAATATGGCCCAATCTTCTGTGCCAGACCCATTGTTCTTCATTAACAGACAAGAGGCATTTAACATTTTGAACTTTAAGTTCAGAAAGATTTATTTTATAAATGTTGTTTTTCCTCTTACCACTAAATAGGATAGAGCCATCCTTTTGACTAATAGCTTTACAACATTTTTTATTAAAGGTAATATCATAACCATTGTCACTTAATTGACTTATGGACAATAAGTTATGCTTTAACCCTTCAACAAGTAAAACATTAGTAATAGAGGGAAGTTTACCATTTCCAATAGTGCCAGATCCAATGATCTTGCCCTTCTGGTTCCCTCCAAACTTCACGTCACCTCCAGATCTAAGTTCCAGGCTTTGGAACATAGACTTTTCTCCTGTCATGTGTCGTGAGCATCCAGAGTCCAGGTACCATGATTGGCGTCCTGACCTTGCTGCTAAGAACATCTGCAACAAGAATTATTTTGTTTTTAGGTACCCAGATCTTCTTGGGTCCTTTGGGGTTAGTTGGTTTGTAGGTTTATCTAAACTTCTGTTTTTCAACATAATGTTTATTTTGACTTGCCTTGGGTTTAAACACATAAGTATTCTTCTCAGAGCTTGTGTGTTTAATGTCATTTAAGTGACCAAATTTTAATTGAGAATACAGAGGTGTTTTTTTTATGAAAAGATTGTCAACAGATTTTGGATTGCTTCCAGATGAAGATTCATATCCAATACCTCTTCTGTTGTTTCCACTAACACCATAGATCATAGAAGCCATCTTGCTTCTGTCTATGCTTTTAGTAAGAAATCTCTGAAAGCTAGAGTCATATTTTTCTAAAATGTTTTCACATGACTTAGTCTCAGATTCAGATTCTTGTTGAGTTATTTCAAAGTCATTTTTGATTTTCAGATTAATTTCTTTTTGCTCAACAAGTTTTGTTTTCAGAAGATCAATCTCAGATTCAAGATTGCTTTTCAGCTTCTTGTATTTGAGTTTGATATTGTTATAACTTTTAAGAACTTCTGTTAAAACTTTTATAAGTTCTTCTTTGGTAAGTTTAGCCATTACCTCTTCTACGTCATCATCAGATTCAGAATCTGATTCATATCCTGAGGTACCTTCCTCTTGATCCTCTATGCTGGCCATCAGTGCAACATTAGCACATTCTTCTTCTGATTCAGAAGATGATTCAGATTCATCTGAGTCATCCCATGTTGCCATCAGAACCTTCTTCTTTTTGTTAAACTTCTTCTTGGGTTTTTCTTTCTGAAGTTTGGGGCAATCATTCTTGTAATGCCCAGGTTCTTTGCACTCATAGCACACAACTTCTTTCTTGGCAGATCTTCTGTGTCCAGAAGATTCCTTTCTATTATCAGATCTTCTGAAGTTATTGAACTTCTTTCCCTTGTGCTTCCAGAGTCTGTTGATCCTTCTGGACAGCATGGATAACTCATCTTCTTCTTCAGAAGAAGATTCTTCAGAGCTTTCTTGAATGACCTGCAAAGCTTTAGTAGTTTTGTTAGATTTTAATGCAACAGATTTACCTTTTTCTTTCTTCTGAGGTTCATCTTCCTCAAGCTCAATCTCATGGCTCCTCAGTGAGCTGATGAGTTCTTCTAGAGAGATCTTGTTCAGATCTTTAGCCATCTTCAAGGAAGTCACCATTGGTCTCCATCTGGTAGGCAGACTTCTGATGATTTTCTTTACATGATCTGATGTAGAGTATCCCTTGTCCAGAACTTTCAGCCCAGCTGTGAGTATCTGAAATATGGAGAACATGGCTTCAACAGATTCAGAGTCTTCCATTTTGAAGGCCTCATACTTCTGGATCAGAGCCAGAGCTTTTGTCTCCTTAACTTGAGAATTTTCCTCATGAGTCATTTTTAGGGATTCAAACATATCAAAAGCAGTTTCCCTGTTTGTAATTTTTTCATACTCAGTATGTGAAATTGCATTTAATAATATAGTCCTGGCTTTGTGATGATTTCTAAAATCTTTCTTCTGAGCATCTGTCATAGATTTTCTGTCAATCTTCTTGCCATTCCCATCTGTGGGATGGACATATCCATCTATGAATAGATCCCATAAATCAGCATCATATCCTAGGAAAAAACTCTCAATTCTGTCTTTCCAGTAGTCAAATTTCTCCCCATCAAACATAGGGGGTTAGGTGCTGATCCTGTCCCTTTCTTCATATTTATTGTTAATATTGGATATTGAATTATCAGCCATTGTAACAAATAAATATATATCAAAGTATTTCTCTCTGGATCTTTACTGACACTGTTAAGTGGTAGCACACACAGAACCGGAGCTCTGATGCCAACTGAAGGTGAGAAAATACTTAGAAGGGGGGTTGAATAAGTATGAAAGATTAAGACTAAAAAATAATAACTCAATTAATTTTATCCTGGTTCGTTGAAAACAACTACTCCAGTCCACCCTTCCTAGAGTGATTTGCCTTTCTCAACAAGGACTTAATCCACTATTTAATCAAACAGATTACAATAGTAACACCTAAGAACAACTGTTCTTAGTCTTCTCAAGAGCTACTGATTCCAATTGAATCCTCTTAAGGAAAACCTTTACAATCAATGTAAATCAAATACAAGAGTATTAATGCTTCTATAAACCTTTTATCACAACAGTGATTTTTCTCTTAAGTTTAAGTACAAGAAATTCTAAGAAGAATATGAAAGAATGAGAGCTTTGAATAATATGATTTCTTTTCAGCAAATTGTGTAACTGAAGAATTTGGTGGAGTCTTCCTTTTATAGGCAGTTGATCCAAGGAAGTTGAGCGTTGAGAAGAGTGTCCCAAAAAGGTCTGAGCCTTTTTGTCTTCACATCAAGTGACCTTTCCTAGAAGTAGATAGCACAGAAAAATCCTTTTTGTCTGTGTTCTTGTGTCTAGCACAAAAGAGGAAAGAGATGTTTGATTTACTCCAACGGATATAATCTTTGAATATTTCTTCTTCAGTCTTCAGAAAGTTCTTCAGAATTTGATTGAGTCAGAGTCTTCTAATGATGTACAGAACTTTGTTGTATCAGAGTCTTCTGCAGCATGTGTGCTTTCAGCGTGTTGATCATCAGAGCATATTTGTCACAGAACTTCAGTACTTGGCAGCTTTAGTACTTTCAGAAACTTCTGTAGAAATTATGCTTTGAGAAACTCTTCATACAATATTCTTCTTTCCTTCAGATGCTTCTGACTAGCTTCAGAATCTTCTGGAGCTTCTTGCTTCAGATCCTTCTGGAGACTACGTTCAGGATCTTCTGAAAACAGCAATTAGAATCTTCTAATGAGTGCATTTGGCGCTTCAGAGTCTAGATAACTTCTTGTATACAATTCAGATTTGCTTCTAGATAGTTAATTTCATTTCAATCTGCAGTAAAACTTACAAGCAACTTTTAGAGTATATAATTCTTAAATATAAAATTTCCTAACAGTTATCATCAAAATAAAGAGTTATTATTAAGAACCAATCTGTGTTCTAACATGTAGGAGAGACATTAGGTGTCCAATCCTATGCATGATAACATTAGGATAGTATCTTTCCTTTCACCCCAACTTTAGGAGCATTCTGCATGACAACTTTAGGGTCCAGTTTCCCCTTAGTCTGTGTCTTTCTCTTCTCATCTCCTAAACACTTCAAAACACTTAATAAAGAATACTTTGTGTTGTACGCTACGAGCCTTAAGTACTCGAGGAATGATGGTTGGGGGCCTCCTCTCAATTGTCTAGAGTGTTTAGTGTATGCCCTTTGGGATATTAATTGGCTCTCGAGTCATAGTCTTTAGTGCAACATGAGTTTCAAACCATAACTCAATCCACTTCGTTTCTTAAAAAATACAAAAACAAAAACATCAAATCTTTTTATCCTTCGGGATATTAATTGGAAAATCATTTTCAGAAAGAGTGTGTTAAGCTTTGGTTCTACCGCAAACAGGCACCGTTCCTAACTGGTGGAACCACTGTTTAACCCTACTCAGTTAAAACACTTGAACCAATATATGGTCATGTCACCCGAACTACGTTTGCTCTGATTTCTCATACCAGACGAGGATACGTAGGCACAAGGCGGCGATGTCTTGGCGAGCAACCTTCCCCACTTTCATCCGTAGTTTTCCGAACTACGTCGACTCTGACTTTCCCATTGCACGAGGGAATACGTAGGCATAGAGCGGCGATGCTCTATCGAGTCTCTTTTCTTTTCTTTTGTCCCCGTGAGCCTTTAGCTAGATAGTTTTACACCCTTTTATATGGACAACAAGCGTGGATCCCGTCGAGTACGACGGACGTGAGGGGTGTTAATACCTTCCCCTTGCGTAATCGACTCTCGAACCCGAGATTTGGTTGCGATGACCTGTCTTATTCCCTTTTCATAGGTTTTCTCTGATCATTTCCTTTCCCTCTCTTTGGGATAAATAACGAACGGTGGCGACTCTTCTGTCCTTGTCGGTCCCTCTTCGTTCATAACTTTGAGTATTTTCAGAAACTTTGTACAATCTTTAGAACACACCCTATTATAACACTAAGACCTTCTATTTATAATGGTAAAAAATAACTGACCCTAACGGTTAACCATAAACAAATGACAAGTGGCGCTCGACATGTCTCTCTTCCTTAGGAAACTCCACGTGCCCTTCTTCATAAATCTGGATAAGAACGAAAATTCCCACTACACCTTTCATCTTCCTTGTGGAATGATAATGCCCACACTGTTAGACATAGCCGCTATTACAGGGCTAAGGCCAACATGCAATACGTACGACCCTGACTATATGTCTGAGGATAGTATAAGTTTTGCCACTTTTAGGGCGACATATTCAACTCATATTGCACATTATCACGACAAA
The DNA here is from genome assembly GCA_963859935.3 of Lathyrus sativus. Classification (NCBI taxonomy): domain Eukaryota; kingdom Viridiplantae; phylum Streptophyta; class Magnoliopsida; order Fabales; family Fabaceae; genus Lathyrus; species Lathyrus sativus. The sequence goes on along the minus strand of OZ012739.1, from coordinate 351,944,794 downwards.
GATATTGAAGATGTATCTGATGTAGAACACATAGATTTTCAGACGTTATGGTTATCCCATTGTGTCTTTTGCTCGAAACCGCTCCAAGTGGCAAGGAAGTTTTTAACCATGGCAAAACAACTTCACTCTGGCTACAATCTATGTTTAAGTGAGATGATCTTGGCTAGCCTGTATGAATCCCTAAGCGAAGGTGTCACTCAACTAAAGAACCTAGGAGACAAAGGAAACCTTCTCCTTTCTGAACCTTTCCGGTTTCTTTAATTGTGGCTAAATGCTTCATTTGAAGCTTGTCTTCTATACAAAAACCAAGTTGATGAAAATGCTGAAGAGATAAAGAACAAGAGAGCCAAAGGGCCGCGTTTGGAAAAATTAACTCCAAGTGATGATGGTCGGCCCATTTGACAGGCTTTTGCAAGTTACATCATGATGTTCACCAAGCGTTATGACTTTACTCCATCCATGGCGCCTTTTGCTGCAAGAATATGTGGTCCTGAGTGGTTCACCAGGCCATTCCAGCTCCGACCAAAACCCAAGAAGCGGAATTTAGTGCCATTTGGGAAGCTTTCCTGACCCCTCGGGTTTTTACCCTTAGATTTAATCTTTCAAAAAGTATAGCAACCCTAATCACTTATCAGACTAATCTTGTGGCTCGTCAATTTGGATTAGTTCAAGTTCTGCCCAAACACTTGTATGAAAATAAATACCTCCTCCTACTTTATAATTCCTCCTATAATGAAACTGCAACCATCAAACACATCGCTCGTTATGTCGGTCGAACACAACTCCTTCCTATTTCCTTCGAAGTAAGCTTCCTCTGCACCCAACAATTAGATGAATGGTGGAAAGCATATTACGCTGAAGAGTTTTTTGATGTTGATGCTTTTACTCATCATATTAACAAGGCTTTCCTCCCTGTGCAGGAAAAAGTCAAGAAAGGTAATTCGACACACATCAAGGATATCCAAGCATTCCAGAAATACTTTGAAACTGCTTATAGACCCGATGATCTTTGTCAAACCGTCCACGATGCAACTGCACTTTAAAAGATTTTTTTATAAAGAAAGTGGATAATTTAAATATCCATCCATACGTTCCTCCCTGTTGCACCCTAAAATTTGCTCAACCTTATTCACTTGGTTTATGTTTCAATATCATTAGCATTTGCATATAGAGTCATGAATATAGGTTATTCATCTGCATAGCATAAGCATACCAAGTCATTCAACAGGGGACCAATCATTATTAGAGGCCTATCAAGAGGTTATTATCCTAATTCCATCTCATTCAAGTCATCAGAAAAGAATTTGAGAGCAGAGAGTTCAGCAAAGCAAGCCTTGAGTCTATTTCCTATCTGAGGGCACCTGAGGGTCAACAAGGGGGTTGTGAGTTGTGAATTGAAGGCATGGAGAGCATCTAGACATCATGAGAGGCTTAGAAAGTCATTTGGGGAAGAAAACAAGTTGTTGAGGTGACCACAAGAATTGCAGTTGAAGACAGTCAACTAGGGTTTCATCTGGGTCAACCCTAGGTCAACCCTAGGTCAATTGATTGATTTAAAGGCATTAAGGGCTATTGGAGAGAGGTGGGGTTCATCATTTGACATGGAGAATAAGGATATGTTGTCATGCTAAGAAGAAATCAAGAGAAATCAAGGAGAAGAGGAGTTTCTAAATTAGGGTTTCTATGTAAAATCCCCTAGTTTAGGTCAAATTTCCAAGCAAGATAAGTCAAAATTCAAGCTTCAAATGGATCCTTGGCCAACATTAAACTTGTAGAGGATCTCAATACCTTTAATTTTAGTGGTGTAAGACATCAAGGAGATTTATAGAACTCAAGTTATGGTCCTTGCAAGTTACAGGTCCTCTGAGGTATCTGAAATTTTGTCTGTGAAAGTGACTTGACTTCTAAGCTATTTTTACCCCTCAAGGAGATTTCAAATGAATTTCTGGTCAACATAAGAATTGTTCCTCATTGTCTTAGCTTTCTAGAATGGTATGGTATGCCTTCATATGATGTGTGTAACTCTACTTATGGTCTTGGCAAGCAAAGGGTATTTTGGTCATTTGTCAATTATAGGTCATTTTTAAGCAAAGGCCATATCTCCTATTTCCAAGCCTCAAATGAAAAAACTCAAAACATGAAAGTTGCTCAAAATGCCATTTTGAGTCAAGAAGGGAGGTCATGGATGATTGGAAAAGCTCATAGCATGGATTTGCATGATTGGTCAAAAAATGAACTAAAAATGGCTTATAAGTTGAAAAAGTTGAATTTGGAAATTGGTTTGGAGGATCTAGAAATCCAAAATAGGTCATCAAATATGTCATTTTGATTGGAAACCTCATTTTAAAGACATTGGTTCATCCACATTTTTGAGTTTAAGCTTAAAAATGGGACTTCCTTTGAAAATTTGCTCCTTGCCTCATAAGGTCACATGGCAAAACCCCACATAAACAAGGAATCAATGGGCAAGCTTGCAAGGTTTTTCAGCACATCAAAAATATCCTCTAAGGAGAATTTCAAATGAGAAATGAGGAGTGTGCAAGCTTGAACAAAGAATAGCCTATGCTTAGCATGGAATCAAAAATCTCATGAAGTGAGATATCCAATTTCTCATTGGATTGTTCCAGTCCCTTCTAGATCATTCTTACACCATCTATAAGTAACTTGGGATGTGCTCAGATGCATTTTTTAGAAAGAATTGCTGCAGAAAGAGAGATTGAGATCAAATTTCTTCCATAGCAAGTCATTTTCCAATTCTTCATTTCTTCCACATTCTGTTCAGTTTCTTGATATGATTCAACTCTATCATCATCATTGAGTGTGTAACAATCAAAATCAGAAGAAATTCAGGTCCAAATCGTTTTCTGTATATTGAGTTTGGCAGCTTGCAGCTTCAGATCCATTTCCAAGATTCAAGCACAATCAACCCAAACTAGTGCAAACAGAAGCAAGCTCTCGTGTCACTGAGTGTTTCTGCACAAGTACAAGCAGTGATTTGAAGGATTCCCCTATCTGGTTCACACATTTTATCAGGTTTGCATCTTGATCTCTACACTCTAATTTATGCATAGTTTAGCAAGATTAATAGGTTAGAATGATAGGGAATAAGTAGTAGATCATTTCTGGAAAGTATGGATCGATTTGGTGATGTTTTTTTGGTTGGCATAATTTCTGTTAGAAGCAAGAACTCTTCGAATTGGGAGTATTAAACTTAGTTCTTTAGGGGGAAATGATCTAGGTGAAGAGAGGAACAGGTTTATGCCATTAATTTTGAGAATTATGAGAGTCGGTTCTTGATCGTATTTTGGGGATAGTTATCGGGTTTAGGGTTAGGTTGTGTTTCAACTGTTTCTGAAGCCATGACCGAGTTGCTGATGGAATTTGGAGTGAGTTTGGTCTTTGTACCTTAAGGTTTCATCAAGAACTGAGGAAGTTCGTCTGAGGATCAGTTGGTGTTCTTGGAAGCATTCATCCATGGCGTTTGGCTCCAAGGCTGATTTCAAATGAGGAAGAAAGGTTCTGAGCCCTTGGATCGTGACAAATCATTGACCGAGACCATAATCCAAAGGCTGTGCGTGACCCATAGTGTGTGAGGGATTTCTTTTGATGATCCAAAACGCACCGTATCATTTAATCTGACCATTGGGCTTAAGTGAATTTTGCTTTTAACACCCCTCTCAACCAGGCCCAACATGAAATCAACTAGAATTATCGCTATATGCACCGTTCTGGAGTTTTTGGTTTTGGTGAGATTCTGAAGCGAATTGGGCCTATGGATTTGTCCTATTTGCACCCCCGGTCCTCAGCCCACTCAATAAAACAACTGCAGCGTGTTCTTATTTGCACCCCTCTGGCTATTTCTTTCCATTTTCTTTTTACTTTCTTTACATTTTTCATGCATCTTATAAAATTCATAATAAATAGAAAAATCATCATTTTTAATTCATTCTTTTTGCATATTTTTCTTTAGGATGTCAAGAAAATTATAAAAAATAAAAATGGCATTTTATTTTTTATTTGATATTTTTCCCATATTTTCTAAATAAATAGCATTTTACATAATTTCATTTCATACATGATTTTGATATTTTTTGTTCTATTAATTGCTTCAATATTTTTCACCCATTCTTTTTAGGTTGTTTAGGTTAGACATTGAACTTGTAGATTCAATTTAGTTCCCATTTTTAGAAATTAAATTTAGGTGCTTAATGTAGGTGTGAATAACATGAATAAAACTAGGGTTTTAGGTGATGACTTAGGAGATTTGATTCTTTTCCCTCAGGACTTAGGGCTTGACTAGTTTAGTTATGGGACTATAGGGGCTATGGGTAGTTATTAGATCCCTTAGAAAAAGTCAGGATTCCCCTGCTGCTATTGATATACTGTATATCTGACTGACTGGTGTGGTGTGCCCTCTGGGGATTATTGCTTGCTTGTGTGGGTATTGGGATTGTCTGGGGACCTGGGAGAGCTGAAGACTTGAGGAGATGAAGACCATTGGAGATCCAGAGATTGAAGATCAACTGCCAGAGTTGGATAGGAGGTTATGGCTAGCAGCTGCTGAGGAGACTAGGGTTTAGGAGCTAGGCAGAGCTCTAGATTAGAAAGCTTGTTTCTCAAACATGGAATGCCTTGTCTGCATCCATCCTTTCTCTATGATTCAAAGTCTCTTTCAAATATCCACCTCCTTCCTTTGGAAGGATCAGTGAATGTATTTGAAAGATAGAACTTTTGAGGGAAAATTATCTGTATAATGTTAGCAGTTGATGAGCCACCCTTGGTAGGTAATTAACTGTCTAACATTCATTCACTTCATCTGGTTGGCTGATGTTCATTCTGGAGCCTGAGGCTTGAAGAAAAACCATTGCAGATAAAAGACTGATGATCAAAGCCCTTACCTGGAGGCCATGAAGATGGAGATTGATGCTTGTTGAAGCCCCTAAATGATTGGAGATTGCTTGAAGCCAGATGTTGATTCAGAGCTGCTGATGCTATTTATTTTTGCTGTATTTCATTTCTGATGTATTGATTGGTTTTCTGGACTGTATTGTTTGCTGTTTACCCTGTTGGGTTGAAAGTGAAGTCTGTTCACTTTTGCCTATTGTTTTCTAGGTTCGAGGTTGAGTGGGACTCCCTTGCCTCGCTTGTATTGCTGCATTCATGCATTTTACTGTTTTACTGTATATATCTGATATTGCTTCTGTTTCTGCCTATCCCGTAGGATCTCTGTTTCTCTCTGTGCAAGAGAGGAGCATGATAGACACTAGGTCTTAACCCATGCATGATAACAGTAGGTTAGTTTGTTTCCCTTCGCAACCGTAGGTTAGAGTTCTGTCTCTTTCTTCCTCAAAACAAACAGAAAAGCACATAAAGGTTTCAAACACAATAAAAGACACTTCTTCCGTAAAAGAAGGTGAACTCATCAAGACGTCATTTTTTTGTCCGCTGGGACTGTTAATCAGAAAAACCTTTTTCAGAAGGAATAAAACCAACCAAGACAGACTTGTGTCGTCCGTGGCCCGAACTACGTTTGCTCTGATCTTCCATGCTGTATGGAAGTACGTAGGCATAGGATGCGATGTCCTAGCGAGCAACCTTCCCCTCCTTTCCCGTAGGTAGGCGAACTACGTTGACTCTGATTTCTCGTTCCAGGCGAGAATACGTAGGCATAAAGGGCGATACTTTGCCGAGTCATTTTTATTTTCATTTTATTCTCTTTTTAACCCTTGACCTATAGTTTAGATAGAATAACAATCCATACCCGAAAACAAGCGTGGATCCCGTCGAGTACGACGGACGTGATGGGTGCTAATACCTTCCCCTTGCGTAACCGACTCCCGAATCCAGGTTTTGGTTGCGACGACCATACCTTTCCCATGTTGTGCGAGGTTTACTCTGAGCGTTTCCTTTCCCTCCCGTGGGATAAATAACGCACGGTGGCGACTCTTCTGTTCAGCCGGCGCCGATTTTCGCAGTAGCGACAGCTGGCGACTCTGCTGGGGATCCAACATCCCCTGGCTGCTAAGGGCTGCGATAGTTCTTATGCATTTGGGATCCAACGTCCCTTAAGAGAGTCAATCCTAACGCTTGTTTTCCCGTCGAGGATTTTGTATGGATTTATATTTCTGACCTTTATTTTCAGCTTTGTATATATGGATTATTATTGCTGTATTGGGGTGTGACGGTTGTTCTGATATTGAGTGAGAAGCCGGACCTGGGCTTGAGTGCACCTAGAATTAGAGTAGAAAGTAGTGGGCGCGTGCCGGCTTTGCTTGCATTAGTGTCTCATGAAATCTACACTCGGACGAGGTTCTTCTGGTTGGCTTCTTTTTCTACCCTTTGGGTCGAAGGGGTTGTTGGTCAGCTGAATTGTCGACTCCGGGAACCGATCATTTGGAAGTTGGCTAAGTGAGGCCTCTTCAGGATTTGATGATGCCACTCCTTCTGGGAATCGTATCATCAACCCTGAAAGTCTGTGACGCCGACGACCGCATAGGATGCCATACCTTTGTCAGTTACTAGGACATCCACCTGTGAGAGGGTTTGGGGGTTATGCAGGTAACTAGACCTTCAGACTACCGGTTATTTCTTGATCAGAGATCCTGGGTATTTATGGAGAGTTAAGAGGTCTGTCAGAGACCATTTGGAGATGTGTTCTGAGGTCTGTCAGAGACCATTTGGAGATGTGTTCTGAGGTTTGTCGGAGACCAGTTGGAGAGTTCTGAGGTCTGTCAGAGACCAGTTGGAGTTATGGTTTGAGGTATGTCAGAGACCGGTGTTGGAGCTTTGTTTTAGGTCCATCTGAGACCATGGTTTGATGACTTCTGGATGGTCTATCTGAGACCTTTCTTGATTGGGTTCGGGCTATTCAGCTACAGCTTTGGTCCCTGTTGCATGTTACTTGCATTGCATTGCCTGCATACCCATCGTCACTTGCATTTTACTAACGTGTGTCTGTGCTGCAGGTGCATTTGCATATTCCCCGGTTCTAGTACCCAGACTTCTGAGTATTGACTATGGCCAGTTTGAGGAAGACAGTTGCGTATAAGCTGCCTTCACCTGATATTACTTCTTTGCTTGGTCTGATATCTCTTGCCGATGAGGAGGTTAGGAGAAGCTTCAGAATGAGTCATGGGAGATTACTGAGATTAGTCTGCAAGCCCACGGCTAACGAGATGAACGGGCTATACACCTTGATGCAGTTCTATGACCCCGCATTGAGATGCTTTACTTTTGCTGACTTCATTCTAGGACCCACCATTGAGGAGTATGTGGAGTTTACTGAGCTTCCCGTGCAGAACAAGGTTCCCTTTATTCACTCTGCTGCTGAGCCCAAGTTGGAGGACTTAGCCAAAGCCTTGCATATGAACGCTGCTGAGTTGTTAGTGACTTCTTGGCTCGGGGTTCCCGGTTTCTCTCTAGATTTTCTGGTTGGCAAGGCTCAAGAGTACGCCAAGAACGGTTGTTGGGTGGTTTTCAATGCTATTTTGGCTTTATGCATTTATGGAATTGTGTTGTTTCCTAACTTTCCCAACTTTGTAGATCTGGATGCTTTCTATCTGTTTGCTGCAGGCAACCCAGTGCCAACGTTGATCGGAGACTTCTACCACTCATTGCACTACAAGAACGAAAACCGAAGGGGAAAAGTTGTTTACTGCTGTGCTCCTCTTTTAAATATGTGGTTCAAAAGTCATCTCCCCATGAAGGGACCATTTGTAGACAGTGCAACCTCAACCAGTTGGTCAGAGCGCCTGATGAGGCTATATTCCGAAGACGTTGTGTGGTTTGATCGAGACCTGTTGGGATCTGAGCTCATCTTCAGCTGTTCTGGGTACCCTAATGTGCCGCTGATAGGAAGAAAAGGGTGTATCAATTACAACCCTTCTCTATTCATTCGTCAGTTCGGATATGCGCTGAAGAATTCACCTCAGGAGGAAGAAGTACAGGAATCTCTGTACTTCACAGGTGACGTGAAGGGGGAGTTATTAGCCAAGTTGCAACATGCCTGGACACGCATTAACCGCAAAGGGAAGCCACTGTTAGGTAAGAACGATTGCCAGACTTATGAACCTTACAAGGTTTGGATCCAGGAAAGAGCAAGTCAGTTGTTAATGCCATTTCCCGCTGCACCCGTCACTGTTCCCGTCCCGGCAGAAGAGCCAACTACTGTTTCTAGGGAAGTTTACGAGCAAGTTGTGAGGGAAAAGGAAGCCTTGTTGAAGATCAACGAAGGGTTAGAGCAAGAGCTAGCTCAAGTACGCAGCGAGAAAAACAAGGCCGTATATGCTCTCCAACAACAAATCGAGCTGTTAAACAGGTTAGGGGCTGAGTTGACTGAGGAAAAGAAAAAGCGTGAACGTCTGGGGCAAGAGTTCAGAAGCTCCCATGACATGCTGGAAGCCAAAAAGAAGGCGCTCGACGTAGCACACCGAGAAATCTCCTCTTGCAATAAGACTTGGAATGCTACTCTCACCAACAATAAGATGAGAGAAGATAAGCTGAAGCAGCAAATCTCCGACCTCGAAGAGAAGTTGAAGTCTAGCATCAAGAAGTGTGAGGAAGAAGTGATGACCCGGTATAGTGTCCAGCATGCACTGAACAAGGCAATCAAATCCAGAGATGAAGCGGTGTCTCAGAAGCGAAAGCTAGAAGATTGCTTCGGAGAAGCAACATGGGAAGAAACTGCTGAAGACGTGTGCCGTGTTCTTAAGAAGAGAAACCAACTTGTTGAAGGGCTGCTTGATCGACCAAGCCATCCAGAGACCAAGAAGTTGATAGAAGAGTACCAGACTTTTGGGAGGATTTGATCATTTCATATAGTAACTTGTAGTAACTTGTATGCTTTATTTGCATAAGTGCTGACCATCACCAGGATTGTTGGTTGAGGTCATGCCTTCTTATCGTACTTTCAGCGACATTGTATTCGGGTTTTCTCAGCAATATATGAGGCTTTCTATGATTCAGCTCCGATATTCCTGTTGTCAACACTGTCACTGCACAGGCACCTTCACACTAGAACTGGGGGAATGAATTTCCCTAATGCACAGACACATTGCATTGCATTCATATTCATATTGCATTACAGGTAATCTTCGAATAGTGTCTTATTTCCTGCTCTGTATCAGGTACTTTTCAGGATTGCAGATCAGCACCCGCACCGCTATTCTACCCGCACCAACTGTCGAAGAATCATGGATCAAATGCAGAACGAGATGTAAGATGTGCACGAGAAGCTCGCTCTCTTTATGCAGACCATGGAAGCTATTGCGAAAGGGCAGGAGAATTTGCAGGCCATGGTCCAGCCTCTGTTGGCCCGAAACGCTGGTCATGGTAATGAAGATCATCAGTCTGTACGGGTCGATACTGTTCATGAAGATGGCACTCCCACGCCAGTGGCTCCACCTGTAGTCAATATACCTGCTGCTAATATCAACAACGCTACCACTGCTGGGAACGGTAACGTCGGAGTTGGGAACGAGACTGCTGTCCATAACGTTGGGCTTGGTGATATCAACTGGGGTGATAATATGGGAGGCAACGGCTTTGGTAATGCTGGATTCGGGTTCAACGATCAAGGATTCGATGACGCTGGGAAATATGGTTTCAATGCTCAAGGCTTTGGGCAAGAGGGTTATGGTGTGGCCAATCAGGGTTACGGAGGTTTTGGAAATGGCAATGGCGCTGGGTTGATGACTGTTGGACCTGCTGGAGTTGTTCCGGGATACGGTAACAGAGGACGAGGCCCGGTGATGAATCAGATCAGAGCTGGACGTAATAATGGATATGATGGGTATAGAGCTGGGAATGGTATGTGGCAAGAAGATCAACAGGAGGACGCCTTCTCCGGCGGAGGTTTCGAAGGGCCGATGGATGACTCCCAGAAGATCAGAATGCTGGAAGAGCAGATGAAGGGGGTCCTGAACCAAAGTGTTGTGGGCTTAGACATGTCAACAATGGGTCTGGTACCTGGCTTGAGGGTGCCAATCAAATTCAAAGCTCCTACGTTTGATAAGTATAAAGGGGACACCTGTCCGAAAGTGCACGTGCGGGCTTATTACAGAAAGATGTCTGCGTACTCCACTGATGAGAGAATGCTAATGCATTTCTTTCAAGATAGTTTGTCAGGCCCTTCCCTAGAGTGGTATATGGGATTGGAGCCAACTAATATCAAGACATGGAAGCAATTAGCAGAGGCATTTGTAGCTCACTACAAGTATAATAGCGATTTGGCACCCAATCGGGTCCAGTTGGCGGGACTGTCGCAGAAGAAGGGGGAGAGCTTTAAAGAGTACGCGCAAAGGTGGCGCGATATGGCTGCCAGGGTCCGTCCTCCTGTGGAAGATAAGGAAATGAATGACATGTTTGTCGGCACATTCACCGGTCTGTTTCATGATATGCTGTTTCACACGTCTCTGGCCAGTTTTTCAGACCTAATTCTGATGGGAGAAAAGATTGAACGCAACATTAAGCAAGGAAAGTTCCAAGTCGAGGAATCAACTGCATCTGGCAGTAATAGGAAAGCTTATGGTGGGCGCCGTCAGGGCGAGACAAGTGCAGTATTTGGAGGCCGAGGCCGAGGCCGAGGCAGGGGACGAGGTCAATATCGTCAGCCGCAGCAGGTGGCGAGTGTTACTATCCCGTACCAGCAACAACCACTCCAGCAACAACAACCGGTTCGGCAACAGCCAATGCAACAGCAGCAGCAGCCTCAGCAGGGGGCACAGCAGGCTCAGCAAAGATTCCAGGGTAGTAAACCGAGAAGAGTGTTTGAGAAGCCTCCCTCGACCTATGCAGATTTGTTGCAGACATTGTTGGGATTAAACTTGGTAGAGAAAAGAACTCTGGCACCAATAACGGGAGCTCCCCCGTTTGGGTATGATGCAAGCAGGCACTGTGAGTTTCATTCTGGGGCTCCGGGCCACGATATAGAGGGTTGCCATGCTTTTAAGCATGTTGTGCAGGATCTTTTGGACAATAAGACTATCAATTTCGGAACAGCAGGTCCGAATATAGTGCAGAAGCCCATGCCTAACCACGGGGCAAACGCCATTCTGACTGAGGAAGGGTTGAATCTGATTATGAATGTCGAAGACTTGAAGACGCCGTTGAGCGAGATAAAGAGCCGACTGTTGCAAGGGGGTGTTTACCCGGGATGTGACGAGTATTGCTTAGACTGTTGGACCCTAGCTGGGGGGTGTGATGATTTGAAGAAAGGCATTCAGGCCTTAATTAATGAAGGTATATTGCAGTTCGACCAAGCAGCAACTGAAGAGCCCGCGGGGGCAGTCGCATGTGATCAGACTGATGTGGCCACGGTAACGATTCCTCGGAAGACGATCACTATCGCAGCACCGGCTCAGCGCCCCCCGATCACTATAACTAAGGCTGGGCCAATCCCGTACGAGAACACGAAAGCAGTCCCATGGTCATATGGGTTGGAAGTATATTGTGACGGGATAAAAATTGATGTTAACAAGCAGCCAGCCGAAACTGTGGATAATGTTGTTGGCTCAGGAGGTATGACAAGGAGTGGCAGGATCTTTATATCCCCTGAAGTGGAGGCCGAACGACTAGCGAAAGGAAAAGGGAAGGCGGTTGAGAATGTCCCAGTGCAAGCAAGTGACAAAGAATCGGCATCGAAAGACGTAGAAGAATTCATGCGCTTGATTCGAAAAAGTGATTATAAGATTGTGGAGCATCTGCAGCAGACGCCGTCCAAAATATCTATCCTGTCCTTGCTGTTGTGTTCGGAAGCTCACAGAAATGCTTTGCTGAAAGTCCTGGACACTTCTTTTGTACCCCAAGACGTCTCCGTGAATCAGTTGGAAGGAGTGTTGGCACATGTGAATGCAGGCCACAGCCTGGGATTTACTGATTTTGACTTGACCCCGAAAGGGAGAGATCATAATATGGCGCTGCATGTATCTGTTGAGTGTAGAGGATCGGTAATGTCGCACGTGTTGGTTGACACCGGGTCATCTTTGAATGTGCTGCCCAAGAAGGCGATGATGAAGTTGGATGTTAGAGGAATCTTGTGCACACCCAGCGACTTGGTAGTCAGAGCGTTTGACGGCACGCGGAGAACAGTTTTCGGATCAATTACATTGCCTCTACAGGTGGGGCCGGAGGTGTTTGAAACTGAGTTTTATATCATGGATATACAGCCTGCGTACAGCTGCTTGCTTGGAAGACCCTGGATTCATGGGGCAGGGGCAGTCACATCCACCCTGCATCATAAGTTAAAATATATGGTCGGAGACAGCGTGGTCACCGTGTGCGGAGAAGAGGACATCCTGGTCAGCCATCTGTCGTCATTTAAATGTGTGGAAGTCGACGGAGAAATCCACGAAACACCCTGCCAGGCATTTGAAGGTTTGCGCATCAAGGACAAAGGTCCCGGGCCGAGCAAAGTGCCAGAAATAGCCGTCTCATCGTATAAAGAAGCTCAAGCTCTAGTAGAAGCAGGAGAAGCCAAGGGCTGGGGCAAGGTGCTGGACATTCCTGTGAAGATGGACCGGTTCGGGCTGGGATACCAACCGTCGTCATCAACTCCTTCCGCGGGAGCGCCCCGTTTCAAAGGGCCAGTCACCATCTCTGCCAGTGGAGTGTGTCATGAAACTGTCAATGCTGCTTCGGAGTCGGACGAAGGAGACAGCGACTGTGATATGGATGCCTGGATTCAGCCAAGCACGCCAGGACAGGGACTGTGCAACTGGTCTATTCAGGAGCTTGTTCCTGTGACTTTTAAACAGTAATGCTTTGCTTTATTAATTGTTGAATAATTTGATGTCTTGCCCGGGGCATCAGGATTTGCTTAGGGCTGCGTTGTTATGAACATTGCATGTTAATCATTAAATAAACGGCGTTTTTTCATGTGCAAATACTGTAATCCCTGTCTTTCTTGTTTTATAGTTTCCAATAAAATGGCAACGTGGTTGTTCGCTTTATACGCATTTTGAAGCGCTTAACCGTTCCTTTTGCAGGATAACATTTTCAGATGACATCCTTGAATCACCCATGACTCGTCCCGACTTTGAACACCCGGTATTTCAGGCCGAAGAAGGGGTTGTCGAAGATAGCGACGTTCCTGAAGAACTGTCTTGGTTGGTGAAGCAAGAGGAAAGAGCCATTCTGCCACACGACGAGGTCATCGAAATTATCAACTTCGGGTCGGAAGGGGTTGAGAAAAATATTCGTATCGGAGCCGCACTGCAGAGTGATATCAAGCGAAGACTGGTTGAAATGCTTCAAGAGTATAATGATGTATTCGCTTGGTCATATGAAGATATGCCGGGGCTCGATACAGACATGGTTGTGCATCGCTTGCCACTGAAAGAAGATTGCCCGCCGGTCAAACAAAAGCTTCGCAGAACTCGACCAGATATGGCAATGAAGATCAAAGAGGAAGTTCAAAAACAGTGGGACGCTGGTTTCCTGGCTGTGACAAAATATCCTTCATGGGTTGCCAACATCGTACCAGTGCCAAAGAAAGATGGCAAGGTTCGAATGTGCGTGGTTTATCGAGATTTGAATAAAGCAAGCCCAAAAGACGATTTTCCACTTCCTCATATTGACATATTAGTTGATAATACGGCTCAATACTCCGTATTCTCCTTCATGGATGGCTTTTCAGGCTATAATCAGATTAAAATGGCGCCAGAGGATATGGAGAAAACCACTTTCATAACGCCTTGGGGAACATTTTGCTACAAAGTGATGCCCTTTGGTTTGAAAAATGCTGGGGCAACATATCAGCGTGCGATGACGACTCTTTTCCATGATATGATGCATAAAGAGATCGAAGTTTATGTTGACGATATGATTGCCAAATCCCAGACGGAGGAAGAGCATCTGGTAAATCTGCTGAAGTTGTTTAAAAGGCTTAGGAAGTTCAGGCTGAGACTGAACCCTAATAAATGCACCTTCGGGGTGAGATCGGGTAAGCTGCTGGGATTTATCGTAAGCGAAAGAGGAATAGAGGTCGATCCTGCTAAAATAAAAGCAATTCAAGAAATGCCGACGCCTAAAACAGAGAAAGAGGTGCGCGGGTTTTTAGGGAGGTTGAACTACATCGCCCGGTTCATATCTCACCTAACGGCCACGTGTGAACCATTATTCAAGCTGCTAAAGAAAGATCAAGCGGTAACGTGGAACGAAAATTGTCAAAAGGCGTTCGATAAAATAAAGCAGTATTTGCAGGAGCCTCCTATTTTGATACCCCCAGTGGCAGGTAGACCCTTGATAATGTATTTGACGGTTCTTGAGGGAAGCATGGGTTGTGTTCTCGGTCAACATGACGAGATGGGGAGAAAAGAGCATGCGATCTATTACCTGAGTAAGAAGTTTACAGACTGCGAATCTCGGTATTCAATGCTGGAGAAAACTTGTTGCGCGCTAGCCTGGGCCGCCAAGCGTTTGAGGCAGTACATGCTGAATCATACAACCATGCTCATCTCGAAGATGGATCCTATCAAGTATGTATTTGAAAAGCAGGCGTTGTCAGGTAGGATTGCCCGTTGGCAGATGGTCTTGACTGAATACGATATTCAATACGTCTCGCAAAAGGCTATAAAGGGGAGTGTGCTGTCTGAGTATCTGGCGGAGCAGCCTATTGAAGAGTACCAATCGATGAGGTTTGATTTTCCTGACGAGGATATCATGTACCTAAAGATGAAAAATTGTGAAGAGTCGTTGCCAGACGAAGGACCGGAGTTGGGTTCCAAATGGAAGATGATATTTGACGGAGCTGTGAATGCTTACGGTAGCGGAATAGGGGCAATCATCACTACGCCACACGGGTCGCACATCCCGTTTACTGCCCGACTGACCTTTGCTGTTACCAATAATGAGGCCGAATACGAAGCTTGTATAATGGGGCTTGAAGAAGCCATTGATTTGCGAATCAAACATCTGGACGTATACGGAGACTCAGCTCTGGTGGTGAATCAGATCAAAGGGGAATGGGAGACACGGCAGCCCAATTTGATACATTACATGAATTATGCAAGGAGATTGTTGCCTTTCTTCGACAAGGTTGAATTGCATCATGTACCGCGGGCAGAAAATCAAATGGCTGACGCCCTCGCCACTTTGTCTTCCATGTACAAAGTCAACTTCTGGAATGAGGCTCCCCGAATCATTATCTCTCGGCTTGACAGACCAGCTTATGTATTTGCTATTGATGAAGCATCTGATGACAAACCATGGTATTTCGATATCCTTAATTTCCTGAAGAATAAAGAGTATCCGGCTGGGGCATCCAGTCAAGATCAGAAGACTCTCAGGAGATTAGCGGGCAATTTCTATTTGAACCCGGATGGCGTGTTATACAGAAGAAACCACGATTTGGTGCTGTTGCGTTGTGTAGACGAAAGAGAGGCAAAGTTGCTCATGGAAGAAATACACGAAGGTACCTTTGGTACGCATGCTGGTGGACATGCTATGACAAGAAAGCTACTGCGGGCAGGCTATTTTTGGCTGACCATGGAAACTGATTGTTTCAAGTTTGCGAGGAAGTGTCACAAGTGCCAAATCTACGCTGACAAGATCCATGTGCCTCCAAGTCCTCTGAATGTAATGTCATCGCCATGGCCATTCTCGATGTGGGGAATCGATATGATTGGAAAGATCGAGCCGACGGCTTCTAACGGGCATCGATTCATCCTAGTAGCGATCGATTATTTCACCAAGTGGGTGGAAGCGGCGTCTTACGCAAATGTAACTAAGCAGGTGGTGGCCAGATTCATCAAAAGAGATATCATTTGCCGATATGGGATTCCCGAGCGGATAATCATGGACAATGGTTCTAACCTGAACAACAAAATGATGAAGGAGCTCTGTCAGAGTTTCAAGATCGAACATCACAACTCCTCCCCTTACCGACCCAAGATGAATGGCGCTGTCGAGGCGGCCAATAAGAATATCAAAAAGATCGTTCAGAAAATGGTGGTGACCTATAAGGATTGGCATGAGATGCTACCTTTCGCTTTGCACGGTTATCGTACCACGGTACGCACATCAACCGGGGCAACCCCGTTCTCGTTAGTATACGGAATGGAAGCGGTGCTACCATTAGAAGTTGATATCCCTTCTCTGAGGGTATTGCGAGATGTTCAGCTGGACGAGGCAGAATGGGTGAAAGATAGGTTGAATCAACTGAGTTTGATGGATGAGAAGAGGCTAGCTTCTCTAGCATACGGTCGTTTGTACCAGAGCCGAATGAAGAAAGCGTACGACAAGAAGATACATCCGCGAAGCTTTCAGATGGGCGACCTTGTGCTGAAAAGGATTCTCCCGCCGCAAGCAGATCACAGGGGCAAGTGGACCCCCAACTACGAAGGGCCATACGTTGTCAGGAAAGTCTTCTCAGGAGGAGCGTTGTTGTTGTCCACCATGGACAGAGAAGACTTCACGTCACCTGTGAATTCGGACGCAGTTAAAAAATACTTTGCTTAAAATAGACCCGCTGGACAAAAAAAAGAGAGTCCAGGCAAAAATGGGGCATCCCGGCGAACCAAAAACAGAATGAAAGGTTCGGGCAAAAATTAGGGATAAAATTGAAAAAATGTACACCCGCGAAGTTGAAAACCTACACTGGGCGACTTCGGCAAAAAGGGGTATCCCGGTGAACTGAAAACCCGTAAAGGGCGGTTCACGCAAAAGTTAGGGATTTGAAAAGCAAATGACGGCGGTCCGAATTTGATAATTGCAATGAGCATCAATGCGGGAGAATACATTTGAGGAGTCAGTTACTTGATACAATCGCTTCAGAAGTGGGGATACCGGGAAAGCATTAGAGTCGGGCAAGTCATGGGAGGATCAGTTCGTGGTGTTCATCTGCATCTCGTTGCCGACATGTGTACAAATTTAAGTTGTCAATATTTATGCTTCTTGTGCATACTTGTGTACGTGTATATTTGCTTTGTGTAGCTTCCTCATTTCAGGAGTTACATCCCGTGTACAAAACTCCGCCCATTCAGGGGCCCAATCAATAAAATACGTTATTCAGTACTTGACACTGTTCTTTACTGTTTTGTGCATGATTAACGCCTAAGTTTGATGAAACTAGCATGAGTATAACGTCGCTGGCCCTTGCCAACAGTTGCTAAAGCTTTGAATTAACTGAAAATAACGTCACTAACCTGAGTTGATTTGGTCGCATAGGCTTGTCTTGTCTTGTTTGTGTTGTTGCAGGTTTCATAACCATACGAGGAAGAGGATCAAAAGATTGCAATAACTAAAAGACTCAGCCCTCATGCAGGTCATGCAGTTTCTTCCTGAAGCAGGATCGAACTCTCCAGCTAGTCGTAGCTTGGGCAAAAGAATTGACGATTCAAAGATTGTAGGCTGTATGCAGGCAGTGTGGTGTCCCCCAGAAGGATTCCTTATTTCAAGCAGAGGGGTTCAGCCTCAGAAGATTAATATTTCCAAATTGGTGAGCTGTATTCAGGCGGTTCCCCTTCCCTGCAAGGTCATTTATTCTTCCCCAGTGGAGTCAGTTAATTTTCCCCAAGAGAATCATCCCATTCCCAGTAGAATTCTCCTTTCGGCAAGTGTTCTTTCCTCCCAGGGGAACTCGAAGATCAAGACTCTCCCCAGCAGAGTTGGTTGTGGGTCCTGGCATTTATTTTGTCAGGGATACTGTGTAATATCAGTTCACTCTCCAGCAGAAATCCAATCGTACTGTGCACATCTGCTATTCCCCAACAGAGTTATATTCCCCAGCAGGATGCTACTTCAACAAGGTGTTTGGTTTGAGCTCCCAACTTCCCAGCAGGGTCGACTTCACCCTTCCAGCATTTATTTTGCTGGAATAGTTTTGCAGCATCTGGCTATCCCCAGCGGAGTTGGCATTATCTGCAGCATTTATTTTGCTGAAACAGTTCCTGTATTTTAGCAATTCGGGTGGAGAGAGATTTTGCTCAAATGAACTACCAAACATTCAAGATCTCGGCAGGGGACATCCAATGATAATATCAGTTCGGCAGTATTCCCCACAGAGTTATCAGTCAAAGTTTCCCTTTATTCCCGAGCAGAGTTATCTGTCATCAAAGGGTTTCATGAATCAGAATTTCAGAAGTTGCCTCCGGTTATCAGAACAGGCATCCGGTAGTTTGGTTCCCAGACATCCCCAGTAGAGTCCGCCCCAAAGTCGCTGTTACGTTAGCGCTAAAGAAGTTTGTGGGTCGGGATCAATGGAGAACTAAGTCCTGACGTGGACAATTTATTCCTATATTGACGGGATTTCTTCAGAAGTGGGCGTCCTAACGTGGACAAGCTTTATTGCCCCAGCGGGTCGAAAGTGCCTGAGTCCTGACGGGGACAAATCAAGACGAAAGATGGGTCCTGACGTGGACGAGTTTGCTCCTTACGTGGGAAAAGAGGTTTCAGTTCCTTACGTGGAAAGACGAGTTTATTCCTAACGTGGAAAGACGAGATTCCTTACGTGGAAAAAAATGGGTTTCCTTACGTGGAAAGATTGAGTCCTCACGCGGACATATCGAGATTGATTCCTGGCGTGAAAAAAAAGGAGATTTATTCCTGACGTGGAAGAATTTAGTCCTGACGCGGACAAATCAAAGAAGATAGATTCCTTACGTGGAAAATTTAGTCCTGACGTGGACGGATTCAAAATAAGAAGTATGCCTAACGTGGAAGGAAGGCGTGTTCCTTACGTGGAAGAGAAGGAGAAACTTCAAGTCTTTACGTGGAAAAGATTGAGTCCTTACGCGGACACATCCGAAGAGGATTCCTGACGTGGAAAGAGCGGAGTCCTTACGTGGACAGATTAAGATGGCATTCCTTACATGGAAGAATGTAGTCACGACGCGGGCAAATCGGAAAGAGTTGGTTTCCTTATGTGGAGAGATTGGGGTCCTTACGTGGACGGATTCAAGAAAAGTAGATTCCCGACGCGGAAGAAGGATGTACTCCTTACGTGGAAAGGTGAGTCCTGACGGGGACAGGTTCAGAACCAAAGTTGTATTCCTTACGCGGAAAGATTGGAGTCCTGACGCGGACATGTCGAGTGGTAATTGGGGTCCTTACGTGGACAGATTGATATAGTTCTCCTTATGTGGAAAGAAGATTGCTTCCTGACGTGGAAAGATGGAAAGTTTAGTCCTGACGTGGACAGATGCAGAAGAGATGATTCCTTACGTGGATGATGTTATTCCTAACGTGGAAGAGTCTATTCCTAACGTGGACGATTTATTGGAATATCCCCCAGCAGAGTTGCCGAGATTTTCCTGGGTTAACAGCAAGTGGAGTCCTAACGTGGACAGGTTCTAGTTGAGATTTCTTCGTATTAATGACAGATAGAGTCCTAATGTGGACAAGCAAGCAATCTGTTATCCCCAACGTGGTCGTTACGAGATCAGTGAGCGGCTGCAAACAGTCAGATCCAGGCAGTGGATGTCGTTACCCAAACAGGGGTGCAGTTTATTTCTGCGGTTGGCAAATTTCCGGGTTTCTTAGTATTCAACCGTCTCGTACCTCGAAGGTTTGAAGGCCGTTCGCTCTTCACCCAATCGGGTCCAAGTCGCTTGAATAGGGGCAGCTGTTGCACCCTAAAATTTGCTCAACCTTATTCACTTGGTTTATGTTTCAATATCATTAGCATTTGCATATAGAGTCATGAATATAGGTTATTCATCTGCATAGCATAAGCATACCAAGTCATTCAACAGGGGACCAATCATTATTAGAGGCCTATCAAGAGGTTATTATCCTAATTCCATCTCATTCAAGTCATCAGAAAAGAATTTGAGAGCAGAGAGTTCAGCAAAGCAAGCCTTGAGTCTATTTCCTATCTGAGGGCACCTGAGGGTCAACAAGGGGGTTGTGAGTTGTGAATTGAAGGCATGGAGAGCATCTAGACATCATGAGAGGCTTAGAAAGTCATTTGGGGAAGAAAACAAGTTGTTGAGGTGACCACAAGAATTGCAGTTGAAGACAGTCAACTAGGGTTTCATCTGGGTCAACCCTAGGTCAATTGATTGATTTAAAGGCATTAAGGGCTATTGGAGAGAGGTGGGGTTCATCATTTGACATGGAGAATAAGTATATGTTGTCATGCTAAGAAGAAATCAAGAGAAATCAAGGAGAAGAGGAGTTTCTAAATTAGGGTTTCTATGTAAAATCCCCTAGTTTAGGTCAAATTTCCAAGATAAGTCAAAATGCAAGCTTCAAATGGATCCTTGGCCAACATGAAACTTGTAGAGGATCTCAAGACCTTTAATTTTAGTGGTGGAATACATCAAGGAGATTTATAGAACTCAAGTTATGGTCCTTGCAAGTTACAGGTCCTCTGAGGTATCTGAAATTTTGTCTGTGAAAGTGACTTGACTTCCAAGCTATTTTTACCCCTCAAGGAGATTTCAAATGAATTTCTGGTCAACATAAGAATTGTTCCTCATTGTCTTAGCTTTCTAGAATGGTATGGTATGCCTTCATATGATGTGTGGAACTCTACTTATGGTCTTGGCAAGCAAAGGGTATTTTGGTCATTTGTCAGTTATAGGTCATTTTTAAGCAAAGGCCATATCTCCTATTTCCAAGCCTCAAATGAAAAAACTCAAAACATGAAAGTTGCTCAAAATGCCATTTTGAGTCAAGAAGGGAGGTCATGGATGATTGGAAAAGCTCATAGCATGGATTTGCATGATTGGTCAAAAAATGAACTAAAAATGGCTTATAAGTTGAAAAAGTTGAATTTGGAAATTGGTTTGGAGGATCTAGAAATCCAAAATAGGTCATCCAATATGTCATTTTGATTGGAAACCTCATTTTAAAGACATTGGTTCATCCACATTTTTGAGTTTAAGCTTAAAAATGGGACTTCCTTTGAAAATTTGCTCCTTGCCTCATAAGGTCACATGGCAAAACCCCACATAAACAAGGAATCAATGGGCAAGCTTGCAAGGTTTTTCAGCACATCAAAAATATCCTCTAAGGAGAATTTCAAATGAGAAATGAGGAGTGTGCAAGCTTGAACAAAGAATGGTCTATGCTTAGCATGGAATCAAAAATCTCATGAAGTGAGATATCCAATTTCTCATTGGATTGTTCCAGTCCCTTCTAGATCATTCTTACACCATCTATAAGTAACTTGGGATGTGCTCAGATGCATTTTTTAGAGAGAATTGCTGCAGAAAGAGAGATTGAGATCAAATTTCTTCCATAGCAAGTCATTTTCCAATTCTTCATTTCTTCCACATTCTGTTCAGTTTCTTGATATGATTCAACTCTATCATCATCATTGAGTGTGTAACAATCAAAATCAGAAGAAATTCAGGTCCAAATCGTGTTCTGTATATTGAGTTTAGCAGCTTGCAGCTTCAGATCCATTTCCAAGATTCAAGCACAATCAACCCAAACTAGTGCAAACAGAAGCAAGCTCTCGTGTCACTGAGTGTTTCTGCACAAGTACAAGCAGTGATTTGAAGGATTCCCCTATCTGGTTCACACATTTTATCAGGTTTGCATCTTGATCTCTACACTCTAATTTATGCATAGTTTAGCAAGATTAATAGGTTAGAATGATAGGGAATAAGTAGTAGATCATTTCTGGAAAGTATGGATCGATTTGGTGATGTTTTTTTGGTTGGCATAATTTCTGTTAGAAGCAAGAACTCTTCGAATTGGGAGTATTAGACTTAGTTCTTTAGGGGGAAATGATCTAGGTGAAGAGAGGAACAGGTTTATGCCATTAATTTTGAGAATTATGAGAGTCGGTTCTTGATCGTATTTTGGGGATAGTTATCGGGTTTAGGGTTAGGTTGTGTTTCAACTGTTTCTGAAGCCATGACCGAGTTGCTGATGGAATTTGGAGTGAGTTTGGTCTTTGTACCTTAGGGTTTCATCAAGAACTGAGGAAGTTCGTCTGAGGATCAGTTGGTGTTCTTGGAAGCATTCATCCATGGCGTTTGGCTCCAAGGCTGATTTCAAATGAGGAAGAAAGGTTCTGAGCCCTTGGATCGTGACAAATCATTGACCGAGACCGTAATCCAAAGGCTGTGCGTGACCCATAGTGTGTGAGGGATTTCTTTTGATGAGCCAAAACGCACCGTATCATTTAATCTGACCATTGGGCTTAAGTGAATTTTGCTTTTAACACCCCTCTCAACCAGGCCCAACATGAAATCAACTAGAATTATCGCTATATGCACCGTTCTGGAGTTTTTGGTTTTGGTGAGATTCTGAAGCGAATTGGGCCTATGGATTTGTCCTATTTGCACCCCCGGTCCTCAGCCCACTCAATAAAACAACTGCAGCGTGTTCTTATTTGCACCCCTCTGGCTATTTCTTTCCATTTTCTTTTTACTTTCTTTACATTTTTCATGCATCTTATAAAATTCATAATAAATAGAAAAATCATCATTTTTAATTCATTCTTTTTGTATATTTTTCTTTAGGATGTCAAGAAAATTATAAAAAATAAAAATGGCATTTTATTTTTTATTTGATATTTTTCCCATATTTTCTAAATAAATAGCATTTTACATAATTTCATTTCATACATGATTTTGATATTTTTTGTTCTATTAATTGCTTCAATATTTTTCACCCATTCTTTTTAGGTTGTTTAGGTTAGACATTGAACTTGTAGATTCAATTTAGTTCCCATTTTTAGAAATTAAATTTAGGTGCTTAATGTAGGTGTGAATAACATGAATAAAACTAGGGTTTTAGGTGATGACTTAGGAGATTTGATTCTTTTCCCTCAGGACTTAGGGCTTGACTAGTTTAGTTATGGGACTATAGGGGCTATGGGTAGTTATTAGATCCCTTAGAAAAAGTCAGGATTCCCCTGCTGCTATTGATATACTGTATATCTGACTGACTGGTGTGGTGTGCCCTCTGGGGATTATTGCTTGCTTGTGTGGGTATTGGGATTGTCTGGGGACCTGGGAGAGCTGAAGACTTGAGGAGATGAAGACCATTGGAGATCCAGAGATTGAAGATCAACTGCCAGAGTTGGATAGGAGGTTATGGCTAGCAGCTGCTGAGGAGACTAGGGTTTAGGAGCTAGGCAGAGCTCTAGATTAGAAAGCTTGTTTCTCAAACATGGAATGCCTTGTCTGCATCCATCCTTTCTCTATGATTCAAAGTCTCTTTCAAATATCCACCTCCTTCCTTTGGAAGGATCAGTGAATGTATTTGAAAGATAGAACTTTTGAGGGAAAATTATCTGTATAATGTTAGCAGTTGATGAACCACCCTTGGTAGGTAATTAACTGTCTAACATTCATTCACTTCATCTGGTTGGCTGATGTTCATTCTGGAGCCTGAGGCTTGAAGAAAAACCATTGCAGATAAAAGACTGATGATCAAAGCCCTTACCTGGAGGCCATGAAGATGGAGATTGATGCTTGTTGAAGCCCCTAAATGATTGGAGATTGCTTGAAGCCAGATGTTGATTCAGAGCTGCTGATGCTGTTTATTTTTGTTGTATTTCATTTCTGATGTATTGATTGGTTTTCTGGACTGTATTGTTTGCTGTTTACCCTGTTGGGTTGAAAGTGAAGTCTGTTCACTTTTGCCTATTGTTTTCTAGGTTCGAGGTTGAGTGGGACTCCCTTGCCTCGCTTGTATTGTTGCATTCATGCATTTTACTGTTTTACTGTATATATCTGATATTGCTTCTGTTTCTGCCTATCCCGTAGGATCTCTGTTTCTCTCTGTGCAAGAGAGGAGCATGATAGACACTAGGTCTTAACCCATGCATGATAACAGTAGGTTAGTTTGTTTCCCTTTGCAACCGTAGGTTAGAGTTCTGTCTCTTTCTTCCTCAAAACAAACAGAAAAGCACATAAAGGTTTCAAACACAATAAAAGACACTTCTTCCGTAAAAGAAGGTGAACTCATCAAGACGTCATTTTTTTGTCCGCTGGGACTGTTAATCAGAAAAACCTTTTTCAGAAGGAATAAAACCAACCAAGACAGACTTGTGTCGTCCGTGGCCCGAACTACGTTTGCTCTGATCTTCCATGCTGTATGGAAGTACGTAGGCATAGGATGCAATGTCCTAGCGAGCAACCTTCCCCTCCTTTCCCGTAGGTAGGCGAACTACGTTGACTCTGATTTCTCGTTCCAGGCGAGAATACGTAGGCATAAAGGGCGATACTTTGCCGAGTCATTTTTATTTTCATTTTATTCTCTTTTTAACCCTTGACCTATAGTTTAGATAGAATAACAATCCATACCCGAAAACAAGCGTGGATCCCGTCGAGTACGACGGACGTGAGGGGTGCTAATACCTTCCCCTTGCGTAACCGACTCCCGAATCCAGGTTTTGGTTGCGACGACCATACCTTTCCCATGTTGTGCGAGGTTTACTCTGAGCGTTTCCTTTCCCTCCCGTGGGATAAATAACGCACGGTGGCGACTCTTCTGTTCAGCCGGCGCCGATTTTCGCAGTAGCGACACTCCCAAGAAACGTTACGAAACGACTTTTAACATGTATCATCCTAAATTCCCTCGACTACCCAGTGCTGATTTTGGGGTGGCTTTTAGCCCTCCATCCCAGACTGGTTTGTCTGTGGGGACTTTATAAAAATCTTTCAATAGGAATCACAAAAGCATGCTCAGTAGGTGGTTGTGACTAAGCATACTCTAGACAGTTTCAAAGGTTATCTTCATATCGGGATCGAAGATGTTCACATTGAGTCCGAAATATATGAAGGTGTGGAATGGGGAAGATTTCGAATAACCCTTTTATATTACCCATTCTCTTTGATTTGTAATAATTGCTTTTATTTTACTTTAGCCATGAAAATCCCTCTGAAAAAATCGACGACCAAGAAGTTACTCGAAGTGAAAGAATAAGGAAAGAATAAGCCAACAACAAAAACAAAGGTACTTTATCTTTTATTGATTTTGTCGCTTTTTGTATGCTCCATTATAACTCTAACACTTCTCTTGTAGGGCACTCGAAAACCCCCTCCAACTCCCCAAAAAAGAAAGTCCAAAGACATCGAAGTCCTGGCCATTGAATCGGACAATAAAGACCTATCACCAACTGCTGAGAACCCCTTCCTCTAAAGAAGAAGGCAACTTAAAATGCTTAAAGCTCTGTCCCAGCCACAGGAAAAAAGTTTGAAAATTTTGACCCCAAGACCCACTGCCTTCATAATTTGGAGCCAACTCCTGGGGCCTTGTCGAAGAAAGCTGCAGAGCAGCCTGAAAGCGACAATTCCAGCCCTGGGGCTGATGCTACAAGAGTAAAACATCTTATCCCTTAAATCTTACTTTTCTTTCTTTTATTCATGCATATATTCATTTGACTGCTCCTTTCAGGATGATGCTGGTGTGGCCACTCAGCTAGCCACCAAATCCGCCAATACCACGATCTTCAATAGTGAAGGCGAACCAATATATCATTCAACCTATGCCGAAAATTATGAAAAGAGCTCTATGAGTGATATCAATCAAATGGTCGAGGAGCAAAATCAAGATTCACTGTTTAAAACTACAACTCAATATTCCTATACTAGTGGATGTGAGCGTGAAGATGCCCTGGAGAAAAATGTGCAGGCCGAAATAGTCAAGGATGATATGGAGGTGGAACATACTAGCATCTGTGTCGAAGAAGAAATTGTGGATGGCTCTCCTAGATTTGAAACCCAGGAGGTTATATTACAAAATCAAGATGACAACCTGGAAGAGGTAGAGGTTCACACTTTGGTCCTAAACCATAATATGCCTTCTATTGAAGATTTTAAAGACGAAGAAGGCAGTGCTGAGGTAGAAGAAAGTGGAGACGAAGAAGAAGAGAATGAAGACACTCAAGATGGCAGAGACCAACATCCAAACCCTGACCCTAATCCGACGAATGTAAAAGATTCAACCAAGATGATTGCAGCCTTTTCCTTAGAAGAACCGGCTGCTTTAAAAAAGAACAATCCTCGTGAATATTTGAAAACCTTGCTGAGTTCTAGAGGTACTTCATTTGAGATAAGCCTTAGTTATTTCGTAGTGTCATGTGGACATTCCTCGATTGATCCTACAAAAGAAATACTCTCAAAAATAAAGGACATGGTTTTTAAAGGTGACTTGTTTCTGCTCTTGGAGCCAGACTCTACTTTTCTGATTGCTGTAAAAGGTCTCCTAAAACATGTTGACATTCTTACTGCCTCTTCTGAAGTTGGACACATTTTCCTGGAATTGGGCTCACTTATTGAACAAGCTAGTGCCAACCTTCAACAACTATTGCAAGTACCAAAAGGGATTGAATGCAAAGCTGGTTCTGCAGCAGCTGCATGGGACTTTACTTTCGAGTCAACTAATCGACTGGAAAAATTAGAGAAAGCTTAAGAATAAAATAAAGATGAAATCAAAGGCACTAATTGAGATATTGCCTCTTGGGAAGAGCAGATAAAAGCACTACAACTTAAAATC
Source organism: Lathyrus sativus (assembly GCA_963859935.3). Lineage (NCBI taxonomy): Eukaryota > Viridiplantae > Streptophyta > Magnoliopsida > Fabales > Fabaceae > Lathyrus > Lathyrus sativus. The sequence goes on along the minus strand of OZ012739.1, from coordinate 351,918,394 downwards.
TCTAAAGCCAATAAACGCAATATTGAGCTTCTAAAATTAGACTGACAAAGCCCAAAAACTAGAGAGCGAGTTAGGGGCGTTGTGGTCGATAAAACTTGTCTGTGACAAGCGGTTAGAGCTTCTAAAGGCTAAGTACCTCAGGATGAAAGCTAGTCTTCCCTTATGATCTCGCCCCCCTTTTACTACCATGATTATGGCTTTGTTATGTAATATTTTGAACCTATTGTTATTTATTTGATGTAACGAATTATGGCCATTTTGGAAATCTTTTAATTTACCATGTTGGCTTCAATTATTATTTTTGCATGATTACTCCTTTGGTATCTTTATCTCTTGGAGCGCAGGCTTGTATTTTTTTCAAATACTTTCATTTACCCTCAAGATTCTCTTATCCTTGATTATCTCTTCAATTTCATATGCGCCTTTAGAGAAAACTTGATTTATTTGAAAAGGACCTTCCCATTTAAAATACTATTTCCCTAAAGTTCTATCTTTTTGATCCATAGAAAGGATTACTTTCCAAACCAAATCTTCAGGGAAGAAAGTTTTGATTTTAACTTTCTTATTATAAGACCTTTCCACTATCTCTTTTTGTCTTTTTAATAACTCCAAAACATTTAGTCTCTCTTCGCCTAAATCAACTAGTTCTTCATATTCCAATATTTTACTAACGAAATTTCGTGATGTCTTTGAATTCTTGTTGATTGTAAGTAAAGTTCCATTGGTAAGACTGCATCATGACCAAATGTCAATTGAAAGGGAGTAGTATTAGTAGCCTCCTTAGGAGATGTTTGTTATGCCCAAAGGACTTAGTCTAGAGTCTTATGCTAGTTCTTAGGTTTCTTCCTCACATGCTTCTTAATTAAACCAATGACCACCTTATTCTCTGCCTCGACTTGGCCATTAGCTTGGGCATAATAGGGTGTAGATGTTAGTAATTTGAAACCCATCTCCTTAGCAAATTCTTGCATCTTTCGACCTGTGAACATCGATCCTTGGTTTGTTGTAATGGTTTCTGGAATTCCAAACCTGTAAACAATGTACTTATTGATGAACTCGATCACATCCTCTTAGTCCATGTTCACCAATGGTACAACTTCGATCCATTTTGTAAAGTAGTCAATACCGACCAAGATGTATCTTTGGCTTTTTGATGATGCTGGTCGAATTTTCCAACAAGATCTAAATCCCAGATTTTGAATGGCCATGGTTTGACTTTAGATTGTAATTCGCTTGTAGGAACATGCTGAATTCCTATATGCACTTGGCATTCTTGACATCCCTTGGTAAACTCAATACGACTTTTCAACATGGTGGGCCAATACATTCCTTGTCGAAACAATAACCACTTCATCTTATGACCCACTGATGTGCCCCATATGCCCCACTATGAACACTATACGGGGCTAAATATGTCTCTGATTCACTGAGACATTTAAGCAATACTCCCTCAGGAGTCTTTTTAAATAATTCATTTTTCAACAGAACATAACTTAAAGCTCGATACCTGATCTTTCTTTCTGTAGACGATGTTGGTTTTTTCAAGTATTCCACTATTGGTTTTCTCCAATCTTCGCCTGTCAATCTGTCTATTGCTAGTATCTCGAAGTTTTGATTATCAAGATACTGTTAGATGTCCAATTGTTCTTATTTGAGCTATCAAATGTGGGCATCTTCCACTCTTTTTTGTCTAATTTCGGTTCAAAACTGCCTTGCTTTTGTTGATATGCGATATGATGTGAATTGCTCTTGTTCCTTTTAATTTGTGTGTTATTATGCAATATTTGAGCATGAATGAGCAAAATTTGAAGACACAAGAAAGTTGAAAAAGGAATCAAGAAAGATCAAGAGCAAAAGCATGTTGGCTAGGCGAGCATCTGGCGAGTGTTGCAGCGAGTTGTTCGTTAGGCGAGCCCATAGTGAGCTGCTAGCGAACACTCCCAGACATGGGCAGAAGCAAAATAGCATTACTCGCTGGCAGCGAGGCAGGTGGCGAAGAACTCGCTAGGCGAGCACCTAGCGAGCAAGTAGCGAAGCATTCCAGAATCTTTTCCTCGTCCCTCGCTAGCATGTTCGCTAGGCGAGTCTGTAGCGAACATTCGCTGTTAGCTCGCTAGGCGAATGAGGACACGAGCATGACAGGACAGCAACTTTTTCTATATATAGCCCTTTGTACTTTTTGAACAGATATATTATTTTTCACTAGTTTTGCTGCATAAGAGATTTGGTGACCTAGAAACCCTCTATCTCTTATTTTCTTCATTTCTAAACATTAATCTACAAAAATAAGGTGGATTCTCATCCAAGTTGGATTCTTCGACTCGGATGTTCATCAACCCTCTTCCAAAACTTCTTTTGCAAGCTACCATGAAAATGAGTAGCTAAGTTCTTCATTTTGTCAAGGTTAGATGTAGGTGATCATTAAGCTTTGTAAGGATATGGATGATCTTCATTTGTAAACTCTTGGATGACGAATATATGGTGAAAACCTTGCTTTATCTTTAACTTTTTGTGCTGGTTTATGATCGAAAGATATTTTCCAACTCTTGACCTAGGTTTTCATCCTTCTATTTTCTTAAGCTAGAGATAGTTTCGAATGTGGTTGTTCATGAAAAATGTTAAACCTAAATGTTGTCATTTTGATAGATTGTGTGAGAAATCAACAATGGATCAAAATGGGAAAAATCACAATGTGAGTTAGAAATAATCACATTGGGAGGATGTTGTGAATGTGTTTATCATCCAAAGAAGTTTATGCTTATTGTTGATCGGACATATACAAGCAAAGTGATTACCAAACCCTAACTTTGACAATCTTCATTAAATCGTAAAGTCAACATTTTACTGCGATTCATTACTTTTTATTCAAAGATACCGTTACTAAAAACCAAACCCCTTTTGTTACTAAAAAGTTAAGAACTCGATAACTGTCGAACTGCGGCAATATCTCATATTCCCTGTGGAGACGATAACAAAAACCTGACACTTAACCACTGTCACAACAAAATGGCGTCGTTGTCGGGGATTATGAATTGATATTGCGAGCATCGCAATAGTTGTTGAATTGTTAACTCTTGAAATTTTGACTTGTGCTTGTTAATTTGTTTGGTTTAGTGTGCAACTTTCGTTTTATGCAAGGACAGATTCCTGACGACCAACTTCTTTTTGATCCCAAGATCGAGAGAACCGCAAAGAGACTAAATAGCAGAGCAAGACGGATGAGGCAACTTGCTCGACAACGACAAGAACAGGGAGAAAGTTCTTCTACAACACCACCACCTCATTTCATACATATCATGGATCCACCACCACCATCGCCCGTTTCTACCCCGTGTATCAACAGTCCATGAAACACTGCTCAGTTTGCCAACCATACGGGAAGGCAAGCCGAGATGAAGACGGGAACTCTCAACTTGTTATACGGAAGTCCATTCACCGGAATGGACCATGAAGACCCCTTTGCTCTTCTCACCAAATTTTATGAGATAGCATTGGCAGCGGGAGTTGATCAAGCTCAAGAGCTACCGTTGTTCAAATGACTTTTTCCACATGTTTTGCTCGGCAAAGCCAAAGATTGGTACTTGGATCAAACACCGGCGGTCATGACGGATTGGAACGTGTTGGAAGAGAAATTCATTGAAAGATTTTTCTCTCACAAACGGTTCATGGAATCCAAAACAGCAATTTTCGTGTTTTCCCAAGGAGCCAACGAATCATTGAATGAGGCATGGGAAAGATTTAAATCCATGCTTCGAAAGTGAAAAGGTCATGGCTTTGATGAATTGATGCAAATCCATATTTTCAAGAAGGCCTTCAACCAAATTGTAAGACCTTGTTGGATGCCACTTCGGGTGGTTCTTTGTTGTCTAAAAGTGTCGATAAAGCTACGGATATCATCAACCGTATGGCTCTAAATGACCTTCAAAGCCAAAGTAGAGGAAACACTTTGAAGAAATCGGGAGTGCTTGAACTTGGGACAAATGATGCTATCCTTGCACAAAATAAACTCATTTCACAACAAGTGGAACTCTTAACTCAACAAATCAAAGAGATGAAAGAGCCCTCAAAAGTTAAACAAATATCTTGTTGTGAGCTTTGCAAAGGTGAACATGATACCGAATTTTGTCCACCTCCCGGGTTCGAAGAGGTAAACTATATGGCGAGTCAACGAGACTACCAACCAAGGCAACAACAACAACAACAACCATTGTATCAACAACATTCTCAAAATCAACAACAACAACAACAACAACAACAACAACACTATCAACCAAATCAAGGGTACCAACCAAGGAGTAACTATCACCATAACTAAGGTTATAGGGGTGGTAATTCTAGCCGTCAAAATCCTTATTAACCTCAACAATCGCTGGTCGTAACTTCAAAATTGGAAGATACATTGACGCAATTCATGCAATTGTCAATGGCTAATCAAAAGAGCAACGACGCGGCAATCAAAAATCTTGAAACTTAAGTTGGACAACTTGCTAAGCAACTAGCGGAACAACAATCCAGACCTTCTTTTTCGGCGAACACGCAAACAAATCCAAAGGAGCATTGTAAAGCAATCACGACGAGAAGTGGAAGGGAGTTGGTTAGTAAGAGTAAAAAAAGAGATGAGAGTGAAAAAAGAGAGGATGAGAGAGAAAATGATGAGGAAAAAATTGATGATAGAATTGATGGTGAAGTTGAGGAGGAAAGTGAGGAAGAAGTTGAAAATAATGAAAAAAAGCTTGAAGTTGAAAATAAAGAAAGTGTAGAAGTAGAACATGATAAGAGTGAAAAAGTGAAGGTGGAGGAAGTGAAGAAGAAAAAAGAGCGGAATTCTAGAGCGTCTAGGGGAAAGGAGGTAGTGAGCACTACTCCGGTCCAAAACTTACCATATCCACATGCTCCATCTAGGAGGGAAAATGAACGGCATTACGCCCGGTTCATGGATATTTTTAAACAACTTCAAATAAATATTATGTTTGCCGAAGCTTTGGAATAAATGCCAAAGTATGCCAAGTTCATGAAAGACATACTAACTAAAAAGCGGAGGTATACGGAGCCGGAAACAATTGTTCTTGATGCTAGTTGTAGTGCCATCATCCAAAGGACTCTTCCGAGAAAAGAAGTTGATCCGGGAAGAGTTACTTTGCCGGTTACTATCGGTGATGAATATGTCGGGAAAGGGCTAATTGATTTAGGGTCAAGCATAAATTTAATACCTTTGTCTATCGTGAAAAGGCTTGGCAACATTGAAATGAAAGCCATACGGATGACGTTGCAATTGGCCGATAAGTCGACTACCCATCCTCATGGGTTAGCTCAAGACATATTGGTTAAAGTCGACAAATTCTTCTTTCCGGTTGATTTCATTGTGATTGACATGGAAGAGGATGATGATGCTCCGCTAATCCTAGGCCGACCTTTCATGAAAACCGCTCGAATGATGATTGATGTTGATGACGGTTTGATGAAAGTGCGAGTCCAAAATGAAGAAGTCACTTTTGATCTTTTTGAAGCTATGAAGCATTCAAAAGATAATCGTGATAGTTTCCGAATTGATGTGGTTGAAGAAGCAACGTTGGAAGTATCTAAGCATATTCATGTGACATCTCCTGAGGAATTAGCTCTTGATGACTCTTTTGAAGTTTTTAGCATTGAAGAAGAGCAAGCTCTTGAGGAATGTTTACGGGAACTTGATAATCTTAAAGAGTTGCAACCTTGGGAAATCGAAGAGGAAGTGTTAAAAAATGAGGTCCATGAAGAAAAACCACCCATTGAATTGAAAATGCTACCTTCTAACTTGAAGTATGCATTCCTTGATGAAACCGAAGAGAAGTTGGTTATCATAAGCAACCTGTTGTCTGAAAATGAAGAATCTCGTTTAATTGATGTGTTGAAAAAGAATAAAGAAGCAATGGGATGGACTCTTTCCAATCTCAAAAGAATTAGTCCTTCTTATTGTATGCACAAGATTTTAATGGAAGGGGATTTTAAGCCGGTAGCTCAACCTCAACGTCGCTTGAATCCTACTATGAAGGAGGTTATTCAGAAAGAAGTTGTTAAGCTTTTGGATGCGGGAATGATCTACCCAATTTCGGATAGCCCTTGGGTGAGTCTCGTGCATGTGGTTCCGAAAAATGGTGGAATGACCGTCATTCGAAATGAAAAAGATGAATTGATACCGACGAAGGTGGCAACAGGGTGGAGAATGTGTATTGATTATAGGCGGTTGAATACCGCAACTCGAAAAGACTATTTTCCACTTCTGTTCATGGACCAAATGTTGGAAAGACTTTCGGGCTAAGAATACTATTGTTTCCTTGATGGCTATTCCGGGTACAACCAAATTGCGGTTGACCCGGCCGATCACGAAAAGACGGTTTTCACATGTCTGTTTGGAATTTTTGCATATAGAAAAATGCCCTTTGGGTTATGCAACGCACCGTCGACTTTCCAAAGATGTGTGCAAGCCATTTTTGCCGACTTGATCGAGAAAACGATGGAAGTATTCATGGACGACTTCTCCGTGTTTGGAAGTTCTTTTGGCTTATGCTTGGATAATCTAGAAACGGTGCTTGAACGGTGTGTGAAAACAAATCTCGTGCTTAATTGGGAGAAGTGCCATTTCATGGTAACCGAGGGGATAGTGCTCGGACACAAAGTATCTTCAAAAGGGCTTGAAGTAGATAGAGCAAAAGTTGACGCGATTGCAAAGTTGCCTCCTCCGGTTAATCTGAAGGGGATCCGAAGCTTCCTTGGGCATGCCGGTTTTTATCGGCGATTTATCAAAGACTTCTCAAAGGTAGCTAGGCCTTTGAGTAATTTGCTCGCCAAGGACCAGGTATTTCTCTTAACTGAACATTGTTTACATGCTTTTAAAATTTTGAAGGAAAGACTTGTTACCGCTCCAATTATAGTCGCTCCAAATTGGAATTTGAATTTTGAACTAATGTGTGATGCGAGCGGCTATACTATTGGAGCGGTATTGGGACAAAGGAAAGAAAAAAAAATTCATGCTATACACTACACAAGTAAGGTTCTAAATGAGGCGCAAATTAATTATGCTACCACCAAAAAAGAACTACTTGCGATAGTGTATGCGCTAGAAAAATTCCGGTCTTATCTTATTGGTTCTAGAGTGATTGTGTATACCGACCATGCGGCGATTAAATATCTGCTCACCAAACCGGATTCGAAGCAAAGGCTCATCCGTTGGATCCTCTTGTTACAAGAATTTGATATTGAAATTAAGGACAAGAAAGGATCAGAAAATTTGGTGGCGGATCATTTATCTCGCCTTGTGAATGTGGAGGTTACATCTTTTGAAAAGGAAATCCGAGAAGAATTTCCCGATGAAAAACTTTTTAAAGTTCAAGTTAGGTCGTGGTTTGCAGACTATGCCAACCACAAGGCGAATGGTTTTGTGCCTCCCGACCTAACTCCGAACTAAAAAAGGAAATTCATCTTGGATTATAAGTATTATGTGTGGGATGACCCATACTTGTTTAAGTTGGGTGGTGATAACATTTTGATAAGGTGTGTTATCACCGATGAAGCGCAAAGTATTCTATGGCATTGTCACAACTCGCCTTACGGCGGACATTTCAATGGGGCAAGAACGGCAAATAAAGTCCTTCAATCAGGATTTTATTGGCCTTCTATTTTTAAAGACGCAAATGCCCATGCGCAAAGTTGTGATAGTTGTCAACAAAGTGGTGGGATAGGTAAGAGAGACGAGATGCCTCTCCAAAACATCCAAGATGTTGAATTATTTGATTGTTGGGGTATCGATTTTGTCGAACCATTCCCACCCTCTTTTGGAAATGAATACTTGTTGGTTATAGTTGACTATGTGTCGAAGTGGATTGAGGCGATTGCCTCACCGCGGGCGGATTCTAAAATGGTCATAAATTTTTTAAAGAAAAACATCTTTTCCCGTTTCGGAACCCCCCGTGTGTTGATCAGTGATGGAGGGTCACACTTTTGTAATGCACCGTTGGAAAAAGTTTTGCAACATTGCGGTGTAGCATATAGAGTGGCAACTCCGTATCACCCTCAGGTCAATGGTCAAGCTGAGGTCTCTAATCGAGAGATTAAGAGAATACTTGAAAAAACCGTGTCTAACTCGAGAAAAGATTGGTCACAAAAATTGGATGAAGCTTTATGGGCATACCGCGCTGCTTATAAAGCTCCAATTGGGTTAACTCCATTTCAACTGGTTTTTGGTAAAACTTGCCATTCGTCGGTCGAAATGGAGCACAAAGCCTTATGGGCTTTAAAATTTTTGAACTTTGATAATGAGTTGGCCGGTGAAAAAAGAAAGGTGCAACTGCTTGAGTTGGAGGAGATGCGCAATGCCGCATATCACTCAAGTTGGTTGTACAAAGAAAAAGTTAAAGAATATCATGACAAAAAGCTCCGGAAAAAAAAAAAAGAATTTGTGCCCGGGCAGTTGGTGTTATTGTTTAATTCCAGGTTGAGACTTTTTCCCGGAAATTGAAGTCAAAATGGTCTGGGCCATTTCGTGTAAAAGAGGTGAAAAATTTTGGGGCTGTTGTGATTGAAGACTCGGAAAAGAAGGACAGTTGGACAGTAAATGGCCAATGTTTAAAGGTGTATTTTGGAGGCCTAATTGATCGAGACTGTTGTGCCTTTCTTCAAGATGTTTTGGTGTGAGCATCTTGGACCGTCAAGCTTATCCGACATTAAACAAGCGCTTGTTGAGAGGCACCTCAACATTGTAAGTATTTGCTGTTTATTGATTGTGTTTTGTGGGAGTCTACATGAGGAGGCATGCTGGAATTAACCTTTGGCTGCTGTCCTGTTTTTTTTTTGAAAATTTTGTCATGCTCGCTAGCACGTTCGATAGGCGAGCATGCAGCGAGCCTTCGCTATCCATTCGCTAGGCGAACGTACGCGTATCTGGCATTTTAAGTTGTTTAGTGGGCCACTCTTGTAGGCCCAAAATCAGTTTTTCTTTTGAAACTAAGTCTTTCCCACTCACTCTCACTTTCACACTTCCACTGCACAATACAAAGCACCAGAGCTCTCCTCTCTATTCTCTTGCAAGCCCTAATTCGTGTACACCAGTCTCTCTGCTGCAGTAAGGTTTGATCAATCTCCTCTCTTTTTGTTCTTCATTGTTGTAATAGTAAAAGCATTAGGGTTTAGGTTAGGTTTTGCTAGTTAGAGATTTGTGAAACTTTAGGTTTGCATATGTACCAAGAACGATTCCTTTCATGTTTAATCAAGTAGTTCTTGAATTGTATTCATCAAATTTGGGATTTTGGATGTTTGGGGTCCAACACAGTGGCTGTTTTTAAAATTTTTGCAGCGCTCGCTAGCTCGTTCTCTAGGCGAGTCAGTAGTGAGCATTCGCTATGGACTCGCTAGGCGAGCAAGCCAGCAAGCATGATAGAACTTGGTTTTTATTTTTGATTACTGATAATCTTGTGCTATTGTTTGTTGGTGTCTTCTGTGTTTGTTTTGTAGATGGCCTCAGGTAGTCATAGCAAGAAAAGAAAGGTTGTCAGCACCTCCTGTACGGTCCCGATTCAATTTGATATAGAAAAGTTCATAGGGGCAAAGCAAGTTGTCCGCTCTGGGACGCTACAAAAAAGGAAGATCCTCCCTGAGAAGAGGTTCATCATAGACCCTCAAGGCGAGTACAACACTTTTCCTGGGATGATCAATAGTAAGCGGTGGGCCAGATTGGTTTCTCCTCTCGAAAACTACAACATCGACATGGTGCGCGAGTTCTACGCGAACGCGCTGCCAAATTATGACGAATCCTTCACATGGTCTGCAAAAGTGATGGGCCGTCAGGTGACCTTCGACAGGGATTCCATCAACAGGGTGCTAGGTGAGCCACTCCATCTGGGAGCCAATGAATTGGACAGATATACCCGAGACTTGAGGTTGCAGAGAGACACATATACCATTTCAGCTGCCCTGTTGATAGAGGGTAAATCGGTTGAGCTAAACCACTCTGGACACCCTATGAGATATCATAGGGAGGACATGATTTCTATAGCTCAATTGATTTTACTTCTGGTCCTTACAAACATCATGCCAAAATCCCACACATCTACCGTGCCAATCCCAGTGGCACACCTTATCCATAGCATTCTCACTAACGTCCAAATTGATGTGGTTAGGATTATTGTCAATGAGATGAAGTCCATTGTTGAGAGTGGTCTTAAGTCGGGGTCACGAGTTAACTGCCCCCTTGTTTTTCCCTGCCTCATTATGGCCTTATGCACTCAGTCGCGGATGAAGATTCCTTCCCGCAGTTTGGTGAAGATCCCGACCCCCATTTATGATAAATATGTGGACAAGTGTTGTAGGTCTAGGAACTACAGGGGTGGTGCAGCTGCTAGTACCAGAACTACTGATGGTTTCGGTGCTTTTCTCAAGGGTTTGACCCTTTTCAGCAAGCAGTGTGCAACTATAATTGGGATTGGATGGCGACATCACAGCGGGATATGATGGATATCCATGATTCTATGCAGGTATTGCAGCTTCAGATTCGAGACCCCTCCATTGAGCGTCCTATGATGACGCGTGAGCAGTTTTTGCAGCACGCGAACTAGCCTGTGGACATGCCTGTTTTTGGAGAGGGGACGGGTGCTGGTGGTCCTGCTGATGATGATGATGCTGACGAGTCTGATGATGTTGAGGGAGAGGAGGATTATAATGATGACGGTTCTGAGGAGGAGGAGTCTGAGTCCGAAGAGGACTGAGTTATTATCTTTTCAGTTTTAGTATTGTATTTTGTTTTATTTTCGGATATTCTGTTTGATTTCATTATTGTGGTTGCACTTTTGGAGTGTTCAGTCCCCCCACACACACTATTTTTAGTTTATTGGTTAATGCTTTGTTTAAATTATTGTGTTTATTTTAAATTATTTTGTTTAATGATTTTTTGTGGTTGCTGGGTGTCAAAACCTTCTAGATTGGTTGCTCTCTGAAAGAAGTATCCAATGAAGGTGCATCTGAGCTTGGATGACAATGATAAAAATAAACAAGCGAATACGGCTAAGGTACATGGTTACCTTCGGTTAGAACTTTAGAATGCATGAAGAACTTTATTCTTGTTGTAATTGAATATTGTTCTTTTTGCAACTTGATTGAATGAATGATTCACTTAGGACTTAAGACCACAAATTGTGAGGAAACCTCCATTGCACAAATAAATGTTGGATTCTAATGAACTGTGTTGATTCTTTTAATTCATGCTTTGTCTTTTATTATTGTGAACTTGTGGAAGCAATTAGAAATGATCAAGGCATTTGTTTCTTTCGAGCACAACCAGTTCTAAATACAAACTACCCCTGAGCAGAGAGTATTTGTTAACCCCTTTGAGCTTAAATTGTTGAATCTCAGCTTGAAACAAAGCGAGATTTCAAAAATCTTTTTCTTGAAAACCTGAAAAAAATTTATTATTGTTCTTTTGCCGTCAAAAGTAAAGAGCATTCATTAAAGAAGGAAGTAGAAGAAAAGTTGGGGAGAACGAAATTGTAAGTTGGTAGTTTGTCACAACTCTTGAAAAACCAAGCAAGCATTGAAAAGAAATTAAAAAAAAGAGAGAAACACTTGTTTTGTAAATACGGTGTGAAGAAAAAATTTGATCAAAAGAAAAGAATGAAAATGAATGCTTGCTTGGAAGAAAAATATTGAAAAGAAAAAAAAAGTTGAAGTTGTGAAATAAGAGTTGTGAAGGTTTCAAATGAGAAATAAGTTAAATGAAGTTGAGATGTGTGAATAATTGTACAGTGAATATCTCTTTTGCGTCGGCAACTTCGTTTTCAATGGCTTTAGATATGTCCCTTGTTTGTTAACCTGACCAAGCTACAACCGGAAAAGACCTTAGTGATCTTTGTGCTTCCGCATTTTCATTTATAATTGTTAGACATTGTATGAATTGAATTGAGTTTGGCATTGTTTGTTGGAGAGTGAGATTGCTCCCGCGGTTGTAAATGCGTGATCTCTTCAATCCTTATTCAAAGAGGAGTGATAGGGTGATTCATTCAGGATATCATTGTTGTTGATTGATACATGTTTTACATTGCTTTAAGATTTTAGTTTTTGTGTATTGTGTTGTTCTAACCATTGGAGACTTGTATCTAGTTGAGTTGTTTGTGTTTGAGCCATTTGATCCAATTTCGGAAAAACCTTTTTCTTTAAGAAAATACTCTTGTTTCGCGAGAGGCATACTTTGCTTGAGGGTAAGCAAGATTCTAGTTGGGGAGAGCTGTTAGATGCCCAATTGTGCTTATTTGAGCTATCAAATGTGGGCATCTTCCGCTCTTTTTTTGTCTAATTTTGGTTTAAAACCGCCTTGCTTTTGTTGATATGTGATATGATGTGAATTGCTCTTGTTCCTTTTAATTTGTGTGTTATTGTGCAGTATTTCGGCATGAATGAGCAAAATTTGAAGACACAAGAAAGTTGACAAAGGAATCAAGAAATATCAAGAGCAAAAGCATGTTCGCTAGGCGAGCATATGACGAGTGTTGCAGCGATTTGTTCGCTAGGCGAGCCCATAGCGAGCTGCTAGTGAACACTCCCAGACTTGGGCAGAAGCAAAATGGCATTACTCACTGGCAGCGAGGCAGGTGGTGAAGAACTCGCTAGGCGAGCACCTAGCGAGCAAGTAGCGAAGCATTCCAGAATCTTTTCCTCAGCCCTCGCTAGCATGTTTGCTAGGAGAATAAGGACGCGAGCGTGACAGGACAACAACTTTTTCTATATATAGCCCTTTGTACTTTTTGAACAGATATATTATTTTTCACTAGTTTTGCTGCATAAGAGATTTGGTGACCTAGAAACCCTCTATCTCTTATTTTCTTCATTTCTAAACATTAATCTACAAAAAGAAGGTGGATTCTCATCCAAGTTGGATTCTTCGACTCGGATGTTCATCAACCCTCTTCCAAAACATCTTTTGCAAGCTACCATAAAAATTAGTAGCTAAGTACTTCATTTTGTCAAGGTTAGATGTAGGTGATCATTAAGCTTTGTAAGTATATGGATGATCTTCATTTGTAAACTCTTGGATGATGAATATATGGTGAAAACCTTGCTTTATCTTTAACTCTTTGTGTTGGTTTATGATCGAAAGATATTTTCCAACTCTTGACCTAGGTTTTCATCCTTCTATTTTCTTAAGCTAGAGATAGTTTCGAATGTGGTTGTTCATGAAAAATGTTAAACCTAAATGTTGTCATTTTGATAGATTATGTGAGAAATCAACAATGGATCAAAATGGGAAAAATCACAATGTGAGTTAGCAATAATCACATTGGGAGGATGTTGTGAATGTGTTTATCATCCAAAGAAGTTTATGCTTATTGTTGATCGGACATATAAAAGAAAAATGATTACTGAACCCTAACTTTGACAATCTTCATTAAATCGTAAAATCAACCTTTTACTGCGATTCATTACTTTTTATGCAAAGATACCGTTACTAAAAACCAAACCCCTTTTGTTACTAAAAAGTTAAGAACTCGATAACTGTCGAACTGCGGCAATATCTCATATTCCCTATGGAGGCGATAACAAAAACCCGACATTTAGCCACTGTCACAACAGATACCCCACATTTGTTGTTTCTAGATCTGATGGGGATAGCCTGGCTGACACTACTCTTCCTCTAACTTCGATTGCTTCTTGCAACTTTCCTTTCGAAATCTTAAATCAGAGGCAATCTGAGCCAAATCGTTTGCTACTTGATTTTCTACTCGAGGAATGTGTCAAATACTAACCACCTGAAATCTTTTTAAGAGTTGATTGGCTATTGCGAAGTACATAATGAGATTTTCCTTTACACATTTGTACTCCTTTGTGATTTGTTTTATAACCAACTATGAGTAACCCATTATTTCGACTCTAGTTGCCCCCAGTTCCAACAACATTTCAAGTCCGGCTATGAGAGCCTCATATTCAACCTCATTATTTGAACAGATGCCTTAAACTTTGTACTTGAATTTTGTTGGAGTCTTACTTGGGGAAATAATCAAGACTCCTATGCATGTACCGTCTTTATGAATCGAACCGTCGAAGTATAACTTCCAAGGTTCTAGTTCGATGTAGTTTAGAGATCCTTCATTTATAGAGTGGTCGACTATAAAATTTGCCACTACTTGCCCTTTGACAGCCTTTAATGGCATATAAGTTAAAGAATATTCAGTTAAAGCTAATGCCCATTTGCCAATTCGACTATGCAAAATGGGTTTCGACAACATATGTTTTATAACATCAAAATGTGAAGAAACAAAAACATCAACAAATTTTATATAATGCTTAAGTTTTACACATGAAAAGTACAAGAACAGGCATAATTTTTCAATTGTGTTATACCTAGTTTCTGCATCGTTTAAAATCCTACTGAGATAATAAATGGCTCTTTCGACGCCATCATCATCTTCTTGAGCTAACATGCTCCCTAAAGTCTTATCCAACACAAATATATACAGCCTCATACTCCTATTTCTACAAGGTGGAATTAGAATTGGAGGGTGGCTTAAGTACTCTTTGATTTTATCGAAAGTCTCCTGTTGAGCTTGCCCCCATTCGAATCCTTCTCTATTGAATCGAAGCAGAAGTGAGAAAGCTTGTGTTTTGCCGCTAAGATTCAAGTGGAACCTTCTCAAGAAATTAATCTTGCTCATCAATGACTGCAATTCCTTATTTGTTGATGGTGTTTTCGCCTCCATTATAGTCTTGGTCTTATTCTGATTTATTTCAATTCCGTTTTTGTGGACCATGAAGCTAAGAAACCCCCTGCCTGCACACAAAAAGCACATTTGAGAGGATTCATTTTCAAACCATATCTCCTCGTCCTTTCAAAGGATTGTCGAAGATGGTTTATATGACATTTCCCAAAAATTGATTTTACAACAATATCATCAATGTAAATCTGCATAAAAGCTTCAATGAAATCATGAAAAATCGAATTCATTGCCCTTTGATATGTTGCCCCAGCGTTTTTTAAGCTGAAAGGCATTACCACCCATTCATAAGTACCTAATGCCCCAAGACATTGAAACGCTGTTTTTGAAACATCATCTTCAGCAATAAATATCTGATTATATCCTGAGTATCCATCAAGAATGCTAAGGTATTCATGTCTTGCGGCTGAGTCGATTAACATTTTATCCACATACATCAAATACTCATCCTTTGGGGTTGCTTGGTTTGAATCTCCAAGGTCTATGCAAACCCTCAAAGTACCATTTTTCTTAATATCTGACACAATATTTAAAATCCATTCGACATACCTGGCCATACAAATGAATTTGCACTGTAAAAGTGTTCCAACCTCATCTTTAATCATTGAGAGAATATCAGGTGCAAACCGCCTCGGGTTATGCATGATGGGCTTCTTCCCAAGCTTGTTTAATGTTAATTCGACCAACTCTCTATCTAAACCAGGCATCTCACTGTAATCCCATTCGAAGCAGTATTTGAACTCCTTTAGCAATTGGATCACTTCGACTTTGAGTTAGGGGTCGATATTGACGCTGATATAAGTTGGCTTTCTCTTGTCCCTATTCACCAAGTTGATCTCTTCGAGTGGATCATGTGCTAGCATTTTGACATTGGTTGCCAGCGGGTCTTTCTCGAATCCCGAAGGCTCGTCATTGTATATGGCGTCGAGCCTCTGGCCTTGCACTTCAACCTGCACCTTATCAGGTGGCTCCGGGTCGAAGTCCTTACCAGGACCTTTTTAATATAATTCCTTCTTGGTTTCAACAGCTATAAATTTCATTTCAGCCTACAAGGACGCTTTTAATTTATTTTCGGTTATATAAGTCGCAATCAAGTCGAGCGTTGGCAACTCAATCATCGTCACCAAACTCGCTCCCTCAACCTGTTGGGTCACTCCATATGTCCATATGTATGTCAGATCGTCTTCTCCCATGACCTCTCTATCCCATTAAAAACCATTAGTTGGATGTAAATATGGAGAGCAATACATGTTGTCATCTGGAGTAAACGCGAAGTTGGCTGGATTGCATGGAGCAATATTAGCCAAATGCTTGTTGAAACTGTGCCTTCCGACATGATTGACTGAATCCATGAAATAACTCTAGTCAGCTTCAATATTTTCCACAATACAATTTCTTTGCTATATGGTAATCCTCTAATGCATGGATGATGGTATGACACCTATGCCTTGAATCCATTCGCGTCCAAGCAACAAATTATAGTTAGATTTGTTTCCACAATCATAAACATGGTTGGTCTGGTGATCGTCCCCACTGTTAAATCGACTTGAAGTACCTTTAAGGTAGAGCCAATTTTCCCCTCGTAGTTTAAGAACACCATATTATGGGGCTTTGTATTGGTGTCGAACAATCTGATTTTTCTCAGCATGGAATGTGGCATTAAATTCACTACTGTCCCACAATCCACCAAGATTTTGTTGATCGATACCTCTTCAATTTTCCCCCTGATATAAAGAGGCTTCAAATGACTCTTCATTGCCTCATCCGGTATTTTGAAGAACGTATTGTTGCGGTGAGAATCATGATATCAAGCTATTGATTAACTTGAATCTTTAATTCTTAGATTACAACCGGACTTTAATTTAACCAAAGGAAAGGTCTAAAGAAAGAAAAACCCTTTTCGCGATGTAACAACAACGCTAAGAGATTCGGGGATCGGGGGTTGGTTATGCATAGGGTAAGTATTTCACATCCTAAATATTTGTAGTACTCTACAGGAACCTTTTGTTTGTTTGCATGCTAAGTTTGGAAATGTTTGCTAAGGTTTGGGATTGAGTAAAGGTATAGGTTAAAACCTAAAGATAGTTTCTAAGTTTGCTCGCAAAGACATCGCGTCCTCTGCCTACATATCTTAACTAGGATAGAATCAGAGCAATCGTAGTTCACCTCACTAGGGATGAAGAACACTTGATTATGATCAAGGTTCAAAAGGGAACAAACATATTCATGCTTGTGTAGAGTTTAACAAAACTCTCTAGATCTATGTTAAACACTCAAAAGGGGAGTAAGTAATCATTGCTATGATTCTTACATAGAGTTTACAAACTTTATCCTAGGGTTCTAGTTGAAAGAGCACTCCTAACAAAGGTGGGTTTTCTAGACTTAAAGCAAAGTCTAATAGTTTAAATGTTCTAACCTAACTAAGTTAGGGTTGAAGATGACTTCACAAAGTCAAGGGAGAGGTAAATGAGCTATCCAATGACACAAAGGTCAAGGGAGAGACTTTTCCTTTGGAAGAAGAGAGGGGGAGACAGCTTGGATGAGAACTAGAAAGTTCCATCACTTGGGGAAGCAATACTTAACAAAGCAAGATTTCAAATGAGCAATATGAGATAAGATCAAGACAAGTAAGCATGCAAATTACAATGAGCATATACTTCAAGTGATATCAAGGGTTACAACCAATAGTCAATCATCCTAACAAAAACTTGGGGCATATCTTAACAAAGATTTGAAGCATGATAAAAGTAACAATCATATGAACAAATCACAATTTGAAATTAGGCATGTCATAAGTTCAAAGCATAGTAAATGTGACAACAATGTACATAGATGACAATCAAACACAATTAAACCAGTTTAAACCTCATAATTTAGGAGGAATTTATGAGACAGGATTATGGTGACATCCAAAGGGGTACCCTAACATGTTAACTAACAAGGGGAATAAACATCTTACAAGAAAATTCAAGCATGTTCAAAGGAAATCATCAACAAGTAAGATAACGATCTTAGTAAATGAACACATTTCCACATAGCCAAAGGGCATCACAATTAACAAAAACATGTAATATTCCCATATTATATAAAAATAGACATTATAAAAAACACATTGCAAAAAGAATGGATCAAAAAGGGTGAAAATGAGGAAGTTATGAATATTTGAAGATTTGATGAATTATGACAATAAAACAAACAAATAAAACAAGCAAATATAAAATAACAGGAAAGGGGCCACGCTGGGAATTGAACCCAGGGCCCTTAGCTTGCAAACTCATGGCACCAACCACTAGGCCAATTGCGCGCCTGTGACAAGGAAAGGAATAGCAAGAAGAAAAAAGAATGAAACTTGTTATTTAAATAAAATGCCAAAAAGGTGTCCCAACCAGGGATCGAACCAAGGACCAAGGACAAGATGAGTGACTTAAGGCGCATGCTTCTACCACTGGGGTGGCTATACATCAGTTGATGTAGCCACCCCCATAAACATATATTGCGTGCTTTGTGAATTTTCTGGGCAAGTATGAAAGAGCAAGAACAAGGCAAGATGCAACATGCGTTTTGATTCATAACTATGTCAATACTTGGTCTTTTTCCATGAAATTTTAGCCTAATCTGAATGATTTTTCATGATCATTAAGATGGTGCTAACAAAAAATTGAAATGACAGCCATACATTAAAACACGAATACAAATGCAAATTGGAATTTTGAAATGCATCTTGATGAACATAAGCTAAACCAGTGGCAGTTGGGATGATGAAACAACATGAGCAAATCATAAATGTGATCTTGAATGGATTCTAACAAGAAATTAATTCCAAACATCCTTAGATCAACAAGAGATATATGAGTTGCCATGATGAGCATGATATGGACATGAACCAAGATGACATGATCAAAGTACATGAGTTCATAACCAAAACTGATTTGCACATGTTTGAAATACAATATTGAGTGAGTTAATCAACACATTTGTTCATAAGACAATTAGAGCTCAGAGATGGTATGTGAGTTGAAAGAAATGCACATGTTTTGAAAATTGCAACATTACAATAGTGTGTCAAAACAGTTTTTCTTTTGATTGACATGAGAAGATAAGCATAGCATGATAGAGTTTGCATACCACAGATAACTACATGTCCTCACAACAAAAGATGCAATCATATTATCCAAACAGTAAACAAACTTGACAGCAGTGGGAAATAAAAGGGCAGCAGTGTAAATCATCAAATTCTGATTAATTCACAATAACATGAGACATCAAATTCTGGCAGTGTGTGATGCAAAGTGATTATTGATGACACTCAAACAGATATTTCAATGAGAAAAGGAACAGATGACTCAACACTTCATCAGTCAGTGGCACAATCAGAAACCTATACACAGCCCATGGACATTTTGCAAAACGAATACAAAAGTAAAAGCATACTCAAAGTTATTTTAAGTTATCCTGCAAAACTGGCTTAAACAGCCTCTAACACCAATTGCCTACACCAATGCAATGTCAATGCAAAATGCCAATATAAAATGCCACAGGTGATGGATCATTACAACAGTTAAAAAAAAAAAGAAACCTAGACAGCAACAGAGATCAATCAAGACAAAGGAATGATAATGTGCAAATTGAAACATGAATGGATATGCAAAGTAAGACAGTTTGGAAAAGTTAGTGATTGGTCTGATACAGAAATGCAATATGACAAAAACCTGTTTTCACCATTATGCAAGAAGTCAATGTAGTAACACCAACAAAAGTTATTAGTAGCCAAGACCAATCAACTTAGACCAATACAAGCTCAAAGTTTTCCAACAGATCATAATCATCATGCAAATTGGGTTAATTACTTGAAAATCCCTCAGGGCTAAAACTGGCAGCTACTAATGCAAACATGAACAAGATGATGTCACTTGACTTAAACAAAACATGACTCAATGGTGATATATCCTCAGGGCAACAAGCATGTACTAAGCACAAAACAGAAGTTCAAACATCAAACTCAATGCATATTATTCATGATAGTCACATTATGGCAGATTTTTCAAAATGGTTTGGTGGTTAAAATTACATACCAAGATTTCATTGAACTGGTTCAAATGTCTAACCAGCTTGTAACACTTTAAGATAACTTGAACAAAATCTTGCATCCTGATGCAGACATATATGCAGAAAGAAGAAATGCAAAAATGGAACACACTTCACATAACTACAGTTGATGACAGCAGCAGACTTGCAAGACCACACATGACAATGCTTTACAACCAGCTCACTACATACTTCACATGATAATTGCAAACTCATGACAGCAAGTATGTGCTAAACACAAGAACAAGTCTAAAAAAGCAACTTTTGACATAACAATGCCAACAGCAGACAAAGGTTCAAATCCAATAAAGGTTACAGCTCAGCAGGCAGTCAAGAAACAATCTTCAGCACAAAATTAGTTTTCACATTTTAACACGATAATGCTAAACATCAAGATCCACATGCTTGAACACATATAAAAAAAGCATAATTGAAAACATATCATGATTGGAATGGGCTAGGATAAAATAAACATCATCCACAAGTTACAATCATGTCCATGAATGATTCTATACCTCAAGACTGACCAAACAATGTATACAACACAAACCAGTTATTAAGTTACAATGATATCATGCATGGTAGCAGGCTGCAGATGGAATGCTAAATTCAAGAATGAGCAAGCTCAGTTAACATACACACCACATACAATCTGTAATTATGCTGACAAGTGATTTTAGGTTCAATGACTTAGTGAAAATGCTTCAAACAGGTCAATTGTATGTGTGTGCAGCTGTGATTTTTCAAAAAAGGGAAGTTTTGACAGCAGGGTGAGGGGCAAGTTTGCTCAGTCAATAATAAAGGGTTTCTACACATCTCAAACATGACAATGAATGAGGTCATACCAAAATTCAAACATATTGCAAACAGATTAGAAGTTGGCATGGTCATGGTATATCTTAGCTTAAAAGTGCAATTTGAAGGTGACAAGATGAAACATGTAAGAATAGATCAAACAAGCAATATACTCACATCAAAATCATGAAAATGGATGAGTTTATGCTTAGAAATCAGGCCTAGGCAAACAGAAAAAGGACTTGGCATGTTGATGGCTAAAAAGCTGTTTTGAATCATAACTTGGTACAGCAGGGCACTTTGGCCAGTAATGAAGTTCTAAAGCTAATTCAATGACACATGATCGCGACTTTCTATGTCTAACAATTCTAACTGCAAGTGCACAGTCTATCGCGTAGTAATAATAGATATCGATCCCACAGGGACTCGTAATCAATCTAGTATTATCGGGTGTTATGGTGTTTAGCTAGGTCGGTTTGGTTTCAAGTTGAATAATAGCAGAATAGATGCGTAAACTAAAGGGAACTAAAGCTTTTACTTAAGATATGAATTTATGAATCGATATGCAATAATTTTGTTCTTCGAGGATTTGACAATTTACTGGCGTACTAAGTGTTTTCAAACTTAGTTTAAGAAGAAAATAGTGATCTAAAGACTTTTGTCTCACGATGGTTGTTGACTCTAGTCGCAACTCTAAGGCGGAACGTATGTTGTCGCTATCCCGTTCGGGGTTAAAGTTACCTTTTGAAAATCTCTAAGTTCTAATCCTTTTTAAAGCGCTTTCGTTGTTTTTAAATCGAATGCCTAGTTTTTACTATCCGGTCCTAGCCGCAGTTGTCGCTTGTTGGTTCGTACCTTAATATGGTTTCCCACTGTCGTGGCAAAACCACCGTAAATAGCTTCTCACTGTCGTGACAAAGGGTTATTTAGAATTTTTGATTAAAAACTAAAACTATAACTGAGTTTTGAAAAGAGAAAGATTACGCCAATTATTATTAAATCCCGTCCGAATTATTATTACATATCGATTATGGTAATTTAGCTAGACATGGAAAAAGAAATGATAATACATAAATAAAAGCAGTAATTAAGAACATACATCATAATGAAAATTGCGATTACGATTAAAATAAAAACCTGGAAATACTCCAATTGGCTTTTGGGCAGATCCTCCACAATGTTGGCAGGATTCTGGTCTTTGTGCCAATTGATCGTACAAGAAAAAATGGGAATTACAAAATACCAAAGAATACAGAGAAGGAAAAGAGAAACAAATAAGAATATGAAAACGGTAAGGTTGCTCTGAAGATAAATTGGCAGCACTTCGTTGTCTTGAATGCGGCTCCCTTTTTCAGGTCCCAACCTCTTCCTTTTATAGAGAGAGAGTATCTAACGGTTATTCCTTCAGGAAGTGGGTTTGAGGCAAAAAAGTAGGAGTTAGTGGCCACACTTTTGGTCTTTGAGGGGGAATTTTAGCACGTGACTTCATTCTGCACGTTCTGGGTGCATGACGGTCGTCATGGAGGTGTGACGGTCGTCACACGCATGACGAGCGTAACGGCCATGTGACGGTCGTCACATCAGTAAAACTCGTTTCTGCTGTTTTTCTCTTGGTTTTTCATCTGTTTTTCACCTGTTTTTGCTCCTTTTCTTCATATTGCTTTGCTTGGACATGTTCTTCGAATACCTGCATAATACTTAGACAAATAGCATGGAATATCCTGAATTCAGAGTGAAATTAGTCAAATATTAGTTAAAACACATGTCATTTTATATATACAATTTCGCGTTATCAAACTCCCCTAAACTTGAATCTTTACTTGTCCTCAAGTAAAAGTTAGAAAAATTGAAAATGTGGCAAACACGCGGCACGCTTCTCCTTTCCGAAAGGTTTTTTTTTTCTTCAAATCATAAGTTAGGAAGGCCAAGACTTAAATTGAAACAAAACACATACGGTGGTGACACTGAGTTGTAAGTCTTCGAAGGCCTCCCTTTTATGCAAGCCAGTTCCAATCATGCTACTGCAGCTTGGCGTCAAGTTCCTTGCAACAAGTTTTACCCGGTTTGTTCTGGCGCAGTCACATTAAGCCCGTTATCCATATACTTTCATGGCAAGTCAACCTGTTAGTGGCTATGATCTCTTTTCTATTTCGATTCTTCGTTGCACATAAGCTTATGCTATTGATTTCCAAAGACTTTCTGTACCGTTGGGCTAAATGCTCGGGTGAGGAGCACCTAACTTAGAAGGAACATGTCTCTATACTCAGGCTATATGGCTTTTCTTCTTCATGATTTTTCATTTTGAGTTAGAGATCACACACTTATTTGCATCGGTTTCATTGCTTAGAAGCATTTAGGATGGTGCTGACTGCTTGTATAAACTACTGTGGGCTACGTTTGAGTAGGAGCTTGAAGCTTCGGTACGTGTAGGTAGTGAAATGGACTCGCATAAACTGGAGGTCTAAGGTGTCAGGACGGTAATGGAATTGTTAGAATTTTCTTCTCGGGATTTCCATACTTGATTGAACTTTGGCGTGTCCTCGTGATGCTTTGAGGCAAGGAGTTTAGAAATTTCTTTGTATATGGTTATATGAAGCGCGGGGAGTTCACGTAACGGAGATATATATATATATATATATATATATATATATATATATATATATATATATATATATATATATATATATATATATATATATATATATATATATATATATATATATATATATATATATATATATATATATATATATATATATATATATATATATATATATATATATATATATATATATATATATATATATATATATATATATATATATATATATATATATATATATATATATATATATATATATATATATATATATATATATATATATAAGAGCTTATTTGCCAAAAATTAAAATTACTTTAAATTGAGAATTCGAAAGAAAAAGTACAATGGGAAATAACATGAGAAAGGGGAATGAAAAGGGAAATAACGATCCGCTCCCACACTATCTCAATCAGTGTCCTCACTGATTTGAAAGAATGCGGAAGGGAGGAATACAAAGGAAATAAAGAAAAAAAACAACAAAAATGGCAAAAATGAAAAATACTACTATTCTCGTCCTCGTCCTCGATCTCTTCCTCGACCTCTGGCTGGGGGGTCACGGGCGGCGAGGTTCAGAGCTCCGGTGTGGAATATGTAATCCCGGAGGCCGTCGACTCGCACAGTGAGGTGTGTCATATCATCGGCCATGCCGGAATGGATATCGTGCATCATCTGCAAAGATTGCTGAATTTGGCCGG
This sequence comes from Lathyrus sativus, assembly GCA_963859935.3. Taxonomy (NCBI): domain Eukaryota; kingdom Viridiplantae; phylum Streptophyta; class Magnoliopsida; order Fabales; family Fabaceae; genus Lathyrus; species Lathyrus sativus. The sequence goes on along the minus strand of OZ012739.1, from coordinate 351,894,491 downwards.
TTTGCTCTCTCTGCCATGCCTCAAATTCCGCAGCCCTTCGGTTCTGATGCTCCATCATAAGCATCATCTGGTTCTGTTGCTCGATGCAGCGGAGGAGGGCCGCTGATGTGTCATCAGTAGCAGGACGGGGGCGGCGGCGCGTGGAAGGGCCTGCAGCAGCAGCTGCTTGTGATGGCTCAGGCTGGTCGGCGCTGTCTAGCTCCTCTTGAATTTCGTCCCTGGGCTCTTGGATATTATCCAGTGTTGGGGCAGCAGGGGCAGTGGTGTCAAAGAGCCAGTTGGCTCTATCCTCTGGATGCATCCGGGTGCATGAAGGCATGATGATGCTCTGGATAGTGCAGCCTCGCACTACAAGATGATATCTCCCATCACGGCGGGCCTTGATGAGGTGGGAGGCACAGTAGTGGTCGGTGTCCAGGAATACGGGGGGCATCTGGCGAAGTGTCTGGAGGCGGTCGCCAAGACCGAGGCCTATGGCGATGGATGTGATGATGCCACCGAAATAGAAAGGTTTAGAGTCGCGGTTACAATTGGCTTGTATGTGAGCCAAGAGAAACAGGGCGACATTAACCGGCTCTGAAGCGAACACGCAGCGGAGGAAAAACAGCTCCTTCGAGTTGACCTTATGGTTACTGTCACGAGCGAATATTGTGTTGCTCAACACGCGGTGGAAGTAGCGGATAGTTGGGTTGTGGATATGAGTGGCGTTCAGCGTGTCCCAACTGTCTGGAGTGGTTCCGGTCAGTCGGTTCCAGAGAGGGAAGGCCTCTTGGTAGAACTGATCGGAGATACGGCGGTGAGCATCGTCGCTGTGAGTTAACTGTAGAATGACAGCGATTCGGTCCTGGGGGACCTGATATTCGGTGCCGAACAGACGAAAGCAGGCGGCGCCGTGAAGTTGGTTGGTATCGCCGGATAATGTTGTGTAGGCGAAAGAGCTGAGAAACTCCAGAGTGAGTTGCTCGTAGGTGGGTTGGGGATTGGTGCAGAGATGCCAGATGTCGGCTCTCTGCAACACCCAAGTGACGCCGTCGAGAATCTCAAGTTCCGTTAGAGAATTCAGATGAGCATACCGGGTCGGTTGAAGCGACCGTTGATGGAATGCTAGGAAGTTGGTCTGCTGCCGTTCGCCGGCCTCTCCTTCTCGGAAGGTGATGTTGCTCAAATCGGGGTTTGCACTGGTTTGGCTGACCATTTTTGGTGATAGAAGTGCAGAGGTTTGAGAAGATGGGGTTTCAGAGAATGGTGAGGCAAGGGAATGCAGAGGGTAATATATAAGGGTGAATTGGAGGTTGAAAATGGTGGAGGTTTTATGGGGAATTCAGAGGGTTTTGAGTGGGTTTTAATAATGGGATATTGGGGAATTAGGGGAGAGGAAGTGGAGAGGGGAGTGTCGCTTGCGCGAAAATAAGGTGCCGGCATGACAGAAGAGTCGCCACCTTTCGTTATTTATCCCTCAGAGCGGGAAAGGAAACGATCGGAAAAACCTGACGAAAAAGGGTAAGACAAGGTCGTCGCAACCATTGTCTGGGTTCGGGAGTCGGTTACGCAAGGGGAAGGTATTAGCACCCCTCACGTCCATCGTACTCGACGGGATCCTCGCTTGTTTGTTTACTTGGACGGGTTGGTTATAATCTATCTACCTATCCAGGCTGGCTGAAAAGAAAAGAAAAATGACTCGGCAAAGCATCGCACTTTATGCCTACATATTCTCATCAGAGAATGAGAAATCAGAGTCAACGTAGTTCGGCCTACGAAGGATTAAGGGGGGAGAGGTTGCTCGCTAGGATATCGCATCTTATGCCTACGTACTTCCACACTGTATGGAAGATCAGAGCAAACGTAGTTCGGCTAACTACGGGTTATCTCCTGAAAGAAGTGTTTTTTATTGTATTTGCAATCTCAACCGCACTAGAGACTATGACCTGAGAGTGAATGCGTCGCATGTCACCCAAAGGGTACCATACTAAACATCCATCCTCAGATGGCTTAAGGCTCGTAACGTACGAAAGAAATCATTCATGATTACTGTATCTTAAACTGCTTTGAGATGAGAAGAGAACAGGCCCTACTAGGAGGAAGACTATCAAGTCCTACTGTTATCATGCCATGGATTCATCCTATGGTTGAGGTTTGAACAGGGAACTCCTAGAAGTTATCATGCATAGGTTTCAACCTAAAAGTCTATCATCAAATCCTTATCAAAGGAAATGAGAGTCCTAAGGGATCATGTCAATGATACACCAAAACAGACAAAGCATCAGCTTTAACAGTAAAATGCATGCAATGCAAGTGAGGGAGGAAATGTGTGTGGGGCTTCAGCCTCCACAAGCTCGTCTCGACCTCAAGCCAGTCATGAAATAACAGTAATCATACTGAAGATAAACAACATGCTATCAAGCAATATACAGATAAAAGAAATGAAGGGCCATCAGGCAAACAAAACACATGCTTGAGAAAGAATCATCTACCTCTACTCTCTAATCCTAACCCTAAAACAGAACTGAATCCTGATCAAATCTAAGCAAAGCCCTAAAGCAAAACCCTAAACAAGAGAAATCAATCCCAGTCTTCAAGCTTCAAAACAAGCTTACCAAAGAAAGGGAGCTAAGTAGGCAGACTCATAGCGTCTTCCTCAGGAAAGCACTATGAGGTGTATACTCAGGAATCATATCCTATGTGGCTCAACCACTGTGATCAGTTTACATTCCTCCTCAGGAGAAATTAAACTCACAAGCAGGCTCCAACATCACTGGATACTTAGGAAATCCTATCTGAACTAGTGGAACTAAGTGAATAGACCCATAGGACCTTCCTCAGGAAAGTACTAGGAGGCTTCCACTTAGGAATTGTACCCCATGTGGCTCAACAACATGTGACCAGTTTACATTCCTCCTCAGGAGAAATTAAACTCACACGTTGGCTCCAACATCATTGGATACTTGAGAAGTCCTAGATAAACTAATGGAACTAAGTGAATAGACCCATAGGACCTTCCTCAGGAAAGTACTAGGAGGCTTCCACTTAGGAATTATATCCCATGTGGCTCAACAACATGTGATCAGTTTACATTCCTCCTCAGGAGAAATTAAACTCACAAGTTGGCTCCAACATCATTGGATACTTGAGAAAGAGGTGAGAAGAAAGAATGAAAGTCATTCATAGTGCCTTCCTCAAGAAAGTACCATGAACTTCCTTCAAACTTCAGGATCTCAAACCTCACAGACAGGGAACAATCCCCAAGCTCTGGGTCTCTGGGTCTTGATCTACAATCTTCTCCTCCATCATGCTCTTCAACAAGATCTTCAAAACAAACTAAACCCCACAACAAATTCCCCAGAATAAACCCCAGGGATAAACAGATAACCACAGGACAGACAAAATCATCAGTCAACCTCAGAAAATACCTAAAAATACTAAAACAAGGGGGAAAAATCTATCAATTATTCACAAGGGTCTACAACATCTACCCATAACATCCCCATATGCCTCTACCCAAAAATCAAGACAAAACTATCTAAAGAAAATGAATTTCCTTACCTATGCATAACCTAAACCCTAATTATGATACCCTAATGCTAACCTGGTTAAACTAATCAAATTTTAATCTAAAAATCAAGAATTAAATCCTATGGGGAACTATGATTCAATATCTAATCACACCAAAAAGAATGAATTAAAAATCATAAGGGAAAGTCCTAAAAGAAATCCTACAAAATTGGATACCAAACTAAACATATTAAAAAGCTATTAAAATGAAAAATATACTAAAAATATGAAAAGAAAATAAAATGGAAATTTTATTTATTTATATTTTTCTAGACAAATTCACTAACCTATAGAAAAAACAAGAGTTAAAAAATATTTAATTTTGGATTTTTTATGAATTTATTAAAGTGCAAGAAAATTAAAGGAATTAAAAAAAAATAAAAGAAATCAAATAAGGGGAGGAGGTGCTAGTAGCAGGACACGCTAGTTAAATTCCTGGTGGGCTGAATCAGGGGGGGTGTGCGTAGCACTCTGGTTAGGCCCATTACGCTCAGGATTGAATGGAAAAAAAAAACAAAAGAAAAAGAAAAAAAATGATCGGTGCAGGAAGTAACTTTTAACGTTCATTTTCTGGTTTGGGCCGTAAAAGGGGTGCTAATAGGAAACATTACCAAAGCCCAGGTGGGGCTGTAAATGAAACGGAGCGTTTTGAACGCGTCCGAGTTCCCTCCCATTTTCCTTTAAATCACAGCCCTCGGATTCGTCCCCCGGTCAACGGGTCTTGGCTTCATCTAACGATGGATGCATCGTCTTCTTCATGCGCGCTAGGGTTTGAAGAATGGCCATGAACATGCAGCTTAGTGCAGCTACCTTCAACCATCCCTTTCTCCTTCGTTTCTCAATAAAAATCAATTCTGTAAACTGCAAACCTGCTCCATTTCTCGAGAGGAATACCACCATGGCCATAGTTTTCATCAAAGCTTCCCCAAACGTCGAACCCGATACCCCCAACTCCCTTAATACTCCAACCTCGACCTCACTATTTCTCACATTTCTTGATACTAAATTAACCTACTCATGGTGCTGATAATTCTGAGCTAATGATCTTGGATTACAATCCCATATCTAGCTAGTTCTTGATCATTAAAGATTCTACACCCTGTTATGAAACTCCATGGAATGCCCTCTAATTCTCAGGATTTGATCATCTATCCTATCTTAACACTTCTATACCTAAAGAACTAACAGAAAACACATAAATAAGGAGAAAGGGAGAAGAATCTCAACCTGTCAAGAAGTGATGGTGGAGGTATGTAGAGAAGGTTGCAAGCCTTGTAGTTGCTTCAGGATGATCCTCCAATGGTGGATTTGCTTCTGTTTGCAAGAACTTTGATGGATGAAGCCTCTAACAATCAATTCGTGGCTTTGCTTGCTTTTGAAGAATGCTTGAAAACCTCACTTTTCTCTCACTTTCTCCACTCAATTATCCAACTCTCACCAACCCTTTGATTCACCACAATGCACTCTTTAAATAATGCTCATTGGAAACTTCTAGATTCATCTAGAAAGTGCTAGAAAATGCTTGGAATCTCATGTGATGGTAAATTGAAAATCTCATGTATCATGCCTTATGCCTTGCAAATTGGCTTTAAAATCTCATCATAAGAGATATTGAGAAGATATGAGCAATTACAAGCCTTTTTCTTGCCTTGTGTTAAAATTTCCAAAGGTGCCTTATAATGCAAGTTTCAATATTACAAAGCATGTCCCATTTTAAAGCCTCAAATGAAAATTGTGTTTAAACCAATGTTCTCAAAATGATGTTTCCAATCAAAATGATATATTGGATGACCTATTTCGGATTCCTAGATCTTCCAAACCAATTTTCAAATTCACTTGAATTAACTTATATGCCTTTTTTAGTTCATTTTTAACCAATCATGAAAATCCATGCTCTAAGCTTTTCCAAACTTTCACACCCTCTTTTCTAGGCTTAAAATGCCATTTTGAACAACTTTCATGTTTTGAGTTTTTCCATTTGAGGCTTGGAAATAGGAGATATGGCCTTTGCTTAAAATGACCTATAACTGCCAAATGACCAAAATACCCCTGTCTTGTTCCAACCATAAATTGAGTTCCACAAATCCTATCAAGGACTTCTACCACTCAAATTAAATCTAAGAAGATGCCCTTCAACATTCATGTTGACCAAGAGATCATAGGAATCATCGTACTAGGGCAAAAGTTGTCTGCAAGTTGGGTGACTTTCCAGGACCCAGATTCACACACCTCAGATGACCTGTAATTTGTCAAAACCATAACTTGAGCTCTACAACTCCTATCAAGGACTTCCACCACTCAAATTAAAGCTAAGAACAAGCTCTACAACATTCATGTTGTGGGTAAGATGAGATATCAATCACATCTAGAGCTAAAACTGCCTGGAAGATAGGGATCAAATTAGGGTTTTTTCACTGACAATCCTTGGAAACCCTGACTTGAAACTTCTCAAACTCCTCAATTATGATGAGTTGGTCTAGGAATCATCTTTATAACATCTCTATGCATCATTCCATGATCTCATGGCCCTTGGATTAGGTCTCAACCTTCTCCAAATTTTCAGTTATCCTAGGGTTGCCCCAGTCAAAACCCTAATTCTACCATTCATGGTTGAATCTTCTGAACTCTTGCACAATGACTTCTCTGGACTTCATGATGGCTTTCAAGACATCTCATAGGCTTTCTCAAAACATCAAGTTCATTCTCAAAGTCTCAGAATCATCTGAGGAGCACCCACAACTCTCAAGCTATGAGGCACACAACCCTGGTTTCAACCAACCCCTCTGAGGATCTCTTGAACTTTCTGATGAAGGTATCAACTTTCAAACACTCAATGAATAAATAATTGTTGGTCAAATTTTGGGGTGCAACAGCTGCCCCTATTCAAACGGCTTGAACCTGACTGGGTGAGAAGCGAACGGCTCTTAGCCAATCAAGGTGCGAGACGGTTGAATATCGGTAAACCCGAAAATTTGCCAACTGCTCAACTCGTCGAACACTGGAATAATAGCTGCACGGCAACTATCTGGAGAAATACTGATCTGACATCGTCGTCGATCACCCACATTAACTTCTTCTGATATTGCCTTCAGACAACCACAACACCCAACATCGCCGTTGGAGGACTAACCTATCTGATATACCCAACATCGCCGCTGGAACACCAAATCACCTGATATCGCCGTCAAGAACAACCATAACTCGGGGAAACAAACATCCAACATCGCCGCCGGAAAACTAAATCTGACATCGCCGTCGATCACCCAAAATGCCCCGCATCGCCGCTGGAGAAAATACAATACTGAACAAAATACCCCGCATCGCCGCTGGAGAAATGAATCTGACAAAATACCCCGCATCGCCGCTGGAGAACTACGTCTGACCTCGCCGTCGGACAATCAAAATATCTCGCATCGCTGCTGGAGAACTAAAGGATCTGCATCACCTAACATCGCCGTCAGAAGACTGGATCAACTTGACATGCCTAACATCGCCGCTGGAAAACTGAATCTGACATCGCCGTCGGAAACAAACATCCTCTTAGAGACACTCGACATCGCCGTCGTACAAACATCATCTCTACTAGGGATTTACAAAGTCTGACATCGCCGTCAAACAAACATCCAACCTCGCCGTCGAACAAACATAATCTGACCTCGCCGTCAAACAAACATTCAACCTCGCCGTCGAACACATTCAACATCATCGTCGAACCAATCATCCAACCTCGCCGTCGAACAAACTAATCTGACCTCGTCGTCGGACAAACATCCAACCTCGCCGTCGAACCAATCATAATCTGACCTCGCCGTCAAACAGACATTCAACCTCGCCGTCGAACACATTCAACATCGCCGTCGAACACAAACTAATCTGACCTCGCCGTCGGACAAACATCCAACCTCGCCGTCGAACCAATCATAATCTGACCTCGCCGTCAAACAGACATTCAACCTCGCCGTCGAACACATTCAACATCGCCGTCGAACACAAACCTGCTCTGACCTGGGGTTCACCCCTGGTAAATGGAACAAAAGGTACACTTGCGTATTTGAAACTACTCCTCTGGGAATGAGAGACCTAACCGAGCATACTCTGATCTGGGGTTCACCCTCAGAACCATAACGAACATCGGAATACTGCTGCGCACTGCCCATCGTAGAACTTTAACATCAAAGATATTTGAAACCCTGGCCCCTGGCCACTTCCAGCTTCAGTTAGAAAAATCTTCAAGTACTTCTGAAGATAAGCGTCCTTGGCCTTCAAGGATGTAAACTTTTGCCTGTCGGCAACTCTGCAGGAGGTATCTTCGACTTCAGTCTGAAGAAATGGTCCTTGGCCTTCAAGGATACATGGATATGCCTTCAGGCAACTCCGCCTCTGCTATAGAGTATCCGTGACTTCAGTCAGGGATATACTTCGGCCTTTAGTCCGAAAAATGAATCCTTGGTCATTCATGACCTTGGGGATAACCCTGCCCTTAGGCACCTTCGCTTCAGCTTGGGAAATCTGTGACTTCAGTCAAAGAAATGGTATCCTGAGCCATTCATGACTCTACGGGGATTCAAACATTTTGCCTTCAGGAAAAACTCCGCTTCAGCTGGAGAAACATCTTCGACTTCAGTCAGAAGAAACACTATTCACTTGATCGCGATCAATCATCACCTCAGGGCAACTGACTTGGTCTTCAGGCCAATACGGATCACCTTGCATACACAAGCTGGATCTACGAACTCTTGAACTCTGTCTTCAGATAAGCGCTGATTCATCATCCAGGAAATCTGAATTCACAGGAACCTCTGATACCTCCTTCAGGCGCTTACAAAGTCAATCTTCAGATTAGACATCACTGTTGGAGCAGACATATCACGCTGCTAGGGTTTTCAAGAATCATCTTGAACAAACAAACTCCATCGGGCACCTTTAAGAATCATCCTGAACCGATAACCATTCTGGAGACTTTATTCTGCTGGGTATTCCAGGAATCTTCCTGGGCAACTCTTGTTGGGTACACTACTGGGGAGCTCAAGAATCATCCTAAACGAACAACTCGGGAAACTGCGCTGAGGTCTTAAGAATCATCTTAAGCACACGGCCCTGCTGAGAAATTCAAGAATCATCTCGAACTGAAGACTTCGTTGGGGATCTCAAAAATCATCTTGAGCGAGCGACTATGGGGATTACACCGAGGTCTTTAAGAATCATCTTAAGGAAGCAACCTTGTTGGGGAGAATGTCAGGAATCGTCCTGAGCGACTGGTCCTTCGGTGGAACACCTGTAAAACAAGGATGATAGTAACCTAGATCATGCTTATGATGCGTATGCTTCTGCGCCATGCCCCACACGGTGGGAATGATATGCGTTTATGCTAAATGTTGTGCAATCATGCACAATGCTATGCAACGTTAAATGCTATGCAGTGTTAAATGCTATGCAGTCGTGCGCAATGCTATGCAATCATGCACAATGCTATGCAATCATGCACAATGATGCGATCCCGTCCGCAAAATAAATGCTGGGGGGAGGAAATCCCTCTGTCAAGGAGAAAAAGAACTACTCAGGTAGAGGAATCATCCTGCTGAGGAGAACGTGGACACACCAACATCAATCGGACTCTATCTGGGGAACTGATCTTCCGCGGACTGCTGCATGGAAAACAACTTCAGTTGATTACTGCAGGGGTGCGAAGCTCTACGAGAACTTGGACCTGCTGGTATCCATCGCGAGAATGAACTGCGCGGCCGTCATGGCTACTCTTTTGGGGATAATAACTCTGTGGGGAAACAACTTCAGCTGCTCCACACTCCGCTGGGGAAAACATGGTCTGATCAACTTCCAAGGACTCGGCTCTCTTGGACATCTGCAAACTCGGCAGGAGAAGTCATTCTGCTTCGCTGGAGAGAGTACGACTCTGGAGAGATACAGCATCAGCTGCTCAATGCTCTGCTAGGGAAAATCCACTCCTGGTCCCAACTGCCACCAAGGATTCGGCTCTCCTGGGGATCTGCGGACTCAGCCGGGGAAGGAGAAATCATTCTTCTTCACTGGAGAGTACGTCCCTGGTGAGGAATTTCAATTTCGCTAGGGAAGAAAGAATCATCTGACTTCGAGGGAGAGTACAACTCTGCAGAGGAATGCAACATCAGCTGTTCCTCAGCTCGACTGGGGAAGAGGGAATCATCCAACTTCAGGAGAGAATACGGCTCTGGTGGGGAATCTCAATTCCGCGGGAGACTTCAGTCTGGCACCATCAGTTACCGCATCCTTCGGCATACGAACAGCCTCCTACAAGACTTGCACTTGTGACCCGGTGCTGGGGGGACACCTGCTTCGGCGACTTTACTGGGGACACACGAGCTTCGGCACCCGAACATTTCTATGAAATCTGCACTTGTGACCCGGTGCTGGGGGGCATACGAGCTCTGGCGAGCGACTCAGCTGAGAAAATGACGTTCCTTCAGGAGGCGTCTGCTTGGGGAAGAGAATCACCTCTACCTGGGGAGACATGTCGATGCTCACTATTCTGCGTTCAACCGCTACGGAGGAGAGACCACTGAACACTGCTGGAGAAGGAGGACTCGCCCTGCTTCGGAGATGCGCACGGCACATCTTCTGGAAGGCGCTATACCTGCAACAACACAAACAAACAGACAAGATACTCTCCTCAAAGGGGCCTATCCAGGTTATTATCTCGTGACAATATTCAGTTAATTAATTGTTTCAACAATCAATGGGCCTAGGCCCGTAAGTTTATGTATGCGCATTTTATCAGAAACATCGGCGTTTTCATTCACAAACAAAACAGATAAATGCTAAATAGACAAGCAGAATTGCTGAATAATGTGCATTTTATTGATGGTGAACCCCTGAATGGGCAAAAAATGTTTTACAACAGAGGCAAGCTCCTGGAATGAGGAGGCCGCACAAAAGGAAAACATAAATATACATCAGTATATACAAATGTCGGCAACGAGGCGTAGACGAACACCATGAGTTGATCCCTCTAAGACCCGCTCGACTTCGATACTTCTCTAATGCTTCAGCTTCAGAAGAGATTGATTCAGATAAACGGCCCTCAGGTCCTCCAAACCACTAAACAATGAAAGTCCACACGCGGAACGCAGTCATTTGCTTATTCAAATCCCTAACTTTTGCGTGAACCGCCCGTTACGGGTTTTCAGTTCACCGGGATACCCTTTTTTGCCGAAGCCGCCCAGTGTAGGTTTTCGACTTCGCGGGTGTACATTTTTCAATATATCCCTAATTTTTGCCCGAACCTTTTATTCTGTTTTTGGTTCGCCAGGATGCCCTTTTTTGCCTGGACTCTTTCTTTTTTGTCCAGCGGGTCTCTTTCAAGCAAAGTATTTTTTAACTGCGTCCGCGTTCACCGGGGATGCAAAATCTTCACCATCCATCGTGGATAACAACAAAGCTCCTCCTGAGAAGACCTTGCTGACGACATACAGCCCTTCATAATTCGGAGTCCACTTGCCCCGATGATCGGAGTGTGGCGGAAGAATCTTCTTCAGGACGAGATCACCCGTCTGAAAGCTTCTGGGACGCACCTTCTTGTCATAAGCTTTCTTCATTCGGCTTTGGTACAGGCGACCAAATGCAATCGATGCTAACCTCTTCTCGTCCATCAGGCTGAGTTGGTTCAAACGATTCGTAATCCATTCTGCCTCATCGAGTTTCACGTCAACCAAAACTCGCAAAGAAGGAATCTCCACTTCTAACGGTAGGACAACTTCCATACCGTACACCAAGGAGAAAGGAGTTGCCCCGGTCGACGTACGCACCGTCGTACGATAACCGTGCAAGGCAAACGGCAGCATCTCATGTCAATCTTTGTACGTCACAACCATCTTCTGAACAATCTTCTTGATGTTCTTGTTGGCCGCTTCAACAACGCCATTCATCCTCGGCCGGTAAGGAGATGAGTTGTGGTGTTCAATCTTGAAGCTCTGGCACAACTCCTTCATCATCTTGTTATTCAGGTTCGAACCATTATCAGTAATGATCCGCTCGGGAATTCCATAGCGACAGATGATGTCCCTCTTTATGAATTTAGCTACCACCTGCTTGGTCACATTAGCGTACGAGGCTGCCTCCACCCATTTGGTGAAGTAGTCGATAGCTACCAGAATGAAACGATGACCATTGGATGCAGTGGGCTCGATCTTGCCTATCATGTCGATGCCCCACATGGAGAACGACCAAGGGGAGGACATGACATTCAATGGGCACGGCGGCACATGAACTTTATCAGCATAAATCTGGCATTTATGACATTTCTTCGCGAATCTGAAGCAATCCGACTCCATAGTCAGCCAGTAATACCCTGCTCTCAGGATCTTTCTCGTCATGGCATGCCCGCCGGCGTGCGTACCAAATGTGCCCTCATGGACTTCTTCCATGAGCATACTTGCCTCCTTCTCATCTACACATCTGAGTAGCACGAGATCATGGTTTCTCTTATACAACACTCCATCAGGATTGAGATAAAAGTTTCCAGATAGCCTCCTTAGAGTCTTCTTATCCTGGGTTGACGCACCCGCAGGATACTCCTTAGTCATAAGGAAGGTCTGGATGTCGTGGAACCATGGCTTGCCGTCGGCGGCATCCTCTATGGCAAAGACAAATGCCGGTATGTCAAGACGCGAAAGTACAATTCTTGGAGCCTCATTCCAATAATTGACTTTATACATTGAAGCCAACGTGGCTAAGGCATCATCCATCTGATTTTCAGCCCTGGGTACGTGATGAAGTTCCACTCGATCGAAGAACGGAAGCAGCCTCCTGGCATAATTCATGTACGGCACCAAATTCGCTTGACGAGTTTCCCACTCCCCCTTAATCTGATTGATTACAAGCGCTGAGTCACCATATATGTCTAGATTCTTGATTCTCAAATCAATTGCCTCTTCTAGACCCATAATACATGCTTCATACTCTGCTTCATTGTTGGTAACTGGAAACGTCAGTCTCGCAGTAAACGGGATGTGGGATCCGTGAGGAGTCGTGATGATAGCCCGATACCACTTCCATAGGAATTAACCGCTCCGTCGAATATCAACTTCCACTGAGACTTCCTATCTGGCCCCTCATCGGGCAATGGCTCATCGCAATCCTTCGCTTTGAGAAACATAATATCCTCGTCAGGGAATTCGAACTTCATTGCCTGGTAGTCTTCGATTGGCTGTTCGGCAAGGTAATCAGACAATGCGCTTCCCTTAATGGCTTTTTGAGAGACGTACTGAATATCATATTCCGTTAACACCATTTGCCATCTGGCAATCCTGCCCGAAAGAGCCTGCTTCTCGAAGACGTACTTGATCGGATCCATCTTCGAAATTAGCATAGTGGTGTGGTTGAGCATATACTGTCGTAGACGTTTGGCAGCCCAAGCTAATGCACAACACGTCTTCTCCAGCATCGAGTATCGAGATTCACACTCAGTGAACTTTTTACTCAAATAATAAATGGCGTGCTCCTTTCTGCCCGTCTCGTCGTGCTGACCGAGAACACACCCCATACTATTCTCCAGAACCGTCAGGTACATGATTAATGGCCGTCCAGCCACTGGGGGTATCAAGATTGGAGGTTCTTGAAGATACTGCTTTATTTTGTCGAATGCCTTCTGGCAATCCTCATTCCAAGTAATCGCCTGATTTTTCTTTAAAAGCTTGAACATTGGTTCACAAGTGGCCGTGAGCTGAGAGATAAACCTTGCAATGTAGTTTATTCGGCCCAAGAAACCACGAACTTCTTTTTCTGTTTTCGGCGCTGGCATTTCTTGGATAGCTTTTATTTTCGCAGGATCAACTTCAATCCCTCGTTCACTAACGATAAACCCCAATAACTTTCCGGACCGCACTCCGAAAGTGCACTTGTTAGGATTCAGCCTCAGCCTGAACTTCCTAAGCCTCTCAAACAGCTTCAATAAATTGACCAGATGCTCTTCCTCCGTTTGGGACTTTGCAATCATGTCATCAACATAGACCTCGATCTCATGATGAATCATATCATGAAACAAAGTTACCATTGCTCGTTGGTAAGTGGCCCCTGCGTTCTTCAGACCGAAGGGCATTACCTTGTAGCAGAATGTTCCCCAGGGGGTGATAAACGTCGTTTTCTCCATGTCCTCCGGTACCATCTTAATCTGATTGTAACCGGAGAAGCCATCCATGAATGAAAACACGGAAAACTGGGTTGTGTTGTCGACCAACACATCGATATGAGGCAACGGGAAATCATCCTTAGGGCTCGCCCTATTCAAATCCCAATAATCGACGCACATGCGTACCTTACCGTCCTTCTTCGGTACAGGCACTATGTTGGCGACCCACGGAGGGTAGGTGGTAACGGCTAGGAATCCTGCGTCCAACTGCTTCTGGACCTCTTCTTTGATTTTTACAGCCATATCTGGTCTCGTCCTCCTGAGCTTCTGCTTGACCGGAGGGCAATCTTCTCGCAACGGCAAGCGATGAACCACGATATCAGTGTCAAGTTCGGGCATATCTTCGTATGACCAAGCAAAGACATCACTATACTCTCGAAGCATCTCGACCAGTCTATGCTTGACATCATTCTGCAGCGCAGCCCCCACCCTGACATTCCTGACGAGCTCCTCAGAACCCAGATTTACAATCTCAATATCCTCCTCGTGAGGCAGAATAACCTTCTCCTCTTGTCTCAACAAGCGGGCCAACTCTTCCGGAAGGTCCTCGTCTTCATCAATCTCATCCTCGGCTTGATAGATCGGGCAATCAAAGTCGTAGTGAGCCGTAGAGGGTCCAGAGTCGATGTCATCTGTTACGTGGATCCTGCAATAACAAGGGTTAAGTTTAAAGCAAGAATATGCAGGTTAGCACAAACCTCGTTGCCATTTTACTGTTTTTCGAAATAAACATAAAACAGGAATAACAGAGAACACAATATTTGAATACGAAGAAAACGCCTTTTTATTTATTAACAAAATGCATACACATAATCCAACAAGGCCCTGACAGTAAAACCACTATGCCCCGGGCAGGACATAGGGTTGTACAAAGATTGTAAAAAGCAAATCATTACTCTTCACTTGTCAGCTTGACAATCTCCTTGATGGTCCAATTGTGGAGGCGCTCGCCCGGCTTGCTTGGCTGCATCCAGGCGTCAAGATCACAATCACTATCCCCGCTGTCCTCCGACGCAGCGTTGATGCTCTCGAAAATTACTCTCCCCTTGGTGAATAGGATCGGCCCTTTCCCACGAGACGAACTGCCAGAAGAAGATGAAGCTTCAGCTTCAGGAGAATATCCCAATCCAAACTTATCCTGTTTGATTGGTATATCCAAGACATGCCCCCAACCTGGGGTGGAACCGGCTTCGACGACGGCCCGAGCTTCCTTAAACGAGGAGAGATTCATCTCTTGCTTCTCTGCGACGACATGAGCTACCTCTTTCACCCTGACGGTTTCAAATGCTTGACAGAGAGTTTCATGGATCTCGCCATCCATTTCAACGTATTTAAAGGACGACAGGTGGCTCACCATAATGTCCTCCTCACCACAGACGGTTACTATGCTGCCCCCGACAGCATATTTAAGCTTTTGATGCAGCGTGGACGTTACGGCGCCAGCAGCATGGATCCATGGCCGACCTAAGAGGCAACTGTAGGCAGGCATGATATCCATGATATAGAAAACCGTATTGAACGTCTCTGGACCAACTTGAATTGGCAGGGTCAACTCTCCGAAGACGTGGCGCTTGGTTCCATCAAAGGCTTTCACGACCAGATCACTGGGCGTGCAAAGCAATCCACGGGCATCCAACTTCATCAGTGCTTTCTTCGGAAGCACATTAAGGGATGAGCCCGTATCCACCAGGACATGCGACATGACGGTACCTCTGCACTCTATCGAGACGTGCAAGGCGTTGTTGTGATCTCTTCCTTTAGAAGTTAGCTCTAGATCTGTGAATCCCAGCCCATTACCAGCATTGACATGGGCCACCACCTCTTCCAGCTGATTTACTGATATCTCCTGCGGCACGTATGCAGCGTTTAATACCTTCAGCAAGGCGTTGCGGTGCGCCTCAGAGCACAGCAACAAGTTAAGAATCGAGATCTTTGACGGAGTCTGATGAAGATGATCTACAATTTTGTAGTCACTTTTCTTGATTAGTCGCATGAACTCTTCAGCATCTTTAACCAGCAATTCCTTCTCTGCCCCTGCAGGGCTCTCTTCGACAGCTTTACCTTTACCCTTATCCACAGCGTCAGCTCGGACCACTTTCTCTGCTGCAACCTCTGCTGGCGCAAATACTCTACCGCTTCGAGTGATACCACTGACTCCGGTAAGATTCTGCACAGTTGATCCGAATGGCTCTAGCTCTATCTTCTGACCATTACAATAAACTTCAGCGCCATAATGCCATGGAACGGCATTAGTGCTTTCGAATGGGATCGGTCCAGCCCTGGTGATAGTAATAGTAGGCGGTCGGGGTGCATAAATAGTAATAGGGTGACGAGGAATAGTAATGGTAGCAACTTCATCTGCCTGCTTTAGCACGACCTCCCCTGATGTACTCTCAACGCTCCGGCTGAACTGCAAAATACCCTCAGACATCAGACTTTGGATACCTTCGACCAGCTTCTCACAACCGTCAGGAAGTGTAGCACAAGCCATACATAACTCTCCGCATCCAGGAAAGAAGCCCTTCTTCAGCAATTTAGCCTTGACAAAACTGAGTGGCGTCTTCAAATCTTTGACATCAGTCAGCAAGTCCGCACTCTCCTCAGTGATAACGACATTCACTCCGCCCCCCTTATGATGAGGCATAGGATTTTTGGTAACGTTGGGCACACTGTCAGAAAAGTTGATAACCTTGGCGTCCACCAAGTCCTGCACTTTGTGCTTAAAAGCTTTACAATTCTCAATCGTATGGCCTGGTGCCCCAGTATGGAACTTACAAGTAGCACTGGCATCATACCCCGATGGTGGTGCCCCTGTTAAGGGAGCCATTGTCCTCTTTTGAACTAATTGGAGCTGAAGCAACGTTTGCAGAAGTTGTGCATACAACATAGGTGGAGTTTCAAAGTGACGATTTGTCAAAGGAGCCCGATTCTGATATCTTCTATACCCCGACTGATTCTGCTGCTGAGGCTGCGGTGGAGCAGCTGGGATATTTATGCTAGCAATCTGAGGCTGAGGGCCCTTGCCCTTTCTCCTAGCATTTGTGACAGCACTGGCATCTCCCTCTCGACGCTTGCCAGCGTAAGGTTTCTTACTAGCTCCTCCAGCTGAGGATGATTCGCCCTGAATTTTTCCGATCTTTATACCGTTCTCAACATGCTCGCCCATAGTGATGAGAGCCGAGAATGTTCCAGACATGCCACTGACCAGCTTTTCATAGTAGATTCCAGGAAGGGTAGCCACGAACATTTGCACTAGCTCACGCTCAACCATCGGCGGTTGAACCCGAGCAGACAATTCACGCCACCGCTGGGCGTACTCTTTAAAGCTTTCATTGTTCCGCTGTGAGAGATTCTGAAGCTGGACTCGGTTGGGAGCCAAGTCACTATTGTATTGATAGTGGAGGACGAACACTTCAGCGAGGTCTTTCCAGGTGCGCACAGTAGCGGGCTCCAAACCCATATACCATTCGAGTGATGGACCAGAAAGGCTATCCTGAAAGAAGTGCATCAGCAGCTTCTCATCGTCAGAATAGGCGGACATCTTTCTATAATAAGATCGGAGGTGGACCCGGGGGCAAGTAGTACCCTTATACTTCTCAAAGGTAGGCACCTTGAACTTGTGAGGTACTTTAAAGTCAGCAATCAACCCGAGCTTGGACATATCGACGCCCAATGTGTTCTGGTTTTCAAAGTCTCTCATCTTGTCTTCCAGCGCCTTGAACCTGAGTCGAGCTTCAGCATTCAACTCTGCTTCTACACCTCTCTGAGAGAATATGTCATCCTGATGGTCCTCTAGCCACGGTTGAGGCACCAACAGATTTCCTGCACCAGCATTGCCGTTGACCGGCCCTATGTTAACATTGGCTCCCAAACTGCCATTGCCGACGCCTGCCGCGTTGAGCCCGAGATTAGTCATCAGATTGCCGTTAGCACTGTCGTTGCCCCCGACAACAGGAACAACATTCTGCGGAGCGTCCACTGGAGGAGGGGTAGGAACGGCCCCTCCATGCAGTATGCCATTACTGTCAACCCTGGAGATCAGAGGTTGAACCAAGGTACGAAGCTGGTCCTGACCATTAGCGACCACCTGCATCAGCTCCATAAAACGATCCATCCGTTCACGGAGCTCTTGAACATCTGACTGCACCTGGTCCATTATCCTTGTCTGATTAGCGCGAGTTGAGTAGCGGTGGATGAGTCTTTGATCAATCCTGGAGATCGAAAGCAGCTCGGAACCTGTGTACCTGAAAAACCTGTCAAAATTAAAGGTTAGGAAAAGCCACAAAATGTATGTCATGCAAAATGCTTTATGCAGATGTATGCGTGTGTCTGTGTGCTTGAGAGGTTTCCCCCGATCCTGGCACCTTAGTACCAGTGCTGACAATAATAAGGAGGGGAACCTGGGCCCAATCATGGAAACAGCAACCTCACATATACGTAGTACCAGTGATAGTCAACTCCGACACATCAGGGATCGAGAACTCGTACGCAGCGGTCTTTTTGGGAGAGGCTGTAGTAACACAATAAGAGGCGAGAGATCCTGGATCGGGGAAACGGTACCCGTCACAGACACACGTCAATGGAATGCTAATGAACATGCAAACTAATGCAGAATGCAGGCATGCAATAATATATCCAGGTGGCTGTTGTTGTGGAGATTTTGTATCGACAGTCACTGATGAGAAGGAAACCCCGGTGTAAAACCACTGATCTGATCTGCTGAGAATAACCATCTGATAGGATCGAGATCAAAATTCTGCTCTGTCAAGAGTAAGTGCCTGATAATAAGGATCCCGGGTGCAATATCAAGGAATATCTGTTGATGAAGTCTTCAGACCCCCAAATCAAGATCTGCCCTATCAAGAACGAACACACAGCTGCTGATGAGATCTTCAGACCCCACTTAAAATCTGCCCTATCAAGAACAAACACACAGCTGCCGATGAGATCTTCAGACCCCACTCAAAGTCTGCCCTATCAAGAACAAACAACAACTGCTGATGAGATCTTCAGACCCCACTCAAAAATCTGCTCCATCTAGGACAGACCTCTGATAACAATACTCTGATCGAAACCTGCTCTATCATGAACAGACATACACCCGATGATACAATCCTCTGATCAAAAAAAACTTGCTCTGTCAAGAATAGTCAAATCTGCAATTGAGAACTTTGGTACCAACATAACTGATTCACTGTCAAGAAAACCAGGTAGTCTGGAGGTCAAAGTTTCCTGCAATATCCCAACCTCACTCACAGGTATGGACCTAATCCACGGACAAAGGTACGGCATCCTATGCGGTCATCAGCGTCACAGACTTTCATGAGTGACGATACGATTCCCAGAAGGAGTGGCATCATCAAGTCATGAAGAGGCCTCACTTAGCTGACTTCCCAATGATCGGTCCCCAGAGTCGACAATCCTCACGTCTGGACTCCCCTCAGATCCTCAGGACCGGAAAGGAGCACCTCTGCAAGAATCTCGTCTGAGCGCAGATTTTCGTAGGGAACTGTGCCTGCTCAGCAGACAGGTTCGTCTACTACTTCTCCGCAACTATATCTAGGTGTGTACTCAAGCCCAGGTCCGGCTTCTCACTCATAGTAACATCCCTCTCCCACAGCAGCACAGATAATCATATCAAACTGGAAATAACATGCGGGAAATAAAATGCGGGAAGTAGAATGCGGGAAGTAAAAATGCGATAAATAAACGCAACCCAACAAGCAAACACACACGCGGTAGGATTGACTCTCATAGGGAACCGGAGAACCAGAGATTCTGGGTTCGATCCCCAACAGAGTTGCCAGCTGTCGCTTGCGCGAAAATAAGGTGTCGGCATGACAGAAGAGTCGCCACCTTTCGTTATTTATCCCTCAGAGCGGGAAAGGAAACGATCGGAAAAACCTGACGAAAAAGGGTAAGACAAGGTCGTCGCAACCATTGTCTGGGTTCGGGAGTCGGTTACGCAAGGGGAAGGTATTAGCACCCCTCACGTCCGTCGTACTCGACGGGATCCTCGCTTGTTTGTTTACTTGGACGGGTTGGTTATAATCTATCTACCTATCCAGGCTGGCTGAAAAGAAAAGAAAAATGACTCGGCAAAGCATCGCACTTTATGCCTACGTATTCTCATCAGAGAATGAGAAATCAGAGTCAACGTAGTTCGGCCTACGAAGGATTAAGGGGGGAGAGGTTGCTCTCTAGGATATCGCATCTTATGCCTACGTACTTCCACACTGTATGGAAGATCAGAGCAAACGTAGTTCGGCTAACTACGGGTTATCTCCTGAAAGAAGTGTTTTTTATTGTATTTGCAATCTCAACCGCACTAGAGACTATGATCTGAGAGTGAATGCGTCGCATGTCACCCAAAGGGTACCATACTAAACATCCATCCTCAGATGGCTTAAGGCTCGTAACGTACGAAAGAAATCATTCATGATTACTGTATCTTAAACTGCTTTGAGATGAGAAAAGAACAGGCCCTACTAGGAGGGAGACTATCAAGTCCTACTGTTATCATGCCATGGATTCATCCTATGGTTGAGGTTTGAACAGGGAACTCCTAGAAGTTATCATGCATAGGTTTCAACCTAAAAGTCTATCATCAAATCCTTATCAAAGGAAATGAGAGTCCTAAGGGATCATGTCAATGATACACCAAAACAGACAAAGCATCAGCTTTAACAGTAAAATGCATGCAATGCAAGTGAGGGAGGAAATGTGTGTGGGGCTTCAGCCTCCACAAGCTCGTCTCGACCTCAAGCCAGTCATGAAATAACAGTAATCATACTGAAGATAAACAACATGCTATCAAGCAATATACAGATAAAAGAAATGAAGGGCCATCAGGCAAACAAAACACATGCTTGAGAAAGAATCATCTACCTCTACTCTCTAATCCTAACCCTAAAACAGAACTGAATCCTGATCAAATCTAAGCAAAGCCCTAAAGCAAAACCCTAAACAAGAGAAATCAATCCCAGTCTTCAAGCTTCAAAACAAGCTTACCAAAGAAAGGGAGCTAAGTAGGCAGACTCATAGCGTCTTCCTCAGGAAAGCACTATGAGGTGTATACTCAGGAATCATATCCTATGTGGCTCAACCACTGTGATCAGTTTACATTCCTCCTCAGGAGAAATTAAACTCACAAGCAGGCTCCAACATCACTGGATACTTAGGAAATCCTATCTGAACTAGTGGAACTAAGTGAATAGACCCATAGGACCTTCCTCAGGAAAGTACTAGGAGGCTTCCACTTAGGAATTGTACCCCATGTGGCTCAACAACATGTGACCAGTTTACATTCCTCCTCAGGAGAAATTAAACTCACACGTTGGCTCCAACATCATTGGATACTTGAGAAGTCCTAGATAAACTAATGGAACTAAGTGAATAGACCCATAGGACCTTCCTCAGGAAAGTACTAGGAGGCTTCCACTTAGGAATTATATCCCATGTGGCTCAACAACATGTGATCAGTTTACATTCCTCCTCAGGAGAAATTAAACTCACAATTTGGCTCCAACATCATTGGATACTTGAGAAAGAGGTGAGAAGAAAGAATGAAAGTCATTCATAGTGCCTTCCTCAGGAAAGTACCATGAACTTCCTTCAAACTTCAGGATCTCAAACCTCACAGACAGGGAACAATCCCCAAGCTCTGGGTCTCTGGGTCTTGATCTACAATCTTCTCCTCCATCATGCTCTTCAACAAGATCTTCAAAACAAACTAAACCCCACAACAAATTCCCCAGAATAAACCCCAGGGATAAACAGATAACCACAGGACAGACAAAATCATCAGTCAACCTCAGAAAATACCTAAAAATACTAAAACAAGGGGGGAAAATCTATCAATTATTCACAAGGGTCTACAACATCTACCCATAACATCCCCATATACCTCTACCCAAAAATCAAGACAAAACTATCTAAAGAAAATGAATTTCCTTACCTATGCATAACCTAAACCCTAATTATGATACCCTAATGCTAACCTGGTTAAACTAATCAAATTTTAATCTAAAAATCAAGAATTAAATCCTATGGGGAACTATGATTCAATATCTAATCACACCAAAAAGAATGAATTAAAAATCATAAGGGAAAGTCCTAAAAGAAATCCTACAAAATTGGATACCAAACTAAACATATTAAAAAGCTATTAAAATGAAAAATATACTAAAAATATGAAAAGAAAATAAAATGGAAATTTTATTTATTTATATTTTTCTAGACAAATTCACTAACCTATAGAAAAAACAAGAGTTAAAAAATATTTAATTTTGGATTTTTTATGAATTTATTAAAGTGCAAGAAAATTAAAGGAATTAAAAAAAATAAAAGAAATCAAATAAGGGGAGGGGGTGCTAGTAGCAGGACACGCTAGTTAAATTCCTGGTGGGCTGAATCAGGGGGGGTGTGCGTAGCACTCTGGTTAGGCCCATTACGCTCAGGATTGAATGGGGAAAAAAACAAAAGAAAAAGAAAAAAAATGATCGGTGCAGGAAGTAACTTTTAACGTTCATTTTCTGGTTTGGGCCGTAAAGGGGGTGCTAATAGGAAACATTACCAAAGCCCAGGTGGGGCTGTAAATGAAACGGAGCGTTTTGAACGCGTCCGAGTTCCCTCCCATTTTCCTTTAAATCACAGCCCTCGGATTCGTCCCCCGGTCAACGGGTCTTGGCTTCATCTAACGATGGCTGCATCGTCTTCTTCATGCACGCTAGGGTTTGAAGAATGGCCATGAACATGCAGCTTAGTGCAGCTACCTTCAACCATCCCTTTCTCCTTCGTTTCTCAATAAAAATCAATTCTGTAAACTGTAAACCTGCTCCATTTCTCGAGAGGAATACCACCATGGCCATAGTTTTCATCAAAGCTTCCCCAAACGTCGAACCCGATACCCCCAACTCCCTTAATACTCCAACCTCGACCTCACTATTTCTCACATTTCTTGATACTAAATTAACCTACTCATGGTGCTGATAATTCTGAGCTAATGATATTGGATTACAATCCCATATCTAGCTAGTTCTTGATCATTAAAGATTCTACACCCTGTTATGAAACTCCATGGAGTGCCCTCTAATTCTCAGGATTTGATCATCTATCCTATCTTAACACTTCTATACCTAAAGAACTAACAGAAAACACATAAATAAGGAGAAAGGGAGAAGAATCTCAACCTGTCAAGAAGTGATGGTGGAGGTATGTAGAGAAGGTTGCAAGCCTTGTAGTTGCTTCAGGATGATCCTCCAATGGTGGATTTGCTTCTGTTTGCAAGAACTTTGATGGATGAAGCCTCTAACAATCAATTCGTGGCTTTGCTTGCTTTTGAAGAATGCTTGAAAACCTCACTTTTCTCTCACTTTCTCCACTCAATTCTCCAACTCTCACCAACCCTTTGATTCACCACAATGAACTCTTTAAATAATGCTCATTGGAAACTTCTAGATTCATCTAGAAAGTGCTAGAAAATGCTTGGAATCTCATGTGATGGTAAATTGAAAATCTCATGTATCATGCCTTATGCCTTGCAAATTGGCTTTAAAATCTCATCATAAGAGATATTGAGAAGATATGAGCAATTACAAGCCTTTTTCTTGCCTTGTGTTAAAATTTCCAAAGGTGCCTTATAATGCAAGTTTCAATATTACAAAGCATGTCCCATTTTAAAGCCTCAAATGAAAATTGTGTTTAAACCAATGTTCTCAAAATGATGTTTCCAATCAAAATGATATATTGGATGACCTATTTTGGATTCCTAGATCTTCCAAACCAATTTTCAAATTCACTTGAATTAACTTATATGCCTTTTTTAGTTCATTTTTAACCAATCATGAAAATCCATGCTCTAAGCTTTTACAAACTTTCACACCCTCTTTTATAGGCTTAAAATGCCATTTTGAACAACTTTCATGTTTTGAGTTTTTCCATTTGAGGCTTGGAAATAGGAGATATGGCCTTTGCTTAAAATGACCTATAACTGCCAAATGACCAAAATACCCCTGTCTTGTTCCAACCATAAGTTGAGTTCCACAAATCCTATCAAGGACTTCTACCACTAAAATTAAAGCTAAGAAGATGCCCTTCAACATTCATGTTGACCAAGAGATCATAGGAATCATCCTACTAGGGCAAAAGTTGTCTGCAAGTTGGGTGACTTTCCAGGACCCAGATTCACACACCTCAGATGACCTGTAATTTGTCAAAACCATAACTTGAGCTCTGCAACTCCTATCAAGGACTTCCACCACTCAAATTAAAGCTAAGAACAAGCTCTACAACATTCATGTTGTGGGGAAGATGAGATATCAATCACATCTAGAGCTAAAACTGCCTGGAAGATAGGGATCAAATTAGGGTTTTTTCACTGACAATCCTTGGAAACCCTGACTTGAAACTTCTCAAACTCCTCAATTATGATGATTTGGTCTAGGAATCATCTTTATAACATCTCTATGCATCATTCCATGATCTCATGGCCCTTGGATTAGGTCTCAACCTTCTCCAAATTTTCAGTTATCCTAGGGTTGCCCTAGTCAAAACCCTAATTCTACCATTCATGGTTGAATCTTCTGAACTCTTGCACAATGACTTCTCTGGACTTCATGATGGCTTTCAAGACATCTCATAGGCTTTCTCAAAACATCAAGTTCATTCTCAAAGTCTCAGAATCATCTGAGGAGCACCCACAACTCTCAAGCTATGAGGCACACAACCCTGGTTTCAACCAACCCCTCTGAGGATCTCTTGAACTTTCTGATGAAGGTATCAACTTTCAAACACTCAATGAATAAATAATTGTTGGTCAAATTTTGGGGTGCAACAGGGAGCAACTCTGTTTTAGACAGAATTGGGGCTTTTTCTGCATGACGACCGTCAGGGATGTGTGACGGTCGTAACACGCATGACGACCGTCATGGGAATGTGACGACCGTCACATAAGCAAAGTCTGCAGAACTGCAGAATTTTGCTTGTGGGGCGTTTTAACAGTGGAGAATATGGTATTATGACTTATGATGGACGAATGACAAAATAAAAATTAACAGGAAACATAATTAAGGGAAAATACTGAAATGAAAATAGCATTAAATCGAAAAATGAGTGTAAGGTAGTACAATATCCAAAACGAGGAAACAATTGCAAAATGAACTAATGTCAAACAATGTAAAATGCAGTAAACTTAAATTAAAGCGAAAACTAAAATATCACTCCGTCGGTTTCTTCAAATTGTTGACCTGCTGAACAATGTCATTAAATTGGTCGCTAACCAAGTCCATGAAGGTAACGAAATCCATATGAAGTTGCGTTAATTCATCTTTGATAGTGGTTACTTCCAGCTTGAGGTCGTCTACAGTTCTCAGAACAGTGTCTAGCTTATCTGTGTTTTGTTCAGGCGTGGGGTCAGGAAAATTATGGTAGTTAGGAGGGGTCTCAGGATCGATCTCCACTTCGGACTCATAATCTTGGTAGTACAAATAGTCATGTGCTTTTGAGATTTGATCACTGTCATACATATAAGCCTGGGGTGTGGAGTGAGGTGATGGAGGTCCCATAGGCTCGTCCAATTCATAAAGCCAATTGTCTTTGTTATGGATACTGGTTAGCTCATGGTTGGGCAATGTGAAAAGGTGGACAGGTTGATCAACTATGAGGTATTCGTAGGCTCCTGGTCCTAAGGTACCTAGAATGCGTCTGTTGAAGCAGAACTGGATGTCCATTGCTCTGAGGTTGCCGAAACGAACGGCTTTGTTCAGGTAATACCTCAGGCCAATTTCATGGGCAATCATGGTGATTAGGCCTCCTATTAAAATGGGTGAGTGCGGATCCTGATTGAGGCGTGTAAATGCCCTCATCATAAAAGGGACAGCATTTACAGGGCGGCCTTGTGAAGCACAGAAAAGGATGAACAGCTCGTCCTTTGAGACTGTTGTAATGTTTTCTTCCTTACCAAAGAGGGTATGGGCTAATATCCTATGGAAATAGCGGAAGGCTGGATTGTGTATCTCGTTGTTGTGCATGTCGTTCGGTTCTGGGTGATAGTTTCCGGTGATGGAACCCCATAATTGGTCTAATTCGAGATCAAAATCCTCTTCAGTGGCGGTAAACACAAAAGGTCCGCTAGGGAAACCTAGGAGGTTAGCTAACGTGGTACGGTTGTGTGTTTGGTCTATTCCAAACATTCTAAAGGTTATTAGCTCTTTAGTGGATCCAAAGCCATATTCAGGTAAGTAACTTAGGGAGCTAAGGAATTCGAATGTCAGTTCGCGAAAGGTAGCAAATCGGGTCTTTAGAGCAGTTTGCTCCCAGCCTAATTGATAAAATAAGTACTGAATGCTATCCTAGATTCCTAGCTTGTCCATGGTTGGTGTATCATAGTACAGAGTCGAAGCAAAGTTTCTTTGAGTCAGTGCCTCGAATCTGGCCTGATGAGCTCATCCTCTAAACACAACAGTCGTAACATCGATGTCGGCCATACTCGTTAGTCGGATAAAACGGAAGAAAAGTAGAATGACTTTTAAAATCCTGGAAAAAATCACATTCACTCAGATCATAGTTTTAAGAAATAAAAAGTGATAAAAGAGAAAAATATAAAATAAATATAAATATTGGAAAATAAGATAATAGAAATTTATAGAAATCATAATTTAACAAAAAGAATAGTTTTAATAAATTTAGAAGGAAAATATGGAAAATATTGGGTTGCCTCCCAATCAGCGCTGTCTTTAACGTCAGAAGCCTGACGATAGCTTGGATGTAGCTATTCGGGAATTTCGAGCAATTTCATATTGCTCCCGTGGTCGTTGTGTTCACTTTGATTATAATGTTTCAAACGCTGTCCGTTTACTATAAACGGTGCGTTGATTTGATTCTTGACTTCAACAGCTCCACTCTTAAGGACTTTGGTGACCTCAAAAGGTCCAGACCATCTAGATTTTAGTTTTCCAGGGAATAGTTTCAATCTGGAGTTGAATAGGAGCATGATGTCTCCCACTCTGAATTGCTTCCGGATTGAGCGTTTATCATGCCATTTCTTGGTCCTTTCTTTGTAGATGCGTGCATTCTCGTACGCGTCTAATCTTAGTTCTTCCAATTCATGAAGGTTCAAGATTCGCTTTTCGCCTGCCGCAGTGTAGTTGAAGTTTAGTGTCTTAATAGCCCAGAAGGCTTTATGCTCTAACTCTATCGGCAGGTGGCATGATTTTCCGTAGACTAGTTTGAATGGTGTGGTACCTATCGGTGTCTTAAAGGCGGTCCTATAAGCCCATAAAGCTTCGTTCAGCTTTGAGGACCAATATTTCCTGGAGGTTGCGACAGTCTTTTCTAAAATTTGCTTTATTTCCCTGTTCGAAACCTCCACTTGTCCACTAGTTTGTGGATGATACGGTGTGGCTACGCGGTGTTTGACTCTGTATTTGGAGAGGAGTTTGTCAAAGATTCGCGATATAAAATGCGAACCACCGTCACTAATGACGATCCTGGGCACACCGAATCTTGGAAAGATTACGTTTTTAAAGAGTTTAACGACTACTCGTGTGTCATTTGTTGGAGCGGCAACGGCCTCTATCCATTTCGATACATAGTCGACAGCGACGAGTATATATTTATTTCCAAAAGAAGATGGGAAAGGTCCCATGAAGTCGATTCCCCAGACGTCAAAGATTTCTACTTCCAAGATTCCTCTCTGAGGCATTTCATCCCGTCGTGAGATGTTGTCAGTGCGTTGGCATCGGTCGCATTTTAGTACAGCGATATGGACGTCCTTCCAGAGACTGGGCCAAAATAGGCCAGATTGTAGAATTTTAGCGCACATCTTTGAGGTGCTAGCATGACCACCATATGGTGTTGAATGGCATTGGGTGATGATGTCTTTTATTTCTTCCTCTGGGACACAATGAAGGTATAAGTTGTCGGCGCCTCGTCTGAAGAGTAGAGGTTCGTCCCAGTAGTAGTGCTTTAAGTCATGGAAGAATTTCTTCTTTTGTTGATAAGTCAGGTCCGGTGGAAGCACGCCTGCGGCTAGGTAATTAATGATGTCGGCAAACCACGGCAAAGTGGCTTGGGCATAGACAGCTTCCACGGCTTTTTCCAGTTCCGGTTCTTCCGTAGTAGAGTTAGACATATCGCTTTCTAATTTAGCTATCAGACGTTCGTAGGGAAAATCGTCGTTGATAGGCACTGGTTCTCGTTTTATGCCCTCTATATGGGATAAGTGATCTGCAACTACGTTTTCGGTCCCCTTCTTATCTTTAATTTCTAAGTCGAACTCTTGTAATAATAGGATCCATCTCAATAATCTGGGTTTTGCGTCCTTTTTGCTTATTAGGTACCTAATGGCAGCGTGGTCTGTGTATATGATTATTTTGGCTCCTACCAAGTAGGAACGGAATTTGTCAAGAGCGAACACGACTGCTAAGAGTTCCTTTTTTGTTGTGGCGTAGTTCATTTGGGCAGGGTCTAATGTTCTACTGGCGTAGTAGATAGCGTGAAGCTTCTTGTCTTTCCTTTGTCCTAGAACTGCGCCTACGGCGTAATCACTCGCATCGCACATGATTTCGAATGGTAGTCGCCAATCTGGGGGTTGCATGATTGGTGCGGTGATAAGTGCTGACTTTAGAGTTTCGAATGCCTCTAAGCATTCTTTGTCGAAGATGAACTCGGCATCTTTCATTAACAAACCTGTAAGAGGTTTTGTGATTTTTGAGAAATCCTTTATGAATCTTCGGTAGAATCCAGCGTGTCCTAAGAAGCTTCGTATTTCTCGTACGATTTTCGGAGGTTGGAGATCCTTTATGATCTCTATTTTAGCTTTGTCAACTTCGATCCCCTTTTCAGAGATGACGTGTCCTAAAACAATGCCTTGTCGGACCATGAAATGACATTTTTCCCAATTAAGGACAAGGTTCACTTTGGCGCATCTTTTGAGTACCATTTCTAAATTCGACAGGCAGCTTTCGAAGCTTTGTTCGCATACAGAGAAGTCATCCATGAACACTTCCATGATGCCATCTATGAAATCTGCGAAGATTGCCATCATGCATCTTTGAAAGGTTGCTGGAGAATTGCATAGTCTGAACGGCATTCGGCGGTAGGCAAAAGTACCATAAGGACAGGTGAATGTTGTCTTTTCCTGGTCATCGGGGTGAATAGGGATTTGAAAGAATCCCGAATAACCATCTAGATAGAAGAAGTACGAATGTTTCGCTAGTCTCTCCAACATTTGGTCTATGAATGGTAAAGGGAAGTGATCTTTCCGAGTTGCCTTGTTCAGTTTTCTGTAGTCGATACACATTCTGTTTCTGGTCACAACTCTTTGGGTTATCGATTCACCTTTTGCATTCTTCATTACAGTAACGCCTCCTTTCTTGGGTACTACGTGTACTGGGCTGACCCATTGGCTGTCGGAGATTGGGTATATGATTCCTGCGTCTAGTAGCTTTTTCACCTCGTCTTTGACTACAGTGCTTAGGATCGGGTTTATACTTCTCTGGTGTTCTCTTGAAGTTTTGCAGTCTTCCTCCAGCATGATACGGTGCATACAGATGGAGGGACTTATGCCTTTTAGATCGCTTATATTATATCCTAACGCAGTTGGGTATCTCTTTAGGACTTCTAATAATCGCTCAGTTTCTGATTGTCCTAAATTAGCATTTACTATTACTGGTCTTTTGAATTGTGTATCTAGGAATTTGTACCTGAGAGTTTTAGGTAGCTCTTTAAGTTCTAAAGCTGGGTTTTTCGGACCTGGCATGTGATTTGGAGTGAGTGCTAAGATCTCGCTCAGACTATCATCTTTGTATGGTGCACGCCAGTTGTCGTCTTCATGAATAGCAGGGATCGGGATTTTCATGATTTCAGAATATGTAGTTTCCTCTTTCTCTAATTCTCGTATGCATTCGTCAATGACATCTATTATATAGCATGTGTCATCGATGGTTGGTGCCTTCAAGAATTTAGTAAGGATGAACTCTATCTTTTCTTCTCCTACTTCGAATGTTAGCCTTCCTTTCTTTACGTCTATAATAGCTCCGGTTGTAGCTAGGAACGGTCTTCCTAGGATAATTGGGGTAACAGAGTCCTCTTTGATGTCCATGATTATGAAGTCGGTTGGGATATAGTATTGTCATATGCGTACTGGAACGTTTTCCAGTATACCGACAGGGTATTTGATTGATCGGTCAGCCAATTGTACGGACATTTTAGTTGGTCTTAGTTCTCCCATATTCAGCTTTTTGCATATAGATAAAGGCATGACGCTTATACTGGCTCCTAGATCGCATAGAGCTTTGTCTATTACGAACTTTCCTATGACGCAGGGTATGGAGAAACTACCTGGGTCTTTTAGTTTATGAGGCATGTGGTTTTGAATGATTACGCTACATTCGGCAGTAAGTGTCACTGTCTCGTTATCCTCTATTTTCCTTTTATTAGACAAGATTTCTTTAAGAAACTTAGCGTATGACGGCATTTGAATTATCGCTTCTGTGAAAGGAATAGTGATGTTTAGTTGTTTCAGAAGTTCAACAAATTTCTTAAATTGTCCTGAAGTTTTGGAGTTTATTAATCTTTGAGGATAAGGGATAAGTGGTTTATATGGCGCTGGAGGCACATATGAGTTTTCATCTTTGGCGGCTTTTTGCTCGTCACATTCCTTCTTTTCTGTTTCAGACTCCTTTTCGGTTGGTTTATCGGATTTCTGTTGCATTACTAAATCTTCGTTCCTAGGATCTGTTGGGCCATCCAATTCTTTTCCACTTCTTAATATAATAGCGTTTGCGTGACCTTTTGGATTAGGTTCGGGCTGGCCTGAAAATGTTCCAGCTGGGGCAGCTGCAGAGGCTTGTTGCTGAGCCACTTGTGATATCTGCGTTTCGAGCATTTTGTTGTGGGTGGCTAAAGCGTCTAATTTTCCGGTCAGCTGTTTAATTTGCTCGCTAGTGTGTATGTTTTGGTTTAGGAATTCTTTGTTTGTTTGAGCTTGATTAGCTATGAATTTTTCCATCATCAACTCGAGGTTTGATTTCCTAGGGGCAGTCTGGGCAGCAGCGGGTTTCTGATATCCTGGCGGAGCACCTGGTGCTTGCAAGGCATTATCGTTCTTGTAGGAAACGTTTGGGTGGTTCCTCTATCCTGGGTTGTAAGTATTTGCGTAAGGATTTCCTTGAGCGTAGTTTACTTGGTCTGGTGGGATTCCGGCCAGCAATGGGCACTCGAGTGCATTATGAGTGGCGATTCCGCATAACTCGCAGTTTGGAGTTACAGCAGCGACGGTTGCAGTGGGGTTAACGGTCAGACTGTCGATTTTCTGTGCTAGAGCATCTACTTTAGCGTTGAACTTTTCAAGGCTGCTGATCTCGTACATCCCACCTTTCGCTGCAGGTTTCTCTGCTGGAATGTGTTCACCTCCCGATTGGCAGTGGTTCTGAGACATGTTTTCGATTAGTTGATAGGCTTCGTCGTATGGCTTATCCATAAGTGCACCGCCCGCGGCGGCGTCTACCGTTAATCTGGTGTTATATAGAAGCCCATTATAGAAAGTATGGATCGTCACCCAGTCTTCTAGACCGTGGTGAGGATATTTTCTCATCATATCTTTGAACCTTTCCCACGCTTCGTAGAGAGATTCAGTATCTTTTTGAAATCCATTGATTTGGGCTCTAAGCATAGCAGTTTTGCTTGGCGGAAAGTATCTTGCTAAGAAAACGTTCTTCAACTGTTCCCACGTCGTAACGGAGTTGGATGGTAAGGATTGTAACCATGTCCACGCTCTATCTCTAAGAGAGAAAGGGAAAAGACGAAATCTTATTGCATCTGGAGTTACTCCATTTGCTTTCACTGTGTCTGCGTATTGCACAAACTTCGTTAAGTGTTCATTTGGATCCTCAGTTGCATTTCCTGAGAATTGATTTTATTGTACAGCTGACAGCAATGACGGTTTTAGTTCGAAATCGGTTCGATTGATAGCTGGGGCAGCTATGCTACTTCGAGGCTCCA
Source organism: Lathyrus sativus (assembly GCA_963859935.3). Taxonomy (NCBI): domain Eukaryota; kingdom Viridiplantae; phylum Streptophyta; class Magnoliopsida; order Fabales; family Fabaceae; genus Lathyrus; species Lathyrus sativus. The sequence continues at coordinate 351,862,759 of OZ012739.1, read as the reverse complement.
TCTGAGAGGGTGTAGCGTATGCCTTCAGTGGTTTGTTCTGAGGTCCTTCAGCCATCTTTGCTTCTTCAACAGGAGGATGAGCTAGAAGATCAGGAATGTTCTGTCTTCATTGATATTCGACGATGCGCCTTTTTAGATGTAAGAAGCGCTCTAGTTCGGCGATTATAGGTTGTAAGATTCTGCCTTGTGAGCGAGTACTTGGCATACAATCGAAGAACGAGTAGAGGGAGAGAGAATTGTTAACCTAGTATATACTGTGTAACAAAGGATTACACTATTGACTAAACGGGTCCCCGGCAACGGCGCCAAAAACTTGATCGCGACTTTCTATGTCTAACAATTCTAACTGCAAGGGCACAGTCTATCGCGTAGTAATAATAGATATCGATCCCACAGGGACTCGTAATCAATCTAGTATTATCGGGTGTTACGGTGTTTAGCTAGGTCGGTTTGGTTTCAAGTTGAATAATAGCAGAATAGATGCGTAAACTAAAGGGAACTAAAGCTTTTACTTAAGATATGAATTTATGAATCGATATGCAATAATTTTGTTCTTCGAGGATTTGACAATTTACTGGCGTACTAAGTGTTTTCAAACTTAGTTTAAGAAGAAAATAGTGATCTAAAGACTTTTGTCTCACGATGGTTGTTGACTCTAGTCGCAACTCTAAGGCGGAACGTATGTTGTCGCTATCCCGTTTGGGGTTAAAGTTACCTTTTGAAAATCTCTAAGTTCTAATCCTTTTTAAAGCGCTTTCGCTGTTTTTAAATCGAATGCCTAGTTTTTACTATCCGGTCCTAGCCGCAGCTGTCGCTTGTTGGTTCGTACCTTAATATGGTTTCCCACAGTCGTGGCAAAACCACCGTAAATAGATTCTCACTGTCGTCACAAAGGGTTATTTAGAATTTTTGATTAAAAACTAAAACCATAACTGAGTTTTGAAAAGAGAAAGATTACGCCAATTATTATTAAATCCCGTCCGAATTATTATTACATATCGATTACGGTAATTTAGCTAGACATGGAAAAAGAAATGATAATACATAAATAAAAGCAGTAATTAAGAACATACATCATAATGAAAATTGTGATTACGATTAAAATAAAAACCTGGAAATACTCCAATTGGCTTTTGGGCAGATCCTCCACAATGTTGGCAGGATTCTGGTCTTTGTGCCAATTGATCGTACAAGAAAAAATGGGAATTACAAAATACCAAAGAATACAGAGAAGGAAAAGAGAAACAAATAAGAATATGAAAACGGTAAGGTTGCTCTGAAGATAAATTGGCAGCACTTTGTTGTCTTGAATGCGGCTCCCTTTTTCAGGTCCCAACCTCTTTCTTTTATAGAGAGAGAGTATCTAACGGTTATTCCTTCAGGAAGTGGGTTTGAGGCAGAAAAGTAGGAGTTAGTGGCCACACTTTTGGTCTTTGAGGGGGAATTTTAGCACGTGACTTCATTCTGCATGTTCTGGGTGCATGACGGTCGTCATGGAGGTGTAACGGTCGTCACACGCATGACGAGCGTAACGGCCATGTGACGGTCGTCACATCAGTAAAACTCGTTTCTGCTGTTTTTCTCTTGGTTTTTCATTTGTTTTCACCTGTTTTTGCTCCTTTTCTTCATATTGCTTTGCTTGGACATGTTCTTCGAATACCTGCATAATACTTAGACAAATAGCATGGAATGTCCTGAATTCGGAGTGAAATCAGTCAAATATTAGTTAAAACACATGTCATTTTATATATACAATTTTGCGTTATCAACACACACACATCATAATCATGTCAAAGGATACTTTCATGCTCACAAATCAGTTTAAATCATCATCAAACAGAAAAGAGCATATTGAAACTCAAGAAATGCAAAAACAACAACTCATTAGGGCAACAAGTAAGTTCATGGCAGTTTGAGGGTGAAACAAGAAAAGAGGCACATATAGGTCAGTCCAATCATCCTCACATCTTATATTCATGCATCTGAATGAGTAACAACTCAAAATGATAGGTATATACACACAAAGCATCAATTTGGGTATGTTGTGACACATTTGGTGTGTGAGTGTGATTGAAATGTGAAAATAAACCATGACAGAACAAGTGATTAATGCATACACACCACAAATGTCAATATGAAAGCATTTTAGGTTCATGGAAGAGTTTGTGTCAAGTAGTGTGAAAATTGATATGCTGGTGCCAAAATTGGAAAATCTGCCTAGGCATAGATATTCACCACAACAGGGCAACTTTAAGGCAAAGATGTATTTTATGAAAAAGAGATCACAAACACATGATGATGATGCTAACAGATGAGGTTTAACTTAGAAAATGAATGAACTTTTATCAAAACAGAACTTAACAATTTGAAACTTATGTCATACAAAAACACCAATTTGAACATACAATGAGCCAAAACCATGACAGTTGGAGCAAATGAGATTATGCACAAGTTTTAAATGTATATGATGAAGATTTAATGCACACAAATCACATAAACAATGCTTGAAACAGAAAATGACTTATTGACCTCATGGTATTTTGAACAAATGCAACAGTTTGAGGTATGATATGTCAAATTGAAATTTTAGGCAGATTTCAAGCATAACAACAACATACACACTCTTGAAATGGATAGGAAAATGTGTTCACAACTTCAAGTTATGCAAAAAAACTCATTAAATCAAGGAATGACATATTGAATCAAATTGGACAGCAAAAAGCACACATGTTTTACAAGACAACCCTAAAGTTCAAAACTTCATGTTTCTCATATTTCCACCAAAACAAACATTATGAGCTTGATCAAACATTAACCAAAGACTTGAGGTACAAGAAATAGCAAGCATAACAACTCAACACCCTCTTCCTAATAATGATAGGCAAGGAAGACATGAAAATAGCATAATGTGAAAATAAGGGCCACTTTGATTCAAACATGATCAACGGAAAGGGGGGAAATCTATGAGTAACTTACAAGTTGTCCTCATCTCAATAATGAACTAAAACTAAACAAGTCTAGGGCAAGTTTCATCAATATCCCAATATTGGACCCTAAAACTACCACATGGCCAAAATCTTCACAAACAAGTTAAGCATGACATTAAAGTAAAAACTTGTAACATATCATCCACATATCATTTACAAATGACGAAATATTAACAAAACAATTATCATGATCATGGAAACTAGAGTTCTTGACAAAGAACCACAATGGGGCAGCCATGGTATGTTTTCACAAAAATCACCACAAAATGACAATACATGATAATGTATGATTAGTGAGGAGTTTGAATATCACATACCTCTTGCAGACAAGTCTTGAGCAAGCTAAAAAGCTTAGAAACCCAGAGATACTCCTTCCTTTGCAAAGAGATGAAGCTTGCTTCCTCTTGAAGCAACAAAACCAAACTTTAAGACAGTTGGAGTTAATGGATTTCCAGCTGGTTTTTAATGCCTTAGACAGTTATAATATGATGTATGGGAGGTGTATGGATGGCTAGATCAACAAGAAAAGGCTTAGACCAAGATTTGGCAAGTTTTGAGGGTTGTGGTCAAACTTTCTTAGTGTGAAAGTTGACTTTTAGCAATTTGATAGTTTTTGAAGGTTTAAAGGTGTGGACACCTTCTATATGACATTTAAAGATTTTATGGGTGCTTTTTAGAAGTTTGGAAGGGATGGAACTGATCTTGAGCAGAGTTTTGCTTAAGACAGTTTTTTGGTGGAAATGGAAATTTTGAAGACTTTAGGATTCTTGATGAACGAGAGGAGAGTGAGAGCTGTGGTTTTATGATATTGCTCTGGTGTGTTTGAGCTCATAGAGGAGGCCTCTATTTATAGGAGAAATGAGGGTGAGGGCTGATTTGGTTTTTTCCATTTTTGGAGGGAGTCTTGGAAGAAAATCTTTCCATATCTAGTGGCAGCCATCTTCACATCAGTTCCAGGGCTCTATGCAAGCAAAAACCATCTGATATGAAGGAGTGAGGTGACTTGAAATGAAGCTAGAGAGATAGGGAGCTGCGGCTGCCACATCCTTTGGGAAAACTTTCTCTTTCCTCCCTTTTATGATTATTTTAATATCAACTTGCAATGCTCCTCAAACCAACTCATTTTATGGTTTTCTCCTCATCCACACCTCAAATTATCAGTTTGTATTACAAATCAAAGGCTGAGAATGGCTGATGTGGTGAAAATCTGATTTTGAGAAGTTTTGTCAAAGTGGTTCTAAGTGTGGCAGGACCAACTTCTATGGTGCATAAATTCCTGCTCAAACATGCTATTAAGGTGTTCTACCACAATTTGGAAAGCCCTTAAGTATCTATACAACTTTCATGTTTTGGGAATTTCCAAACTCTTGATGGAACTAGGTTGAAAAGCCCTTCAAAGTTCTGAAAAAATCACTTACAAGTGTTAAATAACTTAGAAATTTTCTAAGTTATTTTCCCTTCAAAAATGAATTTTGCTATAACTCCAATTCCATGCATTTTTTGATCATGGACCACTTTGAGGCTTTTGTAGGATTTGTCAAGAGCTTTCTAATGAGCTTTGAACCACTTCAATTGGATGTGTGGTTGAGGAGTTATGGTCTTGCCCCTTTCGAAACCCTAATTCCCGATTTTTGCAATTACTTCTCAACCCTTGATCCAATGGTCATGAAATTTTATGGGGAGGTGTAATATGATATAAGGAACATTTTTTATTCACACCTTGAAGTCAAATTCCTTATTGTTGAAGAGTTGACTTTTCGGTCAACCGTTCGATCGATTAGTGTCTACCGACTCGCCCGTTGGTGATCCGGACATCCTGAGGACTTGAAACTCTTTGGATGGACTTTACTAAGACATAGGAGCCTAATAGACCTTGATCCCATCATTGAAATACTCTTTGAATCGAAATTTAAACTACAATTGACTTTTTCTTATCGAAAACCCTAATCGGGTATCTCAAATTGCACTGTTCTCAATCCTCTGGTGACCACCTCAAATTGCACTCATTGTTGGTCCAATGTGTCATCCTTAATCTTGTTTGAAGTTGGATCAATCCAAAATATTGATTGATCAAACCCTCGAAGTTTCGATTTTGACGGTACGGAACCCTAATTCATCTGCATCTTAACAAAGATAAACTGAAAATGGGTTAAGGTTAGTTAATCAAACAAATATGAACCTACAATGATGGTGAGGATCTAAGGGGTCAAAATTTGGGGTGCAACACGTATGTTTCTCTTTGACACAACCGTTATTCATGACATAATAACAAACTGGCCTATGAGTGGCCATTTTTATTTCAGTGTTATCTTCTAACTCTTCAACCTTAGTGACCTGGTCGAACTCTCATGGCAGTACAAATACCATGTTTACCATAATGTCTAAGGATGCCTCTGAGTTTATTCAAATTCATCTGTAAGCATTTCATCTTCAGCGTCCACGCGCCCCTTCTCTTTTACAGCCTTGTTGTCTTGAGTAGGAAATGCCTTCCTCTCCACGGGCTTACTTTTGACAGTTTTTAACTTTTTCCTCAGCCCTTTGATCAGGCACATTGGTGCTTGACTCAATTTGTTGATTTTCCATAGCCTCTCTCTCTCAGACTTTCTTCTCCTTTGTTCTCTCCTCCATTGAGATCGGGTTATTGGATTTTTACCTTTGTAATTTTCAGAGATGTAAGCTGGTTTTTTGGAAGCTTAGAACTCCTTACGGTACCCCATTAATGAACCCCTATCAACCTCGAATTTCTACCATTTTTATTGGCCTTGCTTCTTATTCTAAACTGGCTTCACCCATTTTCCTCTAGAAGCCTCTGCAGTTGGCTTAAAAATGGTGGGCTTGGTGCCTGGGAACCCCGACTTCTCTTGATCTTGCCCTTTATATGTACCTCTCTTCTCGAAGGATTGGCAGCTACCAACATCCTTCCAGTTCCTTCTGGATTTTTCCAGTCAGACTCCTTTAATGTTTTGGGCCGCTTTTTTATCAAACACGACGCTACACCTCAGACAGAGCATGACCTACAATTTTTTCTTCTAACATCTATTCAAAAAATTAATCAACCCCTCTTTTTCCTTTGGGAAGTTTACCTTGTTATACTCCTCCTGACGATGCTCCTCTTTTGTCTCCATCGTAGTTTGTTGTGATACTTCGACCATGTCAATGTCCATCGTGACATCTTTAACAATTCCCAAACTTTGAAATTCCATTGTAAGGCCATCAGTAGCCTTGCCCATCCGTACAAAACTGTCAGCGGTCTCTTTGGTCACCAATACCAAATTGGAATCCTCAGTGATTTCAGTTGATTCAAAACCATCATTAGTTTCATTATTAATGACTTCGACGACTCCTTTGGTGAAGCCATCAGTAACCCTACATCGACCATCTTTCATATCTTCCTCATCAAGATTCTCAATGATCTTGATCATGACAACATCATTAACAAAGTCTGTGGCGACTTCGACCATGTTAACATTATGAGCGAAATCATTAGTGACCTCGATCATATTCACAACAGCAGGCTCAATGAAATGGGTGTTAGCTATCTGTAAAGGGTCATCATAAATTTTCATCTGAGCCTTTGTTTTCTCACTGAACGTCAATCTCCCGTCTTTGATGGAATTTTAAATGAGATCCCTGAAAAGAAAATATTGAGAAGTTTTATGACTCAAAAAATTATGATACGTACAAAACCTTTTTTTTCTTCCTTTGCTCTAAAGGAGGTATTTTAGCACTGGGAGGCACTATCATTTGACCATCCTTAACTAATAAGTCAAAAATTTCGTCACATTTAGTGACGTCGAAGGTATAAGTTCTCTTAAGGAATCTATCGTTTTTATCAAGTTCGAACGGATTTTTGCCATTTGAGGGAGCTAAGACCTTACATGAATAAGAGGGCCCTGTTTTAAATCAGCGAGATCGATCTCACTTTTGTCGAAGTCCGACGACTCATTATACTGGCCCCCGTCATCTTCATTAGATTCGACGTTGGCAAACCTCTTGTTTTTATTTGCCCAAGCCTTTTCCTCTTTCAAACATTCTAATTGTCGAACTCTGTCAGCCAATTGGGTCATATCTCTAAGGTACTGGGTATGTACTTTCTTCCTAATAGAATAATCTAGACCTCTAGCGGCCATTTCGACCAGTTCATGTTCTGGAACTTGCGTAAAGCATTTGGCCTTAAGTAGACGAAATTTGTTCAAGTAATCATCTATTGGCTATGTAAACTTTCGTTTGATACTGGCTAACTCCTTCAAACTAATATTGGTTTGGCCCATATAAAACTATTCATAAAACAACCTTTCTAATTGATTATATTTGTGGATCAAATTTGGTGGTAAAGTTGGTGGCATTTTTGGTGAGAGAACTTGGAAAATATTTTATCCTAAGATTTTCATTGTTCGAAATCTCTCCAGCCTCTATCAAATTCCTAGCCACATGTTCGACAGTAGATTCAGTGGTATCCCTCGAAAACTTAGTGAATTTATATACCTTCCATCTAGGTGACAAGTCTGATTATAAAATATATTCTAATAGTGGCGAAGAATACTTTGGTCTCTGAAGGCCAAAATTTACTCTGGTTCGTGCCATTATTCTTTCGACCAAGGTTGCTAGATTATTATCCGCGACCATATCATCATGTTGAATCTGTTGTAAAACATTATCAGTATTTTGGTCCCTATTTATCATTACTACCCTAGGTCTTTCCTCGACGGGAATTTGAGGTTGGGCTCTAGGAATTTCGACCCTAGGTTGTGTCGCAACTGCGAAAAGGGGTCGGCAGAAACAAACAGAAGAGTCGCCACCGAACGTTATTTATCCCAAAGAGAGAGAAAGGAAACAATCAAAGAAAACCTAAGAGAACGGGAAAGACAGGGTCATCGCAACCAAATCTTGGGTTCGGGAGTCGGTTACGCAAGGGGAAGGTATGAGCACCCCTCACGTCCGTTGTACTCAACGGGATCTACGCTTGTAGTCTAATCTATGGGTGAAAGTTATCTAAAAGCTACTGGTAAACGGGGAGAAAAGAGAAAGAACATACTCGATAGGAAATTGCCGCTCTACGCCTACGTATTCCCTCGTGCAATGGGAAAGTCAGAGTCAACGTAGTTCAGAAAACTACGGGTGATGGGGGGAAGGTTGCTCGCCAAGACATCGTCGTCTTGTGCCTATGTATCCTCATTTGGTATGAGAAATCAGAGCAAACATAGTTCGGCCTAACTAGACCACAGGTTGGTTAAGTGCTTTTGTGAGTGACGTTAAGTCTCCATTCCAACAATTAGGGACGATGCGTGTTTGTGGTAGAACGGAAAAGTAACGTACTTTTTTCTGAAAATGCGGTTTGAAACAATCCCAAAGGATGAAAAGGTTTGAATTTGTTTGTGAGTTTTAGTGAATTGGATTGAGTTAGTTTGAGACTCACGTCGCGCTAAAGACTATGACACGAGGGCGAATGCGTCGCATATCGCCCAAAGGGCATATGCTAAACACTCTAGACAAGAGAGGAGAAACCCCTCACTCATCATTCCCCATGTACTTAAGGCTCGTAGCGTGCGACGCTTATCATTCTTTATTAAGTGCCTTGAAGAAATTTTGAGGTGAGAAAAAGAGAGACGCACACAAAGACCTAGGGGAAACTGAACCCTAATTGTTGTCGTGCAATGTGGCCATAAAGTCAAGATTAGGAAGGAAACTAATCTAATATTGTCATGCTTGGATTGAAGCCTAATGTCTCTCATACCCCTAACTTAATCGGAAATTAAGTCGGACTAGAAATCCTAAGGAATCATGCGAATACAGGAGGTAAACAGCAAGTAAACACGAAGCGACGCAATCACCGACAACGTCAAGTTTAAACTCAAGAAATATGTACAAGTGTCAGAAAAATAATCACAAATACGCTCGATGAATTAATCGAAAACCAAAACAAAAAATTAACATAAAATTAAGAGAGTTAATTGAAACCAAAAGTCTAATCCTATTATAAGTTAAAATCTAAAAAAAACTAAAACCTAATTCTAATTCTAAAACTAAAAAAAAAACTAATTTCTATTCTAAACCTAAATTAAATTAAATCTAATTAATTCTAAAATTAAACCTATTAAAATACACCTAAACTAATCTAAAAATTAACCTAATTACTAAAGTTAATTAAAACCTAATTCTAATTCTAATCTCTAAATTTTAATTTCTAATTTCTAATTAAAATTATATGCTAAGTTAAATAAATCTTAGTTATAATCTAAAATATTTCTAAGAGAAAATCCAAAGATAATCTTAAATTAAAATTACTAATCAAAAATATAAAATTCTAAGTTAAAATTATTAATTCTAAAATATTTCTAATAAATATTTCTAAATCTAAAATAATAACTAAAATCTAAAAGAAATTCTAAAATCCTAAAATATATTTCTAAGTAAATAATTAACATCTAAGTAAAATAAAATTCTAGTCCCAAGTTAAATTAATCCTAAAAAATGAAACTAATTCTAAAAACTAATCTTAATCTAAATAGATAATTAAATCTAAACTCTAATTCTATATAAACATTAAATTAGTTAAATAAAACTTAATTATACCATAATTAATTCTAATTAGCAAAATTAACAAACAAAAACAAAACAACAAATAAGGAGGAGGGGGTGTTGGGCCAAATGCTCCAGGCCCAACGGTGGATCAACTGAAAACTGTGGTGGGGGGGGGGGGGGGGGGGGGGTGGGGGGGAGGGAGGGGGGAGTGCAACAGGAAACGAGGGTGTGAAAAGATGAAAGTTAGGGCTTAAGGCCCAATTGTCTGAACACAGACTAACATAATTAAACTAACACAAAAACTCGATTTCCTTTATTTTGGTCAGGCCGTCGAACTTCTTCTACCATCCTTACACATCCAACTCCCTCGTCAATGGCCGGAAACACAGAGGTCACGACGTCGCGCTGTGATCTTCTCCCCTCTCGTAAAAATTCTCGCACTCACTTCCTCAACCAAAGTTCAAATAATATTTTCTTCACACTGTTGACGATTTTTCTCCGATTTGCTCACTCTGTATGCAACAAAACTCAGCTATGGCGGCGAATTTCGTCAATCTCAACCTGTTCTCGACTCTTCTTCCGTAAATTTCTCTTGAAGGTATGTTATTGGATTGTGTAGAGTTGTATGGAATTTGAGCGGGTTTTAAAAAATGTTGAAGAGTTGAAGGATTTGGGGATGTTCTATTTCTTCTCCATGTTTCTGAATATTATTGTTGTTTGAAGGTGTGATGGTTGTGACGTGCAAATTTTGTGGTTGGAATTTAGTCGCTGCAGGTTTAACATAACAACATCGGAAGAGGTTGGGGTTGAAAGCGGAAGAGGTTGAGCGAAGATTGATGAACGATTGAGGTTGGAAGGGTTGAAGAAGAAGATGGGTTGCTGTTATATGATTTTCTATGTGCACCAATATCTGAAGAAGAAATACTTGATGCGTGTGGTTTTTTGTACAGAAGAAAATCAGGTCTGCTTGTTTTTGTCGTTTTTTCCTTTCTAATCTCCTCATAACAAGAGTGGCTCGATTTTCATCTGGTACGAACGAGATTCAGAGGCTTTATCCGGCGTGACCTTGCAATTTGTCATAACAGGTTTTGCAGCAGTTCTTTCGATTCCTTGGAATCTTGTTGGGTAGTGATTCATGCATTTTTCTGTCTGAATTAGTTGCGTCCCCTTGTGACTATAATATGTTGGGGCTGTTTGGGGTAGTGATGGTCACAGCTTGTGTGAGTTTGCATCGTTCCTGGTGCAGTGTGATGTTGTGGTTGTACGAATGAAGAAGTGCACAGACTCAAGGTTTTGGATCAGTACGGTTTCGGACAAGCCTTTTGCAGAAGCTTTGGAGTGTTGTGTGCTTTAATATTGCAGGTTGTAACCTCAATTTGTTCTTTTTTTGTAGCAGCTCAGACATGTGTGTATCTGCAAATGGCTTGTTGCAATTCAATGAGCTTCTTATGTTATTATTTATTTATGCTCTTAAAAAAATGAGATGGACTTTGTTTGAAGAATGAACTTTAAAAAAATGAGATGGACTTTGTTTGAAGAATGAACTTAAAAAAAAATTGTGTTGGACTTGAAATTAAAGATGGGTTTATATTCTAAAAATAAATAAAAAAACCAACATAATTTAGGAATTTAAATTGAAAAGATAAAAAGGATAAAAAAAAAGTAATTTGGATTTTATTTGAATGGACTTTTGAGAAAAAGTGAAATGGATATGTGGAAAAAAAATGGTTTAAAGAAAAATAATTTCTTGAACAAAAAGGGAGAATTGATTTAGAAATATGGATAATTTATCATCGAAGAAAATTGAATTAAGATAAAACAAAATGGTTTTAAAGTGGATAGAAAAAATGATAGAATAAGAGTGGATTTTGTTTTGTGGGCAAATTGAATTAGGAAAAGAAAATGGCAAATGGATTTAATAATTGGATAAATAATTAAAAATTAAAATATGGATAAATGAATTGAATCAGAATAGGATATGGAAAAAGAAAAAAGGTTTCAAGGAAAGGTTATGGATTTGTACAAGGACAAAGAAAAATGGTTCGAAAAGTGGGTAATCACATTACACCAATCCCGGACTTTCCATAATATCTAATTAAATGCACACCACAACCACTGAACCACTTGCAACAGAAATGACAATCATCTATATGAGCCAAATCTTGGAATCTCCGAATGATTCTTCGGGAAAATAAATCCACAACCTGAAGATAACTGAACCTATGAACCTGACTTTTGGATTAAACATCTCACGAATCATTGTCTGATAACTTGTCGGCTCTCACCACATGACAAATGGAATTTGGGGTACACACCACATCGTCCATGATGGACCTGATCTCCTGTCCATGATGAGAAATAAGCCCTGATCCTGAGGCAGCTGACTATAAACTTGCCAACCAACTTGGGCCCAGAAACTGATGAAACCCTAGGCTCTTAATGCCTGACAAACTCTTCAAGAAAAATAAGCCCGACCTGATGATTTGATTTAGAGCAAAACTCCTGATCCCATGTCTTAGAAGACCAATGTAAAGTATGGTTATGAAATTATGATCTAATGATGCAAATGAAGGTGAAGCAAAAGCCAGCCAAAGCTAGAAAAAGATAGGGCAAATTTTGGGGTGCAACAACTGCCCCTATTCAATCAACTTGAACCTGAAGGTGTGAAAAGAAACTGCTTTCAAACATTCAAGGTAAAAGATGATTGAATACAAAAGAAACCAGAAATTTGCAACCTCTGGATATATAGAGAAAAGAGATTGCCAGCTGAAAGTGGACTTAAAATCAACGGGTACCAACCAAAAGTTGGGATAACCGACACGGTAACCGACCAAAAAGATAACAAGGGCTACTAACCAAAAGTTAGGATCGCCAGGGAATTGTATTTGAAAGTTGAGAGAAATAAGCTACTAACCAAAAGTTAGGATCACCCATAAGATTACCAAAAGTTATGAGGAAGATACTACTAACCAAAAGTTAGAATCACCCAGAAGAGACCAACGACCAAAAGTCGGGATAAAAGCTACTAACCAAAAGTTAGGATCGCCCAGAAAGGATTATCATCGACCAAAAGTCAGAACAAAAGCTATTAACCAAAAGTTAGGATCGCCAAGAAGAGAAACCAACGGCCAAAAGTCGGGATAAATGTTAGAACACAGATTGGTTCTTAGTAATATCTCTATGTTTTTATGATAACTATTATGAAATTTTGTAATTAAGAATTATATACTCTAAAATTTGCTTAAGAGTTTTTACTGCAGATAGTAAAGGAATTATCACTCTAGAAGCAAATCAGAACTGAACATAAAAAATTTGCTAGACTCTGAAGCGCCAGATGCATCCATTAGAAGATTCTGAATGCTGCCAAAAGAAGATCCTGAGCGTAGCCTCCAGAAGATTCTGAAGCAGAAGCTCCAGAAAGATCTGAAGCAGAAGCTCCAGAAGAATCTGAAGCAAGTCAGAAGCATCTAAACCAAAGAAGAATTCCGTATGAAGAGTTTTCAAAGCATAGTTACTACAGAAGATTCTGAAAGTACTAAAGCTGCCAGTACTGAGGATCTGACTCAAATATGCTCTGATCTTAAACACGCTAAAAGCACAACTGCTGCAGAAGACTCTGATTCAGCAAAACTCTGATCAAATTAGACTCTGATGAAATTTGCTGAAAATTGAAGAAGAATTATTCAAAGATTATATCCGTTGGAATGATCCAAACGACTCTTTCCTTATTTATGCTAGACACAAGAACACAGACAAAAAGGATTTCTATGTGCTTTCTTCTTCTAGGAAAGGTCACTTGATGTGAAGACAAAAAGGCTCAGACCTTTTGGACACTCTTCTCAACGTGAAGCTCTCCTTGGATCAGCTGCCTATAAAAGCAAGTCTTCACCCATCTTTTTCACTTTACGTTTTATCTGAAAGAAATCAACATTCAAAGCTCTCATACTATTCATATTTTTTCTAAGAATTAATTTCTTTGTTCTTAATATTTAAGTGAAAAATCATAGTTGTGATAAAGCTTTTTAGAAGCAATTTAAACACTTGCATTTGTATTACATTTGATTGTAAACCTTAAGAAGATCCAGTTAGAATTAGTAATTCTTGAGAAGACTTTGAACAGTTGTTCTTAGTGCTTACTATTGTAATCAGTTGATTAAATAGTGGATTAAGTCCTTGATTGAGAAAGGTAAATCACTCTTGGAAGGGTGGACTGGAGTAGTTGAGTTCAACGAACCAGGATAAAAATACTTGAGTTTTTATTTCTAAGTTTTTATCTTCATACTTATTCAACCCCCTTCTAAGTATTTTCTCACCTTCAATAAAAGCTACTAACCAAAAGTTAGGATCGCCCAGAAAAGATTACCAACCAAAAGTTAAAGTAAAAGCTACTAACCAAAAGTTAGGATCGCCAAGAAAGAAACCAATGACCAAAAGTCAGGATAAAAGCTACTAACCAAAAGTTAGGATCGCCAAGAAAAGATTAACAACCAAAAGTCGGAGTAAAAGCTACTAACCAAAAGTTAGGATCGCCAAGAGAGAAACCAACGACCAAAAGTCGGGATTACCAGGATGTCAACTGAATGCGAACTTGACCAAAACGAGGCCTACCAACCAAAAGTCCGGATAACGACTCCGTGTGGAATGAAAGAAGATCTACCAACCAAAAGTCGGGATAAAGGTTACTAACCAAAATTTAGGATCACCAAGAAAAGAATGGACTATCAACCAAAAGTCGGGATAACATCTAGGAAACAATGGACTACCAACCAAAAGTCGGGATAACATCCACAAAACGAAGGACTACCAACCAAAAGTCAGGATAACATCCACAAAATGAAGGACTACCAACCAAAAGTCGGGATAACATCCACAAAACGAAGGACTACCAACCAAAAATTGGGATAACATCCACAAAACAAAGGACTACCAACCAAAAGTCGGGATAACATCCACAAAACGAAGGACTACAAACCAAAAGTTGGGATAACATCCAGGAATGGCAGGAAGTAGAATCGACCGATTTAAAACCTGAAAAGAGAAATCCGTTGGGGAAATAGAAACTTAAACAAGCATTCTCTGTTGGGGAGAAAAAGATAAGATGAAAACATCCACCGACGATTTTTGCTGGGATAAAGTACCACAAGGGCTCATGAGTTATGTCGTTATCTGCTGGAGAGATGTTTGGCAACCAAAGTATCAAACTTTGGCTTATGCTTCGCATGCATATGTTTGAATATGGCGTAATGCTCCATACAAAATGGAAATGCTACGCGTTTGGGAGGATGCTATGCAAAATGCAAATGCAAAGGAAGACCACCAAGAAAGGTGCCGAGAGAAATGGCAAGCAAACTTGCTGAGGAAAATACCCTGAACGACCTTCATAAATAGAACTCTTCTACGGACAATTCCATTATGCTGAGAATTAAGAATAACATCCATTGGAAAGTTATCCCAAAGATCTCACTCCGAAGAATACCAATGATCATTAGATTCTGCTGCGGATGTCTGTCATATCTGAATTACTCGTCGAGGGGATCAACATTAATCTCTTGCTTGGGGAGAAAAGTCAATGACATGGATCCTGTCAGAGAATAACGATGAGCTTGCCCTATTGTTAGGGGATAACCATAATCTCACCATGCTGAGGATAAGTGCACACCACTGTTGGTGAGATACTCCTGGTCTGACATTGTCATCCTGTGGGGATACAGAAATACTACCGCGAAGAAGTGAGATCAATCGAGCCTCGTGCCGGGGAATGTGATAGCATGTGAGTCACGGGGAATGATCGTGCCAAATACAGTTGGGCTTTTGGTTTAGGGATGGGACCAAAATTATGGTGATTGGAATTTTTATGGATTTATTCTTGGTTACCAAAGCAATTGGATTTTGAAGGGGAACTACCATACGAGAACTGGTGGCAAAAGGTTAGGTTGTCAGACGAGAACTGGCTTGTAGTTTTGGCATCAGATGGGAACTGATTTCTGGTTTGCCAGACGAGAACTGGACTTTGAAACTATGTTTGCCAGACGAGAACAGGTTAAATAGTAGGCTAAAGAATGAGTGACTAGACGAGAACTAGTTTAAAAGTTTGACATGTACCAGACGAGAACTGGTGTTTATTGAAGGGTTGACTAGACGAGAACTGGTTTGAAGGTTTTCCAAACGAGAACTGGACTTTGGAAGTGTTTACGGTTACAAAGTTCTAACAGGTAACAAGTTCAGGCTATGGGATGAAAAATCCAATGACAGGATGCAAGGGTAAGAATATTCTCAGAAATGGCAGGGATGCCCCTTTGTAGCAGTTTTTTTCCAGAAGGTTAAGTTTATTTGATGGGGTGATGGCACGATTCCCCGACACTCAACTCTTGTTGACGAAAATGAACTTGCTTGAGTAACTTGCCCCAGTGTAGTTCAACTTGCCCCAGTATATTTTTTGGGAAAGTTCATCTCGAAAAGAAAGTAGCTTGCCATGATATGACCTTGAGATGGATTGCCCCAGAATTTGTACCATGAAAGGATTCATCCTTGATTAATCGACTCGCAGAGTGGTTGGCTTCATTGCACTTTAGAAATAGGTTGCCCCGGAATGAACGTTGAAGCGACTTAACTTATCCTGATTGAATACTGGAAGGATCTGCCTTCAATAAACAGAATCTCTAGGTGACCTGCCCCTGATTGGTAGAGTCTCAAGATGATTCACTTCTGATCAACTGCTTCTTAAATGATTTGCCCTATATTCAACCGATGCTTGGGGGATTTTCCTTAGACTGACTGATTCTATACTCACCGGATGTCAATGCCCCAGATCCACATGGCTTCCAAGTATACACAATTCTGATCCAAACTGTTGAATGATCCAGTCCTGTTTGATTGCTCCTTGTTGGAATTTCCTTGATCTCAACTAGTGACATCCAATTAAAATTGTTTGTTCACAAATGGTAATCTTAATATGATGCTCATGCAGATTTTGAAAAGTCAATCCTTATTAGAATGAGGTGATAATGCGTGACGAATGGATCAATTGTCCAGACGTAGTGCTAATTTAGCTAGTGAAAGATACAACAAGAATATGATTAGCAAATCATGTAGGAGTCAGTTTACACAACCTCGTTATAGCATGCTTTTAGAATAAACCCTGCCTCAATTAGGTCTTTTAAGGGTTGAATCAAGGTCTGGTTCACGGTTATTGAAACAAGGGATGAAAGGCTCAAAGTTTGATTATTACCCACCCCTTCTTCGTGATGATCTCCAATCCTACGTTCAGTTAACTTGGCACAAGCGCTCACCTTCAAAAGGTTTGTTGAATGGTAGGAGTGATGATTAAGGAACCCATAAGGCTTTCAGAGTGACAGTTACCCCTTTTATCTTTTGTGTCTGTAGTCACACGACTTTGTTCTTATTCGAGGATTTTCTTTTGAGATCCTTTCTTTTTATTCTTTTATTCCCTAATTTTTGCCTGGACTGGTTTTTTATTATTTTGAAGTCCAGCAGGATTCCCTAATTTTTCCTGAGTTTTTTTTTGCTTTCAAGTTTTTCGACTTAGCGGGCTTTCTTTTTTCTTTTTTTTTGAAAAGAAGTTGTGTGACACTGGTTGTCTTGATTTCTTCGAAAAGGTTGTGTCTGTATTACTCCTTATTGGCGAGGTATAACCATTATGGTTGATGAGATACGATGTGATTGGTCCTCGAATGGGGACACTCCTCTATAAATTTTGAATGTTCGGTCAAATTAACTGACAACTACCTTGCCCCAGGTTAAGATGTGAGGGTTTGAAAGTCCGAAAGAAACTCCTATTTCTAGGCTTGAAATGGTTAACTAGGGACTAACTCTTTATCTCTCCGGTGTTTAGGGGATTTGAAACAATGCCTGTACATTATCGGCAAGATTTTATATGAAAGCATACGATCAACAATTATGAGTATTTAGTTTTCGTCATCCTCCCTCCAATCTTTGCTAAAACAATAACGATAAAGTGGAGTGGATAAGAGGTGTATGTGTATGTGCTTTGTGATAAATATGAAAAATGAGCGAATGCGACATGATTAATTCAGAAAAAATGCATAATCACTTCATTAATATTACCATTTGAAATAACAATATTTAAAAACAAGTAGCAATTAACAGGAAATAAACCACAAATGCAAATGATAAAAGTGCCCAAGGACTACCAATGTTGAGGACGTCTGCCTGTCTGAACCACTAGCTTTTGGAGATGACCCTTGAAATCTTCGAGCTTAGGTAGATGAGAGGTTGACGCGGACAACCAAACTTCCTTCTGGAAAGGATATGTACCCTTTGTCAATCAACTGTTGCACTTTGGCTTGGAAGGCTTTGCAATCTTCGGTTGAATGTCTCATGGATCCTCCATGATATCCATACTGAACATGGGGATTGTACCCAGAAGGGTAAGGTTCTGGAAACTGCCTAAGAGTCTTGGGAACCACCAATGAGTTTTGAATCAGATATGGCAGAAGCTGACTGTATGACATAGGAACTGGATGAAGAGGAGCAATCCTTCTTTCCAAGTTGTTGCGAGACCTACTCTGATTCTGGCACTGATTTGGGTAACCTCGGCCATGGGCTCGTTAATTTGCATGAGGAGCGATCCAAGGTTTCTGATGTGGTGCCCTAGGCATGATTGCCTGTCTGTATGAATAACGTGACACTGGAGGTAATGACTGCTCAGAAGATGAAGAGCCAAAAGATTTCACCGGTTCACCCTGAGAATAATCAACATCTGCCATGACTATATTGATTATATCCTCTTCTTCCTCCTGGGAGTTATTGAGGGATTCAGTTTCACTGGCCTGATTGCTCGAGACATCCTGAATTTTTCCACTCTTTATGCCGCTCTCAATATGTTCTCCTGCTATTACCAGGTCAGAGAAGTTTGGTGTAATTCCAAGCATCCTTTCAAAGTATGGGCTCTACAAGGAGTCTATGAACATATCTGCTAACTCTTGGTCAAGAAGCGGCGGTTGCACTTTGAAAGCCAATTCTCTCCATCTCTGAGCATACCTTCTGAAGGATTTATTGTTCTCTCGAGACAAGATTTGCAACTGCATGCAATTGGGAGTCATGTACAGAATATATTCATATTACTTCAGAAAAGCCTTAGCTAAGTCCATCCACAATTGGATCTGACCACTCTCTAACTGCATGTACCAACTCAAAGATGCCCCACTCAAACTGTCCTGAAAATAGTGAATCATTAGTTTCTCATTGTGCACAAATGAGGTCATTCTTCTGCAAAACATCACCAAATGTTGCCTCTGAAACTATCCCCCTTGTATTTATCGAGTCTTGGTGCTTTGAAATTTGGAGGTAATACTAGGTCGGGAACCAGACACATGTCTAAAGCGTCGAGACCAAAAGTATCCTGAACTTCCAAGGCTTTGAGTTTTTCCCCCAACACATGAAATATTTTAGCATACTCAAGAGCTCACGGGTCCTTAGTCTTTATCGTCGGGACCTCTACTTTGGAATTCGACACAGATAAAGCAACACCACGACAATCTGTAGTATTAGGAGAAGAGGAACATTCACTTCTGACAACAAACTGTTCATGTAAATCTTGGTTCTCGATAGAGAGTTACACATACTGAGCTTGAGTAAGGTTATTCACTTGCGGAGAATCTTCATCAGGCAGAGAACCGTACAGAGGATTGGTCATCACAGTAAAACCTGGTGGGGTATCAACATTCTGGAGGTCGTTTCCTGACATAGCCACCAAGAGCTCTCAACTTGACTTTACTTCTTAACACTGCTTGATTCTGCTTCAAACACTTTGTCGTCTTCCAACAGTCACCACTTGTTCAGAACGAGCATCAGGGAATCAACTGGATGATCAAAGATAAAGGTGGGATGAGAGTTATAGCTTGCTGAAGAATGATATGCAAAATGATGCAGAGATGTTTATGATATACAACGCAAAAGACATGGGATCAAAGCTTCCACAAATTCTGAATACTGTTGCATTGTTGACTGAATAAATCCAGAACTCCATCCTGACAAGAAAATACCAGAATACCGAAGCACTGAGATGATGGAAGACCAAGAATACCCAAGATCAAAAATTTGCACTGACGAGAAAACCAGAAAACCAGGTTGGTTGAAGGTTAAAGTTTCCTACGTAACCCTTTCCACTCACAGGTAGGACCTAGTATCTGACAAGGTACAACATCCTATGCAGGTCGTTAATATCACGGACTCTCAGGTCGAGAAACGATGATACGTTCACAATTTCAGGTTTGGCATCATGGTCAAACGAGGAGGCCTCAACTGATTTCCCAATGAATGGTCTCTAGAGTCGTTAGTTTTCAGATCCAACATCCCCTCAACTATCCAAAATGCACAAGATAGGATGTCTTCAAAGAAAACCTCATCTGGACGCGAATTTCATGAGGTCTCTTGAATGCCAAACATGCAAGCCCACACTACTCTCCACACTAATATTAGGTGTGTACTCAAGCCTAGGTATTGGGCTTATCTCTCAATAGAACACCCCATCCAACAACACAACATCAATATGATAATAATGATAAAGTGCAGAAAATAAAATGTAAATGCAATAATATACAAAACACAACATACGCACACAAATATACACACCCAAAAATATAAAGCAAATAAGCGCTAGGATTGACTCGTATAGGGAACCACTTATTCCCCAGCAGAGTCGTCAGTTGTCGCAACTACGAAAAGGGACAGGCGGAAACAAACAGAAGAGTCGCCACCTAACGTTATTTATCCCAAAAAGAGGGAAAGGAAACAATCGAAGAAAACCTAAAAGAACGGGAAAGACAAGGTCATCGCAACCAAATCTTGGATTCGAGAGTCGTTTACGCAAGGGGAAGGTATGAGCACCCTTCACGTCCATTGTACTCAACGAGATCCACGCTTGTTGTCTAATATATGGGTGAAAGTTATCTAAATGTTACTGCTAAACAGGGGGAAAAGAGAAAGAACATACTCAATAGGACATCGTTGCCCTACCCCTACATATTCCCTTGTGCAATGGGAAAGTCAGAGTCAACGTAGTTCATAAAACTATGGGTGATGGGGGGAAGGTTGCTCGCTAAGACATCACCGTCTTGTGCCTACGTATCCTCATCTGGTATGAGAAATCAGAGAAAACGTAGTTCGGGCTAACTAGACCATAGGTTGGTTAAGTGCTTTTGTGAGTGACGTTAAGTCTCCATTCCAGCAGTTAGGGATGATGCCTGTTTGTGGTAGAACAGAAAAGTACTATTTTCTGAAAATGCGGTTTGAAACAATCCTGAATGATGAAAAGGTTTGAATTTGTTTGTGAGTTTTAGTGAAGTGGATTGAGTTAGTTTGAGACTCATGTCACACTAAAGACTATGACACGAGGGCGAATGCGTCACATATCGTCCAAAGGGCATACGCTAAACACTCTAGACAAGCGAGGAGAAACCCCCACTCATCATTCCCCATGTACTTAAGGCTCATAGCGCACGACGCTTGTCATTCTTTATTAAGTGCCTTGAAGAAATTTTGAGGTGAGAAAAAAAGAGACACACACAAAGACCTAGGGGAAACTGAACCCTAATTGTTGTCATGCAATGTGACCCTAAAGTCAGGATTAAGAGGGAAACTAACCTAATATTGTCATGCTTGGATTGAAAGCCTAATGTCTCTCCTACCCCTAACTTAATCGGAAATTAAGTCGGGCTAAGAATCCTAAGGGATCATGTGAATACAAGAGGTAAACAACAAGTAAACACGAAGCGACGCAATCACCGACAACGTCAAGTTTAAACTCAAGAAATATGTACAAGTGTCAGAAAAATAATCACAAATACGCTCGATGAATTAATCAAAAACCAAAACAAAAAATTAACATAAAATTAAGAGAGTTAATTGAAACCAAAAGTCTAAACCTATTCTAAGTTAAAATCTAAAGAAAACTAAAACTTAATTCTAATTCTAAAATTAAAAAAGAAACTAATTTCTATTCTAAACCTAAATTAAATTAAATCTAATTAATTCTAAAATTAAACCTATTAAAATACACCTAAACTAGTCTAAAAATTAAGCTAATTACTAAATTTAATTAAAACCTAATTCTAATTCTAATCTCTAAATTTTAATTTCTAATTTCTAATTAAAATTATATACTAAGTTAAATAAATCTTAGTTACTAATCTAAAATATTTCTAAGAGAAAACCCAAAGATAATCTTAAATTAAAATTACTAATCAAAAATATAAAATTCTAAGTTAAAATTATTAATTCTAAAATCTTTTTAATAATTATTTCTAAATCTAAAATAATAACTAAAACCTAAAAAAAAATATTCTAAAATCCTAAAATATATTTCTAAATAAATAATTAAAATCTAAGTAAACTAAAATTCTAGTCCCAAGATAAATTAATCCTAAAAAATAAAACTAATTCTAAAAACTAATCTTAATCTAAATAGGTAACTAAATCTAAACTCTAATCCTAAATTAACACTAAATTAGTTAAACAAAACTTAATTATACCGTAATTAATTTTAATTAGCAAAATTAACAAACAGAAACAAAACAGCAAATAAGGAGGGGCATTGGGCCAAATGCTTAAGGCCCAACGGTGGATCAACTGAAAACTGGGGGCGGGAGTACAACCAAGAAACGAGGGTGTGAAAAGATGAAAGTTAGTTCTTAAGGCCCAATTGTCTGAACACAAACTAACCTAATTAAACTAACACAAAAACTCGATTTTCCTTTATCCTGGTCAGGTCGTCGAACTTCTTCCACCATCATTACACATCCAACTCCCTCGTCAACAGCCGGAAACACTGAGATTACGACGTCGCGTTGTGATCTTCTCCCTTCTCATAAAAACTCTCACGCTCACTCCCTCAACCAAAGTTCAAATACTCTTCTCTTCACACTGTCGGTGATTTTTCTTCGATTTGCTCACTCTATATGCAACAAAACTCAACTATGGCGCCGAATTTCGTCAATCTCAACCTGTTCTCGACTCTTCTTCTGTAAATTTCTCTTGAAGGTATGTTATTGGATTTTGTAGAGTTGTGTGGAATTTGAGTGGGTTTTAAAAATGGTTGAAGGGTTGAAGGATTTGGGGATGTTCTATTTCTTCTCCATGATTATGAATTTTATTGTTGTTTGAAGGTGTGATGGATGTGACATGTAAGGTTTGTGGTTTGAATTTGGTCGCTGCAGGTTTAACATAGCAACAGCGGAAGAGGTTGAGCGAAGATTTATGAACAGTTGGGGTTGGAAGGGTTGAAGAAGAAGATGGGTTGTTGTTATATGATTTTCTATGCACACCAATACCTGAAGAAGAAATACTTGATGCGTGTGGTTTTTTGTACAGAAGAAAATCAGGTCTGCTTGTTTTTGTCGTTTTTTCCTTTCTAATCTCCTCATAACAAGAGTGGCTTGATTTTCGTCTGGTACGAACAGGATTCAGAGGCTTTGTCCGGTGTGGCCTTGCAATTTGTCGTAATAGGTTTCGCAACTTGTGGGGTAGTGATTCATGCACTTTTTCTGTATGAATTAGTTATGTCCCCTTGTGACTATAATATGTTGGGGCTATTTGGGGCAGCGATGGTCACAACTTGTACGAGTTTGCAGCGATCTTGGTGTAACATGATGTTGTGGTTGTACAAATGAAGAAGTGCGCAGGCTCAAGGTTTTGGATCAGTACGGTTTTGGACAAGCCTCTTGCAGAAGCTTTGGAGTGTTGTGTGCTTTAATATTGCAGGTTGTAACCTCAATTTGTTCTTTTTCTATAGCAGCTCAGACGTGTGTGTAGCTGCAAATGGCTTGTTGCAATTCAATGAGCTTCTTATGTTATTATTTATTTTTGCTCTTAAAAAAAATGAGATGGACTTTGTTTGAAGAATGAACTTTAAAAAAAATGGGTTGGACTTAAAATTAAAAATGGGTTTATATTCTAAAAATAAAAAAATCAACATAATTTAGGAATTTAAATTGAAAAGATAAAAAGGATAAAAAAAGTAATTTGGATTTTATTTGAATGGACTTTTGAGAAAAAGTGAAATGGATATGTGGAAAAAAATGGTTTAAAGAAAAATAATTTCTTGAACAAAAAGGGACAATTGATTAAGAAATATGGATAATTTATCATGGAAGGAAATTGAATTAAGATAAAACAAAATGGTTTTAAAGTGGATAGAATAAGAATGGATTTTGTTTTGTGGATAAATTGAATTGGGAAAAGAAAATGGCAAATGGATTGAATAATTGGACAAAAAATTGAAAATTAAAATATGGATAAATGAATTGAATCAGAATAGGATATGGAATAAGAAAAAAGGTTTCAAGGAAATGTTGTGAATTTGTACAAGGACAAAGAAAAATGGTTCGAAAAGTGGGTAAACACATTACACCAATCACGGACTTTCCACAATATCTAATTAAACGCATACCACAACCACTGAACCACTTGCAACATAAATGGCAATCATCCACGTGAGCCAAATCTTGGAATCTCCGAATGAATCTTCGGGAAAATAAATCCACAACCTGAAGATAACTGAACCTATGAACCTGACTTTTGGATTAAACATCTCGCGGATCATTGTCTAATAACTTGCCGGCTCCCACCACATGACAAATGGAATTTGGGGTACACACCACACCGTCCCTAATGGACCTGCTCTCCTTTCCATGATGAGAAATAAGCCTTGATCCTGAGCCAGCTGACTATAAACTTGCCAACCAACTTGGACCCAAAAACTGATGAAACCCGAAGCTCTTGATACCTGACAAACTCTTGAAGAAAAATAAGCCTGACCTGATGATTTGATTCAGAGCAAAACTCCTGATCCCATGTCTTAGAAGACCAATGCAAAGTATGGTTATGAAATTATGATATAATGATGCAAATGAACGCGAAGTAAAAGCCAGTCAAAGCTAAAAAAAGAGAGGGCAAATTTTGGGGTGCAACAGGTTGTTCGAGTGCCGCTCTTGCATCAACTAGATTTACACGAGGTGGATTCCCTTGGTTTTGTTGAACCTCATTAATAGTGGGATCCTCTTATAGAGCCATTCCCTGATTTGCCAATATGTATTCTCTCTGTGGATGTCAAGGAGGTTGTGGTACTCTAATAAAGTCTGCAAGGCGTGTCATTTGCACCGTTACTTGTTGGTTAGATTGGGTGGTGCTTTGTACTAGGGGATTAAGAATCGCTCTCATTGTTTTGGCCAACCTTTGGACCATTTCATGGTTACTCTCATCCATTTGTTGCCTAATGTCTGCTACATAGTTATTGGTCAAGTTTGGCATTTGAGTGGAATAACCGATTCCCACAGGTTGGCTATTTCACCTTATGCTTATACCAAAGCCTGATCCTTGTAGTGGAGAAGTAACATTCACTACAAGTTCTGAGAATGTTGAGGCGACATTGTGCAAATTTTCCATCATGGATGTTGGCATTCCATATGGTTGGTCTCGATTTCCAAAAGGCATAGAGGAACTTGGGGGCATGAAAGACCTATTCGAGGCAATCCCCACTGGTGGGGGAGTTACTTGAGGGCCCCTTAGCCCAGTATAATTTAGAATGAGCTCACTATGGGTAATTGTTTGTGTGAGCAACGAACTTGCCATAGATGGAATTGGTTCTGATACAGTCACTGGGACCGTTGTTGCCCCAATCGAAGACGCTTGGGGCAATTCTCGATTATTACTCAATGAACTTTGAGGAATTGAAACATTTGGCTAGTTAGGATTCAACAGTTTCATAGTATACCTTCTCCTTGATCTATTTTTGTTATTGGTGGCTACTTTGCCACTTCTCAATAACATGCAATGAAATTTTCAAAGAGAAACGATAATAAACAAAATTGCGACAAGAACACTACTAGCACTGTCACACTAGGTGTGCTAATTTGTTAACTGGAAAAAATGGTAAACAACCAATGGTCTTTCCAATTTAAAATAATTGATTTACGTACAAGATCAACCACACAAATCCTAGGACATGTGCTAGCAATTCTTAATTTGAGATTTGGGAAGTAACGAAGAGTTCCATATTATCCATGATCTAACAACTAAAAACATTGAAAAACTTAGAAGACGTAAAGTGCTGAAAAACTGGATCAAAGACAATTAAAAACAACTTAAACACTAAATAGATGGACTTTGTAATAAAAAGATGAAATTTACGTTAAAATATAAAGACATGGTGTAATCAAACGTACATTTTCTTTGACATACTATTTTTCTCTACACGTGGATACTTTGAGTATTTTCAGAAACTTTGTATAATCTTTGGAACACACCCTATTCTAACACTAAGACCTTCTACTTATAATGGTAGAAAATAACCGACCCTAATAGTTACACCATAAACAAATGACAAATGGCGCTCGACATGTTTCTCTTCCTTGAAAAACTCCACGTGTTGTTCTTCATAAATATGGATAAGAACGAAAATTTCCTCCTTTATTTGATTCAATACACGCGTCGAAGTACCATCTTCGTCGAACCATCTTCAGAATATCTTTCTTCATGTCTTTATCTAGCATTCCTTCCTTGCACAAATGGTCATTTCGACTAAATTAAATATAGTCATGTCGAAACACCTGTTCATTACTTCACGTAATTCTTTTTATTATTATTATTTTAAATAAAAATCCAGGAGTCAGATTTGGGAGCTAACAGTAAGACACAAAAGATTGGACAAGGAAGCCAAAGAAATGTGAAGATTCTGCAATGTTTGTTGGGCGAACAATAGCGAGCAGCCAACGAATGTTCGCAAAAGGACGAAGTATCAGCGAGGAGGAAACCTTGGAAGTCAGTAGCTAAAGGACCCAAAGTTTGTTGTGCAAACTTGTAGCGAGGTAGTTCGCAGTGCGAAGAATTGCTTGCACGACGAACTCAAATATTTTCCAATGGCGGTTTAACTGTTCCCGAGACACTTCAAGTGCCAAAAAGGGGAATTTGCTAGGCGAATAGATAGTTCGCAGTGCGAACATAACAGATTTTGCAAATACTATATAAGTACTTTTCTTGATTTTTAGAAAGAATATGTTATATTTTGGGGATCAAAACTCTATCTCTCTTCATTTCAAGCATATTTTAGAGAAAAAAACACAAACTCTAAGAGGGAGAAGGTAATATCTTTGATCTCTTGTTGGGGTTTAGATGTAATCTTTTAATACCTTATGTATTTCATCTAATGTATGTTTGTGAACTAGTTTTGATTCTCTATTGTGATTGTCTTTGATTTCTTATTTGCGGGTCTTAACAAAACCTTT
This sequence comes from Lathyrus sativus, assembly GCA_963859935.3. Classification (NCBI taxonomy): domain Eukaryota; kingdom Viridiplantae; phylum Streptophyta; class Magnoliopsida; order Fabales; family Fabaceae; genus Lathyrus; species Lathyrus sativus. The sequence goes on along the minus strand of OZ012739.1, from coordinate 351,835,989 downwards.
TTCAAATCTTTGATCTAAGATTTTTATCTATCAATGAGCAAACATTTGACATGGTTTTGTGAGTTGATATTCATTTGCATCGCATTTATTTTATTGCGTTTAGTAAGTAACATGAGTAGGATCAATACGGTAAAGACCGATATAACGCTTGACAAACGGTATTGCTCAAATTCCACGAACTCAAGACTTCCTTACTCAAGTTCCATGAACCCAATACTTCTTCACAAGCCCAATACTTCATTGTTCAAGTTTCACAAACTCAAGACTTCCTTGTTCATGTTCCACGAACCATAGACTTCTGCTTAAGCCCCTCGGGCACAAGACTTTCTTGCTCAGACTCGTAGTCAAAGACTTCATTGCTTAAATTCCACAGACTCAAGACTTCCGCTCAATCAACAATTGATTAAGATTTTCAATGCTCTAGCACATAGCAGTAAACTTACTTGACTCAAACACATAACAAGAGACTTTTCTGCTCAAGCACATAGTAAGATACTTTATATAAACTACTAAACAATCATGTTTAATAGAATAGATAACAACGTGTACTTGATACAATTATCAGAGGTACAAGGTAATCATCTTAACAAAGACCTCTAAGCACTTAAAATTTCTAAGATATTCAATGTTTAAGAAATCTTAAGACTTACTACAATTTACAACATATAACAGAAAAATCTGCATACTCGATTGCGTTGCTTATTGTATGATATTGTTATTCCTCCATCCAGACAGAATTGCATAACACTTATATCCTTCTTGATGCTCATTCTATATTTTCCCTTTTGATTGCTTCCTTGTTCGAAGGCTTCGGTTTGAATCTTTAGTAGCTTATATAGCAGTTGTAGAAGACTAGCCGTTGGAAGAGATAACTTGAACAAGTATCTTTGTTTCTCCATAGTACAAGAGACATTGACGAAAGATACACCAAAAGTTCTTAATCTATTATGTAACATGTTTCACCATTGTGTCTTCCATGCAATCTTGTACTATAGAGCCGTTGAGAATAGATATTCGCAAAGTATGTCAACTCTTTTTGAGCCTTATGAACTTAGACTCTAACTGACAAACTGATTTGACAATGCAACTTGCTTTTTGCGATACAAATAGCTTTAACTTTAACACTAATTCTGAATGACCACCAGAAGCTAATTACATTCACCAAGTGTAGAGACAATATGTTACTTTTTTTGATGGCGAGACCTTTAGCTTCAGAGTCTACGCCAGACATCACTTAGAGAGTGTTCTTCAGATTCTGTACCACCAGAAGTTAGTAATTTAACTTCTCTCAAGTGTGTTCTTATATATCACATTCTGAATATGTAACTTTAAGTATTTGAACTTGCATACTTGGAACACACATTAGATAACACCATTGTTCTTTTAATACTTTGTTATCATCAAAATCCAAGAAATATATGTCATGAATAAATCTTGTTCTAACATATGTATCACAAACCGTTTAAGTTAACACTAAACTTGACAAAAAAACACAAAAATGGAGTAAACTGCAAAATATACTGAATGATTTCGTACCTTGATTCTCTTTCCTTCGCCAATTCTATCAATGAAGTTGTTTGAATAGTAGATTGAAGCTTGAAGCCTGAACCTCTTTAATGACTTTTTTACTTAAGGCAAAAAAAAGGAAGACTAGAATATAGTATTTTCTGTAATGTTTAAATACACCATATATTGACGAGACATTAAGTTTGACCATGTGACATTTATAAAAATGAAAAAAAAAAAATGCCATTAACCATACCACATATACTTAGGGCATGTGCCATTTCCACAAAAGATTTAAAGAACCAAAATCTTTAAATGACAAGGGTGTTTTTGCAATTTTTTTTACAACACATAAATCAGAACACCCCATAAAACTGTTGGGAGAGATTTTCACTAGGGAGCATTGAATATTGTGGGACTACCTTTTTAGAGCAACACCTTTATGAGAAACACACCACATACTTACCCAAAACCTTAAGATAATAGATGTATGTGTTTTTCCATTTACAAATGCTCAAGTCACCACATTCCTATTTAATGTAAGACTATTATCCATACGATTCATATTTGTTTTACATAATAAGGGATAAAATACTACTAACCTATAATTTAACTATTTCTTTATAGTCTAAATATATTTTTTTTACCACTTGTACTAAAATTTTTGTCAAATTATAGTAAGAGTTTTTTTTTTCTTTTTCTGAAGATACTTGTATAAGAATTTAAATTATTTCTATTCATCCCGAAGGCAATGCAATAATCGTAATTCTTTAAATTATTTAAATAAAAAATTAAAGCAATTTCTCTATAACTTTTTTTTCAACAAATTAAAAAAAAAAGAAGCTAAATTCATTGTGTATCTATAAACTGAAATTCATTTTTTATATTTTCCCTTAAATAATAAAATGATGCAACCCAAATATTTAGAATTTTATTTATTTGTTTTCATTAATTATTTAACAGCAAACGTTGCAACCCAAAACATTTTCCGAACGAAAATGAAACCATGGAGCGGGAAAACGAAAACACCGCGCCAATCTATTCCCGCTCAACACAAACTACAAAACCCTCAAAGTTTTCTCCATTCTTCAGTTTCAATTCTCAATCTCAATCTTAATCTCAATCTTAATCTCAGTTACTTCAATTTTCTGATTCTCATTTCCATTTCCTCCTTGGTTCCTGAATTCAACAATGCCTTCAGTTTCCTCCAAACGCAGATTCAGATCTCCAGCACCACCTACTCCGGCCGCCGCTTCTCCGCCCAGCCGGAAATCCTCCCGCCATTGCATCGCTGCATCTCCTAATTCAGCCCCATCCGTAGCTCGCAGAATCATCACTGATGAGAATCTAATCGAGTCCTGTGAAACAGTATCCGTGAAGTCCAAATGGAACCCCAAAGGTAAGATTAATCAATCAATTTAGCAATTAATCGGTCAATTAATTAGTTAATTGTTTAGTTAATTAATTATTGGAGTGTTGTTTTGCATGTGTGATAGTTGTGATGGTTGATTCTTTGTTGTATATGTGTGGTGTGAACTGATAGATGGAGAGCAATTGAGGAGTGTGAAGGAGGTATTGCACTTGTCTACTGCACCGTCTACCATAGTGTGTCGTGAGGAGGAGCAAGATGTGGTGTTAGGGTTTTGTAAAGGTTCTGTTGAGCATGAAAAGGCTGGGAGTCTTTACATATGCGGGTGTCCTGGAACAGGAAAATCGCTATCTATGGAGAAAGTGAAAGTGAATTTGCTCAATTGGGCTGAAGAGGTATATATATCACACAGCTTGTTGATTTGGGTGAATTGAAATTGATTGAATATTTATTATTTTGATGAAAATTTGTGAGAGAATGAATGTTCTATGATTGATATTTGATACAATTAACAAATGGTATTATGTGATAGAATTAAAGGATATATATGCAATTAATAAGTGGTGTAATGTGATAGGATTAATTGACATTGATTCAATACCAGTGCATTATTTTGATATATCACCCCTCTTTGGTAAGTGCATATTTAGATTAAACTCTAATGTTTATGGATTCATGACTTAGGTGTTGATGGTTATTTTCTAGTTTATTTATTTTTTGTTTGATTGGAATATGATAGTTTTGTATAGTTACAATACCAATACCAAAACCAATACTGATAGTATAGCCTTTTAATGACATGTTTGTTTATAGTTTGTAATTTGATCATCTCATCCCATGTAGATCTTTTAAATTGAAATGATTTCTGTATTTTTGTTTCTTCTGTTAATGCAATTTCATTTTCAGGCAGGATTGCCACTGCCGGATGTTTTATCTGTAAATTGTACATCCCTGTCAAACACTTCTGATGTTTTTGCAAAGGTAAGAACATGGAATGCCTAGACACATTTATTGGATGTTGCATTGCTTAGTTGACTGACCAATTTGATGATCTGTGTAGATACTTGGATTACACAAAACTCCGGGGAAGAAGGGTTCAAGCACAGCCTTGCAGCAACTTCAGAATATGTATTCTCATGAATCGCCTTCAAAGAATATGATGTAAGAAACATATTCTTGTCATGGCTTTGATTTAAACAATAATGTTTTTTTTTCTTCCAATAAATTCTCATGTCAGTTGTTTCTGTAATTTGGATGATAACAATATGCCACCATTATACAGATTGATAGTAGCAGATGAATTGGATTATCTTATAACCAAAGACAGAGCTGTGCTCCATGATCTTTTCATGCTTACCACTTTCCCGTTTTCCAGATGTATACTGATAGGTAAATTTGTGAAACAATAAATGTTTCTGATGCCCTTGAATTGTAAAACAGTTTGAGCTGTTCATGATCATGACTAATTGTGCTTGTTTAACAGGTGTAGCTAATGCAATTGACCTAGCAGATCGATTTCTTCCAAGGCTTACTGCATTAAATTGTGAGTAAAGTAAATCAAGTCAGTCATATGAAGAACTTTCACTTCATTTTCAAATAATTTAGTATCTGTGTCTCAAATGACCCCAATATTGAAGCTGCCCTCTTTATTGGACATTGTTCTCTTTTTAATTATTCCATTTTTCTGTTTCAGGCAAGCCTACTGTTGTAACTTTTCGAGCATACACAAAAGATCAGATTCTTAAGATTCTTAAAGAAAGGCTAAATGTAAGATTATTGTTTTATAACTTTTGAGTAATACAGTTGAGCCATTTTCTCCTTTAAAACAAAAGTATCTTGGAACCCAAAATAATATGTTTCCTTTTTAAAATATTTTATTAATGGGTTTTTGGTCTTGCCATCAGGAACTTCCTTACACAGTCTTCCAACATCAAGCCTTAGAACTATGTGCCAGGGTAAGTATATTTAACATTGTCCAAGTTACTTCAAAGACATATATAAATGATTTTGATTTATAGTTTAATGTTACAATAAGTCTAATTAGCAATTCACATTGCAGAAAGTTGCTGCAGCTTCTGGAGATATGCGAAACGCTCTTTCCATATGCAGGTCTGTCTGTTTATTGAATAAATCATGGCACCTACATTTCTAATCCACTATTTGCTTATAAACTGAGTGCTTAAACTTTCCATCCTCCTTTCAAAATACTGGTTCTGAAGTGGCCTTGAGTTATTTGATATTTGAAATAAACTTTTGTTATGGCTAATTTTTCTTTATTAAGCTTAAATTTACAATGATTTAATTTGAACCAAAAATTTGGAGATTTGCAGATACATTATTTAATTTGGCTAATTAGACTGAGCAAAATCCATGAAATAAATGTTTTATGAATATTTTTTCAGGAGTGCAATTGAGATGTTAGAAGCAGAAATTAGAGATTCTGCTTCCAATTTGAATGCTTTAGAAGAGAAATCATCTTCAGAACAAAATCTTCCTACAGCTCTGGACGTTGTAAAAAAACAAGAACTTGATATGGTAAGTTGTTGATTTGTTTCTAGTTTTGCTATGATTGGCCACATTCTCCCGTATTGATTCCAAATTAACAACAGTTCAAGGATAAAACTCAGTGGTGGATATTATCCTCCCATTTGTAGCTAATATAGGCCTAATAATATCCTTAATTCATTGCAGGTAAGGATTGATCATATGGCTCTTGCCTTGTCCAAAACATATAGATCACCAGTGGTGGATACAATACAATCTCTGCCACATCATCAACAGGTAACCTCAAACTATGAATAAACAAACATGGAACAAGTCGAATGTAGATTGTTGAAAAATACATGCAGTTATCTATTTTATCTAACACACTTTCTAAGGTGAAAAATAACTTATTTTCAAGTCCTCCATTGCTTGTAGATTATACTCTGCTCTACAATGAAACATTTTCGTGGAGCCAAGAAGGACTCAATCCTTGGCGAGGTATGCTATATCAGCTATGTGACTGTTCATAGATTGACTCATGTTAACTATTGGTTACTAAAACTGTAACAATGATGCAGTTATATAAATCTTATGCGGCAATTTGCAAATCATCACTAATTCCCCCAGCTGGGATAATGGAATTTTCAAACATGTGCAGAGTGTTAAATGACCAGGTATCTAAAATAATTTGATTATGAGTTTCTTGATATCATTTTTGCCATTCAAAGAGGTATCTATAATAATTTGATTATGAATTTTGATTATGTTTCATAAATTATACCACAGGGTCTTATAAAACTAGGACAATCCCGAGATGATAAATTGAGAAGAGTGACACCCAAAGTAGATGAAGGTGATATTACTTTTGCATTGCAGGTAATCTTTCATAATCTGTTTTTTAATCCTCTATGATTATTGTGCTTGAATTAATAGCTATATACTGTTTTTTTGCAACTAAATACATTTTTATCAAACAGGGAATCCGCTTTTTTCGAAATTGTCTTCAATGATCCTGCTTGTTGGTCCAGAAGCAAGAAGTGTTGAGGAATTCTATTTATTTTTTAGAGAATAATATAGCAATTGATGTAATAATTAATTAATTAATTATATCTTTGATTTCTCACATTAATAAAGTTATTATTTTCTCCTATATTGTACCAGCCTCAAGTTGAGTTTTGAGATTCTTTGCACAACCTCCAATCCAATGCAATTAACACTTTAATTGATATATGGTAATTCTTATTTTTTAAATTGTCAGGCAACAATTTTAGAGAGGCCATTAGTAAGCAGGGGGAAATTAGTTTGTTAGCTTATATAACTCAGTGTGGTACGTATGAAGAAGATTTTCACTCAAATAATGAGTTACCATTCAAATGGTGAGCACCCTAATATTTTATTTAAATTTTTTTATTTTTTAGAAAAGCCTTCACTATTAGGGTATTTGTCATTTGAATGGACGAGCACCTTCATACTCAAAAAGCGTTCACTTGTTCATCATTTGAATGGTCGAGCACACACTAAGTTTAGGGCATCTTGAATTTTTTCTTCTTTTTAAAATAGGATAATTTGGTATTAAAATTTTAAATATAGAACAATACATTAAAAAAACTCATGTGTATGTCATACCTTAAATTTTGACGACAAGACATTCCAAGTTAATCAGGTCTCAAGACCATTAGTGTCACCAAATTAGGATTTTGATCGACCAAGGCTTCCAAAGAGAAATTTTCATCTGGGCATGAGCCAATACTTAAATAGGACCTCAAATACATCATATTGACCCATTCACAAGATTGGATTGATTCAAAGAATTTGATTCATAAGCAATACAAGAATTCAAATTCATCTAGTCCACAAACTAGGGTTTCTGAGAAAAAGTCAACCATGCCTTTGACTTTTGAACAAAGCATGGTCTCAAACCTTTGAACATGATTCAAGACACTCAAAAACACATTTGGAATCCATCCAAAGTTATGGAAATAACTTGATTTTTACCCAACTTTACAAGGCCATAACTTGTGATCCAAGCAACCATTTTCTCTCATCCAAAACTCAAATGATATATCTTTTTACATACAACAAAATTGCAAAGCACATGTACCCCCCAAAAATGCCTAGATTTTGAGATATGAAGCATTAAAGTTAGGGTTTCATGAGATTTTGAACTTTGACACTTAGAAATTTTTAGGCAGAATCTGCCTCATGTTTTTGCCCAACTTTGGTGGCATCAAAGTTGAAGTATGATATACAAGCTTTCCAAAGAGTACAAGAACATCCATTAATTCAACTTGAGCAAGAAGTTATGAACCTCACAACATGCATTGATACAAAATATTTTTTTGACAGCATTTGGCACATAACTTGCATCCCACGATTTTCAAGCCAATTTTGGGCACTTGCATCATTGAACTTCTGCCCAATATCAACACAAATGATGAAGGAATCTGAACCATAACACAAGGGGTCAAGAACCTACCCAGAGCATGTGCAAATCAATCATGACATGAACCTTGAATTTCAACTTTGGCATCAAGCATTAATGTGATGCATTGAGGTGACATATATCAAGCACAAACTAGTCAAGACTCAGTCCAAAGCCATAAATGTTCAAACTTGCAAAATTGAATTGAAGTCAATGCTTAGCTATGCTAGGAGGAGACTTTGACTACATGACAAAACACATTGGATAATAGAGTGCTCCCTCATCCATTCACTATTCCTTCTAAAGCAAACTTTCTCTCATATAAATAGAGTTCATTTCTGATCATTCAAACCACTCAAAAACATCTCAACACATGTTTTCTCTCATTTCACTCTTCACTCCAAAATTTCAAAACCTTAAGAAGTGAGAATCGAAATTCCAAATAGAGAGCAATTCAATTCAAACCAATTATGTAATCACCTCACATACATTATATATGAGTGATCCAAACACTCAAACAACATATGTAACATCAAATTCATCAAGATCACATCTCATCCCAAGCAAGGTGCAGTTGGATTCGAGCCCACCAAACCAGAAGGTTTCATACCATTCCAAGCACATCAACACATTCCTTGAGGTCTAGGAAAGCTGTCCAGGTCATCATTTCACATCTGTAACATCTACAACTGAGGATTCAAATTCCTCTTGCACAAGTAAGCCTGAACTTCCCAAACTCCATGAAACATGCATCATTTTTGATATTTCAAGTTACCAACATGTTTCTGCACTTATATAGAATGTTTTTCCTCGATCAATTGCTATGTATCAATCGTGTATAGGATTTCATAGTGTTCTTGCAAAAATTAGGGTTCATCTGTTCATCACTTGATAACTCACTCTACACTTAAAAGAAATGAAATTAATTGGTACCATTGAATTCTTTGTTAAAAAACGAGTAACATTCATGTTTATATCGTGCAAAATCATTACGTATTGAGGAAGATATGAGAAGTCTTAAAAATCTGGCCAAGGTGGCGCGCGCGAGGAAGAAGAAGCTGGCCTTGGCGCCATTTTTCAAAATTTTGAATTTTTTAATATTTTCATTTTATTTTCAATTTTTTTTCTATATTCAATTTTTATTATTTTCAAATAATTTTTTTGCAAAAATATTGTTCACATGTTTAAATAATTTATTCACAAAAAAAATCAAAAAAATATTTTATATTTGATATATTTTTAATATATTTAATATATTATTTTTAAATTATTTTAAAAATAACTTCAAAAATTGATTTTTCTATCAAAATTAATTATTTTTAATCCTAATCTTTTTACACATGCCATTTAAATACCCTATTACTTTTTCACAAAAAATCATAAAAAAATAATGTTATTTGATATATATTTTTAATATATTAAAAATATTATTTTAAAATAATTTATTTTTCTTGATATTTTTAAATCAAAATGATTTTAAATATTTATGTGGTTAAAATACCTTTTTCCATAAACCTTAATCTTTGTTTATAATATGATTAATGATTTTATTTGATAAATTATACACATTTTATTTGATTTTTCTTTGAAAAATATCTTAAAAAATATGAAATTAGAGTTTTGTTTTGATCTAATCTTTCAAACTTCATTTCAACACATATGGACCTTTATTAGAGTGTAAGACCCAACCCTCTTTGTAAATAAACCACTTCATGAGCCTCTTCTATAGTATAAGTCCCATTGCGTTTTTCAAAATCACGGTGTGATCACTGTATTTTCAAATACACTTGGGCCTTTCCATAAGTATAAGCCCCATCATCATTTCTTTTTCCCTCGTAACAATAACTCTGGGCCTCTGGTAGGAGTGTAAGTCCCATCCCTTTGTACATAATCACAGTGTTTTCAATAACTCTGGGCCTCTGCTAGGAGTGTAAGTCCCATCTCTCTTTACATAAACTTTATTTTCAATAAACTCTGGGTCTCTGATAGAGTGTAAGACCTAACACCCTTTTCTAAATAGAAATCCTTTTAGTCTCATTCATCACGGGCTTTGTACAGGATACAAATAACAATCATTTGGGCCTCTATCCAGAGTGTAAGACCCAACACCTTTGTTTACTTGGAGATAAAGTCATCTTCAAAGTCAAAACTTTCTTCAATTTCTTCAAAACCCTAGCCCAGTCTTGAAGAAAACATCTAATCAATCACAATAAACTCTGGACCTTTATCCAAAGTATAAGACCCACCATATGTTCCAATTCAATTCATACTTGTTTTTATACTTGTTCATATCTCTGTATATATGTTTGTACATGTTTTGGTAAGTTTCTCTTAGCATTTGAATCATCCTTAGTTTAGACTAGTTCAAACAATAGGATCCTTGACAATCAATACAACTTAGTTCAAACAACTAGTTCTCCCCTGTACAAATGAATTCCTCTCCCCAATACAGTCAGCCTCCTCTTGGGCTTTATTCAATTGATTCAACCTTGAAAAACTTAAATAATGTGAGGATTATTTTCCGGTGAAACCTCTTCTTTAACCCCTTTAATCTTGGAACAGTTTAACAAAGAAATAATTATTTCCTGGTGAAACCTTTCTTGAACTCTTCTTAAGACTTGGACAGTTTAAATTCCTTAGCCTTTTATTGGGCTTCATACAAGCACCATTACCTCCTCTTGGGCATCATACAAAGAATCTCCCCAGCAAGATAGCCTCCTCTTAGGCTTCACACAAGGACCCACATGCTTCCTAGAAGTATCCCTAGCCTCCTCTTGGGCTTCATACAAGGATCCTCAGGCTTCCTAGAAGTATAAGATAGATCCTAGTCATCTCCATCCCTACATCAACTCCCAAGAAAGCCAAAACTCTCTAAGACATTCAAACTCATCCTTTGAGTCTCCTATGATTCCTCAACAAGGCTTGACTTCCACCTTCAAATCCCCGGCAAGGGTCAGATTACAATCAATAAATCCCCAAAAGAATCAAAGCCTTTATGGCAGTTCAATAAATCCAACTCTCCTCTAATCTCCACCAGGAATTAGTTTCTCTTTTGATTCCTCAGAGCAGTTGGATCCTGCTCTTGGATTTAATTTTCCTCAATAAGAGTCAGTCTCAACTTAAATTCCCTCTGCCTCCTCTTAGGCTTCATACAAGGATTTTCCCCAGTCAACCTCAATCTTGGGCCTTGTACAAGACATATATAATACCCCCCAATTGAGTCAATTTTCAATCCCTTTTTTAGCTTCAACCTTGCGCTTTGATCAAGGCACAAAACTCAACATCCCCACAGATGAGACTCTGAGTCCTCTCTGTAGGAGGATATTACCTCTATACATCACATTCCAAAATAAAAAATTAAACCTTTTTCCAGATAATTGATGTAAGTGGCACTCTTGTTGATTCAAAGTCCAAGATGGAGTCCCTCCTTTATCATGGCCAAAGTTCTCTTTCATCTAAGTGATGTAAGTGGTAAGCCTCTGGAACATATCCAAGCCAATGTCCCTCTCTTATCATGCAAAGATTCATAAAGGAAAAAACAACATTGCTCTACACTGGGTTAAAGCTTCTTCCTTCATGAAATTTTAACTCTCTTATAAAGGAAGATGTGGCATTGTTGGATTCCATACATCCCAGTTAAATCAACTTCTCTTATAATCAAATACTCAATAATTGTGATGAATAGGTGAGATATATCCCTTTAGAGATGACAAACTCTCTCACAAAAACTCTTTTAGCTTCAATCTTGGGCTTTGAATAAGACACAAAAACTCCTTTAGCAATCTTGGGCTTTGAACAAGACAAAAAAACTCTTTTAGCTTCAATCTTGGGCTTTGAAGAAGACACAAATACTATTTTAGCTTCAACCTTGGGCTTTGAATAAGATACCAAACATCTTTCCTCCCATAGAATAGGAGAAACTACGAATGCTTTGATTTCTCAGTTTCCTTTTTGAGAATACGTAAGCATAAGATTGCGAAATCTTAGCGAGCGCACTAATAAAAAACATTAGGTCCATATACCTTTCTACAAAAACAATAGAAAATCCTAAAACAAAAACATTTCCTCAACCTTCCCAAAGGAGAAACTTTTCTCACCTGACAGCAAATAGACCCAAGAAAGCAATTGAAACAGTAAAAGTAAATGCAATCAAGGTTCCTATAAATTACTATAGATACTCTAGGTGTTAATAGCTTCTCTTTGTATAACCAACCCCAGATTCCAGATCTCTTCTCATTTGTAGGGAAAACACTTGCACGCAGGATTAGTTTAAGATATCTTCCCCTTCCTTTTAAGCTTCATAGGAGAAATATAGAAATCAAAAGTAGCACTAGGAGCGGTAGTGGTTACGCCACAAAAACCGACTGCAACAAAGTAATCTTCAAATAGGTCTCTTTAGTATCAACTCTAATTGTCCAAACCATTATATATAATAAATCAACCATAAGAATAGTAGAGTAATCCAACAGTTTGTCTCTGATAGGCTTAATGTAACGCCCATTTTAATTATTTTTGGTTTCTGTGATTATTTTATTCGCGGGTGTATTTTGAGAATTATTGTGGAAGGTCAAGAAATCATAATATTGATAAATTGTGATAAAATGTGATAATTGATAGTAATATAAAAATTATTATTAATTATTATCATTATTATTGCTAATATTAATATAAATGAGAAAATGTTATTAAATGGATTTTGAATTAAAAGAATTAAGAGAATTATATTTATTTTGGATTAAAAAGAAGATTATTTGGGATGAGGGGTAACAATTCCATTTTGGAGAAATAGATTTGGAAGGAGAAGAAGAACGTGTACGAAGAACACGGTTTTGAGCAAGAGAAAGAACACGATCAAGAACAACAACTTAGCAAGCAGATTTCGTGCGGATTGAGGAGCTTGTTCATCATCAAAGCTTGAATTGAGGTAAGGGGGGGGGGGGGGAGAATTTAACGGTTAAATGGTATTTTACATGAATGTTGGTAAAAGGGGAATCCCTAATCCCATGTATGAATAATTTGCATGTTGATGATGAATTGATGCTATTACATGTTGTTTTTGCTGAGATTAAGTTGTTAGATTATGTTAAATTCGTTTGCATGCGCTGAGAATATTGGGTTGAATGAATTTGGGGTTTTGAGTGGTTTCGGAGTTATGCCGGAAGTCGGTAAATTGAGCAGATGATGCGTTTTATCGGATAGAATCGGGAAATAGACCCGTAGTTCAGTTGTACTATGTTGTTGGTTGTGGGTTTCGATTTAATCGGGCGAAATCGATGAGGGAGGCGATTCTGCAATGCAAAATTTTTCTGTGTGTGCAGGTATTCGCTGGGCGAATGAGGGGGCGAGCCTTCGTCGGGCGAACTAGCCAGCGAGTGCTGGCAGAAGCTTCTGTCTGGCTTTGCCAGAGGTTTCGCCAGGCGAATGACAGCGAGTGTTCCCTGCGGGGCTTCGCCGGGCGAATGCGCCAGCGAGCCCGACAACAAGTTGTGTTTTTGCTGCTGTCTGGTGTTATTCCTCTGAGAACTTGGACCCTCGTTGGTCACGTGTGATGGGAGGCTTGCTGGAGAGCTGATGCGAGCATATGTTGGAGGTTGTGGGGCTGTTTGGCCGACGTTTGTCGCAAGTGGCATAATCGTTGAATTATGCGTTATGTAGGAACCGGTGTGGATGGATACGTGAGATGTGTGCACCGTGTGTATGCTGCGTGTGAGATATGAGGATCAATATGATCGTTGCGCCTTGAGTGCGTTGTGTTGGTGTATTGCGGTGAGTGGATCCGTGAGGATCGGTACGCTTATTATGCGTTGCATGGGTATGCTGTTATGTAATATATTGGGTCAGTAGGAACGATATGCCTTGTGTGCATTGTATGTGATAAGTTATGATGTGAATGGATCCGTGGGATCGGTACGCCTTGTGCGTTGTGTATATGTATATGTTGTGTGAGTGTGGATCAATAGGATCGGTGTGCACTTGGTGTGCTAGATGTTTGATGCGTGTGAATATTGTTGGTGTGCTCCCGTAGGGGAGGGTGATGGCCAGTTGTCCATCAACATTAGTTGTTGTGCTCCCGTAGTGGAGGGTGATGGCCCAGTGACCATCGGTATTGTTGGTGTGCTCCCGGTGAGGAGGGTGATGGCCATGTGTCCATCGATGTTAATGTGTTGTGCTCCCGGTGAGGAGGGTGATGGCCATGTGTCCATCGATGTTTATGAGGTGCTCCTGTAATGGAGGGTGATGGCCAGGTGTCCATTGGAGATGTGCTCCCGTTATGGAGGGTGATGGCCAGATGTTCATCCGGTATTGGTGTGGTGTGCTCCCTGAGTGGAGGGTTGATGGCCAAGTGCCCATTGTTGATATGTGCTCCTGTGTGGAGGGTTGATGGCCCGGTGCCCATCGTGATTGTGAGTCGGTACCGCATGATGAGAGTTGTGTGAGTGCATGTGTTGCATTGTGGTTTGTGTGAATTGTGGATATTGATGATGGGATGGTAGGCCCGGATGTGTTGCATTTGTAGTATGCATAGTGTGTTGGCTTGGACAGTAGGTCCAGATACGTTGTATGTGAAATAATGATTTATTGTTTCTTCCTTTTATTTCATGTACTATTATACCATTATTATTTAATCGTGATTCTCACCCCTTTGTTGCTGTTGTGGTCTGTGCTTCTTCGGAAGTACAGACAATCTAGGTGTTTAGCTTGTTGGATTGTGGTGTCTCTGTAGGACTACTCTGATACGTAACACCGGGGCGTTTTGGGGAGCTTTATTGTTGATGTTGATATGTGTGCCCCTGTGGCGTATCTGACTTTTGTATATGTGTGGCGATGTGTGATGATGATATGTATTTTGGGCAGATAGCCCATGTTGTACATATGATGGATATGGATGATGTGTGTATATGATATTTTGGGTTATGGCAGACCATATCTTTTCCGCTGCAATTTTATTTGAAAAATTCAGTTAAATTAACTTGGAAAAATGTTTTGTGGAATTGTAGTGTGAATTGTGACATCCCGTTGTGGGAGATACTCTGATGTGTGCTTATTTAATTGTTTTATTTTATTTTGGGAAACGGGGTGTTACACTTAATGTTTGTCTCAGACAGGAATGATGATTAGGTATGAAACACCTTTTACGGTGGGGATCATATATGGAAGGATAATATTTCGAATTCCATCTCTCAAATATGAAGTTTCATGTCCTTAATACATTCATAGGGAAAACTCCAATACAATTTAGGGGAAGAACTCCAATACAGTTCTGCTGCTTGTCTTGTCGCTTTCATTTCATTTATTATTGTTTATCGAGTCTCATTTATGACTACACATTTCTGAATGAAGTTTTAAATCAATTCATTTTTTAGCATGCATAATTAAATTTTTATATTTGAGTTTGATCATGATGCTTTTAGTCAGTAGATTGAGTTAGTAGAACAAAAACCATATGTATTGTTGATTCAAGTTAGGTTGAAAGGAAAGTCTCAAAGTATATTGAAAATCATGAAAAATTGAGACTTTATATGCATGACTTAAATCATGTACAAATCTTGACTCGAATCAAATTGAATAGAGACAAATATAAACTTTTCAAAACCAGTGACTCAAATCACACTTTTAACTTGATTCGAATCAGGCAGCCTTGTGACTCAAATTGAAAGTTGCCCATGATTCGAATCAGATAGATCTGGATAACCCCTGACTCATTTGATTCGAATAACACTTATTACTTGACTCAAACCACATAGTTTCTCATATTTCTATGTTTGGCTCTATCTAAATTGACTAAAATTAGACTTTGTATTTGATTCGATTCATAATCCTTCATGACTCGAATCAGAGTTATAAGGTGATTCAAATCACACGAGAAATGAGTAAAATTCTTTATGTTTTCTTATTTCACTTTACTTACTCATTTAACTCAAATTATGAAAGGTTCTTTACTCGAATCTAACTAGTATTTTCCATCCATTTTTTGTGCTTAATCTCAAGCACATATAAATTCATTTTTGTCATCTTATTTTCAAAGATCAATTTCATAATCTACATTGTGATTTTGTGAAATCAACACCCTCTCATTTTTTAAAGCTCAAAGACTCTTGCAAACATAATTTCTTTCATCTTCAACCTCTAGTTTGAATTCAAATATTGATAATAAGAGATTTGCAATTGTTGAGGGAGACATTGTCTTGAAACTACTCGTTCTTGAAGGTTTGATAAGGATTTTCTAGAAGGTTGCAAGATTGAGGTTGTTAGAATCCGGTATTAATTGAATTATTATACAAGACACATTTTGTGTAATCTACAATTACTCAATTAATCATTGTATCTGAACAATTTGTGAATTTTATGAATCCAATACAAGCATAAGATCTCTATTTTTGCTTTAAGACTTACATGCATTTTTGAAAAACCTCTAATATTCTATATTTGAAAATCGGTTGAATATTATAATAAAGGTTCACCCCCTCTAGACCGATTTTTTAGTTCATATTCTCACCCAACAATTGGCATAAAGAGCTAGTCTTTTGATCTTGTCTAATTGAATCAAAAGTTTGAGAATATGGAAGACAACGATGATCCAAAGGGAGCGTATAATAGAGCATCTATTTTTAAAAGTGAGAACTATGCTTATTAGAAAGAGAACATGTACGTACATTTACTATCAGTTGACAAAAATCTATGGGTAGTCATCACCGAAGGACCTTTTATTCCTTCTTTGCATTTAATATCTTCTAAAACGCGTGTTGCTAATTATGTACATTTGAGCATTCTTATAATTGTTCATGAATTATTAAATCTTCATATCTTAATAGTTGTGATCACTTAATTATATGTTGTTGAATGTTGTTGCACGTCTATTTTGCATTTTTTTTGCATGTAGTATGCCTATTTTCATGTTTTGTATCCGATATTTGTTGTTGTATATTCTTCTTAGATATTTAGCTTATATGTTCATCTGGAATTATTGTTTTGTGGTTGGTTATATGGTTTTTAGACTCATTCTGATATATCTCATTTTGATGTTGTCAAAGGGGGAGAAGTTGTAATGCGATTCTAAAATTGTTTGATGCATTTTATGATGTATTGTATATGTGCAATGTTTCAGGGGGAGTACAAGTGTTTTTTCTTTTGGCTCAAAGTCGACTCAATTCCAAGTGAAAGTTTGCCACATATCAAAAAAGGGGAGACTGAAGTTGCATGTCCCTACTACATTAAGTGGGACAACCACTATACAATTTTGCTACCTGTCTTGTTGATTTTGTTTGGTTTATTATAGTTTATTAAGTCTCTTTCATGATTACACATCTCTGAATCAAGTTTTAAATTAATTAGTTTTTTTAGCATGCATAATTTAATTATTATATTTGGGAGCAATCATAACACTTTTAGTCAATTGGTTAAGTTAGTAGAACAAGAATCACATGTGTTATTGATTCAGGTTAGGTTGAAAGGAAAATCTCGAAGTATTTTGAAAATCATGAAAAATTGAGACTTTATGTGCATGACTCAAATCATGTACATATCAGGACTCAAATCAAATTTAACAGAGGCAAACTGACACTTTTCAAAACCTGTAACTCGAATCACACATTTAACTTGAATCAAATCAGACAACCTTGTGACTCAAATTGAAAGTTGTATTTGATTCGAATCAGACAAACTTGGACAACCTTTGCCTCATTTGATATTATAATTCTTACTTGACTTGAATCGCACAGTTTCTCACATTTTCTGTTTAGCTCTGTCCAAATTGACTCGAATCAGACCTTGTACTTAATTCGAATCACAAGCCTTTATGACTCGAATTAGAGTTATAAGGTGATCCAAATCACACCAAAAATGGGTCAAATTCTTTATATTTCCTTATTCCACTCACTTGCTCATTTGACTCAAATCATGAAATGTTTTTGACTCAAATCTAATGTACTTTTTCCATCCATTTTTTGTGCTTAATCTCAAGCACATATAAATTCATTTTTGTCATCTTATTTTCAAAGAGCAATTTCATAACCTACATTGTGATTTTGTGAAATCAACACCCTCTCATTTTTTAAAACGCAAAGACTCTTGTAAACATGATTTCTCTCATCTTCAACCTCTAGTTTGAATTCAAATATTGATAATGAGAAATTTGTAATTATTGAGGGAAACATTATCTTGAAACTTCTCATTCTTGAAGGTTTAGTAAGGATTTTATAGAAGCTTGCAAGATTGAGGTTGTTGCCATTGGTAGTAACTAATTACAGTGAGAATAAGGAGGTTCTTGTCTCCAGGTGACCTTGGTAGTGATTGTGTGGAAAGAGATGGAAAATGTGGAGTTCTTCTCAAATCTTCAGACAATTTTTCTCTCAAGAAAATGGTGGGATCAAGGGGTGATTGCCACACATAGAGATTGTAGTAGATTGGTGAAGCTGAAAGGTTCAAAAAGTAAAAATTGAGTAATGATTTTGTAGAATAGTTTAGCATTAGGCTGTATAGTAGTCAAGATCCGGATAGGAGATTTATTTTTCTCAGCATTGTTGTTGATTAGCGGTTGTATGTAAGCTTGCAATATTTGTCAAAATAAAAAGAAACAAAACAAGTTCAGATGGGAAACCATTAAAGAGTGGAGTAGGCAAAGGGAGGATGAAATCTGAACCACTATAAATCCAGTGTACTCTCTCTCTCTCTCTCTCTCTCTCTCTCTCTCTCTCTCTCTCTCTCTCTCTTGCATTTTAATTTTCGTAGGATATTGCATGGTTAGGTTTTGATTTCTTAGTGTAGTTGATCATTTATTTCAGTTGGTAGTGATTTATTACTTAAGGTTAGGTTTTGTTAGAGTTGATACCTAATTGAGGTTTAGTGCTCATTAAACTTTGGAAAACTAGTGCTGTTAGAATCCAATATTAATTGAATTGCTATACATGACGCATCTCGTTGTTGCACCCTAAAATTTGCTCAACCTACTTCATTTAGTTTATGTCTCATAGCTTTAGCATTTGCATATGAAGGCATGTACATAATTCATTCATCTGCATAGCATAGCATGGGCAAGCCATCCAACAAGGGACAAGGTGCCATTCTTATCTCTATGAGCATATCTAGAGGTTCTTATTCAAATTCAAACCTATCCAAGTCATCAGAAAGAGATTGAAATTTGAAAAGTCAGTGGACCAATCAGTGGGTTTCTCTCCTATCTTGAGGGCATGGGAAGATCATCAGAGAAGTTGTGGACTATGAATTGAAAGCATGGAGGGTATATAGACATCATGGAAGACCTAGAGGGTCATTTTGAAAGTGAGACAAGTCATTGATGTGATTACAAGAACTGCAGTTGAAGATAATCAACTAGGGTTTCATCTGGGTCAACCCTGGGTCAACCCTAGGTCAAATGCTTGATTGAAGGGCATCAAGGCCTGTTTGAAAGATGTGGGATGCCTCATTTGATATGTGGATATGGATGTGGTGTTGTTCCAAGGAGAAATCAAAATAAATCATGAAGAAAAGAAGTTTCTAAATTAGGGTTTCTGTGTAAAATCCCCTAATTTAGGGCAAACTTCCAAGCAGGATAATTCAGAATGCAAGTCTCAAATGGATCCTTGGCCAACATGAAACTTGTAGAGTATCTCAAGACCTTTAATTTGAGTGGTGGAAGGCATCAAGAAGATTTATAGAAATCAAGTTATGGTTCTTGCAAGTTACAGGTCATCTGAGGACACTGAAATTTGTCTGTGAAAGTTACTTGACTTCCAAGCAACTTTTACCCCTCAAGGAGCTTTCAAATGGATTTCTGGCCAACATGAAAGTTGTTCCTCATGATCTTATATTTCTATAAAGGTATGGTATGCCTTCATATGATTTGTAGAACTCTACTTATGATCTTGGCAAGCCAGGGGTATTTTGGGAAAGTAGAATTACAGGTCATTTCAAGCATATGCCCAAAACTCCTATTTCCAAATTTCAAATGAAGAAATGTTCAACATCAAACTTTCTCCAAATGACATTTTGAGTTTAGAAAAGTGGTTGTGGCAAGTTGGAAATGCATGGAATTTAGATTTGCAAAAGTGACCAATATTAAAGGGAAAAATACCTTTTTAAATGACCAAATTTGTGATTTTTTGATACAAAAGCAAAACCAAGCATATGACCAACCATTTTGAAGGTAAATTGCATTTTAAGATCATTGGCAATATTAGTTTTTTGGTTTGAAGTCAAGAAATTGGAGTTATCATAAGTTGCTTGTAAGAAAAGATACACTTGCCAAATCAAGCTAGGACCAAGGTGCAAGGCAAGGGATGGTTTCTACACTTTCTAATTGTCATGAAAAGAGAAATTCAAGAGATTTTGAGGGGCTGTAACAAGGCAATGCAAAGATGATTTTTCAACTTGGCCATTTTCACTTTCTCATGCAATGATATATGAAACTTCTCATGGGATTAATCTAGCATCTTCCAGAACTTTCCATCATCATCTATATAAACATTAGAGCTGATCCAGAAAGGGGTTGAACTTCATTTGGATCCAAAACTCATAGTTTCACTCCATCTTGCATTTTTGCAAATTGCTTCAAAACTTCTCAATTCTTCATCCTCTCTTCAAGATTTTGTTCTAATTCCATTCAATAATCATCCCTGAGTAGATTACAAGCAAGATCTGAAGAGGAAACTGCAAGAATCGTGCTATGCAATTTTCTCTCCTTCAAGTGCAATTGGACTCGGTTATCAAGATCCAGGTGGTTTGAGCTCGAGTTATTGCATACAGAAGAAAGAATATAGTCCATTGAGGGATCTTGGAGCATTGCAAGCTGTGAATTGGAGAGAATCACCATCTATTTTCAACTTCTTGACAGGTTAGTGTTTCTCACATTTTGGCTCGAATTAGGTAGCATGATAGAGAATTGTTAGGTTAAACATGGTTTAGGTGGTTAGATGATTGATTCTGGAGCTTTAGGCAAGATTTCATGGAGGTTGATGTATGCATGAAAATTCTGTTGAAGCATAGAACACGATGGTTAGGCTGTTATAATCTTAGATAATTAGCTAGTTGTGATCAGTATGGCATAAGGATTGTGTTTGTACAAAGATTGGTGAGTTTGGTGATGATTGAAACCTGAGGAAATATTGAGTTCTTGATGTTGTACCGTTCGGGTAGGATGATAGAGAGAGTTTTAATGCAAACCAATGCTATGGCTGTGTTCTACGCAAGAAATAGATTGAATTTGGTTCTTACATCGTGTCATTTGATGGAGAGAGGAGTGAGCACACATTGATGGAAGTTTCACGCATGGTGCTCGTGTATTCATGAATTCTGAAACCCTAAGTGACCAAGGTTGAAGACGAAATCCACACCATTGAGCGCGCGCTGACCTTGTTGACTGGAGAAGGATCTAGTGGCTGAGATTCAAACGAATTTGGGAGGGAGCTTCAAACCATGAAGCGCTGCGTTTCATTAAAGCAGCTTCATGGGCTTAGACGAATTTTGCTTTCCCCACCCCCCTGAGCGAGGCCCAATCCAAATGCGCTATAATTGCCTGCTATTCGCACCGCTTCTTTTTTCCTTTTTCTTTTATTTTCAATTTGTTTTTTCTAATTTTCATTGGGCTGGGACGCGCCTTGCTTCTTGCACCCCCAGTATGGGCCCATATCATAATAATAACTGCATATTCATACTATCTGCACCCCCTCATCATTTTCATATTAAATTTCACTCCAAATTTCTTTAATCTTTAAAAATTCATAAAAAAATGAAAAATCACTATTTTTTAATGAGACTTTTTTTCCCATTTTCTATTTTTTGTCAAGAAAAATATGAAAACATAAAATTGTCATTTTACTTTATTTTCATATTTTTTGCATATTTTTACAATTAATTGCTTTTTAAATTCTTTTAGTTGATGCCATCATTTGTTGAATTTAGTATGAGAGCTTCCTTTAGGATTTTCACCCCATTCTTTTTAGTACAACTAGATATGGATATTAGGTGTCCCCAGGTTTTATACCATAATTTCTAGGGCTTTACTTTAGGTAGTTTAGTTAGAAATTATTAGGATAGTCAATTAGGGTTGTGAATATAACATAGGTGTAACAAAATAGTTTCTTTTTGGGTTTTTTTGGACAAATTAGAAGATGGGACTATAGGGGTATTATGGGTAAGTGATAGATCCCTTAGAAAATGTTAGACTTCCCCCTATTATATAAATACTATTAGTATATTCTGGTAATTGATTGATTGTGTGGTGTGCCCTTTCTAGGGTTATTGTTTGATTGTGTGGGGTATTGGGCCTGCTCGGGGTTTGGGTTTGAGCTGAAGACTTTGTTGATGAAGCCATTGAAGACCAAAGGAGTGAATATCAAGTTCCAGAGTTGTAGCTTGCTTGCAGCTGTTGAAGCTTATAGGCACTAGGGGCTAGGTAGAGCTCTAGAATAGAAACTTGATTCACAAACATGAAAGGTCTTGTTTGCCTCCATTCTTTCTCTATGATGCAGAGTCTCTCTAGGATACTCACCCCCTTCCTTTGGAAGGCTTGGTGACAGTATCTAAGAGATAGAACTCTTGAGAGAAACATTCTACATTTTGTTAACAGTCTGTTTGCCACCTTTGGTGGTCAACTAACTGTTTAATATCCCAATTCATCTTATTGATGGTTCCTCATCCTGGAGAGTCTGATTTGAAGAAAAGCCATGAAAGATTGAAGATAGAGACCTTGCCTGATGCTGTCTGAAGCCCTGCTGTTTGAAGCTGTTGAAGGTGTTTACTGTCAGAGTTTCTTTCCTTGAAGATTGATGCTTGCTTGAAGACTGTGGGTGTTTGGAGATGACTTGAAGACAGATGTTGAGGGAGCTTGCTGTGCAGATTTGCTATTTGCTGTTTATTTTTGCTGTTTATAATTTTTGATGTATTGTTTGAATTCCCCGGACTGTATTGTTTGCCAATTAATCTGTTAGGTTGAAAGCGAATTTTGTTCGCTTTTGCCTGTTGTTTTCTAGGTTCGAGGTTGAGTGGGACTCCCTTGCCTCGCTTGTATTGTTGCATTCATGCATATTTTACTGTTTTATTGTATCTGTTGTTTCTGTTTCCGCTTATCCCCTTAGGATCTCTGTTTCTCTCTGCGCAAGAGAGGAACATGATAGACATTAGGTCTTAACCCATGCATGATAACATTAGGTTAGCTTGATTCCCTTTTCAACCACAGGTTAGAGTTCTGTCTCTTCTTTCTCAAAACAAACAGAAAAACACAATAAAGATTTCAAACACAATAAAAGACACTTCTTCCGTAAAAGAGTGTGAACTCATCAAAACGTCATTTTTTGTCCGCTTGGACTGTTAATCAGAAAAACCCTTTTTCAGAAGGAGATAAAAGCAATCAAGACAGACTTGTGTCGTACGTGGCCCGAACTACGTTTGCTCTGATCTTTCATGTTGTATGAAAGTATGTAGGCATAGGATGCGATATCCTAGCGAGCAACCTTCCCCTCCTTTCCCGTAGGTAGGCGAACTACGTTGACTCTGATTTCTCATTCCAGACGGGAATACGTAGGCATAAAGTGCGATACTTTGCCGAGTCGTTTTCTTTTCTTTTAACCCCAGACCTGTAGAATAGATAGAATAACAATCCGTACCAGAAAACAAGCGTGGATCCCGTCGAGTACGACAGACGTGAGGGGTGCTAATACCTTCCCCTTGCGTAACCGACTCCCGAATCCAGGATTTGGTTGCGATGAACATTCCTTCCCCGTCTTCGCGATAGGTTTACTTCGAGCGTTTCCTTTCCCTCTGTGGGGATAAATAACGCACGGTGGCGACTCTTCTGTTCAGCCGGCGCCGATTTTCGCAGTAGCGACAACTGGCGACTCTGCTGGGGATCCAACGTCCCCTAAGCGAGTCAATCCTAGCGCTTGTTTTCCCGTCGAGGATTTTGTATGGATTTACTTTTTCTGTATTTTACTTTCAGCATTATATTATTGTTATTATTGCTGTATTGGGGTGTGACGGGTGTTCTATGATTAAGAGATAAGCCGGACCTGGGCTTGAGTGCACCTAGAATTAGAGTGGAAAGTAGTGGGCACGCACATGCTTTACATGCCCTAGTGTCCCGCGAAATCCACACTCAGACGAGGTTCTTCTGGTTGGCCTCCCGTCCTACCCGTTGGGTGGCTCGGGTTGCTGGTTAGTTGGATTGTCGACTCTGGGAACCGATCATTTGGAAGTTGGCTAAGTGAGGTCTCTTCAGGATTTGATGATGCCACTCCTTCTGGGAATCGTATCATCAACCCTGAAAGTCTGTGACGCCGACGACCGCATAGGATGCCATACCATTGTCAGTTACTAGGACACCTACCTGTGAGAGGGTTTGGGGCTATGCAGGTAACTAGACCTCCAGATACCAGTTTGTTTCTTGATTTGAGATTCAGGCTACCTGTGGACAGTTATTGGGGTCTGTCAGAGACCAAGTTGGAGTGATTATTGGGTCTGAGGCTTGATTGGAGCTTATGTATGAGGTCTGTCTGAGACCATGGTTTGAAGAATATTGGAGGGTCTGTTGGAGACCTTGTTCTTGGTGTGATTTGGGCTTCTCAGTCGGGGCACTTGGTCCTTTGTTGCATTTTATTTGCATTGCATTGTTTGCATAACCATTATCATCGCATTCCATTAACGTGTGTCTATGCTGCAGGTGCATTTGCATATTCCCTGATTCTAGTGTCCGGACTTCTGATTATTGATCATGGCTGGTTTGAGAATGACAGTTGCCTACAAATTACCTACCCCTGATGTTACTCCCCTGCTTGGTTTGATTTCCCTTGCTGATGAGGATGTCCGGAGAAGCTTCAGGCAGAGTTACAGAAGACTGTTGAGATTGGTTCGCAAACCAACTAATGATGAATTGAATGGGCTGTATACATTGATGCAATTCTATGACCCTGTCTTGAGATGTTTCACATTTGCTGACTTTATTTTGGGGCCTACCATGGAAGAGTACGCAGAGTTTATTGAGCTACCAGTGCAGAATAAGGTTCCTTTCATTCACTTTGACGCTGAGCCCAAGTTAGAGGACTTAGCAGTAGCTTTACACATGGACGCTTCTGAGCTGTTGGTGACTTCTTGGCGCAGGGTTCCAGGCTTCTCCCTCCAGTTTCTGATTGGTAAAGCTCAAGAATACGCCAAGAATGGATACTGGGTAGTCTTTAACGCTGTTTTGGCTCTGTGCATCTATGGGATAGTGCTGTTTCCCAATTTCCCGAATTTTGTGGACATTGATGCATTTCATTTGTTTGCTGCTGGGAACCCTGTACCCACATTGATCGGGGATTTCTACCATTCGCTGCATTACAGAAATGAGAATAGGAGAGGCAAGAACGTCTCTTGTTGTGTGCCTTTGCTGTACATGTGGTTTAAGAGCCACCTCCCCCTAAAGGGACCTTTTGTAGATGGTGCAACAACAGCTGACTGGCCAGAGCGCCTGATGAGACTATCTTCTAAAGATATCGAGTGGTTTGACCGAGACTTGCTGGGGTCTGTGCTTATTTTCAGTTGCTCTGGGTATCCGAACGTGCCCTTGATAGGAAGGAAAGGATGCATTAATTATAATCCATCTTTGTTTGTTCGCCAGTTTGGATACGCATTGAAGAACCCACATAGGGAGGAAGAAGTACAGGAATCTCTGTACTTCACCGGTGACTTGAATGGAGAATTACTAGCCAAGCTTCAGCACGCTTGGATGCGTATCAACAGAAGAGGGAAACCACTATTGGGGAAGAATGATTGCCAGGCTTATGTACCATACAAAGTTTGGATCCAAGAGAGAGCAAAACAGTTGCTAATGCCATTTCCAGCTGCACCAGTCCATGTTCATATTTCAGTAGAGGAACCAACCACCGTTACTATGGAGGTTGTTGCGGTGAAATTTGGATGTCAAGCTATTGATTAACTTGAATCTTAATTCATTTACAACCGGTCTTTGATTTATCCGAAGGAAAGGTTAAAGAAAGGAAAAACCTAAAAGGGAGAGATCTAAGGTTCGGGGGTTGGTTAAATTTAGGGAAGGTATTAGCACCCTAAACTTCCGTAGTACTCTACGGGAACCTTTTGTTTATTTTTTTATTTATTTCATTAATTATTTTGCTTTAGGGTATATACAAAGGATTGAAAATTAAAAAAGACCTAGGGGTTAATTCTAAGTTTACTCGGCAAGACATCGCATCTTGTGCCTACATATCCTTACGGGAATGGAATCAGAGTAACTGTAGTTCCCCTCAAAAGGGAGGTTAGAAACGTCTTGACTGTGGCCAAGGTTTCAATGGGGAATAAACGTATCTTAGGGACACGCTTACGCGGAGTGTAGAAACTCCAATATCTACGTTGTAAATTGTTAAGTGAATTAGGGTTAGGTTAGGGATTCCGCGGCGGGAAACCCTAAAATGAGTGCGGCGACTCTTTGACCTAAAGCTAGGGGTAGTTTTGTAATTTTTGTCCACGGCGAGACATTTGTGAAAAGTTAGGGTTTGTAAGGGTTTGAAGTTTTGAGGACTATTGGCGTGGCGGCCAAACGGCTAGACCTAATCCTTCGGAGAAATGCAATGGGACAAATTAACGATGCAAATGCGCGAATTTAGACCATACAAACAGCAGAAATTAAAGTGCGGAAAGGTAAACGCGATAATTTGTTCGCGAAGTTACAAATGAGAAACAGATACAATTATAATACAACTTGAATTGAAAAACACATTAAAATAGCTAATAGCAACGTAACAAGCTGCACATTGAATACACAACGTTAGTAGACAGAGTCAGACAGTAATCAGACGAGTTATGAAACGGAAGTGCGAAAGTTATAGATATTCTTTGTTGTTTATTTGTGATATATAAAAAAGCTTTTGATTTAAGTTAAAAAAGAGGTTTTAATATTATTAAAAAAAACTTTTCAAAAATAGTCTTAATTTAATTATCTAACAAAAAGGTTTTATTTTTTAAAAAAAGGTTTAATGTTATTATTATATATTTTTTTAAAAAACGGTTCTAGTTATTATTTTAAAAAAAGATTTTAGTTATTATTTTAAATTTATCTAAAAAAAAGTTTTTCTTAAAAATAATAGGTTTTCATATTAATTTGGAAAAGATGTTAATGTTATTTATTTTAAAAAACAGATTTTTATATTATAACAAGTTTTAATAAATTAATGATAATAATAATAATAATAGTAATAATAATAATAATAATAATGATAATAATAATAAATAATGATAATAATAATACTAATAATAATAATAATAAATAATGATAATAATAATACTACTACTACTACTACTAATAATAATAAAGCAATAATGAATTTTAAATGTGCCAAATAACCCAACAATGTTGCTAACGCAGAAATGCGCTCAGCGCAACCAGATCTAAATCGGACGAAACAAAATTTATCGCAAAGAAAAAGAAATTAAGCAAAAAAACAGTATTATTGCTCACACAAAAATGCGATCATCGCAACCAGATCGAACTAACACAAATGTCACGCGTCATGCACACAAATGTGCAAACATCGTATCGACATAATTCGATCAAAATTAATCTTATATATATATAAACTCTAACAATTTTAAAAATTATATATATATATATATATATATATATATATATATATATATATATATATATATATATATATATATATATATATATATATATATATATATAAATGTAACAGTAATAGATGAAGAAAAAGAAATAACGGTAATAGATGAAGAAAAAGAAATAACAGTAATAGATGAAGGAAAAGAAATAACGGTAAACGATGAAGAAAAAGAAACAACAGTAATAAATGAAGGAAAAGAAATAACGGTAAACGGCACTCACTCCTCTTAGGTTTTTTTCATTCTCCTCCTTTTTCAACAAGGCAACACATGTATATATAGGGAACAAATTAGGGTTAACACCAAATTGTCAATAATGTCCCTAAAGCCCATTTTAAAGCCCAAACTAAATAATTAGTTAAGAAAAAATAAAATTTAAATAATTTAAAATAAACTTAAAATAAAAACTAATAATCCTATTGATTCCTAAAATCAAAAATATTATAAAAAGAACAAAATTTTTTCTAATATTTTTTATTTTATGATTTTTTGGATATTTTTATGAATAATTTAGAAAAAAGTGAAAAAAAATAATATTTTAAAAAATGATTTAATTAAAATACGAAAATAATAATTAAATAATAATAAAAAACTATTTTTGTTATTTTTTAATGAGAGATAGAAACATTTAGAGTAAAAATAATAAAAAACAAAAAGTGAAGAAAAAGAAATAACAGTAATAGATGAAGGAAAAGAAATAACGGTAAACGATGAAGAAAAAGAAACAACAGTAATAGATGAAGGAAAAGAAATAACGGTAAACGGCACTCACTCCTCTTAGGTTTTTTTCATTCTCCTCCTTTTTCAACAAGACAACACATATATATATATAGGGAACAAATTAGGGTTAACACCAAATTTGTTCCCTATATATATATATATGTGTTGCCTTGTTGAAAAAGGAGGAGAATGAAAAAAACCTAAGAGGAGTAAAAATAATAAAAAACAAAAAGTGAAGAAAAAGAAATAACAGTAATAGATGAAGGAAAAGAAATAACGGTAAACGATGAAGAAAAAGAAACAACAGTAATAGATGAAGGAAAAGAAATAACGGTAAACGACACTCACTCCTCTTAGGTTTTTTTCATTCTCCTCCTTTTTCAACAAGGCAACACATATATATATATATATATATATATAGGGAACAAATTAGGGTTAACACCAAATTGTCAATAATGTCCCTAAAGCCCATTTTAAAGCCCAAACTAAATAATTAGTTAAGAAAAAATAAAATTTAAATAATTTAAAATAAACTTAAAATAAAAACTAATAATCCTATTGATTCCTAAAATAAAAAATATTATAAAAAGAACAAAATTTTTTCTAATATTTTTTATTTTATGATTTTTTGGATATTTTTATGAATAATTTAGAAAAAAGTGAAAAAAAAATAATATTTTAAAAAATGATTTAATTAAAATACGAAAATAATAATTAAATAATAATAAAAAACTATTTTTGTTATTTTTTAATGAGAGATAGAAACATTTAGAGTAAAAATAATAAAAAACAAAAAGTGACTAAGGTGAGATTCGAACTCTCAACCTCTCACACTCACAACTCCTTACACATGTCCTCTTGCCAATTGTGCCATTTTTACTTTTTAGAAAAAAAATACATGCCATATGATATTTACCTGCAAAAAGTCAAACGACTACACAAATTTGTTAGTAATTGATTAAATGCAATGAAATGCGACGACAAATCTTAGGGCAAAATTTGGGGTATTACAGTTGCCCCTATTTAAATAACTTCACCGGGTGATTTGAGCAGCGGAGACTCGAGAAATCATGGTGGAGGGATTTAAATACAGATAACCGAAAATTTTGCCTTTAGACGCAGTGCTATGCAATGATATGGACAAAACAAAACGAACTATAATGCTAAATATAATATGAATCTGATATGATGCGTATGATGAAAATGACAAATGCACGGATACAGACGAAACAACGTCACAGGGGACGACCCACCGAGGAATTGCACTAGGGAAGAAGACATGTCATATCTGGAAGAACGTCGGGTAGACACGACACATAATTGTTGATAGGTGCCACGTAAATTAGAAATTGTCTGCAAGGTAAGACGCGAGTAAAACACGAGCTCAGGAGAAAAACGCAAATGAGGATAAAACACCCATGACGCCAAGTAAATAAATTTTGCCCACAAGGTAAGACACGAGTAAAACACGACCTCAGGGAGAAAAAAAAGCAAATGGAGGTAAAACACCATGATGTTAGGTAAACCCAGGAATATCTGGTAAACGGGGAATAAAACACCCGGGATAAAGGTACATGGGAGATAAAACACCCAAGGATAGAAGGTAAGTGGGGAGTAAAACACCCAAGATAGACATGTAAATGGGGAGTAAAGCACCCAGGATAGAAATGTAAATGGGGAGTAAAGCACCCAAGATAAAAATGTAAATGGGGAGTAAAGCACCCAAGATAAAAATGTAAATGGGGAGTAAAGCACCCAAGATAGAAATGTAAATGGGGAGTAAAGCACCCAAGCTAGAAATGTAAATGGGGAGTAAAGCACCCAAGATAGAAATGTAAATGGGGAGTAAAACACCCAAGATGTGCACATGTATAGGAATTATGCTATGACATATGATCAAATGCAAATGCAGACGTCGACGACAAGACTCGACTCTTTCTGTGAGATGACAAAACTGGAGGACTGATTCCTCAACACGGAGATCACTGTCATTCTGTTAAACTGTATCAAGTTGATAGTCACTGTAGGAATGATGAATAACTGCTTAGGGATTATGCGAGTAAACTGCCCCAGGTCAAATGAACTGATAGTTGCTTCAGCTGTCTGATTCGTGGAATCGACTGTTTTGCTGTATCCTCGGAGGGCTTGCCCCAGTCTGAGTCTTGAACAATTCTCTGGATAAACCAAATCTGAGAAGATATTTCCTTGAACAAATCTTGAACTGATTCTTTGACAGGATGTAAAAGGAACTTGCCCCCGATAAGATCACTTGACCAAGTTTCTCATCGTTTGAAAATTCCTTAGAGGAAAGCCAGTTTGCAAACAAAAATATTCCTACAAACATGGTAATGCAAAGTTCATGCGACTTTTGAAATCAAAATTATTTTTGAAAGATGGAAAATACATGAGTCGTTAGTCAGAACACAACGGTTCAAGACGCTCAAAGTTTAAAACAAAGGTGTACTGCCAAAATAAATGATTCACAAAGATCTTTAGGAGTCAGGTTACGCAACCTTGCTGTAGTATACTTTCAAAATAACCTTGCTTCAATTAGGTCTTTTGAGGGTTGTAATGTGGCCTGGTTCACGGTTTATGAAACAAAAGATAAAGGCTCAAAATTTATTTGTACCCACCCAATCTACGTGATGATCTTCAGTCCTATGCTCAGTTAACTCATACTATGCATTTAGGTTCCCATAAGTTAGGGATTTCATTGATCGTAGCAATGATGACTTAGAAGTCAAAGGGACCTATGAAAAGGCAGCCACTACTCCCCTATAACATTTGATTGTTTTGACATTGAGGATTTTCAAGATAAGGATTTAAAAATCTCTTTGTATTATCCCTAAATTTTGCCTGAACTGTTTATTTTAGAGTTTACAGTCAGCGGGATGCCCCAGTTTTGCCTAAGTCTCCTTCATAGGTTTTGACTTAGCGGGCTTCTTTTGATTTTTTTATATTATTTTTTTGTGTGAAGGAAAGTGACTGTTTGATTTTAATGATTACGGTGAACCATCATCGACCTTTTGATTAGAAAACATCTTCGACACTTATTTGACGTGTGCGAAGGAAAATTTGTTAATGAAAGGTGTATCGTATGAACACACAACCAAGTTAACTGAGAACTACCCATCCCAAGGTTAAAATTGTGGGTTTTTTATAACGAAAGAAACTCCAACTTCTAGGCCCGAAGGGGGTGACGAGGGATTAACTTCCTTATTTCTCCAGTGTTTGGGAATTGAAACAATGCCTTACATCGTCAACAAGGTTTAATTGAAAGCATACTGACAGCAGTTATGGGTATAACATTTTCGTCATCCTCCCTCCGATCTTAGCATATCAAAATTTTGGACAAGAAGTAAACATTTGAAAAATAAAGCATAAAGATGCAAATAAATGGACGGAAATGAATTGAATCAAAAGTCACAGTGCTTATTTCATTAATGAAAGTACAAACATAATTGAAAGCAAACAACTTAAACAAAATAAGGAAAATGCAAACAACGAAAAAAAAGGCCCAATGACAAAGCTTCAATTCTGATGTGTTGGCAAGGGATCTGTCTGGACGCTCGGACGACTATCCGTAAAATCAAGTATTCCGGCTCTAATCAGTTCACGCACCCTAGCTTTCAATGCAAAACAATGCTCCAAGTCGTGGCCTAAGGCACCCTCATGAAAAGCACACTTTAGATCAGCCCTAAACCCAACTGGAGGATTAAGAGGAGGTGGTAAAGCCTTTGTAGTAATCAGCCCTTGTCGAACTAAGTCAGGATACAACTCTGTGTACGTCATGGGAATAGGATCAAAGTGATCCTTGTTCCGATTCTGGTCTTGTCTGATAACTGGGCGTTAAGGAGTCTGAGCTGGCTGTGGAGCACTAACAGGTTGAGATCCCTGGCGGGGCTTCCTTGATTCAGTTATGACAGCATTGGCCTGTTCATCCTTCTTCTTATGGAAATTCCCGTAGGGTTTCTTTGCACCATTAGAAGATTCAACAGTTTTGGATACTTTACCATTTTTCAAACCTTCTTCTAACCTCTGACCAATAGTCACCAAATCTGTAAAACTTGAAGAGACATTCCCGATCATCTTTTCCCAATAGAAAGGGGACAAAGTATCCATGAACAATCCAGTTAATTCCTTTTCTGCTATAGGGGGTTCAACTTGAGAAGCTAACTCTCTCCAACGCTGAGCATATTCCTTGAATGACTATTTTTCATTTTGAGACATATTTTGTAATTGACGGCGATCGGGAGTCATATCCAGGTTGTATTTGTATTGTTTCATGAAAGCGTTAGCGAGATCTTGAAAGCAACGAACACTGTTATGCTCTAAGTTCATATACCATTTGAGAGAAGCACCACTCAAACTATCTTGAAAGCAATGGATGAGCAATTTCTGATTGTTGGTGTAGGCCGCCATCTTTCGAAAGTACATGACCAGATGAGCTCTTGGACATGAGTGACCTTTATACTTCACAAACTCAGGAGTCTTGAATTTGGCAGGCATAACGAGACCGGAGACTAGGCACATATTGTCGGCATCTATATTGAAGAAATCAGTACCCTCAACAGCTTGGAGTCTCTTATTGATGATTTGATACTGTTCACGGGTAATCTCAGGCTCAACAAAATCTTCATGGTCTTCCCCTTGAACACTGGCAACATTGTGCTCATATAAAGGATTCTCAAAGGGAGCTCGGATAGTTTGGTTAACAGTGTGGACCACAGGTCTAGTCTCGGTAAGGACGGGAGCTTGAAAAACCGGTCTGACAGTCTGACCAATTGTAGCAGACGATGCAATAGGCGGAGAGTAGTTAGGAGGTAAACCAAGCTCGGGCCAAGTAGATGGTGGCACTGGAACAAGAGGTGGATCAACATCCGAAACTTCCTGAATGACGGTCCTTTGAGGTGACTCTCCTCTGGAAATCAGTACTTGGAGCATCTCGGTGAGTTTGGTCATGCCTGATTTCAACTCATCGATCTCCATTCGGATCTCTACATTATATGCCTCTTGCTCTGACATCTTACGTCTATAATTAGTCCTGGTCTGGTATCTGTGTCGAGGAATCAGCTTGACGACTCAAAGGTACACTGGAAGACGAGAGAACCGAGAATGAGAAACCGGGGGACAAATGCAATGCAAAAATGTGATGCTGATGCCATGCAATGGTTTCAAGAATTTCAACGGTCGATTGCGAATATTGCTTTTTAAGAAAGTTGGAAAAAATTTTAGACTTTAAAATGTAAGGCTTTTCGAATTTGCAAAGGACTGCTGAATTCCTTGAAACTAGAAATGATATGATGCTTTATGGATGCGAAGCACAAATACACATAAGCAAACAAAAGGTCCTAAGTTAGAGGAACAATGAATGGAGTCAAAGTCTACCCTTCCCAAAGAGGTATGTACTATAGGTTGATTGTACCTGCAGAACAAGGGTTCTAAATCAGTGCCCAAAGTCATCAGTCCATCTTTCGGATATTATCGACTTCCCGACTGACTCGAGGGTCAATAATATTCTCAAGAGAACCTCTTTTAAGTGTAGCATCGCGTAGCAACCATTGTAGGACTACTCCCATATAGTTCCTGCACTACGTCCTATATAAGGTCAAGATGGTGTAAAGGTACTACGGTTCCCAGTATCACAGACTCCAATCGATAACGGTAAAAGTTTTCATGACTACACTCGATCAACCGAACCATTTTCGTAAGTGTCTCAACTGAGCGGTGATTCTCGATTTAGCTTAGTCGGGACTCACTCCCTATAAGCCTCGTCGAATATATCAGCCATCCTATCATAAGGTCGCTCAAGTTCGGGTGTAGGACTTATCTCACAACACAGTAACTCCAAGTAAGGTACCCCAATATATACATACAAGTGAGCAAAATATATAATAAAACAAATATATAAAGAAAAATAAACAAAATAGGGATAACCCTCAATAGTTAGGAGTCCCCAGTGAAGTCGCCATTTTCTGTTGCGGTGAAATTTGGATGTCAAGCTATTGATTAACTTGAATCTTAATTCATTTACAACCGGTCTTTGATTTATCCGAAGGAAAGGTTAAAGAAAGGAAAAACCTAAAAGGGAGAGATCTAAGGTTCGGGGGTTGGTCAAATTTAGGGAAGGTATTAGCACCCTAAACTTCCGTAGTACTCTACGGGAACCTTTTGTTTATTTTTTTTTATTTATTTCATTAATTATTTTGCTTTAGGGTATATACAAAGGATTGAAAATTAAAAAAGACCTAGGGGTTAATTCTAAGTTTACTCGGCAAGACATCGCATCTTGTGCCTACATATCCTTACGGGAATAGAATCAGAGTAACTGTAGTTCCCTTCAAAAGGGAGGTTAGAAATGTCTTGACTGTGGCCAAGGTTTCAATGGGGAATAAACGTATCTTAGGAACACGCTTACGCGGAGTGTAGAAACTCCAATATCTACGTTGTAAATTGTTAAGTGAATTAGGGTTAGGTTAGGGATTCCGCGGCGGGAAACCCTAAAATGAGTGCGGCGACTCTTTGACCTAAAGCTAGGGGTAGTTTTGTAATTTTTGTCCACGGCGAGACATTTGTGAAAAGTTAGGGTTTGTAAGGGTTTGAAGTTTTGAGGACTATTGGCGTGGCGGCCAAACGGCTAGACCTAATCCTTCGGAGAAATGTAATGGGACAAATTAACGATGCAAATGCGCGAATTTAGACCATACAAACAGCAGAAATTAAAGTGCGGAAAGGTAAACGCGATAATTTGTTCGCGAAGTTACAAATGAGAAACAGATACAATTATAATACAACTTGAATTGAAAAACACATTAAAATAGCTAATAGCAACGTAACAAGCTGCACATTGAATACACAACGTTAGTAGACAGAGTCAGACAGTAATCAGACGAGTTATGAAACGGAAGTGCGAAAGTTATAGATATTCTTTGTTGTTTATTTGTGATATATAAAAAAGCTTTTGATTTAAGTTAAAAAAGAGGTTTTAATATTATTAAAAAAAACTTTTCAAAAATAGTCTTAATTTAATTATCTAACAAAAAGGTTTTATTTTTTAAAAAAAGGTTTAATGTTATTATTATATATTTTTTTAAAAAACGGTTCTAGTTATTATTTTAAAAAAAGATTTTAGTTATTATTTTAAATTTATCTAAAAAAAAGTTTTTCTTAAAAATAATAGGTTTTCATATTAATTTGGAAAAGATGTTAATGTTATTTATTTTAAAAAACAGATTTTTATATTATAACAAGTTTTAATAAATTAATGATAATAATAATAATAATAGTAATAATAATAATAATAATGATAATAATAATAAATAATGATAATAATAATACTAATAATAATAATAATAATAAATAATGATAATAATAATACTAATACTAATAATAATAATAATAATAATAATAATAATAATAATAATAATAATAATAATAAAGCAATAATGAATTTTAAATGTGCCAAATAACCCAACAATGTTGCTAACGCAGAAATACGCTCAGCGCAACCAGATCTAAATCGGACGAAACAAAATTTATCGCAAAGAAAAAGAAATTAAGCAAAAAAATAGTATTATTGCTCACACAAAAATGCGATCATCGCAACCAGATCGAACTAACACAAATGTCACGCGTCATGCACACAAATGTGCAAACATCGTATCGACATGATTCGATCAAAAATTAATCTTATATATATATAAACTCTAACAATTTTAAAAATTATATATATATATATATATATAAACGTAACAGTAATAGATGAAGAAAAAGAAATAACGGTAATAGATGAAGAAAAAGAAATAACAGTAATAGATGAAGAAAAAGAAATAACGGTAAACGATGAAGAAAAAGAAACAACAGTAATAGATGAAGGAAAAGAAATAACGGTAAACGGCACTCACTCCTCTTAGGTTTTTTTCATTCTCCTCCTTTTTCAACAAGGCAACACATGTATATATAGGGAACAAATTAGGATTAACACCAAATTGTCAATAATGTCCCTAAAGCCCATTTTAAAGCCCAAACTAAATAATTAGTTAAGAAAAAATAAAATTTAAATAATTTAAAATAAACTTAAAATAAAAACTAATAATCCTATTGATTCCTAAAATCAAAAATATTATAAAAAGAACAAAATTTTTTCTAATATTTTTTATTTTATGATTTTTTGGATATTTTTATGAATAATTTAGAAAAAAGTGAAAAAAAATAATATTTTAAAAAATGATTTAATTAAAATACGAAAATAATAATTAAATAATAATAAAAAACTATTTTTGTTATTTTTTAATGAGAGATAGAAACATTTAGAGTAAAAATAATAAAAAACAAAAAGTGACTAAGGTGAGATTCGAACTCTCAACCTCTCACACTCACAACTCCTTACACATGTCCTCTTGCCAATTGTGCCATTTTTACTTTTTAGAAAAAAAATACATGCCATATGATATTTACCTGCAAAAAGTCAAA
Organism: Lathyrus sativus; assembly: GCA_963859935.3. Lineage (NCBI taxonomy): Eukaryota > Viridiplantae > Streptophyta > Magnoliopsida > Fabales > Fabaceae > Lathyrus > Lathyrus sativus. The sequence continues at coordinate 351,799,411 of OZ012739.1, read as the reverse complement.
CGACTACACAAATTTGTTAGTAATTGATTAAATGCAATGAAATGCGACGACAAATCTTAGGGCAAAATTTGGGGTATTACAGAGGTCTACGAGCAAGTTGTAAAATAGAGGGAAGCCTTGCTGTTGGCTAATGAAGAGTTAGAAAAGGAACTGGCTCAGATGCGTAGTGAGAAGAACAAGGCTGTGTATTCTTTCCAACAGCAGATTGAATTAGTAAACAGGCTAGGTGCTGAATTGACTGAAGAGAAAAAGAAGCGTGAACGCCTGGGGAAAGAATTCAGAAGCTCTCATGATATGTTGGAGTCCAAAAAGAAAGCACTCGATGCCGCCCACCGGGAAATCTCTTCTTGTAACAAAACGTGGAATGCTACGCTAACCAACAATAAAAAGAGGGAAGACAAATTGAAGCAGCAAATTTCTGAACTCGAAGAACAATTGAAGGCTAGCACTAAAAAGTATGAAGAGGAGGTGATGGCAAGATATAGTCTTCAGAACGCATTGAACAAGGCCATTGAAAGCAAGAAAGAGGCTGTGTCTCAGAAACGGAAGCTAGAGGATCGCTTCGGAGAAGGGGCATGGGAGGAATCTGCTGGTGATTTACGACGTGTTCTCAAGCGAAGAGATCTACTTGTTGAAGGTCTGCTTACCCGACCAAGTCATCCAGAGACTAAGAGGTTATTAGAGGAGTACCAGGCCTATGGGAGCACTTGACTATTTCATGTATTAATGTGTATGCTTTATTTGCATTGCGCTGACCATCACCAGGATTGTTGGTTGAGGTCATGCCTTCTTATTGTACACTCATTGATATTGTATTCCGGGCTTAATGGATTTCTCTGCAGTATATGAGGTGTTTTCTATGATTCGGCTCCGAACTTCGTATTGCTGTCACTGTCACCACACTGACACATTCGCACTAGAATCGGGGAGTGATACGCCCTAATGCACAGACACATATTGCATTGCATTCGCATTCATATTGCATTACAGGTGATTATTGAACTGTATCTCATTTCCTGCACCGTACAGGTCTCTTCAGGATTGTAAGTCAACGCCCGCACCGATACTCCACTCGTACCAACTGCAGAAAAGTTATGGATCAGATGCAGAATGAAATGCAGGACATGCATGAGAAGCTGGCGCTATTCATGCAGACAATGGAGACCATTGTGAAAGGCCAGGAGAACTTGCAAGCTTTGGTGCAGCCTTTGCTGGTGAGAAATGCCGGGCACGGAAACGAAGACCATAATTCTGTGCGAGTTGACACTATTCACGGGGATGGTACTCCTACACCGGTAGCTCCACCTGTGGTGAACATACCTGCTGTCAATGTGAACAACGGCGCTGCCGCCGGGAACGGTAACGCAGGAATCGGAAACGAGACTGTCGTCAACAACGTTGGGTTCGGAGATGTCAATCTGGGTGGTGATAATATGGGAGGCAATGGCTTCGGTAACAATGGATTTGGCTTTAATGACCAAGGGTTTGATCATGCTGGGAAGTACGACTTCAACGCTCAGGGTTTCGGACAGGACGGATTCAGTAATACCAATCAGGGTTATGGCGGATTCGGTAATGGGAATGGCGCTGGAATAATGTCTTTTGGACCTGCCGGAGTCGCTCCGTGGTATGGTAACAGGGGGCGGGGCCCTGTAATGAATCAGACTAGATTTGGCCGTAACAAGTACGATGGATACGGAAATGGGAACGGTAATTGGCTAGAAGATCAGCAAGAGGATGCTTTCTCTGGTGGAGGTTTTGAAGGTCCTATGGATGATTCTCAGAGAATCAAGATGCTCGAGGAGCAGATGAAAGGGGTCGTGAGTCAAAGCGCTGTTGGTTTAGATATGACCACAATGGGTCTGGTGCCTGGTCTGAGGGTACCGTTAAAATTCAAAGCTCCCACATTCGACAAATATAAGGGGGATACCTGTCCAAAGGTGCATGTGCGATCATACTATAGAAGGATGTCGGCTTATTCAAACGATGAGAGAATGCTGATGCATTTCTTTCAAGACAGCTTGTCTGGTCCTTCCCTTGAATGGTACATGGGGTTGGAGCCAACTCAGATAAAAACATGGAAGCAGCTGGCTAAAGCATTTGTGGCTCATTATAAGTACAATAGTGACTTGGCACCCAACCGAGTCCAATTGCAGGGGTTGTCCCAGAAGAAAGACGAGAGCTTCAAAGAATATGCGCAGAGATGGCGCGACCTGGCTGCACGAGTTCATCCTCCTTTAGATGACAAAGAAATGAATGATATGTTCATAGGAACATTTACTGGTGTGTTTTATGACAAGCTGTTTCATACTTCCTTGGGCAGTTTCTCGGACTTAATCTTGATGGGCGAGAAAATTGAAAGCAATATTAAACTGGGAAGATTCCAAGCTGAGGAATCCACTTCAGCTGGTAGTAACAGAAGGGCTTTTGGTGGTCGCAGGCAAGGTGATGCAAGTGCAGTATTCGGGGGCCGAGGCCGAGGCCGGGGCAGAGGTCGGAATCAGTATAATCATGCGCAGCAGGTGGCAAGCGTCACAATTCCATTTCAGCAACAACCAATACCACCACAGCAGCAGTAGCCACAACAGGGGGTACATCCTGCCCAACGTAGAATTCAGGGGGGCAGACCAAGGAGGGTATTTGAAACGCCTCCTTCAACGTATGCAGAATTGCTACAGACGTTACTGGGTTTGAACTTGGTGGAAAAGAGGACTATGGCGCCAGTAACAGGCACTCCTCCGTACGTCTTTGACGCGAACAAGCACTGTGAGTTCCACTCCGGGGCTCCTGGCCACGACATAGAGAGTTGCCACGCGTTCAAGCATGTGGTACAAGATCAGTTGGATAGCAAGGCTATCAATTTTGGACAAGCGGGTCCGAACATAGTACAAAAGCCCATGCCCAACCATGGGGCAAATGCTATTTTAACCGAGGAGGGTTTGAACTTGATCATGAATGTTGATGACCTCAAGACACCGTTGTGCGAGATAAAGAGCAGATTATTGAAAGCAGGTGTGTATCCGGGTTGCGATGAGTATTGTTTAAAGTGCTGGACCCAAGCTGGGGGTTGTGCTGAATTGAAGAAAGGTATTCAGACCTTGATAGATGGAGGCACATTACAATTCGACAGAACGACAGTTGAAGAACCTGCAGAGGTATCAGCGGACGAGCAAAGTGACGTAGCTACAACGACAATCCCCCGAAAAACAATAACTATAACGGCGCCAGCCAGGCGACCGCCGATCACTATCACCAAGGCAAGACCAATCCCTTATGAGAGCACTAAGGCAGTACCCTGGACCTATGGGTTGGAAGCATACTGTGATGGGGTGAAAATTGATATTAATAAATAACCAGTTGAGGTTGTAGACAATGTCGTCGGCACCGGAGGGATGACGAGAAGTGGGAGAATTTTTATATGGCCTGAGGTAGAGGCTGAACGACTGGCGAAAGGAAAAGGAAAGATGAATGAGGATGTCCCTGTGCAGAGGAACGAAAAAGAAACGTCGTTGAAGGATGTAGAAGAGTTTATGCGCCTTATTCGTAAGAGTGATTATAAGATTGTTGAGCACCTTCAACAGACGCCATCGAAGATATCCATACTGTCGTTGCTATTGTGTTCCGAAGCTCATAGGAATGCATTGTTGAAAGTTCTAGATACGTCCTTCGTACCCCAAGATGTTTCTGTGAATCAGTTAGAGGGGGTGTTGGCGCATGTGAACGCAGGCCATAGCTTGGGATTTACAGACTTTGATTTGACCCCGAAGGGGAGAGAGCATAACATGGCGTTTCACGTCTCAGTTGAGTGTAGGGGCTCAGTCATGTCTCATGTACTGGTAGATACCGGATCTTCCTTGAACGTGCTGCCAAAGAAAGCAATGATGAAATTGGACGTCAGGGGAATCATTTGTACGCCTAGTGACTTGGTGGTCAGGGCATTTGATGGTACATGAAGAACAGTCTTTGGATCCATAACGTTACCTCTACAGGTGGGGCCGGAGGTTTTCGAAACTGAATTTTACATTATGGACATACAGCCAGCATACAACTGTCTTCTCGGACGACCATGGATCCATGGTGCTGGGGCGGTCACATCTACCTTGCACCAAAAGCTGAAGTACATGGTAGGGGACAGTGTGGTCACGGTCTGTGGAGAAGAAGATATATTGGTTAGTCATCTGTCATCATTCAAGTACGTAGAAGTTGACGACGAGATTCATGAAACACCCTGTCAAGCCTTTGAAGGGTTGCGCATCAAAGACAAAGTTCCAGGGCCGAGTAAAGCGTCAGAGGTGGCTGTCTCGTCATACAAGGAGGCTCAGGCTCTAGTAAAGACTGGTGAGACAAAAGGCTGGGGCAAGGTTCTGGATATTCCCGTGAAGATGGACAGATTTGGGCTGGGATATCAACCGTCGTCATCAATGCCTGCTGCTGGGGCACCCCGTTTCAAAGGACCGATAACAATCACAGCTAGTGAAGTGTATCACGAGGCCATCAATGCTGTTTCAGATTCCGAAGAAGGAGACAGTGACTGCGACATGGATGCCTGGATTCAGCCGAGCGTGCCAGGACAAGGATTATGCAATTGGTCTATTCAGGAGATTGTTCCTGTGACTACCAAACAGTAATGCTTTGTTTTCTTAATTGTTGAACAATCCGGTGTCTTACCCAGGGCATCGTGATTTTGCTTAGGGCCGTGCTGTTATGTACATTGCGTTGTTTAATCATTAAATAAAGGGCGTTTTTTCATGTACAAATATTGCGATCTCTGTTTTTCCTGTTTTTCTGTTTTACAATAAAATGGCAACGTGGTTATTCGCTTTATACGCATTTTGAAGCATTTAACCATTCCTTTTGCAGGATAATATTTTCAGATGACATCATCGAACCGCCTATGACTCATTTCGACTTTGAGCACCCGGTATTTCAGGCCGAAGAAGAGATTGTTGAAGATGGCGACGTTCCAGAAGAGTTGTCTTGGTTGGTAAAGCAAGAAGAACGAGTCATTCTGCCTCATGAGGAGGTCATTAAAATTATTAACCTGGGGTCGGAAGGGGTTGAAAAGAACATCCGTATAGGAGCCGCGCTGCAGAGCAACGTCAAGCGAAGCCTGGCTGAAATGCTCAGAGAGTATAGTGATGTGTTCGCTTGGTCGTATGAAGACATGCCTGGGCTGAATACGGATATGGTTGTGCACCGTCTGCCGCTAAAAGAAGAATGCCCGCCGGTTAAGCAGAAGCTTCGCAGAACTAGACCTGATATGGCAGTGAAAATTAAGGAGGAGGTTCAAAAGCAGTGGGACGCTGGTTTCCTAGCTGTTACAAAATATCCCTCATGGGTCTCTAATATCGTGCCAGTGCCAAAGAAAGACGGTAAAGTGAGAATGTGCGTAGATTACCGTGATTTGAACAAAGCAAGTCCGAAAGATGATTTTCCGCTTCCTCACATCGATGTGCTGGTTGACAACACTGCTCAATTCTCCGTATTCTCTTTCATGGATGGCTTCTCGGGCTATAATCAGATTAAAATGGCGCCAGAAGACATGGAGAAGACTACTTTCATAACGCCTTGGGGAACATTTTGTTACAAAGTGATGCCCTTCGGATTGAAGAATGTTGGGGCAATGTATCAGCGTGCAATGACGACTCTTTTTCATGATATGATGCATAAGGAGATCGAGGTTTATGTCGATGATATGATTGCCAAATCCCAGACGGAGGAAGAACATTTGGTGAATCTGCTGAAGCTATTCAAAAGGCTTAGGAAGTTCAGGTTGAGACTGAACCCTAATAAATGCACCTTCGGGGTGAGATCGGGTAAACTGCTGGGGTTTATTGTGAGCGAAAAAGGAATAAAGGTTGATCCTGCAAAAATAAAAGCCATACAAGAAATGCCGACGCCTAAAACAGAAAAAGAAGTACGTGGGTTTTTAGGGAGGTTGAACTACATCGCTCGGTTCATATCTCACCTGACAGCTACATGTGAGCCGTTGTTCAAGGTGTTAAAAAAAGACCAGGCTGTAACATGGAATGAAAATTGTCAAAAGGCGTTCGATAAAATAAAACAGTATTTGCAAGAGCCTCCTATTTTGATACCCCCAGTGGCAGGGAGACCATTGATTATGTATTTGACAGTGGTTGAGGGAAGTATGGGTTGCGTTCTCGATCAACACGACGAGACAGGAAGAAAAGAGCATGCAATATACTACTTGAGTAAGAAGTTTACTGAATGTGAATCTCGATATTCAATGCTCGAAAAGACTTGTTGCGCGTTAGCCTGGGCCGCCAAGCGTTTGAGGCAATACATGCTGAACCATACAACCATGCTCATCTCGAAGATGGATCCTATCAAATACGTATTCGAAAAGCAGGCATTATCGGGGAGAATTGCCCGTTGGCAGATGGTTTTGACGGAATACGACATCCAGTATGTCTCACAGAAGGCTATAAAGGGGAGTGTATTATCGGAGTAATTGGCAGAGCAGCCTATTGAGGACTACCAATCGATGAGGTTTGATTTTCCTGACGAGGATATCATGTACCTAAAGATGAAAGATTGTGAAGAACCATTGTCGGATGAAGGACCAGAGTTGGGTTCAAAATGGCAGTTGATCTTTGACGGAGCTGTAAACTCCTATGGCAGCGGAATAGGGGCAATCATCACTACTCCACACGGGTCGCACATCCCGTTTACTACTCGATTGACCTTTTCGGTTACCAATAATGAAGCCGAATATGAAGCCTGTATCATGGGGCTTGAAGAAGCCATTGATTTGCGAATCAAAAATCTGGATGTATACGGAGACTCAGCTCTGGTGGTGAATGAAATAAAAGGAGAATGGGAGACACGTCAGCCTAATTTGATACCATACATGAATTACGTGAGGAGATTGTTGCCTTTCTTTGACAAGGTTGAGTTACATCATGTGCCGCGAGCAGAGAATCAGATGGCTGACGCCCTGGCCACATTGTCTTCCATGTATAAAGTCAACTTCTGGAATGAGGCTCCCAGAATTGTTATCTCTCGGCTTGACAGACCCGCCTTCGTATTTGCCATTGACGAAGCATCTGATGATAAACCATGGTATTTTGATATCTTTAATTTCCTGAAAAGCAAAGAGTATCCGGCTGGGGCATCCAGTCACGATCAGAAGACTCTCAGGAGATTGGCGGGTAATTTCTATCTGAATCCAGACGGTGTCCTATAAAAGAGAAATCACGACTTGGTGCTACTACGTTGTGTAGACGAGAAAGAGGCGAAGCTGCTCATGGAGGAAATACATGAGGGTACATTTGGTACGCATGCTGGTGGGCATGCTATGACGAGGAAGCTGCTGCGGGCAGGTTATTATTGGCTAACTATGGAAACCGATTGTTTCAAGTTTGCGAAGAGGTGTCATAAGTGCCAAATCTATGCAGATAAGATCCATGTGCCTCCGAGTCCCCTGAATGTAATGTCGTCACCATGGCCATTCTCAATGTGGGGGATCGACATGATTGGAAAGATTGAGCCGACGGCTTCTAACGGACACCGGTTCATTCTGGTAGCAATCGATTATTTTACCAAATGGGTGGAAGCGACATCCTATGCAAATGTGACCAAGCAGGTGGTAGCCAGGTTCATCAAGAGAGATATCATTTGCAGATATGGAATCCCCGAACGGATAATTACCGACAACGGTTCAAACCTGAATAACAAAATGATGAAGGAGCTGTGTTAGAGTTTTAAGATCGAGCATCACAACTCCTCCCCTTACCGACCCAAGATGAATGGCGCTGTGGAAGCGGCCAATAAGAACATAAAGAAGATTGTTCAGAAGATGGTGGTGACCTATAAGGACTGGCATGAGATGCTACCTTTTGCTTTGCACGGTTATCGTATGATGGTACGCACATCAACCGGGGCAACCCCGTTCTCGTTGGTATATGGAATGGAAGCAGTGTTACCACTGGAAGTTGAGATTCCTTCCCTGAGGGTATTGCGAGATGTCCAACTAGACGAGGCAGAATGGGTGAAAGACAGATTGAACCAGCTGAGTTTAATGGATGAGAAGAGGCTAGCTTCTCTAGCATATGGTCGTTTGTACCAGAGCCAAATGAAGAAAGCATATGATAAGAAGATACATCCTTGGAGCTTTCATACGGGCGACCTTGTGCTGAAAAGGATTCTCCCGCCACAGGCAGATCACAGGGGCAAGTGGACCCCCAACTACGAAGGGCCATACGTTGTCAGAAAAGTCTTTTCAGGAGGAGCTTTGTTGTTGTCCACCATGGACGGTGAAGACTTTACGTCGCCTGTGAATTCAGACGCAGTTAAAAAAATACTTTGCTTGAAATTGACCCGCTGGACAGAAAAAAGAGAGTCCAGGCAAAAATGGGGCATCCTGGCGAACCAAAAACCGAATGAAAGGTTCGGGCAAAAGTTAGGGATAAAATTGAAAAAATGTACACCCGCGAAGTTGAAAACCTACACTGGGCGGCTTCGGCAAAAAAGGATATCCCGGCGAACTGAAAACCCGTAAAGGGCGGTTCACGCAAAAGTTAGGGATTTGAAAAGTAAATGACTGCGGTCCGAATTTGATACTACGGTGCGCATTGGTGCGGGAGAATATACCTGAGGGGGTCGATTATCAGATACAATCTCTTCGGAAGTGTGAATACCAGGAAAGCACTAGAGTCAGGCGAGTCATAGGAGGATCAGCTCATGATGTTTGTCTGCATCCCGTTGCCGACATGTGTGCAAATTTGATTTGTCATTATATTTATGATTCTTGTGCATACTTGTATATTTGTTGTGCGTAGCTTCCTCTTTCCAGGAGTTACATCCCGTGTACAAAACTCTGCCCATTTAGGGGCCTAATCAATAAAACATGTTATTCGGTATTTGATGCTGGTTCTTTACTGTTTTGTACATGACAAACGCCAAGGTTTAATAAAACTAGCAAGTGTATAACATCGCTGGCCCTTGCCAATAATTGCTAAAACTTTGAATTAACTGAAAATGATGTCACTAACACTAACCTGAATAGATTTGGTTGCATAGACTTGTCTAGTCTCGTTTGTGGTGTTGCAGGTTTTTTTTGACCATACGAGGTGGACGATCAACAGATTGCAGTACTGACCAGAAGCTCGTCACGGAAAGACCCGATCCCCATGCAGGTCGCGCTTTTGATATAACAATGTTCCTTACTGAAGAAAGATCAAATTCCCCAGCTAGTCGCAGCTTATCCAAGGACATTCTCCAGCAGGGTCGTTTACCCTCAGCAGAATTGACGATTCCAAGATCGAAGGCTGTTTTCAGACAGTATGGTGTCCCCCAAAAGGATCCCCCATCTCGAGCAGAGTGGTTTAGCCTCAACAGATTAATATTTCCAACTTGTGAGCTGTACTCAGACAGTCTACCCTTCCCAGTAGGTTCATTTACCCTCCCCTAGCGGAGACAGTTGAGTTTCCTCAAGAGAGTCGTTTCGTCCCCAGCGGAGTTCTCTCTTTTTCAGCAAGTGTTTTCTTTCCTCCCAGTGGAACTTGAAGATTAAAACTTTTCCCGACAGAGTTAGTTGTGTGTCCTGGCATTTATTTTGTCGGAATACCGTGTGATACCCGTTCACTCCCCAGCAAAAGTCCAATTTTCATTGGCACGGGTAAGCTGTCTCCAGCAGAAGTCCGATCATGATTGGCGCATTCAGTTATTCCTCAGCGAAGTTGGCTTCACTCTTCCAGCATTTATTTTGCTGGAATAATTCTGTGACACCTGGTTATCCCCAGCGGAGTTGGCGTTGTCTTCAACATTTATTTTGCTGAAGCGGTTTTCTGTATCCCAGCAGTTCGAGCCTGCATCTGCATCGGCATATAGTGTCATATTTGTATCTACCAAATAAAAAGCGCGTAGCATTTCCATGTCGAATGGAGAATTACGCCATTGTCGAACATATGCATTTTGAAACATAAGCCAGGTTGGTTAATCGATTGTTTCTAGTGTTGTTTCCCTTGCAGGCGGGGAGAGCTCGTGCTCCAATTAATTACCAAGCATTCAAGATCTCGGCGTGAGACATGTAATGATAATGTCGATTGTGGCATTATTCCCCACAGAGTTGCTTGTTTAAGTTTCTCTTACCCCTCCAGCGGAGTATTTCTTCAAGGTTGTTGGTGACAGCATCAAAAGATTTCATGAAGCGATTTTTGGAAGTTGTCTGGCAGTGTGGATTCAGAAAATCCCCAGTAGAGTCCTTCTCAGATTTGCTGCCATGTCAGCACGGAAAATTGGATGACTAGACTCGTATTGTGTTACCCATGTGATTGATGGAGCTAGCTGCTGCCAAGATAGGCAGAAAAGCTGTATCGAGTATTTCCCGTAGCAGAGGCGGAGTTATTTTCCTGTATTTGGCATAGTATTTCCCGTAGCAGAGGCGAAGTTATTTTCCTGTATTTGACAGAGTATTTCCCGTAGCAGAGGCGGAGTTATTTTCCTGTATTTGACAGAGTATTTCCCGTAGCAGAGGCGGAGTTATTTTCCTGTATTTGACAGAGTATTTCCCGTAGCAGAGGCGGAGTTATTTTCCTGTATTTAACAGAGTATTTCCCGTAGCAGAGGCGGAGTTATTTTCCTGTATTTGACAGAGTATTTCCTGTAGCAAGGGCGGAGTCATTTCCCCGTAATAATGACAAAATTTCCCCGCAGTGGTGGCGGAGTGATTTCTCGTAGTGACGGCAGAGTGATTTTCCTGTATCGTTGGCAGGGTCATGTTTTGTTGACAGAAGTACTTCTCCCAGTGAAGTCAATAAGTTCATTCCGGTATTGACAAGATAATGCTGAAATCAGATTTGTAGATAATGTTCCCCAAACAGTTGTGTAGTTTATTTCTGCGGTTGGCAAATTTCCGGGTTCTTAGTATTCAACCGTCTCGTACCTCGAATGTTTGAAGGCCGTTCGTTCTTCACCCAGTCGGGTCCAAGTCGTTTGAATAGGGGCAGCTGTTGCACCCTAAAATTTGCTCAACCTACTTCATTTAGTTTATGTCTCATAGCTTTAGCATTTGCATATGAAGGCATGTACATAATTCATTCATCTGCATAGCATAGCATGGGCAAGCCATCCAACAAGGGACCAAGTGCCATTCTTATCTCTATGAGCATATCAAGAGGTTCTTATTCAAATTCAAACCTATCCAAGTCATCAGAAAGAGATTGAAATTTGAAAAGTCAGTGGACCAATTAGTGGGTTTCTCTCCTATCTTGAGGGCATGGGAAGATCATCAGAGAAGTTGTGGACTATGAATTGAAATCATGGAGGGTATGTATACATAATGGAATACCTAGAGGGTCATTTTGAAAGTGAGACAAGTCATTGATGTGATTACAAGAACTGCAGTTGAAGATATTCAACTAGGGTTTCATCTGGGTCAACCCTGGGTCAACCCTAGGTCAAATGCTTGATTGAAGGGCATTAAGGCCTGTTTAAAAGATGTGGGATGCCTCATTTGATATGTGGATATGGATGTGGTGTTGTGCCAAGGAGAAATCAAAAGAAATCAAGAAGAAAAGAAGTTTCTAAATTAGGGGTTCTGTGTAAAATCCCCTGATTTAGGGCAAACTTCCAAGCAAGATAATTCAGAATTCAAGTCTCAAATGGATCCTTGGCCAACATGAAACTTGTAGAGTATCTCAAGACCTTTAATTTGAGTGGTGGAAGGCATCAATAAGATTTATAGAACTCAAGTTATGGTTCTTGCAAGTTACAGGTCATCTGAGGACACTGAAATTTGTCTGTGAAAGTTACTTGACTTACAAGCAACTTTTACCCCTCAAGGAGCTTTCAAATGGATCTCTGGACAACATGAAAGTTGTTCCTCATGATCGTATATTTCTATAAAGGTATGGTATGCCTTCATATGATTTGTAGAACTCTACTTATGATCTTGGCAAGCCAGGGGTATTTTGGGAAAGTAGAATTACAGGTCATTTCAAGCATATGCCCAAAACTCCTATTTCCAAATTTCAAATGAAGAAATGTTCAACATCAAACTTGCTCCAAATGACATTTTGAGTTTAGGAAAGTGGTTGTGGCAAGTTGGAAATGCATGGAACTTAGATTTGCAAAAGTGACCAATATTAAAGGAAAAAATACCTTTTTAAATGACCAAATTTGTGATTTTTTGATACAAAAGCAAAACCAAGCATATGACCAACCATTTTGAAGGTAAATTGCATTTTAAGATCATTGGCAATATTAGTTTTTTGGTTTGAAGTCAAGAAATTAGAGTTATCATAAGTTGCTTGTAAGAAAAGATACACTTGCCAAATCAAGCTAGGACCAAGGTGCAAGGCAAGGGATGGTTTCTACACTTTCTAATTGTCATGAAAAGAGAAATTCAAGAGATTTTGAGGGGCTGTAACAAGGCAATGCAGAGCTGATTTTTCAACTTGGCCATTTTCACTTTCTCATGCAATGATATATGAAACTTCTCATGGGATTAATCTAGCATCTTCCAGAACTTTCCATCATCATCTATATAAACATTAGAGCTGATCCAGAAAGGGGTTGAACTTCATTTGGATCCAAAACTCATAGTTTCACTCCATCTTGCATTTTTGCAAATTGCTTCAAAACTTCTCAATTCTTCATCCTCTCTTCAAGATTTTGTTCCAATTCCATTCAATAATCATCCCTGAGTAGATTACAAGCAAGATCTGAAGAGGAAACTGCAAGAATCGTGCTATGCAATTTTCTCTCCTTCAAGTGCAATTGGAATCGGTTATCAAGATCCAGGTGGTTTGAGCTCGAGTTATTGCATACAGAAGAAAGAATATAGTCCATTGAGGGATCTTGGAGCATTGCAAGCTGTGAATTGGAGAGAATCACCATCTGTTTTCAACTTCTTGACAGGTTAGTGTTTCTCACATTTTGGCTCGAATTAGGTAGCATGATAGAGAATTGTTAGGTTAAACATGGTTTAGGTGGTTAGATGATTGATTCTGGAGCTTTAGGCAAGATTTCATGAAGGTTGATGTATGCATGAAAATTCTGTTGAAGCATAGAACACGATGGTTAGGCTGTTATAATCTTAGATAATTAGCTAGTTGTGATCAGTATGGCATAAGGATTGTGTTTGTACAAAGATTAGTGAGTTTGGTGATGATTGAAACCTGAGGAAATATTGAGTTCTTGATGTTGTACCGTTCGGGTAGGATGATAGAGAGAGTTTTAATGCAAACCAATGCTATGGCTGTGTTCTACGCAAGAAATAGATTGAATTTGGTTCTTACATCGTGTCATTTGATGGAGAGAGGAGTGAGCACGCATTGATGGAAGTTTCACGCATGGTGCTCGTGTATTCATGAATTCTGAAACCCTATGTGAACAAGGTTGAAGACGAAATCCACACCATTGAGCGCGCGCTGACCTTGTTGACTGGAGAAGGATCTAGTGGCTGAGATTCAAACGAATTTGGGAGGGAGCTTCAAACCATGAAGCGATGCGTTTCATTAAAGCAGCTTCATGGGCTTAAACGAATTTTGCTTTCCCCACCCCCCTGAGCGAGGCCCAATCCAAATGCGCTATAATTGCCTGCTATTCGCACCGCTTCTTTTTCCTTTTTCTTTTATTTTCAATTTGTTTTTTCTGATTTGCATTGGGCTGGGACGCGCCTTGCTTCTTGCACCCCCAGTATGGGCCCAGATCATAATAATAACTGCATATTCATACTATCTGCACCCCCTCATCATTTTCATATTAAATTTCACTCCAAATTTCTTTAATCTTTAAAAATTCATAAAAAAATGAAAAATCACTATTTTTTAATGAGACTTTTTTTTCCCATTTTCTATTTTCTGTCAAGAAAAATATGAAAACATAAAATTGTCATTTTACTTCATTTTCATATTTTTTGCATATTTTTACAATTAATTGCTTTTTAAATTCTTTTAGTTGATGCCATCATTTGTTGAATTTAGTATGAGAGCTTCCTTTAGGATTTTCACCCCATTCTTTTTAGTACAACTAGATATGGATATTAGGTGTCCACTGGTTTTATACCATAATTTCTAGGGCTTTATTTTAGGTAGTTTAGTTAGAAATTATTAGGATAGTCAATTAGGGTTGTGAATATAACATAGGTGTAACAAAATAGTTTCTTTTTGGGTTTTTAGGACAAATTAGAAGATGGGACTATAGGGGTATTATGGGTAAGTGATAGATCCCTTAGAAAATGTTAGACTTCCCCCTATTATATAAATACTATTAGTATATTCTGGTAATTGATTGATTGTGTGGTGTGCCCTTTCTAGGGTTATTGTTTGATTGTGTGGGGTATTGGGCCTGCTCGGGGTTTGGGTTTGAGCTGAAGACTTTGTTGATGAAGCCATTGAAGACCAAAGGAGTGAAGATCAAGTTCCAGAGTTGTAGCTTGCTTGCAGCTGTTGAAGCTTATAGGCACTAGGGGCTAGGTAGAGCTCTAGAATAGAAACTTGATTCACAAACATGGAAGATCTTGTTTGCCTCCATTCTTTCTCTATGATGCAGAGTCTCTCTAGGATACTCACCCCTTTCCTTTGGAAGGCTTGGTGACAGTATCTAAGAGATAGAACTCTTGAGAGAAACATTCTACATTTTGTTAACAGTCTGTTTGCCACCTTTGGTGGTCAACTAACTGTTTAATATCCCAATTCATCTTATTGATGGTTCCTCATCCTGGAGAGTCTGATTTGAAGAAAAGCCATGAAAGATTGAAGATAGAGACCTTGCCTGATGCTGTCTGAAGCCCTGCTGTTTGAAGCTGTTGAAGGTGTTTACTGTCAGAGTTTCTTTCCTTGAAGATTGATGCTTGCTTGAAGACTGTGGGTGTTTGGAGATGACTTGAAGACAGATGTTGAGGGAGCTTGCTGTGCAGATTTGCTGTTTGCTGTTTATTTTTGCTGTTTATAATTTTTGATGTATTGTTTGAATTCCCCGGACTGTATTGTTTGCCAATTAATCTGTTAGGTTGAAAGCGAATTTTGTTCGCTTTTGCCTGTTGTTTTCTAGGTTCGAGGTTGAGTGGGACTCCCTTGCCTCGCTTGTATTGTTGCATTCATGCATATTTTACTGTTTTATTGTATCTGTTGTTTCTGTTTCCGCTTATCCCCTTAGGATCTCTGTTTCTCTCTGCGCAAGAGAGGAACATGATAGACATTAGGTCTTAACCCATGCATGATAACATTAGGTTAGCTTGATTCCCTTTTCAACCACAGGTTAGAGTTCTGTCTCTTCTTTCTCAAAACAAACAGAAAAACACAATAAAGATTTCAAACACAATAAAAGACACTTCTTCTGTAAAAGAGTGTGAACTCATCAAAACGTCATTTTTTGTCCGCTTGGACTGTTAATCAGAAAAACCCTTTTTCAGAAGGAGATAAAAGCAATCAAGACAGACTTGTGTCGTACGTGGCCCGAACTACGTTTGCTCTGATCTTTCATGTTGTATGAAAGTACGTAGGCATATGATGCGATATCCTAGCCAGCAACCTTCCCCTCCTTTCCCGTAGGTAGGCGAACTACGTTGACTCTGATTTCTCGTTCCAGACGGGAATACGTAGGCATAAAGTGCGATACTTTGCCGAGTCGTTTTCTTTTCTTTTAACCCCAAACCTGTAGAATAGATAGAATAACAATCCGTACCAGAAAACAAGCGTGGATCCCGTCGAGTACGACGGACGTGAGGGGTGCTAATACCTTCCCCTTGCGTAACCGACTCTTGAATCCAAGATTTGGTTGCGATGACCATTCCTTCCCCGTCTTCGCGATAGGTTTACTTCGAGCGTTTCCTTTCCCTCTGTGGGGATAAATAACGCACGGTGGCGACTCTTCTGTTCAGCCGGCGCCGATTTTCGCAGTAGCGACACCTGGCGACTCTGCTGGGGCCGATTTATATATATCAGCACCAAAATCCTTCAACCTAAATTTGATATCTTTTAGTCGTGGTTGTGTCATACCCTAAATTTGTCCTACCCTTTTTGTAAATATTTTCGCACTATTGTTTCATGGCGTTTAGATACGTGTCCACCTGAAATTGGGCATTTTCCAAATATTATCCGTTTTGTCCAATAAAAGTGTGACACGTGGCCTGAGGGGCATTTTGGTCAATTTTGCTTCCATTTTCATTTTCCTATTTTTCTTGCAAATATTACCCTTTTGTTCTTTTTTATTTTATTTTGTCATTTTATTTACTTTATTACTATTAGAGCTAATATTAGAATTAATTTGCTTTTGTTTAATATTTTTATTAATTAGAGTAGAGTATTAATACACTTCTTTTATATAGTTATTAGAACATTTTATTTATTTACTATTAATTAGATTAATAGTAGTAATTATCTTTTCTTTTCTTTTCTATTATTATTTATTTATTTGGATAAATGTTAATATTTATAAGGATTTTAGAATTAATTAGAGTATTTAAAATTAGTAGTTTTATTTATTTATTTATTATTTTATTAGGTTATTAGTAATTAATTATCACCTTTTTTCCTTTTTTATTCAGATTTAATCGAATTAGGTTTTTCTAGATTTTATTAGTTAATATTAGTTAAGTTTTGTCTTAATCTTTTTAGTGTTAACGTTTTTTACCTTATTTAATTAAGCCAATTTTTAATTCATTCTCTCAAGTCATCTTTAATTAATCATCTTTCAATGAGATATCTGTTTTGGTCCACTAGTCAATTATGAAGGCCCATTAGGTCATTGTCTGTGCCACTTGTCAGGCTATAAAGCCTACTGTCTGGCTGCATTAATGAAGCATATTTCCCAAACACTGAAGCCCTACAGCTGCCACCTCAAACCTTAATCCTAGCCTCCAAACCCTAACCCTAGCTGACACGCAACCCTAACGGCGCCACCTCATCCTTGCATGCAAACCCTAATTCATTCCGCCGGAAAAATCAAATCCCATCAAACCCATCGGAAATTCCATCTGCTCGCCGGAGAATGCGTGCATGTTCATGCTTGTTTTCCAGAAAATTGCATCATGACTTCATGTGTTCTTCATTGCTATTCCAGTTTTTTCTTCACAAATCCATTCAACCTTCAACGTTTTTCCCAGATAACCTTCACAACTTCATCCATGTTCACACCATTTTCCAGAAATTCATATGAACTTCTTCAGTGTTCATCACTTTCTTCATAGACCTTCATATCTTCATACAATTTTTCCAGAAAAACCTTCACAAATACTTAAACACATTCATCCGATTCAAACTTCGAATCCAGATCCACAAACACCAACAATAAAACCTTCAGATCCAGACGGCCACGCACAAACAATCTCTGTCCAGATCTACAACA
Source organism: Lathyrus sativus (assembly GCA_963859935.3). Classification (NCBI taxonomy): domain Eukaryota; kingdom Viridiplantae; phylum Streptophyta; class Magnoliopsida; order Fabales; family Fabaceae; genus Lathyrus; species Lathyrus sativus. The sequence continues at coordinate 351,782,098 of OZ012739.1, read as the reverse complement.
TCCACACCTTCAAATCTCACGAAATCACAACACCATTCCAGATCTGAGTTCATACGGACCTTCATCGTTTCATAAACTTCACACCTCAAACTGCACTAAACCTCAAACTAATCTCCGATTTACCATTTTCACGGAGCCTCGCGTTAAGCCTTCAACGCCATTGAATCTCCTCATGATAGTTTTTCCAGATCTCGAGCCAAGCTTCTTCACAGCCGCATCACGAGTCCCCGTCTTCCTCGTGGGATCTAGCATGCAACGCATAGGTTTTTTTTGTTAACCAGTTTTTTTCCCTCCAGAGCTTCAACAACGTTTATAGATCATCATCCTCTCGACGATAATACGCCATAGAACTTCGCGAACAAACATAGATCATCAATTTCCATCTTCGAAGCTGTTCAAGACCTAAACCATTCAAACTCGTTTTTGTCGCCGATTGCTCTTCCACTCGGCTTGTGTCATTCTCATATTCAACAACATGCAAGCCGTAGCGAGACTTGGAGAGGGATTTTAAGAGAGATTTGAGGTGACAGAGAGGTGGAAGGTTTATTGTTGAAGGATTCGATCTCGAAGCAGAAGTGGAGGAGAAAGGAGTTGCGGTCATGTTAGTGGTGCTCTGCCATTGTTGTAGCAGAGGAAGCAGAGATAGAGACAAAGGAGGGAGACGACGGCGAACTAGGGTTTGTCAAAGTTTTGGAATAAGTGATAAGTTGATTCACAGACTTGGTTTAGTGGGCCTTTGGGCCCATCCATTTCATTTGAGTCCATACTACCCATTTTCATTTGATGCCCCCCGTTTCGTTTTTTTTTAGCTGGCTGTGTGTTTAGTTTATAGTTGGGGCAAGCCCAATTGTATGCTTTCTGGATACACCCCCCGTTTCCCTCATCACCCCTCACAGGCTGCTGATTGTTTGTAGTGATTGTTTGTAGTGATTGTTTGTAGTTACACACCTGCCTGGCTGCTACCACACCCCTCTGTCTTATTTTTATTTTTTACTTTTTATATTTATTTTGTAATTTATTTTTTACACATAGTTTATTCATAATATTATAATATAGTATATTACTAATATATTTTCAAACTCTTTTGTTTAAAACTAATATCTTCCTAGTTTTTATTTAAACTTATTTTACTAAAATATTTTCCTTTCAAATTTATTTTCAAAATTAATAGTTTTTCTAATCTTTATTTAAATTTATTTTTAACTACTAAAATAATTTCTTAAATTAAATCATGAGAAACTAAATCCTTGAAGTCTAGCACTTCTTGAATTTTTGGACAATCATTATTGAGGTGTACACCTTAAATAGTGTATTATTCGACTTCTCATTTTTAAATACCCTATTTCTAGCAAAGAAATATCATAAGAATCTAGTATTCCGTGTGATATTTCCTTTGTTCATCCAAACATTTTCAAATAAAAATGGTGTTATCGAGATCTAGCATCTCGATAATACTCCGATTATTTGGTTGTGAGGCCGACGTCTTATTTATCAAATAATTATCACTTCTCTTAAATTATTTTTTCAAATTCAATTCGTATCCTTACCTCACACATCCACAAATTATTTTCATACCCCATTTCATTTCAAATTATTTTCAAAACATTTTTCTCAATTAAAACTCCGAAAGAAGGAGGTTCTTGGAATCTAGCATTCCTTGAATTTTCGAGTGAATAGTTCTCGAGGCACGCTCTTGAGTTATTATTCACTCAATCTTTCGACTTTTTCAAATATCTTCCTCGATTAAAACCTCGACAGAAGGAAGTTCTTGGAATCTAGCATTCCTTGAATTTCTGAGTAAATAATTCTCGAGGCATGCTCTTGAGTTGTTATTCACTCCACCTTTCGACTTTTTCAAACTTAAACATTTTCAAACATTCTCCTAAGTAGAGTGCTCGTACGCATTCACAACCATCCACATTTCGCACACACCTCACAATTCACCGTGGTTTCGATATTAGGGGCACCCTTAGGGACTAATATCGTTTCTCACAATCTAACCCTTGACACGTAGTCAAGTCGGTTCCATCTTCAATCAAATCCTCGACACGTAGTCGAGCCACTTCAAAACAACTTCCTTTTTGCCTCACATTCCGTTTTCGATTCAATCTTTTTACAAACATTTTTTCTTAAACCTACGAAAGAGGAATATTCTTAGAATCTAGCATTCTTTGAATATTCGAATGAGTAATTCTCGAGGCGTGCCCTTGAGTTATTATTAGTTCATTCTTTCGATTTCAAAACATCCAACTCTTCATCTTCAACCCGATTTCCAAAAGAATGCAGTTCTTGGAGTCTCGCATTCCTTGAATTCTTGAGTGACAAGCTCTTCAAACACGCTCTTGGGTTGCTTGTCAGTCACTCTTTCGTTCCTCAACTCGAAGTCCAAACCAATTCAACCTCATCATTTCGTGGTTGTTACCACGAACTACGGATGCTCTGATTCTTTATTCATTCTTGAATATAAGATACGTAGGCACAAGATTGCGATGATCTTGGCGAGCACACTTTTATCTTCCTCCATTATTCCGTCCACCATTCTCCCACCCTTTCCCGTAGTCGAACTACGACGCTCTGATTTCTCATTCTCGTCCGAATGAGCATACGTAGGCACAAGGGCCCCAATCCTTGGCGAGCACCCTATTCTCTAACCACCCATCTCCCATAGCGTCTTTAACCTTTTACCCTACCAATTCTACCTTTATCATCGAGAAGAAAAACAAATAAACCTAGACAACACTCTCCACAAAATACCTTAAGAGGTTCCCGTTGAGTACAACGGACGTGAGGGGTGCTAATACCTTCCCCTCGCGTAACCGACTCCCGAACCCAGAACATGGTTGCGACAGCCCTGTTCCTATCCTTTTGCTTTAAGAGGTTTTCTCGATATTTTCCTCTCCCGTTTATTCGGGAAAAATAAAGTTCGGTGGCGACTCTGTCGAACCGTATTTCCGCGCCTTTCGCGCGAGGGTCGTTTCTCCGAAATGTCTCCGTGATTTTTCGAGGTGCGACAGCTGGCGACTCTGCTGGGGACATTTTGCTCCATGCAAAGAGAGAGTCGAGCCTATCTTTTGGTTTGTGAGGAGTGTTTGTTTTTTTTATTTGTTTTCTTCTTGCTTACATATTTGTTCTCTTGTGGACTTTATTTGTGTTTGTTATCTTGGTTGCCTGTTGGTTCTTGGGATGACATCATGAGTAAAGCTCTACACTCGAGCTTTGGTAAAAGCAGAGAGAACACTTAGTTTAGAATTGGTAGTCGAGTAGTGTTAGTCACCAAGGATTCGCTCCTTGTGTGCCTAGCATGAAAGCTCCTCCAGAGGAGACCTATTCGTAGATCTTGTTGTAACACAGCTAGCCTGTTGCACAACTTGATTAATGAAGGGTCCGTGATTCTGGGAACCTTTTGTTAGCACCAGTTCCGATATTGGTGGTCGTATAGTATTAGTCTCCAAGGACTCACTCTTTGTGCGCCTAGCATGAGGACCCCGCTCAGGAGAGACCTTATCGTCATAATCGTCTTAATGCAGCCAGCCTGTTGCGTGACGCTCATACGACCAGTATCCGTGATCCTGAGAACCAAACTAAGAAACCATTCTGTGAGTGGGTTTATGGGTAGAATGTCTAGACCTTCCCGTATAGGGGTTACCTGTCAAGTTTCTTTGATCAGAAATTGTGGTTGTATGTCTGTTACAGTTATCAGCTCCAAAATTGTTTGATTGTGATCCTGTGATCCTGGATCTTGTATCTTGCATTGCATCTTGTATATCATTTGCATTGCATCTCATATGTTGTGCATTTTGCATATCCAATCTTTCAGCAAAGTCTTATTCTTCGTTCCTTCCTCTCCAATAAATCAAGCTGATTCCTCGACACCAGTACGCAACTAGAGCCAATACAAGACGAATGATGGAGCAGATTCAGCAGGAGCAAGCTGCCTTTAGGGAAGAGTTGGATTCTATGAAAGGAAAGATCGACCAGATCCTCGAAGCCATCCTCGCGGCCAGAAGAGAGGAAGAACAGCGTGAAGCCGCTGCTGTTGTCAACAACAATGGTCAAGGACAAGGGTCTACTTCCATCCCTTTGGTTCCAATTCCAAATCCTCATGGGATGCCGTTGAACTTTAATAATGCAGCCGAAGGAAACACTTCTCAGCCAATCCCAGCGCCCGGAGTTACCATTGGAGCTATCCCGCAGGTCCAACCTACTGTCGTGCAAATCCCAGCTCCCCATACCGAAGATACCCTGACGGATCATTATGACGACGTTCAGAACTATCATGCTGCTATCCCCATTTCCAGTCCTGTTGCTGCTCAAGATTCAGAAGCCATGAAGATGTGCCGAGATCTAGCCGAGAAACTCCGAGCCATGGAGGGGCACAGTTCAAATTCTTTCAGTGCTTTGGAATTGTGCTTGGTGCCTGATGTTGTCATTCCTCCCAAGTTCAAGGTGCCCGAATTCTCGAAGTACAAAGGTCTCAGTTGCCCAAACATTCATCTAAAGATGTACTGTCGCAAGATGGCGGCCTATGCCAGAGATGAAAAGCTCATGATTCATTGCTTCCAAGACAGTTTGTCTGGGGCATCACTTGAATGGTATATGCAGCTGGAACATAACAGTGTGCGCACTTGGGCCGAGCTAGCCGATGCATTTGTCAAGCAGTATAAGTACAACATTGATCTTGCTCCAAATCGTACTCAACTACAGAGTATGACTCAGAAGGATAACAAATCCTTCAAGGAGTACGCGCAACGATGGAGAGAGCTAGCCGCAAGGGTGCATCCACCTCTTGTTGACCGTGAACTAATTGACATTTTCATGGGCACCTTGCAAGGCCAGTACTACGAAAAGCTGATCGGTAGTGTCTCCGCTGGATTTTCTGACTTGGTAATCGTTGGTGAGAGAATTGAAGAAGGGCTGAAAAGTGGAAGGATCCCAGGAGGTTTTAACAACCAGGCCAATGCCAAGAAGCCTTTCAACGGATACAAGAAGAAAGAGGGCGAAAAAAATGCCATCTCTTTGCAGAAAGGGCAAGCTTCTCAACAAGCCCCCGCTCCTATGCCTTATCAAGTCCCTTACTACCAGTATCCGTATGTTGCTGCTGCGCAATATGCTCCAATGCCTTATCAGCCAGCTGTTCAAGCAGTGCAAGCTCAAATGCCACAACAACAGGCTCCTCAGCAACAAGCCTGCAATCAGCAAGGATACCAATATCCTCCTCAGCAACAACAAATGCAAGCTACTCAGCAACGACAAGGTACTCGCCCACAACGTCAGTAGAGAACATGGAGGCCAGATAGAGTCTTTGACTGTCTACCAATGACATATGCTAAAATCTTTGCTCAGTTGATGGAGAAGAAAGCTGTTGTTCTGAGAGATTTGGCCCCTCCAACTGTCATTCCTGCCGATTATGATGCAAATGCTCATTGTGAGTTTCATAAGGGCGCTCCAGGTCATACCATTGAGGACTGCAGAGCTTTCAAACACATAATTCAAGACATGATCGACAGGGATGCTATAAACTTTAATGGGAAGTCCCCAAATGTCATCAACAATCCGATGCCACCAGTCAACTAGTGCCAACATCAGATCAAGCAGTGTCAAGTTCATTTCTCGAAGAAGGCCGTCATGTCGCCATTTCATATTACGCATTTCTTATATTTGTCTTTGTTTGTTTAAGTATTGTATGCTTTGAACAATTGCCATTCGTATTTGGTTTTCATTAATGTATCGTTTATGCATGTTTTGAATTAGTTATGTCGTATTCACTCATTTTCACTTATCACCGACACATTTATTCACTTCACTCTATCCACTGTTGTTTAGCATGATTTGAGGGAGGATGATGAAAACGAGATACCCATAATTGAAAACTCGTATGCTTTCAGACAGGATCTCGTCAATGATGTACAGGCATTGTTTCAATCCCCCTAAAACACCGGAGATATAAGGAGTTAATCCATAGTCAAACACTTCGAGCCTAGAAGTAGTAGTTTCCTTCGGATATTCAAACCTTACACTTAACTTAGGGCAGGGTAGTGTTCAGTTAATTCAACCCCGCACTCGAATCAACAAAGCAAAATCCAAAAGACAAGACGGTTGTTCATCAAAGACCCATGCTATGGCAGTCACAACAAAAACAAAAAAATCGAAAGCCTGCTAAGTCAAACACCTAAAAGAGGACTTAGGCAAAATCGAGGCAATCCCGATGGATTTGACAAGAAAAATCAATCCATGCAAAAGTTAGGGATCAAAAAACAAAAGCAAAAGAGGACCCCAAAACCCTCAACCAAAAACAAAATAAAATTCAGTGACCACCTAAATCAAGGGGCACTGACATTCATCAAAACCAAAAAAGTGATTGCCACGTCGAGCAAGCCTTGAACCATCAAGTTTATACCGTCAAGACAAGTGTAGAATTAATTGAGCGTAGGACTGGAGATCATTAAGAAGAAGGGGTGGGTACAAATCATACTTTGAGCCTAATAACCTTTGTTTCATAACCGTGAACCAGACCACGTTATAACCCTCAAAAAGACCTAATTGAGGTGAGGTTTATTTTGAAAGCATACTATCGCGAGGTTGCGTAACCTGACTCCTCACATGATTTCTAATCATCAGCATTGGTGTCATTATCCTTGCTATATCTCTCGCACTAATCAAAATTAGCACAAAGTTTGGACTAACAGTTCATTCGTTTCACTATCACGACACATTCAATAAAAAAAAACACTTTTTCCAACTTTCCTTGAACTTTGCATTAATATTACCATTTGTGGGTGTACAATTTTAATTGCAAATCAGTGCTAGGTATTCAAAGACACTCCAGCAAGGGACAATCGAGGAGGAATTTGACTTTCATTGGCGCACACGGGGCAAGATTATTTCAGAGCCCACAGGCTGGGGCAAATCATTCAACAGCTCGAGCAGGGGCATGTCATTACCATATTCGGACTGGGGCAATACCAAATAATCAAGCAGAGTTGCATCCTTCTCTGAAGCAAATTCACAAATTTCCAAGTACCCAGACATGGGACACCCAGAGCATCATCTTCTGCTTCAATCGTGACGCCTTCAACGAACTGCGTGTCGAGGAAGTCAAGCCCTCCCACCACCCGAAGTCCAATCCGCATTGGCAACTACCAAAATTCCACCGCGCTAGCATCTCCACCTGCATTTCCAATCAACTGTCTGTAATCATGTGCATCATATACATTGCATTCGCTATCATAAGCATCTTGCATCATATGCATACTTAATCATATCATACTTCCCCAGCTCTTGCATTTCTGCGCGTCAACATTTGCATTTGCACTTCCATTCGTTATGGAACATCATTTACATCCAGCATTAGCATATGCAAGTCAAGGTCCAGGATCAATCCCGAAGATTTTCAAGGCCGTTATCATCCCAGTCAGGGGCATTCTCCGCAAGACTATGGGTTTCTCCCATAAAATTCAAGACATTCAAAGCAAGATTCAACCCAGTCAGGGGCATCTTTTTCAAGACCATATGTGTTTTCCATGACGTACTTCAACCTCGTGGTTGATCAGATCTTCAAATCGACATTCAGCCCAGTCAGGGGCATACCACTCAAAACCGTGGGCGCTCCCCACGAAGTTGTTCAATCTTTTGTTAGTCAAACCCAAGAGCTTCTAGTGCAAGATTCAGTCCAGACAGGGGCATCTTCAGCAAAATCGTGAGCGTTCCTCATGAAGTTGTTTAGCCTTTTGTTGAGCAAGATAAGACATCAAGACAAACTCAGCCCAAACAGGGGCATCCTCCTTGGAATTCATGGGCGTAACCATGAAATCATTTCAACAAAGTGTTGATCTTCAAGCAAGAAGGTGGGCGTACCCCGTTGATCCATTTCAATCCAATCTTCCTCTTGGGTGTTCCCCAATGAGTTGTATCCAGCAAGCATGACCGATGTCAATTGCCTTACTATCATCCTTTTGGTGATAGCTAACCTCGTCAGTTCAACCTAGCCTGCATCCTTTTGGTGTTGGTAACCTCCATTTTGTTTCGTTCTATCGTCCTTTTGGTGATAGCAACCAGTGTGTTTGAGTTTCGCTCCATCATCCTTTTGGTGGGGGGTCTATCATAGTCATTAATGACAGATTGTGCGATATTGTTTGGCGTGTGTGTCGCTCCGTCATCCTTTTGGTGGGGGGTCTATCATAATCATTAATGATAGATTGTGCGATAGTTTATTTGTGTTTCGCTCCGTCATCCTTTTGGTGGGGGGTCTATCATAGTCATTAATGATAGATTGTGCGATATTTTGTTTGTGTTACGCTCCGTCATCCTTTTGGTGGGGGGTCTATCATAGTCATTAATGATAGATTGTGCGATAGTTTGTTTGTGTTACCCCCCGTCATCCTTTTGGTGGGGGGTCTATCATAGTCATTAATGATAGATTGTGCGATAGTTTGTTTGTGTTACGGTTCGTCATCCTTTTGGTGGAAGGTCTACCATAGTCATTAATGATAGATTGTGCGATATTTTGTTTGTGTTTCGCTCCGTCATCCTTTTGGTGGGGGGTCTATCATAGTCATTAATGATAGATTGTGTGATAGTTTATTTGTGTTACGCTCCGTCATCCTTTTGGTGGGGGGTCTATCATAGTTATTAATGATAGATTGTGCGATATTTTGTTTGTGTTTTGCTCCGTCATCCTTTTGGTGGGGGGGTCTGTCATAGTCATTAATGTCAGATTGTGCGATAGTTTTTGGTGTGAGTTTCGCTCCTTCTTCCTTTTAGTGGGGAGTCTGGCATAGTCATTAATGTCAGATTATGTGAATGTTTTGCTCTACCATCCCTTTCGGTGGTAGTAGCCGTGTGTGTTTCATCCCATCATCCTTTTGGTGATGACGACCTTTTTGCCAGTTATTTACAGTTTACTCAGAGGTTTACATCATCCAGCATTTTCAATTCTCAAGCATCTCTTTTTCTTTCGGACAAATTCAGGGTCTTCTTCATATCTAATTGACTTCTACCTCGGAAAATAAACGCTGCAGCAATTCATTTTCTTAGGTTTAAGCCAATTAGATAGGGGCATCTGTCATACCCTAAATTTGTCCTACCCTTTTTGTAAATATTTTCGCACTATTGTTTCATGCCGTTTAGATACGTGTCCACCTGAAATTGGGCGTTTTCCAAATTTTATCCGTTTTGTCCAATAAAAGTGTGACACGTGGCCTGAGGGGCATTTTGGTCAATTTTGCTTCCATTTTCATTTTCCTATTTTTCTTGCAAATATTACCCTTTTGTTCTTTTTTATTTTATTTTGTCATTTTATTTACTTTATTACTATTAGAGCTAATATTAGAATTAATTTGCTTTTGTTTAATATTTTTATTAATTAGAGTAGAGTATTAATAAACTTCTTTTATATAGTTATTAGAACATTTTATTTATTTACTATTAATTAGATTAATAGTAGTAATTATCTTTTCTTTTCTTTTCTATTATTATTTATTTATTTGGATAAATGTTAATATTTATAAGGATTTTAGAATTAATTAGAGTATTTAAAATTAGTAGTTTTATTTATTTATTTATTATTTTATTAGGTTATTAGTAATTAATTATCACCTTTTTTCCTTTTTTATTCAGATTTAATCGAATTAGGTTTTTCTAGATTTTATTAGTTAATATTAGTTAAGTTTTGTCTTAATCTTTTTAGTGTTAACGTTTTTTACCTTATTTAATTAAGTCAATTTTTAATTCATTCTCTGAAGTCATCTTTAATTAATCAGCTTTCAATGAGATATCTGTTTTGGTCCACTAGTCAATTATGAAGGCCCATTAGGTCATTGTCTGTGCCACTTGTCAGGCTATAAAGCCTACTGTCTGGCTGCATTAATGAAGCACATTTCCCAAACACTGAAGCCCTACAGCCGTCACCTCAAACCCTAATCCTAGCCTCCAAACCCTAACCCTAGCGGACACGCAACCCTAACGGCGCCACCTAATCCTCGCATGCAAACCCTAATTCATTCCGCCGGAAAAATCAAATCCCATCAAACCCACTGGAAATTCCATCTGCTCGCCGGAGAATGCGTGCATGTTCATGCTTGTTTTCCAGAAAATTGCATCATGACTTCATGTGTTCTTCATTGCTTTTCCAGTTTTTTCTTCACAAATCCATTCAACCTTTAATGTTTTTCCCAGATAACCTTCACAACTTCATCCATGTTCACACCATTTTCTAGAAATTCATATGAACTTCTTCAGTGTTCATCACTTTCTTCATAGACCTTCATATCTTCATACAATTTTTCCAGAAAAACCTTCACAAATACTCAAACACATTCATCCAATTCAAACTTCGAATCCAGATCCACAAACACCAACAATAAAACCTTCAGATCCAGACCGCCACACACAAACAATCTCCGTCCAAATCTATAACATCCACACCTTCAAATCTCACGAAATCACAACACCATTCCAGATCTGAGTTCATACGGACCTTCATCGTTTCATAAACTTCACACCTCAAACTGCACTAAACCTCAAACTAATCTCCGATTTACCATTTTCACGGAGCCTCGCGTTAAGCCTTCAACACCATTGAATCTCCTCATGATAGTTTTTCCAGATCTCGAGCCAAGCTTCTTCACAGCCGCATCGCGAGTCCCCGTCTTCCTCGTGGGATCTAGCATGCAACGCATAGGTTTTTTTTGTTAACCAATTTTTTTCCCTCCAGAGCTTCAACAACGTTTGTAGATCGTCATCCTCTCGACGATAATACGCCATAGAACTTCGCGAACATACATAGATCATCAATTTCCATCTTCGAAGCTGTTCAAGACCTAAACCATTCAAACTCATTTTTGTCGCCGATTGCTCTTCCACTCGGCTTGTGTCATTCTCGTATTCAACAACATGCAAGCCGTAGCGAGACTTGGAGAGGGATTTTAAGAGAGATTTGAGGTGACAGAGAGGTGAAAGGTTTATTGTTGAAGGATTCGATCTCGAAGCAGAAGTGGAGGAGAAAGGAGTTGCGGTCATGTTAGTGGTGCTCTGCCATTGTTGTAGCAGAGGAAGCAGAGATAGAGACAAAGGAGGGAGACGACGGCGAACTAGGGTTTGTCAAAGTTTTGGAGAAAGTGATAAGTTGATTCACAGACTTGGGTTAGTGGGCCTTTGGGCCCATCCGTTTCATTTGAGTCCATACTCCCCATTTTCATTTGATGCCCCCCGTTTCGTTTTTTTTTAGCTGGCTGTGTGTTTGGTTTGTAGTTGGGGCAAGCCCAATTTTATGCTTTCTGGATACACCCCCCGTTTCCCTCATCACCCCTCACAGGCTGCTGATTGTTTGTTGTGATTGTTGGGCCGGGCCCACTATGCTGCTTACTGGTTACACACCTGCCTGGCTGCTACCACACCCCTCTGTCTTATTTTTATTATTTACTTTTTATATTTATTTTGTAATTTATTTTTTACACATAGTTTATTCATAATATTATAATATAGTATATTACTAATATATTTTCAAACTCTTTTGTTTAAAACTAATATCTTCCTAGTTTTTATTTAAACTTATTTTACTAAAATATTTTCCTTTCAAATTTATTTTCAAAATTAATAGTTTTTCTAATCTTTATTTAAATTTATTTTTAACTACTAAAATAATTTCTTAAATTAAATCATGAGAAACTAAATCCTTGAAGTCTAGCACTTCTTGAATTTTTGGACAATCATTATTGAGGTGTACACCTTAAATAGTGTATTATTCGACTTCTCATTTTTAAATACCCTATTTCTAGCAAAGAAATATCATAAGAATCTAGTATTCCGTGTGATATTTCCTTTGTTCATCCAAACATTTTCAAATAAAAATGGTGTTATCGAGATCTAGCATCTCGATAATACTCCGATTATTTGGTTGTGAGGCCGACGTCTTATTTATCAAATAATTATCACTTCTCTTAAATTATTTTTTCAAATTCAATTCGTATCCTTACCTCACACACCCACAAATTATTTTCATACCCCATTTCTTTTCAAATTATTTTCAAAACATTTTTCTCAATTAAAACTCCGAAAGAAGGAGGTTCTTGGAATCTAGCATTCCTTGAATTTTCGAGTGAATAGTTCTCGAGGCACGCTCTTGAGTTATTATTCACTCAATCTTTCGACTTTTTCAAATATCTTCCTTGATTAAAACCTCGAAAGAAGGAAGTTCTTGGAATCTAGCATTCCTTGAATTTCCGAGTAAATAATTCTCGAGGCATGCTCTTGAGTTGTTATTCACTCCACCTTTCGACTTTTTCAAACTTAAACATTTTCAAACATTCTCCTAAGTCGAGTGCTCGTACGCATTCACAACCATCCACATTTCGCACACACCTCACAATTCACCGTGGTTTCGATATTAGGGGCACCCTTAGGGACTAATATCGTTTCTCACAATCTAACCCTTGACACGTAGTCAAGTCGGTTCCATCTTCAATCAAATCCTCGACACGTAGTCGAGCCACTTCAAAACAACTTCCTTTTTGCCTCACATTCCGTTTTCAATTCAATCTTTTTACAAACATTTTTTCTTAAACCTACGAAAGAGGAATATTCTTAGAATCTAGCATTCTTTGAATATTCGAATGAGTAATTCTTGAGGCGTGCCCTTGAGTTATTATTAGTTCATTCTTTCGATTTCAAAACATCCAACTCTTCATCTTCAACCCGATTTCCAAAAGAATGCAGTTCTTGGAGTCTCGCATTCCTTGAATTCTTGAGTGACAAGCTCTTCAGACACGCTCTTGGGTTGCTTGTCAGTCACTCTTTCGTTCCTCAACTCGAAGTCCAAACCAATTCAACCTCATCATTTCGTGGTTGTTACCACGAACTACGGACGCTCTGATTCTTTATTCATTCTTGAATATAAGATACGTAGGCACAAGATTGTGATGATCTTGGCGAGCACACTTCTATCTTCCTCCATTATTCCGTCCACCATTCTCCCACCCTTTCCCGTAGTCGAACTACGACGCTCTGATTTCTCATTCTCGTCCGAATGAGCATACGTAGGCACAAGGGCCCCAATCCTTGGCGAGCACCCTATTCTCTAACCACCCATCTCCCCTAGCGTCTTTAACCTTTTACCCTACCAATTCTACCTTTATCATCGAGAAGAAAAACAAATAAACCTAGACAACACTCTCCACAAAATACCTTAAGAGGTTCCCGTTGAGTACAACGGACGTGAGGGGTGCTAATACCTTCCCCTCGCGTAACCGACTCCCGAACCCAGAACATGGTTGCGACATCCCTGTTCCTATCCTTTCGCTTTAAGAGGTTTTCTCGATATTTTCCTCTCCCGTTTATTCGGGAAAAATAAAGTTCGGTGGCGACTCTGTCGAACCGCATTTCCGCGCCTTTCGCGCGAGGGTCGTTTCTCCGAAATGTCTTCGTGATTTTTCGAGGTGCGACAGGTTGACACACTTTAGTATCTCACTATAATTTAATATATATGCTTCTTTTAGTTGATAAATCAAAATTAAATATTTACCTCTTATTTCCATATGCTACTAACGATATGATACTCATAAAGTAAAGAAGAAGAGATAGTTTTGATGGCCCCTCAAGAAATCCTTTAGGTGTGGGAACCTGAGCCGGTGCATGAGGCTAAGCAGAAGAACAATATCTACCTTAATAATGAGAAACCTGAGCCTAAAATGAGTGATTGGCACATACCTAGAACCCTAATCCCTAGACGTATTCCTTGACTCAAACAGAGAACCTTGTGTTGGAATTAAATCGATAATGGTCAATTCAATCTACATGCTCAACAAAATATAACTTATAATTAGAGAGGAAACCAGATAGTCACACAAGTATGTAAATAATTAAAGACCTACAAGTTGATTTTAGGATTCACGGTTTTGTTGGCGATAATCCTGAAGGTTAGGAGTTAAACAACAAACACCTGATGACTTTTTTGGTTCTTCCTCAACTGGTACTCCTAATGACTTGAGTACTCTTCAAATGGGAAGAAGAGGTAAACTGATTGTGTATGGTATATTAGGAAATATATCTTAATAATTATATCATAGTTCTTTAGGCGCGCATCTAAATGCTCATTATCCTTAGATTCCAACTTTACAATTTGGTCCTAATCATACATCAACAATTAGACCACTGATGGACAATTTACTAGCAAGTGTACTAGTGTTGTTGTTGTGTAATAAAATAAATTCGTCTCCACAGGGATTGCAAACTTAAAACTAGTGATGTTGTGTGATGTAAATACAAATAGTAATTGGGGTTTTTTAAGTCTGTTTTGGTCGAAAACACAAAAACTTTTTTTTATAACAATGATGAGAAAGGTGGTCAAGTCCCATTATCAGAATCTCTTATTTTTACTTAATTGATGAGAAACGAATTAACAGACATTCGCTGACTATTGAATTACACAACTGACTAACTCTATCATTACACCTAAACCCTTTGGCAAGTAGCTCACTAATCTAGGCGTTAACTCCCTGATTCCTCTGGCCAATTTCCCCGTCATATTAGGAAACAAATCACATTAATCCTTAAGTCACAATTCCTAATCATACTATTCCTAGCCAATTAGAGAATTCAAGAGTTAAAGTAGTTCAGATAAATAACCCTAAGGTTAGTAGTCACTACTTATCAATATCATTCGAATTCCGTAATAATAAAAGAGTAATGCACACAATTATTAACTCAATAATAATAATAAGCCAGAACAAAAACATTAACATCATCCGATCATATGTCCCAATCAAGCAAACATAGGTTCATCATAAAATTTGACCTAACCTAAAGGAATATAGCTATTCATAATGAATTAAATCAATACCTATAACATAGATGCAAATAACATTAAAAATTATTGAAGAAAAAGCTCTCCAATGGCCTCCAAAAGCTCCAAAAACCGCTCTAAATGTCACTTTCTCTCCATGGTAGTCAAACTCTCTCTCTCTCTCTCTCTCTCTCTCTCTCTCTCTCTCTCTCTCTCTCTCTCTCTCTCTCTCTCTCTCTCTCTCTCTCTCTCTCTCTCTCTCTCTCTCTCTCTCTCTCTCTCTCTCTCTCTCTCTCTCTCTCTCTCCTTATAAAGCTGCTAAAAATGTGCTAGCGAATAGATCCAACGGGGGCGTGCCACTTATTTACGCAGACACGTTGCTTTTTTGCGCATGCGCATTATATGGCAGTGTGGGTGCGTTATGAGCGCGCATGATCCAAGGGCTTCATCATCTTTTTCATCCCTTTTTCACCAATTTTATCACTAAGTCCCTTTATTCACCCAAAAGCGCTTTTTTT
The DNA here is from genome assembly GCA_963859935.3 of Lathyrus sativus. NCBI lineage: Eukaryota > Viridiplantae > Streptophyta > Magnoliopsida > Fabales > Fabaceae > Lathyrus > Lathyrus sativus. The sequence goes on along the minus strand of OZ012739.1, from coordinate 351,766,804 downwards.
TTCTCCAGTTTTTTCACTTAAATACTTCTTACTTGCTCAATTTATTTCATAATTCGATGATTTTTCTTACTAAATGACATACAATGATAGCCCGTCATCACAACCCCAAACTTGAACTATTTATTATCCTTAAGTAACCTATTTGTGCACTAAATTATATTTAGAATAAATACAAATCTTACCAAATGAATGTCACTTACTTTTGCTGATTGAGACATCTGTTCCCAACTTTGATCCTATAAACTCATATAAGTTATTCCAACACCACTACTTAACCCGTCTCTCTACTCACTGTGATGCACTCAATTGAAAGGGTGTTCACTCAATCAACATACAAGAGCAAAAATCAGTGACTGTTACACCCTAAAATTTGACCAACCGATTCCCATATCTGGTTTATGTTTCGACGCATTTTGCATTCGCATTCGCATACCGCATACATTGCATTTTCTCAGTCAGATTGATTTTATCGGGATCACAGCCTCCCCTGGCGCTTCAGGAATTTCAGACCAATACGAGGATTTATTTTGAGAATTCGTGCTCGTCTCGGTGTTTTCAGCTCTCGCTGTTGTCTTTGAGGATATTTCGGTGTCCGGTTTTTACCGCTTATTTCGTTATGGTGGCGCAATTGTTCTCTAATCGATTTAATCGGCTTCCTGACATTTTTAGATTTTCCCTTTTATTTTCTAGATTTTTAATGGATTTTAATAGATTAGATTTATTTGAGTTCTTAGATATTAAATAGGTTTTTAATATTTTTTAATAGAATTTAATAGTTTTAAATAGATAGTTTTTTTTAGATATTAAATAGCTTTTTCTAGAATTTTTTTAATAGATATCTCTCTTTCAATTAGTTTTAAATAGATAATTCTTCTTTAAATAGTTTCTAGAATTTTCAATAGATTGTTAATGAATTTTAAATAGTTTTTAATAGATATTAATAGATTAATAGAATTTAGATAAATTTTATTTTTAGGTTATTTGAATAGATTTTATAGATATTAGTCTAGATTTTAATTAATTGTTGGTTTAATAGATTTCTTTTACTAGATTTTAATAGGTTTGTTTAGATCTTAAATAGATTTTAATATAGATTTAAATAGTATGATAGAATAGTATGGATTTTAGGTTTATTAAATAGATTTTAAGTAGATTTTTGAATATTAATTGTTTTTTAGTTTTAATTAGGATATTAATTGATTAGGATTAATTGTCTTGTTAATTAGGATTAATTGAGTAGCTTTAATTAGATTAGTTTAATCATCTTTAGTTTATTAATTAGTCTTAATTTCGTTCAACATTAATCATCATAATTAGTCCATTAACAGAGTCATTAAGGCCATAATGGGCCAGTTGTCCGAATTTGGGGGCCCAACTGCTGCCACTTGTCACTAATAAAGGTGTGCCACGCATGTATCTCAGCTTCTTCCACCTCATTTTCCACTCAGTCTCTCTGCCACCTCACAATCCACTACCCTCTCTCTCTCCCACACGTGGCTTCTTTTCTCTCTCTCCCTCAGCCACGCGTCTCACCCACACTCCCTCTCTGCATGCAACCGCCACCTGGCTTCCACTAACCTACTCCCCACCGCCGACCATGCAACCACCGCCGGAAATCTCCTAACCGTCGCCGGAACTTGAACCACCACCGGAAACTGCAATTCTCCAAGAAATTCATCCAAACTTCGTCATCCTCAACGATTGATCTTCATCAGTAACTCGCCGGAAACATCAAACCATCGCCGGAAACTTCATAGCGTTCTTCATGATTCTCCAGAAATCCACGTTGATCTTCATCATGCGTTCATTTCTTCAACACATTCAAGAACACTCATAGATCTTCAAGTGTTTTCGCCCAGAAATTCATCAAGATTCATCCAGTTCATCGCAGATTTTCCAGAAACGTTCCTCGCCTTCATCAATCTTCAAGTTTTTTCGCCCAGAAATTCATCAAGATTCATCCAGATTGCAGATTTTTTTAAGCTCTCCACGAATCTTCAAGCGTCTTCGACAAAGATCATCAACGAGCGTCATCAGTCTTCAACCAGTTCTCCAGATCTTCGTCTGATTTGCAAGAACCTTCATCAAGTTGTTGATCTTCACCGGTTTCTTTAAGTCACCTACAGCTCCCTCACCTTCATCGCACCTCCAGGTTTTGCCTTGAACTGCTTTAACTTGTTAATTTGTTGTAGAACTAGGTTAGTTTGAGTGTTAGTTTTGTGAAATGAGATTAGGTTAGGAAGATGATTTAAGCTGATAGTTTGAACGGTGTAATTTGTGTTGGATCTGGGTGAACATTTTGTGGTTTGTGAGGCAGAGAGAATTGGAGAGGATGAGAACGGCGCTAGGGTTAGTGAACAGTAGAAAGGGGATTAGGTTTTGTTACTGAGGTTGAGTGGATGTTGGACTCGGGGCTTAGGCCCATTGTCTCTTTGCCAAGCATCTCCTCCGTTTTCCCCATTGCACCTCCCTCTCCGTGTGATGTTTGGATTTGGGCTTAGATGATTTTGCTAATGACACCCTCATTCTCAGGCCCATTGAGATTTACACAGAAATTACTTGCTATTTGATACACACGTTTTTCATTTTCTTTATATTTTCCAATTTATTTTCTGAATTGGTTTGGGCTTAAGGCGCGCCTGATATTAGAACCCTACCCTGGGGCCATCTCTGAGTTTGAACTGGATAATATTGCTATTCATCACGCTATGTTATCATTTTCCATCTATTTTATTTTTATTTCATGGTTTTAGCATAGTTAGCAATTAATTCATATTAAATTGAAAAATAATCATTTTAGGATGGGATTTTTTTCCTTAGTTCCCTTAGGACCTCTAGAAAATTGTTAAATAATAAAAATATTAATTTCATGCATTTTATATTTTTTGGTATATTTTACAATATTATTGCTTTTATTTTACATTTGTTTGCTACTTCATTTTTCTGAATTTAGTATGAGAGATTGGTGCATGATTTTTGATTGATTCTTGTGAGGTTGATTAGATTAGGGAAGCATGTACCCTTAGGAATTTTGTCATATTTTTGGGACATTTACGGGGGTGTTCTACGAAATATTGTTTAGTGTGTCATTGAGCAGTTTCTCAGATTTGATTCTTATGGGGGAGATGATTGAGAACGGGATTAAAGTTGGAAGGTTCCAAGCAGGTGAGTCTACTTCAGCAGGAGGTGCCAGAAAAGCATTTGGTGGTAGACGACAGGGCGACTCTAGTGCCGTGTTTGGTGGCAGGGGCAGGGGCAGAGGAAGAAATCAGTATGTTCAGCCACAACAGATAGCTAGTGTCACTATCCCGCTTCCTCAACAGAGGCAGCAACAACAACAACCACAACAACAATAAGAAAAGAATCCCGGTCAGAGAAGGGTACAAAATGCGAGACTGAAAAGAGTGTTCGACGCACCTGCTTCCACGTATGCAGAACTCCTCCAGACCCTGCTAGGTTTGAACTTGGTTGAAAAGAGGACTTTGACACCGCCTACAGGGACAGTACTTCCTTACGGATATGATGCCAACAAGCATTGCGAATTCCATTCCGGGGCACCCGGGCATGATATAGAAGCTTGTCAGGCATTTAAACATAAAGTTCAGGATTTACTGGATAGCAAAGCTATTAACTTTGGACAGGTGGGTCCAAATATCGTACAACAGCCTATACCCAATCATGGGGGAAAACGCCATCCTGACAGAGGAGAATTTGAATCTAGTGATGGATGTCAACGAGCTGAAGACACCGTTGGGTGAGATTAAAAGCACGCTGTTAAAATGGGGTGTATTCCCGGGTTGTGATGAATTTTGCTTGGATTGTTGGACCCAGCCAGAGGGTTTTAATGAGTTGAAGCAGGGCATTCAGGCTATGATGGATGAAGGTACTTTGCAATTTGATAGAACCGAGGTTGAAAAGCCTGTAGAGGCATTGTGTGATGAGCGGAACGATGTTGCGACAGTGACGATTCCGAGGAAAACAATAACGATAACGGCACCTGCCAGGCGGCCGACGATCACAATTACTAAAGCAGGACCAGTCCCTTTTGAGAGTACTAAAGCAGTGCCATGGACTTACGGGTTGGAGGTATATTGCAACGATGAGAGAATTGAAATCAATGGACAACCAGCTGGGGTTGTAGATAATGTTGTTGGAACAGGGGGTATGACCAGAAGCGGAAGAATCTTCACGTCACCCAAGGTAGAGGCAGAAAGATTAGCCAAGGGTAAAACTAAGGTAGCTGAGGGTGGTCCGTCCCAGTCGAATGAAAAGGAAACGTCACTTAAGGATGTGGAAGAGTTTATGAGGCTCATTCGTAAAAGTGATTACAAAATCGTTGAGCACCTCCAGCAAACGCCGTCAAAAATTTCCATCCTATCATTGCTGTTATGTTCCGAGGCCCATCGGAACGCTTTGCTGAAGATTCTAGACACGTCATTCGTTCCTCAAGAGGTTTCTGTTAATCAGTTAGAAGAGGTGATGGCGCATGTCAATGCGGGGCACAGTTTGGGCTTCACAGACTTTGATTTGACTCCGAGAGGGCGAGAGCACAATATGGCATTGCATGTGTCAGTCGAATGCCGGGGCACGGTCATGTCCCATGTTTTAGTAGACACTGGATCTTCCTTGAATGTGCTACCAAAGAAAGCTATGATGAAGTTAGACATCAGGGGGATTGTCTGCACGCCTAGTGATTTGGTGGTGAGAGCGTTCGATGGAACAAGGAGGTCAGTTTTCGGATCAATAACATTACCGTTGCAGGTGAGGCCTGAAATATTTGAAACTGAATTCTACATAATGAACATCCAGCCAGCGTATAGTTGTCTTCTTGGGCGCCCATGGATTCATGCTGCCGGGGCAGTCACATCCATGTTGCACCAAAAGTTGAAGTATATGGTTGGGGATAGTGTCGTCACTGTTTTTGGGGAGGAAGATATTCTGGTTAGCCATTTGTCTTCGTTCAAATATGTCGAGGTCGACGGAGAAATACACGAAACACCTTGTCAAGCCTTCGAGGGGTTGCGAATTAAAGACAAGGCTCAGGGTTCCAGCAAAATATCAGACATGGCAGTGTCATCCTACAAAGAGGCTCAGGCTCTGGTGCAGGCAGGCAAAACCAAGGGCTGGGGGCAGGTATTGGAGATTCCCGTAAAGAATGACAAATTCGGGCTAGGGTATCATCTTTAATGCATTCACACGTTTTTCATTTTCTTTATATTTTCCAATTTATTTTCTGAATTGGTTTGGGCTTAAGGCGCGCCTGATATTAGAACCCCACCCTGGGCCCATCTCTGAGTTTGAACTGGATATTATTGCTATTCATCACGCTATGTTATCATTTTCCATCTATTTTCTTTTTATTTCATGGTTTTAGCATAGTTAGCAATTAATTCATATTAAATTGAAAAATAATCATTTTAGGATGGGATTTTTTTCCTTAGTTCCCTTAGGACCTCTAGAAAATTGTTAAATAATAAAAATATTAATTTCATGCATTTTATATTTTTTGGTATATTTTACAATATTATTGCTTTTATTTTACATTTGTTTGCTACTTCATTTTTCTGAATTTAGTATGAGAGATTGGTGCATGATTTTTGATTGATTCTTGTGAGGTTGATTAGATTAGGGAAGCATGTACCCTTAGGAATTTTGTCATATTTTTGTGACTAAAAATTAGGTTAGTTTGAGAGGTAGATAGGAGAGGTATCAGAATTAGGGTTTCACAACACTTAGGTGTAGTTTAGGGCATAGTTTGGGTACCTAGGGTTTGATTTAGGCCTTGGGGTTTATATGGGGTATTGGGTATAGGTTTAGGTTCCCTTAGAAATTAATCTAGGATTTTATAATGAGTATTACTATTTTACTTGATTTTTGCAATTTGAGTGTTGATTGTGTGTTTTCCCTCTTGGGCATTTTGTTTGTTTGTTTGGTTTGGGTTATTTCAATTGGGCTTGGGGCTTGAGTTTTGCTTGTTGGAGTTGATGAAGACATTGAATATGATTGGAGACCAGTGATGGAGCTTGGAGCATGAAGTTTCTTCTCCTTGAGGGGGATTAAGAGATAGGAAATGTAGGGAGAGCTTTAGATTAGATTGATTTCTTCTTGCAAACATAGAATGCATCTTGTGCTTATATTCCTCCCTATGACAAAAAGTCCTTTTAGGGTATTAAAATCCCTCCTTGGGAGGGATAAGTGACATACTTTAGAAGTAGAACTTTGAGGGAACCTTGCCCCTACAATGCTAAGTGCTTATAGGCTTCCTTTGGTTGTCAATAAGCTGTTTAACATTTCAACTTAATCTGACAATTGATTCTCTTCTGGAGTGAGTGCATTAAAGATGGAAACCTATTGAAGAATGAAGTTCATTGAAGATTGGTGAAGATGAAGCTTGTGCCTGTCAAAGCTGGTTATATGTTGAAGTTAGGGTCCTGCTGCTTTTTGAAGTTGTTTACTTGTTGGGGTTCAGTGCTTGCCAAAGCTTGGGGATCATTGGAGAGTGAAGATGGGAGCTTGCTTGAAGTTGTTATTGTTAACTTTTTTGCTGTTAATCAACTGTAGCTGTTAGAGCTGTTGCTGTTTGAGCTGCTTACTGTAGGAGCTGGTGTTGCTGTCAGAGCTGGTGTTGGGTTTTATTTCGTTTTCTGTATTGTTTGTTGGCTTGTTCAGCTTGCCCCTTAGGTTTGAAGTGAAGCTGTTTCACTTTGCCTATTGTTTTCCCAGGTTCGAGGTTGAGTGGGACTCCCTTGCCTCGCCTGTATTGATGCATTGCATGCATGTTTACTGTTTACTATATATATATATATCTGTTTCTTTTCTGTTTATCCCCTAGGATCTCTGTTTCCCTCTGTGCAAGAGAGAAACATGACAGACATTAGGTTTTAACCCATGCATGACAACATTAGGTTAGTTTTATTCCCTTTTTAACCTTAGGGTTTTAGAGTGTTCTTTCTCTTCTTATCTCAAACAACTCAAAACACAGTAATAAGGCTAATCGATGTTGTACGTTACGAGCCTTAAGCTATTTGAGAAAGGGTTGCTGGAGAGCTTCTTTCCAGTAGTCCGACTGCTTAGTGTGGCACCCTTTGGGTGACACGCGACGTAGTCACTCTCAAATCATAGTCTCTAGTGCGTCAGAGATTGCAAACAAACTAAAAAACACTTCTTGCGTAAAAGACTGAAAACAAACATCAAAGTGTCATTTTTGTCCGCTTGGACTCTTAATCAGAAGAAAACCTTTTCAGAAGGATCTAAAAAACAGTCAGAAAAATCTGTGTCTTCCGTAGCCCGAACTATGTTTTCTCTGATCTTTCATGCTGTATGAAAGTACGTAGGCATAGGATGCTGTATCCTAGCGAGCAACCTTCCCCTCCTTTCCCGTAGGTAGGTGAACTACGTTGACTCTGATTTCTCGTTCCAGACGGGAATACGTAGGCATAAAGTGCGATACTTTGCCGAGTCATTTTCATTTTATTCTTTTAACCCCAGACCTATAGAGTAGATAGAATAACAATCCGTACTAGAAAACAAGCGTGGATCCCGTCAAGTACGATGGACGTGAGGGGTGCTAATACCTTCCCCTTGCATAACCGACTCCCGAATCCAGGATTTGGTTGCGATGACCATTCTTTTCCCGTCTTTGCGGTAGGTTTACTTCGAGCGTTTCCTTTCCCTCCTTTGGGATAAATAACGCACGGTGACGACTCTTCTGTTTAGCCGACGCCGATTTTCGCAGTAGCGACAGCTGGCGACTCTGCTGGGGATTCCAACAGTTCCCTACGCGAGTCAGTCCTAGCGCTTGTTTTCCCGTCGTGGGTTTTGTATGGATTTAAATTTCTGTCTTTACTTTCCGCATTTTATTGTCAGCTTTATATTGTTATTGCTGTTGGGGGGATGAGGTGATCTATTGAGAGATAAGTCGGACCTGGGCTTGAGTGCACCTAGAATTATTTGTGGAAAGTAGTGGGCGCGTGCATGCTTTGCATGTACCAGTGTCCCGCAAAATCCACGCTCGGACGAGGTTCTTCTGGTTGACTTCTTTTTCAACCCTTTGGGTTGAGGGGGTTGTTGGTTAGTTGGATTGTCGACTCCGGGGACCGATCATTTGGAAGTTGGCTAAGTGAGGCCTCTTCAGGACATGATGATGACACACCTTTTGGGTATCGTATCATCAGTCTTGAAAGGCTGTGACGCCGACGACCGCATAGGATGCCGTACCTTGAGTCAGTTGATAGGACACCCACCTGTGAGAGGGATTGGGACATGCAGGTAACTTGACCTCCAGATTACCGGTTTTCTTGATTGAGGTTCAGTGGTGTTTGAGGACAATGTTATTGGGTCTGTTGAGACCAGGGTGGAACATTGCGGTTGATCTTTTGAGACCAGGTTTTGAGCAGTTTGTGGGTCTATTTGAGACCAGCATGGTGGATTGGGCTTCTCAGCCATGTGCACTTGATCCCTGTTGCATGTTGCATATTGCATTGTTGCATACTCATTTTGCATATCATTAACGTGTGTCTGTGCTGCAGGTGCATTTTCATACTTCTGATTCTAGTTGCCCGGATTTCTGTCTGCTGATATTATGGATACCCTGAAGAAGACTGTGGCGTACAGGTTGCCTACTCCAAATGTTTCTTCTTTGCTTGGTTTGATATCTCTAGCTGATGATGATGTGAAGAGAAGCTTCAGGAAGAGCTATGGGAAGTTACTTAGATTGGTTTATAAACCATCCATGTATGAGCGTAACGGATTGTACACGCTAATGCAGTTATATGATCCCCCGCTGAGGTGTTTTACTTTCCCTGACTTCATTCTGGCTCCGACTATGGAGGAATATGCTGAGATCTTAAAGTTGACCATTCAGAACAGGGTACCTTTCATTCATATGGATGCTGAGCCCAAACTGGAGGATTTGGCTGTTGCCTTGCATTTAGACTCCTCAGAGCTGCTGTTAACCTCGTGGAATGCAGTGTCTGGTTTTTCTCTCAAGTTCTTGGTTGGGAAAGCACAAGAGTATGCCAAGAGTGGATGTTGGACTGTGTTTAATGCTATTCTTGCTTTGTGTATCTACGACATTGTACTGTTCCCGAACCTGCCTGACTTCGTTGATCTGGATGCATTCTATATATTTGCTTCAGGCAATCCTGTGCCTACTTTGATTAGAGATTTCTATCACTCACTGCATTATAAGAATGAGAACAGGAGGGACAAGAACGTCTCTTGTTGTGGGCCTTTACTGTATATGTGGTTTGAGAGTCATCTGCCCAGGAAGGGTATCTTCGCTGAGTCCGCGGATACGGTAGATTGGTCTGAGCATCTGATGAGACTTTCTTCAGAAGACATTGTCTGGTTTAATAAAGATTTGCTGGGATCTGTGATCATCTATAGCTGCGCCGGATATCCTAACGTTCCTCTAATTGGGAGAAAAGGGTGTATTAACTACAATCCTTCATTGTTGATCAGACAATTCGGGCATGCTTTGAAAAGCCCGCCAAAAGAGGAGGAAGTGCAGGAATCTCTGTACTTCACAGGTGATTTGAAGGGAGAACTATTGTCCAATCTTCGGCAGGCTTGGAGAAACATCAACAGAAGGGGTAAGCCATTGTTGGGTAAGAATGATTGTCAAGCCTATCCCCCTTACAAAGTCTGGATCCAAGATAGAGCAAAGCAGGTGAGGATGCCGTTTCCTGCAGTACTACCTCTTGCTCCCCCCGTGATTGAGGAGCCAACCACTGTGTCTATTGAGAGATATGAGCAGGTCGTGAAGGAGAAAGAAGAGCTGATGAAAGCCAACGAGAAGCTGGAAGAAGAGCTAGTGCAACTCAGGAGCGAAAGGAATGAGGCCGTATATTCCTTCGAGCAGCAAACGAAGCTGGTGAATCAACTAGGCACAAAATTGACTGAGCAACGAAAGAAGCGTGAGCGATTGGGGATAGATTTCAAGAGCTCTCATGATATGCTGGAGTCTAAGAAGAAAGCACTTGATATAGCCTATCAGGAGATCTCTGCATTCAACAAAACCTGGAACGCCACGCTGACCGGCAATAAGGAAAGAGAAGATAAACTGAAGCTGCAGATCTCTGAGCTGGAAGGTCAGTTGAAAGCTAGCCAGAAGAGGTTGGAAGAAGAGGTTATGCGGAGGTATGATGTCCAGAATGCCTTGAACAAAGTTATCAAGCGCAAGAAAGAGTCTGCATCTCAGAAACGGAAGCTAGAAGATTGCTTTGGGGAAGGTGTTTGGGAGGATTCCATTGGTGATCTCCAGCGTGTTATCAGGCAAAGAGACTCGCTCGTCGAAGGGTTGCTTGCTCAGCCAAATCATCCCAAGACTAAGAGATTATTAGAGGAGTACCAGACATATGGTCGCACTTGATTATCTCATGTATTGATGTGTATGCTTTATTTGCATTGTGCTGGCCATCACCAGGATTGTTGGTTGAGGTCATGCCTTCCTATTGTACAATCAGTAATATTGTATTCCTGACTTGATGGGCTTTTCCGCAATATATAAGATGTTTTCTATGATTGGGTTTCGAGCTTCTTATTACTATCACTGTCACTGCATTGGCACTTTGGCACTAGAATCAGGGGTTGATCTCCCTAACGCACAGACACATATTGCATCTGCATATCCATTTTGCATTGCTAGTTACTTGTTGAACTTGTATCTCATTTCCTGCATCTCCAGGTTTTCCAGGATTAACGAACAAAGAGTCCACCGCTACTCAACCCGAAACAACTGCAAGAGAATCATGGATCAAGTCCAAGTGGAGATGCAGAAAATCCGCGAGAAGCTGAATCTGTTCATGCAAGCGATGAAGAATATTGCTAAGGGCCAGGAGAGCCTCCAGACTTTGGTACAGCCGCTGCTGACGCGGACTAATAGGAATGGCAACAATGACCACAATTCTGCACACGTTGAAACTATTCCGGAGGATGGACCCCCTATGCCTGTAGTTCCCCCTGTAGTGACCCCACCTGTTGTGATTGTAAACGATGGCGCTGGCGCTGGCAATGGTAACACAGGGAATGGAAATGAGACTGTTGTTAACAATGTTGGATTTAGGGACGCCAACCAAGGCGGTGGTAACAACAATGGCGGTAATGGGTTCGGCAACAATGGTTTCGGCTACAACGATCAAGGATTTGATTACGTCAATCAGGATAGGAAGTTCGGCTTCAACACTCAGGGTTTCGGTTACGAAGGTTTTGGTAACGCTAACCAGGGGTATGGTGGATTTGGTAATATGAATGGTGCTGGGGTGATTCCTGTCAACACTGGGTTTGGACCTGTTAGGGTCAACCAGGGTTTCGGTAACGGGGGACGAGGTCCCATGATCAATCAGCAAGGGTTTGGTCGCAACACTGTCTATGACGGATATGGAAATGAAAATGCGAATTGGGGTGAAGACCGCCAGGAGGACGCCTTTTCGAGAAGAGGTGTGGGGTTTGAAGGACTTGTCGATCCTGTGCAGAGGATCAGAATGCTTGAAGAACAAATGAAGGGGGTAGTGAATCAGAACTCCACCGGTTTGGATATGAGTATAATGGGCTTGGTACCAGGGCTGAGGGTGCCGTTAAAATTCAAGGCTCCCACTTTCGACAAGTACAAAGGGGACACCTGCCCTAAAGTCCATGTCCGCTCTTACTACAAAAGGATGTCCGCGTACTCAGATGATGAAAGGATGCTCATGCATTTCTTTCAGGACAGCTTGTCAGGACCTTCACTTGAATGGTATATGGGGCTGGAGCCTACGCAGATCAAAACCTGGAAGCAGTTGGCTGATGCTTTCGTGACATATTACAAATACAACAGCGATCTGGCGCCGAACCGGGTCCAATTGCAGGGTTTGTCACAGAAGAACAGTGAAAGTTTTAAAGAGTATGCGCAAAGGTGGCGTGATATGGCAGCGAGGGTGCATCCTCCTTTAATTGAAAGGGAGATGAATGACATGTTCATTGGGACATTTACGGGGGTGTTCTACGAAATATTGTTTAGTGTGTCATTGAGCAGTTTCTCAGATTTGATTCTTATGGGGGAGATGATTGAGAACGGGATTAAAGTTGGAAGGTTCCAAGCAGGTGAGTCTACTTCAGCAGGAGGTGCCAGAAAAGCATTTGGTGGTAGACGACAGGGCGACTCTAGTGCCGTGTTTGGTGGCAGGGGCAGGGGCAGAGGAAGAAATCAGTATGTTCAGCCACAACAGATAGCTAGTGTCACTATCCCGCTTCCTCAACAGAGGCAGCAACAACAACAACAACCACAGCAACAACAAGGACAGAATCCCGGTCAGAGAAGGGTACAGAATGCGAGACTGAAAAGAGTGTTCGACGCACCTGCTTCCACGTATGCAGAACTCCTCCAGACCCTGCTAGGTTTGAACTTGGTTGAAAAGAGGACTTTGACACCGCCTACAGGGACATTACTTCCTTACGGATATGATGCCAACAAGCATTGCGAATTCCATTCCGGGGCACCCGGGCATGATATAGAAGCTTGTCAGGCATTTAAACATAAAGTTCAGGATTTACTGGATAGCAAAGCTATTAACTTTGGACAGGTGGGTCCAAATATCGTACAACAGCCTATACCCAATCATGGGGGAAAACGCCATCCTGACAGAGGAGAATTTGAATCTAGTGATGGATGTCAACGAGCTGAAGACACCGTTGGGTGAGATTAAAAGCACGCTGTTAAAATGGGGTGTATTCCCGGGTTGTGATGAATTTTGCTTGGATTGTTGGACCCAGCCAGAGGGTTTTAATGAGTTGAAGCAGGGCATTCAGGCTATGATGGATGAAGGTACTTTGCAATTTGATAGAACCGAGGTTGAAAAGCCTGTAGAGGCATTGTGTGATGAGCGGAACAATGTTGCGAGAGTGACGATTCCGAGGAAAACAATAACGATAATGGCACCTGCCAGGCGGCCGACGATCACAATTACTAAAGCAGGACCAGTCCCTTTTGAGAGTACTAAAGCAGTGCCATGGACTTACGGGTTGGAGGTATATTGCAACGATGAGAGAATTGAAATCAATGGACAACCAGCTGGGGTTGTAGATAATGTTGTTGGAACAGGGGGTATGACCAGAAGCGGAAGAATCTTCACGTCACCCGAGGTAGAGGCAGAAAGATTAGCCAAGGGTAAAACCAAGGTAGCTGAGGGTGGTCCGTCCCAGTCGAATGAAAAGGAAACGTCACTTAAGGATGTGGAAGAGTTTATGAGGCTCATTCGTAAAAGTGATTACAAAATCGTTGAGCACCTCCAGCAAACGCCGTCAAAAATTTCCATCCTATCATTGCTGTTATGTTCCGAGGCCCATCGGAACGCTTTGCTGAAGATTCTAGACACGTCATTCGTTCCTCAAGAGGTTTCTGTTAATCAGTTAGAAGAGGTGATGGCGCATGTCAATGCGGGGCACAGTTTGGGCTTCACAGACTTTGATTTGACTCCGAGAGGGCGAGAGCACAATATGGCATTGCATGTGTCAGTCGAATGCCGGGGCACGGTCATGTCCCATGTTTTAGTAGACACTGGATCTTCCTTGAATGTGCTACCGAAGAAAGCTATGATGAAGTTAGACATCAGGGGGATTGTCTGCACGCCTAGTGATTTGGTGGTGAGAGCGTTCGATGGAACAAGGAGGTCAGTTTTCGGATCAATAACATTACCGTTGCAGGTGAGGCCTGAAATGTTTGAAACTGAATTCTACATAATGAACATCCAGCCAGCGTATAGTTGTCTTCTTGGGCGCCCATGGATTCATGCTGCCGGGGCAGTCACATCCATGTTGCACCAAAAGTTGAAGTATATGGTTGGGGATAGTGTCGTCACTGTTTGTGGGGAGGAAGATATTCTGGTTAGCCATTTGTCTTCGTTCAAATATGTCGAGGTCGACGGAGAAATACACGAAACACCTTGTCAAGCCTTCGAGGGGTTGCGAATTAAAGACAAGGCTCAGGGTTCCAGCAAAATATCAGACATGGCAGTGTCATCCTACAAAGAGGCTCAGGCTCTGGTGCAGGCAGGCAAAACCAAGGGCTGGGGGCAGGTATTGGAGATTCCCGTAAAGAATGACAAATTCGGGCTAGGGTATCATCTTTAATGCACTCACACGTTTTTCATTTTCTTTATATTTTCCAATTTATTTTCTGAATTGGTTTGGGCTTAAGGCGCGCCTGATATTAGAACCCCACCCTGGGCCCATCTCTGAGTTTGAACTGGATATTATTGCTATTCATCACGCTATGTTATCATTTTCCATCTATTTTCTTTTTATTTCATGGTTTTAGCATAGTTAGCAATTAATTCATATTAAATTGAAAAATAATCATTTTAGGATGGGATTTTTTTCCTTAGTTCCCTTAGGACCTCTAGAAAATTGTTAAATAATAAAAATATTAATTTCATGCATTTTATATTTTTTGGTATATTTTACAATATTATTGCTTTTATTTTACATTTGTTTGCTACTTCATTTTTCTGAATTTAGTATGAGAGATTGGTGCATGATTTTTGATTGATTCTTGTGAGGTTGATTAGATTAGGGAAGCATGTACCCTTAGGAATTTTGTCATATTTTTGTGACTAAAAATTAGGTTAGTTTGAGAGGTAGATAGGAGAGGTATCAGAATTAGGGTTTCACAACACTTAGGTGTAGTTTAGGGCATAGTTTGGGTACCTAGGGTTTGATTTAGGCCTTGGGGTTTATATGGGGTATTGGGTATAGGTTTAGGTTCCCTTAGAAATTAATCTAGGATTTTATAATGAGTATTACTATTTTACTTGATTTTTGCAAATTGAGTGTTGATTGTGTGTTTTCCCTCTTGGGCATTTTGTTTGTTTGTTTGGTTTGGGTTATTTCAATTGGGCTTGGGGCTTGAGTTTTGCTTGTTGGAGTTGATGAAGACATTGAATATGATTGGAGACCAATGATGGAGCTTGGAGCATGAAGTTTCTTCTCCTTGAGGGGGATTAAGAGATAGGAAATGTAGGGAGAGCTTTAGATTAGATTGATTTCTTCTTGCAAACATAGAATGCATCTTGTGCTTATATTCCTCCCTATGACAAAAAGTCCTTTTAGGGTATTAACATCCCTCCTTGGGAGGGATAAGTGACATACTTTAGAAGTAGAACTTTGAGGGAACCTTGCCCCTACAATGCTAAGTGCTTATAGGCTTCCTTTGGTTGTCAATAAGCTGTTTAACATTTCAACTTAATCTGACAATTGATTCTCTTCTGGAGTGAGTGCATTAAAGATGGAAACCTATTGAAGAATGAAGTTCATTGAAGATTGGTGAAGATGAAGCTTGTGCCTGTCAAAGCTGGTTATATGTTGAAGTTAGGGTCCTGCTGCTTTTTGAAGTTGTTTACTTGTTGGGGTTCAGTGCTTGCCAAAGCTTGGGGATCATTGGAGAGTGAAGATGGGAGCTTGCTTGAAGTTGTTATTGTTAACTTTTTTGCTGTTAATCAACTGTAGCTGTTAGAGCTGTTGCTGTTTGAGCTGCTTACTGTAGGAGCTGGTGTTGCTGTCAGAGCTGGTGTTGGGTTTTATTTCGTTTTCTGTATTCTTTGTTGGCTTGTTCAGCTTGCCCCTTAGGTTTGAAGTGAAGCTGTTTCACTTTGCCTATTGTTTTCCCAGGTTCGAGGTTGAGTGGGACTCCCTTGCCTCGCCTGTATTGATGCATTGCATGCATGTTTACTGTTTACTATATATATATATCTGTTTCTTTTCTGTTTATCCCCTAGGATCTCTGTTTCCCTCTGTGCAAGAGAGAAACATGACAGACATTAGGTTTTAACCCATGCATGACAACATTAGGTTAGTTTTATTCCCTTTTTAACCTTAGGGTTTTAGAGTGTTCTTTCTCTTCTTATCTCAAACAACTCAAAACACAGTAATAAGGCTAATCGATGTTGTACGTTACGAGCCTTAAGCTATTTGAGAAAGGGTTGCTGGAGAGCTTCTTTCCAGTAGTCCGGCTGCTTAGTGTGGCACCCTTTAGGTGACACGCGACGTAGTCACTCTCAAATCATAGTCTCTAGTGCGTCAGAGATTGCAAACAAACTAAAAAACACTTGCGTAAAAGACTGAAAACAAACATCAAAGTGTCATTTTTGTCCGCTTGGACTCTTAATCAGAAGAAAACCTTTTCAGAAGGATCTAAAAAACAGTCAGACAAATCTGTGTCTTCCGTAGCCCGAACTACGTTTGCTCTGATCTTTCATGCTGTATGAAAGTATGTAGGCATAGGATGTTGTATCCTAGCGAGCAACCTTCCCCTCCTTTCCCGTAGGTAGGCGAACTACGTTGACTTGGAGCAGACTCTGGTGTTGAAGGTCCAGTATTTAGATGAGTCATTACACTTGGAAATTGTATATTAGAATCTGGTTCCACTCAGAGTTGGTGATAAAGCTGGAAGTCGTCCGTATTGCAGAAAGCAAACTGTACTGTCTTATCAGTTTGTCAATCATATTGCAAGGCTCAAGAAAAGCTGACATGCTTTATGGATAACTACTTCTAACGACTCTATCAGTACGAGAACCTATTAAAGACTCAAAGGTTAAACGTGTTACACACAAGATTTAGAATTGGCTGTGCATACATCTTCAACGTCTCTTGTACATGGGGCAAAGACAAATACATTTGATTAATTTACTTCCTCAACAACTAGTTTTCTACAAAGGCTATAAATATGGATGAAGGTTCTTACTGAAAAAAAGAACAAGGAATCTCCAGACAAAGGAGTAGCAAGATCAAGCAGTTATCAACTTTATTGTAATATGCAAATTTTCTGTTTGTAGGTTGTAATTATAAAGGCCTTAAGATTTCTTAAACATTCTATATCTTAGAAGTCTTAAGTGCTTTAGGTCCTTGTTATGGTGAATTGCCGTACCTCTGATACTTGTATCATGTACATCATGTTATCTATCCTGATAGGGCTGTTCAGAAGTTTAGATCAAAGTTTCTTGTTATGTGCTTAAGCAAAAGTGTTGTCTAATTGGGATTCAAGCAACAAGTCTTAAGCCAAGATGCTTGATCCACATAAGTCTCATTGCTTAAGTGCTTGAGCTGTGAAAGTCTTATTCAGCTTGGCTGATTGAGCAAAGGGAAAGTCTCCGTCTGAGGGGCGTGAGTAGGAAGTCTCAAGTGCTGCTTGAGCAAGGAAGTCTCAGTCTGGATGGCCAGAAGAGCAGGTGGCTTGGTCAGAGGATGTGGGCAAGGAAGTCTCAATCTGGATGGCCAGAAGAGAAGGTGGCTCGGTCAGAAGATGTGAGCAGAAATCTTAGACATGTTCTATAAGCAAGAAAGTCTTAGACAGTTGGTCTGAGCAAGTGTAAAAGACTTATGCAGAAGCATAAGAGATTTGGTTATAATGAAAATATCTTGTGAGACAAGAGGACTGGAGTACTCTCAGTTAGGGGAGGAACCGTGATAAATCTTTTGTGTCTTATGTTGTTATTTGTTTACTTATGATATATCCGCTACCAATGAATTAAAACAAAATTTGAACACCAGCTTTGATTATGAAAATCTGATCAGAAGTTAAATTATAGAAAACACGAAAGACAATTCAAGGGATGGCAACGGGGCGGGTCGGGGGCGGGTTTTACTATACCCGTACCCGCACCCGCCTCCATGTAACACACCCGCCCCGTCCCCAAATCCAATCGGAGGTAAGACTTTACCGCTCAGACCCGCCCCCAGTAGAGAACGGGTCCACCCGCACCCGCCTCACCCGCACCCGAAAAAAAATTAATTTCTTTTTAATTGCAATAAAAATTAATAATTTAATTAAAAAATTGATTATTTTAATAAATTAATTAATTATTTAATTAAAAATTTAATTGGTAAATGAATATTGTTGCACCCCAAAATTTGACCAACAATTATTCACCTATCAAGTGTTTGAAGGTTGATACCTTCATCAGAAAGTTCAAGAGATCCTCAGAGAAATTGGTTGAAACCAAGGATGTGTGACTCATAGCTTGAGAGTTGTGGGTGCTCCTCAGATGATTCTGATACTTTGAGAATGGACTTGAAGCTTTGAGAAAGCCTATGAGATGTCTTGATAGTCATCATGAAGCCCAAAGAGGTCATTGTGCAAGAATTCAGAAGATTCAACCATGAATGGTAGAATTAGGGTTTTGACTGGGTCAACCCTAGATCAGCTGAAGATTGGGAGAAGGTTGAGACCTAATCCAAGGGCCATGAGATCATGGAATGATGTATGGAGATGTTATAAAGATGATTCCTAGACCAACTCATCATGATTGAGGAGTTTGAGAGGTTTCAAGTTAGGGTTTCTAAGGATTGTCAGTGAAAAAACCCTAATTTGATCCCTATCTTCCAGGCAGTTTTAGCTCAAGATGTGATTGATATCTCATCTTCCCCCACAACATGAATGTTGTAGAGCTTGTTATTAGCTTTAATTTGAGTGGTGGAAGTCCTTGATAGGAGTTGCAGAGCTCAAGTTATGGTTTTGACAAATTACAGGTCAGCTGAGGTGTGTGAATCTGGGTCCTTGAAAGTCACCCAACTTGCAGACAACTTTTGCCCTAGTAGGATGATTCCTATGATCTCTTGGTCAACATGAATGTTGGATAGCATCTTATTAGCTTTCTAGAGAGTACTAGAAGTCCTTGATAGGATTTGTATAACTCAACTTATGGTTTGAACAAGACAGGGGTATTTTGGTCATTTGACAGTTATAGGTCATTTTAAGCAAAGGCCATATCTCCTATTTCCAAGCCTCAAACGGAAAAACTCAAAACATCAAAGTTGTTCAAAATGGGATTTTAAGCTTATAAAAGTGGTCATGAGTTATTGAAAAAGCTGGTAGCAAGGATTTTCATGATTGGGTAAAAATGACCTAAAATGGCTTATAAGTTGAAAAAGTTGAAATGGAATTTTGGTTTGAGAGATCTACAAATCTAAAATGGGTCATCCAATATGTCATTTTGACTCCAAACATCATTTTAAAAACAATGGTTCAAATAGATTTTTGAGTTTAGGCTTAAAAATTGGAGTTACTTTGTAAATTTGTTTCTTGCATTTTAAGGCACCAAAAAGAAAAGTGAGAAAATGCTACATAAGGGTTTGTAAGGCCTTGTTTTCATGTCATAATATCATATGGGGAGAAATTAAGTAGGATTGCATGGTTTATCATGAGATTGCATGAGATTCACTCAATATGGAAAATTCAAATTATCATTGCATGATACATTCTAGAAACTTCTTGGAAGGTTCTCAAAGCTTCCACACATTTCCAATGACACCTATATATGCCCTAGAGGTGATCCATGCCCTGGTTGGTGATTCATTAAGCTTGCAATACCTATTTTGATCCCATCACTCCAAATTGCATTTTGATTTCAAACTTCATCCAAACCTCATCAACTACCAAATTTCTTGTTACAATCATCTTCCACCATCATCATGGAGTAAGAAGCATGCAAGAGTGATCAGATTTGGTGCTTGGTACATGTGATTCGAAGCTTCCATCCAAGTTGCATGAAGGATTGGCTAGAGTAAACCAGAGGGTTTGATCAAGAACTACTGCTCCCAGGAGTCTTAGCATCCATTGTAGAGCAAGCTTGGCAAGTGGCAAGAGCTGAATTGCAAGAGAACTACCCCTGCCATCATCAAATAACAGGTTTGCAAAAGCACTTGTATCTCCTTAATTATTCAATAGTAGAGCATGTGGTTAGGATAGGCATGATTAGAGACCCTTAGGGATCAAGGTTGGGAAG
This sequence comes from Lathyrus sativus, assembly GCA_963859935.3. Taxonomy (NCBI): domain Eukaryota; kingdom Viridiplantae; phylum Streptophyta; class Magnoliopsida; order Fabales; family Fabaceae; genus Lathyrus; species Lathyrus sativus. The sequence continues at coordinate 351,747,050 of OZ012739.1, read as the reverse complement.
TTTAGGATCATTCTATGAAGATTGAACATTGAGCATCAATTCTTTAATGAGCAAGAACTCGGGTTGTAGTGGGTATTAACACAAGATCATTAGCTTAGAGTCATCAGCACCATGAGTAGATTAATTTAGTATCAAGAAATATGAGAAATATTGAGTTCGAGGTTGGAGTATTAATGAAGTTGGGGGTATCAGGTTTGACGTTTGGGGAAGCTTTGATAAAAACTATGACCATGGTTGTATTCTCCTCGAGAAATGGAGCAGGTTTGCCGTTTACAGAATTGAATTTCATTGAAGAAGGAAGGAGAACGAGGGAGTTGAAGTGAGGTGCATGAAATCTGCATCCATGGAAACCCTAAGTCTCAAGGTAGGAGACGACCTCACCATCGTTGGATGAAGCCAAGACCCGTTGACTGGAAATGGATCTAACGGCTGGGATTTAAAAAGAAAATGAGAGGGAAGGTCTGCGCTCAAAACGCCGCGTTTCATTTATTCTGAAACGTGGGCTTAAGAGCCATCTCCTATCCGCACCCCCCCTGATTCAGCCCATCTAAAATCAACTAGGGCGCTCTGCTTTTAACACCCCCCTCCCCTTTAATTAATTCCTTTTATTTTTTTAATTTCCTTTAATTTCCTTGCATTTTAATAAATTCATAGAAAATTGAAAAATTGATATTTTTTAATTCTTGTTTTTTCTATAGGTTAATAAACTTGTCTAGAAAATTAATAAAAATAAAAATTCCATTTTATTTTTAGTTTAGTATTTTTAGTATATTTTTCATTTAGATAGCTTTAAAATAGGTTTAGTTTGATATCCAATTTTGTAGAATTTCTTTTAGGACTTTCCCTTAGGATTTTTAATTCATTCTTTTTGGTGTGATTAGATATTGAATCATAGTTACCCATAGGATTTAATTCTTGATTTTTAGATTAAAATTTGATTAGTTTAATTAGGCTAGCATTAGGATATCATAATTAGGGTTTAGGTTATGCATAGGTGAAATAGTTCATTTTCTTTAGAGAGTTTGGTCTTGATTTTTGGGTAGGGGCATATGTGGATGTTATGGATAGATGTTGTAGACCCTTGTGAATAATTGATAGAATTTTCCCCCTTGTTTGATATTTTTAGGTATTTTCTGAAGTTTCCTGATGGTTTTGTCTGTTATGTGGTTATTTGTCTATCCTTGGGGTTTATTTTGGGGAATTTGTTGTGGGGGTTTAGTGTTGTCTTGAAGATCTTGTTGAAGAGCATGATGGAGGAGAAGATTGAAGATCAAGACTCAGAGACCCAGAGCTTGGGGATTATTCCCTGTCTGTGAGGTTTGAGATCCTGAAGTTTGGGGGAAGTTCATGGTACTTTCCTGAGGAAGGCACTATGAATGACTTTCATTCTTTCTTCTCACCTCTTTCTTAAGTATCCAATGATGTTGGAGCCAACTTGTGAGTTTAATTTCTCCTGAGGAGGAATGTAAACTGATCACATGTTGTTGAGCCACATGGGATACAATTCCTAAGTGGAAGCCTCCTAGTACTTTCCCGAGGAAGGTCCTATGGGTCTATTCACTTAGCTCCCTTGGTTTATCTAGGATTTCTTAAGTATCCAATGATGTAGGAGCCAACTTGTGAGTTTAATTTCTCCTGAGGAGGAATGTAAACTGATCACATGTTGTTGAGCCACATGGGATACAATTCCTAAGGGGAAGCCTCCTAGTACTTTCCTGAGGAAGGTCCTATGAGTCTATTCACTTAGTTCCACTAGTTCAGGTAGGGTTTCTCAAATATCCAGTGACGTTGGAGCCTGCTTGTGAGTTTAATTTCTCCTGAGGAGGAATGTAAACTGATCACACTGGTTGAGCCACGTAGGATATGATTCCTGAGTATACACCTCCTAGTGCTTTCCTGAGGAAGACACTATGAGTCTGCTTACTTAGCTCCCTTTCTTTGGTAAGCTTGTTTTGAAGCTTGAAGACTGGGATTGATTTCTCTTGTGTAGGGTTTTGCTTTAGGGCTTTGCTTTCCTCTGATTAGAGTTCTGTTTTAGGGCTAGGATTAGAGAGTAGATGTAGATGATTCTTTCTCAAGCATGTGTTTTGTTTGCCTGATGGCACTTCATTTCTTTTACTGTTTATTGCTTGATAGCATGTTGTTTACTCTTCAGTATGATTACTGTTATTTCATGACTGGCTTGAGGTCGAGACGAGCTTGTGGAGGCTGAAGCCCCACACACATTTCCTCCCTCACTTGCATTGCATGCATTTTACTGTTAAGCTGATGCTTTGTCTGTTTCGGCGTATCATTGACATGATCCCTTAGGACTCTCATTTCCTTTGATAAGGATTTGATGATAGACTTTTAGGTTGAAACCTATGCATGACAACTTCTAGGAGTTCCCTGTTCAAACCTCAACCATAGGATGAATCCATGGCATGACAACAGTAGGACTTGATAGTCTCCATCCTAGTTGGGCCTGTTCTCTTCTCATCTCAAAGCAGTTTAAGATACAGTGATCATGAATGATTTCTTTCGTACATTACGAGCCTTAAGCTATCTGAGATTGGATGTCTAGTATGGTACCCTTTGGGTGACATGCGACGCATTCACTCTTGGGTCATAGTCTCTAGTGCGATTGAAATCGCAAACACAATAAAAAACACTTCTTTCAGGAAATAAGCCGTAGTTTCTCGAACTACGTTCGCTCTGATCTTCCATACAGTGTGGAAGTACGTAGGCATAGGATGCGACGTCCTAGCGAGCAACCTTTCCCCCATAACCCGTAGTAGGCCGAACTACGTTGACTCTGATTTCTCATTCTCTGATGAGAATACGTAGGCATAAAGTGCGACGCTTTGCCGAGTCATTTTTCTTTTCTTTTTCATCCAGCCTTGATAGGTAGATAGATTAAAACCAACCCGTCCAAGTAAACAGACAAGCGAGGATCCCGTCGAGTACGACGGACGTGAGGGGTGCTAATACCTTCCCCTTGCGTAACCGACTCCCGAACCCAGACAATGGTTGCGATGACCTCGTCTCACCCTTACTCGTCAGGTTTTTTCCGATCGTTTCCTTTCCCGCTCTGAGGGATAAATAACGAAAGGTGGCGACTCTTCTGTCATGCCGGTACCTCATTTTCGCGCAAGCGACAACTGGCGACTCTGCTGGGGATCGCACCTAGAATCTCTGGTTCTTCGTTTCCCTATGAGAGTCAATCCTAGCACGTGTATGTTTGCTTGTTGGGTTGCGTTTATTTATCGCATTTTTACTTCCCGCATTTTACTTCTCGCACTTTATTTCCCGCATTTTATTTCCAGTTTGATATGATTATCTGTGCTGCTGTGGGAGAGGGATGTTACTATGAGTGAGAAGCTGGACCTGGGCTTGAGTATACACCTAGATATAGTTGCGGAGAAGTAGTAGACGAACCTGTCTGCTGAGCAGGCACAGTTCCCTACGAAAATCTGCGCTTAGACGAGATTCTTGCAGAGGTGCTCCTTTCCGGTCCTGAGGATCTGAGAGGAGTCCAAACGTGAGGATTGTCGACTCTGGGGACCGATCATTTGGAAGTCAGCTAAGTGAGGCCTCTTCATGACTTGATGATGCCACTCCTTCTGGGAATCGTATCGTCACTCATGAAAGTCTGTGATGCTGATGACCGCATAGGATGCCGTACCTTTGTCCGTGGATTAGGTCCATACCTGTGAGTGGGATTGGGATATTGCAGGAAACTTATACCTTCAGACTACCTGGTTTTTTTGACAATGAATCAGTTACGTTGGTATCAGGGTTCTCAGTTGCAGATTTGACTGTTCTTGACAGAGTAAGTTTTTGATCAGAGGATTTTATCATCGGGTATATGTCTGTTCCTGATAGAGCAGGTTTCGATCGGAGTATTGTCATCAGAGGTTTGTCCTGGATGGAGCAGATTTTGAGTGGGGTCTGAAGATCTCATCAGCAGCTGTGTGTTTGTTCTTGATAGGGCAGATTTTTGATTTGGGGTCTGAAGACTTCATCAGCGAACATTTTCTGATCATGCATTCGGGGTCCTTATTATCAGGCACTTGCTCTTGACAGAGCAGAATTTTGATCTCGATCCTATCAGATGGTTATTCTCAGCAGATCAGATCAGTGGTTTTACGCCGGGGTTTTTTCTCATCAGTGACTGTTGATACCGAATCTCCACAGCAGCCACCTGAATATATTGTTGCATACCTGCATTTTGCATTAGTTTGCATTATCATTCGCATTCCATTGACGTGTGTCTGTGACAGGTACCGTTCCCCGATCCAGGACCCCTCGCCTCCTATTGTATTATTGCAGCCTCTCTCAGGAAGACTGTTGCGTACGAGTTCTCGGTCCTTGATGTGTCGAATTTGACTATTGCTAGTGCTATGTGTGAGATTGATGTTTCCATGATTGGGCTCGAATTTCTTCTTCTTCTTATTGTCAGCATTGGGACCAAGGCGCCAGGATCGGGGGAAATCTCTCAAGCACACAGACACACGCATACATCTGCATGAAGCATTTTTGCATGACGTACATTCTGATTGCTTTACCTAACCTTTAATGTTGGCAGGTTTTTCAGGTTCACAAGTTCCGAGCTGCTTTCGATCTCCAGGATTGATCAAAGACTCATTCACCGCTACTCAACTCGCGCTAATCAGACAAGGATAATAGACCAGGTGCAGTCAGATGTTCAAGAGCTCCGTGAACGGATGGATCGTTTCATGGAACTGATGCAGGTAGTCGCTAATGGTCAGGACCAGCTTCACACTTTGGTTCAACCCCTGATCTCCAGGGTTGATAGTAATGGCATACTGCACGGCGGGGCTGTGCCTACTCCTCCTCCAGTGGATGCTCCACAAAATGTTGTTCCTGTTGCCGGGGGCAACGACAGTGCTAACGGCAATCTGATGACTAATGTCGGGCTCAATGCGGCAGGCGTCGGCAATGGTAGTCTGGGAGCCAATGTTAACATGGGGCCGATCAACGGCAATGCTGGTGCAGGAAATCTGTTGGTGCCTCAACCGTGGCTGGAGGACCATCAGGATGACATATTCTCTCAGAGAGGTGTAGAAGCAGAGTTGAATGCTGAAGCTCGACTCAGGTTCAAAGCTCTGGAAGACAAGATGAGAGACATTGAAAATCAGAACACATTGGGCGTTGACATGTCCAAGCTCGGGTTGATTGCTGATTTTAAGGTACCTCACAAGTTCAAGGTGCCTGTCTTTGAGAAGTATAAGGGTACTACTTGCCCCCGGGTCCACCTTCGATCTTATTATAGAAAGATGTCCGCTTATTCTGACGATGAGAAGTTGCTGATGCACTTCTTCCAGGACAGTCTTTCTGGTCCATCACTCGAATGGTATATGGGTTTGGAGCCTGCTACTGTGCGCACCTGGAAAGATCTCGCAGAAGCGTTCGTCCTCCACTATCAATACAATAGCGACTTGGCCCCCCAACCGAGTTCAGCTTCAGAATCTCTCACAGCGGAACAATGAAAGCTTTAAAGAGTACGCCCAGCGGTGGCGTGAGTTGGCTGCTCGGGTTCAACCGCCGATGGTTGAGCGTGAGCTAGTGCAAATGTTTGTGGCCACCCTTCCTGGAATCTACTATGAAAAGCTGGTCAGTGGCATGTCTGGAACATTCTCGGCTCTCATCACTATGGGCGAGCATGTTGAGAACGGTATAAAGATCGGAAAAATTCAGGGCGAATCATCCTCAGCTGGAGGAGGTAGCAAGAAACCCTACGCCGGCAAGCGTCGAGAGGGGGATGCAAGTGCTGTCACTAATGCTCGGAGAAAGGGCAAGGGCCCTCAGCCTCAGATTGCTAGCATAAATATCCCAGCTGCTCCACCGCAGCCGCAGCAGCAGCCTCAGCAGCAGAATCAGCAGGGGTATAGAAGATATCGGAATCGGGCTCCTATGACAAATCGTCATTTTGAAACTCCACCTATGTCGTATGCACAACTCTTACAAACGTTGCTTCAGCTTCAGTTAGTGCAAAAGAGGACAATGGCTCCCTTAACAGGGGCACCACCACCGGGGTACGACGCCAATGCTACTTGTGATTTCCATACTGGGGCACCGGGCCATACGATTGAGAATTGTAAAGCTTTTAAGCACAAAGTGCAGGACTTGGTGGACGCCAAGGTTATTAACTTCTCTGACAGTGTGCCCAACGTTACCAAAAACCCTATGCCTCATCATAAGGGGGGCGGAGTGAATGCCGTTATCACTGAGGAGAGTGCGGACTTGCTGACCGATGTTAAAGACTTGAAAATGCCGCTTAGTTTTGTCAAGGCTAAGTTGCTGAAGAAAGGCTTTTTCCCTGGGTGTGGAGAGTTATGTATGGCTTGTGCTACACTTCCTGACGGGTGTGAGCAGCTGATCGAAGGTATCCAAAGTCTGATGTCCGAGGGTATTTTGCAGTTCAGCCGGAGCGTTGAAAGTGCATCAGGGGAAGTCGTGCTGAAGCAGGCAGATGAAGTTGCCACCATTACTATTCCTCGTCACCCTATTACTATTTCTGCGCCCCGACCGCCTACAATTACTATCACCAGGGCCGGGCCAATCCCCTTCGAAAGCACTAACGCCGTTCCGTGGCATTACGACGCCGAAGTTTATTGCAATGGTCAGAAGTTAGAGCTGGAGCCATACAGATCGACTGTGCAGAATCTTGCCGGAGTCAGTGGCATTACTCGAAGCGGTAGAGTGTTCGCGCCAGCAGAGGTTGCAGCAGAGAAAGTGGTCCGAGCTGACGCTGCTGATAAGGGTAAAGGTAGAGCTGTCGAGGAGGTCCCTTCTGGGGCAGAGAAGGACTTGCTAGTTAAAGATGCTGAAGAGTTCATGCGATTAATCAAGAAGAGCGACTACAAGATTATAGATCATCTTCATCAGACTCCGTCAAAGATCTCTATTCTTAACTTGTTGCTGTGTTCTGAAGCGCACCGCAACGCATTACTGAAGGTATTGAACGCTGCATACGTGCCGCAGGAGATATCAGTAAATCAGCTGGAAGAGGTGGTGGCCCATGTCAATGCTGGTAATGGGATGGGATTTACAGATCTAGAGCTGACTCCTAAAGGAAGAGATCACAACAGCGCCTTGCACGTCTCGATAGAGTGCAGAGGCACGATCATGTCGCATGTCCTGGTGGATACGGGTTCGTCGCTTAATGTGCTTCCGAAGAAGGCACTGATGAAGTTGGACACCCGTGGATTGCTTTGCACGCCCAGTGATCTGGTAGTGAAGGCCTTTGACGGAACTAAGCGCCACGTCTTCGGAGAGTTGACCCTGCCAATTCAAGTTGGTCCAGAGACGTTCAATACGGTTTTCTATATCATGGATATCATGCCTGCCTACAGTTGCCTTTTAGGTCGGCCATGGATCCATGCTGCTGGTGCCGTGACATCCACGCTGCATCAGAAGCTCAAATATGCTGTCGGGGGCAGCATAGTAACCGTCTGTGGTGAGGAGGACATTATGGTGAGCCATTTGTCATCCTTTAAATATGTTGAAATGGATGGCGAAATCCATGAAACTCTCTGCCAAGCATTTGAAACCGTCAAGGTGAAAGAGGTATCTCCTGTCGTCGCAGAGAAGCAAGAGATGAATCTCTCCTCGTTTAAAGAAGCTCGGGCCGTTGTCGAAGCCGGTTCCACCCCGGGCTGGGGGCATGTTTTGGATATACCAATCAAGCAGGATAAGTTTGGATTGGGGTATTCTCCTGAAGCTGAAGCTTCATCTTCTTCTAGCAGTTCGTTTCGTGGGAAGGGGCCGATCCTATTCACCAAGGGCGGAGTAATTTTCGAAAGCATCAACGCAGCGTCTGAGGACAGCAGGGATAGCGATTGCGATCTTGACGCCTGGATTCAGCCAAGCAAGCCGGGCGAGCGCCTCAACAATTGGACCATCAAGGAGATTATCCAGCTGACAAGTGAAGAGTAATGATTTGCTTTTTACAATCTTTGTACAACCCTATGTCCTGCCCGGGGCATAGTGGTTCTATCGTCAGGGCCTTGTTGGATTATGTACATGCATTTTGTTAATAAATAAAAGGCGTTTTCTTCGTACTCAAATATTGTGTTCTCTGTTATTCCTGTTTTATGTTTATTTCGAAAAAACAACAAAATGGCAACGAGGTTTGTGCTAACCTGCATATTCCTGCTTTAAACTTAACCTTGTTATTGCAGGATCCACATAACAGATGACATCGACTCTGGACCCTCTACGGCTTACTACGACTTTGATTGCCCGATCTATCAAGCCGAGGATGAGATTGATGAAGACGAAGACCTTCCGGAGGAGTTGGCCCGCTTGTTGAGACAAGAGGAAAAGGTTATTCTGCCTCACGAGGAGGATATTGAGATAGTAAATCTGGGTTCTGAAGAGCTCGTCAGAAATGTCAGAGTGGGGGCTGCGCTGCAGAATGATGTCAAGCATAGACTGGTCGAGATGCTTCGAGAGTATAGTGACGTCTTTGCTTGGTCATACGAAGATATGCCCGGACTTGACACTAATATCGTGGTTCATCGCTTGCCGTTGCGAGAAGATTGCCCTCCAGTCAAGCAGAAGCTCAGGAGGACGAAACCAGATATGGATGTAAAAATCAAAGAAGAAGTCCAGAAGCAGTTGGACGCAGGATTTCTAGCCGTTACCACTTACCCTCCGTGGGTCGCCAACATAGTGCCTGTACCGAAAAAGGACGGTAAGGTACGCATGTGCGTCGATTATCGGGATTTGAATAGGGCGAGCCCTAAGGATGATTTCCCGTTGCCTCATATCGATGTGTTGGTCGACAACACAACCCAGTTTTCCGTGTTTTCGTTCATGGATGGCTTCTCCGGTTACAATCAGATTAAGATGGCACCGGAGGACATGGAGAAAACGACGTTTATCACCCCCTGGGGAACATTTTGCTATAAGGTAATGCCCTTCGGTCTGAAGAATGCAGGGGCCACTTACCAACGAGCAATGGTAACTTCGTTTCATGATATGATTCATCATGAGATCGAGGTCTATGTTGATGACATGATTGCAAAGTCCCAAACGGAGGAAGAGCATCTGGTCAACTTATTGAAGCTTTTTGAGAGGCTTAGGAAATTCAGGCTGAGGCTGAATCCTAACAAATGCACTTTCGGAGTGCGGTCTGGAAAGTTATTGGGGTTTATCGTTAGTGAACGAGGTATTGAAGTTGATCCTGCGAAAATAAAAGCTATCCAAGAAATGCCAGCGCCGAAAACAGAAAGAGAAGTTCGTGGTTTCTTGGGCCGAATAAACTACATTGCAAGGTTTATCTCTCAGCTCACGGCCACTTATGAACCGATGTTCAAGCTTTTAAAGAAAGATCAGGTGATTACTTGGAATGAGGATTGCCAGAAGGCATTCGACAAAATAAAGAAGTATCTTCAAGAACCTCCAATCTTGATACCCCCAGTGGCTGGACGGCCATTAATCATGTACCTGACGGTTCTGGAGAATAGTATGGGGTGTATTCTCGGTCAGCACGACGAGACGGGCAGAAAGGAGCATGCCATTTATTATTTGAGTAAAAAGTTCACTGAGTGTGAATCTCGATACTCGATGCTGGAGAAGACGTGTTGCGCATTAGCTTGGGCTGCCAAACGTCTACGACAGTATATGCTCAATCACACCACTATGCTAATTTCGAAGATGGATCCGATCAAGTACGTCTTCGAGAAGCAGGCTCTTTCGGGCAGGATTGCCAGATGGCAAATGGTGTTAACGGAATATGATATTCAGTACGTCTCTCAGAAAGCCATTAAGGGAAGCGTATTGTCTGATTACCTTGCCGAACAACCAATCGAAGACTACCAGCCGATGAAGTTCGAATTCCCCGACGAGGATATTATGTTTCTCAAAGCGAAGGATTGCGATGAGCCATTGACCGACGAGGGGCCAGATAGGAAGTCTCAGTGGAAGTTGATATTCGACGGAGCGGTTAATTCCTATGGAAGTGGTATCGGGGCTATCATCACGACTCCTCACGGATCCCACATTCCGTTTACTACGAGACTGACGTTTCCAGTTACCAACAATGAAGTAGAGTATGAAGCTTGTATTATGGGTCTAGAAGAGGCAATTGATTTGAGAATCAAGAATCTAGACGTATATGGTGACTCAGCGCTTGTAATCAATCAGATTAAAGGGGAGTGGGAAACTCGTCAAGCGAATTTAGTGCCGTACATGAATTATGCCAGGAGGCTGCTTCCTTTCTTCGATCGAGTGGAACTTCATCATGTACCCAGGGCTGAAAATCAGATGGCTGATGCCTTAGCCACGTTGGCTTCAATGTATAAAGTCAATTATTGGAATGAGGCTCCAAGAATTGTACTTTCGCGTCTTGACAGACCGGCATTTGTCTTTGCAATCGAGGATGCCAATGACGGCAAGACATGGTTCCACGATATCCAGACCTTCCTTATGACCAAGGAGTATCCTGCGGGTGCGTCAACCCAGGATAAGAAGACTCTGAGGAGGCTATCTGGAAACTTTTATCTCAATCCTGATGGAGTGTTGTATAAGAGAAACCACGATCTCGTGCTACTCAGATGTGTAGATGAGAAAGAGGCGAGTATGCTCATGGAAGAAGTCCATGAGGGCACATTTGGTACGCACGCCGGCGGGCATGCCATGACGAGAAAGATCCTGAGAGCAGGGTATTACTGGCTGACGATGGAGTCGGATTGTTTCAGATTCGCGAAGAAATGTCACAAATGCCAGATTTACGCTGATAAAGTTCATGTGCCGCCGTGCCCATTGAATGTCATGTCCTCCCCTTAGCCGTTCTCCATGTGGGGCATCGACATGATAGGCAAGATCGAGCCCACTGCATCCAATGGTCATCGTTTCATTCTGGTAGCCATCGACTACTTCACCAAATGGGTGGAAGCAGCCTCGTACGCTAATGTGACCGAGCAGGTGGTAGCTAAATTCATAAAGAGGGACATCATCTGTCGCTATGGAATTCCCGAGCGGATCATTACTGATATGGTTCGAATTTGAATAACAAGATGATGAAGGAGCTGTGCCAGAGCTTCAAGATTGAACACCACAACTCATCTCCTTACCGGCCGAAGATGAATGGCGCTGTTGAAGCGGCCAACAAGAACATTAAGAAGATTGTTCAGAAGATGGTTGTGACGTACAAAGATTGGCACGAGATGTTGCCGTTCGCCTTGCACGGTTATCGTACGACGGTGCGTACGTCGACTGGGGCAACTCCTTTCTCCTTGGTGTACGGTATGGAAGCTGTCCTACCGTTAGAAGTGGAGATTCCTTCTTTGCGAGTTTTGGTTGATGTGAAACTCGACGAGGCAGAATGGATTACGAATCGCTTGAACCAACTCAGCCTGATGGACGAGAAGAGGTTAGCATCGATTGCATTTGGTCGCCTGTACCAAAGCCGAATGAAGAAAGCTTATGATAAGAAGGTGCGCCCTAGAAGCTTTCAGACGGGTGATCTCGTCCTGAAGAAGATTCTTCCGCCACACTCCGATCACCGGGGCAAGTGGACTCCGAATTACGAAGGGCCGTATGTCGTCAGCAAGGTCTTCTCGGGAGGAGCTTTGTTGTTATCCACGATGGATGGTGAAGATTTTGCATCCCCGGTGAACGCGGACGCAGTTAAAAAATACTTTGCTTGAAAGAGACCCGCTGGACAAAAAAGAAAGAGTCCAGGCAAAAAAGGGGCATCCCGGCGAACCAAAAACAGAATAAAAGGTTCGGGTAAAAATTAGGGATATATTGAAAAAATGTACACCCGCGAAGTCGAAAACCTACACTGGGCGGCTTCGGCAAAAAAGGGTATCCCGGTGAACTGAAAACCCGTAAAGGGCGGTTCACGCAAAAGTTAGGGATTTGAATAAGCAAATGACTGCGTTTCGCGTATGGACTTTCATTGTTTGGTGGTTCGGAGGACCTGAGGGCCGTTTGTCTGAATCAATCTCTTCCGAAGCTGAAGCGTCGGAGAAGTATCGAAGTCGAGTGGGTCTTAGAGGGATCAACTCATGGTGTTCGTCTACGCCTCGTTGCCGACATTTGTATATACTGATGTATATTTATGTTTTGTTTTTGCGCGGCTTCCTCATTCCAGGAGCTTGCCTCTGTTGTAAAACACTTTTGCCCATTCAAGGGTTCACCATCAATAAAATGCATGTTATTCAGCAATTCCGCTTGCCTGTCTTAGCATTTATCTGTTTTGTTTGCGAATGAGAACGCTGATGTTTTTTGATAAAATGCGCATACATAAACTTACGGGCCTAGGCCCATTGATTGTTGAAACAATTAATTACCCGAATATTGTCACGAGATAATAACCTTGATAGGCCCTTTGAGGAGGGTATCTTGTCTGTGTTGTTGCAGGTGTGGCACCTTCCAGAAGATGTGTCGTGCGCATCCCCGAAGCAGGACGAATCCTCCCTCTCCAGCAGAGTTCAGTAGTCTCTCCTCCGCAGAATCTGAACGCAGAATAGTGAGCATTGATATGTCTCTCCATGCAGAGATGATTCTCTTCCCCAAGCAGACGCATCCTGAAGGAACGTCACCTCATCAGTTGAGTTGCTCGCCGGAGCTCGTATTATCCCCCAGCACCGGGTCACAGGTGCAGGTCTCATAGAAATGTTCGGGTGCCGAAGCTCGTGTTTTCCCCAGTAAAGTCGTCGAAGCAGGTGTCTTTCCCAGCACCGGGTCACAAGTGCAAGTCTTGTAAGAAGCTGTTTGTACGCCAAAGTATGCAGCAACTGATGGTTCCAGACCGAAGTCTCCAGCGGAATTGAGATTCCCCACCAGAGCCATATTCTCTCCCGAAGTCGGACGATTCCCTCTTTCCCCAATAGAGTGTTGGAACAGCTGATGTTGTATTCCCCTGCAGAGTTGTACTCTCCCCCGAAGTCAGATGATTCTTTCTTCCCTAGCGAAATTGAAATTCCTCACCAGGGTCGTACTCTCCAGTAAAGTAGAATGATTTCTCTCCCCGGCTGAGTCCGCAGAAAAGCAGAATCCTAGGAAGCAGTTGAGACCGTGAGTGGTTTTCCTAGCAGAGCATTGAACAACCGATGCCGTATCTTCCCCAGAGTCGCACTCTCTCCAGCGAAGCAGAAGGACTTCTCCTTCCTCAGCCGAGTTTGCAGATGCCCAAGAGAGCCGAGTCCTTGGAAGTTGATCAGACCATGATCGGTCTCTTCCCCAGTGGAGTGTTGAGCAGCTGAAGTTGTTTCCCCACGGAGTGGTTATCCCCAGAAGAGTAGCCGAGACGGCCGCGCAGTTTATTCTCGCGATTGATATCAGCAGGTCCAAGTTCTCGTAGAGCTTCGTCCCCTGCAGTAATCAACTGAAGTTGTTTTCCCTGCAGCAGTCAACCGAAAGATCAATTCCCCAAGCGGAGTCCAATTGATATTGGCATGCAGTTTTCTCCTCAGCAGGATGATTCCTCTATCTGAGTAGTTCTTTCTCCTTGACGGGAGAACCCCCCCGGCATTTATTTTGCTGACGGGATCACATTGTTGTGCATGATTGCATAGCATTGTGCATGATTGCATGGCATTGTGCAGGATTGCATAGCATTTGACATTGCATAGCATTTAGCATAAACGCATAGCATTCCCACCGTGTGGGGCAGGGCGCAGAAGCATACGCATCATAAGCATGATCTAGGTTATTACCATTCTTGCTTTACAGGCGTTCCACCAAGAGACCAGTTGCTCAGGACGATTCCTGATATTCTCCCCAACGAGGTCGCTTTCTTAAGATGATTCTTGAAGACCCCCGGTGTAACTCCCACAGTCGCTCGCTCAAGACGATTTTTGAGATCCCCAGCGAAGTCTTCAGTTCGAGATGATTCTCGAATCCCTCAGCAGGGCCATTTTCTTAAGATGATTCTTAAGACCTCAGTACAGCTTCCCGAGTTGTTTGCTTAGGATGATTCTTGAGCTCCCCAGTAGCGTTCCCAGCAAGAGTTGCCCAGGAAGATTCCTGGAATATCCCTAGCAGAATGAAGCCTCCAGAATGGTTATCGGTTCAGGATGATTCTTGAAGGTGCCCGACGGAGTTGTTTGTTCAAGATGATTCTTGAAGTCCCTAGCAGCGTGATATGTTTGCTCCAACAGCGATGTCTAATCTGAAGATTGACTTCGTAAACGCCTGAAGGCGATATCAGAAGGTTCCTGCGGATTCAGGTTTCCGTACTGATGAATCAGCGCTTGTCTGAAGACAAAGTTCAAAAGTTGTATATACAACTTTTGTTTGCAAAGTGATCCGTGTTGGCCTGAAGACCAAGTCAGTCGTCCTGAGGTGATGATTGATTGCGATCAAGTGAATAATGTTTCTTCTGACTGAATTCGAAGATGTTTCTCCAGCTGAAGCGGAGTTTGCCTGAAGGCAAAGTGTTTGAATCCCCGTAGAGTCATGAATGGCTCAGGATACCATTTCTCTGACTGAAGCCACAGATTTCCCAAGCTGAAGCAAGGGTACCTGAAGGCAAGGTTATCCCCAAGGTCATGAATGACCTAGGATCCATTTTCCAGATTGAAGGCCGAAGTATGCCCCTGACTGAAGTCTCGGACACTCTATAGCAGAGGCGGAGTTGCCTGAAGGCATATCCATGTATCCTTGAGGGCCAAGGACCATTTCTTCAGACTGAAGTCGAAGATACCTCTTGCAGAGTTTACATCCTTGAAGGCCAAGGATGCTTATCTTCAGAAGTACTTGAAGATCTTTTCTAGCTGAAGCTGGAAGCGGCCAGGGGCCACGGTTTCATATAGTTCTAATGTTGAAGTTCTACGGTGGGCAGTGTGCGGTAGTATTCTGATGTTCGTTATGGTTCTGAGGGTGAACCCCAGATCAGAGCATGCTCGGTTAAGTCTCTCATTCCCAGCGGAGTAGTTTCAAATACGCAAGTGTACCTTTTGTTCCATTTACCAGGGGTGAACCCCAGGTCAGATTATGATTTGTTCGACGGCGAGGTCAGATTATGTTTGTTTCCGACGGCGATGTTGGATTTGTTCGACGGCGAGGTTGAATGTTTGACGGCGAGGTCAGATTATGATTTGTTCGACGGCGAGGTTGAATGTTTGTTTGACGGCGAGGTCAGATTATGATTTGTTCGACGGCGAGGTTGAATGTTTGACGGCGAGGTCAGATTATGTTTGTTTCCGACGGCGATGTTGGATTTGTTTGACGGCGAGGTTGAATGTTTGACGGCGAGGTCAAATTAGGTTTGTTTTGACGGCGAGGTCAGGTTATGTTTCCGGCGGCGATGTTGGAAGATTATGTCCGACGACGATGTCAGACTCTTTAAATCCACAGCAGAGATGATGTTTGTACGACGGCGACGTCGAGTGTCTCTCAGAGCAATGATTGTTTCCGACGGCGATGTCAGATCCAATTCTCCAGCGGCGATGCGAGGTATTTTGTCAGATCCAGTTCTCCAGCGGCGATGCGGGGTATCATATCAGATTCAGTTTTCCAGCGGCGATGTTGGGTATGTCAAGTTGATCCAGTCTTCTGACGGCGATGTTAGGTGATGCAGATCCTTTAGTTCTCCAGCGGCGATGCGGGGTATTTTGACAGATTTAGTTCTCCAGCGGCGATGCGGGGTATTTTGTCAGATTTAGTTCTCCAGCGGCGATGCGGGGTATGTTGATTGTCCGACGGCGATGTCAGATGTAGTTCTCCAGCGGCGATGCGGGGTATTTTGTTCAGTATTGTATTCTCTCCAGCGGCGATGCGGGGTATCTTGGTTGATCGACGGCGATGTCAGACTCAGTTTTCCAGCGGCGATGTTGGATGTGTCAGTTAATTCAGTTCTCCAGCGGTGATGTTGGATGGTTCGTTCTCCAGCGGCGATGTTGGGTATTTTGGTTCTTTAGTTCTCCAGCGGCGATGTTGGATGTATTGTTTGTTTCCGACGGCGATGTCAGATCAGTATTTCTCCAGATAGTTGCCGTGCAGCTATTATTCCAGTGTTCGACGAGTTGAGCAGTTGGCAAATTTTCGGGTTTACCGGTATTCAATCGTCTCGCACCTTGATTGGTTGAGAGCCGTTCGCTTCTCACCCAGTCAGGTTCAAGCCGTTTGAATAGGGGCAGCTGTTGCACCCCAAAATTTGACCAACAATTATTCACCTATCAAGTGTTTGAAGGTTGATACCTTCATCAGAAAGTTCAAGAGATCCTCAGAGAAATTGGTTGAAACCAAGGATGTGTGACTCATAGCTTGAGAGTTGTGGGTGCTCCTCAGATGATTCTGAGACTTTGAGAATGGACTTGAAGCTTTGAGAAAGCCTATGAGATGTCTTGATAGTCATCATGAAGCCCAGAGAGGTCATTGTGCAAGAATTCAGAAGATTCAACCATGAATGGTAGAATTAGGGTTTTGACTGGGTCAACCCTAGATCAGCTGAAGATTGGGAGAAGGTTGAGACCTAATCCAAGGGCCATGAGATCATGGAATGATGTATGGAGATGTTATAAAGATGATTCCTATACCAACTCATCATGATTGAGGAGTTTGAGAGGTTTCAAGTTAGGGTTTCTATGGATTGTTAGTGAAAAAACCCTAATTTGATCCCTATCTTCCAGGCAGTTTTAGCTCAAGATGTGATTGATATCTCATCTTCCCCCACAACATGAATGTTGTAGAGCTTGTTCTTAGATTTAATTTTAGTGGTGGAAGTCCTTGATAGGAGTTGCAGAGCTCAAGTTATGGTTTTGACAAATTACAGGTCAGCTGAGGTGTGTGAATCTGGGTCCTTGAAAGTCACCCAACTTGCAGACAACGTTTGCCCTAGTAGGATGATTCCTATGATCTCTTGGTCAACATGAATGTTGGAGATCATATTCTTATCTTTCTAGAGAGTACTAGAAGTCCTTGATAGGATTTGTAGAACTCAACTTATGGTTTGAACAAGACAGGGGTATTTTGGTCATTTGACAGTTATAGGTCATTTTAAGCAAAGGCCATATCTCCTATTTCCAAGCCTCAAACGGAAAAACTCAAAACATCAAAGTTGTTCAAAATGGGATTTTAAGCTTATAAAAGTGGTCATGAGTTATTTAAAAAGCTTTTAGCAAGGATTTTCATGATTGGGTAAAAATGACCTAAAATGGCTTATAAGTTGAAAAAGTTGAAATGGAATTTTGGTTTGAGAGATCTACAAATCCAAAATGGGTCATCCAATATGTCATTTTGACTCCAAACATCATTTTAAAAACAATGGTTCAAATAGATTTTTGAGTTTAGGCTTAAAAATTGGAGTTACTTTGTAAATTTGTTTCTTGCATTTTAAGGCACCAAAAAGAAAAGTGAGAAAATGCTACATAAGGGTTTGTAAGGCCTTGTTTTCATGTCATAATATCATATGGGGAGAAATTAAGTAGGATTGCATGGTTTATCATGAGATTGCATGAGATTCACTCAATATGGAAAATTCAAATTATCATTGCATGATACATTCTAGAAACTTCTTGGAAGGTTCTCAAAGCTTCCACACATTTCCAATGACACCTATATATGCCCTAGAGGTGATCCATGCCCTGGTTGGTGATTCATTAAGCTTGCAATACCTATTTTGATCCCATCACTCCAAATTGCATTTTGATTTCAAACTTCATCCAAACCTCATCAACTACCAAATTTCTTGTTACAATCATCTTCCACCATCATCATGGAGTAAGAAGCATGCAAGAGTGATCAGATTTGGTGCTTGGTACATGTGATTCGAAGCTTCCATCCAAGTTGCATGAAGGATTGGCTAGAGTAAACCAGAGGGTTTGATCAAGAACTACTGCTCCCAGGAGTCTTAGCATCCATTGTAGAGCAAGCTTGGCAAGTGGCAAGAGCTGAATTGCAAGAGAACTACCCCTGCCATCATCAAATAACAGGTTTGCAAAAGCACTTGTATCTCCTTAATTATTCAATAGTAGAGCATGTGGTTAGGATAGGCATGATTAGAGACCCTTAGGGATCAAGGTTGGGAAGTTTAGGATCATTCTATGAAGATTGAACATTGAGCATCAATTCTTTAATGAGCAAGAACTCGGGTTGTAGTGGGTATTAACACAAGATCATTAGCTTAGAGTCATCAGCACCATGAGTAGATTAATTTAGTATCAAGAAATATGAGAAATATTGAGTTCGAGGTTGGAGTATTAATGAAGTTGGGGGTATCAGGTTTGACGTTTGGGGAAGCTTTGATAAAAACTATGACCATGGTTGTATTCTCCTCGAGAAATGGAGCAGGTTTGCCGTTTACAGAATTGAATTTCATTGAAGAAGGAAGGAGAACGAGGGAGTTGAAGTGAGGTGCATGAAATCTGCATCCATGGAAACCCTAAGTCTCAAGGTAGGAGACGACCTCACCATCGTTGGATGAAGCCAAGACCCGTTGACTGGAAATGGATCTAACGGCTGGGATTTAAAAAGAAAATGAGAGGGAAGGTCTGCGCTCAAAACGCCGCGTTTCATTTATTCTGAAACGTGGGCTTAAGAGCCATCTCCTATCCGCACCCCCCCTGATTCAGCC
Organism: Lathyrus sativus; assembly: GCA_963859935.3. NCBI lineage: Eukaryota > Viridiplantae > Streptophyta > Magnoliopsida > Fabales > Fabaceae > Lathyrus > Lathyrus sativus. The sequence continues at coordinate 351,728,515 of OZ012739.1, read as the reverse complement.
CATCTAAAATCAACTAGGGCGCTCTGCTTTTAACACCCCCCTCCCCTTTAATTAATTCCTTTTATTTTTTTAATTTCCTTTAATTTCCTTGCATTTTAATAAATTCATAGAAAATTGAAAAATTGATATTTTTTAATTCTTGTTTTTTCTATAGGTTAATAAACTTGTCTAGAAAATTAATAAAAATAAAAATTCCATTTTATTTTTAGTTTAGTATTTTTAGTATATTTTTCATTTAGATAGCTTTAAAATAGGTTTAGTTTGATATCCAATTTTGTAGAATTTCTTTTAGGACTTTCCCTTAGGATTTTTAATTCATTCTTTTTGGTGTGATTAGATATTGAATCATAGTTACCCATAGGATTTAATTCTTGATTTTTAGATTAAAATTTGATTAGTTTAATTAGGCTAGCATTAGGATATCATAATTAGGGTTTAGGTTATGCATAGGTGAAATAGTTCATTTTCTTTAGAGAGTTTGGTCTTGATTTTTGGGTAGGGGCATATGTGGATGTTATGGATAGATGTTGTAGACCCTTGTGAATAATTGATAGAATTTTCCCCCTTGTTTGATATTTTTAGGTATTTTCTGAAGTTTCCTGATGGTTTTGTCTGTTATGTGGTTATTTGTCTATCCTTGGGGTTTATTTTGGGGAATTTGTTGTGGGGGTTTAGTGTTGTCTTGAAGATCTTGTTGAACAGCATGATGGAGGAGAAGATTGAAGATCAAGACTCAGAGACCCAGAGCTTGGGGATTATTCCCTGTCTGTGAGGTTTGAGATCCTGAAGTTTGGGGGAAGTTCATGGTACTTTCCTGAGGAAGGCACTATGAATGACTTTCATTCTTTCTTCTCACCTCTTTCTTAAGTATCCAATGATGTTGGAGCCAACTTGTGAGTTTAATTTCTCCTGAGGAGGAATGTAAACTGATCACATGTTGTTGAGCCACATGGAATACAATTCCTAAGTGGAAGCCTCCTAGTACTTTCCCAAGGAAGGTCCTATGGGTCTATTCACTTAGCTCCCTTGGTTTATCTAGGATTTCTTAAGTATCCAATGATGTAGGAGCCAACTTGTGAGTTTAATTTCTCCTGAGGAGGAATGTAAACTGATCACATGTTGTTGAGCCACATGGGATACAATTCCTAAGGGGAAGCCTCCTAGTACTTTCCTGAGGAAGGTCCTATGAGTCTATTCACTTAGTTCCACTAGTTCAGGTAGGGTTTCTCAAATATCCAGTGACGTTGGAGCCTGCTTGTGAGTTTAATTTCTCCTGAGGAGGAATGTAAATTGATCACAGTGGTTGAGCCACGTAGGATATGATTCCTGAGTATACACCTCCTAGTGCTTTCCTGAGGAAGACACTATGAGTCTGCTTACTTAGCTCCCTTTCTTTGGTAAGCTTGTTTTGAAGCTTGAAGACTGGGATTGATTTCTCTTGTGTAGGGTTTTGCTTTAGGGCTTTGCTTTCCTCTGATTAGAGTTCTGTTTTAGGGCTAGGATTAGAGAGTAGATGTAGATGATTCTTTCTCAAGCATGTGTTTTGTTTGCCTGATGGCACTTCATTTCTTTTACTGTTTATTCCTTGATAGCATGTTGTTTACTCTTCAGTATGATTACTGTTATTTCATGACTGGCTTGAGGTCGAGACGAGCTTGTGGAGGCTGAAGCCCCACACACATTTCCTCCCTCACTTGCATTGCATGCATTTTACTGTTAAGCTGATGCTTTGTCTGTTTCGGCGTATCATTGACATGATCCCTTAGGACTCTCATTTCCTTTGATAAGGATTTGATGATAGACTTTTAGGTTGAAACCTATGCATGACAACTTCTAGGAGTTCCCTGTTCAAACCTCAACCATAGGATGAATCCATGGCATGACAACAATAGGACTTGATAGTCTCCATCCTAGTTGGGCCTGTTCTCTTCTCATCTCAAAGCAGTTTAAGATACAGTGATCATGAATGATTTCTTTCGTACGTTACGAGCCTTAAGCTATCTGAGATTGGATGTCTAGTATGGTACCCTTTGGGTGACATGCGACGCATTCACTCTCGGGTCATAGTCTCTAGTGCGATTGAAATCGCAAACACAATAAAAAACACTTCTTTCAGGAAATAAGCCGTAGTTTCCCGAACTACGTTCGCTCTGATCTTCCATACAGTGTGGAAGTACGTAGGCATAGGATGCGACGTCCTAGCGAGCAACCTTTCCCCCATAACCCGTAGTAGGCCGAACTACGTTGACTCTGATTTCTCATTCTCTGATGAGAATACGTAGGCATAAAGTGCGACGCTTTGCCGAGTCATTTTTCTTTTCTTTTTCAGCCAGCCTTGATAGGTAGATAGATTAAAACCAACCCGTCCAAGTAAACAGACAAGCGAGGATCCCGTCGAGTACGACGGACGTGAGGGGTGCTAATACCTTCCCCTTGCGTAACCGACTCCCGAACCCAGACAATGGTTGCGATGACCTCGTCTCACCCTTACTCGTCAGGTTTTTTCCGATCGTTTCCTTTCCCGCTCTGAGGGATAAATAACGAAAGGTGGCGACTCTTCTGTCATGCCGACACCTCATTTTCGCGCAAGCGACAAATATTAATTTGATAAATTTAATAATTTTAATTGCAATAAAGGTATTAATAATTTAATTAAAAATATAATTAATAAATGAATATTAAAATAAGTAAAATAAGAGAGTTAAACTAAAATGCATTATTCGGGGGCGGGGCGGGGCCGGGTGCGGGCGGGTCTTAGTGTCTCCCCGCATCCGTAATTAAAAGTCGGGTTTTCCCTGCACCCGCACCCGTACCCGTACCCACTCAAACCGGGTTTTCCGCGCTAATTTCGAGACGGGTCCGGGTTTTTTTGTCATGCCTAAATTCAACCTTCCGCTCTTGTGTAATTTTCACACCTTCAATTGGTATCAGAGCTGATATGTGCTTAACACTTAACGGTGGTGCAGATAATGATCCAATAAGAAAAGTATAATTCTTCTTTAAGAAGGAATCAAGTGCCACAAGAAAAATATCATACAACTTTTCCTACCATATTCAAAGGATGATTCCACTGAATTTAAATGATGGAAAAGCTAAACATATTTTAACTCATTGGTCTTGATAAAGGGTTGCAGAAGGTCTATAGAATATCCTTAAAAGAGGTATTACTAAAGAAGTTGATGGTGTAAAGATGATCATCTTGAAAATATCGCTCACTAGATCAGAAGATGCATATTAAATATCTTCAGAGGTAGTTGCATTTTGGTAGATGCTCTATCTCACTTCTGAGTATATCAACATCATTGATGTGACAGATGCTTGGACAATATTTGAATTCTTGTGCTTGTATTTGTGGGGATTAGTTTTTGAAGCTTGAATAATTATACTTCATCTAATCTTTTCAAGAAAATTATGAGAAGATTGCTCTAAGACTTAAATCTAAGACCACAATTATTCAAGATGTTTACATCTTGAATCTGCTGTGTTCTGAAGGTTTGTCTTGCAGTCTTCAAAGGAAATAAATGAAGTTAGATGATGAAAAACTATGTAATAAATCACCTTCTTAATTCATCTCAAGCTCTTTGGAATGACTAATGATAATAAACTTAGGTTTCTTGTCAAAAGAACTTCCATACTGGCTGAATAGATTGTGATATTTGTTGATAGAAGAGTAACTTCAGAAGCTTCTGAAATACTTGTATTCCAACTGATTTCTCAAATCTGAAAGCAAGAAGAAATACTACTAGAACCTAATATCAAATGTTGTTTAACGTCTAAACTTTTGAAGCTGATATTAGTGCAGAATACAAATGAAAAGAAGCATCTATGTTCTAAAATAAAAATCAAGTATTGAAGAGTAAGAGATGTTGTCAAATCTGTCTTGTTTCAAAATATTTGATAATATGGAGTCTGTTCCTTAAAGTGATATCTTAGGAAACTTCATTGCTTCTTGATTGAGGATCATCATGGAAGTTGTATTAAAATACATTTCTATGAGAAGTCTTCAATCTCTCTTTGGGTTCTGTCAATTGATGATAGTTAACATCCCATTTAGTTTTGAGCTTGTCATTAATTTCAAAATCAAAAGATTTAATCCTAGACAATGAGGTTAGTGAATCTGCTTAGAATAAGATTCTATTTGTATCATATCTCATTTTAAACTTATACTCTGGAGTGGTTTATGATTTTATTATCAGGAAGAGACATAAGGTAAAGAAGAGTCTGTTTGTACTTACATGTATGGTCATATAGAAATATGAGTATCATAACGCATCTACTACAAATGTCAAGGAAATAAGCAGAGGCATATTCCATAAGGTTGTTTACAACATTTATTGGAGGAAGAGCCAACAACCAAGATTTAAGTACTGGTGGTACTGAATTTGGTGAGAGTAGTGGAATCAATGGTCAGACAACCATTGACCAAGTCTGAATACTGAATCGAGTCTGGCCAACAAAAAAAAGGAGGGCATGTTTGTTCTTATATGGTTTATCTTTTGATTCAATGAAACATTTGTATAGATGTAAATACAAAGTTTATATTAGAATTCTAGAGAAGTTCTTTTGAAAAGAAGAATTTCAGAAATATTTAAGAGGAAACTCGATTATGTTTGTATATACTAAATGTCTTATTAAGCTAGATGATGATCTTATTTATGGAAACAATTTCTTCACCTTCTGTGTCGTTACTGCTGTGTGTTAGCTGTCTAGAATTTAATACAATATTCATCTATCACTCATGACTCTTGTTTCAAGATGAAGTGCTAGTTCTGGATAGAATCTTACACTATTTAACTAACAAATGATATCTCTATCTTAGTCTAGATCTACTAGATTACGATGGATGATAGCTTCTGAAAGTTGTGAGTTTCTAAGATTCAGAAAAAGATTCTTTATGTCTGACATAACAATTTAAATAAAAAATTTTCCAAAATTTTTTTAATGCTTAAATTTTCATAAAGGGGAAATTCATCTTGTGGAATTGAAACATTTGCTGGATAAGAACCTCTGGGTAATGATGTTTTCTCTTTTGGTACTCGTTGTTAATATTCTATGTCTTGTGTAACATCATTATGTCCTTTTTCTGACAAGATTCTTATTCTTGTAGGATTCTTGTTCAGTTCTTCTTCTTCTTCTTCTTCTTCTTCTTCTTCTTCTTCTTCTTCTTCTTCTTCTCTTCCTAATTGTGTGCTGATCAAACAAAACCTGAGACGAGTTCCTCAGTTCATTCTTCTTTAAACCAACTGGTTCTCATTAATGAAAAGTTTTTGGATTTTGATGAGTTGATTAAGATTGGTTTCAACTTTTAGAAGACCGTGTCTACAAAAGGTTGGAATGGCTACTTTGAGATGCTATGTGGTTTCACTTATCCAAGTCTTGTCAAAGAGTTTTGGATTAATGCCTCCATTATTGATTTGAATTCGGAGTATACTATTATGTATAGAGTAACTGGTGTTTCTATTACAGTAACCTCTAAAGCGATTGCAAATGTGATAAATTGTGAGGAGATTGGATAAATCCTAGGAACTCTTGTTTGGGAACACTATCTTCCTACTTGGCATATCTTTGTAGATCCATCTAATACATCAGAGGTCTCAAATATTCTTCCTGATGCTGTTGTTTGAAATCAGATTATGAATTTAAACTTATTTCCTAAGGATAAAGATTTAGACCTTGTGAACCCTATTGAAAAAGATATGCTTCTACTTCTTAATTCAGATTTGAATATTGATCTTCCTCAAGTTATGTTTGACCATCTTAAAATGTATCTTTTTTCTTTTCAAAAGGGAAAAACCTTTTCCATTCCTTATGGACGAGTTATTTATGAGATACTTGTTCAACAGGGGGTTAACATAAGTTCTAACGCTAGTTCTTCTAAGATTTGGAGAGACAAGTTTGAAGCTATCTATGAAATATTCTGATGTTATATTTCTGCCTAGTTATGCTTTGTATTATGTTGAAATCTCTGTATTAAGCTTCTTATTAATAAATTTAGATCTTGTTCATGCTTGTGTTCAGTTTTAAAATGTTTAATATTTATTCTATGTTGTTCATGAGAATATAAAATAATTAGGTAAAAGTACTCAATGTTTGCAACTTATTTCATTAATGTAAAGGAAGCTATTACAAGACTATCTAAGTAATCTTGCCATTCTTCCTTAACAAACTCCATAGTCTCCTTTCTCAGCTGGTGTATGCGTCTGGAACCAGAAGATCTTCTTCTGTTTGTCTTCACTAAATATGTTGTTGAGGAGAGCACTTCTGAAGCTGTTTGCTTACTTGCAGATCCTTCATTTGTTGCTTTGTCTTAGTTTGCTTGAGTTGCTGCATTCAGTAATACTGCCTTCCTAAAATCTCTCTTTGGAACCTAGATTTGCTTTTGCTTGTACATCTTGGTGTTTTAGGGATTAAGTGATGATAGAAGAAAGCTTACTTGAGTCCTTTTTATAGACCTGATATTTACATGATCTTGAGTTTAAAATTATTTAAGTATTGATTAAATCTTATCAATACTCTAATAATAACTCTTAGAAATGTTATCTACCAGTCTAACCTATTTAAGATTCTCTAAAAAAACTATGAGTTAATGTTTTATTAGTTTTAATTGATGTTTCTGTTGTCAGTTTCACTTTGAGAATGCTCCTTCAGAAATTCTTAAGGAAAGTAACTGGAATATACTTGCATGCAGAAGAAATCTTAGTCACAATGGCTATTTCATTTATATTAAGCAAAAGGATTAAAAAAACCATTTTAAGTAAAAGGGGACAAGATGTTCAAGTAAAGATCCCTAGCTAGAGCATCTCGTGCCAAACAATACCTATTGTTGCCATAATCCACTTCTTCATCTTCAGAGTCAATTTATTCTTCCTCATCTATGACCAGGAGCGACTGGTAAAACCACTTGTTGACCTTTATTCTCTTTTACCTTTTCATACTTCTTCTCTTTGGCCTAAGAACAGGTACTAAAGAACCTTCTTTTGAAGGTTGTTAAGGAAATGTTGATGTTGCCTCGTCAGAAGCAAGTGTCCATAAGGGCAAGGGCTCTGTCGTAGATGATTTAGATGCAGTTTACCTCTGAGGAGATTGGACTTTTAAACTTGAAGAGATCTCTGAAACATCTGTTATGACTCTCAATTGATGAATTCATATCTCTAGGAAGATATTGATGAAAATGATTTAGAAGTTGGGCACTTTTATAATGGCTTCTGTGTATACCAAAAGTCTGAAATTAATCCTTCTTAGTTCTTGAAATAAGAAACGACCACTAGGACTTTAAGCATACACTTAACATTCCTTAATAGCCCTTATTACTTAGTTGCTTTCTAATTCTTGGAAACTGCTATAGTAATGATGATATGAGTTGCATTAGTTAGTGGAAATTATTTTCCTTTCCTTCTTTTCTTCTTTTTCCTTCTTTTATTTCTTTCTTTTTGATGTGACAAAAGGGGGAGAAATAATAGTAAGTATTTAAGTGGAAACTGAATCCATTGAATACCCACTCAGTTGTACATATTGGTCATTTATTTTTTTGTTATTTACTTTCTATTTTGGTTACCTAGCCCAGGGCATATTTTAACTTCCTTGTACATAGAACTAAGTAAGAGCTTACAAACATCAGATTAGGTCTATCAGAATCAGAAGGAGCTTATAAACCTCGTATTCTGGTGTTGCCAAAGGAAGTTAAAAGGGAAACATATTTTAACTTTCTTGTACATAGTGCTAAGGAAGAGCTTACAAACCTCAGACTTAGCCTATCAGACTCAGAAAGAGCTTACATACCTCACATTTTAATGTTTCCAAAGAAAGTTAAGATATTGTTATTTTGGTTTTCTTAAATATAGAACCGAAGGGGAGCTTACAAACCTCAACCTTGGAACTATTTGGCTCAGGGGGAGCTTACAAACATCAAACCCTGATGTTACTAATAAAACTCATTTATTTTTTCATAAAAAGTAGTTCTTAGTGTTAGAGTCAATGTAATTCAGCTTTGGACTATCAGACCCAGGGGGAGCTTAGAAACCTCATACCCTAATGTTGCATAGAAAATTAAATGCCCAACATTATCCTTTAAATACTTGTGTTTGTGATCATAAAAAGGGGGAGATAGTTAGAACAAGATTTGTTCATGACATACTCTCTTTTAGTTTTGATGATAAAAAAAGTATTGAAAGAACAATGGTTATTTGATGTATGTTTTATTTATGCAAGTTTTTGTTCTTGTACATGAATAATCAGAATCTGTTTTACTTAGACACACTTGGGAGTTGCTTCATTGCTAGCTTCCGGTGGCAACATCTGAAGAACATTTGCCGGTGTGGCTTGGCGCAGACTCTGGTGCTGATGGTCTAGTATTTAGACGAGTCACTACACTTGGAAATTGTATATCAGAATCTGGTACCACTTAGAGTTGGTGATAAAGCTGGAAGTTGTCCGTACTGCAGAAAGCAAAATATACCATCTTATCAGTTTATCAGTCAGATTACAAGGCTCAAGAAAAGCTGACATGCTTTATGGATGACTAATTATAACAACTCTATCAGTATGAGAACCTCTTGAAGACTCAAAGGTTAAACATGTTACACACTGGATTCAGAATCTACTGCGCATCCATCTTCAACATCTCTTGTACTATGGGGCAAAGACAAAGACACTTGATCAAGTTACTTTCTCAACGACTAGTTTTCTGCAAAGGCTATAAATATGGATGGAGGTTCTTACTGGAAAAAAAGAACAAGGATTCTCCAGACGAAGGAGTAACAAGATCAAGAAATTATCAACTCTATTGTAATATGCAGATTTTATGTTTGTAGGTTGTAATTGTAAAAGCCTTAAGATTTCTTAAACATTCCATGTCTTAGAAATCTTAAGTGCTTTAGGTCTTTGTTATGGTGATTTCTAGTACCTCTGATACTTGTATCATGTACACCTTATTCTCTATCCTGTTGGGCCTGTCCAGTAGTTTAGATCAATATCTCTTGCTATGTGCTTGAGCAAAAGTGTTGTCTCATTAGGATTCAAGCAACAACTCTTAAGCCAAGATGCTTGAGCCACATAAGTTTCATTGCTTAAGTGCTTGAGTTGTGAAAGTCTTGTTTAGCTAGGTTGATTGAGAAAAGGGAAAGTCTTCGTCTGAGAGGCGTGAGCAGGAAGTCTCAAGAGCTGCTTGAGCAAGGAAGTCCCAGTCTGGATGGCCAGAAGAGCAGGTGGCTTGGTCAGAGTAATGTGAGAAAGGAAGTCTCAGTATCTATGGCTAGAAGAGCAGGTGGCTTGGTCAGAGGATGTGAGCAGAAGTCTTAGACACGTGCTCTAAGCAAGAAAGTCTCAAGCAGTTGGTCTGAGAAAGTGTAAAAGATTTATGCAGAAGCATAAGCGATTGTTCTGACATGTGTGCCAATTATTCATATTTGCTAGACCAACAACCAACCTAATTATCTCGATCCTAGCAATAGGTGCAAACACTTTGTCGAAGTTGATTCCTTCCTTATGAAGAAATAACTTTTGCCACAAGCCTCGCATTGTGTCAAGTTACTTCTCCTTTAGGATTCACCTTCACCTTATAAACCCACTTTATATCAATTGCCTTCTTGTCTTGAGGCAATTCGACAAGTGACTAGGTGTTGTTGACTTTGATGGAGTCTAACTCCTCATTCATTTCTTTCACCCACTTCAAATCTTTTAATGCCTCAACTACATTGACTGGTTGAACATCTACATAGAAAGCATAATGTACCAGCTCACCCTCTTCATAGACCACATCATCTAATGTAATCATACATTCTTGTAACCTTGCAGGCATGTGTCTCATTCGTTGAAGTTTGCTTGGTCCAGCTTCACCTCGAACTTCTTCTTTTCGAACTGATCTGGCACATGTCTATGTGCTATAGATCCAAACACCTTCAAGTGACTAAGGCTAGGCTTGATACCCAACCAACATTTTTCTGGTGTGATTCCTTCAAGCTTCTTCGTCGAACATCTGTTTAACATGTATGTTATTATCGAAACCGCTTCTCCCCATAATTCTTTGGGTATATGCTTTCCATTCAACATACTTCTCACCATGTTCATGATGGTTCTGTTCTTTCTTTCTACAATTTCATTTTATTGTGGAGTGTAGGGTGGAACCACCTCATGCACAATCCCTTCTTTTTCACATAATGCATCAAACTCTTTCAACACATACTCTCCACTACCACCAGTCCTTAGAATTTTCAGCTTTCAACCACTTTGTCTTTCGACCATAGATTTGAATCTGGAAAATACCTCGATCACATCACTTTTCTTCTTGACTAGGTAAGTCCATAACTTTCGACTGTAATCATATATGAACATGACAAATTATCTGTTGCCTGCAATCGAATCCACCTGGATTGGACCATATACACCAGAGTATACGACTTCCATAATTTCCTTCTACTTCCTTCCTGCATCCTTGCTGAAGCTATTCTTGTATTATTTCGACTAAACACACTCTTCACAGAGTTCACTTGGAATGTCGATTTCAGGTAATCCTAAAGCCATATTTCTTCTCTTTAGCTCTATGATGTCATTGAAGTTGAGATGGCCTAGTCGAAAATGTCATAATCATTCATCTCTGTTGGCTGCAATTGCTAGGCACTTGTGCTCCATCATATTGAGTTCAATCTTGAAGTTCCTATTTTGAAACATTAGAGCCTTCAAGATCAACCTACCACATGCATCGAGAACTCTCAACATCTTGTCTTCGATCGACACCTTGTAGTTCTTTTTGACCAAATGCTCTATACTGAGCAAATTGTTCTTCATGCCTGGTATGTACAACACATTGGAAATTGCCGACCTCTTGTCATATTTCCTCATAATCAGAACATCACCAATACCTTTACCTGCTAGAGTATTGTCATTTGCAAATTTTACAGTGTTCTTCGACGAGGGCATCAAGTTGACAAACCAATCGTTCCTTCCAGTCATGTGTGATGAGCATCCTGAGTCTAAGTACCACTGGTCATGGAATCTCTCTTTGCCTTTTGTTGTGACCATTAGCAACATCTCTTCTTCTTCATGTTTCGCCAATTTTGCATCAGTTTCTTGATTCTTCTTCTTTTATGAACAATCACTAAAATAGTAACCATACTTTTGACAATTGAAACACTGAATGCGACTTTTGTCAGGCTTTCGACCACCATCTCTTCCTCTATCTGCAACACCACCTCTTTGATTTTCTTGGTTCCAGAGTTTTCTCTGATTCGATCAACTTCCTTCATGCTGATTTCGACTAGTTGAATTGGTGTAACCTCCTTTACCGTTGTTGCCATTCTAGCTTCCTTTTCCTTTCCTTTCTTTTTTTGACTGCGCCTACAAAGCCATATCACTCTTCGACTTTCCTGCGTCTCTTCCAACCATCATTTGTTAATGAGACTCAAGAGTCTCTTGAAGCTTTTCCTTCATCAATACTGACAAGTCTTTCGACTCTTCTATGACTACTACCACGTGGTCGAATTATGGAGCCAATGACCTCAAGATCTTTAACACAACTGATCTTGATGTCAACACTTCTCCATAGACCTTGATTTGATTCACCAGCTTTGTAACTCTGGTGAAGAAATCTATTATACTTTCATTGTCTTCCATCTAAAATTCATAAGTCATTTTGTGAGTTTGTAACCTCACCTCTTTCACCTTCTCTGCGCCTCCAAACAATTTTTCAAGAATCTCCCAAGCTTCTTTTGCTGATTTTAAATCACTAACCTTTTCAAAGTTATCTGGATCAACACATTGATGGATTATAAAAAGAGCTTTATAATTTTTCTTCTTCAATTATTTATATGCTTGCACCAATTCTCATAGTTATCTTTCTTGAGAATTGGAAGATTGGCTAGAAAGTGACCGTTCGGGTGATTCATTGCCATCACAATTGTTCTTCCCTTGAATCAAAACCGGAGCTCTAGATACCAGATGTTGAAATTCAACAACGGTCTATGGTGAATTCTTCTCAATCTTGATCTCAAGATTGTTATGTAATGATAATGAACAAAAACAAGAACAAATTTAAAGAAGATGAGTATGAACTGCAGAGTAACTCTCTGCCCACAACTGTGGGATTTTATTATCACTTTGCAACTGCAAAATTGTGATTATCAAACTTGATGATTACAATGATAAGAGTTCCTCTTTATTTATAGATTTAGGTTAACTTGCAACTTAAGCTAAAGTCCAAACTATAAAAGTACAAAAATATCTAATCTAATCTTTCTAAATCAAATCCAATCTTTCTAAATCAAATATAATCTTTCTACAACAATGAATTATATATTTAATAGAATTAAATTTTTATTTATTCAAGCATCAAAATAATATACAAATATTATGACTCTTAACTCTAAGTATAGTCTAAAGTTGTACGGCAAAGAGTCCTTACCTTAGACACTTTTCTTCATATCAATGCTCCTAATTCCATACATGAAGAACTCACACAAAATGGCAAAGAAAGCATGAAAGAAGTAATTGTCTTTTTTTTCTTTTCTTTTTGGGTAAAGAATAACCATTTATAATTATTTGTGTTTCCATTAAATACCGAAAATACTTGATAAAGAAAAAAAATATTTTTTATTTAAACAAAACAAATCTCTCTAAAAAGAGTTATAAATAAATTTAATTATGCCATAATTTAATGCATTTATTTTATATGTAATCAAGCTAACAAACACAAATATCATTTTCTCCAACAAAAGTCATAATTATGCATATAGAAATATATGTATACACGGAATATAAATTACCAAAATTTTATGTATTCACACACACATATATATATATATATATATATATATATATATATATATATATATATATATATATATATATATATATATATATATATATATATATATATATATATATATATATATATATATATATATATATATATATATATATATAAAATCATCAAAATAATATTTATAAAAAAAGAAGTTATAATCACACATCAATTAGGGCTGACCATGAACCAAACTAACTCGAAAATAGTTTGAAATTCGGTTTGACAATTAAATCGTTGAACTACGTTCATGAACCAAATGAGCCGAATATGAGCGAAAAATTATGTTCGTTAACAAAATGATTTGAACTTGAACTATACATAGCTCGATTCGTTAGGTTCATGAGTCAACTCAATTATATATGAGAATGATTATATTATTTTTAAGAGTAGATTTAAATATTTACATGTAAGAGTTATGACAATAAAGCTGACGATTGCATTTAGAGTCATCCTTGTTGGAGACATTATGACATTTTTTATAATAACACGTATAATGAAGGTTGTAAGTGGTATAATCATTTTGTGATGAAAATGTATCAATTTCTAGTAATTTTTTGTGTACTATTTCATTAAATTTGTATGTTTAATAAATATTTGATGAAGTTATGAATTTTTGAGATAAATTTAAACTTCAATTGAGTGTTTTTTGAATTAGAGTTTCAAATGTGTCTCTTGAAAGTTGTGTAGTTTTTAAATTACTAAAATTTTGAAACAAAGTTAAATTCCATACTCATAACTTTTATTTTATTTCAATATTTTCTTTTTAAAAATATATTAATTTAAAATGTAAAATATATAAAAATAAAATGGACTTAAAAAAATGACTATTAACTTGTGAAGCAATTGAGTTGAACCTAACGAGATGAACCGAATAGTTTGTGAATTTTTAACGAGTCGAATTTGAACTTAAAAAAAAGTTCATGTCGAACACGAACCGAAATTTGAGCTGAACCAATTCTTAACGAGTCGAGTCGAACTAAAGCGAGTTTGACTCGACTAGACTCATTTTCAGTCCCAACATTAATCAAATTTTAATCCCACATCAATCTATTTTATAGTCACACATCAATCCAACATTATAATCACACATCAATAAAGATACACACTTTATCCGAAGATTATTAATCTGATACCAAATTAATACATCTTAAATTTTGATCCAAGATATTATTTAAATACTTTTTTAATTTTAAAAAAAAATTATACCTTTCTATTTTCGTAATATAGATATTTTTATATTGAATGTCTTAAAATGTTAAGAATTATTTTGATGGTAAAAATAACTTAAACATCCAAGAAAAAAATTGCAATTCAACTTCACGTCCAAATTTAATTAAAATAAAATTACAATTTCAAAAATATGCAATTCCAAACATAGTACACAAATATTCTAAAAAAACATCATGTGAATCTTATGAAATAAAGACCATGTATACTCTAATACTATATGATCCAAATATTTTTGTTACTAAAATACCACAAAGAATTCATCCCATACTAATGCAAATCTACCACTTTAACAATCACACATTCCAAACAATTATACATCATCATGCCTATGATATTCTTTTAATCTATTACATCCATTATCTTAAAAATCATACAATTTGTGACTTGAAGATCAAAGTGGCCTGGTGGAGTAGCAGATTTTCTAGAGCTCTGAAAGATGCTGAATAACCAATCAGTGGTATTTGTTTATTTAAGCAGTGTGCCTTTAGAAAACTATTCTTGTGCAGAAGGGTAGTCATTTGAAGACCACAGAAGGATCTGGAACTGTTCATGCTTGGAACTAAGTATCCTTGTGCAGAAGGGTAGTTGGTTGAAGACCAAAGGAGGATCTGTTTCTGTTCATATATTGGAGCTTGTGGTAGAAGCCCTAAGTTGTGTATGGAAGATTACCCTCTCTTGGAGATGTTTTTGATCAAGCTGGTGGAGCCGTGTTTTCTGAAGATCTTCAGTTGGATTACTAGGTAGAAGTAAGTCTAGCTGTGAGCAGATAAAGAACCAGTGGATATGGTTTGGTTTTCCTTGGCAAAGGACTTGACGATATGGTACAGAACTTGTGATTCACATCTTGACTAAGAAGTACTCTATCTTGTCATACGGGAGAATGCTGAGGTAAAAGGACTGTCTTGGAGTATGATGTGAAAGGATTGTACAAGACTGGAGTGGGTCATTGGTTGACTGCATTCTGATGTGATAAAGCCCCTAGCTGAATCAGAAGTGTTCTAACTTATCATATGGGAGAATGATGAGGAAAGAATGTCTTGGATTATGGGGTGTCTATCTTGTACTCAGCCTAAGGTCAGAATACTTGTGAAGAAGTGGTCTCTTCTGCTACAAGTAGCTCTAGGAATAGGTGGATCAGTTTGATGCCCTCTCATTGGATGAACATGAAGTTGGTCATGAGAGACAATATGGTGATCTTGGAGCATCTTTTGTCAAAGATAAGGGGAAAGCTTTTGGTTGATGGGTGTACTATTTGCTTATGGTGAATGCGTTCAACATGTGTGTTGAACAGAGAATGAGTTCTTGAAGACATGAAGATGCGTCTTATGTTTTCCATTCATGTGCACTGGTTACCCTTGATATGGGGAGCTATACTTCTATCTAGGATGTATTGCTACAAAAGTGCAGTTATGTACCAAGATTGTTTGTGGTTTCAAATAGTTTGGGATTTTATGAAGATAGAATGTCAGACAAGATGTTTTGACATTGGGTTACTGCTCCAAGCTCATGGTGAACATGACAAGTGTCTTCCTTTTGGTTCTGTTCTTAGGATGTCCATGGATCCAGTCAAGTTTGTAGGCCTCTATCCTAGTGTGTCTGGTGAAGATAAAGATCAAGACATCATCAACTCTGATCCTGTGCAGATGGAAAGACCTTTACCCTGACATCTTGGAGATCTTCCAGATAGTTATTCTGCAACTCTTCTGCTATCTGTTCCAGTATGGTTTATAGGAATGTAAAGTTGCAATATGAAGATGTCGAAGAAAGTCTTCATATGTTTGGATTCTCTCTTTCAGGGGGAGTACTGAGTATGCATACAAGGGGAGCTGTGTACATGTGCTAATATGGAGCTGTATGCAGAGGGTGCTGATTCTCAGGCAAGCTTATGTTCTTAAACCACTAATGAGGTTGTAATGTTAGACAAGATGTCTTGATATTGTGCTGGCTGGTGTATTGTTGTGCCTTGGCAATATGTTTATGGGTTACTGTCTGGGAGAATTTATTTTTCTTTGCAGAATATTTGTGTGTCTCAAATTAGGGATTTAAGATCAATTGTTACTTGTGGCAAGTAGTTAATTGATTATCCTTTAATTGGTGATGTCAAAAGTGTCATTCCTGAAGGTGCAGCTTTAGACAAGATAAGATTCAAAACTGATTCAAGGTGTACTCTCAAGGAGCTATGGTTCAGGGCTGACTTTACACTAGTTGAGTGAGTTCAACAAGAAGTTTAAGTCATTGTCCATGATTGTTGGTGCAACCTGTAGAGATCAAGAAATGGCAGACTTGGACGCCATGTGCAGAATGCACAGTTACTTCAATTTTTGTCAATTTTTGACTAAACCAAGAGGGAGTAAAGTGCTGTTATCTGTTGCAACTATCAAGGGGGAGCATGATAGTGTGTGAAGCTAGAAAAACTACTGCTGCTTCCCTGATAAGTTGTTTTAGCCAAAATTTGCCAAAAGGGGAGATCTTTAGTTCCATGGTTATATGATTGGCTAAATTTTGGTAAAACATGAGCCTGCACTGATGTTAAGCAGGATGTTATAACATCTCCATCTGCTGTGGTGATAGAACTGCTGTGGAGTGTTTTAATGTGAATGTCATGCTGAATGTCGTAACATCCATCACTACATCCATCTGCTGTCATGACAGAACTACTGTCATGTGTGAGAAACAGCTAGAGTAATGGTGTAGCAGGAGCTGATGACTCATGACATCACTACTGGTGCAACAGGAGCTAGGAGGAGCTGATGACAGAACTGCGGTCATGGATGCAGAAGGAGCTAGCAGGAGCTGATGACAGAACTGCTGTCATGGATGTCATACTGAGTGTCATGACATCAATGTCTGGTACAACAGGGGCTGCTATGTTATATTTCTTGACAGAAGTATTTTGGTTCTGTTGGATATTCCTCATCAGTATGTACAGGACAAAGAGATTCATTAGGAACAAAGTAGAGATTTAATTAGTGTTCATAAAAAAGATCTTTGAGACTTTTTAGGAAACTATAATATGCTTGTTTCTACTGTCATGAAGAAGATTCTGCAGAAGTGTTCAGCAGGGCAAGCTGGTCAGCTAAGAGTAAGTAATGCTGAATGTCATACTGAATGTCATGACATTGATCGTATGACATCAGACGTGCAGGGGTTTGTTTTTCTATTATGATACCTGATATATCTCATGCTAAATTTTAAGAAACCTGTTATGGCTTCTTAGTTATCTCAGGCGAGATTCTAGTCAGGGCTGGACATAATATGAAGCAGCTGTGACCTAAATTGACAGCACCTTGAATTGTGGAAATTAGATTTACTTTATTAAACCTAATGTTTGTTACTTGTGACCAGCCCAAGCCCAGTCTGCATTGCTATAAAAGGAGGCGCAGGAGCAAGGGAAAATCAGCACTCACATCAAGAAAAATCAGAGTGTAAAATAAAGGTCTAGGGTTTGAGAGTCCCTTGTGTGTAAGTCACCCTTTGTATCGTTTGATACATTGTGGTAGACATATTTGTGAGTGAAGAGGTTTGCTCTTCACGTGTGTCTAGGAGTCTTAGGATTCCTTGTGTGCCAAGCAATTGTATGATGAATAATTGCTTTGGTTATGGTGTATGAACTGTTGTGTTCATTGTGTCACTCAAAGCTTTTAAGCAAGAGTGTGTCTCACTTGATCAAAGTTGTGACGCAAGATCATGGTGTGTGTTTGGAGTGTATTTCCACAACTGTTTTGTAATTATGTATTGATATCGCTGTGGTGTGACTGAGGGGGAGTGAGTGGGAATACTCAGGTCTAGAGTGTCTCTAGGTTGAAGTGTCATTGGGTAGAGATTAAGTGAGAAGTGCAAACTGGTTGTTTGACTTTGAATTGATTATGCTAATAGTGAATTTCCTCCTTGACTTGGTAGCCCTCAGATGTAGGTGTTGTTGACACCGAACTGGGTAAACAATTACTGTGTTATTTATCCTTCAGCATTTACAATTCTGCACAATTTAAATGTTTAGATAAATAGTATGTTAGTACGCAGATGTCACAACAGACGCCATGACATTGGTACAATTTAAAGAAATTTAAATTGTTCATGATCTGTCCTCATCCTTGTTTCAGCAGAGATCAATGTTCTTGGGACATCTGAAATCTGCATACTAGAATTTCATGTTTGACAAAAAAGTGAGAGATAATAGATATGGAATAGCGTTGCAAAATTTGAACAAAATTTCTTGAAATTCTTTGGGTGGTTGAAGCAGTATCTTATCCAATAAGATTCTTCAATGAACCAAAGCAGTATTTCTGAACAAAATTTGAGACTCTTCAGGCGGTCGAAGCAGTCCCTTGTCCAATAAGGTCCTTCACGATACCAAAGTAGTATCTCTAAACACATGAGATTCTTCGGGTAGTCGAAGCAGCATCTTATCCAATAAGATTCTTCGCGATATCAAAGCAGTATCTCGTTAACATATGAGATTCTTCGGGTGGTCGAAGCAGCATCTTATCCCATAATATTCTTCGCAATACCAAAGCAGTATCTCGAACAAAACAGGAGATTCTTCAGGTTGACGAAGCAGTACATTATCCAATAAGGTTCTTCGCGATACCAAAGCAGTATCTCGAACAAAATAGGAGATTCTTCGGGTTGACGAAGCAGTACCTTATCTAATAAGGTTCTTCGCGATACCAAAGAAGTATCTCGAACAAAATAGGAGATTCTTCGGGTTGACAAAGCAGTACCTTATCCAATAAGATTCTTCGTGATACCAAAGAAGTATCTCGAACAAAATAGGAGATTCTTCGGGTTGACGAAGCAGTACCTTATCCAATAAGGTTCTTCGCGATACCAAAGCAGTATCTCGAACAAAACAGGAGATTCTTCGGGTTGACGAAGCAGTATCTTATCCAATAAGGTTCTTTGCGATACCAAAGAAGTAACTCGAACAAAATAAGAGATTCTTCGGGTGGTCGAAGCAACATCTTATCCCATAATATTCTTCGCAATACCAAAGCAGTATCTCGAACAAAACAGGAGATTCTTCGGGTTGACGAAGCAGTACATTATCCAATAAGGTTCTTCGCGATACCAAAGCAGTATCTCGAACAAAATAGGAGATTCTTCGGGTTGACAAAGCAATACTTTATCCAATAAGGTTCTTTGTGATACCAAAGCAGTATCTCGAACAAAACAGGAGATTCTTCGGGTTGACGAAGCAGTACCTTATCCAATAAGGTTCTTCGTGATACCAAAGAAGTATCTCGAACAAAACAGGAGATTCTTCACGTTGACGAAGCAGTACCTTATCCAATAAGGTTCTTCGCGATACCAAAGCAGTATCTCGAACAAAACAGGAGATTCTTCGGGTTGACAAAGCAGTACCTTATCCAATAAGGTTCTTCGTGATACCAAAGCAGTATCTTGAACAGAACTTGAGATTCTTCGGATTGACGAAGTAGTACCTTATCAAATAAGGTTCTTCGCGATACCAAAGCAGTATCTCGAACAAAAACTTGAGATTCTTCAGGTTGTCGAAGCAATACCTTATCCAATAAGGTTCTTCGATGATACCGAAGTAGTATCTCTAGTGGTAAATTTGCTGGGGAATAATTGAGCAGAATTCTTGTCACGGGAAAAGTATTATCTAAACTCTGCAGGGGAAAAGCCTTCAAGAAACCTTTTAAGATAACTTCTGCTTGGGGAGCCATAAGAGCAAAAGTTGTTGGGGACTATCATTATCAACTCCATGGTTGAAGAATGACTTGTTGGGGAATAAAATTCCTTGAACACGTGGGGCATTGACTCTTTTTCGCAGCCATACTGTCAGCTTTGATGAAGGACTGGCCAAGATGCTTGCAAACTGATCTTGGATCCTGCTATACTGTTAGGCTATGTTGCTGGGGACAGCGGTGCTATGCGTTATGATGCACATACATGCAACTAAAATGCAACTGCTGGAGAAACCTAATGCACATGGGAATGCAAATGGTGTGCTAATGCTTGATATGGTTATGATATGATGTTGTATGCCATGCTTATGATAATGTGAATGATCACGTATGTTAGGGATAAAATTCCTGTTAGAGGATATCATCAAGGACTAGATTTGATAGTTTCCAAATGAGTTCAGACTTTAGTTTTATGAGGATGCCATCGAGGGTGGACCTTTATTGGTTGCCAATGAAAATTGGACTTTATAGGGTAAATTAAAGATGCCAATTGGAGTGGCTTTTTGTAGTTGCCAATAAAAGATTGGGCTTTTTGTGGGGGTAGTGTGACTATTCGACATCCTAGATTTGGAGACTTCACGACGGCTGGGGGAACTAATTGCCCCTATTTAATATTTGGACCCAACACTGAGGGAACCACATTACAGACCCCTGAGGAAAACATAGTTTTTTATGATGACGAGCCTGAGCGGCTGATGACTGATTTGATGCTTCCACATGGTGAAGTTTCTCTTGGAGACCACCTATTTTCCCCAATATCTTCGAACACCAAAACAAGTTTTAAATTTGTCAAAGGTCGTTATATTTTTAGCTGAAGTTCCAAAACACAAATTATCAAAAATGAAATTATTTTGCAAACAATCAGATAAAGTAAAAAGTGAGCACAATTTAATGAGAAATCTCTCTTTATATTGATTTGACCCTTGAATGGGTAAATATATACAAGGATGCAATCCCTTAATGAGGTGATTGCGGTGCAAGAAAAATATAATGGCAATATAAATTATTGAAGTTCCATTGAGTTTCGACACTGCTATAGTCCCTATAACTTAGAAGTCCTCAACACCTTGCTTCACAGGAAGATGGCTGAATTGATTCTTCTCTCTTGATGACATACTAGGGTCAAGTGATCATGCATAATGGATACTTTGCCTTGGAATTTTCCCCCTAATTTTTTCCTGGATCGCCCTTTCAAAAAGTATTATTGCCAAGGTGAAGATTCATCCAACAATAATACCCCTGAAAGAATCTCTTCTAGGTGAGATTTTTGCGTCGTCCCACGAGAAAGGCTCCTCGTGAGTCTCTACTACACAACCACCGAGTCCAAGGTTTCTTAAAGGGACCTCAGAGTCATAGATCGAGGTTGAAAAATATAATTATTGGAATAACGATACGTTCAAGGGATCTCATCTAATTGGGGCGTTCGTACCAACTCAATAAGGGGTGACCCTCATGAATTAACACTACCAACCACCATGGAAAAATGGTAAAAGGTCCTTAGAGTTATAGATTTAGGCTCAAAAACATTATTACCACAACAAAGGCTCACCATGACAACAACATTCTCAAGAGAATTAACTCTAAGCGGGGCTTTCGTATCCTCCCAGTGAGAAAGACTCCTCGAGGTATTTCACTACACAATCACCATTCTAATCCTATGTTTTTCTCGGACTCGAGTGTAGATCCATCTCATGAAGCACCAATAATTAGAGAATCCCAACAGTGTCACAAGAAACAATAATAAGACATATATAAAAGCAAACAAGTAAGTAAATAACAAATAAACAAAACAAGCAAGCAATAGAAGAACATAAACAAACAGGCGGATCTAACTCTCGCGAGCCGAGTCAAGTTAGGCTTGACTCTCTCTAGCATAGGGATATGCAACTCCCCAGCAGATTCGCCATTTGTCGTACCTCAAAAAATACGATCCTCGCGATGGACGCGAAAAAAATGTTCGAACAAAGTCGCCACCGAACTTTATTCATTCCAAGAAAGGAATAGGAAAATATCGACAAAACCTTTAAAGAGATAAGAACATGGTCATCACAACCAAATTCTAGGTTCGGGAGTCGATTATGCAAAGGGAAGGTATTAGCACCCTCTACGTCCTTTGTACTCAATGGGAACCTCTTGATTCGATTTGTGAGAGAAAGTTAGCTACACTTATTTATCTTCTATATGATTCACTTACTAAGGGGAAAATGATGGTTTTCTATTAAGGTGCTCGCCAAGGATTGGGTCCCTTGTGCCTACGTACTCCCTTGTGTAATGGGAAAGTTAGAGCATCGTAGTTCGTGGGACTACAGGAAAAGGAAGGAATTATGGAATTATGGAATTATGCTCGCCAAGATCGTCGTAATCTTGTGCCTACGTATCTTACATTCAGAAGAGAATGAAGAATCAGACGTCTGTAGTTTGGACAACTACAGTTGGTTTGTAAACGAATGAGTGTTTAGGTCACATTCTAACTCCTAAAGTTGGCTTGTATACTCTCTAGGGGAGGTTGAAGCACGAGTTCATATGCGCGAAAGAAGGGACTAAAAAATCTTCTTGGTAAAAGGTGTTTGAGTTGTAAATCGCACGGGGGCGAGGAAATGGATTGATGTATTTGTATTTTTATTGGATGACAATCACTCGAGGCTTAAGAAAGACTCCTCGGGCCCAAGTGATCGGGAAAGTGAGTCAAAGACTTGACTCTCTCTCTTTTTCTACCCTAAGTATGAAAGATTTGGACACAGTTAAGGTAGTTAATGAATGACGACTACTCGAGGCTTAAGAAAGACTCCTCGGGCCCAAGTAATTAGGAAAGTGAGTCAAAGATTTGACTCTCTCTCTTTTTCATCTAGAAAGGAGGTTATGCTTGGAAAGTGCTTTAATCGACAAAGAGGTGGTTAAAGTATTTTAACGGATAAGGACTACTTGGAGCTTAAGAAAGACTTCTCGGACCCTAAGTAATCAGAATGAGTCAAAGGCTTGACTCTCCCTTTTTCTCATCTAATATTATGAAAGATCTTTGATATAATTAGAGTGAATTAATCGGATGATGATTACTCGAGACTTAAGAAAGACTCCTCAGGCCCAAGTAATCGGGAGAGTGAGCCAAAGACTTGCCTCTCTCTTTTTTTCATCTAGGTGTTTAGGAAAATAGATTTGGTTTCGTTTAACGAATTAGAAATTTTAGAGAAGACAATTGTTCGGACTTAAGAAAGGCTCCTCGGGCCCAAACAATTGAGAAGAGGAATCGAAGACTTGATTCCAACCCCCTTTTCATCTTTTATTGCAATTGTATTTGAGTATGGTTAGGTATGTTAAGTTTGCTTTAATAAAACGCTCGACGGGAATCGAGGTTTAAGTTTGCGTACAAAACGAATAAGGTTGGACTAATGAATAGGAGATCCTATGCATATAGGGTAAGGTCGATGGCGAGGCCAAAGCGCTCGACTTACAAGGAAGGTAAGAGGACTTGATATAAATTGAGTATGTTAAGAAAAGTTAAAGGTTAATTGCATTTGTTTTGAAGATACTTGACGTTGGATCAAGTTTATTGGCTTTTGAAAAGAATTAATTTTAATTTCATAAACTAATCATTCAAGCAAGTGTAGATATGGAGTGTGTAGCAAGCCTCGTTGTACAAAGCCCAAGAGGAGGCTATAAGGTCGATGACGATCATAAAGACAATCGACTTACAAGGTTTTTGAAAATGACTTGATTATAAAATTCAGATATTAGTTCGAAAACGAGGTTTAAGTAAACAAATATGAGATGGCATAAGGTAATCAACACATGAAATCAAGTATATAAACAATCATCAATCAAAGAGATAAGAAATATCAAGCAAATCAAATGGTAACCTAATTTTAAGACATAAGCTAATATGCTCTCCTATAATTAAATTAAGCTAAGATATTTAATAAAATTATTTATCAAAAATAATTAATGAAATGGCTAATAGAATTGAGTAGTTTACAAAAAATAAATTATGAATTAATTAGTGAAAACAAATTTTAGATCTTTAGAATTAAGAAAAAAAGTAATTAACTTAATTAATTAAACTAAGTATAATGGTTGATATTAATTTAAATAAAATTAATTGAAAATAAAATTAATTGAAAATAAAATATTTTTGGGCTTTTAGACTTAATATGCAAATTTGATTAATAAAATTGAATATCATCCTCTAATTAATTAAGAAAATAATTAATTATAAAATAAAAGTAACTAAATATTTTTGTTTTCTTTATCATGTTATAAGAAAGATATTAGTTAAACAAACTAGATTAACTATATACACTTAATAAAATTAATTAAAATTAATTAAATAATATAAAATAATTAAATATTTTTACATTTTTTTAATCATTATTAAAAAAAATGTTGAAATAGAATAAAAAACAAAATAAAATAAAAAAACACATAATGGGCCAGACTGTACAGTAAAACGGGGGGTGTGTCTAGAAAAACACCCTAGGCCCATGATAGACCTAAAATATACTGATTATTTGACTCGATTTGCACATGTTATTTAGGATTTTATTTCCGTTTTCTTGTATTATACCTCTGTTTTATTTCTTTTTCAGGTTTTTGTATTTTCAAAGCTACTCGAGAAGAAATGAAGAAAAAAGAGCTAAAAGACCAACATTCTATGAAATTGTACACATGGCTTCCACCATGGCGGACGCCATAGGGGATGCCACACATTGGATAGAAGACCAACTGCTGACAACTGCCACATCTCTCACTCCTTTCCACCCTAGTTCATGTGGCGGGCGCCACCTTTGCTTTCTCGTTTCCCTCCCAAAAGGAGTTGGGGGACATTCTTGTCCCTACCTGTACTTTCCTACCACTATAAATAGAGGAGTTCTGTCTCATTTCTAATCATCCAAGCTTAGTTACAGAACTCAAGCCATAAATTACATCTGTTGTAAAGTGATAAACTTCTCACACCGAGAGGTTATCGTATTGTCTAATCGAGTCTGTAATCGGGTTTGGAGGACTTGGGTAGAAGTTAATCCTGCCGCCATTTTATTTCTGTCATTTACTTCCAGTTGTATCAAGATTTAAAGCCTCCCGCTTGGAGCAGGTTTCTATTTATTTATCACCCTTTCTATTTACCCGCTTTTATTTCTCGCACTATTTATTTCTCGCACTATTTATTTATTGCACCCTTTAACGCACTTTATTTCCTCGCATTTATTTACCATGTCCATTTACCTTACCATGTCCGGCTAAATCTTAAAGGCTAGGATGCAAGGATTATAGTTATACTAGTATTCCATACGACTGTCGATAGAATTACTTAGGGGTTATTTTAACTTTTAACACTTATTTTCTGCACTTAAAATCTGTTGGGTAAGATCGAAAGTCGTCCAACCTTTAGATAAATTATGTTAGTTTTAACTGTTCAAAGGAAGCGAAATCGCTTGGTTCAGTTAATTATGGATTTTTAATGTTTAAGAAAACCGATTTTAAAACTGTTTTCGGACGCGCTTATGGATTTAAAGTCCAGTTCGCAAGAACCACTTTTTGTTAGAAATTCCAGGTTAAAATACTTTTCGACTAAGTTAAGAAACTATATTTCTTAAAAATAGGTTTAATCAACTCTAACGCAATGCGCGCCTTTTTATAAGTGACAATAAGAGAGATCGATTAGGGGATAAACTCGATTCTGAATACGCGAAAGCGACAGTTCCCGTTAAATTAGTTCTTTTCATGAGTAGAAAACATTACCCTATAAAGCATTCTATTTCATTGACGCATACTGTGTGAAAATTGAGAATTTCAAAAGTTTATATGTGTGCGTCGATCGTACCCTGTTATGGTCAACTCATGCAGACAAAATTTGCAAATTTCATGTTTATGCACATGTAAGCAACAAATGAGACATAAATACATAGCCATAATAACTATCAAGCAATCAAACAGACATGATGCATACAATAGGTAATATATGACAATTTCAACACATAATATGATGCAACTTGTGAAAATGATAAATTAGAGAGAGATAGAAAGAAGGAACAACATCACCTTCATGCCAAGGTAGCTCGATGAATTATACATGTATACTTACAACAACTTCAGTTTGTTAGATCTTATGATAATCAAATTATGTATAATCATAGATGAATAACATATGTGCAAGCAATATTATGAAACACGATCCGAAATATCGAGGATATCAAGTTCTCGTTGGATATGAAAGAAAGGTTCAGTAGCTAGCGGTTTTGTGAAAATATCCGCTAGTTGATTTGTAGTGTCAACGTGTTCAAAAAAACATCGCCTTTCTCCACATGATCCCTAAGAAAATGGTGTCGAATTTCGATATGCTTGGTGCGTGAATGCAACAAAGGATTTTTGTTAAGATTAATGGCACTTGTGTTGTCACAAAAAATAGGAATACATTCAAGTTTGAGGTTAAAATCCAACAATTGTTGCTTAAGCCACAAGACTTGAGCGCAACAACTGCCGTCGGCAACGTATTCTGCTTCAGCAGTTGACAAGGCAACATAAACTTGTTTCTTGCTATGCCAACTAACCAAATAATTTGAAAATAGGTGACAAGTACCACAAGTACTTTTCCCATCCGATTTGCATCCGGCAAAATCGGAGTCGAAGAAACCTACCAACGAACAATCATTTCCTTTGGAATACCATAGCCTATACTTCGGGGTACCCGATAGGTATCGAAGTATACGCTTAACAACTTTTAAATGGGATTCCTTAGGAGCAGATTGATATCGAACAGACATGCACACACTAAACATAATGTCGGGTCTAGAGGCGGTAAGATAAAGAAGTGAACCAATCATACCTCGATATCTCTTTACCTCTACGTCCTTACCACTTTCATCTTTATTCAAGTTTGCACATGTCGGCATAGGTTCGTCAATGGCTTTGGAGTTTGCCATGTCAAATCTCTTGAGAAGTTCTAAACAATACTTCATTTGACTCACGAACGTTCCTTCCTCAAGCTGTTTAATTTGTAATCCGAGAAAGTATGTGAGTTCTCCCATCATACTCATCTCGAACTCCCCCTGCATTAGGTTAGAAAAATCTCTCACGAGATTCATGTTAGTTGACCCAAATATAATACCAACATAAATTTGCACCAAGATTAAGTGTTTTCCTTGACGCTTAATGAAGAGGGTTGTGTCGACCTTGCCTCTTGAATACCCTTGATCAAGTAAAAATTTTCTTAGTCGCTCATACCAAGCCCTAGGAACTTGTTTTAGTCCATATAAGGCTCTTTTTAACTTGTAAACATGATCGGGATATTCATGAGACTCAAAACCCGGAGGTTGTGCAACATAAACTTCTTCATTAATATAACCGTTAAGGAATGCACTTTTCACATCCATTTGAAATAGGTTAAAGTTTTTCGCACAAGCGAAGGCAAGTAAAAGGCGTATAGCCTCGAGTCGAGCAACCGACGCATAAGTCTCCTCATAGTCGATGCCTTCCTCTTGGTTATACCCTTGTGCGACTAAACGCGCCTTATTTCGGGTTATTACCCCTTTTTCGTCCAACTTGTACCTAAACACCCATCGGGTGCCGATTACTCGATGACCTCGCGGAGGAGGGACAAGGTCCCACACCTCATTTCTCTTGAACTGATTAAGTTCCTCTTGCATAGATAAAAACCAGTGCTCATCGAGTAAGGCGTCTTTAGGGTTTTTAGGTTCCATTTGTGAAACGAAAGCGAAGTGATAACAAAAATTACTTATCTTAGACCGAGTTGTAGCTCCTTTTTAGATATCACCGAGGATGTTGTCGATTGGATGTTCTTTGGAAGACTTCCAAGCTGGAGGGAGATCATCTTTTGTAGACGGATGAACTTCCTCGGTTTCCTCATGGCGGTCATATTTCTCCTCCTCAATTTTGGCTTGGCCGGGTTGATCAATTCCCGGCTCGGCACCTTTGAGTATGTCTTCCATAGATGTACCTGCACCATGAACAACACTACCTTTTCCGACGTCTCTCGGATAAGATTCATCAAAAGTTACATGTACAGACTCTTCAACGGTAAGTAATCTCTTATTATAGATTCTATAAGCTTTACTTGACAGAGAGTATCCGAGGAAGATACCTTCGTCAGCCTTGGAATCAAATTTGCCTAAGTTTTCCTTTCCATTGTTCAACACAAAATATTTACAGCCGAAAATATGCAAGTGAGATACATTTGGCTTGTGCCTTTTTAAAAGCTCATACGGTGTTTTGTTTAGAATGGGGCAGATGGGCACCCTATTCAAAACATAATATGTCGTACTTATGGCGTCGGCCCAAAAATATTTAGGTAATCCACTTTCATTGATCATTGTTCTCCCCAACTCTTCTAAAATACGATTTTTGCGCTCCACAACCTCATTTTGTTGAGGAGTCCATGGAGCGGAGAAGTTGTGATCAATTCCATGATTACCGCAATATTCTTCAAACAAATGGTTTTCAAACTCACCTCCATGGTCACTTCTAATTGAGACAATGTTTGTGTTTAATTTATTTTGGGAAAGCTTAGCAAATATTTCAAAGGCGACGAATGTATCGCTCTTGCTAGCCAAAAACATAGTCCAACAGAATCTAGAAAAATCATCAACTATTACAAAACCGTAATAGTTACCACCTAGGCTTTTAATTCTACATGGCCCAAATAAATCCATATGGAGAAGCTCGAGAGGTCTCGTAGTTGAAACTATATTTTGGATTTAAAAGAGATCCTCGTTTTCTTTTCCATTTGGCAAGCATCACAAAGGTGATCCTTGGTAAATTTTATTTTGGGCAGACCTAGGACTAGATCTTTGGAAACTACCTTGTTAAGCAAGTCAAAGTTGACATGTGCTAAATGTCTATGCCATAACCATGAGTCTTCACTCATTGTCATGAGACATTTGTCACTTGTTAAAGATACTTCATTCAAGTCTAGCATATAGACATTGTTTACTCTTAGGCCATTAAACACACTCTTCATTTCATCATTATGCACAATTTTGAAACACTCTTTTGAAAATGATACATTGTATCCTTTGTCGCATAATTGGCTAATGCTAATGAGATTATGTTTAAGACCCTCGACAAGTAATACATCAGATATAGTAGTGGAAGAAGGGTTACCTACACTACCTTTACCAAGTATTGCACCACGATTGTTATCTCCATAGGTTACATACCCCTTCTTCTTTGCCACAAAGTCTATGAAGAGAGATATGTCTCCTGTCATGTGTCTTGAGAAGCCACTATCAAGAACCCATCTTCTCTCGGTGGTCTCAAGACGTTGTACCTATGAAAAAGCAATTAACAAGAGGAGGTACCCAATGACTTATTGGGTCCTAAGTCGTGAGTAACAAAATGGTCGCATTTGGGAAACCATTGATAAACGCCTTTAGGAACCAAAAATCTCCTAAAGCAGCACTTAGCAATGGAATGGCCTTTCTTGCAACAATATAGACAAGAAAAATTAACTTTTGAATTGCCTTTGCTATCTTGATCCCTTATAACATATTTGTATTTTTGATATGGATTCACCATACTTTTTCTAAAATCAGATTTATCGATAGCAAAATTAATTTTGGGCTCAAGAGCCTTGTTAAGTTTGACATTTAGGGTTCTAACTTCATTTTTCCAAATGTAACAAGTGTCACACCCAAAGTTAATTATTCTACTCCTTAGATCCTCACAGCCTGCTTTAGTACTTTCCACTATGAAAGATTTAAGTGCCTTAAGTTTTCTTTCGGACTCATGGATCTTTTGTTCTAAGTGAACAAAAATTTGATTATTTGAGGCAAGCCTTTTAAAGGCTTCTTTAGCTTCACAATGCAAAGTATTAAATGCAGTTTGTAATTCAAAATGAGACATGTTAGAGGAATTTTCATATTTAGCATGTCGTACCTATTTTTTCTTGTTCTTTTGGTGAGCGGAAAGACACAAATTTACGGATTCATCTTCATCACTTGAGCTTTCATCTTTGGAGGAATTGCTATCGCTTTCCCAAGCTATATATGCTCTCCTCGACTTTGATTGCTTCTTATGTGATCTATTTGATTCTTTTTCTTTGCCCTTTTTGTTTAAGGACAATCCGGTTTATAATGACCGGTCTTCCCGCAGGTATAACATGACCCTCTAATTTTATTCCCTTGGTGTCATCATTTCTAGAGTGCCTAGATTGTTTCCGGAAGTTGACAAGGTTCTTCTCATAGTGTTGAATGCCATTCTTTCTCACGTAGCGGTTGTAACGCTTTACGAACAACCCCATGTCCTCATTCTTGTCATCTTCTTCTTCGTCACTCGACGTGTAATCACTATGCTTCTTAGATTGAGACTTTGAGGAGGAAGTCTTGAGAGCAATATATTTATTTTCAACTATCTTTGTTTTATCCTTCTTTTCTTTCTTTTCGTGTTGCTCTAGGCTTATGAGCACTTGTTCGTGCTCTTGAAGCTTTCCAAACAATGTTGTTAGATCTAAAATTGTGAGGTCATTTGCTTCCTTGACGACGGTTACCTTCGACAGCCATTTCCTGTTAAGACATCTCAAAATTTTGTTAGTAGCAACATCATTGGCCACTGGCATACCTAGTGAATGCAATCTATTGATGAGATGAGTGAATCTCTTTTGCATGTCCGCAATGGTTTCCCCTTACTCCATGTAAAAGAGATCGAACTCTTATGTTAGTGTGTTGATTTTAGCTAGCTTAACATCATTGGTCCCCTCATGGGCGACTTGCAATGAGTCCCACATAGCTTTTGCCATAAGACAATGAAAAACCCGATAATATTCATCTACTTCTAATGAGGAGATCAAAATATTCTTGGCTTTCCAATCGTAGTTGTATTTCTTTTCATCATCATCAGTCCATTGTGTTTCGGGCTTAGGCACAATCTCATTATTCGCATTGGTCATAGTTATTTCCATTGGACCATTGAGAATAACATTCCACACTTTTCTATCTATGGAATTTATGTGCACCCGTATACAGTCCTTCCAATAACTGTAATTTTCTTCATTAAAAACGAGAGCTCTATTATAAGCCCCTTTATGTTCGTTAGCCATTTTCTATCAAAGTTATATTTGAAGCACAGAGTGAACCGGTGCTCCTGATACCACTTGTTAGACGATGGCATAGATCTAGAAGGGGGGGGGGGGTTGAATATATCCTAATTAAAAAATCAGTCGGCGCTACCTGTAACGCCCATTTTAATTATTTAAGTTTCCAGTGTTATTTTATTTTCGGCGTGCTTGTGTGGGAATTGTTGGAGAAACTATGGTCCATAATATTAAAATAATATAGTTGATAATAAAAATAATATGATAATTAGTAGTGTTGTTACTATTATTATTATTATTATTGTTATTATTATTATATTTAATAATATTATTGGAAATATTAATTTTTGGAATAAAAGAAGTGAGGATTATTATTATTGGATTTTTTTTGGAATTAAAGGAGAATTTGGGGGTATTAGGGGCATAAGTGACATTTGGGAAAAGAGAGAAGAGAAGAACACGGTAGAAGCGATCAAGAGGAGTAAGAGTGAAGGAAGCAAGCTTGAGGAGGAAGAAGATCAAGCTGTTGGAATTTGCGGATTATCATCGATCAAGCTGCTTATTGAGGTAAAGGGGGAGAAAATAGATGGGAAATTGGTAATGCATGAATAAGGGTAGTTGGGGAGTCCTTAACCCCATAGGTTTTGATGATGATGAATTGCATGATGATGATTGCATGTGGTTGATTAAGTTTCTGATTTTTGTTGTTATGGTGGAACCATTGCATGTAATGTTTGATGATTGTTTGGGTGAATTGGATATTTCGGAGTAGATTAAGGTTTTAAGCCGAAAGTGGATTAATCGGCAGAAGTTGATGTTTTATCGGATGATTTTAGAATTAGTTGGGTAGAATTTATGTAGAATGCTAAGTTGAGGTTGTTGGTACTGATCTAGAGAAAATTTGTTGAGTTTTGAGATGCTATTGAGATTCTACACAGTGGGATTTTTCTGAAACGCAGACACTCGCTAGCTCATCGCTAGGCGAGTAAGTAGCGAGCATTCGCTAGGTTCTCGCTAGGAGAGCTAGTTCGCGAGCCATTCCAGTGGTCATTTTTCTGTACTCGCTAGCAGGTTCGTTAGGTGAGTGGTGTAGCGAAGGATTCGTGAGGCGAAGTCCCAGCGAGGTGGTAGAGAACACTTCCAGTAGCTCAGAAGTGTGATTCGCGAGCAGGTTTGCTAGGCGAACGTGTAGCGAGCATTCGCTAGGAGCTCGCGTAGCGAGCGAGGTAGCAAATGTAGCAGGATTTTGTTTTATTTGAGCTGTGTTCATCTGATGTTGATGATTGTGATCTGCTTGATGTACAGAGATAGTGCAAAGATGCTGGATGTATGTTGAGTTTTATAGGGCTGTTTTGCCGATGTCTAATGTGATTAATTCGATTGATTGATTGTGTGATATATATATATATATATATATATATATATATATATATATATATATATATATATATATATATATATATATATATATGCGATGTATGATGATGGATCAGTAGGATCATGTGCACCTTGTGTGCTTGATGATTGTGTGTTGTATGATGATGGATCAGTAGGATCGTGTGCACCTTGTGTGCTTGATGTTTGTGTGTTATATGATGATGGATCAGTAGGATCGTGTGTACCTTGTTTGCTTGATGATTGTGTGTTGTATGATGATGGATCAGTAGGATCGTGTGCACCTAGTGTGCTTGATGTTGGTGCATGCATGGCATGATGCACGATGGGATCAGTAGGATCATGTGCACCTAGTGTGCTTGATGTTGGTGCATGCATGGCATGATGCACGATGGGATCAGTAGGATCGTGTTACTCCCTTGAGGAGGGTTGATGGCCAAGTGTCCATCGGCGATTTCGGAGTTGAATCGTTGCTCGGATGGAGTGTATGCGATTCACCCGTAATCGTGGTAGGGATAGATCGTTGCTTGGATGGAGTGTATGTGATCTATCCTGAGATTTGATTATATGTGCTCAAGAGGAGCGTGGTAGGGATAAATCGTTGCTCGTATGGAGTGTATGTGATCTATCCTGAGTTTAAGTCAGTACCGCATGCATGTGTTGAGTTGCATTTGTGCATTATTGTATGCTGTGATTGATGATTGGACAGTAAGTCGTGTATGATGATTTGTGGGGTGATGATGTATTTATTTACTGCCGTTATTTCATGTAAATATTTACCGTTATATTTGTTGCACCCTAAAATTTGCTCAACCTAATTCATTTGGTTTATGTTTCAATTGCATTAGCATTTGCATATAGAGTCATGAACATAGTCTAATCATCTGCATAGCATAGCATAGCAAACCATCCAACAGGGACCAAGCACTATTCTCATCTCTATGAGCCTATCAAGAGGTTCTTATTCAAATTCAAGCATATTCAAGTCATCAGAAATAATTGTAAGCTAAGGAGTCAGTTGGATCAAGCAGTGCATCTATCTCCTATCTGAGGGTATCTGAGGATCATCAAGGAAGTGGTGAGTTGTAAATTGAGCATGGAGAGTATCTAGACATCATGGGAGACTTAGAAAGTCATTTGGAGAAGGAGACAAGTCATTGATATGATCACAAGAGTTGCAGTTGAAGACAGTCAACTAGGGGTTTCATCTGGGGTCAACTCTAGGTCAATTGACTGATTGAAAGACATTAAGGGCTATTGGAGAGATGTGGGGTTCATCATGTGACATGTAGAGAAGGATATGGTGTTGTGCCAAGAAGAATTCAAGAGAAATCAAGGAGAAGAGGAGTTTCTAAATTAGGGTTTCTGTGTAAAATCCCCTAATTTAGGTCAAATTTCCAAGCAAGATAAGTCAAAATGCAAGCTTCAAATGGATCCTTGGCCAACATGAAACTTGTAGAGGATCTCAAGACCTTTAATTTGAGTTGTGGAAGACATCTAGGAGATTTATAGAACTCAAGTTATGGTCCTTGCAAGTTACAGGTCATCTGAGGTATCTGAAATTTTGTCTGTGAAAGTTACTTGTCTTCCAAGCAATTTTTACCCCTCAAGGAGATTTCAAATGAATTTCTGGTCAACATAAGAATTGTTACTCATTGTCTTATATTTCTATAATGGTATGGTATGCCTTCATATTATTTGTGGAACTCTACTTATGGTCTTGGAAACAAAGGGTATTTTGGTCATCTGAGAATTACAGGTCATTTCAAGCCTATGCCCAAAACTCATACAAGGAAGCTTCAAATGAAAACTTCACAACATCAAACTTGCTCCAAATGACATTTTGAGTCTAGAAAAGTGACCATGAAAGATTGGAAAGACTCATAGCTCAAGGTTTCAAAATTGGTGAGTTTAATGAATGAAAAATGACCTAAATTTGAGATTTTTCATAACTTGGCCAAATGGGATGAAATTATAGGTCATTTTGATTGAAAAAAATGTTTTAAGAACATTGGAAAAAGTAGAATTTTGAGTTTTGTTCAAGAATTAGGAGTTATGCATGGTTACTTACAAAGAAAGTTACATAATCCAAATCCAAGGGAAAGAGTGCATGGGAAGTTTCTCCAAGGTTCTAGGACTTTCCAATGACATCTATATATTGATTTGAAGAGCTTCATGCCATGGTTGGTGAATCACTTTGTTCAAAACACAAGTTATACACAATTCTCCCAATTTGCAAAAGCTTTTCAAACTCCATCAAATCTCTCTCAATTTACACATTTCTTGATTGGATCATCATCACCATCTTCCATAGGTCACATTCACATCAGAATTTGGTAGAATTGGAGAAGAACTCGTGCTAACCAATTCCATCATCCAAGGAGCAAGAAAGTTGGAATTGCAAGATTCAAGAGGCTTGGACAAGATTCATTGCATACAGAACTCAAGAGCAAGTTCACTGATCAGTTTCCCATCATTGCAAGTATTGGATCAAGAGAATTCCATAGCTGTTTTCATCATCACACCAGGTTGGTATCTTCCTTCGAATTGCATGATTTAGTTAGGATCATAGGGAATTGTTAGCATAGAAATGTTAGGATAGGTTAGATGATTGATTTTGGTGAGTTTGAAGAAGTTTCATGAAGGTTGATCATGGTGTACCAAATCTGTTAGAGATCATAACATCAAGAATATGGCACGAGAATCTTAGGTTTGTAGCTTAATTTGTTCAGCATGAAATGTAGAGCATGTTAGGGCAAGAATTAGAGAGAATTGGAAGAGTTGATATCAGGTGATCATGGTGGAACCGAGCTGTTATACATATCGGGTTTGATTTGTGGATGAGTTTTAGAAGGAGCTATTGCTATGGCTGTGTAGAGGGAAGAATTTAGAGCAACTTTGCTCTTGGAATCGTGTGGATTCATGGAGAGACAAGGGAGAAAAGAGAGCTGGAAGGTGCGTGCATGGTGATGAGGTTTTCTGAAACCCTAGGGTTTCAAGGTAGACGATGATGCATGGCCGTAGGATCTGGTGTTTGACTTAGACCTGAGAGTTGATCGTATGGCCACGATTTAAACAAAAAACGGAGGGAAGTTTAAAGCCTCAACGCACCGTTTCATTAATGTTTCAGACTGGGCTCAGGTTTCCCATGCTAATGACACCCCCCAAATGCAGGCCCAAACCATAATGAACTGGAAATTTCGCTATTTGCACCGTTTCATCTTTTTTTTTTATTTTGTTATATTTTCTGAGTGCATTGGGCCCAGACGCGCTTGCTATGCGCGCCCCCCAGTCTGGGCCCATCTGGTTGTTTTAACTGATTTTCATTAATTTCTGCACCCCTTTCCATTTAATTTCATTTTATTTCTTCCATTTTTCTTAATTCTTGGAAAAATCATAAAAAATAGAAAAATGCATGATTTTGATTGGTTCTTTTTGCATATTATTCATAATTTTGTCAAGAAAAATATCACACAAAAAAATTAATATTTCATTTTATTTTCATATTTTTAGCATATTTTTCTATTAAATAGGTTTAAATAATGGTTAGTTTGATGCATGAACTTGGTGATTTTAGTTTGATTAAATGCTTTTACATTTTTAATCCATTCTTTTTAGGTTGATTAGCTTAGACCTTTATCTTGTATATACAATTTAATTCATATTTTTAGGATTTAGTTTTAGGTGATTTGTTTAGGTGTGAATAACATGATCAAAACTAGGGTTTAGGAGATAACATAGGAGAATTAAATCATCTCCCTTAGGAGTTAGAGATTGAATCTTTGGGGTATGGGACTATAGGGATTATGGGTAGTTAATAGATCCCTTAGAAAATATTAGGATTCCCCTACTGCTATTAGTATACTGTCTGTATCTGTTTGACTGTGTGGTGTGCCCTCTCTAGGATTATTTCATTTGTCTGTGTGGGGTATTGGGTTTGCTTGGGGATTGGGAGAGCTGAAGCTTGTGATGATGAGTCCATTGGAGATCAGAGATTGAAGACCAACTTCCAGAGTTGATGAAGAGATCCTTTGCTGGCAGCTGTTGAGGAGTCTAGGTTTTAGGAGCTAGGCAGAGCTCTAGAGTAGTAGACTTGATTCTCAAACATGGAAGGTCTTGATTGCCTCCATTCCTCTCTGTGATGCAGAGTCTCTCTAAGACATTCACCCCCTTCCTTTGGAAGGCTTGGTGATAGTGTCTAAGAGATAGAACTCTTGAGAGAAATATTCTATGTGTTGTTAGCAGTATGTTTGCCACCTTTGGTGGTCAACTAATTGCTTAACACCCAATTCACTCTTGTGATTGATTCCTCAGCTTGGAGATTGAGACTTGAAGAAAAGCCATTGCAGATGGAAGACTGATGATAGAGACCTTGCTTGAAGGCTGTGGAAATGAAGACTGAGGCTTGCCTGAAGCTTGTAGCTGTTTGGAGATGACTTGAAGACAGATGTTGATGCAGAGCTGCTGTGGCTGTTTATTTTTGCTGTTCATTTCTGATGTATTGTTTGGTTTTCCCTGACTGTATTGTTTGCTGTTTAACCTGTTGGGTTGAAAGTGAATGCTGTTTACTTTTGCCTATTGTTTTCTAGGTTCGAGGTTGAGTGGGACTCCCTTGCCTCGCTTGTATTGCTGCATCCATGCATTTTACTGCTTTACTGTATATATCTGCTATTGTTTTTGTTTCCGTTTATTCCCTTAGGATCTCTGTTTCTCTCTGCGCAAGAGAGGAGCATGATAGACACTAGGTCTTAACCCATGCATGACAACATTAGGTTAGTTTGATTCCCTTCGCAACCATAGGTTAGAGTTCTGTCTCTTTCTTTCTCAAAACCAATAGAAAAACACAATAAATATCTCAAACACAATAAAAGGCACTTCTTCCGTAAAAGAATGTGAACTCATCAAAACGTCATTTTTGTCCGCTTGGACTGGTAATCAGAAAACCTTTTTCAGAAGGAATAAAATCAATCAAGACATACTTGTGTTGTACGTGGCCCGAACTACGTTTGCTCTGATCTTTCATGCTGTATGAAAGTACGTAGGCGTAGGATGCGATATCCTAGCGAGCAACCTTCCCCTCCTTTCCCGTAGGTAGGCGAACTACGTTGACTTTGATTTCTCGTTCCAGACGGGAATACGTAGGCATAAAGTGCGATACTTTGCCGAGTCATTTTATTTTCTTTTAACCCCAGACCTTTAGCGTAGATAGAATAACAATCCATACCAGAAAGCAAGCGTGGATCCCGTCGAGTACGACGGACGTGAGGGGTGCTAATACCTTCCCCTTGCGTAACCGACTCCCGAATCTAGGATTTGGTTGCAATGACCATTCCTTTCCCCGTTTTGCGGTAGGTTTACCTCGAGCGTTTCCTTTCCCTCCGTTGGGATAAATAACGTACGATGGCGACTCTTCTGTTCAGCCGGCGCCGATTTTCGCAGTAGCGACAGCTGGCGACTCTGCTGGGGATCCAACGTCCCCTGGCTGCTGAGGACTGCGATAGTCCTTATGCATTTGGGATCCAACGTCCCTTAAGAGAGTCAATCCTAACGCTTGTTTTCCCGTCGAGGATTTTGTATGGATTTATATTTATGACCTTTATTTTCAGCATTGTATATATTGATTATTATTGCTGTGTTGGGGGTGTGATGGGTGTCCCATGATTGAGAGATAAGCCGTGAAGGTGAGATAATACTTAGAAAGGGGGGGGGGATTGAATAAGTATGGAAAATTAATACTTGAAAATAATCACACAATTATTTTTATCCTGGTTCGTTAAACAACTACTCCAGTCCACTCTTCCAGAGTGATTTGCCTTTCTCAACAAGGACTTAATCCACTATTAAATCAAACTGATTACAATAGTATCACCTAAGAACAACAGTTCTTAGTCTTCTCAAGAGCTACTGATTCTAACTGAATCCTCTTAAGGAATATCCTTTACAATCAATGTAAATTAAATACAAGAGTTTTAAATGCTTCTAAAAAGCTATAATCACAACAGTGATTTTTCTCTTAAGTTTAAGTACAATGAGATTCTATGAAGAATAAGAATGAGAGCTTATAGAATATTGTGATTTCTTTTCAGCAAACATGTAGCACTGAAGAATAAAGTGAAGATCTCCTTTTATAGGCAGCTGAATCATGCAAGCTGAACATTGAAAAGAGAGTCCAAAAGGTCTGAGCCTTTTTGTCTTCACATGCACTGACCTTTCCTTGAAATAGATGGCACAGATAAATCCTTTTTGTCTGTGTAAGTGTGTCTAGCACAAATAAGGAAAGAGACGTTGAATAGATCCAACGGATACATTCTTGAAAACACTTCTTCAGTTTCAGCAAGTTCTTCAGAGTTTGAATGGATCAGAGTCTTCTGATGAGATTCAGAACTATGCTGTATC
The DNA here is from genome assembly GCA_963859935.3 of Lathyrus sativus. NCBI lineage: Eukaryota > Viridiplantae > Streptophyta > Magnoliopsida > Fabales > Fabaceae > Lathyrus > Lathyrus sativus. The sequence continues at coordinate 351,689,955 of OZ012739.1, read as the reverse complement.
AGAGTCTTCTGCAGCGTGTGTGCTTCTAGCGTGTTTATCATCAGAGCATTTTGACACAGAACTTCAGTACAAGGCAGCATAGGTACTTTCAGAAACTTCTGTAGACTAATGCTTTGAGAAACTCTTCAATCAATATTCTTCTATACTTCTGATGCTTCAGCTTCAGATGCTTCTGATTATCTTCGGATGCTTCTGACTCAGAATGTTCTGGAGCTTCTTGCTTCAGATCCTTCTGGAGACTACGCTCAGGATCTTCTGTAAGGAGCAAACAGATTCTTCTGTAAGGTGCATCTGGTGCTTCAGAGTCAGAATAACTTCTTGTATTCAAGGCAGATTTGCTTCTAGAGAGTTAATATAATTTTAATCTGCAATAAAACTCTCAAACAAATTTTAGAGTATATAATTCTTAAATATAAATTTCCTAACAGTTATCATCAAAACAAAGAGTAATTATTAAGAACCAATTTGTGTTCTAACAATCTCCCCCTTTTTGATGATGACAAAAAGTATCAGAAATTTTATTTAATTGAACATAAAGAATTATAACTCCCCCTGAGATGATGACTTTCCCCCTGAGTTAAATAGAAAAAAAAAGAATAGAAACTTCCCTTTTTATCTTGATTAATCTTCAGAGTCAGATCATGTTTGTCTTTGTAATAATCAAGGGTCAGACTATCTTGCAGATATGAGATTCAGAGTTTGATAAAATATAAATGATCTGAGAAACTCAGAGATTCTTTTATAGAGTGTTCTTATCAAAAGTTCTGAAATAGTCAATTTAGATATTAGAAAGAGTAGATATGTCTGAAGATTCATTCTAGTGAAATTATATTAAATAGTTCAGATCTTTATTTTCTCCCCCTTTTTTGTCATAAGCAAAAAGTAAAAACCTTTAATAAAGACAAATAAAAGGAACAAGAACAGATAATTCAATGGAGAATAACAAACTGATTCATTTAATCATAACAGAGCAAAAGTACATAGGAAAATATCAGAAGATATAACAATAACATTCAGATGCAAAAACAACAGATGCACAAATATGAGAAAAAAATCTAAGAGTGTTTTGACAAAAGCATCTTCAATAGGTCTGTGATCTCAGATTGTGATTGCTCTTGCTTTGACATGAACTTAGTTATTGTCTCATTCTTCTCATCTTGTTTAGACATCCACTCTGACATGTCCTCAGATTTCTTGTCTTGCTTCGCCATCCAAGATCTTATTTCAGATTGACCAGCTTCTAGAGCAGCAATCTTGTTTCCCAAATCTGGATTTTCTGTCTTTATCTCTGATGATGGAGGTTCTGTATCCTGAACAGATCCTTTGGTTTCTCAGCAATCTTAGCCTTCTTCTAGACAGGTTCAGATTCTGCTACAGGCTGAGATCTTTTCCTTTGAAGTGGAACTTCTTCTTCTTCTTCTTCTTCTCCTGCATCTGGCAGTGGTTGCTTGACAAGTTGAAACACATTGGCTGGAACAGGCACTCCTTCCCTTTTGCATTCCTCTATATACATCAGAACAATGTGTCTAGGTTCCTCAGCAAAGAATAGAGGAAAATCTGATACTGGAACTCTTTTATTCAGATCAAACATATTTAACCTCTTTGGAGCAGTAGTCAGTTCATCTACAATCTTGAGTCTCAGAAGGCTTTTAGCGTTCAGAGGCTTTCCCATAATGAACTCTAGTTCCTCTGTAACACCAGCATCATACAGAGCAGCCACTAAACCATTTTCAGTGAGAAGATCTGATAGCAACCTTCCAAAAGGTATCCAAGTCCTGATCTTCTGGCCTTTTTCTTTGACAGATTCTCTAGATGCATTGATGTGATTCCACAGATGCATGAACAATAAGTAAGGAAAATCTACCTTATTACTCTGACTAAGGCAGTACATAAAATAGATCTGTTCATTGTTGACATAATCTGGGGAATTTGTTGACTTTCTGTGATGTATGCATCCCATGAAGATCTTGGCCCAGATCTTGTAGTCAGGCTTCAGATCTTTGAATCTGTTAGAGGCTTGTCCAGCAGTCATAACCTCCTCATAAACTTCATCCATATCAACACGCCCAGCTGGCAGATGTGAAACACCATCTGTTTCTTCATAACCAATCAGTCTTCTAATCAGATCCTCTATGATGATGATTTCCTTTCCCAGCACAGATGATAGAATAAACTTTGGATACACAGATGCATGAATCCAGAATTCCTTAACAAGCAGAGGGTAAACTGGTCCAAATAGTCTATCAAAATATTTCACCCAACCTTGAGCTCTAACAATGGAGCGAAAATCAAACCCATTGTCAGCCAAAGAATCAAATTCCACCATAGATTCACACAAGACTTCTAGTTTATCAACAGGTGTGAGAAGAGTTCTCTGTGGAGGAGTATATGGAGCAGCACCTAGGTTATCTGAAGTCACAGCAGCCATTGTTGATTGAAACTGTGCAGTTGTTGATGAAGAAGACGCCATTGAAGAATGCTTTTTAGAACACTTAGGTTTTGAGTTTTTATGCAGAGAGAACAGAAGATGAAAATGCATATAAATTCTGAGAGTGAAAAGTGTGAAAGTGAATACACATCAAGTATTTATACTAATCACATAGGCACACCAAGAGACAGAAATAACGCACGTTTGAGCAGCATTAAATGAAGAGAATAAAATCATTTCAAATAATAAATGCTTCTGACAGATTTGGGGGGAAAACCAAGATATTTACTATTCAAATTTCACCTCAAACGTCTTTTCAGTTGTCCACACGCCACCTCTTCAGATTTTGTGGGACACGTGTTTGCTTGCATGCTGTTCTGAATTCTCTCAAGAAATGAAACGTTAGCCACGTTTAGATCTTCTAAAGATGGTTAGTTCAGATTTTCACATCAGAAATAATAATCAGAATAGAATAAATGAACAGAAGAAATACTTCAGATCATTAGACATTTTGCATCTGAGAGGTTGCCTCTGATAAATATTATTCTGGACAAAAATCCATACAAATATTTTTCAGAATGAACTTAAATCTATCTTCAGCAAGGGGTTTTGTAAAAATATCTGCCCATTGATGATCTGTATCAACAAAGGCTAAATTTATGATTCCCTTCTGAACATAGTCTCTGATGAAATGATGTTTAATTTCTATATGTTTTGCCTTAGAATGCAAGATTGGATTTTTTGACAAACATATAGCAGAAGTATTATCACAAAAGATAGAAAGATTACTCTCATAGATTTGATAATCTTCTAATTGACTCTTCATCCAGAGCATCTGAGTACAACATCCAGCAGCAGCAATGTATTCTGCCTCTGTAGTTGATAGTGCAATGGTAGGTTGCTTCTTGCTGTACCATGAGATCAGATGACTTCCAAGAAACTGACAGCTTCTAGAAGTGCTTTTACGTTCAACTCTGTCTCCAGCATAGTCAGCATCACAGAATCCAACTAATGAAAATTCATCAGATCTTCTGTAACACAAACCCATGTTAGTAGTACCTTTCAGATACCTTAGAATCCTCTTAACAGCTGTTAAGTGTGATTCTCTAGGATCTGATTGGAATCTAGCACATAAGCAGACACTAAACAGAATATCTGGTCTAGAAGCAGTCAAGTATAGAAGAGATCCTATCATACCTCTGTAGAGTTTTTGATCTACCTTCTTACTTACCTCTTCCTTACCTAGAGTGCTTGTAGGATGCATTGGAGTCTTTGCCATTTTGCTATCAACCATGTTGAACTTCTTCAGAAGCTCTTTAACATATTTGGTTTGATGTATGTAGGTGCATTCTGGAGTCTGGTTGACTTGGATTCCCAAGAAGAATCTCAATTCTCCCATCATGCTCATTTCAAATTCTTCCTGCATACATTTAGCAAACTCCTTCTTGTTGACTATATCCTTGAGCAACCAGCCTTGCCTTATTCCTTTCTACTTCTCCCTTTTCATTCAGCTTATTCCTGAAGACCCATTTTGTTCCAATAATATTGAATCCTTTAGGTCTAGGAACCAGATCCCAAACTTCATTTCTGGTGAATTGATTCAGCTCTTGCATAGCTATAATCCATTCATTATCTTCCAGAGCCTCATCTACAGATGTTGGTTCTATTATTGACACTAAGCCAAATAAAGAAGATTTAGAAGTTTTGAGAAATGATCTTGTCCTTATTGGATCATCTTTCTTTCCAATTATCACATCTTCTGGATGAGAAGCTTTGATTCTGGAAGAAGATCCCCTGACAGTTGGTCTTTCAGAAATATGCAGGTTGTCTAGTTGGGAGGTCAAAGGTGTAGCATCTGGGGTTGCTTCAGATTCTTTGATCTTTGCCTTTTCTTCCTCTGAGGCTTCAGAGTCTGTGAGAATCACTTCTCTATCTGCAGAACTTTCAAGCTGCTTTGGCTTTTCAGAGCCAAGCTTATCATCAAATCTAACATGAATAGATTCTTCAACAATCTGTGTTTCAGTATTGAATACTCTGTAGCCTTTAGAGCGTTCAGAATAACCAAGCATGAAACACTTCTGTGCTTTGGAATCAAACTTGTTTAGATTATCTTTAGTATTAAGCATATAACAAATACATCCAAAAGGATGAAAATAAGAAATGTTAGGCTTTCTGTTTCTCCACAATTCATAGGGAGTCTTTTCCAGAAGAGGTCTTACAGACACTCTATTCTGAATATAACAAGCTGTGTTAATTGCTTCTGGCCAGAAATGTTTTGCCAGATTTGTCTCATTGGTCATGGTTCTGGCCATTTCTTGCAATGTTCTATTTTTCCTCTCTACAACTCCATTTTGTTGTGGAGTTCTAGGGCAGGAGAAATCATGTGCAATGCCTTTTTCAGAAAAATATTTTTCAAAATGTTTATTTTCAAATTCTCCACCATGATCACTTCTGACTTTAATAATTTTGGAATCTTTTTCAGTCTGGACTTGATTGCAGAAGTCAAAGAACACAGAATGAGACTCATCCTTGTGTTTTAGAAACTTTACCCATGTCCATCTGCTGTAGTCATCTACAATGACTAACCCATACTTCTTGCCTCTGATGGATGCAGTTTTCACTGGTCCAAACAGATCAATGTGAAGTAATTCCAATGGTCTGGAGGTAGAAACAACATTTTTTGATTTAAAATGTGATTTTGAAAATTTACCTCTTTGACATGCTTCACACAGAGCATCTGAGTTGAACTTCAACTTAGGAAGTCCTCTGACCAAATTGAGTTTATTAATCTGAGATATACGTCTCATATTAATATGCCCCAATCTTCTATGCCAGACCCATTGCTCATCATTCACAGATAAGAGGCATTTTACATTTTGAACTTTAAGTTCTGAAAGGTTAATTTTATAAATGTTGTGTTTCCTCTTTCCACTGAATAGGATAGAACCATCCTTTTGACATACAGCTTTGCAACATTTTTGATTAAAGATTATATCATAACCATTGTCACTTAATTGACTTATGGACAATAGATTATGTTTCAATCCTTCAACTAACAGAACATTAGTAATAGAGGGAAGTTTACCATTTCCAATAGTGCCAGATCCAATGATCTTGCCCTTCTGGTTCCCTCCAAACTTCACGCCCCCTCCAGATCTAAGTTCCAGGCTTTGGAACATAGACCTTTCTCCTGTCATGTGTCGTGAGCATCCAGAGTCCAGGTACCATGATTGGTGTCCTGACCTTGCTGCTAAGAACATCTCTTCTGCATCATCATCAGATTCAGATTCTGATTCATATCCAGAGGTACCTTCCTCTTGATCTTCTGTCCTGGCCATCAGTGCAACGTTTGCACATTCTTCTTCTGATTCAGAAGATGACTCACACTCATCTGAGTCATCCCATGTTGCCATCAGAACCTTCTTCTTCTTGTTGAACTTCTTTTTAGGTTTTTCTTTCAGAAGTTTAGGGCAGTCATTCTTGTAGTGCCCAGGTTCTTTGCACTCATAGCACACCACTTCTTTCTTGGAAGATCTTCTGTGACTAGAAGATTCCTTTCTGTTGTCAGATCTTCTGAAGTTGTTAAACTTCTTTCCCTTGTGCTTCCAGAGTTTGTTAATCCTTCTGGACAGCATGGATAGCTCATCTTCTTCTTCAGAAGAAGATTCTTCAGAGCTTTCTTGAGTGACCTGCAAAGCTTTAGCAGTTTTGTTAGATTTTAAAGCTATGGATTTACCTTTATCTTTCTTCTGGGGTTCATCTTCCTCCAGCTCAATCTCATGTCTCCTCAATGAACTGATGAGTTCTTCTAGAGAGATCTTGTTCAGATCTTTGGCCATCTTTAGGGCAGTCACCATTGGTCTCCATCTGATGGGCAGACTTCTGATGATTTTCTTTACATGATCTGACGTGGAATATCCCTTGTCCAGAACTTTCAGCCCAGCAGTGAGTATCTGGAATCTGGAGAACATGGCTTCAACAGATTCTGAGTCTTCCATTTTGAAAGCCTCATACTTCTGGATCAGAGCCAGAGCTTTTGTCTCCTTAACTTGAGAATTTCCCTCATGGGTCATTTTGAGTGACTCAAACATGTCATGAGCAGTATCTCTGTTAGTAATCTTCTCATACTCAGTATGAGAGATTGCATTAAGCAATATAGTTCTGGCATTGTGGTGATTCTTGAAATCTCTTTTCTGCACTTCAGTCATTGATTTTCTATCAATCTTTTTGCCATCCTCATCAGTAGGATGTTCATATCCATCAATGACCAAATCCCAAAGATCAGCATCATACCCAAGAAAAAAACTTTCTATTCTATCTTTCCAATAGTCAAATTTTTCTCCATCAAACATTGGAGGTTTGGTGCTGATCCTATCCCTCTCTTCATATTTATTGTTGATATTTGACATTGAATTATCAGCCATGATAACAAATAAATATATTGATCAAAGTATATCTCTCTGGATCTTTACTGACACTTGTTAAGTGGTAGCACACTCAGAACCGGAGCTCTGATGCCAACTGAAGGTGAGATAATACTTAGAAAGGGGGGGGGGGGGATTGAATAAGTATGGAAAATTAATACTTGAAAATAATCACACAATTATTTTTATCCTGGTTCGTTAAACAACTACTCCAGTCCACCCTTCCAGAGTGATTTGCCTTTCTCAACAAGGACTTAATCCACTATTAAATCAAACTGATTACAATAGTATCACCTAAGAACAACAGTTCTTAGTCTTCTCAAGAGCTACTGATTCTAACTGAATCCTCTTAAGGAATATCCTTTACAATCAATGTAAATTAAATACAAGAGTTTTAAATGCTTCTAAAAAGCTATAATCACAATAGTGATTTTTCTCTTAAGTTTAAGTACAATGAGATTCTATGAAGAATAAGAATGAGAGCTTATAGAATATTGTGATTTCTTTTCAGCAAACGTGTAGCACTGAAGAATGAAGTGAAGATCTCCTTTTATAGGCAGCTGAATCATGCAAGTTGAACATTGAAAAGAGAGTCCAAAAGGTCTGAGCCTTTTTGTCTTCACATGCACTGACCTTTCCTTGAAATAGATGGCACAGATAAATCCTTTTTGTCTGTGTAAGTGTGTCTAGCACAAATAAGGAAAGAGACGTTGAATAGATCCAACAGATACATTCTTGAAAACACTTCTTCAGTTTCAGCAAGTTCTTCAGAGTTTGAATGGATCAGAGTCTTCTGATGAGATTCAGAACTATGCTATATCAGAGTCTTCTGCAGCGTGTGTGCTTCTAGCGTGTTTATCATCAGAGCATTTTGACACAGAACTTCAGTACAAGGCAGCATAGGTACTTTCAGAAACTTCTGTAGACTAATGCTTTGAGAAACTCTTCAATCAGTATTCTTCTATACTTCTGATGCTTCAGCTTCAGATGCTTCTGATTATCTTCAGATGCTTCTGATTATCTTCAGATGCTTCTGACTCAAAATGTTCTGGAGCTTCTTGCTTCAGATCCTTCTGGAGACTACGCTCAGGATCTTCTGTAAGGAGCAAACAGATTCTTCTGTAAGGTGCATCTGGTGCTTCAGAGTCAGAATAACTTCTTGTATTCAAGGCAGATTTGCTTCTAGAGAGTTAATATAATTTTAATCTGCAATAAAACTCTCAAACAAATTTTAGAGTATATAATTCTTAAATATAAATTTCCTAACAGTTATCATCAAAACAAAGAGTAATTATTAAGAACCAATCTGTGTTCTAACAAGCCGGACCTGGGCTTGAGTGCACCTAGACTTAGAGTAGAGATTAGTGGGCGCGCACGTGCTTTGCATGTCCTAGTGTCCCGCGAAATCTACACTCAGACGAGGTTCTTCTGGTTGGCCTCCTGTCCTGCCCTTTGGGTGGCTCGGGTTGCTGGTTAGTTGGATTGTCGACTCTAGGGACCGATCATTTGGAAGTTGGCTAAGTGAGGCCTCTTCAGGATTTGATGATGCCACTCCTTCTGGGAATCGTATCATCAACCCTGAAAGTCTGTGACGTCGACGACCGCATAGGATGCCATACCTTTGTCAGTTACTAGGACATTCACCTGTGAGAGGGTTTGGGGTTATGCAGGTAACTAGACCTTCAGATACCGGTTATTTCTTGATCAGAGATCCTGGGTATTTATGGAGAGTTCTGAGGTCTGTCAGAGACCAGTTGGAGAGTTCTGAGGTCTGTCAGAGACCAGTTGGAGAGTTCTGAGGTCTGTCAGAGACCAGTCGGAGATATGATATGAGGTCTGTCAGAGACCGGTCAGAGTTACGTTATGAGGTCTATCAGAGACCGGTGTTGGAGATTTGTATGAGGTCTATCTGAGACCAGGGTTTGAGGACTTCTGGAGAGTCTATCTGAGACTTCTTGATATGGTTCAGGCTTCTCAGCCACGACATTTGGTCCCTGTTGCATGTTACTTGCATTGCATTGTTTGCATACCCATTATCATTGCATCCCATTAACGTGTGTCTGTGCTGCAGGTTCATTTGCATATCCCTGGGTTCTAGTGTCTGGACTTCTGGGTATTGATCATGGCTGGTTTGAGGATGACAGTCGCCTATAAGCTACCTATCCCTGATATTACTCCACTCCTGGGTCTGATTTCTCTTGCTGATGAGGATGTCCATGGAAGCTTCAGGCAGAGTTACAAACGGCTGTTGAGTTTGGTTCGCAAATCCACTGATGATGAATTGAATGGGCTGTATACGCTGATGCAATTCTATGACCCGACTTTGAGGTGTTTCACGTTTGCTGATTTCATCTTGGGGCCCACCATGGAGGAGTATGTGGAGTTTACTGAGCTGCCGGTGCAGAATGCAGTTCCTTTTATTCACTCTGCCGCTGAGCCCAAATTGGAGGATCTAGCTAAGGCCTTGCACGTGAATGCTTCTGAGCTGTTGATGACTTCTTGGCGAGGGGTTCCAGGTTTCTCCCTCCAATTTCTGGTTGGTAAGGCTCAAGAGTACGCCAAGAATGGGTGTTGGGTGGTCTTTAACGCTATTTTGGCTCTATGCATTTATGGGATAGTGCTGTTTCCCAATTTCCCAAACTTTGTGGACATGGATGCATTTCATCTGTTTGCTGCTGGAAACCCGGTGCCTACCCTGATCAGAGACTTCTACTATTCGATGCACTACAGGAATGAGAACAGGAGAGGCAAGAATGTCTCTTGTTGCGTGCCTTTGCTGTACATGTGGTTCAAGAGCCATCTCCCCCTGAAGGGACCTTTCGTGGATAGTGCAACTACATCTGACTGGCCAGAGCGTATGATGAGGCTATCTTCTGAAGACGTTGAGTGGTTTGATCGAGACTTGCTGGGGTCCGAGCTTATTTTCAGTTGTTCCGGGTACCCTAATGTTCCGTTGATAGGAAGAAAAGGGTGTATCAATTACAACCCTTCTCTGTTCATTCGCCAGTTCGGATACGCTTTGAAGAACCCACCTCAGGAGGAGGAAGTACAGGAATCTCTGTACTTCACCGGTGATTTGAAGAGAGAGTTACAAGCTAAGCTTCAGCATGCCTGGACGCGTATTAACAGAAGAGGTAAGCCACTGTTAGGGAAGAATGATTGTCAGGCTTATGCACCTTACAGAGTTTGGATCCAGGAGAGAGCAAGACAGTTGCGGATGCCATTCCCAGATGCACCAGTCCCTGTTCATATTCCGGTAGAAGAGCCAACTACTGTTACTAGGGAGGCCTACGAGCAAGTTGTTAAAGAAAAGGAAGCCTTGATGAAGATCAATGAAGGGTTAGAGCAAGAGCTAGCTCAGATGCGCAGTGAGAAAAACAAGGCCGTGCATGCTTTCCAACAGCAGATTGAGCTAGTGAACAGACTAGGGGCTGAGTTGACTGAGGAGAAAAAGAAGCGCGAACGTCTGGGGCAGGAGTTCAGAAGCTCCCATGACATGTTGGAATCCAAAAAGAAAGCACTCGATGCCGCTCACCGAGAAATCTCTTCTTGTAATAAGACTTGGAATGCTACGCTCACCAACAATAAAAAGAGGGAAGATAAGTTGAAGCAGCAAATTTCCGACCTCGAAGAGCAGTTGAAAGCTAGCATTAAGCAGTATGAAGAAGAAGTGATGACCAGGTATAGTCTCTAGAATGCATTGAACAAGGCCATCGAAGGCAGGAACGAAGCTGTGTCTCAGAAGCGGAAGCTAGAGGATCGCTTCGGAGAAGGGGCATGGGAGGAAACTGCTGGAGACGTGCGACGTGTGCTCAAATGAAGAAACCAACTTGTTGAAGGGCTGCTTACCCGACCAAGCCATCCAGAGACCAAGAAGTTAATAGAAGAGTACCGGGCTTATGGGAGTACTTGATCATTTCATGTATTAACTTGTATGCTTTATTTGCATAGTGCTGACCATCACCAGGATTGTTGGTTGAGGTCATGCCTTCTTATTGTACTCAGTGATTTTGTATTCTTGGCTTATTGGATTTCTCTGCAATATATGAGGCTTTCTGTGATTCAGCTCCGATCTTCATATTGCTAGCACTGTCACTACACTGGCACCTTCGCACGAGAATCGGGGAATAACATCCCCTAATGCACAGACACACATTGCATTGCATTCATATTCATATTGCATTTCAGGTAATCATTGGATGGTATCTTAGTTCCTGCTCTGTACCAGGTATTTTCAGGATTGAAGATCAACGCCCACACCGCTACTCCACTCGCACCAACTGTCGAAGAATCATGGATCAAATGCAGAACGAGATGCAAGATATGCGCGAGAAGCTAGCACTCTTCATGCAAACCATGGACACTATTGCAAAAGGTCAGGAGAATTTGCAAACTATGGTGCAGCCTCTGTTGGTCAGAAATGCCGGTCATGGAAATGAGGATCATCAGTCTGTGCGAGTCGACACTGTTCATGGGGATGGTACTCCCACACCAGTGGCTCCGCCTGTAGTCAACATACCTGCTATTAATGTCAACAACGGTACCGCTGCTGGGAACGGTAACGTTGGAATTGGGAACGAGACTGTTGTCCATAACGTTGGGCTTGGTGATGTCAACTTGGGTGATAATATGGGAGGCAACGACTTCGGTAATGCTGGATTCGGGTTCAATGACCAGGGATTCGATAATACTGGGAAATATGGTTTCAATGCTCAAGGCTTTGGGCAGGACGGATATGGTATGACCAACCAGGGTTACGGAGGATTCGGAAACGGGAACGGCGCTGGGTTAATGGCCTTTGGACCTGCTGGAGTTGCTCAGGGGTACGGCAACAGAGGGCGAGGCCCGGTGATGAATCAGATTAGAGCTGGCCGTAACAATGGATACGATGGGTATGGAGCTGGTAATGGTAACTGGCAGGAAGATCAGCAAGAGGATGCCTTCTCCGGTGGAGGTTTCGAAGGGCCGATGGATGACTCCCAGAGGATCAGAATGCTAGAAGAGCAGATGAGGGGGGTCGTAAACCAAAGTGCTGTGGGCTTAGACATGTCAACAATGGGCCTGGTACCTGGCTTGAGGGTGCCAATCAAATTCAAAGCTCCTACATTTGATAAGTATAAAGGGGACACCTGTCCAAAAGTGCACGTGCGGTCATATTACAGAAGAATGTCTGCGTATTCAATTGATGAGAGAATGCTAATGCATTTCTTTCAAGATAGCTTGTCAGGTCCTTCCCTAGAGTGGTATATGGGATTGGAGCCAACGCATATAAAGACATGGAAGCAGCTGGCAGAGGCATTTGTAGCTCACTATAAGTATAACAGCGACTTGGCGCCCAACCGGGTCCAATTGCAAGGGCTGTCTCAGAAGAAGGGTGAGAGCTTTAAAGAGTATGCGCAAAGATGGCGCGATATGGCTGCTAGGGTCCGTCCTCCTTTAGAAGACAAGGAAATGAATGACATGTTCATTGGAACATTCACTGGTATGTTTTATGACAAGTTGTTTCACACATCTTTGGCTAGTTTCTCAGACTTAATTCTGATGGGAGAAAAGATTGAAAGTAACATTAAACAGGGAAGATTCCAAGCTGAGGAATCTACTGCATCTGGCAGTAACAGGAAGGCTTTTGGTGGGCGCCGTCAGGGCGATGCGAGCGCAGTGTTTGGAGGCCGAGGCAGAGGCCGGGGCAGAGGTCGAAACCAGTATAATCAGCCGCAGCAGGTGGCGAGTGTTACTATTCCGTTCCAGCAACAACCATTTCAACAGCAACAACAACAACCGTTTCAGCAACAACAGCAACAACAGCAACAACAGCAACAGTAACAGCAGCCACAACAGGGGGCACAGCCTGCCCAACGCAGATTCCAGGGGGGTAAGCCAAGGAGAGTGTTCGAGAAGCCACCTTCAACTTATGCCGATTTGTTACAGACGCTGTTGGGTTTGAACTTGGTAGAGAAGAGAACTCTGGCACCGATAACGGGAACTCCTCCGTATGGTTATGATGCAAGCAGGCACTGTGAATTCCACTCTGGGGCCCCGGGCCACGACGTAGAAGGTTGCCATGCTTTCAAGCACGTTGTGCAGGATCTATTGGACAGTAAGGCTATCAATTTTGGAACGGCGGGTCCGAATATAGTGCAGAAGCCCATGCCTAACCATGGGGCAAACGCCATTCTAACTAAGGAGGGTTTGAATTTGATTATGAATGTCGATGATCTGAAGACGCCGTTGAGCGAAATAAAGAGCAGATTGTTGCAAGGGGGTGTCTATCCTGGATGTGACGAGTATTGTTTAGAGTGCTGGGCCCTAGCTGGGGGTTGTGATGACTTAAAGAAAGGTATTCAGGCTCTAATAGATGGCGGTACATTGCAGTTTGACCGAGCAGCAATTGAAGAACCTGCAGGGGCAGTAGCAGATAATCAGAGTGATGTAGCCACTGTAACGATTCCTCGAAAGACGATCACTATAACAGCACCGGTCCAGCGACCGCCAATTACTATCACTAAGGCCGGACCAATCCCGTACGAGAGCACAAAGGCAATCCCTTGGTCATATGGGTTAGAAGTGTATTGTGATGGGATTAAAATTGATGTTAATAAGCATCCAGATGAGACTGTAGATAACGTTGTTGGTACGGGAGGTATGACAAGGAGTGGAAGAATCTTCATATCGCCTGAGGTAGAGGCCGAAAGACTGGCAAAGGGGAAAGGAAAAATGGTTGAGAATGTCCCAGTGCAGGCAAGCGAAAAAGCAACGGCATCGAAGGATGTGGAGGAGTTCATGCGCTTGATTCGTAAAAGCGATTATAAGATTGTTGAGCATCTGCAACAGACGCCGTCCAAAATATCTATACTATCGTTGCTATTATGCTCTGAAGCTCACAGAAATGCTTTGTTGAAAGTCCTGGATACTTCCTTCGTACCCCAAGATGTTTCCGTAAATCAGCTGGAAGGAGTGTTGGCACATGTGAATGCAGGCCATAGCTTGGGCTTTACCGACTTCGATTTGACCCCGAAGGGGAGGGAGCATAATATGGCGCTGCACGTCTCTGTGGAGTGTAGAGGATCAGTCATGTCGCATGTACTGGTCGATACCGGATCATCCTTAAACGTGCTGCCCAAGAAAGCGATGATGAAGCTAGATGTCAGAGGAATCCTGTGTATGCCCAGTGACTTGGTAGTCAGGGCATTTGATGGTACGCGAAGAACAGTCTTTGGATCGATAACATTGCCTCTACAGGTGGGGCCGGAGGTTTTCGCGACTGAATTTTATATCATGGACATCCAACCTGCGTATAGCTGCTTACTCGGAAGACCCTGGATCCATGGGGCAGGGGCAATCACGTCTACCCTGCATCAGAAGTTGAAATATATGGTAGGAGACAGTGTGGTTACTGTATGCGGAGAAGAAGACATCCTGGTCAGCCATCTGTCGTCATTTAAATATGTCGAGGTCGATGGAGAGATTCACGAAACACCCTGCCAGGCATTTGAAGGGTTGCGTATCAAGGACAAAGGTCCCGGGTTGAGCAAAGCGTCGGAGATAGCCGTCTCGTCGTATAAAGAAGCTCAAGCTCTGGTAGAGACTGGTGAGACCAAGGGTTGGGGCAAAGTGCTGGACATTCCTGTGAAGATGGACCGATTTGGGTTGGGGTATCAACCGTCGTCATCGACACCTGCTGTGGGGGCACCCCGTTTCAGAGGACCAATAACCATCACTGCTAGTGGAGTATGTCAGGAGACCATCAACGCTGCTTCAGAGTCTGACGAAGGGGACAACGATTGCGATATGGACGCTTGGATTCAGCCGAGCGTGCCAGGACAGGGGTTGTGCAACTGGTCTATTCAGGAGATTGTTCCTGTGACTCTTAAACAGTAATGCTTTGTTTTATTAATTGTTGAACAATCTGATGTCTTGCCCGGGGCATCATGATTTGCTTAGGGCTGTGCTGTTATGAACATTGCGTGTTTATCATTAAATAAAAGGCGTTTTTTCATGTGCAAATATTGCGATCTCTGTTTTTCTTGTTTTGTATTTTTTCAATAAAATGGCAACGTGGTTATTCGCTTTATACGCATTTTGAAGCGTTTAACCATTCCTTTGCAGGACAACATTTTCAGATGACATCCTTGAACCACCTATGACTCGTCCCGACTTTGAACATCCGGTACTTCAGGCCGAAGAAGAGGTTGTAGAAGATGGTGACGTTCCTGAAGAATTGTCTTGGTTGGTGAAACAAGAAGAAAGAGTCATTCTGCCTCACGAAGAGGTCATCGAAATCATTAACTTGGGGTCAGAAGGGGTTGAAAAGAATATACGTATAGGAGTCGCGCTGCAGAGAGATATCAAGCGAAGACTGGTTGAAATGCTCAGAGAGTATAGTGATGTGTTCGCTTGGTCGTATGAAGACATGCCAGGACTCGATACAGATATGGTTGTGCACCGTCTGCCATTGAAAGAAGAATGCCCGCCGGTCAAGCAAAAGCTTCGCAGAACTAGACCCGATATGGCAGTGAAGATCAAGGAAGAAGTTCAAAAACAGTGGGATGCTGGTTTCCTGGCTGTTACAAAATATCCCTCCTGGGTCGCTAACATCGTACCAGTGCCAAAGAAAGACGGTAAAGTGAGAATGTGTGTAGATTACCGTGACTTAAACAAAGCGAGCCCAAAAGACGATTTTCCGCTTCCTCATATCGACGTGCTAGTTGATAACACTGCTCAATACTCCGTATTCTCCTTCATGGATAGCTTCTCAGGCTATAATCAAATTAAAATGGCGCCAGAGGACATGGAGAAGACTACTTTCATAACGCCTTGGGGAACATTTTGTTATAAAGTGATGTCCTTTGGTTTGAAGAATGCTGGGGCAACGTATCAGCGTGCAATGACGACTCTTTTTCATGATATGATGCATAAAGAGATCGAAGTTTATATTGACGATATGATTGCCAAATCCCAGACGGAGGAAGAGCATCTGGTGAATCTGCTGAAGTTATTCAAAAGGCTTAGGAAGTTCAGGCTGAGACTGAACCCTAACAAATGCACCTTCGGGGTGAGATCGGGTAAACTGTTGGGGTTTATCATGAGTGAAAAAGGAATAGAGGTCGATCCTGCAAAAATAAAAGCAATTCAAGAGATGCCGACGCCTAAAACAGAGAAAGAGGTGCGCGGGTTTTTAGGGAGGTTGAACTACATCGCTCGGTTCATATCTCACCTAACGGCTACGTGTGAACCATTGTTCAAGCTGTTGAAGAAAGATCAAGCTGTAACGTGGAACGAAAATTGTCAATAGGCGTTTGATAAAATAAAGCAGTATTTGCAGGAGCCTCCTATTTTGATACCTCCAGTGGCAGGGAGACCCTTGATTATGTATTTGACAGTTCTTGAGGGAAGCATGGGTTGTGTTCTCGGTCAACACGACGAGACAGGAAGAAAAGAGCATGCGATCTATTACTTGAGTAAGAAATTTACAGAATGTGAATCTCGATATTCAATGCTTGAAAAAACTTGTTGTGCGCTAGCTTGGGCCGCCAAGCGTTTGAGGCAATACATGCTGAATCATACAACCATGCTCATCTCGAAGATGGATCCTATCAAATATGTATTCGAAAAGCAGGCGTTATCAGGGAGAATAGCCCGTTGGCAGATGGCCTTGACTGAATATGACATCCAATACGTCTCGCAAAAGGCTATAAAGGGGAGTGTGCTGTCTGAGTATCTGGCAGAGCAGCCTATTGAAGATTACCAATAGATGAGGTTTGATTTTCCTGACGAGGATATCATGTACCTAAAGATGAAATATTGTGAATAACCGTTGCCAGACGAAGGACCAGAATTGGGTTCCAAATGGAAGTTGATCTTTGACGGAGTTGTAAACGCTTACGGTAGCGGAATAGGGGCAATCATCACTACTCCACACGGGTCGCACATCCCGTTCACTGCTCGATTTACCTTTTCAGTTACCAATAATAAAGCCGAATACGAAGCTTGTATAATGGGGCTTGAAGAAGCCATTGATTTGCGAATCAAGAATTTGGACGTATACGGAGACTCAGCTCTGGTGATAAATCAAATCAAAGGAGAATGGGAGACACGTCAGCCCAACTTGATACCGTACATGAACTATGCGAGAAGATTGTTGCCTTTCTTTGACAAGGTTGAATTGCATCATGTACCGCGAGCGGAGAATCAGATGGCTGACGCCCTGGCCACTTTGTCTTCCATGTACAAAGTCAACTTCTGGAACGAGGCTCCTAGAATCATTATCTCTCGACTTGATAGACCTGCCTTTGTGTTTGCTATCGATGAAGCATCCGATGACAAACCATGGTATTTTGATATCCTTAACTTCCTTAAGAACAAAGAGTATCCGGCTGGGGCATCCAGTCAAGATCAGAAGACTCTCAGGAGATTAGCGGGTAATTTCTATTTGAATCCGGATGGTGTCTTATACAGAAGAAATCACGATTTGGTGCTGCTGCGTTGCGTAGACGAAAAAGAGGCGAAGTTGCTCATGGAGGAAATACATGAAGGTACCTTTGGCACGCATGCTGGTGGGCATGCTATGACAAGGAAGCTGCTGCGGGCAGGTTATTTTTGGCTAACTATGGAAACTGATTGTTTCAAGTTTGCAAGGAAGTGCCACAAGTGCCAAATCTATGCTGATAAGATCCATGTGCCTCCGAGTCCTCTGAATGTGATGTCATCGCCATGGCCATTCTCGATGTGGGGAATCGATATGATTGGAAAGATCGAGCCGACAGCTTCTAACGGGCACCGGTTCATTCTAGTAGCAATCGATTATTTCACCAAGTGGGTGGAAGCGGCGTCCTATGCAAATGTGACTAAGCAGGTGGTGGCCAGATTCATCAAGAGAGATATCATTTGCAGATATGGAATCTCCGAGCGGATAATCACTGACAATGGTTCAAATCTAAACAACAAAATGATGAAGGAGCTCTGTCAGAATTTCAAGATCGAACATCACAACTCCTCCCCTTACCGACCCAAGATGAATGGCGCTGTTGAAGCGGCCAACAAGAATATCAAGAAGATTGTTCAAAAGATGGTGGTGACCTATAAGGATTGGCATGAGATGCTACCTTTTGCTTTGCACGGTTATCGTACGACGGTACGCACATCAATCGGGGCAACCCCGTTCTCGTTGGTATACGGAATGGAAGCTGTGCCACCATTGGAGGTTGAGATCCCTTCTCTGAGGGTATTGCAAGATGTCCAACTAGACGAGGCAGAATGGGTGAAAGACAGGTTGAACCAATTGAGTTTAATGGATGAGAAGAGGCTAGCTTCTCTAGCATACGGTCGTTTGTACCAGAGTCGAATGAAGAAAGCATATGATAAGAAGATACATCCTCAGAGCTTTCAGACGGGCGACCTTGTGTTGAAAAGGATTCTCCCGCCGCAGGCAGATCACAGGGGCAAGTGGACCCCCAACTACGAAGGGCCATACGTTGTCAGAAAAGTCTTTTCAGGAGGAGCTTTATTGTTGTCCACCATGGACGGTGAAGACTTTACGTCGCCTGTGAATTCGGACGCAGTTAAAAAATACTTTGCTTAAAATTGACCCGCTGGACAGAAAAAGAGAGTCCAGGCAAAAATGGGGCATCCTGGCGAACCAAAAACAGAATAAAAGGTTCGGGCAAAAGTTAGGGATAAAATGAAAAAATGTACACCCGCGAAGTTGAAAACCTACACTGGGCGGCTTCGGCAAAAAAGGGTATCCCGGTGAACTGAAAACCCGTAAAGGGCGGTTCACGCAAAAGTTAGGGATTTGAAAAGCAAATGACTGCGGTCCGAATTTGATACTACGTTGAGCTTTGGTGCGGGAGAATACTCGAGAGGTCGATTATCAGATACAGTTTCTTCGGAAGTGTGGATACCGGGAAAAGCGTTAGAGTCGGGCGAGTCATAGGAAGATCAGTTCGTGATGTTCATCTGCATCCCGTTGCCGACATGTGTACAAATTTAATCTGTCAATATATTTATGCTTTTTGTGCATATTTGTATATTTGTTATGCGTAGCTTCCTCTTTTCAGGAGTTACATCCTGTGTACAAAACTCTGCCCATTCAGGGGCCCTATCAATAAAACATGTTATTCAGTACCTGATGCTGTCTCTTTACTGTTTTGTGCATGATAAACGCCTAAGTTTAATGAAACTAGCATGTGCATAACGTCACTGGCCCTTGCCAACAATTGCTAAAACTTTGAATTAACTGAAAATAATGTCACTAACGCTAACCTGAATAGATTTGGTTACATAGACTTGTCTTGTCTTGTTTGTGCTGTTGCAGGGTTCGTAGCCGTATGAAATGGACGATCAAAGGATTGCCGTATGGATCAAAATCTCGTAACGAAAGACCCGACCCCCACGCAGGTCGCGTTCCCCAAGATGGCATTGTTCCTCATTGAAGAAGGATCGAATTCCCCAGCTAGGCGTGGCTCATTCAAAGGATATTCTCCAGCAAAGTCGTTTACCCTCAGCAGAATGTGGCGATTCCAAGATTGTAGGCTGTGTTCAGACAGTGTGGTGTCCCCCAGAAGGATTCCCTTATTTTCAAGCAGAGTGGTTTAGCCTCAGAAGATTAATATTTCCAATTGGTGAGCTGTATTCAGGCAACTTACTTTTCCCCGCAGGGTCATTTACTCTCCCCAGCGGAGTCAGTTGATTTTCCCCAAGAGAATCATCCCATCCCCAGTGGAGTTCTCTTTTCAGCAAGTATTTTCATTCCTCCCAGTGGAACTCGAAGATTAAGACTCTCCCCGGCAGAGTTGGTTGTGTGCCTGGCATTTATTTTGTCAGAATACCGTGTGATATCCGCTCACTCTCCAGCAGAAGTCCAGTCGTACCAGGATCATCTGCTATTCTCCGGCAGAGTTATATCCCCCGCAGGGTGTTACTTCAATGAGGTGCTTGGTTTAAGTTCCCAATTTCCCAGCGGAGTCGGCATTGTCTTCAGCATTTATTTTGCTGAAGCGGTTTCCTATATCCCAGCAGTTCGATTCTGCATTTGCATCTGCATATAGTGTCATGTTTGCATCCACCCGAATAAAACCGCATAGCATTTCCATGTCGAGTGGAGCATTATGCCAGTGTCGAACATGTGCATGTTTGAAACATAAACCAGGGTGGCTAACCGTTTGTGTTCAAGTGTTGCTCTCTTGCAGGTGGGAGGAGCTCTTGCTCCAATAAATCACTAAACATTCAAGATCTCGACGTGAGACATTCAATGAAGTGTCAGCTTTGGCATTATTCCCCACAGAGTTATCATGATGAAGTTCTCTTTGTCTCCAAACAGAGTTATTTGTGAATTTCTCTTGTTTTCCCTGCCAGAGTTAGTAGGCAAAATATCTCCTTGTCCCCAAGCAGAGTTATTTGTCATCAAAGGGTTTCATGAATCAGAATTTCAGAGGCTGCCACCGGTTATCAGAGTAGGCGTCCGATAGTTTTGTTTCCAAATATCCCCAGTAGAGTCCGCCTCAAAGTCGCTGTCACGTCAGTGCTAAGAAGTTTGTGGGTTGGGATCAATGGAGGAATGAGTCCTGACGTGGACAATTTTATTGACGGGTTTTCTTCGTGCTAGAGAAGTGGGTGTCCTAACGTGGACAAATTTATTTCCCTGAGTTGATGAAACGTGCTAGTCCTAACGTGGACATATCGGATTTCTGGGTATTGATTGGATGTGAAGTCATAACATTGACAAAGTTGATTACTCTTCGTGTTGGTGTCCTGACGTGGACCAATTTATTTCCAGCAGATATCTTTCTTCGTAATGGTGAGATGTGCGTCCTGACGTGGACAAGTTTGTAGTTCTTTGTGATGACAAGGTGAGAGAGTCCTGGCGTGGACAAATTTATCCTTCTTCGTGTTGTTGAGATGTAAGTCCTGACGTGGACAAGTTCTACTTCCCCAGCAAGTCGAAGACGCGCAAGTCCTGACGTGGACAAATTTTATTTCCTCAGCAAGTCAAGGGGTGAGTCCTGACGTGGACAAATCAAGACGAAATGTGAGTCCTGACGTGGACAAGTTTATTCCTTACGCGGAAAGAGAAGTTTCAGTTCCTTACGTGGAAAGATTGTATTCCTTACGTGGAAAGCTTGGAGTCCTTACGTGGATAGACCAAGAATTTTATTCCTTACGTGGAAAGATAGATTGATTCCTTACGTGGAAAGATAGATTGATTCCTTACGTGGAAAGATGGATTGATTCCTTACGCGGAAAGAAGACGGATTCCTTACGTGGAAAGATTGGAGTCCTTACGTGGACAAATCAAGATCGAATGGTGATTCCTTACGTGGAAAGATTGTATTCCTTACGTGGAAAGGTGGGTCCTAACGTGGACGATGTAGTCCTTACATGGACAAATCGAAAAGAAGATTTATTCCTTACGTGGAAAGAGGTTATTCCTCACGTGGACAGATTGAGATGGTATTCCTTACGTGGAAAGAAAATGTATTCCTTACATGGAAAGGTGGGTCCTAACGTGGACGATGTACTCATAACCTAGAAAGTTTAGTCCTGACGTGGACAGATTCAGAAAAGAAGTCGGTTTCCTTACGTGGAAAGAATTGGTTCCTTACGTGAAAAAAAGATGTGTTCCTGACGTGGAAGAGTTTAGTCTTGACGTAGACAGATGCAGAAGAGATGATTCCTTACGTGGACGGTGTTATTCCTAACGTGGAAGAGTTTATTCCTAACGTGGACGATTTATTTCTGACGAGATGCAGACGAGTTATCCCCAGCGAAGTTGCCGAGATTTTTCCGTGTTGACAGCAGATGGAGTCCTAACGTGGACAAGTTTTAGTTGAGATTTCTTCGTGTTGACAAAACAGGAGTCCTAACGTGGACAAGTTCTTCGATGACAGAATCTTTTTCAAGGATGAAAATAATCCCCAGCACGAGATCAGTGGGTTGCTGTAAACAGTTAGATTCAGTTGATGAATATCGTTCCCCAAGCAGTGGTGCAGTTTATTTCTGCGGTTGGCAAATTTCCGGGTTCTTAGTATTCAACCGTCTCGTACCTCGAATGTCTGAAGGCTCCGGTTTCTTCACCCAATCGGGTCCAAGTCGCTTGAATAGGGGCAGCTGTTGCACCCTAAAATTTGCTCAACCTAATTCATTTGGTTTATGTTTCAATTGCATTAGCATTTGCATATAGAGTCATGAACATAGTCTAATCATCTGCATAGCATAGCATAGCAAACCATCCAACAGGGACCAAGCACTATTCTCATCTCTATGAGCCTATCAAGAGGTTCTTATTCAAATTCAAGCATATTCAAGTCATCAGAAAGAATTGTAAGCTAAGGAGTCAGTTGGATCAAGCAGTGCATCTATCTCCTATCTGAGGGTATCTGAGGATCATCAAGGAAGTGGTGAGTTGTAAATTGAGCATGGAGAGTATCTAGACATCATGGGAGACTTAGAAAGTCATTTGGAGAAGGAGACAAGTCATTGATATGATCACAAGAGTTGTAGTTGAAGACAGTCAACTAGGGGTTTCATCTGGGGTCAACTCTAGGTCAATTGACTGATTGAAAGACATTAAGGGCTATTGGAGAGATGTGGGGTTCATCATGTGACATGTAGAGAAGGATATGGTGTTGTGCCAAGAAGAATTCAAGAGAAATCAAGGAGAAGTGGAGTTTCTAAATTAGGGTTTCTATGTAAAATCCCCTAATTTAGGTCAAATTTCCAAGCAAGATAAGTCAAAATGCAAGCTTCAAATGGATCCTTGGCCAACATGAAACTTGTAGAGGATCTCAAGACCTTTAATTTGAGTGGTGGAAGACATCTAGGAGATTTATATAACTCAAGTTATGGTCCTTGCAAGTTACAGGTCATCTGAGGTATCTGAAATTTTGTCTGTGAAAGTTACTTGTCTTCCAAGCAAGTTTTACCCCTCAAGGAGATTTCAAATGAATTTCTGGTCAACATAAGAATTGTTACTCATTGTCTTAGATTTCTATAATGGTATGGTATGCCTTCATATTATTTGTGGAACTCTACTTATGGTCTTGGCAAGCAAAGGGTATTTTGGTCATCTGAGAATTACAGGTCATTTCAAGCCTATGCCCAAAACTAATACAAGGAAGCTTCAAATGAAAAACTTCACAACATCAAACTTGCTCCAAATGACATTTTGAGTCTAGAAAAGTGATCATGAAAGATTGGAAAGACTCATAGCTCAAGGTTTCAAAATTGGTGAGTTTAATGAATGAAAAATGACCTAAATTTGAGATTTTTCATAACTTGGCCAAATGGGATAAAATTATAGGTCATTTTGATTGAAAAAAATGTTTTAAGAACATTGGCAAAAGTATAATTTTGAGTTTGGTTCAAGAATTAGGAGTTATGCATGGTTACTTACAAAGAAAGTTACATAATCCAAATCCAAGGGAAAGAGTGCATGAGAAGTTTCTCCAAGGTTCTAGGACTTTCCAATGACATCTATATATTGATTTGAAGAGCTTCATGCCATGGTTGGTGAATCACTTTGTTCAAAACACAAGTTATACACAATTCTCCCAATTTGCAAAAGCTTTTCAAACTCCATCAAATCTCTCTCAATTTACACATTTCTTGATTGGATCATCATCACCATCTTCCATAGGTCACATTCACATCAGAATTTGGTAGAATTGGAGAAGAACTCGTGCTAACCAATTCCATCATCCAAGGAGCAAGAAAGTTGGAATTGCAAGATTCAAGAGGCTTGGACAAGATTCATTGCATACAGAACTCAAGAGCAAGTTCACTGATCAGTTTCCCATCATTGCAAGTATTGGATCAAGAGAATTCCATAGTTGTTTTCATCATCACACCAGGTTGGTATCTTCCTTCGAATTGCATGATTTAGTTAGGATCATAGGGAATTGTTAGCATAGAAATGTTAGGATAGGTTAGATGATTGATTTTGGTGAATTTGAAGAAGTTTCATGAAGGTTGATCATGGTATACCAAATCTGTTAGAGATCATAACATCAAGAATATGGCACGAGAATCTTAGGTTTGTAGCTTAATTTGTTCAGCATGAAATGTAGAGCATGTTAGGGCAAGAATTAGAGAGAATTGGAAGAGTTGATATCAGGTGATCATGGTGGAACCGAGCTGTTATACATATCGGGTTTGATTTGTGGATGAGTTTTAGAAGGAGCTATTGCTATGGCTGTGTAGAGGGAAGAATTTAGAGCAACTTTGCTCTTGGAATCGTGTGGATTCATGGAGAGACAAGGGAGAAAAGAGAGCTGGAAGGTGCGTGCATGGTGATGAGGTTTTCTGAAACCCTAGGGTTTCAAGGTAGACGATGATGCATGGCCGTAGGATCTGGTGTTTGACTTGGACCTGAGAGTTGATCGTATGGCCACGATTTAAACAAAAAATGGAGGGAAGTTTAAAGCCTCAACGCACCGTTTCATTAATGTTTCAGACTGGGCTCAGGTTTCCCATGCTAATGACACCCCCCAAATGCAGGCCCAAACCATAATGAATTGGAAATTTCGCTATTTGCACCGTTTCATCTTTTTTTTATTTTGTTATATTTTCTGAGTGCATTGGGCCCAGACGCGCTTGCTATACGCGCCCCCCAGTCTGGGCCCATCTGGTTGTTTTAACTGATTTTCATTAATTTCTGCACCCGTTTCCATTTAATTTCATTTTATTTCTTCCATTTTTCTTAATTCTTGGAAAAATCATAAAAAATAGAAAAATGCATGATTTTGATTGGTTCTTTTTGCATATTATTCATAACTTTGTCAAGAAAAATATCACACAAAAAAATTAATATTTCATTTTATTTTCATATTTTTAGCATATTTTTCTATTAAATAGGTTTAAATAATGGTTAGTTTGATGCATGAACTTGGTGATTTAGTTTGATTAAATGCTTTTACATTTTTAATCCATTCTTTTTAGGTTGATTAGCTTAGACCTTTATCTTGTATATACAATTTAATTCATATTTTTAGGATTTAGTTTTAGGTGATTTGTTTAGGTGTGAATAACATGATCAAAACTAGGGTTTAGGAGATAACATAGGAGAATTAAATCATCTCCCTTAGGAGTTAGAGATTGAATCTTTGGGGTATGGGACTATAGGGATTATGGGTAGTTAATAGATCCCTTAGAAAATATTAGGATTCCCCTACTGCTATTAGTATACTGTCTGTATCTGTTTGACTGTGTGGTGTGCCCTCTCTAGGGTTATTTCATTTGTCTGTGTGGGGTATTGGGTTTGCTTGGGGATTGGGAGAGCTGAAGCTTATGATGATGAGTCCATTGGAGATCAGAGATTGAAGACCAACTTCCAGAGTTGATGAAGAGATCCTTTGCTGGCAGCTGTTGAGGAGTCTAGGTTTTAGGAGCTAGGCAGAGCTCTAGAGTAGTAGACTTGATTCTCAAACATGGAAGGTCTGGATTGCCTCCATTCCTCTCTGTGATGCAGAGTTTCTCTAAGACATTCACCCCCTTCCTTTGGAAGGCTTGGTGATAGTGTCTAAGAGATAGAACTCTTGAGAGAAATATTCTATGTGTTGTTAGCAGTATGTTTTCCACCTTTGGTGGTCAACTAATTGCTTAACACCCAATTCACTCTTGTGATTGATTCCTCAGCTTGGAGATTGAGACTTGAAGAAAAGCCATTGCAGATGGAAGACTGATGATAGAGACCTTGCTTGAAGGCTGTGGAAATGAAGACTGAGGCTTGCCTGAAGCTTGTAGCTGTTTGGAGATGACTTGAAGACAGATGTTGATGCAGAGCTGCTGTGGCTGTTTATTTTTGCTGTTCATTTCTGATGTATTGTTTGGTTTTCCCTGACTGTATTGTTTGCGGTTTAACCTGTTGGGTTGAAAGTGAATGCTGTTCACTTTTGCCTATTATTTTCTAGGTTCGAGGTTGAGTGGGACTCCCTTGCCTCGCTTGTATTGCTGCATCCATGCATTTTACTGCTTTACTGTATATATCTGCTATTGTTTTTGTTTCCGTCTATTCCCTTAGGATCTCTGTTTCTCTCTGCGCAAGAGAGGAGCATGATAGACACTAGGTCTTAACCCATGCATGACAACATTAGGTTAGTTTGATTCCCTTCGCAACCATAGGTTAGAGTTCTGTCTCTTTCTTTCTCAAAACCAACAGAAAAACACAATAAATATCTCAAACACAATAAAAGGCACTTCTTCCGTAAAAGAATGTGAACTCATCAAAACGTCATTTTTGTCCGCTTGGACTGGTAATCAGAAAACCTTTTTCAGAAGGAATAAAATCAATCAAGACAGACTTGTGTTGTACGTGGCCCGAACTACATTTGCTCTGATCTTTCATGCTGTATGAAAGTACGTAGGCATAGGATGCGATATCCTAGCGAGCAACCTTCCCCTCCTTTCCCGTAGGTAGGCGAACTACGTTGACTCTGATTTCTCGTTCCAGACGGGAATACGTAGGCATAAAGTGCGATACTTTGCCGAGTCATTTTCTTTTCTTTTAACCCCAGACCTTTAGCGTAGATAGAATAACAATCCATACCAGAAAGCAAGCGTGGATCCCGTCGAGTACGACGGACGTGAGGGGTGCTAATACCTTCCCCTTGCGTAACCGACTCCCGAATGCAGGATTTGGTTGCGATGATCATTCCTTTCCCCGTTTTGCGGTAGGTTTACCTCGAGCGTTTCCTTTCCCTCCGTTGGGATAAATAACGCACGGTGGCGACTCTTCTGTTCAGCCGGCGCCGATTTTCGCAGTAGCGACAATATTTCGATCATGTTTTCTCACCCCTTTGTTGTTGTTGTGGTCTGTGTTTCTTCGGAAGTACAAACAATCCAGGTGTTTAGCTAGTTGGATAGCGGTGTGCTGATCGAGTCTAGGATGCTCTGATACGTAACACAGGGCTTTGGGGAGTTTATTGCCTATATGATGATTTTGTTTATACTCCGTGTCGTATCGTGTTTGGATGATGTTTTGTATATTTTGGGCAGATGGCCGAACATGATGTATGAGATGATGTACATATATGTATATATATTATGACAGATTTCTTTTCCGCTGCTTATTTTGAAAATCTTTTAACGAAATGTTTTGTGGAAATTTTTGTGAAAAGTAATATCCCACTTTTGGAAGAGAAACTCTGATATTTTTAATTGATTTATTCGCATTTTATTTAATTTGGGAAGTGGGGTGTTACACTACCAATAAAATTGGTTTTAAAAAATTTGTTTAAATTGCGGAAGCGGCCTTGGAAAAATTACCGTCTATAACGAACCGTTATTAGAACACCGGATATGCGTCTAGCCTTATGGATGTGATAATGAGCAAAGAGAATCACCACACTAGTCACACTATCAATTGACTTAAATCACTAATTGGTATGACTAGTTCCAATGCTACACAATGCCAGCAAAATGTGTGGACAACACAAGATAATTTTGGTTCAAGCAATTTGTCAAACACTTGGGAAGTGAGGTGTTACAAGTTGGTATCAGAGCAGGTCGGTCCGTCCGACCGGTGTATTGTTTTGAGTCTGTCCTTATAATAGAGGTTGTGTGTCTTTTGACCCTGTGTTGTTTTGGTTGAGCAGTATGGCAGGAAGGAATGATGCTGCTCTGGATGCATCTATGCAAGCGATGGCGCATGTGATGGCCAATCAGAATCTGGCTGCGGTTGCGCTATTCAGAGATTTGACACAATTCCAGAGTAATAAGCCACCAAAGTTTGAAGGAGGAATTTTGGATACGGAAGCTGCACAGAAACGGAGGAAAGCGATTGAGAAGATTTTCAGGACTATGGGTTGCATTGATGAGCAGAAGGTGAGGTTTAGTACTCACATGTTGGAGGGTGAAGCCGAGGCTTGGTGGGACAACAGTCGCCATAGATTGGAGGCTGCGGGAACTGCCATTACTTGGGAGGTGGTTCGGACGATTTTTCTGGAGAAGTATTTTCCGGAGGATATCAGAAGTGCTAAGGAGATTGAGTTTCTGGAGCTGAGGCAGGATAACCTGTCTGTAGCAGAGTATGCTGCTAGATTTGAAGAGCTAGCTCAATATTGTCCCCATTACAATACTGATGAGGCAATGACTTCTAAGTGTTTGAAGTTTGAGAACGGATTGCGTCCGGAGATTAAGATGGGGATCGCCTGCCAGAAGATCAGGAGCTACCCTGAGCTGGTGAGCAGAAGCAGGATTTATGATAATGACAACCGGGCAAGGATTGCACACTATAAGGCTGCGAATGATCGTAAGGGTAAGCAGAGGTTTGGTGGTACTCCTTACAGCGTGCCGATTGATAAGGGAAAACATAAGGCTGTTGCTGATAAGAAGTTCAGAGAGCGGAGAGCATCGATGGATTTGAAATGTTTCCGGTGCGGTGCCGCGGGGCATCGTGTTAGTGATTGTCCTTACGAGATGAAGAAGTGCTTCAAGTGTGGGAAATCGGGCCACGTGATGGCAGAGTGCAAGACTAATATGCCTACTTGCTATAACTGCGGTGAGAAAGGTCATATTAGTACTCATTGTGAGAAGCCGAGGAGGACTCAGGCGCCTCAGGTCAGTGATAAAGTGTTTGCTGTGGTAGGGACTCAATCGATGGATGAGGAGCGTGCTATCAAAGGTACTTGTTTTATCAATAATATTCCTTTGACTGCTATGATTGATACGGGCGCAACTCACTCGTTCATTTTTGTTGAGTGTGTGAAGAGGTTAGGTTTGGTGCCGTCCACTCTTGAGCGGCGGATGACTATCGAAACTCCCTATATTGGTTCAGTGACTACTTCTTTGGTGTGCTTGAAGTGTCCACTGATTATCTTCGGTAGAGATTTTGGGGTAGATCTGATTTATCTACCACTTTGTGGTTTGGATGTTATTCTGGGTATGAACTGGTTGGAGTTCAACCGAGTCTACATCGATTGTTTTTGGAAGGTGTTGTTGTTTCTTGCTCCAGAAGAGGAAGCAGTGGCGGATTCCTTGTCTAATAAGGAATTGAGGGTCTTGTTGGAAGATGAAGCTAAGGTGTTTGCTTTGTTTGCATCGTTATCTGTTGACAACAAGACGTTATTGGGTGAGTTGGCGGTGGTGAATGAGTTTCCAGAGGTGTTCCCTGATGATGTTTCAGAACTACCTCCGAAGAGAGAAGTTGAGTTTAGCATTGATCTTGTTCCTGGTACGAGGCCTATTTCTATGGCGCTGTACAGGATGTCGGCAGTGGAATTGGGCGAGTTGAAGTCTCACATTGGAGAGTTATTGGATAGAAAGTTTATCAGACCGAGTGTGTTGCCGTGGGGAGCTCCAGTGTTGTTGGTGAAAAAGAAGGATGGTAGTATGCGTTTGTGCATCGATTACTGTCAGTTGAACAAAGTGACCATCAAGAACAAGTATCCTCTCCCAAGGATTGATGATTTGATGGATCAGTTGGTGGGAGCTCGTGTGTTCAGTAAGATTGATTTGAGGTCGAGTTATCATCAGATCAGAGTGAAAGAAGGTGATATTCAGAAGACGGCGTTAGAACTCGATATGGACATTATGAGTATACGATGATGCCTTTTGGAGTGTCTAATGCGCCGAGAGTATTTATGGAATATATGAATCAGATCTTCCATTCTTACTTGGATCAGTTTGTTGTTGTGTTCATTGATGATATACTGATTTATTCTAAGTCGGAAGAAGAGCATGCAGAACATTTGAGGATCGCTTTGCAGGTGTTGAAAGATAACAAGTTGTTTGGTAAGTTGTCGAAGTGTGAGTTCTGGATGAAGACTGTGAGTTTCTTGGGGCATGTGATTTCTAGTGATGGTGTGGCAGTAGACCCATCAAAGGTGAGTGCGGTGTTACAGTGGGAACCGCCGAAGACGGTAACGGAAGTTAGAAACTTTTTGGATTTGGCAGGGTATTACCGGAGGTTTATTGAAGGATTTTCCAGATTGGCGTTGCCATTGACTCAGTTGACACGAAAGGATCAAGTTTTTGTGTGGGATGCGGCTTGTGAGAAAAGTTTTGAGGAACTGAAAAAGAGATTGACTTCAGCACCAGTGTTGGTTTTGCCAAATCCGAGTGAGCCTTTTATGGTGTATTGTGATGCGTCTAAGATGGGATTAGGAAGAGTTCTTATGCAGAATGGAAAGGTGGTAGCTTATGCTTCGCGGAAATTGAGGGTGCATGAAAGG
Source organism: Lathyrus sativus (assembly GCA_963859935.3). Classification (NCBI taxonomy): domain Eukaryota; kingdom Viridiplantae; phylum Streptophyta; class Magnoliopsida; order Fabales; family Fabaceae; genus Lathyrus; species Lathyrus sativus. Next base: position 351,659,938 of record OZ012739.1, on the reverse strand, counting down.
AATTATCCTACTCATGACCTTGAATTGGCTGCGGTGGTTTTTGTGTTGAAGATCTGGAGGCACTATTTGTATGGTTCGAGATTTGAAATATTCAGCGATCATAAGAGCTTGAAGTATCTGTTTGACCAGAAGGAGATGAATATGAGACAGAGAAGATGGTTGGAATTCTTGAAGGATTACGATTTCAGTCTAAGCTATCATCCAGGAAAAGCGAATGTGGTTGCGGATGCTTTGAGCAGGAAGACAATTCATATGCCGACTTTGATGGTAAAAGAGATGGAGCTAATTGAGCAGTTCAGAGACTTAAGCATGGTTTGTGAATTTTCGGCAAATGGTGTGATGTTGGGCAAGTTGCAAGTGAGGAATGATTTCTTGGATATGATAAGAGAACACCAAAAGTTGGATGTGAAATTGGTGGATTTGATGCAAGGAGCCGAAGGTGACTCCGATAATGATTTTAAATTGGATAGTACATGTGTGTTGAGGTTCAGAGGCAGGATTTGTCTGCCGGATGATGATGAGCTAAAGAATTCAATCTTGGACGAAGGGCATCGTAGTAGCCTGAGTATCCATCCAGGAGCTACGAAGATGTATCAAGATTTGAAAAAGTTGTTTTGGTGGGCTAGTATGAAGAGAGATATCGCTCGTTTCGTTTATGCTTGTTTGACATGTCAGAAATCGAAGGTGGAACATCAGAGACCTTCTGGATTTATGCAACCGTCGGTTTGGAAATGGGATTGTGTGACCATGGATTTTGTTATGGGTTTGTCGAACACGTCAAGAGGATTTGATGCCATTTGGGTGATTGTGGACCGGCTTACGAAGTCCGCTCATTTTGTGCCGATCAGTATAAGTTTTCTGTTGGAAAAGCCGACAAAGATTTATATTCAGGTGATTGTGAAGCTGCATGGCGTGCCGTCGAGTATTGTGTCGGATAGAGATCCGAGATTCACTTCAGAATTTTGGAAAAGTTTGCAGGAAGCTTTAGGTACTAAGTTGAAGTTAAGTTCAGCTTATCATCCACAAACTGATGGTCATTCAGAGAAGACTATTCAGTCGCTGGAGGATCTGTTAAGAGCTTGTGTGTTGGCAAAAGACGGTGTGTGGGATACTCATTTACCGTTGGTAGAGTTCACGTACAACAACAATTACCATTCTAGTATCGAAATGACACCGTTTGAGGCTCTTTATGGTAGGAGGTGCAGAACTCCTCTGTGTTGGTATGAGACAGGTGAGAATGTAGTTTTGGGACCAGAGATTGTGCAGCAGACTACTGAGACCGTTCAGATAATTCGTGAGAAGATGAAAGCGTCTCAGAGAAGGTAGAAGAGTTATCATGATAACCGAAGGAAAGAGTTGGAATTCAGTGAAGGTGATCACGTATTCTTGAGGGTTAACCCAGTGACTGGTGTGGGTCGTGCATTGAAGTGCAAGAATCTAGATCCGAAGTTTATTGGGCCGTATCAGATTTTGCAGAGGATTGGTGTTGTGGCTTATAGGGTGGCGTTACCGCCGGAACTTTCGAACTTGCATGACGTGTTTCATGTGTCATAACTTCAGAAGTATGTATCAGATCCATCTCATGTGATTCAGAGAGATGATGTTCAAGTGAGAGAGAATCTTACTGTGGAGATGTTGCCATTGAGGATTGAGGATCGTAAGATGAAGTGACTCCGAGGGAAGGAGATACCATTGGTGAGAGTAGCTTGAGGAGGTGCTGCAGGAGGCAGTGTGACCTGGGAATTGGAAAGTAGGATGCGGGGAGCGTATCCAGAATTGTATCCATCAGGTATTTTCGAGGATGAAAATAATTAAAGTGGGGGAGAGTAGTAACGCCCATTTTAATTATCTAAGTTTTCCAGTGTTATTTTATTTTCGGCGTGCTTGTGTGGGAATTGTTGGAGAAACTATGGTCCATAATATTAAAATGATATAATTGATAATAAAAATAATATGATAATTAGTAGTGTTGTTACTATTATTATTATTATTATTGTTATTATTATTATATTTAATAATATTATTGGAAATATTAATTTTGGGAATAAAAGAAGTGAGGATTATTATTATTGGATTTTTTTTTGGAATTAAAGGAGAATTTGGGGGTATTAGGGGCATAAGTGACATTTGGGAAAAGAGAGAAGAGAAGAACACGGTAGAAGCGATCAAGAGGAGTAAGAGTGAAGGAAGCAAGCTTGAGGAGGAAGAAGATCAAGCTGTTGGAATTTGCGGATTATCATCGATCAAGCTGCTTATTGAGGTAAAGGGGGAGAAAATAGATGGGAAATTGGTAATGCATGAATAAGGGTAGTTGGGGAGTCCTTAACCCCATAGGTTTTGATGATGATGAATTGCATGATGATGATTGCATGTGGTTGATTAAGTTTCTGATTTTTGTTGTCATGGTGGAACCATTGCATGTAATGTTTGATGATTGTTTGGGTGAATTGGATATTTCGGAGTAGATTAAGGTTTTAAGCCGAAAGTGGATTAATCGGCAGAAGTTGATGTTTTATCGGATGGTTTTAGAATTAGTTGGGTAGAATTTATGTAGAATGCTAAGTTGAGGTTGTTGGTACTGATCTAGAGAGAATTTGTTGAGTTTTGAGCTGCTATTGAGATTCTGCACAGTGAGATTTTTCTGAAATCGCAGACACTCGCTAGCTCATCGCTAGGCGAGTTAGTAGCGAGCATTCGTTAGGTTCTCGCTAGGCGAGCTAGGTCGCGAGCCATTCCAGTGGTCATTTTTCTGTACTCGCTAGCAGGTTCGCTAGGGGAGTGGTGTAGCGAAGGATTCGCGAGGCGAAGTACCAGCGAGGTGGTAGCGAACACTTCCAGTAGCTCAAAAGTGTGATTCGCGAGCAGGTTCGCTAGGCGAATGTGTAGCGAGCGTTCGCTAGGAGCTCGCGTAGCGAGCGAGGTAGCGAACATAGCAGGATTTTGTTTTATTTGAGCTGTGTTCATCTGATGTTGATGATTGTTATCTGTTTGATGTACAGAGATAGTGCAAAGATGCTGGATGTATGTTGAGTGTTATAGGGTTGTTTTGCCAATGTCTAATGTGATTAATTCGATTGATTGATTGTGTGATATATATATATATATATATATATATATATATATATATATATATATATATATATATATATATATATATATATATATATATATATATATATATATATATATATATATATATATATATATATATATATATATATATATATATATATATATATATATATATATATATATATATATATATATATATATATATATATATATATATATATATATATGCGATGTATGATGATGGATCAGTAGGATCGTGTGCACCTTGTGTGCTTGATGATTGTGTGTTGTATGATGATGGATCAGTAGGATCGTGTGCAACTTGTGTGCTTGATTGTTGTGTGTTGTATGATGATGGATCAGTAGGATCATGTGTACCTTGTTTGCTTGATGATTGTGTGTTGTATGATGATGGATCAGTAGGATCGTGTGCACCTAGTGTGCTTGACGTTGGTGTATGCATGGCATGATGCATGATGAGATCAGTAGGATCGTGTTGCTCCCTTGAGGAGGGTTGATGTCCAAGTGTCCATCGGCGATTGTGGAGTTGAATCGTCGCTCGGATGGAGTGTATGTGATTCACCCGTAATCGTGGTAGGGATAGATCGTTGCTCGGATGGAGTGTATGCGATCTATCCTGAGATTTGATTATATGTGCTCAGGAGGAGCATGGTAGGGATAGATTGTTGCTCGGATCGAGTGTATGCGATCTATCCTGAGTTTAAGTCGGTACCGCATGCATGTGTTGAGTTGCATTTGTGCATTATTGTATGCTGTGATTGATGATTGGACAGTAGGTCGTGTAGGATGATTTGTGGGGTGATGATGTATTTATTTACTGCCTTTATTTCATGTAAATATTTACCGTTATATTTCGATTATGTTTTCTCACCCCTTTGTTGTTGTTGTGGTCTGTGCTTCTTCAGAAGTACAGACAATCCAGGTGTTTAGCTAGTTGGATAGCGGTGTGCTGATCGAGTCTAGGATGCTCTGATACGTAACACGGGGCTTTGGGGAGTTTATTGCCTATATGATGATTTTGTTTATACTCCGTGTCGTATCGTGTTTGGATGATGTTTTGTATATTTTGGGCAGATGGCCGAACATGATGTATGAGATGATGTACATATATGTATATATATTATGACAGATTTCTTTTCCGCTGCTTATTTTGAAAATCTTTTAACAAAATGTTTTGTGGAAATTTTTGTGAAAAGTAATATCCCACTTTTGGAAGAGAAACTCTGATATTTTTAATTGATTTATTCGCATTTTATTTAATTTGGGAAGTGGGGTGTTACACTACCAATAAAATTGGTTTTAAAAAATTTGTTTAAATTGCGGAAGCGGCCTTGGAAAAATTACCGTCTATAACGAACCGTTATTAGAACACCGGATATGCGTCTAGTCTTATGAATGTGATAATGAGCAAAGAGAATCACCACACTAGTCACACTATCAATTGACTTAAATCACTAATTGGTATGACTAGTTCCAATGCTACACAATGCCAGCAAAATGTGTGGACAACACAAGATAATTTTGGTTCAAGCAATTTGTCAAACACTTGGTGTGCGAAGCACTCCAAGTGAGTTTTGCCTTGAGTAAGTAGCTCTAGCTTCCTTGTACAATAAACTATTGTACTAGAGTTAAAACAATGTTCAGCACTTACTCAAACCAATACTAAATTTGATGAAATTACTTGTACTAAAATTACTTAATTATTAAGCAAAAATGAAAGTGCAGAAAATAAATGGCACAAAGATTTGTTGAGGCAGTTCCCCCGCCGTTCTCGCTTCGGGATACGTCTGCCCTCAATTCTAATAATAGAATTGAGCTCGATATAATATAGATATCACCTGTTGTAGTTGAAATGTTTATACAAGGTTAGACAAGCAAAAAATACAAACAAACTCTCTGGTTGTTGATGATGCTTTCTCTCCTTGTTCCTTGATTCGAGTCGAATCAAGTCTTTCGATTGTTGTGGATAAACCTCCGATTACAACCCCTTTATTGAATAACCTTGCGTTCTTCAAACCCCAGCCCGACTGATCTTAAACAAAAATAAATCGAACCCGAATCTCTCCTACGCAATTCACCGATTGCCGCTACTAGATTGACGGAACCCACCGTTCCTCAACCACCTTCGCTCAATTGAATGTTGTAGAGACGATTCGTACCAAAACCCCCCAAATTCGACGAATCTTGGAGGACAAAACCTTCAAGGTTTTATTCAAGAAAAACCTGCCACAAACTCAACCCGTACCGGATTCTCAATCGACGGATTTAGACGTTATCACCTTGAACAAACCACAATGCACAGAAAGAATTGTTGTGTGTAATTGTTGTGTTATGAAATATTGAAGATGAAGATGATGAGAACTAGGACACCTATTTCACTTTTCTTGTATATGTGCAATTGACTCAATGTTTCAATTGTTATTGAAGAAATGAGGAAAATTTCTATTTATAGTAACCAAAAAACCAACAGACATAACCACTTTTCAAACTAAGTGGAAAGTCTTTAACTTATGCAGAAAACGAAGCGAACGGTCGACCATAGCAGGACTATGCGTCGACGCATAACCTGCAGTTTTAGACAAATTCAAAATCTTAACAGCATGCGTCGACCATAGGTCTGCGTGCGCCGACCCGTGGGAATTTACACTTTCCCATGCGCCTACCATGCGTCGACCTCTGGTCGACTCAAAACCTGTAGTTTTGCAGAAATACTTATTTTTGTGGATTCTATGCTTCTAGACATAACCAATGATCTACCAAATATATTAGACTCAATATGGCATGTTTGATAGACATGACATGCACACAAGAGAGATATGAGAGGTGTGATATGCATTTGCCTTGTGGTGGTAGAGGCGAAAAACCGATTCTTCCATGATTGCGTTTTGACATCATCGAAACACAAGTATGTATAGTATATGAGGATTTGCCCTCACAGGTTGTTCTGTCTCCTTCGGTGAACTGTCTTGAGATGATAATATATGGGCTGAATTAGAGGTGACAATGAAATCCATTTAGATAATATCCATCCAATCCATCCAATAATTTATCCATCCAATCCATCCATAAGACAAAAAATAATTTAATGGATTTGATCCAATCCATCCACTAACTTATATAGATGGATTCAATCCATCCATCTCATTTTATAAATCCATTAGATATTATGCTGTCATTTATTAAATTAAGAATTTTTAAATTAATTTTTTGGATTAATGGATATCCATCCATTAGAAATATGTTAATGGATGGATTGAATGGATTTTATTTTTTAATGGATGGATTGGATTGGATTGAATTTTTATTAAGAGAGTTTAGTTGATTGTTAATGGATTAATGGATTGCTGTGATCCATCCATTAACAATTCAATCCATATCCATCAAATCCATCCATTTTGCCACTCCTAGGCTGAATGCATTTGTGTATTATGGTATTGTTGCCAGGAAGTTTTGGGAAGACACAATCACCAACCTTTGCATCAGGTTTGATTGGAGTTGTTCATACCGTTGCAGCTTTGCATTGGTGGTCATCTCCCTTCAATACTGTAAGTTAAGTTGGTGGTAAACTTTTTAAATTGAATGATATTATCGTGTGCTGCTAATATCATTTGCTTTTAAAATCTTGAAAACTCTTCACTCTACAATTCAATCAATGTGTTTCTAAAAGCCTTGATAGTTAGGTTTATCATTATTGGTAATTGTTATGATTAACTTTAATGGCATAAATAGTTTATCATTATTGGTAATTGTTATGATTAAATGTAATGGAATAAATAGTAAAATTGTGGGTCGAAATCTCACGAGCTTATGCTGGCTTTATCACCTAATGATTTAGGTCATCATGTTGATACTAATGACATATTGAGTAACCAGTTGGTTGGAAATTTAGTTGTGTTATTTTTCTGTTTTTGAATCTTTTTTCAAACTGCATGTTTAATCACTTGATGTACCGGTTTGCAATATTGACACTATGAATGATGATTGATGCCTTCTTTATTTCACTTTCTTTATTTCACTTGGCAACTATCAGCATGAGATACAAATAAAAAAAGCTAGCAACTGCATCGTTTTAAAGTGCTTGGTCATTTGCAAGTTGCATTAATTCTTGCATACACTTTTGTCTATTGTTTAGACACTAAGTTATCTTTCTCGCCATCCTTGAACTTGGTATGCCAGAATTTGGTTTTGTAAAGATTAATGCAAAAGTTGAATTGGAGATGTTTATGGAAATGTGTGACGTGTTTTAGTGATTGCATTCTGACGACGGGAGAGCTTAGTGGACCTTAGAGATACTGTTGGATTCCTTGTGATTCAGAATGACTTGGAGTGTAAACTGTAGGGATTTTGTTAACTATTGAATATTGATTTCTCATTTCTATTTTATCAACACTGTCATATAACTGAATTCGTTTCAGTATCCAATTCTTCAGTAATGAGATACTTTTAGGAAATATCCTCACTAGACACTAGATCTTTACACAACTCAATATCAATTATGCCTATATGTTTGTCACAGTCAACCTCCTTTTCCCCAAGCTTAATAAAGATTCATACTCACACTCCCATGTTAACTTTTATGATTAGTACTTAACAAACTTTGGACTTTTATTTTGTTTTTGGGACATAACTTTTGAAATTTATTTATGGTATAACCATGTAAATTATTGTGAACCTTATAGAATTGTTGGATACGTTTATTTGAATTCATCCACATTAACTCCTCCAACTTTTATGAAACATCTTGCTAAAATTGTTCTAAAAATACCTCACAAATTATTTGATCCACTCTAGGAAGCAACCTTTCAGCTCCTAGAAATAAACCGAACAGGTAGTCTGTGATTTTTAACTTAGCCAGAGTGATGAATGTGTGATATAAGATATATAAAAATGCTAAGTGTGGATAATCAAGTCATATTTGCGACGTAAGTCACAAACGTGACATGTTAACCTTTTTGACATATGTGATTGGTCGATTTAAAGTCGTCTTTGACAGCTGTAGTAGTCTGAAGCGGTTCAAGTGCCAAGGACATTTGAAAACAAATCAGAAGATGAAAGCCTATGTAGCAATATACATGTCGGAATTTGAAGAGTTAATCATTGTTTGTATTTGATAGTGCACATAGAGCGTATTTCAATTAGTTAGTTAGAGGTTGCAATTCATTTGTTCTCTTTAGAACTCAAACATTCGATTTATCGAGATAATGAGTTTGTGAAAGATGTATGAACTTGAGTTCTATTTTCAATTTAAGCATTTCAATTGCTTTATTGTCGTTTACTTATTTACTTGCTTTGGTTAATCTTAACACTTTTACTATGTTTCTTTTGTTATTTATATTAGAAATCCTTTCAGCACAATTACAATTTTTTCAAACATTTTACATAGTATAATTTAGAATTTTTGAGTTTGATCTTACAAGTGAATTAAAATTTGTGATTGTTTATTAAAAACATCAGTAAACAAACTGACTGACATGTCTAGTGGGACATATTTTTATGTAAAAGCAAATTTTTAGGGAGTGTATGTGTTTTTATTTTTGTATTATGTTCTTCATATATGCAAATGGTTTTAGTCGTTGAGTGTTTATGCGTTTGAGGAATGACAAGCTTGTTAGTATGTCTCGTCAGTCATAAAAGTATTCATTTCGAGGAGTTCCTCCTTCCAATAACAACTCTCAAAATGTAGAAGAAGAACCAATCAGAGCGACGAATGTTAGTGCAAGTACTTTAAGTACCATTGGAGTAATTTCTCTTACAATGAATCAAACGTTAGTTTTGATTACGACACCTGAGATGATGGTACCCCCATCATAACCAACCAGTTTTCCTACTACTGTCATGGTTACACAAACCATTAGAGGAGGCACTAGACCTCCATTCCTTCCAGGTTTCACACTTTTCCTGGTGGTAGAGAGTATCCATATGGCATGTAGATAATGCAATGGTTTTTACTTGCGTTAACCAATACATCGTGTTGGGATATGCAATAAATAACTCTAGTCGAATGAGTCAACCCCAAAAAGGATTATGGCATATCTCTTCGGTTATAACACCTTTAACTACTAATTCTCTCTTGGGTGTAAGACAACAAATGGATAACAATAACCATGATATGGTTAAAATGCTTACCCAACAAATTGGTATTATGTTCAATCATCTGATTCAAAACACAACCATAATTACCAACAATTAGCACATCAAATGGGTCAAATTGCTGATTTCTTTTGTGCTTCTCCAAACCCCATTCGACCAGTTCCTTAAATCCAAGTGCAACAATAAGTTATGCCCCAACCAGTCGAACAACCTATACTCAGGGTAGTCGAAGGAGACTTAGGTCGAAATGGCACATATGTGGTGTTGGTGAACAAGAAACCAAGATGCAGATCAAGTGGTCAGAAGAGTCCAACAAAATGATTTTGGATGGCAAAATAACATAGCTAATATGGTTGAACAAATCCTAGCTCAAAATGGTCTTAATAGGCCAAGTTTTTCTGGCATCATCTGAGTACGTATTGCAAACAGAACTCCTAGGGGCTGAAAAGTTCCTAAATTTACTAAGTTTGCAGGCTATATAGTAAGTCCACTGTCGAGCACATTGCTCGATACCAGTCAGCACCCGGTGATTTGGCTAATAATGAAAATCTAAAGATGAAATATTTCGTAATTATTTAACTAGGAATGCTTTCACATGGTTCACTAATCACCCTTCAAATTCCATACATAATTTCGAATCAACTAGAAAGGGTGTTCCATGAGCAGTTTTATAGGGGTTATTCGAAAATCAACCTAAAAGAGTTACCTAGTGTGAAGAAAAACTTGTATGAACCAATAAATGATTATCTCAATAGGTTTAGGTTGATGAAGTCAAGATGATTTACTCAAATTCCTAAACATAAGTTAGTCGAAATGGCGGTAGGTGGTTTATATTATTCCATTAGAAAAAAGTTGGATACCGAACACTTGAAGGCAGAAAAGGCTAGATTAACTCGACAACCTATGAAGGCAGAAAAGGCTAGATTAACTCGACAACCTATGAAGGAAAACATTGCCTACATAGAAATGGATGATAGTATTCAAGAACTCGACGTAGTTTTTGAGTATGTTAAAGAAAATGAGGTTAATTTAGTAGAGTTAAATCTAGGGCCTCTGTATCTTTGTAAAGTTTTAAGACATTCTAATGGAAAGAATCCTATTTGAAATTATGTTTTTCACAAGACAAATGTTGGACACAATGTGTACCACATAAAACAATTTCAACACAGATTATCACAAACTAAGGAAACTAATGCAGAAATCAATAAACAAACACAAGATAATTGTTAACCCAGTTCAGTGCAACGTCACCTACGTATGACGGGCTTCCAACCTAAGAAAGGAAATCTACTCTCAATAGTATTAATACAATTAGTCTTGGATGAAAAAACCTTATTCAAAGCCCACTTCTCAATACTACCAGTGTCTTTCTATTTAGGGCTCCCCCTAACTATGAGATCCCTCTCACTTTCTCTTAATCACTACCCTAGTGATATATGCTTTCGACAAATTAAAAAAGTTGAATTACAACGCAACTAAATAATCAACCTCTATTCCTTGAATATTCAGTTTCAGCTTCTTTAGAGGTTTACAATAAACAACAAAAATACAAAGACACAAAGAACAAAACCCTAGCACACTAGAACTTCAATACTTGCGTGTCTTCTTTGATAGGAATGAGTCTTCGTATGTAGCAAACCATTTGATGACCAACTCAGCCAAGATATGCCTCTACTATCCTTTGAACCAAACCATAAGAAGTCTCTTTGAATTGAAATCAATGCCTACAAAACTTTACGTGGAGCCCTAAAAAAAGAAAGATAATGGATCAGAAAATTCGTAAGAATTGAATTAATTAGAGTCACCCTACCACCGATAGACAACAACCTTTCTTTCCATGGAGACAGTCTAGCCTGCATAATGTCAATAACCAGATTCTAAAATGCAACACGTCTATGGTTGCCACCTACAATTAGACCAAGAAATTTGAAAAGCAATGTTTCACTTTTACAAGCTAGGAATTACCCTGCCCCCTTTAGAAAGAAGTCTTCAATCCCCACACCATATATACTTCACTTCCCCGTGTTAATTTTCAATCTAGATAACAATTCGAGTCCCTTAATAATTGATTTCACAACCCATAGATTTGCCCAAGCAACATCACATATAAGCATTGTGTCATCCGCATACTGCAAGAGGTTATAAGACACCCTATCATTGACCATAAACCCGCTTAAAACCCCTCATCAGCAGCTCTCATGACCAAAATTTCCAGCCCTTCCACAACAATGGTAAAACAAAAAGGAGACAAAGGATCTCCTTGTCTCAAACCCTTGTAAACCTTAAAATCAAGAGTATGGCTCCCATTTATAATAACCGACATAAAACTTTTCAAGACACTACCCTTTATCCACTTCAACCATCTATTTCCAAAGCTCATTGCCACCAAAATATTTCTTAGATAACCCTAGTCCATACATTCATAGGCCGTAGCGAAGTCAACCTTGATAGGACATAACTTTTATTCTTTCTTTTGGCTAGATCAATTATTTCATTTAACACCACGACACCATCAAATAATTGTCTCCCCTGTATGAAAGTCGTCTGTGAACTTGCAATCAACTTTGCCATGATACTCATAATTCTAGAAGCCAATAATTTTGAAATTGCATTATATACATTACCAATGAAACATATATGTCTATAATCGTCCAGGTTTTGAGGGTTATCAAGTTTAGGAATTAGTGCCAGAAACAAAGAAGACATAAATTTAGGAAGCCTAGGAGTATAATAGAACTCTTGAATACACTTAACAACATCAGACCCCAACATATCTCAGGTTTTCTGCAAAAACTCAATGTTAAAAACATCAGGTCCATAACTTCTATTTCCTGCACAATAAAAACTACCTCCCTGATTTCATCTTCATTGAAAATTTCCTCTAACTTAGCACTATCCTCATTGGAAATTCTAGCAATGCCAGAAACATATAGCCTTGGCCTTAACATAGGTTTGTTTTGGAACCTGGATCCGAAATGCTCCTTAATAGTCTTCTTAACAAAATACACATCCTCCGCAACTTTAGAATTGACATGGACAGAGGTTATATAATTCCTCCTAGATTTATGTCTGTATAACGAATGGAAGTACTTTGAATTCTGGTGACATTTCTGTATCCATTTGACTCTGGACTTCTGTTTTAGAATACTCCCTTTGATACGCGTCTTCTTCCAGAAATCTTCCTGCACCTTTTTACTCTTCTCCAAACTCTATATAGAAGGATTACTAATTGCATCAACCAAACCAACTTCAAATTTGTTTATAATGTCTACCTCTTATTCAATACTCAAATCCACCCAACCAAATACATTTTTGTTCCACCTTCTTAATCTATCCCTTAACCTTTAAAACTTCTTGCTTAGAACATGAGCAGCCAAACCTGTAACTTTGAAAGGATTTCCATTCATACTTTACGAATTTCAAGAAATCAGGATGCTGGTACCAACAAGTGAACACTTTGAAAGGCTTAAGGCCCCAATTTGAATTCCTTGCCTTAATCCATGCTGGTCTATGATCAGAGATATCTCGATCTCAAACATATTGAGCAGATGTATTCCAAGTGTTTAACAATCCATCAGACACCAAGAATCTATCCAATCGACTTTTGCAAGAACCATAAGAATTAAACCGAGTAAAACGATTCTCAATTGTTGGTAGGTGCACCAGTTCCATCGGATTGATGAAATAACCTAATTCTCCCATTTCAAATTTCCCATGCAACCCCTACCTCTTTTTCTTCTTTGATTTAACGGCATTAAAATCCCCCCAACACCCACTCACTAGGTTAAAATTTTGATTTCAAATATAGTAGCTCATACCACGACCCCCTCTTCATTTTTAGCACTTTTTTCCTGAATAAAATAGACCCTTTTAGCATAATTTGTTCGATCCTGCTAAGTTTTATGGAGTCTCCAAATCCTCTGACACTGAAAGAGACAAATTCATCGAACCAAAATTTCAGCCACCATCTTATCATCCAAAATTTTCCTATCCGTTGTTTCCATTTCTATGATGATTACTTCAAACAATTTATCATCCACTTCACCCTCAAATCCCAAACTTTTGATGGTTCGCCATACCTTAGTAGGGATATCTTCAAAATTTCTCCTAATGCGAGTTTTGCCTTGGTTCACATCAGAATCATTAATCGGATCGCAACAAAGGACAGAGCCACCAAAGTATCTTGAATATGAATCTCCAATCTTAAAACTTCTTGAAGGATCATGAACTTTCGAACTTATAGTGGGTCTAATTTTAGGATATTCAACATGTACTAGGGCACATATGTACGAATGCAAAAATGGTATTTTTAAGTTTTCGTAGATCTCATTCAGTAATTTCTTTATTCTGAGCTTAGTGCAACCCAATGGGCCACCCAATACAACAACAAAACACGAGATAGGATCCGAAGACTCGAAATCCACAGTTATTGACCCACTCCAAAAATCCACTAAATCCCTACTACCTTTACCTGTCCTCACCATATCAGTTGTCCAGTACATAAAATGTTGATCTCACACTCATTCTTCCTACCTTCCGCCAATAAAGGAGTTGACTTTGTATTCACATAAGCATTAATTTCTTTGTCAGCATCTCCAAGTCTAACAAATACCTTTTCACACTCCATCGCATACTCTAACATCACCACTCCCCCAACGTCACCAGGTCACATCCAACCACAATGCCGCCTCCAACTTCTGTATCTTTTGCATACCCTACTTTGTGGGAACTTCCAGTGTCATGATGACCATTACGACTACCATCAGAGCCTTCCTTTCTAAACTCTCCTTCCTCTTCTTCCTTAGATTCACCCAATGCGTTGTTGTCACTCTCAGAATTTCTTTCCTCAATTTCTAATTCCTACTTGTCACTGTTAACCTCATCAATCCTCATAGGACCATGAGAATCTTCCACAAGTTTGATTCTATATATATTTTTATTCACCTCCAAATTAAACACCTCATTTAAATTCATTGCAAAATTTATTTTGACAAGAAACCTAACTACATCTATCTTCGTGTGTTGTGCTGTACCAACGCCCGATATAACATATTCTTCTACCTTGCCAGATATAAATTTAAAAAAATGGGAGCAACGCATATGACAAGGAAGACCGTAGCAACATAACCAGACGAGTCCCTCATTATCCACGTCCGCCGACGACCAGGGATGTGAAGGTGAGAAAAGTACACAAGAAGGGGGGGGGGGGGGGGGTTAAATTGTGTTTTCTATTTTCTTAACTTGTGTCTGATCAAAGTTCAAAATCTAAACTAGTGTTCAGATTTTAATTATACTTAGCAGAAAATGTTAACAGAAGCAAATAAATGATAGTAGAAGACACAAAGATTTATACTGATTCCTCCCAACTGAGATTAGTCCAGTCCTCTTTCTTCACAAGAGACTTTCACTATAACCAAATTATGATTAAAATCACTTATGCATTCTGCATAAGTCTTTTATACTGCTTAGGCCCTAGGTCCAAGACTTCTTGCTCAATTCCTATAGGCTCAAGACTTCCTTTCTCAGACCACATGCCAAGACTTCTGCTCCAGGTTCTACCGACTGAGCCTTCATGCTTAAGCCACACTGGCCCAAGACTTCTGCTACATGTTCCTCTAACCAAGCCATCATGCTCAACCCACATTGGCCCAAGACTTGTGCTCAAGGTTCCACGAACCGAGCCATCACGCTCAATCAATATACTTGATTAAGACTTTCATTACTCAAGCACATAACATGAGACTTACATGGCTCAAGCATCTTGGCGAGAGACTTCCTTGCTTGAATCTCAATGATACAAGACTTTTGCTCAATCAATCCACTTGATTAAGACTTTCATTGCTCAAGCACATAGCATGAGACTTACATGGCTCAAGCATCTTGCTGATAGACTTAATCGAAACAACTAAACAAGTTCAGTAGGATAGAGAAAAATGTGTACTTGATACTAATATCAGAGGTACAAGAAATCACCATAACAAAGACCTAAAGCTCTTAAGATTCATAAGATATTCAACGTGTAAGAAATCTTAAGGCTTTTACAATTATAACCTATAATAGAAAATCTACATACACGATAGAGTTTATAATTGTTGATCTTAGTACTCCTTCATCTGGTTAATTCTTGTTAAAGATTCAGTTTGAACCTTCAGCCGCTTATATAGCAGTTTCAGCATACTAGCCGTTAGAAGAGATAACTTAATTAAGTGTCTTTGCTTTACTCCATAGTACAAGATCCGTTGAAGATAAATACACCAAAACATATTGATCCATTATGTAGCATGTTTAACCATTGAGTCTTCAAAAATATCCTGTACTATAGAGCCGTTAAAAGTAGATATCCGTAAAACATGTCAACCTTTCTTTAGCCTTGTAAACTCAGACTCCAACAAACAAACTGATTTGACAATGTAACTTGCTTTATGCAGTATGAATAACTTCAGATTTATCACCAACTCTGAATGATACCAGAAGCCAATTTACATTCACCAAATGTAGAGACAATTATGTTGCTTCTTCTGATGCCGAAGCCTTCAACTTCAGAGTCTACACCAGACATCACTTAGCAAGTGTTTTTCATATTCTGCACCACCAGAAGCTAGCAATTCAGCTTCTCTCAAGTGTGCCTTTGTATATCAGATTTTGTATATAAGTATTTACAAGTATTAGAACCTGCATACAAGAAACACATATCAAATATAACCATTGTGTCGCAACTGCAAAAAACACCCGGCGGAAAACAGAAGAGTCGCCACCTTTCGTTATTTATCCCAAAGAGAAGGAAAGGAAACGATCAGAAAAACCTGACAAAAAGGGAAAGACAAGGTCATCGCAACCAAGTCCTGGATTCGGGAGTCGGTTACGCAAGGGGAAGGTATTAGCACCCCTCACGTCCGTCGTACTCGACGGGATCCACGCTTGTTATCTATCTAAGGGTGTGTTTAAACTATATATGCTATAGGATTGCGGGACAAAAGGAAAAGAAAAGAGACTCGGCAGAGTATCGCATCTCTGCGCTTACGTATTCCATCGTGCAATGGGAAAGTCAGAGTCAACGTAGTTCGGCTAACTACGGGAGAGAAGGGGGGAAGGTTGCTCGCCAAGACGTCGCATCTTGTGCCTACGTACTTTCATTTGGTATGAAAGATCAGAGCAAACATAGTTTAGGCGGACATGAAACCACGGGTTGATTAAGTGTTTTAATCGAGTAGAGTTAAACATTTGTTCCAGCAGTTAGGGACTAAGCCTGTTTGCGGTAGAACCGAAGCTTAACAACACTCTTTTCTGAAAAAGAAGTTTCTGATTAATCCCGAAGGAAAAAGGTTTGATTTTATTTTGTGTTTTTAGTGAAGTGAATTAATTCGGTTTGTGATTCACGTTGCACTAAAGACTATGACATGGAGGCGAATGCGTCGTATATCGCCCCCAAACGGGACGTATACTAAACACTCTAGATAAGCGAGAGGAGACCCCTCACTCATCATTCCCCATGTAGCTTAAGGCTCGTAGCGTGCAACGTTTATCGCCTTTATTAAATGAGTTAGCATGATTTGGAGATGAGAAGAGAGACGCACGGAAGGTCTAAGGGAAACTCGGTCCTAACGTTGTCATGCAAAGTGGTCCTAAAGTTTGGATGAAAAGGGGAAACATCTACCCTAATGTTAGCATACTTGTATTGAGCACCTAATGTCTCTCATACTCCCATCCTAAACGGAGGGACTAGGAATCCTATGGGGATCATGGCAAGAAAGCACAAGAAGAATAAAGGAAGGATCAATCACAAGTAGAAAATGCAAACATGAAAATACACACATAGAATGGTGGGAGGGAGGAAAAAATGTGTGGGGCAGCAGCCGCCACGCGTCTCGACCTCAACAGTGATGCAAGAATGATGCAAACATGTGGAGAAAAGCAAGATATGAAAGCAAATGATCATGAAAACAAATTATTATTTCGAACCACATACACAAGCATGTAAACAAATGGAAGAATGAATACACATGCCAACAAGATCATGATTAAAAAACCACAAACAGTGACAATTATCCAAAATAATTCAATCCTAATGCATCACACTGATCTATGATGATTCGAATCGAACCGGTATGCAAACAAGCAAGCAAAACAACAAATATGACATTCTGGCACAGTGTTAATCAGTTAACATATACTGTTAATCGTTTAACACCTTAAAAGTTTGGAAAAAACTGAAGTTTTGAACAGGTTAATCGGTTAACCATATGTGTTAATCGATTAACACTGTTAACGTTTGAGAATATTTTGAAATTTTGGTTAACCGGTTAACCATATAGGTTAACCGATTAACACTGCACCAGAAGCTAAAAACAGCAGCAGAAAATCACTTCTAGCACAGAAACAGCTTATCCAAGGTTCCAACAGATCAACTTATCAATTAAGCATGAAATTGACAACAGAAAACAGAGATCCAACAACATGGATACACAATTATACAACAACATCACAATTCGAACGGATCAAAACCAACAAAATTTAATCGAATATGAAGGTTAACATGATAAGCTCAAAAATTAAATCGGATCGAGAATTCCAACCTTCGAAGCGGAGATTTGCTTCGGTAAATGTTGATCAACTGAATTTGAGCAGATCATATGGTAGAAATCCGGAAAACTTCAAGATCCACAATAATTGTTGTTGTATGAATGAAGACCCACCAAATTTGAGCCAAAAAAGCTTCAAATAAACACTTCTAGATCCAACTCCAGATTCAGATCCAAGCTTGCACGAAAATTGAAGATGAAAATTAATCCAATGATGATGGTAAATGGAGTTTTATGCTCAAGAATCCATTGACTCCAATGAAGAATCAAGAATTCTAATGAAAAAGAGCTTTGAGTGAGTTTTGGAAATGGAGAAGTTGAGAGAGAATTCTGATCAATTCTGAAAAGTGAATGTGAGAAATGAAAATTGGATGGTGAGGTTTGGAGTGAATCATTTAAATATCACTTAGGTTTGGGATCCAAAGCAAGGATTAGAATTTGGATTGGAAATCAAGGCTTGGAATGTGGAATGGAATTTTGGAGGGAAATCTGAAATTTAAAGGTGTTCTAGATCCTTCCCAAGTGAAAATTTGAATTCCAAAGTGATCAAAATTGGACCCCAAGTGCAATTGGCTTGCAAAATCACGTATAGGGTAAAATCTGCTATGGTTAACCGGTTAACCATATAGGTTAATCGGTTAACACCTCTGAAACTTTGAATCTGGGCTAGTTTCGCATTGGTTAATCGGTTAACCATACGCGTTAAACGATTAACACCTTTGAATTTTGAATTTGGCGCCTTTTGGAGGGAAACCTGCCCATTTGCCCTGTTTCAACTGTTTTGAGCGCTGTTTAGCTGCTGAACCTCATTTTTGAATATTATCACTGTGGAAGTGCTTGATATGAGCCTGAGCGGTGATCCTGATCCAAAATTAACCTGTAAAATAAAATTGGTCGCTCGACCACTGGGTAAAATAAATGCCGGAGATACTCACTGCTTCGATGTTCAATCCTGCACTGAAATGAACCCTGAATCACGGGAAGACCTTGATCCCCTGTCAAATGAATAATGCTATGCCATGATATGCAAAATGCGAAAATGAAACATAAGCCAGTAACAAGAAAACCGGTTGGGCAAATTTTAGGGTGCAACAACTGCCCCTATTTAAACGACTTGGACCTGACTGGGTGAGAAGCAAACGACTTTCAGAAAATCAAGGTAAAAGACGGTTGAATACCAAGGAAACCCAAAAATTTGCCAATCGTAGAAATAAACTGCACCTCTGATTGGGGAAACGTCTCCAAAACTGAATACAGACAGTTACAACGGCAACAAGCTGACTGATCATCTGATAACGAAACCCCAGGAAGAAAATCATACTCACATCGTCTAAAGGTAGACGAAAAGACACCCATTACTCACATCGTTTAAGGATAGACGGGAAGACACCACATCGTACTCACGTCGTCTAAAAGTAGACGGAAAGACACCACATACTTACATCGCCTAAGGATAGACGGAAAGAAAATCATCCAATACTCAAAATCCACATCGTCTAATGGTAGACAGAAAGAAATATCCATACTCACATTGTCTAAGGATAGACAGAAAGACACCCAATACACACCTCGTCTAAGGATAGACGAAAAGACACCCAATACTCACCTCGTCTAAGGATAGACGGAAAGACACATATCCAAAATATCCAAAATCCACATCGTCTAATGGTAGACGGAAAGAAATATCCATACTCACATCGTGTAAGGATAGACACAAAGACACCCAATACTCACCTCGTCTAAGGATAGACAGAAAGACACCCAATACTCACCTCGTCTAAGGATAGACGGAAAGACACCGCTGAAAGTTCACATTGTCTAAGGATAGACAGAAAGAAATATCAATACTCACATCGTCTAATGGTAGACGGAAAGACACATATCCAAAATATCCAAAATCCACATCATCTAATGGTAGATGGAAAGAAATATCCATACTCACATCGTCTAAGGATAGACGGAAAGACACCCAAAACGTTCACATCGTCTAAGGATAGATAGAAAGAACAACCAATACTCACATCGTCTAAGGATAGATGGAAAGATACCAATACTCACATTGTCTAAGGATAGACGGAAAGACACCAATACTCACATCGTCTAAGGATAGACGAAAAGACACCAAAACGTTCACATCGTCTAAGGATAGACAGAAAGAACAACCAATACTCACATCGTCTAAGGATAGACAGAAAGACACCAATACTCACATCGTCTAAGGATAGACGGTAAGACACCAAATACTCACATCGTCTAAAAGTAGACGGAAATAAATTTCCATACTCACATCGTCTAAAAGTAGACGGAAATAAATATCCATACTCACATCGTCTAATGGTAGACGGAAAGACATCAAATACTCGCATCGTGCAAGGATAGACGGAAAGACACCCAATACGCACTTCAAAACGATCTATCAAAATGCAGAATTCTTTCGTCCATAGGAATTGATGGAAAGAAAATATCTTCAAAGGGCCACATCGTCAATAGGAATTGACAGAAAGAAAACCATCTTCAAAGAGCCATGTCGTCAATAGGAATTGCCAACATGGAAACCCAAACATTCTTCAAAGAGTCACAGCGTCAATAAGAATTGACAGCACGAAAACCCTCTTAAAACGTCATCTCCTCCAATAAACGGAAAGAAAACCATGCCCAAACCTCACATCGTCTAAGGATAGACGGAGAGAAAAACCATATCCGAAAGCTCACATCGTCTAAGGATAGACGGTAAGAAAACCATATCCAAATCTTGCCTCGTCTAAGGATAGACAGAGAGAAAACCATATCCAAAAGCTCACATCGCCTAAGGATAGACGGTAAGAAATCCATATCCAAAAGCTCACATCGTCTAAGGATAGACGGTAAGAAAACCGTATCCAAACTCATGTCGTCTAAGGATAGACGGTAAGAAAACCCATATCCAAACTCACGTCGTCTAAGGATAGACAGAGAGAAAACCTGCTGGGGAAACACGTCGTCAATAGGAATTGACGGAAAGAAGATCTGCTTGGAGAAACACATCATCAATAGGAATTGACGGAAAGAAAATCCGCTAGGATGTCATCATCAGAGGATTGATAGACAAAGCATAATCGACGTATGATCTGAAACCCGAGTAAACCGATGAGCTGTCTGAACAAAGCTGTTAGATAAATGCCCCGTATTGATTGAAGCGCGATTCAAGTTGCCACGGAAAGCCGACAGAAACTGGCTTATGCTTCGTATGCATATGCGTATGTTTGAGTATGGCGTAATGCTCAATACAAAATGGAAATGCTACGCACTTAAGGATGAAATGCAAAGATGATGCAAATATGATAACTATATGCAAAAATGCAGATGCAGGCTCGGGCTGCTGGGGAAAGCTGGATAACAGAACCGCTCCGGCAAAATAAATGCTGAAGATGAATCCAACTTCGCTAGGGATAACCGGATGTGCCAAGTACGATTGGACTTTGCTGGAGAAAACAGACGAAGTTTTCCTGTGTACCAATGAGAATTGGATTTTGAAATGAGGCGCCAAGGGTCAGGTACGACTGACGCTGAAAAAATATCCTGTCTGAACTCAGAAGTTCTTTGGTTGAAGGTGTCGCTACCGCGAAAATAAGGTGCCGACAAAACAGAAGAGTCTCCACCTTTCGTTATTTATCCCACAGAAAGGGAAAGGAAACGATCGGAAAAACCTGACGAAAAGGTATAAGACAAGGTCATCGCAACCAATGTCTGGATTCGGGAGTCGGTTACGCAAGAGGAAGGTATTAGCACCCCTCACGTCCATCGTACTCGATGGGATCCATGCTTGTTGTGTTTATCTGACGAGTTGGTTTATCTATCTAAGCTAAGAGTCTTATCTGAAAAGAAAAGAAAATGACTTGGCAGAACACAACAGTTTTATGCCTACGTATTCCCGTCTGGAACGAGAAATAAGAGTCAACGTAGTTCGCCTAACTACGGGTAACAGGGGAAGGTTGCTCGCCGAGATATCGCATCTCGTGCCTACGTACTTTCACACGGCATGAAAGATCAGAGCAAACGTAGTTCGGGATACTACGAATTACGGGAGGGGTCAAATTCCTCTGTTTTTCCGAGTAGGGTTAACAAACAGTTCCAGCAGTTTGGTGTATGCAGCTCGACCTTTGGAGACTTAGGCGTTACCGTTTGCGGTAGAACTGGGAGTTAACGACACTCTTTTACTTCAGAAAAGCTTTCCTTGAGTTATGGGCCCATGGGGCAAAAGGTTTGAAGTTTGTTTTCTGTCCTTTACGGAAGAAGTGTTTTTTTTTGTTGTCTGTAGTTTGTACAACACTAGAGACTATGACTTAGGAGCGAATGCATATGGCTGTAAGAAGAATCCTTTCAGGATTCAGTTCCGATGCGATCTTTACCGAAGTATGCTTTCAAAATGAACCTATTTCAATTAGGACTTTTAAAGGTTGTAACGTGGTCAGGTTCACTGTTTATGAAAGAAAAGATAAAGGCTCAAAATTCATTTTAACCCACCCATTCTCCTTGATGTTCTCCGATCCTACGTTCAACTAATTCGACCTTAGCGTTCTCCTTTCGAAGGTTGAGTGACAGTTCAAGAAATTACACTTTTCGAAGTGACAGTCGCTCCCTTTTCGTCTTTTGGTGTCCGAAGCCACACGGTTTCGTTCTTGTTTGAGGATTTTTCTTTCGCAATCCCTCTTTGCTTTTCGTTTTTCGTTTTTCGTTTTTTCGTTTTTTCGTTTTTTCGTTTTTTCGTTTTTTCGTTTTTTCGTTTTCCCCTAACTTTTGCCTGGACTAACTCTTTAGAGTTTTTTCAGTTTTGAAGTCCAGCGGGGTACCCAAATTTTTGTCTAAGTCTCTTGCTTTCAAGATTCGACTTAGCGGGCTTTTCTTTTCGATTCTTTTCTTTCTCTCTTTTTTTGGAACAAATCGTATGACATCGGCTCGTATGACCTGTTAAAGAGATTGTGACTGTTTCACTCCTGATTGACCAAGTTTAACCATTGTCGTTTTTGTTTAGGTACGATCTATAGCGATGTGATTGATCCTCGAACGAACACTCCTTTTTTAATTTGAACGCTTGGTCAAATTAGCTGACACCTACCCTGCCCCGGGTTAAGATTGAGGGTTTTTTCGTTTTCAGAAAGAAACTTCTACTACTAGGCTCAAAGGGGTTAACAAGGGATTATCTTCCTTATATCTCCGGTGTTTGGGATTTGAAACAATTCCTGTACATCATCAACAGGTTTTTATTCAAAAGCATAGCATCAGAAGCTTACGCATCATTGGATTTTGTCATCCTCCCCGGGTTCCACTTAAACAAGCGTTTGCAATAAAAGAAAGCAATAGAATGAACGTGAATGAATTAGTTCAAAACATGCATATTTATTTCATTATCAATATTAATTGAAAACAACAAGCTTTACAAACGAAATTTGCAATTAAACAGGAAAGAAACTACAAATGTAAAGAGATGACATGAAAAATGCAGATTGCTAGCTTCTAGGAACTGGGCTTTCGAACTTGATTCGTTGCTGAGGCAACCATCTTTAGAGTTTACTCGTCGGGGTCAGTCTGAAAGGCTTTTGAACCTTCATTCTCGGGGGACTCTTCCACAACATGAACTGATGTGCCTGCCTGGCTGGATGAAGGAGGGTCGTTAATCTGAATACCCTGAGGCGTAATCGAGAACCTGTTGGCATCCAATAGAGTCTGAACCCGGCTCTTAAACACCTTACAATTTTCAGTTGAGTGCCCTTGTGCTCCAACATGGTAATTACAATGCGCGTTTGCAATAAAAACTGGCGGATACGGCGAAACCATCAGGTTAATCTCCTCTGGCATTATCAGACCACCCTTGATCAAATACGACAATACCTGACTGTATAACACGAGAACCCGAGTGAACTGCCTTTCGGGCTTCTTTGGTCTTTGCTTGGCGTGCCGTCCCTGTTGATGGCGATATGACCGTTGACTCCGGAAGGGAGATGATGTCTGATGCATGGACCCTAGGGGTTGTTGACCCCGAACGGTCAAGACATTTGGAGATTGAGCCTGAGATACCAAGGACTCCTTTTGCTCGGATGCACTCATCCTCAGGTTTAGCCCCCGAATTGGCAATAGCTGCGGGCCCAGAGATTTAGAGGTCATAAATTGCAAGGCATCATTTGGGTCCAATGCAGTTTTGGGGATGAAAGCA
This sequence comes from Lathyrus sativus, assembly GCA_963859935.3. Lineage (NCBI taxonomy): Eukaryota > Viridiplantae > Streptophyta > Magnoliopsida > Fabales > Fabaceae > Lathyrus > Lathyrus sativus. Next base: position 351,635,986 of record OZ012739.1, on the reverse strand, counting down.
GGAGTGTCCATCTTTTTCGTAATGCCTGGAATGAGACCCTCTATTATACTCGTGTTGCTCGACGCAAACTTAATGGCTTTTGAATCGATCAAATCCTGAACTGCGTGCTTAAAAGCTTTGCAGTTCTCAATGTGGTGTCCGTGTGCCCCATCATGGAAATCACAATGGGCGTTTGTATTATAGCCATGTGGTGGGGTCCCAGTTAGTGGATGTAACTTCCGTAGTTCGACCAACCGAAGCTGAAGCAAGACTTGCAACAACTGAGTGTAAGTCATGGGGATCTTATCAAAAATTCTGTCGGGCTGCTTCAGCCTCAGCGTACACTTCCTGGCCTTAGGAGTATCCTGGGGAGTGAGAGATAGTTGCTGACATGGAAAATCTAGGATCTCAGGTCGTGCCAACGGTCTTCGAGGCACATCACGCCTTGGGGAAGGCTCCATGGACAAAAGCGGAGTGAGCATATCTATTGCAGCTTTAGGCACCTGGTCACATTCTTCTCTGAGCACCTTTCTTACATATCCATGATCAAACCCACCTGAGTTTTCAACTGCTGGTTCTCCCCTCTGAGTATCGGCTGGTTCGAACGCAACTCTTGCATGTTCCCCATAACCTGCCTCATCTGGCCTCGGACCTCACTCAGCTCTGATCGTACCTATTCCATAGCCTTGTGGGGATTTATGTAATCTTCCTGATCGGATACCCTGCAACAAACTGGTTAGCACAGGGAATACGATCAATGGTTTTGCGGTACCTGTTATGCAAAATGATATGCAGATGCAAATGAAAACATGTAGCAAGGGATCAAGAGTGCGTTATTGAGGAGACCAAGGCTCTGCTCCAACACAATCACAACACTGCTCTGATAACAAAACCCTGAAGAGGACCCATAATTATGCACTGTCGAGAACGGACACATCTCTGATGATAAGAACCCTCTGACACCAACAAAACTGATTTACTGTCGAGAAAACCAGGTTGTCTGAAGGTTAAGGTTTCCTGCAATAACCCGACCCCGCTCACAAGTATGGACCTAGTCACTGATAAGGTATGGCATCCTATGTGTTTCCCAGCGTCACAGACTTTCAAGAAACGATGTTACGATACCCAGGAAGGTGTGGCATCATCATCTCTTGAAGCAACCTCACTTAGCTGAGTCACAAATGATCGGTCCCCAGAGTCGACAATCCTTAGATCTGAAATCCTTTCAACGGCCCACGGGGCTGGAAATGGAAATCATCTCAAAGAATCTCGTCTGAGCGTAGATTTCATGGGAACTAGTGCATGCCTAACATACAGGTTCACCACTAATATGCTTCTAAATCTATGTACATACTCAAGCCCAGGTCCAGCTTATCTCTCAAAGTGAAACCCCTCCCGCAACACAACAATAATAATATAGTGCGAAAAAAATAAAAAGCGAAAGATAAAGGCAGAAATGCAACCCAAAAGATAAACAAATAAACGCTCGGATTGACTCGCATAAGGAACTGTTGAAGTCCCCAACAGAGTCTTCAGTTGTCGCTACCGCGAAAATAAGGTGTCTTAAAAACAGAAGAGTCGCCACCTTTTGTTATTTATCCCACAGAAAGGGAAAGGAAACGATCGGAAAAACCTGACGAAAAGGTATAAGACAAGGTCATCGCAACCAATGTCTGGATTCGGGAGTCGGTTACACAAGGGGAAGGTATTAGCACCCCTCACGTCCATCGTACTCGATGGGATCCACACTTGTTGTGTTTATCTGATGGGTTGGTTTATCTATCTACGCTAAGAGTCTGGTCTGAAAAGAAAAGAAAATGACTCAGCAGAACACAACAGTTCTATGCCTACGTATTCCCGTCTGGAACGAGAAATCAGAGTCAACGTAGTTCGCCTAACTATGGGTAACGGGGGAAGGTTGCTCGCCGAGATATCGCATCTCTTGCCTACGTACTTTCACACGGCATGAAAGATCAGAGCAAACGTAGTTCGGGATACTACGGATTACGGGAGGGGTCAAATTCCTCTATTTTTCCGAGTAGGGTTAACAAACAGTTCCAGCAGTTTGGTGTATGCAGCTCGACCTTTGGAGACTTAGGCGTTACCATTTGCAGTAGAACTGGGAGTTAACGACACTCTTTTACTTCAGAAAAGCTTTCCTTGAGTTATGGGCCCACGGGGCAAAAGGTTTGAAGTTTATTTTATGTCCTTTACGGAAGAAGTGTTTTTTTTGGTTGTCTGTAGTTTGTACAACACTAGAGACTATGACTTAGGAGCGAATGCGTCGCATATCGTCCAAAGGACATATACTAAACACTCTAGATGATTGAGAGGAGACCGCTCAATTATCATTTCCCAAGTAGCTTAAGGCTCGTAACACGCTTGTACTAACTTGCCTTTATTATGTTTTTTACTATTGTTTTGAGATAAGAAGAGAACGAACTCTATGGGGAAACTGCCAAGTCCTAATGTTGTCATGCAAAGTTATGAGGGATCTACCTAATGTTATCATGCATGGTTAGAAACCTAATGTCTGTCATAACTTCTCTTAAACAAGAGAAGTCAGAGTCCCTAAGGGAACATGGCAATGGCATACAGAAACAGACAAAGCAATAACTAAAAGAAATAACTGTAAGTAAAATGCATGCAATGCAGCAATACAAGCAGAAGGAGACAAACTCAACTTCTTAGTAATCAAGCAAAAAGAAAACAGTCAAAACAGACAAGCAGAGGGAGACAGACTCAACCTCTATATGCAAATGCGTCAATTAGAAAAAGAAAAACAACACACAAGCAAGGGGAGGACCACCTCAACCCTTAAGGCAAACAAGCAGAGGGAGACCCACTCAACCTCTTAATGCATTCATGCACCTACACTTATACTATCCTAAACATGAACTATCCTAATGAAACACACCACTCAATCATGAATGAAGGCAAGGATTTATGACACATAAGGAATTCATTCCACAAGTAAACAAATAAGGCTTCTATCCTGGGGAAAGTAATTGAAAGTTGGGAGGCCAGGGTAAGGTCCACAGGAACTTATCCCAGGCACTCAACCAACTAAAAGGGACTTGGGAGAATCCTAGAGGTTTGACTCCTTCAAGAGATGTGCAAAATTCCCCCTACAGGAGGGACTATGCTACCCCAAGAAGGTTCCTAACAAAGAATGGAGAGGATTAGGAGAAAGAAGATGGGAAGCAAGGTAAGGTCCATAGGAACTTACCACAGGCACTCAACCAACTTCACTTCCTCAGAAAGCTTTCATAGACTCAACTCCTTTATGATATTGCAATGAATTCCTCCACAGGAGGAAACATGCTCACAAGGAGGATTCCAATTAAGCAAGGAAAATTGTGAGGGAAACTAACCCTATAGGAAGAATCATCCACCTAATATGAACTTCTAAAGAACCCCAATGATTACCTCCTAAGGATCACCTACACTAAGGGTTCAAAGCTCTAAAGAGGGATACACCTAACTTTTATTCTATTAAGAAAGGGCATGAAGCTTAGAACCATCTAATGGTCATTATTGAGATTTAACTAGGGGAAGCACTATGCTAGAAGCACCCTAAAAGCAACCTAAGCATTAAATCTAATTAAAATACTAAAACAACTTCTAAAAATCTATAGATTTTTCTAAGGGACCGGTGTTGAGAACCTAGGGTAAAAAGATCAGAGCCTAAATCAACCTCTAAGGTCACTTAAGAAACCCTAAACCAAGAGGTGTCAAATGATGGTCCAAGATGGGGAGGCCTCTAATAAACTACTCCAAAAAAGAACTTAGATTTGTCTAAAAATTAGGATAAAAATCCTATAACCTCATCAATGAGTCTACAACCAGCCGGCAAAAAATCAAGTTCTAAATCTATACCAAAAAAGCATACAAAAATCAGCAAATACCAAGCTCAAAATGCAAAATTAAAAGAAATCAATAAAATGGAAAAAATTCAAATAAATTGGAAATTGCACAAAAATAAAATCCAAGAATGTCAAAAAATCAGAAATTCAATCAGGAGCATCCACATATTTTTGTTATATTTTTCTGATCATTAATCAACTTTATATGAATTAAAAATGATAAAAGCAATTAAAGAAAATCAAAAAAACAATTAAAGAATTAAAAAGCCAAGAAAATAACAGGGGCATTGGATCAGAGGACTAGTCAGCATATCTAATGCTCATGCGCACGGCACCTAGCTGCCAGGTCAGATTAGTGAAACGCCTCGTTTTGGTGTAGGTCAAAGTCCAAACTCAGAGTGAATATGACACGCACGATTGAAGGACTAAGTCTTCATTTCCAACTGATCCAAGGGTTCATCTTCACCGTTCCCATTTAAATATGAAATTGGAGGGAAGAGTGGCCGGTGGCCGGAGAAGACCTCCGGTCGTCTTCTCTGGTGGCTCTGCAAGGGGCTAGTCATGGAACCTTCACCAAAATGAACAAAACCTATACAGTTCTTCTTATTTTTTCCTCCTAATCATGAATCCGAGCCCAAATCTTACTAATTCCTCATGGATTTTGAAATACGATAGATAACAGAAAAATCACCAAGATCTTGATCATCACCAAACTCCAAATTAAAGCCATGGATCTTTTCCTCATTCTTCAAGGATCATCCTAAGCTATTCCAATCTTGTTAAGTCTCAACAATCAGGTAGATTCGAAGCCAAACAGAAATTGGATCGCATCCTAAGTTGCCTCTAAACTCCACAATTATGATCCTAAATCCATCTAGGTTCCTTCCTAAGTCCTAACCACAGTTCAATTCATGCTAGATCATCCTAAAACTAGAGCAATTGTTAAAGTTACCAACCTGGTTTGTAGCTTGAAATTGAGGCAGTTACAAGGTGATTCTTGGCTCCAACTCGTGCAGATTCGTTCAAGGATCAATGCTGAAGCTAATGGAAACCTTGATTTTCCTTGAATTGCTCTGGAATGGAAAACACGATTTGCACTTGAAGCTTGAAAACTCTAACTTCAATCTCTGGTTCTAGCTTCGAATAACCACCAAACTTGATCTGAATCTCTTTCTGAACTTAAATAGAATTGGCTTGAGTGATTTGGAGGCCCATTGGAGGCCCAAACTGTGATATTCAAGTTTCCAATTTCTCTTCAAAACTCAATCATGGCATACACGGTTCTGGCTCAGTTTCTTCTCCTAGAAGCTTCACATGTATTGTTTATGGCCTGTTGAGAATGAAGGGATCAGACTGCACCCTTGTTATCATCTTATGGCCAAGATTGAATGTGTTACTTATCCATGAAGTAATAAGTTGAAAGTCCATGATGCAAGCCTCAAATTGAAATTACATTAATGCCAAAGTGTTCCAAATAGTTTTTCTAGTCAAAATGAGTACTCATATGCATTTTCTTGACCTCTTATGATTAAATTTGAATTTTTCAACTTAAATGCCTTTTAATTCCCCTTTGTCAAGCTTCCATGAACCAAGTCCTGGCCTAAGCCAAATCAATGCCTCATGGATACATGGTTGACCTTAAAATCCCATTTTGAGAAAGTTTTGTGTTGGATAATACTTCATTTGAGGCTCACAAGATAGTGAAAATGACCCATAGTCCAAAATGACCTATAATCTCACTTTCCCAAAATGCTCCTGACTTGTAAACCTCATAACTTGAGTTCTACACATCAGATGAAAGACTTCTAGTATATTTTGGAAATCTAAGACCAAGACTACAACTTTCATGTTGGCCAAAAGTTTAGGAGAAACATCCTTCTAGGTCAAAAGTGCCTTGGAAGTTGGTTGACTTTTGCAGACAAATTTCACATTCATCTGATGACCTGTAACTTGTCTGGATCATAACTTGAGTTCTATAAATCCAATCACTGACTTCTAGTACTCAATTTAAAGCTAAGAACATGCTATACAAGTTCCATGTTTGCCAAAAGTTGAGATGAAACTTGTATCTTGAGATAAGTGGTCTTGAAGTTAGGCGCTAAATAGGGGATTTTACCCTGAGAACCCTAGTTTAGTAACTCACACTTTGAATTCTTCTTGGATTGTGTTGCACCCCAAAATTTGCCCAACATTTCTTTACCTAGCTTATGTTTCATTTCATTCACATTAGCATTATCATTTGCATTTCATTGACATGTATGCAGGAGATCAAGAGGTATGATTACCAATTAAGAGTTATACAAGACTATGAAGCTAGCTAAGAAGTTTATTCAAGTGTTCAAGGGTTGATATCCTTGTCAGAGAAGTTAAAAGAGCCTCAGAGAGAGTGGTTGAAACCAAGAGTGTGTGTCTCCTAACTTGAAAGTTGTGGAAAGCCATCAGAGGACTCTGAGGCCATGAAGTTAGACTTGAGGTCTTGAGAGAGCTCATGAGAAGGGTTGAAGGTCACTTTGAGGCCTAGACAGGTCATTGTGTAAGATTAAGAAGACTCAGCCATGAGTGGTACAATTAGGGTTTGACTGGGTCAACCCTAAGTCAACTGATGATTTGAAGGAGGTTGAGACCTAATTCAAGAGCCATGAGATCATGTATTGATACATTGAGATGTTATAAGGATGATTCCAAGGTTAACTCATCATGATTGAGGAGTTTGAGAAGTTTCAAGCTAGGGTTTCTAAGGCTTGACAGTGTAAAATCCCCTAGTTTGACCCCTATCTTCAAGGCAATTTAGCTCAAGATGTGATTGTCATCTCATCTTGCCTCCAACATGATTGTTGTGGAGCATGATCTTAGCTTTAATTGGAGTGCTATAAGTCTTTGATAGGATTTGTAGAGCTCAAGTTATGGCTTTGACAAGTTACAAGTCATCTGAGGCATGTGAATTTGGAGCTTGAAAGTTACCCAACTTGCATGACACCTTTGCCCAAGAAGGATGATTCCTATGAACTTTTGGTCAACATGAATGTTATTCCTTATTCTCTTAGCTTTCTAGAGAGTACTATAAGTTCTTGATAGGATTTATAGAACTCAACTTATGGCTTGGATAAGTCAAGGGTATTTTGGACATTTGGTGATTATAGGTCATTTGTGATCATAGGCTATTTTCACCAACTTAGAGGCCTCAAATGAAATTTTGTTCAACTAGAAAATTGCTCAAAATGGGGTTTTAACCTTGACCATGCATCACGGAGGCATTGAAATGGCTCAAGGAGAGACTTGGTTCAAGAAATTTTGAAAAAGAAAGAATTAAAAGGATTTAATGGCCAAAAATTCAAATAATTCATTTTGTGACCAAATGAAGCAAAATAATAGGTCAAATTGATTGGAAAAATGATTTTAGAAACAATGGCAATGTTAGAATTTTGATTTGAGGTCATTTTCATACCATTCCATTTCATTTCTTCATGATGAAGTAACATATCCAACTCACACCTTTGGCTTGCAAACAAGGAAAATAACACATCAAACACATTCAATATCTCATGAGAAGTTAATTACAAGCATAGCCATGCCCAAAGGGAGCCAGAATATTGACTGCCATGGATGAGATTTTGAAGAGATTTTGAAAATCCAAAATCTCATTTGGATGATTCCAGAAAGTTCTAGACAGTCCCAATGAGTTCTATATAAGTCATTGAGTGAATTCAGTTCATTTTTTTGGAAGGAATTGAAGCTGGTTGCAGAGAGAGCCATTGAATTTTCAGAGGTGCAAGTGAGAATCGGGTTTTGAGTTCAAGGAGAATCAAGCTAAATCAAGGTGTGCAAAGGCTTTAGGAGTGAATTTGGAGTGTGTCTGCATCGTTTTGGAAGTTGTAGTAATCAAAAACCTCTTCTGTTACACGTCTGAAACCAGGTTGGTATACTTTGAATTTATGCTTAAACTATAGGGAGATGCTTAGAAATTTATATGTGGTTAGGTTCCCCTATTGATATAGTTGGATTTAGGATCAGAAATTGGTGAATTAGAGACAAAATGAGGTGATGATCAATTTCTGTTAGGGCTGAAATCTAGTGATTCTTGGACTGTTAATCAAGATTAGATAGTTCCAATTGATCACCATGAGATGAGGATTGGATTGGGACCTTTAATTTGAAGAATGGCGAGATTCAAGATTTTGATGAATTCTGAAGATGTTATCGTGTTTTGAGTTAGAGAAGGATTTAGATGATTTGGAGTTGAGATTCTTGGTCAGCATGAAAAACTGGATAAGATGATGTATAGTTGTTGCACCCTAATTTTTGACCACGAGATACCACCTCTTTTTGCACATTTTCTTTTGCTATTCGACTTTATTTTTTATACCTTTTTTTTGTGACTAACCGATTTGTGCAGACTAACCATGTTAACCGTTTGTTCGATTGTGAAGTTAGGATTACTACCGGAGGTTTAAAAGTCATGAAAGTTATATGCATTCCCACCAGATTTTTATCCCTCTGCAAGTTATGTGGATACAAAAGAAGGATATGTCCCTACTCTTCTAGTCCATTGATCAACACAAGGTCTATCACTCCAAAATTTCTCAGAGACTTCCCAAGAAGGATTAGGGCCTCCCGTCCATGGAGTTTCAAAAAAAAAATATTAATTTGAGAACCGGTGAATTGCATGCCTAATGTTAGCCTCTAAAAGTTCTTAATGGCATGGCTTTGATTCTATTTATGAAGGAGGTCTATTAATAGAGTGCAAATTGAAACTTTGAAGAAGAATACGTTTGAATTCAAGAAGGGATTTATGGCACGAAGCTCTCCACCTTAGTTCTAAAATCCAAGTCCAGACATGGTTCACGAGTGAATATTTTTCCCCCAATTCAAACACCAATTCAGGACATTACATTCAAAGTTATTCAATGTGGAAGGTTAATTCATCATCATATTAGAAAGGTCCAAGTTTGTTCAGGCTTCAAGATTGGAAATCTAGAAGTATGCATATTAAAGAAAACTCAGCCATTCAAACTGCAACGCTGCTACTATATTCATGGGACAGGATTTATAATAAACGTCAAAAGCTCGTAATACTATATCCAGAGATTTACATTGAAAAACTTGAAAATAAGTCAAAATTCAACCGAAGTTCAAAGTTCACTACTCAATAATGCAAGTTCACTGATAATACTACATGCTACCTCAAAGTTCAAATAAAAGCTCCAAATTCGAATTCAATCTAAACTCAGGAGGAGATACAAAGTTCATGACATCAACATTAAAGCTTTACGAGACTTGTGCACTGTCATCGCAACAACTAAGCGTTATAACTTCAACTTTATTTGAACAACTTGCTTTAAACTTGCTCAGTACAGTAATGGAAGCCCAACCAAATCTCAGATTGATGTTGCCTTCTTTTAATTACCCTCAACCGCAGCTCCCGCCCACACATGTCCCGGTTTCCCTGCGTAAAACAACTCACAAATCAGATAAAGCTATCAGGATTTCACAAAGCTATTCTTGGCAATGTTTGGATATAAAATATGAGAAACTCAAACGTAACCGAGCTTATTGAACTAAATTAGAAAGGCGGTTACGGTAGCTTCAAGACAAGTTTCAAACTTGTTAGACAACAGCTATATGAACCATTAGTAGCCAACAGTTTGCTTCAACCTAAACGTCAGCGGAAGTCCCGCAACTTACGCCTTATTGTCGGCGTCTACAACCTGCATAACAAAAGCCTTGCAGCAGTACCATCACCATAATATCTAAGCAGTGCCAAAAAGATGGAAGCGTATCATGATCCAGCTTTCACTCCAGATAAGCGTCCCAAATGGAGGTACCGCAAGTGGCTCGATATCCTCCACCTATATCAGACAATTTGGAACCTTTCTCGGCAGTGTCCGAATCTACCAACCCATCCCCTGCAAACAATCAATCAGTAAGAGAAGATGTAATTAACCAAAGCAGCATATGGAAGAACGGCTGTATGAACATGCTAGCAGCACTTACCGCCGCGCGCTTTAAGCAGTTTGAACCCACGACATAACACCAATAACCCCGTCTCGCCTCTTCCTCACCGTTCCAACAACAAAGGCATGTTGACCCTGCACTTCCTGCAACCTCATCAAGTTCCACAACCAGCAAGGAATGTCTACGCCTTAAAAGAAACCAAGCCTCCGCAACCTGCACCAAACAAACCAAACATGATTATCAAACCATCAAGTCGAAAGCATATTTCTAAAACATCACAAACATTTGTCCCGCCACCTGCTCCATGTAATCCGATAAGTATTGGGGATACTGAATATCCCCTAGCCTCCGTTTCCAAGACTCTAAGCATATGAGCATGAGTTTGATCAGTCCACTTCTCAAAGACCAAATCTGCAAAATGAAAGGAATTCGCAACAATGCTAGAGAGACATATCACAGCCATGTCCAGCCTGTATCTTAAATTTTAAATGCCTCTACTCTTTATATGTTTTGAACTTCAAGCCATCAAAGAACTCAGGTTGAACTCAAAGGTGGACTCCAATGCTAAGCTTCATTGAGAAGGTAATCAAATTTCTGGTGGGGACTTAGTTCATGGAGACTCCACCAATAAAACACTCATACTTGTCGCTTGCGCGAAAATAAGGTGCCGGCACAACAGAAGAGTCGCCACCTTTCGTTATTTATCCCTCAGAGCGGGAAAGGAAACGATCGGAAAAACCTGACGAAGAAAGGGTAAGACAAGGTCATCGCAACCATTGTCTGGGTTCGGGAGTCGGTTATGCAAGGGGAAGGTATTAGCACCCCTCACGTTCGTCGTACTCGACGGGATCCACCCTTGTTTGTTTACTTGGACGGGTTGGTTATAATCTATCTACCTATCAAGGCTGGCTGAAAAAGAAAAGAAAAATGACTCGGCAAAGCGTCGCACTTTATGCCTACGTATTCTCATCAGAGAATGAGAAATCAGAGTCAACGTAGTTCGGCCTACAAAGGATTATGGGGGAAGGGTTGAAGGTTGCTCGCTAGGACGTCGCATCCTATGCCTACGTACTTCCACACTGCATGGAAGATCAGAGCAAACGTAGTTCGGGTAACTACGGGTTATCTCCTGAAAGAAGTGTTTTTTATTGTATTTGCGATTTCAACCGCACTAGAGACTATGACCTGAGAGTGAATGCGTCGCATGTCACCCAAAGGGTACCGTACTAAACATCCAATCTCAGATAGCTTAAGGCTCGTAACGTACGAAAGAAACCATTCATGATTACTGTATCTTAAACTGTTTTGAGATGAGAAGAGAACAGGCCCAACTAGGAGGGAGACTATCAAGTCCTACTGTTGTCATGCCATGGATTCATCCTATGGTTGAGGTTTGAACAGGGAACTCCTAGATGTTGTCATGCATAGGTTTCAACCTAAAAGTCTATCATCAAATCGTTATCAAAGGAAATGAGAGTCCTAAGGGATCATGTCAATGATACACCAAAACAGACAAAGCATCAGCTTAACAGTAAAATGCATGCAATGCAAGTGAGGGAGGAAATGTGTGTGGGGCTTCAGCCTCCACAAGCTCGTCTCGACCTCAAGCCAGTCATGAAATAACAGTAATCATACTGAAAAATAAACAACATGCTATCAAGCAATAAACAGATAAAAGAAATGAAGTGCCATTAGGCAGACAAACCACATGCTTGAGAAAGAAAGAATCTACCTCTAATCTCTAATCCTAACAACCTGATCAAATCTAAGCAAAGCCCTAAAGCAAAACCCTAACCAAAAGAAAACAATCCCAGTCTTCAAGCTTCAAACAAGCTTACCAAAGAAAGGGAGCTAAGTAAGCAGACTCATAGTGTCTTCCTCAGGAAAGCACTAGGAGGCTTATACTCAGGAATCATATCCTATGTGGCTCAACCACTGTGATCAGTTTACATTCCTCCTCAGGAGAAATTAAACTCACATGTTGGCTCCAACATCATTGGATACTTAAGAAATCCTACCTGAACTAGTGGAGCTAAGTGAATAGACCCCTAGGACCTTCCTCAGGAAAGTACTAGGAGGCTTCCACTTAGGAACTGTATCCCATGTGGCTCAACAACTGTGATCAGTTTACATTCCTCCTCAGGAGAAATTAAACTCACATGTTGGCTCCAACATCATTGGATACTTAAGAAATCCTACCTGAACTAGTGGAGCTAAGTGAATAGACCCATAGGACCTTCCTTAGGAAAGTACTAGGAGGCTTCCACTTAGGAATTGTATCCCATGTGGCTCAACAACTGTGATCAGTTTACATTCCTCCTCAGGAGAAATTAAACTCACATGTTGGCTCCAACATCACTGGATACTTAAGAAAGAGGTGAGAAGAAAGAATGAAAGTCATTCATAGTGCCTTCCTCAGGAAAGTACCATGAATTCCCCTCAAACTTCAGGATCTCAAACCTCACAGACAGGGAATAATCCCTAAGCTCTGGGTCTCTGAGTCTTGACCTACAATCTTCTCCTTCATCGTGCTCTTCAACAAGATCTTCAAAACAAACTAAGCCCCACAACAAACTCCCCAAAATAAACCCCAGGGACAGACAAATAACCACAGAACAGTCAAAACCATCAGTCAACTTCAGAAAATACCTAAAAATACTAAAGCCAGAGGGAAAAATCTAACAATCACTCACAAGGGTCTATAACATCTACCCATAACATCCATATGTGCCCCTACCCAAAGATCAAGACAAAACTCTCTAAAGAAAATGAATTACCTTACCTATGCATAACATAAACCCTAATTAGGATACCCTAATGCTAACCTAATTAAACTAATCAAATTTTAATCTAAAAATCAAGAATTAAATCCTATGGGGAACTATGATTCAATATCTAATCACACCAAAAAGAATGAATTAAAAAGACTAAGGGAAGGTCCTAAAAGAAATTCTACAAAATGAAGCATCAAACTAAACCATATAAAAAGCTATTTAAAAGAATAATATGCTAAAAATATTAAAAGAAAAATAAAATGGAATTTTATTTATTTATATTTTTCTAGACAAATTTATGAACATGTGAAAAAAACAAGCATTAAAAAATACTAATTTTTCAATTTTCTATGAATTTTTTAATATGCAAACAATAAAAGAAATTAAAAAAATTAAAAAAAGAATTAAAGGGGATGGGGGGTGAGAAAAGAAAAGGCGCCCAGTTGTTTTCTATGATGGGCCCAGGAAGGGGGGTGCGCCTAGCATGGTGCGCCTGGGCCCAATTGCCATCAGAAAAACAAAAAGAAAATTAAACGGAAATTGGAAATGCCACGGTACGAATAGCAATACATTTTAGTTAAAAAAAGGGATTGGGCCGTGCGAGGGGTGTGAATAGCACAAGTTCATTGAGCCCAGAATCATTCACTAAATTAAACGGCAGCGTTTTGACTCAAGGGATTCCCTCCGTTTTTTCTTTTAAATTCCAACCGTTGGATGAGGTTAAAAAGTCAAGTGAATGGACTCGATCCCACGGCTAGGAGATCATCTTCTCCACTTCACCATTAGGGTTTGCAAGCAACGCCATGAATCAGCTTCACACACGCATCTTCTTCCCCATCGTACTCCTTCGTATGGCCATGAAAACAGAAACTTCCAAGACCAATATTGCACCATTTCTTCCCAGGAATCTAATTATACCAATAGCTTCTCCTGAAGCTTCCTAGAATTCGCAAACAGAATGCATGAAAAGCTTGGTTCCAACATTTTCTTCTGAGATCAACCTTGCTAAGACCTAACTCTAATAGTACTATCGTGCTCATGACATTACCCTAGTCATTCTATGCTATAATACGTGGATTAACACTCACTAAACAACCCATTCTTGAACTTGCAAGAAACCAAGACCTGCCATGAAACCTTATGAAAAGCTCTCTAATCTTCAGAAAATGGTCAACTAACCTAGCATGATAATTCTATACCTATGAAACCAACAGAAGACACATAAATATGGAGATATAGGGCAACTTACCAACCTGTCAAATGGTGATGGTAGAGGTATGTAGAGATGAATTCAGAGCTTGTAATTGATGCCAAACACTCCTCTAATGGAGCATTTGTTTCTGTTTGCAAGAATCTTGAAGAAGGAAGCTTGTAATGGAAGATTCGAGTCTTGCTTGATTTTGAAGAAAGCTTTGAATATTCCTTTCTCCTCCACTCCTTCACCAATGGATTCACCAACCTGACCAACCCCTCATCTCACCTTGATCCACTTAATATATAACCATCCATGGAAGACTCTAGAACCTCCTAGAAAGAGCTAGAACACCATGGAAAGTCTCATGTAATGACATATTGGATTATCTCCTTTCATGCATTAAGACATTCAATTTTCCTTTAAAATCTCCTTACAAGAGATATTGAGAAGGAATGTGATGAAAAACAAACATTTCCTTTGCTTTATGTGAAGTTTCTCATGGGTTCCTTAAGATGCAAGAATGAACTTTTCAAAGTAACATCCATTTTAAGACCTCAAATCAAAATTCTACTTGAACCATTGTTTTTAAACTGATGTTTGGATTCAAAATGACATATTGGATGACCTATTTTGGATTTGTGGATCTCCCAAACCAATTTCCAACTTGGATCCATTTAAGTTATAAGTCATTTTTAGGTCATTTTCACCCAATCTTGTAAATCCTTGCTACAAGCTTTTTCAACAACTCATGACCACTTTTATAGGCTTAAAATCCCATTTTGAACAACTTTGATGTTTTGAGTTTTTTCATTTGAGGCTTGGAAGTAGGAGATATGGCCTTTGCTTAAAATGACCTATAACTTCTAAATGACCAAAATACCCCTGTCTTGTTCAAACCATAAGTTGAGTTATACAAATCCTATCAAGGACTTCTAGTACTCTCTAGAAAGCTAAGAAGATTCTCTTCAACATTCATGTTGACCAAGAGATCATAGGAATCATCCTACTAGGGCAAAAGTTGTCTGCAAGTTGGGTGACTTTCAAGGACCCAGATTCACACACCTCAGCTGACCTGTAATTTGTCAAAACCATAACTTGAGCTCTGCAACTCCTATCAAGGACTTCTACCACTCAAATTAAAGCTAAGAACAAGCTCTACAACATTCATATTGTGGGGAAGATGATATATCAATCACATCTTGAGCTAAAACTTCCTGGAAGATATGGGTCAAATTAGGGTTTTTCACTGACAATCCCTGGAGACCCTAACTCAAAACTTCTCAAACTCCTCAATCATGATGAGCTGGTCTATGAATCACCTTTATAACATCTCCATACATCATTCCATGATCACATGGCCCTTGGATTAGGTCTCAACCTTCTCCAAATCTTCAGCTGATCTAGGATCGACCCAGTCAAAACCCTAATTCTACCATTCATGGTTGAATCTTCTGAATTCTTGCACAATGACCTCTCTGGGTTTCATGATGGCTTTCAAGACATCTCATAAACTTTCTCAAAGCTTCAAGTTCATTCTCAAAGTCTCAGAATCATCTGAGGAGCTCCCACAACTCTCAAGCTATGAAGTACACAACCTTGGTTTCAACCAATTCCTCTGAGGATCTCTTGAACTTTCTGATGAAGTTATCAACCTTCAAACACTTGATGGGTGAATAAATGTTGGTCAAATTTTGGGGTGTAACAGCTGCCCCTATTCAAACGGCTTGAACCTGACTGGGTGAGAAGCGAACGGCTCTCAGCCAATCAAGGTGCGAGACGATTGAATAACGGTAAACCCGAAAATTTGCCAACTGCACGAGCACATGATACTCTGCTGAGAACAAACCTTCGAACACCGCAACACTAGCTGCTCAACAACTAGCTGGAGAAATACTGATCTGACATCGCCGTCAGTTACCCACGTTACATTCTTCCGATACTGCCTTCAGACAACCACAACACCCAACATCGCCGCCGGAAGACTAAACCATCTGACATACCCTACATCACTGCTGGAAAACTGAATCTGACATCGCCGTCGGAAACAAACATCACTTTGAGAGACACTCGACATCGCCGCCGTTCAAACATCGTCTCTGCTGGGGATTTAAAGAGTCTGACCTCGCCGTCAAACAAACATCCAACCTCGCCGTCGAACAAACATAATCTGACCTCGCCGCCAAATCCAAACATCCAACCTCGCTGCCGGAAACAAACATAATTTGACCTCGCCGCCAAATCCAAACATGATCTGACCTCGCCGTCAAAACAAACATCCAACCTCGCCGTCGAACACAAACATGATCTGACCTCGCCGTCAAAACAAACATTTAACCTCGTCGTCGAACAAAATACAACACTGAACAAACCTAACCTGGGGGTCACCCCTGGTAACTGGAACAAAAGATACACTTGCGTATTTGAAACTACTCCGCTGGGAATGAGAGACTCAACCAAGCACGCTCTGATCTGGGGTTCACCCTCAGAACCATAACGAACATCGGAATACTACTGCATACTAATCCCACCGTAGAACTTCAACATCAAAGCTATATGAAACCCTGGGCCCTGGCCACTTCCAGCTTCAGCTAGAAAAGATCTTCACGCATTTCTGAAGATAAGCATCCCTGGCCTTCAAGGATGTAAACTCTGCAGGAGGTATCTTCGACTTCAGTCTAAAGAAATGGTCCTTGGCCTTCAAGGATACACGAATCTGCCTTCAGGCAACTCCGCCTCTGCTATAGAGTATCCGTGACTTCAGTCAGGGATATACTTCGGTCTTCAGTCCGAAAAATGAATCCTAGGTCATTCATGACCTTGGGGATAACCTTGCCATTAGGCACCTTCGCTTCAGCTTGGGAGATCTGTGACTTCAGTCATAGAAGTGGTATCCTGAGCCCTTCAGGACTCTACGGGGATTCAAACACTTTGCCTTCAGGCAAAACTCTGCTTCAGCTGGAGAAACACCTTCGACTTCAGTCAGAAGAAACACTATTCACTTGATCGCAATCAATCGTCACCTCAGGACAACTGACGTGGTCTTCAGGCCAACACGGATCATCTTGCACATAAAAGTTGCATCTACAAACTTTTGAACTCTGTCTTCAGACAAATGTTGATTCATCAACCAGGAAATCTGAATCCACAGGAACATTCTGGTATCGCCTTCAGACGCTTACAAAGTCAATCTTCAGATTAGACGTCACTGTTGGAGCAAACATATCACGCTGCTAAGGACTTCAAGAATCATCTTGAACAACCAACTCCATCGGGCACCTTCAAGAATCATCTTGAACTGACAACCTTTCTGGAGCAAACATTCTGTTGGGTATTCCAGGAATCTTCCTGGGCAACTCTCGCTGGGGACGCTACTGGGGAGCTCCAGAATCATCCTAGGCAAACAACTCGGGAAACTGCGCTGAGGTCTTAAGGATCATCTTAAGCAAACGGCCCTGCTGAGGAATCGTCTTGAACTGAAGACTTCGCTGGGGATCTCAAAAATCATCCTGAGCGAGCGACTGTGAGGATTACACCGGGGTCTTAAGAATCATCTTAGGAAAGCGACCTCGTTGGGGAGAATGTCAGGAATCATCCTGAGCAACTGATCCTTCGGCCGAACACCTGTAAAGCAAGAATGATAATAACCTAGGTCATGCTTATGATGCATATGCTTCGGCTCCATGCCCCACATGGTGGAAATGCTTATGCGTTTATGCTAAATGCTATGTAATCCTGCACAATGATGCGATCCCGTCAGCAAAATAAATGCCGAGGGGGAAATTCTCCTGTCAAGGAGAAAGGACTACTCAGATAGAGGAATCATCCTGCTGAGGAGAGCGGGGACACGCCAATATCAATCGGACTCCGTCTGGGGAACTGATCTTCCGTTGACTGCTGCAGGGAAAACAACTTCAGTTGACTGCTGCAGGGGAACGAAGCTTTACGAGAAAGTGACATCGATCGCGAGAATAAACTGCGGGGCCTTCTCGGCTACTCTTCTGGGATGACAACTCTGTGGGGAAACAACTTCAGCTGCTCCACACTCCACTGGGGAAAAACCAATCATGATCTGATCAACTTCCAAGGACTCGGCTCTCTTGGAATCTGCAAACTCGGCTGAGGAAGGAGAAGTCATTCTGCTTCGCTGGTGAGAGTACGACTCTGGGGGAGATACAACGTCAGCTGCTCAATATCTGCTAGGGAACATCCACTCAAGGTCCCTACTGCTTCCCAGGACTCGGCTCTCTTGGGGGTTAGCGGACTCTGCCGGGGAGGGAGAAATCATTCTACTTCACTAGAGAGTACAACTCTGATGAGGAACTCTAATCCCTCTGGGGAAGAAGGAATCATCCGACTTCGGGGGAGAGTACAACTCTGCAGGGGAATACAGCATCAGCTGTTCCAACACTCCACTGGGGAAGGAGAAGTCATTCTACTTCGGGAGAGAATACGGCTCTGGTGGGGAATCCCAATTCCGCTGGAGACTTCAGTCTGGCACCATCAGTTACTGCATCCTTCGGCATACGAACAGCTTCCTACAAGACTTGCACTTGTGACCCGGTGCTGGGGGAGACACCTGCTTCGGCGACTTTACTGGGGAAACACGAGCTTCGGCACCCGAACATTCCTACGAAACCTGCACTTGTGACCCGGTGCTGGGGGAATGAGCTTTGCCCTTGACTCAGCTGATGAAGTGACGTTCCTTCAGGACACGTCTGCTTGGGGAAGAGAATCCTCTCTGCCTGGGGAGACATGTTAATGCTCGCTTTCTTGCGTTCAGATTCTGCGGAGGAGAGACCACTGAACTCTGCTGGAGAGGGAGGACTCGCCCTGCTTCGGGGATGCGCACGGCACATCTTCTGGAAGGCGTTACACCTACAACAACACAAACAAACAGACAAGGTACCCTCCTCAAAGGGGCCTATCAAGTTATTATCTCGTGACAATATTCAGGTAATTAATTGTTTCAACAATCAATGGGCCTAGGCCCGTAAGTTTATGTATGCGCATTTTATCAAAAACATCGGCGTTTTCATTCGCAAACAAAACAGATAAATGCTAAACAGACAAGCATAATTGCTGAATAATGTGCATTTTATTGATGGTGAACCCCTGAATGGGCAAAAATGTTTTACAACAGAGGCAAGCTCCTGGAATGAGGAAGCCGCGCAAAAATGAAACATAAATATACATCAGTATATACAAATGTCGGCAACGAGGCGTAGACGAACACCATGAGTTGATCCCTCTAAGACCCACTCGACTTCGATACTTCTCCGACGCTTCAGCTTCGGAAGAGATTGATTCAGATAAACGGCCCTCAGGTCCTCCACAGAACAATGAAAGTCCACACGCGGAACGCAGTCATTTGCTTATTTAAATCCCTAACTTTTGCGTGAACTGCCCTTTACGGGTTTTCAGTTCACCGGGATACCCTTTTTTGCCGAAGCCGCCCAGTGTAGGTTTTCGACTTCGCGGGTGTACATTTTTTCAATATATCCCTAATTTTTGCCCGAACCTTTTATTCTGTTTTTGGTTCGCCGGGATGCCCCTTTTTGCCTGGACTCTTTCTTTTTTGTCCAGCGGGTCTCTTTCAAGCAAAGTATTTTTTAACTGCGTCCACGTTCACCGGGGATGCAAAATCTTCACCATCCATCGTGGATAACAACAAAGCTCCTCCCGAGAAGACCTTGCTGACGACATACGGCCCTTCGTAATTCGGAGTCCACTTGCCCTGGTGATCGGAGTGTGGTGGAAGAATCTTCTTCAGGACGAGATCACCCGTCTGAAAGCTTCTAGGACGCACCTTCTTGTCGTAAGCTTTCTTCATTCGACTTTGGTACAGGCGACCAAATGCAATCGATGCTAACCTCTTCTCATCCATCAGGCTGAGTTGGTTCAAACGATTCGTAATCCATTCTGCCTCGTCGAGTTTCACATCAACCAAAACCCGCAAAGAGGGAATCTCCACTTCTAACGGTAGGACAGCTTCCATACCGTACACCAAGGAGAAAGGAGTTGCCCCGGTCGACGTACGCACCGTCGTACGATAACCGTGCAAGGCAAACGGCAGCATCTCGTGCCAATCTTTGTACGTCACAACCATCTTCTGAACAATCTTCTTTATGTTCTTGTTGGCCGCTTCAACAGCGCCATTCATCTTCGGCCGGTAAGGAGATGAGTTGTGGTGTTCAATCTTGAAGCTCTGGCACAGCTCCTTCATCATCTTGTTATTCAAATTCGAACCATTATCAGTAATGATCCGCTCGGGAACTCCATAGCGACAGATGATGTCCCTCTTTATGAATTTAGCTACCACCTGCTTGGTCACATTAGCGTACGAGGCTGCCTCCACCCATTTGGTGAAGTAGTCGATAGCTACCAGAATGAAACGATGACCATTGGATGCAGTGGGCTCGATCTTGCCTATCATGTCGATGCCCCACATGGAGAACGGCCAAGGGGAGGACATGACATTCAATGGGCACGGCGGCACATGAACTTTATCAGCATAAATCTGGCATTTATGACATTTCTTCGCGAATCTGAAGCAATCCGCCTCCATAATCAGCCAGTAATACCCTGCTCTTAGGATCTTTCTTGTCATGGCATGCCCGCCGGCGTGCGTACCAAATGTGCCCTCATGGACTTCTTCCATGAGCATATTTGCCTCTTTCTCATCTACACATCTGAGTAGCACGAGATCGTGGTTTCTCTTATACAGCACTCCATCAGGATTGAGATAAAAGTTTCCAGATAGCCTCCTCAGAGTCTTCTTATCCTGGGTTGACGCTCCCACAGGATACTCCTTAGTCATAAGGAAGGTCTGGATGTCGTGGAACCATGGCTTGCCGTCATTGGCATCCTCGATTGCAAAGACAAATGCCGGTCTGTCAAGACGCGAAAGCACAATTCTTGGAGCCTCATTCCAAAAATTGACTTTGTACATTGAAGCCAACGTGGCTAAGGCATCAGCCATCTGATTTTCAGCCCTGGGTACATGATGAAGTTCCACTCGGTCGAAGAACGGAAGCAGCCTCCTGGCATAATTCATGTACGACACCAAATTCGCTTGACGAGTTTCCCACTCCCCTTTAATCTGATTGATTACAAGCGCTGAGTCACCATATACGTCTAGATTCTTGATTCTCAAATCAATTGCCTCTTCTAGACCCATAATACATGCTTCATACTCTGCTTCATTGTTGGTAACTGGAAACGTCAGTCTCGCAGTAAACGGGATGTGGGATCCGTGAGGAGTCGTGATGATAGCCCCGATACCACTTCCATAGGAATTAACCGCTCCGTCGAATATCAACTTCCACTGAGACTTCCTATCTGGCCCCTCACCGGGCAATGGCTCATCGCAATCCTTCACTTTGAGAAACATGATATCCTCGTCAGGGAATTCAAACTTCATCGGCTGGTAGTCTTCGATTGGCTGTTCGGCAAGGTAATCAGACAATACGCTTCCCTTAATGGCCTTCTGGGAGACGTACTGAATATCATATTCTGTTAACACCATTTGCCATCTGGCAATCATGCCCGAAAGAGCCTGCTTCTCGAAGACGTACTTGATCGGATCCATCTTCGAAATTAGCATAGTGGTGTGATTGAGCAAATACTGTCGTAGGCGTTTGGCAGCCCAAGCTAGTGCACAACACGTCTTCTCCAGCATCGAGTATCGAGATTCACACTCAGTGAACTTTTTACTCAAATAATAAATGGCGTGCTCTTTCCTGTCCGTCTCGTCGTGCTGACCGAGAACACACCCCATACTATTCTCCAGAACCGTCAGGTACATGATTAATGGTCGTCCAGCCACTGGGGGTATCAAGATTGGAGGTTCCTGAAGATACTGCTTTATTTTGTCGAATGCCTTCTGGCAATCCTCATTCCAAGTAATCGCCTGATCTTTCTTTAAAAGCTTGAACATCAGTTCACAAGTGGCCGTGAGCTGAGAAATAAACCTCGCAATGTAGTTTATTTGGCCCAAGAAACCACGAACTTCTTTTTCTGTTTTCGGCGCTGGCATTTCCTGAATAGCTTTTATTTTCGCAGGATCAACTTCGATACCTCGTTCACTAACGATAAACCCCAATAACTTTTCGGACCGCACTCCGAAAGTGCACTTGTTAGGATTCAGCCTTAGCCTGAACTTCCTAAGCCTCTCAAAAAGCTTCAATAAGTTGACCAGATGCTCTTCCTCCGTTTGGGACTTTGCAATCATGTCATCAACATAGACCTCGATCTCATGATGAATCATATCATGAAACAAAGTGACCATTGCTCGCTGGTAAGTGGCCCCTGCGTTCTTCAGGCCGAAGGGCATTACCTTATAGCAAAATGTTCCCCAGGGGGTGATAAACGTTGTTTTCTCCATGTCCTCCGGTGCCATCTTAATCTGATTGTAACCGGAGAAGCCATCCATGAACGAAAACACGGAGAACTAGGCTGTGTTGTCGACCAACACATCGATATGAGGCAACGGGAAATCATCCTTAGGGCTCGCCCTATTCAAATCCCGATAATCGACGCACATGCGTACCTTACCGTCCTTCTTCGGTATAGGCACTATGTTGGCAACCCACGGAGGGTAAGTGGTAACGGCTAGAAATCCTGCGTCCAACTGCTTCTGGACTTCTTCCTTGATTTTTACAGCCATATCTGGTCTCGTCCTCCTAAGCTTCTGCTTGACTGGAGGGCAATCTTCTCGCAATAGTAAGCGATGAACCACGATGTCTGTGTCAAGTCCGGGCATATCCTCGTATGACCAAGCAAAGACGTCACTATACTCTCGAAGCATCTCGACCAGTCTATGCTTGACATCACTCTGCAGCGCAGCCCCTATTCTGACATTTCTGACGAGCTCTTCAGAACCCAGATTTATGATCTCAATATCCTCCTCATGAGGCAGAATAACCTTCTCCTCTTGTCTCAACAAGCGGGCCAACTCTTCCGGAAGGTCTTCGTCTTCATCAATCTCATCCTCGGCTTGATAAATCGGGCAATCGAAGTCGTAGTGAGCCGTAGAGGGTCCAGAGTCGATGTCGTCTGTTATGTGGATCCTGCAATAACAAGGGTTAAGTTTAAAGCAAGCATATGCAGGTTAGCACAAACCTCGTTGCCATTTTGCTGTTTTTCGAAATAAACATAAAACAGGAATAACAGAGAACACAATATTTGAGTACGAAGAAAACGCCTTTTATTTATTAACAAAATGCATGTACATAATCCAAACAAGGCCCTGACAATAAAACCACTATGCCCCGGGCAGGACATAGGGTTGTACAAAGATTGTAAAAAGCAAATCATTACTCTTCACTTGTCAGCTGGATAATTTCCTTGATGGTCCAATTGTTGAGGCGCTCGCCCGGCTTGCTTGGCTGAATCCAGGCGTCAAGATCATAATCGCTATCCCCGCTGTCCTTAGATGCTGCGTTGATGCTTTCGAAAATCACTCCGCCCTTGGTGAATAGGATCGGCCCCTTCCCACGAGACGAAGACGAAGAAGATGAAGCTTCAGCTTCAGGAGAATACCCCAATCCAAACTTATCCTGCTTGATTGGTATATCCAAAACATGCCCCCAGCCTGGGGTGGAACCGGCTTCGACGACGGCCCGAGCTTCTTTGAACGAGGAGAGATTCATCTCTTGCTTCTCTACGACGACAGGAGCTACCTCTTTCACCTTGACGGTTTCAAATGCTTGGCAGAGAGTCTCATGGATATCGCCGTCCATCTCAACATATTTAAAGGATGACAAGTGGCTCACCATAATGTCCTCCTCACCACAGACGGTTACTATGCTTCCCCCGACAGCATATTTGAGCTTCTGATGCAGCGTGGACATCACGACACCAGCAACATGGATCCATGGCCGACCTAAGAGGCAACTGTAGGGAGGCATGATATCCATGATATAGAAAACCGTATTGAACGTCTCCGGACCAACTTGAATAGGCAGGGTTAACTCTCCGAAGACGTGGCGCTTAGTTCCATCAAATGCTTTCACCACCAGATCACTGGGCGTGCAAAGCAATCCACGAGTGTCCAACTTCATCAGTGCCTTTTTCGGAAGCACATTAAGTGACGAACCCGTATCCACCAGGACATGCGACATGATCGTGCCTCTGCACTCTATTGAGACGTGCAAGGCGCTGTTGTGATCTCTCCCTTTAGGAGTCAGCTCTAAATCTATGAATCCCAGCCCATTACCAGCATTAACATGGGCTACCACCTCTTCTAGCTGATTTACTGATATCTCCTGCGGCACGTAGGCAGCGTTCAATACCTTCAGTAACGCGTTACGGTGCGCCTCGGAACACAGCAACAAGTTAAGAATAGAGATCTTTGACGGAGTCTGATGAAGATGATCTACAATCTTGTAGTCGCTCTTCTTGATTAACCGCATGAATTCTTCAGCATCTTTAACTAGCAAATCTTTTTCTGCCCCACAAGGGACCTCTTCGACAGCTTTGCCTTTACCCTTATCCACAGCATCGGCTCTGACTACTTTCTCTGCTGCAACCTCTGCTGGCGCAAACACTCTACCGCTTCAAGTGATACCATTGACTCCGGCAAGATTTTGCACGGTCGATCCGTACGGCTCAAGCTCTATCTTCTGACCATTGCAATAGACTTCGGCGCCGTAATGCCATGGAACGGCGCTAGTGCTCTCGAATGGGATTGGCCCGACCCTGGTGATAGTGATAGTAGGCGGTCGGGGCGCAGAAATAGTAATAGGTTGACGAGGAAGGGTAATGGTAGCGACTTCATCTGCCTGCTTCAGCACGACTTCCCCTGATGTACTTTCAACGCTTCGGCTGAACTGCAAAATACCCTCAGACATCAGACTCTGGATACCTTCGACCAGCTGCTCACACCCATCAGGAAGTGTAGCACAAGCCATACATAACTCTCCGCATCCAGGAAAGAAGCCCTTCTTCAGCAACTTAGCCTTGACAAAACTAAGTGGCGTCTTCAAGCTCTTGACATCAGTCAGCAAGTCTGCACTCTCCTCTGTGATAACGGCATTCACTCCGCCTCCCCTATGGTGAGGCATGGGGTTTTTGGTGACATTGGGCACGCTATCAGAAAAGTTAATAACTTTGGCGTCCATCAAGTCCTGCACTTTGTGCTTAAAAGCTTTACAATTCTCAATCGTATGGCCTGGTGCCCCAGTATGGAAATCACAAGTAGCATTTGCATCATACCCAGGTGGTGGTGCCCCTGTCAAGGGAGCCAACGTCCTTTTTTGAACTAGCTGAAGCTGCAGCAGGGTTTGCAGAAGCTGCGCATACGACATCGGTGGAGCTTCGAAATGACAATTTGCCAAAGGAGCCCGATTCTGATATTTCCTATACCCCTGCTGATTCTGCTGCTGAGGTTGCTGCTGCTGCTGCTGCGGAGCCGCTGGGATATTTATGCTAGCAATCTGCTGCTGAGGGCCCTTGCCCTTTCTCCGAGCATTGGTGACAGCACTTGCATCTCCCTCTCGACGCTTGCCAGCGTAGGGTTTCTTACTGCCTCCTCCAGCTGAGGATGATTCGCCCTGAATTTTTCCAATCTTTATACCGTTCTCGACGTGCTCCCCCATAGTGATGAGAGCCGAGAATGTCCCAGACATGCCACTGACCATCTTTTCATAGTAGATTCCAGGAAGGGTAGCCACGAACATTTGCACTAGCTCGCGCTCAACCATCGGCGGTTGAACCCGAGCAGCCAATTCACGCCACCGCTGGGCGTACTCTTTAAAGCTTTCATTATTCCGTTGTGAGAGATTCTGGAGCTGAACCCGGTTAGGAGCCAGGTCGCTATTGTACTGATAGTGGAGGACGAACGCTTCTGCGAGGTCTTTCCAGGTGCGCACAGTAGCAGGCTCCAAACCCATATACCATTCGAGTGATGGACCAGAAAGACTATCTTGGAAGAAGTGCATCAGCAACTTCTCATCGTCAGAATAAGCAGACATCTTTCTATAATAAGATCGAAGGTGAACACGAGGGCAAGTAGTACCCTTATACTTCTCAAAGACAGGCACCTTGAACTTATGAGGTACCTTGAAATCAGCAATTAACCCGAGCTTGGACATATCAACGCCCAATGTATTCTGATTTTCAATGTCTCTCATTTTGTCTTCCAGCGCTTTGAATCTGAGTCGAGCTTCAGCATTCAATTCTGCTTCTACACCTCTTTGGGAAAACACGTCATCCTGATGGTCCTCAAGCCACGGTTGAGGCACCAACAGATTTCCGACACCAGCATTGCCATTGACCGGCCCTATGTTAACATTGGCTCCCAGACTACCATTGCCGACGCCTGCCGCATTGGGTCCGAGATTAGTCATCAGATTGCCGTTAGCACTGCCGTTGCCCCCGGCAACAGGAACAACATTCTGTGGAGCGTCCACTGGAGGAGGAGTAGGCACAGCCCCTCCATGAAGTATGCCATTACTGTCAACCCTGGAGATCAAAGGTTGAACCAAAGTACGAAGCTGGTCCTGACCATTAGCGACTACCTGCATCAGTTCCATAAAACGATCCATCCGTTCACGGAGCTCTTGAACATCTGACTGCACCTGGTCCATAATCCTAGTCTGATTAGCTCGAGTTGAGTAACGGTGAACGAGTCTTTGATCAATCCTGGAGATCGAAAGCAGCTCGGAACCTGTGTACCTGAAAAACCTTGCAACATTAAAGGTTAGGACAAGCAACAAAATGTATGTCATGCAAAATGCTTCATGCAGATGTATGCGTGTGTCTGTGTGCTTGGGAGATTTCCCCCGATCCTGGCGCCTTAGTACCAGTGCTGACAATAATAAGGAGGGGAATCTGGGCCCAATCATGGAAACAACAATCTCACATATACACAGGAAGCCTATAGCATTAGTGATAGTCAACCTCGACACATCAGGGACCGAGAACTCGTACGCAACAGTCTTTCTGAGAGAGGCTGTAGTAATACAATAAGAGGCGAGAGATCCTGGATCGGGGAAACAGTACCTGTCACAGACACACGTCAATGGAATGCGAATGATCATGCAAACTAATGCAAAATGCAGGCATGCAACAATATATCCAGGTGACTGCTGTGGAGATTCGGTATCAACAACCATTGATGAGAAAAACCCCGGCGTAAAACCACTAATCTGATCTGCTGAGAATAACCATCTGATAGGACCAAGATCAAAATTCTGCTCTGTCAAGAACAAATTTCTGGTAACAAGGACCCTGGAGGTATGATCAGAAAACATCCGCTGATGAAGTCTTCAAACCCCAAATCAAAAATCTGCCCTCTCAAGAACAAACGCACAGCTGCTGACGAGATCTTCAGACCCCACTCAAAATCTGCCCTATCAAGAACAAACAACATCTGCTGATGAGATCTTCAGACCTCACTCAAAATCTGCCCTATCAAGAACAAACCTCTGATGACAATACTCTGATCAAAACCTGCTCTATCAAGAACAGACAAACACCCGATGATAAGATCCTCCGATCAAAATCTTGCTCTGTCAAGAACAGACAAATCTGCAACTGAGAACCTTGGTACCAACATAACTGATTCACTGTCAAGGAAACCGGGTAGTCTGGAGGTCAGAGTTTCCTGCAATATCCCAATCCCACTCACAGGTAGGGACCTAATCCACAGACAAAGGTACGGCATCCTATGCGATCATCAGCATCACAGACTTTCATGAGTGACGATGCGATTCCCAGAAGGAGTGGCATCATCAAGTCATGAAGAGGCCTCACTTGGGTAACTTCCAAATGATCGGTCCCCAGAGTCGACAATCCTCACGTCTGGACTCCCCTCAGATCCTCAGGACCGGAAAGGAGCACCTCTGCAAGAATCTCGTCTGAGCGCAGATTTTCGTAGGGAACTGTGCCTGCTCAGCAGGCAGGTTCGTCTACTACTTCTCCGCAACTATATCTAGGTGTATACTCAAGCCCAGGTCCGACTTCTCACTCATAGTAACATCCCTCTCCCACAGCATCACAAATAATCATATCAAACTGGAAATAAAATGCGGGAAATAAAGTGCGAGAAGTAAAAATGCGATAAATAAACGCAACCCAACAAGCAAACATACAAGCGCTAGGATTGACTCTCATAGGGAACCGAAGAACCAGAGATTCTGGGTTCGATCCCCAGCAGAGTCGCCAGCTGTCGCTTGCGCGAAAATAAGGTGCCGGCACAACAGAAGAGTCGCCACCTTTCGTTATTTATCCCTCAGAGCGGGAAAGGAAACGATCGGAAAAACCTGACGAAGAAAGGGTAAGACAAGGTCATCGCAACCATTGTCTGGGTTCGGGAGTCGGTTACGCAAGGGGAAGGTATTAGCACCCCTCACGTTCGTCGTACTCGACGGGATCCACGCTTGTTTGTTTACTTGGACGGGTTGGTTATAATCTATCTACCTATCAAGGCTGGCTGAAAAAGAAAAGAAAAATGACTCGGCAAAGCGTCGCAC
This sequence comes from Lathyrus sativus, assembly GCA_963859935.3. Taxonomy (NCBI): domain Eukaryota; kingdom Viridiplantae; phylum Streptophyta; class Magnoliopsida; order Fabales; family Fabaceae; genus Lathyrus; species Lathyrus sativus. Next base: position 351,607,746 of record OZ012739.1, on the reverse strand, counting down.
TTTATGCCTACGTATTCTCATCAGAGAATGAGAAATCAGAGTCAACGTAGTTCGGCCTACGAAGGATTATGGGGGAAGGGTTGAAGGTTGCTCGCTAGGACGTCGCATCCTGTGCCTACGTACTTCCACACTGCATGGAAGATCAGAGCAAACGTAGTTCGGGTAACTACGGGTTATCTCCTGAAAGAAGTGTTTTTTATTGTATTTGCGATTTCAACCGCACTAGAGACTATGACCTGAGAGTGAATGCGTCGCATGTCACCCAAAGGGTACCGTACTAAACATCCAATCTCAGATAGCTTAAGGCTCGTAACGTACGAAAGAAACCATTCATGATTACTGTATCTTAAACTGTTTTGAGATGAGAAGAGAACAGGCCCAACTAGGAGGGAGACTATCAAGTCCTACTGTTGTCATGCCATGGATTCATCCTATGGTTGAGGTTTGAACAGGGAACTCCTAGATGTTGTCATGCATAGGTTTCAACCTAAAAGTCTATCATCAAATCCTTATCAAAGGAAATGAGAGTCCTAAGGGATCATGTCAATGATACACCAAAACAGACAAAGCATCAGCTTAACAGTAAAATGCATGCAATGCAAGTGAGGGAGGAAATGTGTGTGGGGCTTCAGCCTCCACAAGCTCGTCTCGACCTCAAGCCAGTCATGAAATAACAGTAATCATACTGAAAAATAAACAACATGCTATCAAGCAATAAACAGATAAAAGAAATGAAGTGCCATTAGGCAGACAAACCACATGCTTGAGAAAGAAAGAATCTACCTCTAATCTCTAATCCTAACAACCTGATCAAATCTAAGCAAAGCCCTAAAGCAAAACCCTAACCAAAAGAAAACAATCCCAGTCTTCAAGCTTCAAACAAGCTTACCAAAGAAAGGGAGCTAAGTAAGCAGACTCATAGTGTCTTCCTCAGGAAAGCACTAGGAGGCTTATACTCAGGAATCATATCCTATGTGGCTCAACCACTGTGATCAGTTTACATTCCTCCTCAGGAGAAATTAAACTCACATGTTGGCTCCAACATCATTGGATACTTAAGAAATCCTACCTGAACTAGTGGAGCTAAGTGAATAGACCCCTAGGACCTTCCTCAGGAAAGTACTAGGAGGCTTCCACTTAGGAACTGTATCCCATGTGGCTCAACAACTGTGATCAGTTTACATTCCTCCTCAGGAGAAATTAAACTCACATGTTGGCTCCAACATCATTGGATACTTAAGAAATCCTACCTGAACTAGTGGAGCTAAGTGAATAGACCCATAGGACCTTCCTTAGGAAAGTACTAGGAGGCTTCCACTTAGGAATTGTATCCCATGTGGCTCAACAACTGTGATCAGTTTACATTCCTCCTCAGGAGAAATTAAACTCACATGTTGGCTCCAACATCACTGGATACTTAAGAAAGAGGTGAGAAGAAAGAATGAAAGTCATTCATAGTGCCTTCCTCAGGAAAGTACCATGAATTCCCCTCAAACTTCAGGATCTCAAACCTCACAGACAGGGAATAATCCCTAAGCTCTGGGTCTCTGAGTCTTGACCTACAATCTTCTCCTTCATCGTGCTCTTCAACAAGATCTTCAAAACAAACTAAGCCCCACAACAAACTCCCCAAAATAAACCCCAGGGACAGACAAATAACCACAGAACAGTCAAAACCATCAGTCAACTTCAGAAAATACCTAAAAATACTAAAGCCAGAGGGAAAAATCTAACAATCACTCACAAGGGTCTATAACATCTACCCATAACATCCATATGTGCCCCTACCCAAAGATCAAGACAAAACTCTCTAAAGAAAATGAATTACCTTACCTATGCATAACATAAACCCTAATTAGGATACCCTAATGCTAACCTAATTAAACTAATCAAATTTTAATCTAAAAATCAAGAATTAAATCCTATGGGGAACTATGATTCAATATCTAATCACACCAAAAAGAATGAATTAAAAAGACTAAGGGAAGGTCCTAAAAGAAATTCTACAAAATGAAGCATCAAACTAAACCATATAAAAAGCTATTTAAAAGAATAATATGCTAAAAATATTAAAAGAAAAATAAAATGGAATTTTATTTATTTATATTTTTCTAGACAAATTTATGAACATGTGAAAAAAACAAGCATTAAAAAATACTAATTTTTCAATTTTCTATGAATTTTTTAATATGCAAACAATAAAAGAAATTAAAAAAATTAAAAAAAGAATTAAAGGGGATGGGGGGTGAGAAAAGAAAAGGCGCCCAGTTGTTTTCTATGATAGGCCCAGGAAGGGGGGTGCGCCTAGCATGGCGCGCCTGGGCCCAATTTCCATCAGAAAAACAAAAAGAAAATTAAACGGAAATTGGAAATGCCACGGTACGAATAGCAATACATTTTAGTTAAAAAAAGGGATTGGGCCGTGCGAGGGGTGTGAATAGCACAAGTTCATTGAGCCCAGAATCATTCACTAAATTAAACGACAGCGTTTTGACTCAAGGGATTCCCTCCGTTTTTTCTTTTAAATTCCAACCGTTGGATGAGGTTAAAAAGTCAAGTGAATGGACTCGATCCCACGGCTAGGAGATCATCTTCTCCACTTCACCATTAGGGTTTGCAAGCAACGCCATGAATCAGCTTCACACGCGCATCTTCTTCCCCATCGTACTCCTTCGTATGGCCATGAAAACAGAAACTTCCAAGACCAATATTGCACCATTTCTTCCCATGAATCTAATTATACCAATAGCTTCTCCTGAAGCTTCCTAGAATTCGCAAACAGAATGCATGAAAAGCTTGGTTCCAACATTTTCTTCTGAGATCAACCTTGCTAAGACCTAACTCTAATAGTACTATCGTGCTCATGACATTACCCTAGTCATTCTATGCTATAATACATGGATTAACACTCACTAAACAGCCCATTCTTGAACTTGCAAGAAACCAAGACCTGCCATGAAACCTTATGAAAAGCTCTCTAATCTTCAGAAAATGGTCAACTAACCTAGCATGATAATTCTATACCTATGAAACCAACAGAAGACACATAAATATGGAGATATAGGGCAACTTACCAACCTGTCAAATGGTGATGGTAGAGGTATGTAGAGATGAATTCAGAGCTTGTAATTGATGCCAAACACTCCTCTAATGGAGCATTTGTTTCTGTTTGCAAGAATCTTGAAGAAGGAAGCTTGTAATGGAAGATTCGAGTCTTGCTTGATTTTGAAGAAAGCTTTGAATATTCCTTTCTCCTCCACTTCTTCACCAATGGATTCACCAACCTGACCAACCCCTCATCTCACCTTGATCCACTTAATATATAACCATCCATGGAAGACTCTAGAACCTCCTAGAAAGAGCTAGAACACCATGGAAAGTCTCATGTAATGACATATTGGATTATCTCCTTTCATGCATTAAGACATTCAATTTTCCTTTAAAATCTCCTTACAAGAGATATTGAGAAGGAATGTGATGAAAAACAAACATTTCCTTTGCTTTATGTGAAGTTTCTCATGGGTTCCTTAAGATGCAAGAATGAACTTTTCAAAGTAACATCCATTTTAAGACCTAAAATCAAAATTCTACTTGAACCATTGTTTTTAAAATGATGTTTGGATTCAAAATGACATATTGGATGACCTATTTTGGATTTGTGGATCTCCCAAACCAATTTCCAACTTGGATCCATTTAAGTTATAAGTCATTTTTAGGTCATTTTCACCCAATCTTGTAAATCCTTGCTACAAGCTTTTTCAACAACTAATGACCACTTTTCTAGGCTTAAAATCCCATTTTGAACAACTTTGATGTTTTGAGTTTTTTCATTTGAGGCTTGGAAGTAGGAGATATGGCCTTTGCTTAAAATGACCTATAACTTCCAAATGACCAAAATACCCCTGTCTTGTTCAAACCATAAGTTGAGTTCTACAAATCCTATCAAGGACTTATAGTACTCTATAGAAAGCTAAGAAGATGCTCTTCAACATTAATGTTGACCAAGAGATCATAGGAATCATCCTACTAGGGCAAAAGTTGTCTTCAAGTTGGGTGACTTTCAAGGACCCAGATTCACACACCTCAGCTGACCTGTAATTTGTCAAAACCATAACTTGAGCTCTGCAACTCCTATCAAGGACTTCTACCACTCAAATTAAAGCTAAGAACAAGCTTTACAACATTCATGTTGTGGGGAAGATGAGATATCAATCAAATCTTGAGCTAAAACTGCCTGGAAGATAGGGGTCAAATTAGGGTTTTTCACTGACAATCCCTGGAGACCCTAACTCAAAACTTCTCAAACTCCTCAATCATGATGAGCTGGTATATGAATCACCTTTATAACATCTCCATACATCATTCCATGATCACATGGCCCTTGGATTAGGTCTCAACCTTCTCCAAATCTTCAGCTGATCTAGGATCGACCCAGTCAAAACCCTAATTCTACCATTCATGGTTGAATCTTCTGAATTCTTGCACAATGACCTCTCTGGGTTTCATGATGGCTTTCAAGACATCTCATAAACTTTCTCAAAGCTTCAAGTTCATTCTCAAAGTCTCAGAATCATCTGAGGAGCTCCCACAACTCTCAAGCTATGAAGCACACAACCTTGGTTTCAACCAATTCCTCTGAGGATCTCTTGAACTTTCTGATGAAGTTATCAACCTTCAAACACTTGATGGGTGAATAAATGTTGGTCAAATTTTGGGGTGCAACAATACTGTTCAGAAAATTAACAGAATAAGTAAATCAAGATGTCAACACCATTTCAGTGGAATCTAATTAAATTTTGAAACCAAATCATAAAATTTGTTCAGACCTGTTCTTTTCCGCTCCAGACAAGTTAACTGAGGACGACAATCATCAATGCAGCTAAAGAGGGAAATGTAGCTTACGAAAAATTTTCTTCGACTTTGTTTGTGCACATAGCATCAGATGCAACTCTGAAGCCGTCGGGACATTTCGCTGAGTCACCACTAGCAAGATGAAGATTGTGGGTTGAGTGAGGATCTTCACAGCAGCAAGTCACAACCCTGTTCAAAGAATGGAGGATTTGTCAGTCGTCAACTGATGACGACAACACGGTGAAACCTGTCAAGATCAGCAGCAGTGTTCAGAGAAGGTTATACGAGGAGAGACTCAAACACAGGATCATTATTGGTGTACCATGTACCAACACTGTTACGATGGTTGAGGGATGGATATCATTTGGCATTTGAAACATGTCATTGTATCTGATTCCAAATAACACAATCAACTATTGCTTATTATATACCATATTGGTTATGCCTAAAATATCTAGGATGTGCTCAGTTAACCTTGATATTGCTCCTAGGAAGTCGTCGGCATCGTGATTTCGTAGATGACCTATCCAAAATCCAGAGCAAGGAGAATATTGAGTTTACGAAATTATTGATGTTCAAAGCAAAACCAAACATAATATGTAAACACGGTCACATAGTGAAGGCAGGAACTTACATACCTATGCAAGTTGAAGGCACTGATTTGTTAAGCTGTCAGTGAGTTTGTTACTCTCCAGCAAATATGCTTGGCTTGAGTGTTGGTTCTATGGCTGGTGCAGTCATTCTATGAGTCTGCAAGCTCTGAGTTCCCTCATTTCATACTCCGTTTAATAGTCATGACACACCTTGTCTACTGCTTCAGTTAGTAAATCCCACTGCAGCTCCTGCATAAAGTTAATCAAACTTGGTTTCGCGAGTACAACAACAACGTAAAAGAATTGGGAACGGATGCAAGTTCGAAGTTCAGAATTATGCAGCAGGAATGGTTTGAATGCTCACCAACAAATTGGAGTTTGGTTTCTTGTCAATTGGAGTATTATTCCCAGTGAACATAAGAGAAATTTGGAAGACCGGAAGCTACCACGTATCGACTAGAATTCACGCAGGAAAGTGTTAAGACGCCAACCCCAGCTCAGGATACGAAGTCTTTTTCACCTGCAATGAACCAGTTAAATCAATTTCATCAATGTACTTATCAACATGGAGAAATGTTCAGCAGAAGTTTGTTCAAATTTCAAGTCACCGACAAGTTTGCTCAATCCTAACAGAGTTAGCAGCCGCATCTACCATGGGCTGGATTTCCTTTGGGCCCGAAACCTAACCGTTATCCGCACCTGCAAAACGCGAATCCCGAATTAGCAAAACAATTAGAGGAATATTCCCGCAGAAAATTCCAACCCAATCCAAGGTCTCAACACATTGAATCTGGACAAATGAGCGTATAAAACAAGATCGATATAATGGGAAACCTCTATTAACAAGTATTAAACGAGTGTTGGACGAAGATGGTAAGTTTCAAATCTGATTGATTCCAAAAAGGAAATCCAAATCAAATATTTGAACCAATCCAATCAATGCTCAAATCAGAGATTTATCCCAAGTCCTCTATAAAAGGGAACTCGAAGCAAGAAGATGGACGTTCACAAAAACCCTAGTGCGAAAATTACCACCGAAATAAAGCACACGAGAAACCTAGAACTACCAAAAAGCTAAACTCAGAAGATTCAAGAGATTGGGAAGGAAGAACTCATCTTCCTGATTGACGAAAGTCCGCCTCAGCCCGAATCCGCGAAGCTCCTATCCTCATCGCCTCCGGCGCCGCCGTCACATTATCTTCGGTAAAGTTTCGTTCTTGTCAAAATACCATTGAATATATTGACCGCTTTGTTGTGTTTCAGTCTTAAAAGGAGAACAAACCATGGATGAATGATGGAGAATGAAGAAGGACGATCGAGAAGGGGAGAGATGTGATCGACCAGGGAAGAAGGGCCGATTTGGGGACTTAGGGTTCCCGTCCCTTTTTTTTTTGCGTTTTTTTATTCGTTATTATTTTGTAATTTGTTAACCACTAATCACACACACTAACACCACACCCTCACCCTTAATCCTCCTTAATTATTTCATTAACATTAATCAACCTATTTAGTTAGTAATCTTTAAAATATACTTATTTAATTAATCAACTATTTTATTAAAACAAGCAAATCACTCTTTTTTTATAACTTATTAATCATTAATCTCTTTTATTAAAATAAATTAATCCTTCTAATTGGGTTATATTCCTAACTAATCTCTTTTATTTTTATAAGGAATTCTTTTCTGAAATAATCCATTATTTTATTAATAACTGATAAATTGTAAAAACTTGATAAGCATGTTTATTGAAAACCTTTTAAAATCTCCATTTAGTTATGTTCCTATCGAATCAGTCAAGTCATCCGCTTTTCGCTAAAAATAATCTTGCCTAAAATCAAATCTCACTAGCCAATTCGATCAACAGTAATTTTCTCATAAAATAAATCAACTTTTCTCAAATAATTCAGCCTCGTCTAAAAACAAGTCAAACAACTAAAATCAATGCAGCCCCGCCTAAAATCAATCAACATCGCGAAATATAATCAAATCACGCACATTCACATTCATGACACTTGCACCTACACCTCAGCGCTTTCATGCGTACTTGTATGGTTTACTTTTCCGCAATTTACCTTACTGTCGTTTACATTATCGCAATTTACATCATTGCATCGCATCCGTCCAAAGGGAAAACCTACACATGAGTCAACACTTGTGTGTAGTTGCATATCATTCGCATCATTCTCCCCACGATCCTTGATTCCATTCAAGTTGATCGCTTAAGATAGGACCTACCCCATAGGAAGGACCTTGTCTTTATTTTTACAACTTAGAACAAACAAAACACAAAACAATTTTACAAACACATTTAGAGAATAGATGTTAATCATCTTAAGTGAGATATAATCTCCACCCCCACAATAATACAATCAAACATGTAGGGACTTTGCCTTAAGAGCGATAAAGGCATACTAGCCATACAATCCGAGTACTTAAGCCCTTTTCTTAAGACGATGCAAAGACCATTTCCTACAATCCCTCTTACATTTGTGGTGGTTACATCTCCCTTAACATGAAGACTCGTCTCTTCTCCTAAACCCAATCAAAACAACTACCCTAAACCCATAGGAACTTTGACCACAGTCAAAGAGCTCCTCTAACCCTTTAGGGTGAACTACAACATACTCTGATTCCACTCCCATAAGGATATGTAGGCATAAGATGCGACATCTTATCGAGTATACTTAGAAATAAACCCCTAGGTCCCTAATCCTTTAAGCAGATAAACACTTAGCAATAAACAAACATAAAACAAGAGGTTCCTGTAGAGTACTACAGAAACTTAGGATGCTAGTACCTTCCCTAAGTTTAACCAACCCCTGAACCTATAACTCTCTAAACCTTGCATTTGCATTGCATTGTGGGAATTTCGATCTTTATCCCTTCCTTTGGACAAATCAAAGTTCGGTTGCAAAATGAATTAAAGATTCAAACTAATCAATAGTTTGGTATCCGATTTTCACCGCGACAGAAATGGCAACTTCACTGGGGACTATCTCTAGTGGGTTTCCCTATCTTATTTTATTTGTTTACTGCTTTATATATCTGCCTACTTGATTAACTGTTTACATGCTTTCTCTTGTATTTCTTTTGGGATTATTGTTCTTGAGTGGTGAGATAAAGTTCTACACCCGAACTTGAGAGATATTAAGATAGGATGGTGATATAGTCGAGGAGGCTTATAGGGAGTTGAATCCCTAATAAGTTGAATCGAGAATCCCGCTCAGTTGAGGCCCTTTCGAAAAAGTACTGTTGAACGAGCAATCGTGAAGACACTCATTATTTTCGACTTTGGAGCCTATGATATTGAGGACCGTAGTTACCTTAACCCAACTTTGGCCTTTATTAGGATGTAGTGCGAGACTATGAGGAAGTACTTCCGAAATAGTGCTACGCGAAGCTACACTCAAAAGAAGTTCTCTTGAGAATATTATTAATCCTCGAGTAATTGAGAAATTGATAATATCCGATGGATGGGCTGATGATTCTGAGTCCCATTAGAACCTTGTTCTGCAGGTACAAACAACCTTTAGTCCTTAAACCTTTAGGAAGGGTACACCTTTACTTCATGCTCGTTGCAAACCTAGGGCGCCCTTTGTTTGTTTATCTTTATGTCCTTATGTGAATACTTGTGTTTGTTGCATTCATATAACATCATTCTGCATTGGACTTCATGGGATTTACTTTCGTTTATGAACATTGTAGGTCACTATGGCTTCAAATAAAAGACATACTGTGAAATATACTTTTAAGAGTCCCAAATTGGATGACCTAAAGAAGTTGTGGGGATTCATCAAAGATCAAGAAGAATTCAAGAACAAATATGGGAAGTTGATATCCTTGTTAGGTTGCTCAGTGGATGAAGGACTTCTTGCCACTCTACTACAGTTTTATGATCCTCTCTACCATTGTTTCACCTTTCCAAATTTTCAGTTGCTACCTACATTGGAAGAGTATTCCTTTTTGGTTGGTCTACCTGTCCTAGAAGAATCTCCTTATCCCTTCTTGGAAAAGGACCCTGATGAGAAAGATATTGCTAAAGCCCTCCGTTTGAAGGTATCTGACGTCAAAGCCAACCTGGTTACTAAGGATGGAATTCTTGGTTTAAAGACAGGTTTCCTAGTCGAGAAGGCTTCATTCTATGCTGATTATTCTAATAAGGCTCCGTTTAAGGCAATTTTTGCTTTGCTTGTTTATGGGTTGTTTCTATTCCCAAGTTTTGAAGGTTTCATTGATCTCAAAGCATTCAAAATCTTTATGAAGAACAACCCAGTGCCAACTATGTTGGGAAATACATATCACTCTGTACATCTCCGAAACCTTCGTGGTGGAGGGATGATTACTTGTTGTGTACCTTTACTTTACAAGTGGTTTATTTCGCACTTGCCGAAGTCTAGCTCTTTTACAAACATTGGCAAAGAGCATTGGTCTCCAAGAGTTATGGCTTTGACCCATTCTGACATTGATTGGTACAATCGAGTGTATGATGGAGTATTAATCGTTGATAGTTGTGGTGACTTTGCTAATGTACCATTGCTCAGTTTTGATGGAGGAATCAACTACAATCCTGTTTTAGCTCGTCGACAGTTGGGATACCCGTTGAAGGAACCTCCCAAGAGTGTTCAAGTAGAGGGTATATTCTTCAAAAATGATATGGAACTCCGAGGAAAGATTCTAAATGCATGGCGTAGCGTACACAAGAAGGGGAAAAGGAGTCTAGGGAGGCCTAATTGTGTGTCTTTAGAACCATACCTCCAGTGGGTCAGAAAAAGGGCAACCAAGCTAAAGATGCCCTATTCCCGTCAAGATCCCATAGCTCCAAGGAGAGAGCCCACTTATGTCTTTATGTCTGAAGCCGAGAAGTTAGAGGTGTCCTTAAGGAAGTCTCAACATGAGCTGAAATCTTGGAAGAACAAGTACCATGTAGCAGTGGCAGAAAATGATGAGTGTCAGAAGCAGAAGGCTGAACTTCAAAAGGAGAGGGATGAACTTCAGAAACAGCTACAATTGAAGGATGAAGAGCTACTCCCCTGCAAGAAGAGGAAGGTCATGGAGGATTTATTTTTCTTCGACCCACAATGCACTATTTGGAAACTAATTGTGGACAACCTTATCCGTGAGAAGACGCAACTAGAAGAGCAGCTCAAACAGCAGCATTCAAAGCTTCTTTAGTGTCTTTACTATCTTTTATTTAGCTTTTATTTGGGACTCTTTAAAAGAATATTTATGTAGTCCGTTTCAAATTTAATAAAACGTTTCCTTTTACCGCAATGCCTATAAATAGAGGAATCCCATGAAGTCCTAATCATCTTGCATTACATTATTTTCCCTTGTTCACTTCAAGAAACTCAATTTCGTTCTGTAGGTGTTGTAATCATGGATTTCAGAAGAGAAACCCTGAAGTACACTTTTCAGAGTCCCAACATCGAAAGCTTGAGGGAACTAGCCGAACTCGTCAAGGATCGCTTTGCCTTCGCAGCAGAATATGGAGGAGTTTTCCGTTTCCTCGAGCTAAGGATGAAAGAAGGATTGTTGGAAACATTGGTTCAGTTTTATGACCTGATGTATCACTGCTTCACTTTTCCGGACTACCAATTGATGCCGACCTTGGAAGAATACTCAGAACTCTTGAGGATGCCTATGACTGTTCGACCTCTATTCACCGGAAGGTAAGACACGCCTAGTCACCAAGAAATTGCAAATGCTACTCATCTCAGTCTTGAAGATGTTCAAACACATCTGATAATCAAGGAAGGAGTCCTTGGGTTCCCCACTGACTTTTTGATCGAGAAAGTCCGTTACCATGCTGAAAGAAAGGAGGTTCTCATCTTGGAAGCCAATTTTGCTTTGTTGGTTTATGGGACTTTCTGGTTCCCTAAAATTGACAATTTTGTTGATATGGATGCGATCAAGCTGTTCATACTCAAGAATCTAGTACCCACCTTGCTTGCTGATACGTACTTCTCGATTCACTCGAAGAATGCCGAAGGAGGAGGACACATTGTATGTTGTACTGCCTTGCTGTACTCATGGTTCATCGCTCGTTTGACTTGGTGTCCGTCCCTTTGGGATGAAGTAACAACACCTTGATGGTCCGAGATACTTATGGACCTCACCCATTCGGACATTGTTTGGTATGATCCCGCCTATGGAGGTGTGCCTATGATTCCTAGCATCGGAGGATTCCCCAATGTACTGCTTATTCGAAGAGAAGGATGTATAAGTTACAATCCCGCTTTAGCCCGTAGACAGTTTGGACACCCTATGATCCAAGTGCCTGACCTGGTTTCGTTGGAAGCAATCTATTTCAAAGGAGAAGAGGATCTAGACCTAAAGACTGTCATCATTTATGCATGGAAATATATTGATAGGGAAGGAACAGCTGCTTCGGCATACCCCAGCTGTGCTGTTTCTGAGGATTATCTGCATTGGGTGCGAGAAAGGGCTCTCGATCTCAAAATGCCTTTTCCTTTCCATGAACCTATGGTATTATCTCCTCATGACCCCGACTGGTTCGATGTGGACGAAATAGAACAAGTAAGAATTGCTTTAGATGAAGCCCGAAAATTGAGGACTGCTTGGAAGAATAAGTTCTTCACCCTCAAGGTAGAGAAAGAAAGACTTCAAAAGACTCCGGAAATAGAAGTTTCCAGAAAGAGAAAGGCGCAAGGAGATTTATTTTCTCCTCACGCCTCTTCAAGTGCTGTTACCAGTGATGATCTCCCCTCAACTACCATGGCTTGGAAGGAGTGTGTGGAACGACTCATCATCGAGAAAGCGGCGCTGCAGGAGCGTATTGATCAGCTGACCGAGGAGCTCCGTACAAAGGAGAAGACCGTGGAGTAGAGTTCTAAGTTTTCTTTGCTTTCGTTGTAATAAACTCTTAAAAGAGTACTTTGTTTTCATTGTTTCTCAAAAATAAAAAGTTTTTCAATTATTCTACATTATAATACTGAAAAACACCTTGAGTTTCTTGAAGTCTCCTCTTACATCTGCATTTTCGCATTAACATTCTGCATTTAGCATGGCATTTTACATTTGTGCATGTGTCTTTCCTTTGTTGTGGCTCATTTCGGTTTTCCATCTTTTGCTGTCAGTCGCCGTCTCGACCATCTGACCGAGCTCGAGGTATTACCGAAGGATAGTAAGGAGATATGGATCGCACGACTAACTTCAGAGTAAGGTCTAAACCGACATTTCACCGTCCCTCTGATGACTTTGTACCCGCGCAACTTCAGCCTGTGCAAGACAACCCGTTTGCTGACCTGCGGAATATTCATGCTGAAAAAGAAGTGGACGATCCTAGGCTTATAGCATTCAAGAATGAGTTTCGTGACTTCAAGGAACGATGGAAAATGATGAAGAGGAACCATGCACCTGATTTCTATGCTCGTGACCTGCGCCTAGTTCCAAACCTAGTTGTCCCCCCGGGATTCCAAATGCCCGCCTTCGAAGTGTACAAAGGTACAATTTGTCCAAGGTATCATTTGATGATGTTCTGTCAGAAGATGACTGCTTACCTTGGAAACAACAAACTAATGGTTCACTGCTTTCAAGAAAGTTTGGGTGGAGCACCGTTAACATGGTATATGAAGCTACAAGTGAATCACATTCAGTCCTGGGAAGACTTAGCTGTTGCTTTTGTAAAGCAATACAATTACAGTTTGGGAATAGTTCCAGATAAAACAGGTGACAGTGGATCGTCCATAGGATCCACAACTTTGATATCCCGCCCTCAACATGAGTATGCAATGCCCGCTCAGCACGAGCAGCAATTACCTCCCAAGCGAAGGGTGCCATTTCCAGATCAGCATCGACATGTTCGAAGACAGTTTCCGAATCAGAAAGTACCTCTGAATACTCTGAAAGAAGAAACTCATTGGTTTGATCTTATCCCATTGACTTACCGTCAATTATGGTTTTATTTCATCCGAAACTCGGTAATGACACCTAGAAAGACTAGAACCATGAACTCTCACCCGCCGTGGTTCAACCCAAACACCAGCTGTGAATTTCACGATGGAGTGCTGGGACATTCGATCGAAGATTGCAAAGTTTTCCAAGGGAAAGTTCAAGAAATGATCGATAATGAAGTGCTAACATTCAAAGGGGAAAGACCGATCCTGAATGGAATACCATTACGCTGATATAAGCGAAAACTCCAGAAGAACTTTCTATTTCTTTCGTTTGTTTGTGTGTCTATTTCTTTGGTTAAAAGTATTTTTGGCATGTAAGAACTTTCTGTTTTGAATAAGTAATTCAATAACATGTTTGTCTTGAAGAAATCCATTCGTTTCCACTCAAATTATTTTTTTTTTTAGAATTATTTATAATGCCGACTTTTACCCGATCTCTTGCTCTGACAGAGAATTGGAAGGAGGATGATGAAGTAAAACATATGATCTCTTGTTGTATGCTTCGAATAAAAACCCTACTGACGATGTAAGGCATTATTTTAAACCTCCTAAACACCAAAATAGTCAACCCTTTCTTTTAAGCCTTGAGAAAAGACCTGTTTTTTCTCCCAAACCGAAACTTCATTTTTTTGGCCTGGGGCAGGGTGATATCAAAAATGACGAACATCTTTCAAAAAAATCGGGTGGGCACAAATATACTAACCCTTTCTTCCTCCATTCTACAAGTCATAAATTAAACCCATATACGACCCTCAAAGTCTTAATTGAAGAAGGTTTAATTCGAAAGCATACTCGATGAGATATTGTTTCCTGACTCCTTGAGCTATGCTCAAATTTAAATCGGCTTTATAAATAATGATCCAATTTGTATCCTAACTAGTGGTTTCGATCACAAGTTATTACGATACCCCTTTTCAAAACTTCAAGACAAACGTGTGTTACATTACTCATTTTGAAATTAACATTTCTGACTTGCTAAAGTGCGCTTGACATCTTAGAAAGGTTACACACATACATTGATATTGGTACTTGAAGACTTTGATGACTTGGGGCAAGTTTCCTTCTAAGAGGTTGGGTTCACACCGGTCTTGGCTTCATCTAAAGCACGATTTGGAAGACTCAGTTATACCGCCAATCAGGGGCAGTTACGTCGAGATTCGGCGAATATCTCCGAGAGTTTGAAAACAGTGGGGCATTTGGACATCATGTTTTCTATAAAATCCTCTCGAGACGTTTTTCTCTTAAACTATGTGACTTGGGGCATTTGAAGATTGGAGCAAAAAGATGTATATTTCATCCTCAGGAAGCTCAACCCCAACATGTTCAACAACCACGACGACCCAGGATATTTATTTTATCCCCTATGAAACTTCGGTTTGGGTACCTCCGTCTACAATTTCATACAACATGCCAACTTATCAAGATGTTACATCCCCAAATGGATTGATCACTTTTCCTCAAGAGAAATTTTGAAGTTTTGAAGCAGTATTGGGATCCTACATTTGGTTCTACATCTACCCTCAGTGGTACATCTATCTTTGAAGATTGGTCGGATATTTGTTTTGAGACGTTTATCCCGTATTCGGTCGTTGCTTTCGTCTGTTTTGTCAGCATAAGCATACGCATATCATATAAGTAGATAGCATAACATTTGCATTTGTGCATCCTTTGTATGTTTTACTCTATCTCTTCGATCGCGTTTACCCTTGGGTATTTGGGCGTGTCTTATTCCTTCCAAATAGAATTGTCAACCCTAAGCAAAAAAACTCAATATTTCTATTTCCCCACGAAGTTCGATCCTCGTGGAAGATGGTTGTTTCAGTACATTCCCTATTGGAGTTTATGCCTCTATGGTTGAGTCTCGCTTGACAGTTTCTCTTCGGTCAGTTCCCGAATTGAACTTCGGTCTTTGGCAATCACACTATGAACATCTCCAGCTTTTATGCATGGATCAAGAGCACATTTATTTTGCACTTCGACGTTATGAGGATCACCATTGAAGACGTAACATTTCTTCGGCAATAATACAAGATCCACTCGACAACTTACAGCTGAAAGACTGAAGATCTCTTTATTTGAGCAACTCGCTTTGGGTAGATTTATACTCAAAACAACAAACAACAATTTCCTCAAGACAATCTGTCCTTCCCCAGTGGATTATTTCAAGATTATCAAGACAAAACAAGGGACATTACAGATACTTCCCCATTTGAGGATTTCTGCTACAACAATTTCACATATCTTACAATTACAACAAAGATACTCCTCAAAAATGATTTTCCCCAGAGAGTTCATCATGAGTACTATCAACGACATATCTCCTTACAAGAGGACACTCCGCAGATCAACCGGTTTACAACTCCTTTGAAGATCCCCGGT
This sequence comes from Lathyrus sativus, assembly GCA_963859935.3. Taxonomy (NCBI): domain Eukaryota; kingdom Viridiplantae; phylum Streptophyta; class Magnoliopsida; order Fabales; family Fabaceae; genus Lathyrus; species Lathyrus sativus. The sequence continues at coordinate 351,592,006 of OZ012739.1, read as the reverse complement.
GCATATTCTACAAACACTACATTTACAAGATTACATATGCAAATTCTACATTTACAAGATTTACCCCTACAAACTCTACATTTACAAGATTACATCAACAAATTACAATTTACAGTTCTTCAACAACAGATTACATCTACATTTACAATCACATTTACAACAGAGTACATCACAGACTACATCAACAACATTTATCATCTACATGGTTCTACAGCGAACTACATTTACATGGTTCTACAGCGAACTACATTTACAGTCTACAACGACATCTACAATTTACAAAATTACAACCCCCTATGAAGGTGCTCTCACGAGTTTTCATCATTTCGGGAAGGAACCGAGACCAGCTCATGGTTCCCATACCATGATGCAAGGGGAAGTTCGACATCAGAAACCGAGACCAGCTCATGGTTCCCATACCATGATGCAAGGGGAAGTTCGACATCAGAAACCGAGACCAGCTCATGGTTCCCATACCATGATGCAAGGGGAAGTTCGACATCAGAGACCGAGACCAGCTCATGGTTCCCATACCATGATGCAAGGGGAAGTTCGACATCAGAAACCGAGACCAACTCATGGTTCCCATACCATGATGCAAGGGGAAGTTCGACATCAGAGACCGAGACCAGCTCATGACTCCCATATCATGATGCTCGGGGAAGCTCTACCACTACAACATCTACAACGACATTTACATCTACAGTGATCCTACCATCTACGAAGTTTTGACATTTCAAGCAAAGACTGAGACCAGCCCATGGTCCCTGTACCATGACACTAGGGGAGGTTACACATTTTACCGTTTCAGCTGAGTTACAAAATAATAAAATAATAAAAAAATGGCGAAGAATGCATTGCGCCCCAATCAAAAAGATCCATTTTGAGTTACTATTGACCACCACCTTGGTAGTAAAAGTATCTTTCGATCACAAATCGTCAACATCACTGCATCCTTGATGTATGAGTTACCGTTACACGTTTGGAGATTTCCCATGGGTGATTGTTCCTATCCTCGTAGGGTCCCGCCTTGTTGGATCTGTTGCTCTTTTGTCCGGCATGTCGTATCCAGTTCATCCCCTATGACCTCTTCCTCACAGATTTGTCCATCTTACATCTTCATGTCATTGTATATCATCCTCATTCGGTGGCCTCTTAGGGCCAAAAATTTGCGCAAATGTTTGTATTTAAGTCTCTCCTATCTCGTCGAGACGGAAATTTCGATCTCCATATCTCCAAATAGGAGTAACTTAAATAGGGGCATCTGTTGCACCCTAATTTTTGACCACGAGATACCACCTCTTTTTGCACATTTTCTTTTGCTATTCGAATTTATTTTTTATACCTTTTTTTTTATGACTAACCGATTTGTGCAGACTAACCATGTTAACCGTTTGTTCGATTGTGAAGTTAGGATTACTACCGGAGGTTTAAAAGTCATGAAAGTTATATGCATTCCCACCAGATTTTTATCCCTCTGCAAGTTATGTAGATACAAAAGAAGGATATGTCCCTACTCTTCTAGTCCATTGATCAACACAAGGTCTATCACTCCAAAATTTCTCAGAGACTTCCCAAGAAGGATTAGGGCCTCCCGTCCATGGAGTTTCAAAAAAAAATATTAATTTGAGAACCGGTGAATTGCATGCCTAATGTTAGCCTCTAAAAGTTCTTAATGGCATGGCTTTGATTCTATTTATGAAGGAGGTCTATTAATAGAGTGCAAATTGAAACTTTGAAGAAGAATACGTTTGAATTCAAGAAGGGATTTATGGCACGAAGCTCTCCACCTTAGTTCTAAAATCCAAGTCCAGACATGGTTCACGAGTGAATATTTTTTCCCCAATTCAAACACCAATTCAGGACATTACATTCAAAGTTATTCAATGTGGAAGGTTAATTCATCATCACATTAGAAAGGTCCAAGTTTGTTCAGGCTTCAAGATTGGAAATCTAGAAGTATGCATATTAAAGAAAACTCAGCCATTCAAACTGCAACGTTGCTACTATATTCATGGGACAGGATTTACAATAAACGTCAAAAGCTTGTAATACTATATCCAGAGATTTACATTGAAAAACTTGAAAATAAGTCAAAATTCAACCGAAGTTCAAAGTTCACTACTCAATAATGCAAGTTCACTGATAATACTACATGCTATCTCAAAGTTCAAATAAAAGCTCCAAATTCGAATTCATTCTAAACTCAGGAGGAGATACAAAGTTCATGACATCAACATTAAAGCTTTACGAGACTTGTGCACCGTCATCGTAACAGCTAAGCGTTATAACTTCAACTTTATTTGAACAACTTGCTTTAAACTTGCTCAGTACAGTAATGGAAGCCCAACCAGATCTCAGATTGATGTTGCCTTCTTTTAATTATCCTCAACCGCAGCTCCCGCCCACACATGTCCCGGTTTCCCTGCGTAAAACAACTCACAAATCAGATAAAGCTATCAGGATTTCACAAAGCTATTCTTGGCAATGTTTGGATATAAAATATGAGAAACTCAAACGTAACCGAGCTTATTGAACTAAATTAGAAAGGCGGTTACGGTAGCTTCAAGACAAGTTTCAAACTTGTTAGACAGCAGCTGTATGAACCATTAGTAGCCAACAGTTTGCTTCAACCTAAATGTCAGCGGAAGTCCCGCAGCTTACGCCTTATTGTCGGCGTCTACAACCTGCATAACAAAAGCCTTGCAGCAGTACCATCACCATAATATCTAAGCAGTGCCAAAAGGATGGAAGCGTATCCTGATCCAGCTTTCACTCCAGATAAGCGTCCCAAATGGAGGTACCGCAAGTGGCTCGATATCCTCCACCTATATCAGACAATTTGGAACCTTTCTCGGCAGTGTCTGAATCTACCAGCCCATCCCCTGCAAACAATCAATCAGTAAGAGAAGATGTAATTAACCAAAGCGGCATATGGAAGAACGGCTGTATGAACATGCTAGCAGCACTTACCGCCGCGCGCTTTAAGCAGTTTGAACCCACGGCATAACACCAATAACCCCGTCTCGCCTCTTCCTCACCGTTCCAACAACAAAGGCATGTTGACCCTGCACTTCCTGCAACCTCATCAAGTTCCACAACCAGCAAGGAATGTCTACGCCTTAAAAGAAACCAAGCCTCCGCAACCTGCACCAAACAAACCAAACATGATTATCAAACCATCAAGTCGAAAGCATATTTTTAAAACATCACAAACATTTGTCCCACCACCTGCTCCATGTAATCAGATAAGTATTGGGGATACTGAATCTCCCCTAGCCTCCGTTTCCAAGACTCCAAGCATATGAGCATGAGGTTGATCAGTCCACTTCTCAAAGACCAAATCTGTAAAATGAAAGGAATTCGCAACAATGCTAGAGAGACAGATCACAGCCATGTCCAGCCTGTATCTTAAATTTTAAATGCCCCTGCTCTTTATATGTTTTGAACTTCAAGCCATCAAAGAACTCAGGTTGAACTCAAAGGTGGACTCCAATGCTAAGCTTCATTGAGAAGGTCATCAAATTTCTGGTGGGGACTTAGTTCATGGAGATTCCACCAATAAAACACTCATACTGTTCAGAAAATTAACAGAAGAAGTAAATCAAGATGTCAACACCATTTCAGTGGAATCTAATTAAATTTGGAAACCAAATCATAAAATTTGTTCAGACCTGTTCTTTTCCGCTCCAGACAAGTTAACTGAGGACGACAACCATCAATGCAGCTAAAGAGGGAAATGTAGCTTACGAAAAGTTTTCTTCGACTTTGTTTACGCACATAGCATCAAATGCAACTCTGAAGCCGTCGGGACATTTCGCTGAGTCACCACTAGCAAGATGAAGATTGTGGGTTGAGTGAGGATCTTCACAGCAGCAAGTCACAACCCTGTTCAAAGAACGGAGGATTTGTCAGTCGTCAACTGATCACGACAACATGGTGAAACCTGTCAAGATTAGCAGCAGTGTTCAGAGAAGGTTATACGAGGAGAGACTCAAACACAGGATCATTATTGGTGTACCATGTACCAACACTGTTACGATGGTTGAGGGATGGATATCATTTGGCATTTGAAACATGTCATTATATCTGATTCCAAATAACACAATCAACTATTGCTTGTTATATACCATATTGGTTATGCCTAAAATATCCAGGATGTGCTCAGTTAACCTTGATATTGCTCCTAGGAAGTCGTCGGCATCGTGATTTCGTAGATGACCTATCCAAAATCCAGAGCAAGGAGAATATTGAGTTTACGAAATTATTGATGTTCAAAGCAAAACCAAACATAATATGTAAACACGGTCACATAGTGAAGGCAGGAACTTACATACCTATGCAAGTTGAAGGCACTGATTTGTTAAGCTGTCAGTGAGTTTGTTACTCTCCAGCAAATATGCTTGGCTTGAGTGTTGGTTCTATGGCTAGTGCAGTCATTCTATGAGTGCTGCAAGCTCTGAGTTCCCTCATTTCATACTCCGTTCAATAGTCATGACACACCTTGTCTGCTGCTTCAGTTAGTAAATCCCACTGCAGCTCCTGCATAAAGTTAATCAAACTTGGTTTCGCGAGTACAACAACAACGTAAAAGAATTGGGAACGGATGCAAGTTCGAAGTTCAGAATTATGCAGCAGGAATGGTTTGAATTCTCACCAACAAATTGGAGTTTGGTTTCTTGTCAATTGGAGTATTATTCCCAGTGAACATAAGAGAAATTTGGAAGACCGGAAGCTACCACGTATCGACTAGAATTCACGCAGGAAAGTGTTAAGACGCCAACCCCAGCTCAGGATACGAAGTCTTTTTCACCTGCAATGAACCAGTTAAATCAATTTCATCAATGTACTTATCAACATGGAGAAATGTTCAGCAGAAGTTTGTTCAAATTTCAAGTCACCGACAAGTTTGCTCAATCCTAATAGAGTTAGCAGCCGCATCTACCATGGGCTGGATTTCCTTTGGGCCCAAAACCTAACCGTTATCCGCACCTGCAAAACGCGAATCCCGAATTAGCAAAACAATTAGAGGAACATTCCCGCAGAAAATTCCAACCCAATCCAAGGTCTCAACACATTGAATCTGGACAAATGAGCGTATAAAACAAGATCGATATAATGGGAAACCTCTATTAACAGGTATTAAACGAGTGTTGGACGAAGATGGTAAGTTTCAAATCTGATTGATTCCAAAAAGGAAATCCAAATCAAATGTTTGAACCAATCCAATCAATGCTCAAATCAGGGATTTATCCCAAGTCCTCTATAAAAGGGAACTTGAAGCAAGAAGATGGACGTTCACAAAAACCCTAGTGCGAAAATTACCACCGAAATAAAGCACACGAGAAACCTAGAACTACCAAAAAGCTAAACTCAGAAGATTCAAGAGATTGGGAAGGAAGAACTCATCTTCCTGATTAACGAAAGTCCGCCTCAGCCCGAATCCGCGAAGCTCCTATCCTCATCGCCTCCGGCGCCGCCGTCACATATCTTCGATAAAGTTTCGTTCTTGTCAAAATACCATTGAATATATTGACCGCTTTGTTGTGTTTCAGTCTTAAAAGGAGAACAAACCATGGAAGAATGATGGAGAATGAAGAAGGACGATCGAGAAGGGGAGAGATGCGATCGACCGGGGAAGAAGGGACGATTTGGGGACCTAGGGTTCCCGTCCCTTTTTTTTTTGCGTTTTTTTATTTGTTATTATTTTGTAATTTGTTAACCACTAATCACACACACTAACACCACACCCTCACCCTTAATCCTCCTTAATTATTTCATTAACATTAATCAACCTATTTAGTTAGTAATCTTTAAAATATACTTATTTAATTAATCAACTATTTTATTAAAACAAGCAAATCACTCTTTTTTATAACTTATTAATCATTAATCTCTTTTATTAAAATAAATTAATCCTTCTAATTGGGTTATATTCCTAACTAATTTCAGCAAATATTCAAATAATTGTCTTTTTCTCTATTCAATCTACTTTTTAGTAAAACACTTATTTTATCTCGCCAACTTAATAATCTTTTAAATAACAAACACTCCCCTTTTTCAATTTAGAATAATAAAACCTTTCTTCTCATATATAGATAGATCCCCCCCTTTTTTTGGAAAAACTATTTTTATAAGGAATTCTTTTCTGAAATAATCCATTATTTTATTAATAACTGATAAATTGTAAAAACTTGATAAGCATGTTTATTGAAAACCTTTTAAAATCTCCATTTAGTTCTGTTCCTATCGAATCAGTCAAGTCATCCGCTTTTCGCTAAAAATAATCTTGCTTAAAATCAAATCTCACTAGCCAATTCGATCAACAGTAATTTTCTCATAAAATAAATCAACTTTTCTCAAATAATTCAGCCTCGTCTAAAAACAAGTCAAACAACTAAAATCAATGCAACCCCGCCTAAAATCAATCAACATCGCGAAATATAATCAAATCACGCACATTCACATTCATGACACTTGCACCTACACCTCAGCGCTTTCATGCGTACTTGTATGGTTTACTTTTCCGCAATTTACCTTACTGTCATTTACATTATCGCAATTTACATCATTGCATCGCATCCGTCCAAAGGGAAAACCTACACATGAGTCAACACTTGTGTGTAGTTGCATATCATTCGCATCATTCTCCCCACGATCCTTGATTCCATTCAAGTTGATCGCTTAAGATAGGACCTACCCCATAGGAAGGACCTTGTCTTTATTTTTACAACTTAGAACAAACAAAACACAAAACAATTTTACAAACACATTTAGAGAATAGATGTTAATCATCTTAAGTGAGATATAATCTCCACCCCCACAATAATACAATCAAACATGTAGGGACTTTGCCTTAAGAGCGATAAAGGCATACTCGCCATACAATCCGAGTACTTAAGCCCTTTTCTTAAGACGACGTAAAGACCATTTCCTACAATCCCTCTTACATTTGTGGTGGTTACATCTCCCTTAACATGAAGACTCGTCTCTTCTCCTAAACCAAATCAAAACAACTACCCTAAACCCGTAGGAACTTTGACCACAGTCAAAGAGCTCCTCTAACCCTTTAGGGTGAACTACAACATACTCTGATTCCACTCCCGTAAGGATATGTAGGCATAAGATGCGACATCTTATCGAGTATACTTAGAAATAAACCCCTAGGTCCCTAATCCTTTAAGCAGATAAACACTTAGCAGTAAACAAACATAAAACAAGAGGTTCCTGTAGAGTACTACAGAAACTTAGGATGCTAGTACCTTCCCAAAGTTTAACCAACCCCCGAACCTATAACTCTCTAAACCTTGCATTTGCATTGCATTGTGGGAATTTCGATCTTTATCCCTTCCTTTGGACAAATCAAAGTTCGGTTGCAAAATGAATTAAAGATTCAAACTAATCAATAGTTTGGTATCTGATTTTCACCGCGACAATAGTTATGTGATTTTTGATGACCTGTGCATTTGTCTTCACCGGAGAAGACGGTGGCGCCACTGTTCAGGCCACCGTCTGGTTTTCCTCCCAAACTGATGCTCAAACGAGGAAGAAACGCAGGAGCCATTAGATCTTGTCTGAAGCTTGACTTGGTAACTCATCCACGACCACGATTGCACCTCAGGTTCTGAAGAGAGACTCTGAATGAAACGCATCGTTTCATTAATTGAAATGGTTTGGGCCTAGTACACAGTCTGCTATCCACACCCCCCCTTGGCCCAATTCTTGAATTGAACTGATGCTCATTGCTATTTGCCACGCAAGTTTGTTAATTTCATTTATTTTCTTTTATTTTTCATTATTTCATATGACTTAGAGATTAATTCATAAAAAATAGGAAATTAGCTCAATTAATTCCAAACGTTTTTCCCCTAATTCATGATTGAATCTAGAATTTTGTAGATTAAAAATATTAAGAATTCATGCATTTGTGATTTTATTTGCATTTTTTGAATATTAATTGATATTAAAATGACCATGGTTGATACCTTGTCTTGCTGAATTTTGTTTGAGCATTTGGTGATGATTCTTGCCTTGATTTTTTGTGTGTAGCTAGCATAGATATGCATGTCCCCCTAGTAATTTTCTCACATTTTGTGAAGAAGTTTAGGGCTAGTTTTAAGTTGAAACTTTAGGTGCTCTAGTTTTAGGGTGTAAGCTTAGTACCTTGTGTTGTAGGTTTTATTTCTAGGACTTGGTGGATGATTCAACCCCTAGATTTTGTATGGTAGATTCATGATTGAATTAGGTTCCCATAGTTATGTTTTTAGGATTTTACAATTGGTTTTAGTATTTTAGTTAGGACTAACTTTAGTACTAGGTTTTAGGTGATCCTAAGTTGCTAATTCAACTAGATTGACTTCTTTAGTTCCCTTAGATTAGGGTTTTGTTTCTCTTGCTCTTGGAAGATGTTGAAGACAAGCTTGAGTTGCTGAGGAATGCTTGAAGAAGCTTGGATTTGAAGATTTCCTTCCTTTTGGTGTAGTTTTGTTTAGGTGTTAAGATTAGGGTTTGTAAGTAGAGCTTCTAGATAGATTCTCTTCTTTCATAAACATGGAAGGTGTTAATCACTTCCATTCCTCCCTATGATGTAAGGTCCCCTTGTAAAGGCCTCATACCTCCTTTGGTAGGATGTGTGGCTATTCACAAGTTGGTAGAACCTTTGAGGGTTCCTTTCCTTGATGGTGGAGTGTTTAGTGGTGACCTTTGGTCTTCACTCTGCTGTCTATTATCCAAACCATGCTCTTGTCAGATGAATCTTTCTCCCTTGCTAGAGGATGGAGTTCTTTGCTAGAAGATTGAAGAGGCTAGAGGTTGATACCTCCCAGTGTTTGAAGACTGCTATTGAAGCTGAAGCTTGAAGATCAGGAAAAGCAAGTTGACACTTGTGAAGGGAACCCAGTGGAGATCAAATGAAGAGCTGAAGCTTGAAGTTGGAGAACAAGTTGATAATTGTGTGTTTGATGCATTGAGAGCCTGAAGGAACAAGTTGATGCTTGCTATTGGGAGTGAAGCCTGAAGGTGGAGTCTGTTTTGGAGCTGAAGCTTAAAGAAGGTGAAGAACAAGTTGATACTTGTGTTTGATGTGGTAAAAGCTTGAAGAAACAAGTTGATACTTGCTATTGAAGATGATAGCCTTAAAGAGCAGTTGAAGACTGAAGACTGAACTGATGTCAGAGGAGCTTTGCTGTGAAGCTGTAGAGTGGTTGATTTGCTTTCTTTTCTGTCTGTTTGCTTTATGTGCAACTGTATTGATGTGACTTGTGTGATTTGCTTGATGCATTAGAATAAGTTCATGTTTAGACTGATTTAAGCTAGGAGCATGATTGCACTAGAGGTTGAGTTGCTCCCTCTGCTTGTATCTTTACTGTATGGCTTTGCTTGCGGGTATTCGGTAGAGCCCATCTCCCTTGCCCATGTGGTATTGTGTTTGCTTGATAGCATGTTATTGCCTCTGTATGATTGCAGTTATTATATTTTGCTTAATAGCATGTTTATTTCTCTGTATGATTGCAGTTACTCATATCTGGCTTGAGGTCGAGACGAGCTTGTGGAGGCTGATGCCCCACACACATTTCCTCCCTCACTTGCATTGCATGCATTTTACAGTCGTTTACTGTTTACTGTTTAAGGTGATGCTTTACCTGTTTCTATTTACCATTGACATGATCCCCTAGGAATCTCACTTCCTTTGATAAGGAAGTGATGATTAGAACTTTAGGTTGAAACCTATGCATGATAACATCTAGGAGTTCCCTGTTTCAAACCTCAACCATAGGATGAATCCTTGGCATGACAACATTAGGACTTGATAGTCTCCCCCTTAGTTGAGCCTATTCTCTCTTCTCATCTCAAAACAAATTAAAATACAGTAATAAAGGTTAACTGACGTCGTACGTTACGAGCCTTAAGCTATCTGAGAAAGGATTGTTGGAGAGTTCTTTTCAACAGTCTGGATGTTTAGTATGGTACCCTTTGGGTGACATGCGACGCCTTCACTCTCAGGTCATAGTCTCTAGTACAATATTGGTTGCAAACAACCATAAAAAACAGTTCTTTCGTAAAAGACAGAAAACAAACTTCAAACCTTTTTGCCCTGTGGGCCCGTAATTCAAAGGAAAGCTTTTTTGAAGAAAAGAGTGTCGTTAACTCCCAGGTCTACCGCAAACGGTAACGTCTAAGTCTCCAAGGGTCGAGTTGCGTACATCCAACTGCTGGAACTGTTTGTTAACCCTACTCGATAAAACAGATGAATCTGAATCCCCGTAATCCGTATTATCCCGAACTACGTAAGCTCTGATCTCTCATACCTGTTGAGAGTACGTAGGCACAATACTGATGTATTGGGGAGCCACCTTCCCCGTAACCCGTAGTTAGTCGAACTACGTTGACTCTGATTTCTCATTCTCTGATGAGAATACGTAGGCATAAAGCGCGATGCTTTGCCGAGTCATTTTCTTTTCTTTTTAAGCCGGCCTTGATAGGTAGATAGATAAAACCAACCCGTCAGATAAACACAACAAGCGTGGATCCCATCGAGTACAATGGACGTGAGGGGTGCTAATACCTTCCCCTTGCGTAACCGACTCCCGAACCCAAACAATGGTTGCGATGACCTTGTCTTATACCTTTTCGTCAGGTTTTTTTGATCGTTTCCTTTCCCGTTCTGAGGGATAAATAACGAAAGGTGGCGACTCTTCTGTTTTGCCGGCACCTTATTTTCGTGGTAGCGACAGATTGATCTTGGAATATCCCCTCATGTATCTCAACACAACTTTCCATGATCACAAAGACTTAGAATTGAGTCTTAATCTCCTTCAATTGCACAGTTGACTCAGGGTTGACCAGACAACAAACCCTATTTGCCACACCCTCAACTGTGGCTCTTCCACCCTTGGCATGAACACTTGAATGAACTCTACCATGACCCTCAAGGCACTCCATGAGCTCTATCCACATACCTTATCCATGGTCAAGGCTTCACAATCCACTGATAGTCTTCAATTGGCCCCCAAGTTAGGAGATGAACCACATACCAACATCCAAACTTCTCAAGAACACAACCCACTTTCTGATGACTTTGGTGACCTCTCAAGCTTGAATAAGACCTCTAGATAGGCTCCTACTGATATAAAGCACACTTGATCCCCTGTTAAATGAATAATGCTATGCTATGCTATGCAAATGCTAAACCAATGATATGCTAATGCAATGAAACAAAAGCCAAGTAAGAAAAAGGTTAGAATGCCTTATGGATCCTCAACTGTTGTACCCTGGCTTGAAAAGCCTCACAATCTTCAGTAGAATGCCCTATGGATCCTCCATGATATCCATATTGTGCACTGGGATCATACTCGGGAGGGTAAGGTTCTGGCATCGGTTTGAGAGCTTTGGGCTCCACCAAAGAATTTCGAACTAGGTGCGGCAGCAGCTGACTGTACGACATAGGCACTGGACGAAGAGGAGCGTTCCTTCTCTTCAAATTGTTGCGAGGCCTACTCTGAATCTGGCGACAGTAATCTTGCTGCGAAGACTCAAAAGGTCGTGGACTCTGAATAGCAGAAACATCCGACGACTGGGCTTGGACTCCTGATGACTCTCTTCTCTCGGGCGCTTTCATCCTTAAGCTCGATCCAGGAACAGGCAGCAACTGTGGGCATGGGGATTCTGACACCAAAGATTGTAGGATATACTCTTGACCTACTGCAACTTTAGGAATGGGAATAGGAGTATCCATCCCTTTTGCATGATAGGGAACAAATTCGCCTGATACCTTCATGTCGCTCGACGTGAATTCAATTGTCTTCGAATCAATCAGGTCCTGAACTTTATGCTTAAAAGTTTTACAGTTCGCGACGTTGTGCCCCTGTCCTTCAGCGTGGAAATCGCAATGAGCATTGATATCAAAGCCCGGTGGTGGCTGACCAGTAAATGGAGCCAAAGTCCGAGGCTTAACCAACTGAAGTTGGAGCAAGAGTTGCACCAACTAAGCATAATCCATGGGAACCTGATCGAAGATTCTGTCTTGAGATTTCACCCTCTGACCATATCTTCTAATCCTGGGATTCTTCTGAGAAATGGGAGGCAGCTGATGACACGAAAATTTCGGAACCTCCGGTTGCACAGAAGATCTCTGACACACATTACGCTCTGGTATAGGTTCCACAGACAGAAGTGGCGCAAGCATCTTTGCTGCCGCCTCAGGCACTTGATCACCTTCTTTTCTGAGTACATTCCTTATCACTTCCATGATTAAGCCCACCTGAGTCTTCAACTGATTGTTCTCCTCTCTGAGTGCATTCTGATCCAGGCGCAACGCTTGCATGTCCGCGATGAATTGCCCCATCTGGATCTTGACTTCTCTCAGCTCTGCTCGAACTTGCTCCATAAATTTGCGGGAATTCTTGTGATCTATCTGATTGTATAACCTGCGACAAACTTGGCGAGTTCATGAAGTTAGATTAACAGTTCCGAGGTACCTGCTATGCAAAAATAATATGCCAGATGCAGACAAGTGCGCAACAGGGAAATCTCAGGATAGCACCAAGACAAATAGAAAACCCAAGATCCAAAAAAGGATAGCCATCACACATATATGCACCATACATGAGTAGCTGAGTACAAACAGAGTGACCTCAACCAACAAGCCTGACAATGCTCAGCATACAGTTATGAACAAATGCTACACAGGAATACAACCCTCAAATGAGTCTTCAGTTTGATACTCTTCCGAACAACTTCTCTCGGTGACTTCCACTGATACATTAACTGATACACCCGCTTGGATGGATGAAGGAAGATCATTAACCTGAACACCCTGAGACGTGACTGAGATCCTGTTGGAATCCAACAAAGTATGAACTTGGCTTCTAAGGACCTTACAATCTTCAATTGTATGCCCCTGTGCCCCAGCATGGTACTCACAGCGGGCACTGACATTGAAGCCTGGCAGATACAGAGGAATCTCTGGATTAATCTTCTTTGGCACTATCAACCCCACTTTGATCAAATCCGGCAACAACTGACTGTACAATACCGGTAGCTGAGTAAAATGCCTCTCTGGTTTCCTTGGTCTTTATCTAACATGCTGACGCGATTGGTGACGATATGATTGTTGACTCTGAAGGGAAACAGATTTCTGATACTCAGACCCAACAGATTACTGACTCTGAACACTCGAAGTATCTGAAAACTGAACCTGAGATACATAAGATTCTGAAATAACATCACTTCCTTTTTTCCATTCTTCCTGAGAACTAACAACTGATTCATTTTCATAAACTGAAATATCTAAGATGTCTCGAATCTTTTCGCTCTTGATTCCACTCTCAATACGCTCACCCATTATCACCAAGTCAGCAAAATTTGACATTCCACCACTGATCAACTTGTCAAAGAAATGGCCTTTCAAGGTACCCAAGAATATGTCAACCAATTCTCTATCCTGAAGGGGGGGATTGAACACGAGCAGCTAACTCTCTCCATCTCTGCACGTATTGTCTTAAGGATTCATTGTGCGCCTGATACAATTCTTGCAACTGCGTGCGACTAGGAGCCATGTTGAGATTATAGTTGTACTGCTTCATAAAGGCATTGGCTACATCTGACCATGATCGGATGCAACCACTCTCCAACTGCATATACCAATTCAACGATGCTCCACTCAGACTGTCCTGAAAACAGTGAATCATAAGTTGATCATTATGGACATGTGAAGTCATTTTCCTGCAGAACATTACCAAATGTTGCTTTGGACAACTATTCCCTTTGAACTTCTCAAAATTCTACATTTTAAACTTCGGCGGCATCACAAGATCGGGCACCAAACACATGCTTGAAGCATTCAGATCAAGAGTATTCTGACCCATCAGGGCGTCAAGCTTTTCATCCAACATTTGACATTTTCTCATAAATTCAACAGTCTGTGGGTCTTCAGCATTAACCTTCGGAATAGCCCTCTGATAATCTGGCACAGGGAAAGTGAAATTCTGATAGTCCGTGTCATGGAGAGAAGATAAATCTCTATCTCTGCCAATAGGATGCTCTTGAACTTCGACAGGAATCTGCACAGGCTGAGCTTGAGCAACATTGTTCGCTGGAGTCCCCTGAATACAGATCTCTCCTCTAGTCATAGCTGTCACGGCTTCCATGAGTTGATCTAGCTTATTCTTCATCAATTCAAACTCTGCCCTTGTAACAACCATATTCTGCTCTATTGAGTCCATGATTCTGCCAGAAGCTAACTCAAGTCCAATACGAATGTCGAGAAATCAACTAACGGACAAAAGATGGGTGAGCTCCCTGTTCTGGCTGAGGATGGATATGCAAATATGAAATGCAAATGCAATGCAAAATGCTAATGCAACAAACAAGGGATCAAAGTATCCAATGCTCAAATTAGATGATGTGTCGTTGACTGAATTCAACAATAGCTCTGCTCTGATCAGCACACTAAGATAACACACTGGACGCAACATTCAGGATCAACAATCCTCACTTGACAAGAAAAACCGGGTTGGTTGAAGGCCAGGTTTCCTGTAAAACCCATCCCTCTCACATGTGGGTTCTAGTCTTGAAATGTACGGCATCCTATGCGGGTGGTTAGCGTCACAGACTTTCGAGAAACGATGATACGTTCACCATTTCAGGTTTAGCATCATGGTCTAATGAAGCGGGCTCACTTAGCTGACTTCCCAAATGAAAGGGCTCCAGAGTCGACAGTCTCTCTAAGTCAATATTCCCTCAACTGCACCAGACGCGCAGGATATAATATTTCCAAAGAAAAACCTCGTCTGAATGTGAATTTCATGCGAGCTATTGTGCAGCCAAATGCCACACAAGCTCCCGCTAATCTCCACTCTAATCCTATGTGTATACTCAAGCCCAGGACCGACTTATCTCTCGGTAGAACAACACAACCCACAACACAACAGCAACAAGAATGCAAAATGCAATAATATACAACATATAACGTACATAAAGCAAAAGACTGTACAAAAATAAACACCCAAAGACGCAACAAACAAGCGCTAGGAGTGACTCGCATAGGGAACCATAGACTCTGGGTTCGATCCCCAGAAGAGTCGCCAGCTGTCGCAAGTGCGAAAAACACTCGGTGGAAAATAGAAGAGTCGCCACCTTTCGTTATTTATCCCAAATAGAGGGAAAGGAAACGATCGGAAAAACCTGACGAAAAGGGAAAGACAAGTTCATCGCAACCAAGTCCTGGATTCGGGAGTCGGTTACGCAAGGGGAAGGTATTAGCACCCCTCACGTCCGTCGTACTCGACGGGATCCATGCTTGTTGTCTATCTAAGGGTGTGTTTAAACTATCTATGCTACAGGCTTGCAGGACAAAAGGAAAAGAAAAGAGAATTGGTAGAGCATCGCATCTCTATGCCTACGTATTCCCTCGTGCAATGGGAAAGTCAGAATCAACATAGTTCGGCTAACTACGGGAGAGAAGGGGGAAGGTTGCTCGCCAAGACGTCGCATCTTGTGCCTACTGTTGCACCCCAAATTTTGACCCCTTAGATCTTCATCATCATTTTAGGATCATATTCATTTGATTATTTAACCTTAACTTACTTCAAGTTTTTCTTTGTTAAGTTACAGGTGAACCAGGGTTCCGTACAGTTGGAAATCGAGGTTTCAGCGATTTCATTAGTCAATGCCTTGGATTGATTGTCCATGAAGAATGTCTCTACACCATCAATAATACTCCATTGGTTCAAACATGAGTCCAATTTGAGGTTGTCACGCAAAGATCAGGAACAATGCAGTTCAGGATCCTCGATTAGGGTTTTTGATTAGGAAAAGTCAATTGTGGTTTGACTTTTGATTTTAAAGGTGTTCCAATAATGGAATTATGGTCCATGAAGCTCATTTGACTTATTCAAGTCCCCTCAAGAAGTTTCAAATCCTTGGAAGACCCGGAACATCAACAGTCGACTCGGTAGTCATCGATCGATCGTTCGGTTGACCGAAAAGTCAACTCTTTAATCATAAGGAATTTGACCTCGAGGTGGGAATCAAAAATGTTCCTAATGACATATTACACCTATACATGAAGTTTCATGACCATTGGATCAAGGATTGAGGAGTAATCGAAGAATCGAGAAATTAGGGTTTTGAAAGGGGCAAGACCATAACTCCCTAACCACACATCCAATTGAGTTGGTTCAAAGCTCATTAGAAAGCTCTTGACAAGTCCTACAAAAGTCCCACAGTGGTCCATGAGAAGAAAATGCATAGGTTTGGAGTTATGACCAAATTCATTTCAAGAGGGAAAAATAACTTAGAAAAATTCTAAGTTATTGGCTTTTTTAGGCATGTTTTTCAGCAACTTTGAGAGGTCTTTTGACCTAGTTCAATTGGGAATCTGAAGCTCATGAAAACATGAAAGTTGTAGAGATACATGGGGGCTTTCCAAAATGTACTAGAACTCCTCCATAGCCCTTATGAGCTGAGAGTTATGGATCCAACAAGATGAGGTTTCAAGACTTGAGTCCAACACTCTCACTTTTTCACAAACTCGTCTTTTGATCACTTGAGCTATTCTCAGCCCTTGGATCATGTTTTTATCTGATATTTAGGGAGTATAATGAAGGAAAATGCAGAAGAAGTGAAGGATGGGAAGGAAGAGCAAGTTGCAAGCAAGTTGCAATAAAATAATCAAGAAATTCAAGAGAGGAAAGAGAAACTTTTTGGCTCAAATCTGTAGCAGCTGTGACATCTACACTCTATGCTCTATTCAGTCACCTCAAGTCACTCCTTCCACTTGATTTTCTCCTTACATTGAGCCAAGAGAGTGATGTATGCAGCTGTATCAAGATCTTGTACATGATTTCTTCAAAATCTCCCTACAAAAGCCAAACTTCAAATCTGCCCCAAACCTCTTCATGGCCTATAAATAGAGGCTTCCTCCCACTCTATTTGAGACACAAGAGCCATCTTAAACAGAAAAAACATATGGCTCTCCTTCTTTCCCTCTTTACTTGAAATTGAAGAAATCTCACAAAATCACCATTTTTACCACTTTGCATCTTTCACACCAGAACCTTCTCCAAACATTCTACCACTTCAAAAACCATATACACACCCTTAAAATGACCCTCTGAAGCTGTTCCCACCATTGGTTTCCTCAAAAAAACTTTGGATTAAAAATTCAACTTTCCACACCCCATAGTTTGACTTTTGTGCATCCTTCACACCAAATCACTACCTATATCCATTCCTACCATTTTAACACTTTAGACACCTCATATTAATGATATTCAAGCTGTCCAAAGTCTCAAATGACAGCTGGAAGTTCATTTGTTCAAACTGTCCTCAAGAACCATTTGTTGCTTCAAAAGGAAGAAAGTTCAAAGCTTGCTCAAAGGAAGGAAGAATCTTTGGTTTTCTTGGTTGCTAGCTAGCTTTTGGAGGTCTACAAGAGGTGTGTCATTTGGAACTCATTTACTAGTATGAATTGCTATATATTGCTTTATGTTTGAGATTGGTTTATGCATTGTCATGTTATTAAGTATGCTGCCAAATATGTAAGGAACAATACCAAGTGCATTTGCTGTTAGGATGCCGTCAGAATAATGTATGTATGTTGATACTTTTGTAAAAGTTAGGTTGTTGAAGTACATATTAATGTTAGGATTGTTAACTCTTCATATTAGCTGGCTTTTCTTTTAGACTTAACATTTGTGATAGCAGTTTTCTTGGTCCTGTTTAAATTCTGGTTTGGTGCCCTCAGTTTGTGATTTTTGGCTGTAGGTTTAGTTTGATGGTTTAGCAATGTAGCTTGGATTCATGATTGTTGCTGTGCTGAGTTTGTTAACTCATACCTCACTTTTGCCATGAGTTCATAGCATATTGGAGTTTTTCAACTTCATTGACATAAGGCCTTGGTACTCAGCACACTATCCAGTTTTTGAGGCATGTTTAAACCTCTGTTGACTTGAGAAGCCTCAAGCATTGGCTGACAGGTAGTTTCAGAGTTTATAGGTCAGGTTTATGGTTTTGGAACAATTTTGGAGGATGCTTGTGTTGAGATAATGATGTTGGCTGTTGTGGACCTGTTAGCATTAGGTGGAAATGTGGAGAGGGCTGTTATCACATATTTATTTGGATTTGTAACAGGTTATTGTTGGACATTTGTTTTGATGCTGAGCCTACTATCCATAATGTTGTTGGGAGGAATATTAAGCTTATTTCTCATACTAACTTGTTAGTGAGAGAACGGTTATCCTATCATGTAGGATTTGGACTAGGCTGTTTATTTTGGATTGTGCAAGCTTATAATGGTGCTGCCTTTTATTTTGACATTGTGAGTTTGATTCATGTTAGTTTGTTTTTTAGGTTGTATTTAGGACAATGTTTGTGGTTTGCTGATTTTGGTGAAAAAAGTTGTATATGATGCTGCATAGTGTTGAACAGTTAGTGAAGGTTTAGGTTTGACATGGTGATGTTAATGCTTGCTGCTGCCAGTTCTATTTGCATTTGTCACTGCTGGAGGTTGTGTTAAGGCAGTTTGGACTGTAGGGTTTTTCTGCATAGGCTTTGGACTGATGTTAATTGTGATGGAATTATAGTAGCAAGTTTGATGCCTAGCTCTGTTCATGAGCAATGTATTTAGGACTTGAGTGGACTTTAGTGTACACCATTGTTGCTTCTATTTTCCAAACACATGATCATGCCATGTTCCTGTTGATTAGCTGCGGAATTATGCTGGCTATTATTTGTCACTTTGAGGTTGGTTAACCTTTAATGTCCTCAAGTCTCACTTTCAATCATTGCCATTTCTGTGTAAAGTTCACAATCAGTGGCAGTTTGGATTAATGAACTTTGCTTTGCCTTAAGTTGCTTGTTTTGATAAGGTGCCAAGTCTCTCTTAAACCCCTTTCATTAAAACTTGTAGTTTGTGATTCAGTAAGGGTTTAGCTATTTCCTTCGAAAATAATCATGAGAAATGCATTTGAAACTTGCATAAATCTTTCTTCAAACCAGATTGCATCAGGATTGAACCTTGGACTTCAAAATGCATTTTAAACTTTCTTTGTAAATTCCATCGTGTTTTCATGTGTGAGCATCATTTCCAAATTTGGTTGGCACCTTTACAATCCTCATGGAATTTCAAGCATGATAGGCTTTTGTTTCATTAAATTTGGTAAAGAATTGGTAAGATTGGGATCAAAATGTATTTTTGAATTTCACTTGTTTTGCTTTGGTCATTTGCCCAGCATGTGCGCTTGTTTAAGCATGCATGTTTATTGGGGTGGCAAAATACATGGATGTATCGCCACCCCAGTGGTTAAATGCAATGCCTTAAGTCACTTACCATGCGCCTTGTCCTCTGTTCGAGCCTCAGCGAGGCCACTTTTTTATCAATTTTGTGATTCTTCAAGTTTTTAATATTTTACCTTCCTTTTTCCATTCAATTTCACATGCGCATGTTGGTTGGAATGGTCATGTTTTGAACCTAGAAACCACCAGACGTGGGTTCAAGCCTAGGTGGGGGTATTCCTATTTTTTTTAGCACTTGGTTTACTTATTTTATTTAATTTCATTCAATTTCCAATTTTACATAACTTCTTCATTTTTAATCCTTTTTAGTTGTTTCTTTTTGTCAAATTCTTGTTTTAATGTGTATTTTAATATGATGATCAAAGAATTCTAAAATTATTATTTTAGAAACACTTTTCATTATGGTAAGATCGTAAAGTCATTTTAGGGTTTTCACCCTCCTTTCTTTCATTTTCAAACTTTTATTTTATTCCTCTTTGAGTTTAATTTTAAGATGACATGAACTTGTATTGTTGGCTCCCTTGTGCATTTAAGTTTGAATTTCAATTTTGTTTGTGGTTCACCTTTAAAACTGTTAATTATCCCCATGAGGTTTTAATCCTTTGTATACATTATTGTGACTTTGTTCATATGATATCCTTTACCTTTACCCCTTTATCCTAACCTTAGGATTGGAGTCGCCGTGCTCTATTTAGTGTCTCGCCGTGGACATTCTTGACCTTTTATCCTAACCTTAGGATTGGAGTCGACGTGCTCTATTTAGCGTCCCGCCGTGGACATTCTTTACCTTTTATCCTAACCTTAGGATTGGAGTCGCTGTGCTCTATTTAGCGTCCCGCCGTGGACACCCTTTATCCCTTTATCCTAACCTTAGGATTGGAGCCTCCGTGCTCTATTTAGCGTCCCGCCGTGGACAACTTATCCCTTTATCCTAACCTTAGGATTTGAGTCGTCGTGCTCACTTTTAGCGTCCTGCCGTGGACATCTTTTATCCAGTTATCCTAACCTTAGGATTGGAGCCTCCGTGCCCTATTTAGCGCCCCGCCGTGGACATCTTTTACCCTTTTACCCTAACCTTAAGATCTGAGTCGCCGTGCTCATGTTTAGCATCCCGCCATGGACATTCTCCACCATAACAATCTCAACTTAGATTCAGGAGTCGCCGCACTCCATGTAAGTACTTCCCTATGAATGCTTACATCCCCTTGGAACCTTGACCACATTCAAGAGTTCCTCCCCCTAACTAGGGGAACTACGAACGCTCTGATTTCTCGATGAGAATACGTAGGCATAAGATGCGACGTCTTAGCGAGCCACCCACTAACCAACTAACAACTAACTTCTTGTTAACCTTTTACAACTTAGAATTGGAGTCGCCGTGCTCTATTTAGTCGTCCCTCCGTGGACATTCCCTTTGTTTACATTTACAATTTAGAACTTGGAGTCGTCATGCTCTATTTAGTTGTCCCGCCGTGGATATTCCCTTCTTTGCTAACTTTAACTTTAGTTTAGAGTCTCCGCACTCTATGTAAGTGTCTCGCTGTAGACATTTACTTTCCCTTTGGAACCTTGACCATAGTCAAGAGTTCCTCACCCCTAGTTAGGGGAGCTACGATTGCTCTGATTCCATTCCTGTCAGGATACGTAGGCGCGAGATGCGATGTCTTGGCGAGCATACTTAGTGTACATACCCCTAGGTCTTTACCTTAGCATTTCCCTTTAGCAAACAAACTTTAGCAAAACACAAATATTAGCAAGAGGTTCCTGTAGAGTACTACAGATGTTTAGGATGTGAAATACCTACCCTAGGCATAACCAACCCCCGAACCTTTAGATCTCTCTTTACTTAGCTTTAGGCTTTGCTTTTTGCTTAGCATTTTTATAGGTTTTTCTTTCTTTAAACCTTTCCTTTTTGGATAAATTAAATTTCGGTTGTGAATTTTAAGAATTAAGATTCAAGTTAATTCAATAGCTTGGTATCACGATTCTCACCGCAACAGAAATGACGACTTCACTGGGGACCTCCCCTAAGTGGGTTAAGCCTACCTTGTTTATATTTGTATTTTCTATATGTTTGCTTGCTTGTATATTTATGTTTATTTGTCAATATATCTGTTTGATTTGGGTGCCTTGAGTGGTGAGATAAATCCTAACCCGGATTTGAGTGACACATAAGATAGGATTGCGATATGATCAATAGTTGGGCTATTGGGAGTAGTCCCAATATGTCTGACATATGATGTAATCACGCTCAGTGGAGACTCTTTGAAATGGTTAGTAATGCATGAGTAGTCGTGTATTCAGTAATTGTTTCAACATGAGTTTGTGAAGCTGAGGACTTTAGTAACACTTTTACCCCACTTGGCCTTTTTAGAACATAGTGCGGAAATTGTTAGGGAGTAGTCCCTCAATAGTTGTCACGCGATGCTACACTCAGACGAGTTTATCTTGAGAATATTGTTGACTCACATAAGTAGTTGCGTTAGTTGGCAATATCCGAAGGATTTACTATGACTCTGGTGTTGCGGTGAGAATCGTGATACCAAGCTATTGATTAACTTGAATCTTAATTCTTAAATTCACAACCGGACTTTAATTTATCCAAAGGAAAGGTCTAAAGAAAGAAAGAACCTTTTGCGCGATGTAACAACAACGCTAAGAGATTCGGGGATCGGGGGTTGGTGATGCATAGGGTAGGTATTTCACATCATAAACATCTGTAGTACTCTACAGGAACCTTTCATTTGTTTGCATGCTAAGTTGGTAAATTTTTGCTAAGGTTTGGGTTGGGTAAAGGGTGTAGGATGAAACCTAAAGACAGTTTCTAAGTTTGCTCGCAAAGACGTTGCGTCATCTGCCTACGTATCCTAACTAGGATAGAATCAGAGCAATCATATTTCACCTCACTAGGGTTAAAGAACACTTGATTATGATCAAGGTTCAAAGGGGAACAAACATAACAATGTTTGTATAGAGTTTCACAAAACTCTCTAGATCTATGTTGAACTTTCAAGAAAGGGAAGTAAGTAATCATGTCCATGATTCTTACATAGAGTTAACCAAACTCTATCCTAAAGTTCTACGTTGTGAGACCAATTGGCTCTATCCAGACCAAAAGGTGGGAGAAAGGGGGAAGGTTGCTCGTCAAGATATCGCATCTTGTGCCTACGTATTCTCATTGTCCAATGAGAAATCAGAGCGGTCGTAGTTCGGACACGAACTACAGAATAAAGGTCAATTGGTTCTTTCCAGACCAAAAAGAGGGAGAAGGTGTTGCACCCCAAAATTTGCCTAACCTTTTCTTACTTGGTTTATGTTTCATTGCATTAGCATTTGCATAGCATATCATTGTTCATTTAACAGGGAATCAAGTGTGGAGCCTTTCTAGAGGTCTTATGCAAGTTTAAGAAGTCACCATAATCATCAGGAAGAAGGTTGGGTTCTTAAGAGGTTCATTTGC
Source organism: Lathyrus sativus (assembly GCA_963859935.3). Taxonomy (NCBI): domain Eukaryota; kingdom Viridiplantae; phylum Streptophyta; class Magnoliopsida; order Fabales; family Fabaceae; genus Lathyrus; species Lathyrus sativus. The sequence goes on along the minus strand of OZ012739.1, from coordinate 351,569,250 downwards.
TTGCATGGGGTTAGTCTTCTAATTTGAGGACCAATTGAAGATCATCAAGGGATGGTGAGGTCTTGACCAAGGTGATAGGGTGTGAGTAGAGCTCATTGAAGTGCCTTGAATGTCATGGTGGAGCTCAATCAAGTCATTGTGCCAAGTGTGAAGGGCCACAGTTGAGGGTGTTGTGAGTAGGGTTTTCATCTGAGTAGCCCTAAGTTAACTATGCAATTGAAGAGGATCAAAGTTCATTTTTGAGTCTTTGCAATCATGGATAGTTGTGTTGAGACACATGATATGATATTTCAAGATCTATGCAAGAAAAGTTCAAGGTGTGAGGAGTTGCTAAATTAGGGTTCTCAGGGTAAAATCCCCTATTTAGTGCCTAACTTCAAGACCACTTATCTCAAGGTGCAAGTTTCATCTCCACTTTTGGCCAACATGAAACTTGTAAAGCATGATCTTAGCTTTAATTTGAGTACTAGAAGTCCTCTATTGGATTTATAGAACTCAAGTTATGGTCCAGGCAAGTTACAGGTCATCTGAGGAATGTGAAATTTGTCTGTGAAAGTTCACCAACTTCCAAGGAACTTTTGACCTAGGAGGGGATATCTCCTAAACTTTTGTCCAACATGAAAGTTGTAGGTCTTGATCTTATCTTTCCAAATTGTACTAGAAGTCTTCCATCTGATTTGTAGAACTCAAGTTATGAGGTTTACAAGTTAGGGGTATTTTGGGAAAGTAAGATTATAGGTCATTTGGCGTTATAGGTCAAAATCTCCAACTTGCACATCTCAAATGGAGTTTTGTTCAGCATGGAACTTGCTCAAAATATGGTTTTTAGGTCAACCAAGAGCTCATGGTGAATTGATTTGTTCCATAGCAAGAGTTGACTTGAAGTAGTTTGAAAGAAGAGAAATTAAAGGCATTATTTGGTGGGAAATTCAAATAAATTGTTATGTGCACTAAATATGCCAAATGACCACTCAATTTGATTAGAAATGATGATTTAGAAACATTGGAAATTCTAGAATTTTCAATTGACTCATAATTCATGGTGTTTTGACATGTTTCTTCACAAGTAAGTTACACCTCATAACTTGGTTATTGAATGGATTCAAGTACTCAAATCACTCTAAACTTTCTCACCAGACTACAAGGAGAAAATTGAAAGCTTCCAAGAGAAGTTTCAAGTCAGAACACGCATTCACCATGGTTGGTTTTGTGAAGGAAATTTGAAAATTGGTTTTTTCTGTTTTGGGCCTCCATTGGATCAAAAAAGCCCACAAACACTTTCTATTTAAGTTCTGTGATTGAATTGGAACGTTTTTGGAGATCATTTCGCACCAGAGCCAAGGATTGGAGTTAGAGTTTGAAGGAGAAATTTGAAAATTGTGTTTTCATTTTCAAGCCAGATCCAAGCAAATTGAAGTTACAGAAGTGTTCCTCATCAAGCATTGAAGCAATCTGCATCATTTTGAAGCCAGATTCGTGTTCTAGATACCTCAATTTGAAGCTCAAAGTCAGGTATGTAGTTTTCAAATTTGCACTGGTTATAGCATGATCTGAGCATGATTAGTATGTGGATAGGTTTGGATTTAGGATGTAGATGAATTCTGGATCAGAAATTGGATATTTGGAGACAAATTAAGTGATGACATGATTTCTGTTTGGATGCGAGTTGATATGATCTTGAGGCTTTAATTCAATTGGAATAGCATGTGATGATCAGTGTTAGATGAGGATTAATTTCGTACCATTAGTTTGAGGTTTGGTGAGAGTTCAGATTAATTTCAGTGTTAGATTAGGATTAATTTCTAGTAAGATTTAGGAGATTTGATGGTGATATTTGAGATCAGGACGAAATTTGGAGTGAGATGATGTTAAGTTTGTTGAGTTTTCATGACCTGTAATCACTTGCTCACCGGAGGTCATCTCCGGCCACCGTGTTCGGCTTCCCTCCATCTGAGTTTGAATTGGAGAAGACGAAGGCTGAACCATTGGATCTGGTTGAAGCTTTGACATAGTACGCTCATCGTGTGGCTGTGTTTTAACATGAGGATTTGAGTTTGAGTATTGAAACGCTGCGTTTCATTTTTTGACATGGCATCTGACTGGGCTTCTACGTGGCTGCACGCGTGTGTGATCTCTAGCCTTTAGATTAGCTTACTGAGTCCATTGATCCAACGCCTGTGACTTTTTCTTACATTTTATTTGTTTTAATTCATTTCTTTAATATTTTAATTGCATTTTACTTCTAAAATCATTTTTAATTTCAATAATTGTCAGAAAAATAAAAAGAAAATATCCCCATGATCCTCTCTTAATTTGTGATTTTTGTGTACCATTAGATTTAATTTTTGATGATTTTTCAATTTAATTCATATTTTTCTTATTTTAGATATTTCTTTATTTTTGCATAATTGAGCTGTCTGTTTGTTGATTTTTGTTCTATCATTTGGTTTGGAATTTTGTTGTGAATTGTTGATAGATGCTAGGTTAGAGATGTATGCTCCCATATGATTTTTCTCACAGTTTTTAGAAAATCATAGCTTCTGATTTAGAGGTAGGTTTAGAGCCTTTCCCCATTAATGGTTTCCCTTGATACCTTTCAACTTAGGATTTTATTAGAGGACTTAGAATTGGATTTAAGCCCTGATTTCTGGACTATAGATCATTAACAAATGCATGTTCCCATAGAAAAACAATTAGATTTTTAGGGTGTGTTTTGCTATTTTAGATCAAATATTCAAGTTGTTTGTTCATTTGGTGCTTCAACCTTGGTGATTGTTTTGGAATGGACTCAAAGTGGGCTTTTCTTGCATGTTGGGCTTCTGGTTCCTCTTGGATGATGTCATGGGCATGATGAAGCTTTTGTGGAGTGGCTGGTGGAGCTTGGTTTGGAGCTTTTATTTTCTTTTTGTTAGCTTTTTGTAGCTTATAAGATTAGGGTTTTTAGGAGAGAGCTTTAGAAGTAGTTTTTTCCTTCAAATAAGCATGGTTGGTTTCACTTGCCTTCCATTCTCATCCTATGATTCAAAGTCCTTATGTGAAAGTCTCATCTCTCCTTTGGAGGGATGTGTGACATTTTACAATGAGTAGAACTTTTGAGGATGCCTTTCTCTGATGACTTGTTGAGTGTCAGGTGGGATTCCTTTGGTTTCCTTCCTGCTTCCTATCATCAAATACTCATCGTGTTGATTCTCTTCATTCTTGGTGGAGTGGTTTGGTAGAGTTTGAAGATGGAGCATCCCTTTCCTTCTCTTGAAGATGGTGTGAACTTGAAGAGCAGTTACAGACTTTGGATTGGATTGTTGTCAGAAGATTGCTCTGCTATGGTGATTGCTGGCTTGTTTTCCCTGTTTGTCTGTTTTCTTTTTGTTCTACTGTATTGATATGATTTTCTTGGAGTGTTGCATTAGATTTAGGGTTCATGTAGATGATCATAGGCCTAAGAGCATCTCAAGGGTTGAGCTTCTCCCCTTGCTTGTATTGCATTAGAGGTTGAGTTTCTCCCTCTGCTTGTATTTTTACTGTGTGGATTTGCTTGCTGGTATTTGGTAGAGCTCAGCTCCCTTGCCTGTATGGTGTGTGGCCCTTGTGCCTTGTTTGTTTAGAAGTTGAGCTTGGCTCCTTCTGCTTGTGTGATGCATTGCATGCATTTTATTTACAGTTATTTCTTTATAGTTATTTCTTTTGCTTTTGTTTTCCTTTACCATGTTCCCCTAGGAACTCTGACTTCTCTTGTTCAAGAGAAGTTATGACAGACATTAGGGTTCTAACCATGCATGATAATATTAGGTATATTCCCTCCTAACCTCAACCATAGGATTAACTTTGCATGACAACTTTAGGATTGGATCAGTTCCCCTTTAGTGCGTCTTTTCTCTTCTCATCTTCAAACAAAATCAAAATACAATAATAAAGGTTAATTGACGTCGTACGTTACGAGCCTTAAGCTACTTGAGAAAGGATTGTTGAGGAGTTTCTTTTCAACAGTCTGGATGTTTAGTATGGTACCCTTTGGGTGACATGCGACACATTCACTCTCAGGTCATAGTCTCTAGTGCGATATCAGTTGCAAACATCCATAAAAAGATACTTCTCTAAAAAACTTCAAAACAAAGATCAAATTCTTTTTGTCCTCTTGGACCTTTAATCCCTCGGGAAACCTTTTTCAGAAGGAGAGTTTTGTTAACTCCTGGTTCTACCGCAAACGGTAACTGCTGGAACCGTTTGTTAACTTTACTCGGATAAAAAAGACAAACCTGTGTCCCTTGTGTCCCGAACTACGTTTGCTCTGATCTTTCGCGCCGTGTGAAAGTACGTAGGCACAAGATGCGATATCTTGGCGAGAAACCTTCCCCCATAGTTAGGCGAACTACGTTGACTCTGATTTCGCGTTCCAGACGGGAATACGTAGGCATAAAGTGCAACACTTTGTCGAGTCATTTTCTTTTCTTTTCAGACCAGACCTTTAGTGTAGATAGATGTAACAAACCCGTCAGATAAACACAACAAGCGTGGATCCCATCGAGTACGATGGACGTGAGGGGTGCTAATACCTTCCCCTTGCGTAACCGACTCCCGAATCCAGACAATGGTTGCGATGACATTGTCTTATACCTTTTCGTCAGGTTTTTCCGATCATTTCCTTTCCCAATATGTGGGATAAATAACGAAAGGTGGCGACTCTTCTATCTTGCCGGCCTCGTTTTTCACAGTAGCGACAGCTGGCGACTCTGCTGTGGATTCCAGCGGTTCCCTATGCGAGTCAATCCTAGCGCTTGTGTGTTTACTTGTTGGGTTTTATTTATCGCATTTACTTTCTGCGTTTTATTTTTAGTATGATTATTATTGTGCTGTTGTGGGAAGGGGATCTGATGAGCGAGAAGCCAGACCCAGGCTTGAGTGTACTTAGCATTAGTTGTGGAAATTAGTGGGCGCGTGCTTGCTTTGCAGGCACTAGTGTCTCATGAAATCCATGCTCAGACGAGGTTCTCCCGGTTGACTTCTTTTCCGGCCCTTTGGGTCTGAGGGGTTGTTGGTTTGGAGGATTGTCGACTCTGAGGACCGATCATTTGTGACTCAGAAGAGTGAGGCCACTTCAAGGGATGATGATGCCACACCTTTTGGGTATCGTATCATCACTCTTGAAAGTCTGTGACACTGGGAAACGCATAGGATGTCATACCTTGTCTGTGATTTAGGTCCATACCTGTGAGCGGGGTCGGGTTATTGCAGGAAACTTTAACCTTCAGACTACCTGGTTTTCTTGTCAGTGAATCAGTGTTGTTAGGTTTAGAGGTTTCTATCGTCAGAGATGTTGTTGTTCTCGACAGTGTGTATTTATTGGTCCTCTTCAGGGTTGTGCTATCAGAGCAGTGTGGTGATTGTGTTGGATTAAGGCTTTGATCTTCTCAGCAGCCATCTTGATCCTCTGTTGTATTGCATTTTGCATTTTGCATACTCATTTTCATATCATTAACGTGTGTCTGTGTTGCAGGTACCTTATCCCCCGGTTCAGGTTTTCTTGCCTTCTGTTGTGCTATTATGGGTTCTCTGAGGAAGAATGTGGCCTATAAGCTCCCCACTCCGGATGTTGCTCAGTTGTCCAGTTTGATTGCTTTGGCAGATGATACTATTAGAGGTTAATTTAGAAAGTCTTATGGGAAGCTGCTCAGTTTGGTCCGTAAACCTTCTGTATACGAGTTGAATGGGTTATATGCCTTGTTGCAGTTCTATGATCCTCCTTTGAGATGCTTTACTTTCCCGGACTTCATTCTTGCACCTACATTAGAGGAGTATGCTGATTTATTGGGTGTGCCTATCAGGAGTCAGATGCCTTTTGTTCATATGGATGCTGAGCCTAATTTGGCTAATCTTGCTCTTTCTCTTCATCTCGATGCCTCTGAGTTGATCTTGTCTAGTTGGAACGGGGTTCCTGGTTTTTCTTTGCAGTTTTTAGTTGGGAAAGCCCAACAGTGTGCCAAAGACGGTTGTTGGATTGTGTTCAATGCCATTATTGCTCTTTGCATATATGGTATCATCCTGTTTCCTAATATGCCTGATTTTGTGGACTTAGATGCCTTTCATATCTTTGCATCAGGGAATCCGGTTCCTACCTTGATTGGAGATGTCTATCATTCCATCCATTACAAGAACGAGAATAGAAGGGGTAAGAATGTATCATGCTGCGTGCCTTTGTTCTATAGATGGTTTGATAGTCACCTACCCAAGAAGGGTCTCTTTGCCTCATCTACAACCATAGCTGAGTGGTCTGAGCACTTGATGAGTTTATCAGCAGAGAATGTTGTTTGGTTTGATAGAGATATGTTGGGTACTGAGGTTATATTCAACTGCAGAGGATTTCTAAATGTGCCTTTGATAGGAAGGAAGGGTTGTATCAACTATAATCCATCTTTGCTTGTCCGACAATTTGCTTATGCTTTGAGGGTTCCGCCAAAGGATGAAGAGGTGCAGGAATCTCTGTATCTCACTGGTCTTCTAGAGGGGAATATGTTATCTAGGCTTCAGCATGCTTGGAATGATATCAGTAGACGAGGGAAACCATAGTTGGGAAAAAGTAATAGCCAAGCCTACGCTCCGTATGTGACCTGGATTAGAGCCAGAGCAGAGATTATAGGGATGCCTTTTCCACCTGCTAAGTATGAATTCCCTTCAGTGGTGGAAGAGCCTACTACCGTGTCTATTCAGCAGTATAATCAGGTGTTAGCTGAGAGAGAAGAGCTGAAGAAGGCAAATGAAGAGTTAGAGAAAGAGTTGGTATAGATCAGAAGCGAGAGAAATGAAGTTGTCCACTCCTTCAAGAGGCAAACAGAGTTGGTGAACAGGTTAGGGACGGATTTGACTAAACAGATGGCTGAGCGTGAGCGTTTGGGTAGGGACTTCAAATCTGTCAATGACGTACTGGCCACTAAGAAACATCACTTGGATGAAGCGTACCGAAGAATATCCAAGTTTAATCAGCAGTGGAATGCCACCATAGCCAACAACAAAGAGAGGGAGGATAAACTAAAGCAGCAGATCTCCAAATTGAAGACTCGGGTGAAGGCTAGTGAGAAGAGGTTTGATAAGGAGACCGCTCGCAGATACGCCACTGAAGATTTGTTGAACAAAGCTCTCGCTAATTTGAAAGATAGCAAGCAGAGGTTCGAGTCCAAGAAGCGAACGCTAGAGGATTGCTTTGGCCAGGGAGCGTGGGAAGATTCAGTTGAGGGTCTCTAGTGTACTATCCTACAGAGAGATTTTCTTGTTGAAGGGTTACTCACTCGTCCTGATCACCCTGAGACTATAGAGTTGCTGGAGGAGTTTCATACCCGCGGTCACACTTGATTATCTTTGTAGCTCTTTGTCTTTTTTGATTCTTGTTGTAGGCTGACCATCACCAGGCTTGTTGGTTGAGGTCATGTCATTCCCATTGTGTTCGTTGACTTTGTACTACTGCCTTGTGGGTCTTATCTATATATGAGATGTTATTCTAATGGCTATACCTGGATTTCTTGTTATCAGCGCTTGCACTCTAGCACTCGAATCGGGGGGAAATCTCCCTAACGCACAGACACACGTTTGCATTTGCATAAATCATTCGCATAGCATGTACCTTGTACTGTTCTCTTAACTCTCTGTTGATGCAGGTTCCAGGATTGCCGACCAGCGAATTCATCGCTATCCTACCAGAAGCAACTGTAAGAAAGTCATGGACCAGATGCAGACTGAGATGCAGGAGATGCATGACCGTATGGTGCAGTTCATGTAGGTGATGGAGACTGTGGCTAAGGGCCAGGAGCAGCTGCAAACTCTGGTGCAGCCTCTGATTGCTAGGGTTGATAGTCAGGGTGTGCTACATGGCAGTTTTGCTAATCATCCTTCTCGAGTTGGGAGTTCGCGAGCAGATGACACGACGCTGGTGGTTGTCCTCAATACGAATGAGAACGATAACAGAGCTGAGAATGTGGATGTGATGGGGAATGCTGGTTTCAATGCTGGCACTGGGAATGCTGGTCTCGGTGCTAGGAATACTGGTATGGGTATTGGCAACGTTGGTTTTGGTGGTAATCAAAGCTATGGCAATCAGGGTTACAGAAATCCAGGTTACGGTAATCAGGGATTCGGTAATGCAGGCTTCGACAATGCAAGCCATAATGGCATGGGAATGGGCGTTCATAATGCTGGTTTTGGGCCAGGCATTGGAAATAAAGGTTTCGGTAATACGGGATACAGTCCTAGGATCAATCAGGCTGGTTTTGGCCCTCATACTACTTATGCTGAATATGGTAATGAGGATTCTCACTGGGGCGAAGATCGCCAGGAAGATGCTTTCCCTCCTCCAAGAAGGGATTTTCAGGCGCCCGCTGACAATGATAGAAGGTTTAGGTTGTTGGAAGAACAGATGAGGAATCTTGCTAATCAGAACGCCACGGGGCTGGACTTGGCTAACATGGGATTGGTCCCTGGTTTGAGGGTACCAATCAAATTCAAAGCGCCCACATTTGACAAGTATAAAGGGTATACTTTCCCGAGAGTTAATGTGTGATCTTACTATCGAAGAATGTCCGCCTACTCTGATGACGAAAAGATGTTGATGCATTTTTTCCAAGACAGCTTGTCGGGACCGTCATTGGAATGGTACATGGGGTTAGAGCCTACTCAAATTGGTAGCTGGAAGGAACTAGTAGAAGCTTTTGTCAGACATTACCAATACAACAGCGACCTTGCACCAAACAGGGTCCAGCTCCAAAATCTCTCTCAGAAGAATAACAAGAGTTTCAAAGAATACGCCCAAAGGTGGCGTGAGCTAGCTGCCAGGGTGCACCCACCTATGGTAGAGCGGAAGTTGGTAGATATGTTTGTGGGAACTTTCTCCGGGATGTACTATGACAGACTCATTAATTGTACGACGGCTAATTTTTCCGAGTTGATACTCTTGGGGGAACGTATCGAGAATGGTGTTAAGATTGGTAAGATCCAAGCGGGTGAGTCAACCTCAGCTGGAGGTGGTAAAAAGGCTTTTGGGAACAAGAGACAGGGAGATACCAATGCAGTATATAGTGATCGGAGAAGGGATAGAAGTCGGAATTGGCATAGGCAGCAGATCGCCGGTGTGACAATTCATGTACCTCAACAACAACAACAACAACCACAACAACAACAGGGATGATAGGACGCTGCTCCCCAGAGATATCAAGGTCGGGATAAGGCTGTGAAAAGAGTTTTTGATGCACCTCCGCTACCCTATGCTCAGCTTCTTCCAACTTTGTTATAGTTGCAGCTTGTTGAGAAAAGGACGCTAGCTCCGCCGAAGGGCACGCCTCCTTATGGGTATGATGTTAATGCGCATTGCGACTTCCACTCCGGGGCACCCGGTCATACCATCGAAAATTGTCAAGCGTTCAAGCACAAAGTGCAAGATTTGATAGATAACTAAGCTATAAACTTTGGTAATGAAGCGCCCAATATTGAGAAGAATCCTATGCCGCCTCATGGAACTGCAAAGGTAGGTGCTGTGTTGGAGGATGCTAGTCTGAATCTGGTTATGAATGTGGACAAATTGAAAACGCCTTTGGGTTATGTCAAAAGCATATTGCTGAAAGGGGAGGTGTTCCCTGGTTGTGACGCTGATTGTGTTGATTGTTTGGCCCAACCTGAGGGTTGTAATAACTTGAGAAGAGGTATTCAAAGAATGATCGATGAAGGTACGCTGCAATTTGATCGCACTGCTGAAGATAAGCCTGTGGAGGCAATTACTGAAAAGCAGGGTGAAGTCGCAACGATTACAATACCATTCAAAACTGTCACGATATCGGCACCTCTCAAGAGGCCGACTATCACAATAACCAAAGCTGGACCTATTCCGTATGAGAGTACTAAAGACATCCCCTGGAATTATGGGGTGGAAATATATTGCAATGGGGAGAAGATTAACTTGCCGAGCCCGCCTGTAGGATCTGTTGATAGTCTTGTAGGGGCAGGGGGCATAACCCGCAGTGGCAGAATCTTTACGTCGCCAGAAGTAGAAGCTGAGAGAATTGCAAAGGGGAAAGGTAAAGTCAATGAGGAAGGAGCATCGCAGGAGAAAGAAAAAGATTCTTTGACTAAAGATGTAGAAGAATTCTTGAGATTGATTCGGAAGAGCGATTATAAAATTGTCGATCATCTGCAGCAGACGCCTTCCAAAATATCAATTTTGTCATTGTTGCTTTGTTCCGAGGCTCACCAGAACATGTTGTTGAAAGCTCTGGACGCTGCCTATGTACCCCATGAGATATCTATGAATCAACTCGAAAGAGTGATTGCGCACGTGAATCTGGGGCATGGCCTTGGCTTTACTGACTTTGATTTGACGCCTAGGGGCCGCAATCATAACAGTGCGTTGCATATTTCTGTCGACTGTAGGGGCACTGTTATGTCCCACGTCCTTGTCGACACTGGCTCATCCTTAAATGTCTTACCCAAGAAAGCATTGCTGAAGCTAGATACCCGAGGAGTAATCTGCACGCCAAGTGACTTGGTGGTGAGGGCATTTGATGGGACTAGAAGGTCTGTATTTGGAGAATTGACTTTGCCGATCCAGGTCGGTCCAAAAGTGTTTGACACTGTGTTTTACATCATGGACATACAACCAGCTTATAGTTGTTTGCTTGGACGACCGTGGATCCATGCTGCAGGGACTGTGACATCGACGTTGCACCAAAAGCTTAAGTATGCGGTCGGTGGTAGTATTGTCACTATCTGTGGGGAGGAAGACATTCTGGTCAGTCACCTGTCATCGTTTAAGTATGTCGAAGTGGATGGTGAGATCCACGAAACATTGTGTTAGGCCTTTGAAGGAGTGCAGATCAATGACAAATCTCCTGTCATCAGCAAGGGACCGGAAGTGGCTATGTCGTCGTACAGGGAAGCCCAAGCGGTGGTGCAAGCCGGTGAGGTTAAAGGTTGGGGTCGAGTTCTGGAGATTCCTGTTAAGCAAGACAAGTTCAACTTAGGGTATCGCTCGTCGTCATTTGCATCACAGAGCAAGCCAAAGTTCCAAGGACCGATCGTGTTCGCTTCAGGAGGAGTCAATTTTGAGAAGATCAACAATGTGTCTGATAGTGAAGAAGGCGATAGCGACTGTGACATGGATTCGTGGATCAAGCCCAACAAGCCAGGACAGAGCTTATGCAACTGGTTTATCCAGGACTTTGTTCAAGTGACGCCGAAACAGTAATGCCTTGTTTTTTCCATTATTGTACAATCCTGTGTCCTACCCGGGGCATAGTGATGTTATTTCAGGGCCTACTTGCTTATGTGTATGCTTTGTTTTAATCATTAAATAAAGGCGTTTTTCTCATGTAAATTTTGTGATCCCTGTTTTTCTATTTTTTATTTTTACAATAAAATGGCAATGTGGTCGTGTGCTTCGTTTGCATATCATTTGAAGCATTTAACCCTTTCTCTTGCAGGATCTATGTTGCAGATGACACCGATCAAGATCTCCCTTTGACTCGCTTCGACTTTGAGCACCCGATATTTCAAGCCGAAGAAGAGATTGCTGAGGATGACGACTTACCAGAAGAGCTGACTCGTCTGTTGAAACAAGAAGAGAGAATCATTTTGCCTCATCAGGAGGATATCGAGATCATTAATTTGGGTTCAGAAGAGATTGTCAGGAATGTCCGGATAGGGGCTACGTTGCAAAGTGATATCAAGCAGAGACTTGTCAAGATGCTTCGAGAGTATAGTGACATCTTTGCTTGGTCTTATGAAGATATGCCTGGGCTAGACACTGATATTGTGGTCCACCGCTTGCCATTGCGTGAAGACTGTCCGCCGGTCAAGCAAAAGCTCAGAAGAACAAAACCAGATATGGCCGTAAAGATTAAAGAGGAAGTGCGGAAACAGTGGGACGCTGGTTTCCTAGTTGTTACAACTTACCCTCCTTGGGTCGCCAATATAGTACCTGTACCAAAGAAGGATGGTAAGGTACGGATGTGTGTTGACTATCGGGATCTGAACAAGGCGAGCCCTAAGGATGTCTTCCCGCTTCCTCACATTGACGTGTTGGTCGACAACACTACTCAATTCTCGGTGTTTTCCTTCATGGACGGATTTTTGGGCTATAATCAGATTAAAATGGCACCGGAGGATATGGAGAAAACAACTTTCATTACCCCGTGGGGAACGTTCTGCTACAAAGTGATGCCCTTTGGTTTGAAGAACGTTGGGGCAACATATCAACGTGCTATGACGACGCTCTTTCATGACATGATGCATAAAGAGATTGAGGTCTATGTTGATGATATGATTGCCAAATCCTAGACGGAGGAAGAGCATCTGGTGAATCTTTTGAAATTGTTTGAGAGACTTAGGAAATTCAGGCTGAGGCTGAATCCTAATAAGTGCACCTTTGGGGTGAGATCCGGTAAGCTACTAGGGTTCATTGTTAGCGAAAAAGGAATAGAGGTTGATCCTGCAAAAATAAAAGCGATACAAGAAATGCCAGCGCTGAAAACAGAGAAAGAGGTTCGTGGTTTTTTAGGGAGGTTGAACTACATTGCTCGGTTCATATCTCACCTAACTGCCACATGTGAGCCAATGTTTAAATTGTTGAAAAAAGACCAGGCAATTGTCTGGAATGAAAATTGTCAAAAGGCGTTTGAAAAAATAAAAGAGTACTTGCAGGAACCTCCGATTTTGATACCCCCGGTAGCCGGGAGACCACTGATCATGTACATGACGGTTCTTGAGAATAGTATGGGTTGTGTTCTCGGTCAACATGACGAGACTGGATGAAAAGAGCATGCGATTTATTACTTGAGTAAGAAGTTCACAAAATGTGAGTCTCGTTACTCCATGCTTGAAAAGATGTGTGTGCACTTGCTTGGGCTTCCAAATGTCTGAGGCAATACATGTTAAATCACACAACCATGCTAATTTCGAAGATGGATCCAATCAAGTACGTCTTTGAAAAGCAGGCACTTTCTGGAAGGATTGCTCGATGGCAGATGGTATTGATAGAGTACGATATACAATACGTCTCACAAAAGGCTATCACAGGTAGCGTACTATCAGAGTACCTGGATGAACAACCCATTGACGATTACCAGCCGATAAAGGTTGATTTTCCTGATGAGGATATCATGTACTTAAAGATGAAAGACTGTGAAGAGCCGTTGCATGGTGAAGGTCCTGAGCCGGGTTCCCAATGGCAATTGATTTTTGACGGTGCTGTTAATTCATATGGAAGTGGAATTGGGGCAATCATCACGACTCCCCATGGGACGCACATCCCGTTCACCGCCAAATTGGCGTTCCCAGTTACTAATAACGAAGCTGAATATGAGGCGTGCATCATGGGTCTCGAGGAAGCTATTGATTTCAGGATTAAGAATCTTGATGTATATGGAGATTCCGCGCTAGTCATGAACCAGATCAAGGGTGAATGGGAGACCCGTCAGCCCAATCTGATACCGTATATGAATTATGCAAGGAGACTGTTGCCTTTCTTTGACTGGGTAGAGTTTCATCATGTGCCATGGGCAGAAAATCAGATGGCTGATGCTCTTGCGACATTGTCTTCCATGTACAAAGTTAACTTCTGGAATGAGGCTCCCAGAATAGTTATCTTTTGCCTTGATAGGCCCGCCTTCATATTCTCCATTGAGGAAGCTTCCGATGGCAAGCCGTGGTATTTTGATATCCAGAATTTCCTAAAAAACCAAAAGTATCCGACTGGGGCATCCAGCCGCGATAAGAAGACTCTTAGGAGATTGGCTGGTAATTTCTACTTGAATCCGGATGGTGTTCTGTATATGAGAAACCATGATTTGGTGCTTTTGCGATATGTTGATGAGAAAGAGGCTAATTTACTCATGGAAGAGGTCCACAAGGGAACCTTTGGCACGCACACCTGTAGACACGCTATGTCTCGGAAGTTATTATGGGCAGGGTATTATTGGTTGACAATGGAAAAAGACTGTTTTAAGTTTGCAAAGAAATGCCATAAATGCCAGATTTATGCAGACAAGATTCAGATACCGTCGAGCCCTTTGAACGTTATGGCGTCCCCGTGGCCTTTCTCCATGTGGGGCATTGATATGATTGGGAAAATTGAGCCCACCGCATCCAATGGACATCGGTTCATCCTGGTGGCTATCGATTACTTCACCAAATGGGTTGAAGCATCATCTTACGCTAATGTTACCAAGCAAGTGGTAGCCAGGTTTATCAAAAAGGATATCATCTGTCAGTATGGCATCCCCGAGAGAATTATTACTGACAATGGTTCGAACCTGAATAACAAAATGATGAAGGAATTGTGTCAAAGCTTCAAGATTGAGCATCACAACTCATCTCCTTACAGACTCAAGATGAATGGCGCTGTTGAGGCAGCCAATAAGAACATCAAGAAGATAGTTTAGAAGATGGTTGTGACATACAAAGACTGGCACAAGATGTTGCCCTTCGCTTTGCACGGTTAACATACAACGATATGCACATCAACCGGGGCAACACCTTTCTCATTGGTGTATGGTATGGATGATGTCCTGCCATTAGAAGTTGAGATTCCTTCCTTGAGAGTATTGCTCGATGTCCAACTTGATGAGGCAGAATGGTTGCGGAATAGGTTGAATCGGCTCAGTTTGATGGATGAGAAGAGACTTGCATCTATCGCATATGGTCGGTTATTTGAGAGTCGGATGAAGAAAGCTTACGACAAGAAGGTGCGCCCTCGAAGCTTTCAAACGGGCGATCTTGTGCTAAAGAAGATTCTTCCACCACAATCAGATCACAGGGGCAAATGGACTCTCAACTATGAAGGTCCATACATTGTGCGAAAGGTCTTCTCCGGAGGAGCCTTACTATTGTCCACCATGGATGGTGAAGATTTTTCATCCCCTGTGAACTCGGACACAGTTAAAAAATACTTTGCTTAAAAGAGACCCGCTGGACAGAAAAAAGAGAGTCCAGGCAAAAATGGGGCATCCCGGCGAACCAAAAAGAAAAAGAAAGGTTCGGGAAAAAATTAGGGATAAAAATTGAAAAGATGTACACCTGCGAAGTCGTAAACCTGAGAAGGCGACTTCGGCAAAAAAGGGTATCCCGATGAATTGAAAACCCGCAAAGGGCGATTCAGGCAAAAGTTAGGGATTGAAAAAGCAAATGACAGCGGTCCGAGTTTGATACTGCATTGCTTAGTGGTTTGGGAGTACCTGAGGGTCGATTATCCAAGTCAATCTCTTTCGAGGACTGAGTATCGGGAAAGCATTGAAGTCAGGCGAGTCATAGGAGGATCAACTCATGGTGTTTGTCTGTACCGCGTTGCCGACATGTATACCAATTTGTTTGTACCTCTGTACATGTTTGTATTTGTTTTTGTAGCTTCCTCTTTTCAGGAGTTGCATCCATTGTAAAAAATGTTTCCTATTTACAGGCTCATTATCAATAAACGCATATTCAGTATTGGATGTTTGTTTCTTATTTTAACTTTTACTGTTTTGTTTGTGGAAAACGCCGATGTTTTTGATAAACTTGCACGTGCATAACCTTGCAGGCCTCGGCCAATAATTGTTAAAACTTTGAATTAACTGAACAATTGTCACGAATACTGACCTGGATATTTCCTTTTGTATAGGATATCTTGTTGTTGCTCATATTTTGCAGGGTCGTTACCTTTGCAGCAAACAACCAAGGGATCGTGTTTCCCCAGTCGGAGTCCCTTAACGTAGGAGCAGGCTCTAGGTGATCTTATTTCTCCCCAGCATATGGAAGTCGCATTTTTATCCCCAGAAGAGTTAGATGCGAGTTAGCGAGCGGTCAGGCAGTGATGTGCATCCCCAGCGGTGGTCGTGTGTACATTTAATCCCCACAAGGTACAACCAGGTTGTCCATGGTTTGAAAAGGGTCGTCCCCACGCAGGGTGGTTCTTTTTGTTCACCAGCGGGTCATTTTTCCTCCAGTAGGATGATCATCCTCAGCAGAGTTCGTAATTCTGGACGGTAACGCTAGTCCCCAACAGGATTGTTACTACCCCCCCAACAGAGTTGGTTTCACCTTTCCAACATTTATTTTACTGGGATATGCCCGTGATACCCGGTTATCCCCAGCGGATTTGGCTTTCTCTTCAGCATTTATTTTGCTGGAGCACCTCTTTGCATTTGCATATATCATCATATTTGCATCTACCCAAACGCGTAGCATTTCCATGCTGTATGGAGCATTACGCCATTGTCAAACATATGCATTTTAAAACATAAGCCAAGTTGGTTACCTCTTTGTTTTCAGGTGTTTTTCCCTGGAGGTATTTGAAATTCTTGTTCAGGAAGGTGTCCAGATATTCAGATTTGTGGCGTGAGGTACGCGATGATAGCGTTCATCCTATCATATGCTCCCCTAGCAGAGTTGCTTAGTTAAGTTTCTCTTCTCCCCCATCGGAGTTCTTCTTGGGTTGCCGTTATGTCAGCATTAAAGGATTCCGTGGTTTAGACGTTCGGAGTTATTATCCGTAATTTCCCCAGTAGAGTTTTTCCCTCATCAGGGTTGCTTGGTTAAGTTTCTTTTCCTCCCCAGCGGAGTTTTCCTCGGATTGCTGTTACGTCAGCATTTTAAATCGTTGAAGTCTTTACTTGTCGTCAAGGTAAATGTCTGGAGGTTAATGTCAGCAATTCTCCAGTAGAGTCTTCCTCGGATGGCTGTTACGTCGACATTGAAAACTTCATGATTATACCTTCGAAGTTGTTACCCATTTTCGTTCAAGATGAATGTCTGGCAGCTGATGTCAGAATTTCCCCGCAGAGTTGTTTGTTCAAGTTTGTGGATGCTCAATACTCTCTTTTATTTAGAGTTTGCCCATTTCCGGGGAAATGGAAGGTCAGTGATATTGACATTTCTCGATTTTATTTAGCGTGTGCCCATTTCCAATGAAATGGAAGGTCAGTGATATTGACATTTCTCGCTTTTATTTAGCGTTTGCACATTTCCGAGAAAATGGAAGGTCAATGATCTTGACATTTCTCGCTTTTATTTAGCGTGTGCCCATTTCCGAGGAAATGGAAGGTCAGTGATATTGACATTTCTCGCTTTTAATTAGCGTGTGCCCATTTCCGAGGAAATGGAAGGTCAATGATATTGACATTTCTCGCTTTCTTTTAGCGTTTGCCCATTTTCGAGGAAATGGAAGCTCAGTGATATTGACATTACTCGCTTTTATTTAGCGTGTGCCCATTTCCAATGAAATGGAAGGTCAGTGATATTGACATTTCTCACTTTTATTTAGCGTTTGCCCATTTCCGAGGAAATGGAAGGTCAGTGATATTGACATTTCTCGCTTTTATTTAGCGTGTGCCCATTTCCGAGGAAATGGTAGGTCAGTGATATTGACATTTCTCGCTTTTAATTAGCGTGTGCCCATTTCCGAGGAAATGGAAGGTCAATGATATTGACATTTCTCGCTTTCTTTTAGCGTTTGCCCATTTTCGAGGAAATGGAAGGTCAGTGATATTGACATTTCTCGCTTTTATTTAGCGTGTGCCCATTTCCGATGAAATGGATGGTTAGTGATATTGACATTTCTCGCTTTTATTTAGCGTGTGCCCATTTCCGAGGAAATGGAAGGTCAGTGATATTGACGTTTCTCGCTTTTATTTAGCGTGTGCCCATTTCTGATGAAATAGAAGGTCAGTGATATTGACGTTTCTCGCTTTTATTTAGCGTGTGCTCATTTTTGAGGAAATGGAAGGTCAGAGATATTGACAGTTCTTGCTTTTATTTAGCGTGTGCCCATGTCCGAGGAAATGGAGGTGAATGATGTTGACGAGATTCACTTTTACATAGCGTATGCCCGTTTTCGCGGAAATAGATGATCAAGGATAATGATGTCATGCTTTACGTAGTGCCCACTTATCATAGCGTTTGTCGTTGACTCAACACCTGTAGTGTCACGCAGGTGATTGATATTGAAATCAGGTTCTTTATCGGATGATTGATCCGTTGTTGCTGTGACAACCAGATTCAATTGTTTGGGTGTGGTGTTCCCAAGCAGTTTGGAGGTTTATTTCTTCGGTTAGCAAATTTCCGGGTTCTCTGGTATTCAACCGTCTTCTACCTCGATTTCCTGAAAGCCGTTCGTTTTTCATCCTATCGGGTCCAAGTCGCTTGAATAGGGGCAGTTGTTGCACCCCAAAATTTGCCTAACCATTTCTTACTTGGTTTATGTTTCATTGCATTAGCATTTGCATAGCATATCATTGTTCATTTAACAGGGGATCAAGTGTGGAGCCTTTCTAGAGGTCTTATGCAAGTTTAAGAAGTCACCATAATCATCAGGAAGAAGGTTGGGTTCTTAAGAGGTTCATTTGCTTGCACGGGGTTAGTCTCCTAATTTGAGGACCAATTGAAGATCATAAAGGGATGGTGAGGTCTTGACCAAGGTGAGAGGGTGTGAGTAGAGCTTATTGAAGTGCCTTGAATGTCATGGTGGAGCTCAATCAAGTCATTGTGCCAAGTGTGAAGGGCCACAGTTGAGGGTGTTGTGAGTAGGGTTTTCATCTGAGTAGCCCTAAGTTAACTGTGCAATTGAAGAGGATCAAACTTCATTTTTGAGTCTTTACAATCATGGATAGTTGTGTTGAGACACATGAGATGATATTTCAAGATCTATGCAAGAAAAGTTCAAGGTGTGAAGAGTTGCTAAATTAGGGTTCTCAGGGTAAAATCCCCTATTTAGTGCCTAACTTCAAGACTACATATCTCAAGATGCAAGTTTCATCTCCACTTTTGGCCAACATGAAACTTGTAGAGCATGCTCTTAGATTTAATTTTAGTACTAGAAGTCCTCTATTGGATTTATAGAACACAAGTTATGGTCCAGACAAGTTACAGGTCATTTGAGGAATGTGAAATTTGTCTGTGAAAGTTCACCAACTTCCGAGGCACCTTTGACCTAGGAGGGGATTTCTCCTAAACTTTCGGCCAACATGAAAGTTGTAGGTCTTGATCTTAGCTTTCCAAATTGTACTAGAAGTCTTCCATCTGATTTGTAAAACTCAAGTTATGAGGTTTACAAGTTAGGGGTATTTTGGGAAAGTAAGATTATAGGTCATTTGGCATTATAGGTCAAAATCTCCAACTTGCACATCTCAAATGGAGTTTTGTTCAACATGGAACTTGCTCAAAATATGGTTTTTAGGTCAACCAAGATATCATGGTGAATTGATTTGGTCCATAGCAAGAGTTGACTTGAAGTAGTTTGAAAGAAGAGAAATTAAAGGCATTATTTGGTTGGAAATTCAAATAAATTGTTATGTGCACAAAATATGCCAAATGGCCACTCAATTTGATCAGAAATGATGATTTAGAAACATTGGCAATTCTAGAATTTTCAATTGACTCATAATTCATGGTGTTTTGACATGTTTCTTCACAAGTAAGTTACACCTCATAGCTTGGTTATTCAATGGATTCAAGTACTCAAATCACTCTAAACTTTCTCACCAGACTAGAAGGAGAAAATTGAAAGCTTCCAAGAGAAGTCTCAAGTCAGAACACGCATTCACCATGGTTGGTTTTGTGAAGGAAATTTGAAAATTGGTTTTTCTGTTTTGGGCCTCCATTGGATCAAAAAAGCCCACAAACACTTTCTATTTAAGTTTTGTGATTGAATTGGAACGTTTTTGGAGATCATTTCGCACCAGAGCCAAGGATTGGAGTTGGAGTTTGAAGGAGAAATTTGAAAATCGTGTTTTCATTTTCAAGCCAGATCCAAGCAAATTGAAGTTACAGAAGTGTTCCTCATCAAGCATTGAAGCAATCTGCATCGTTTTGAAGCCAGATTCGTGTTCTAGATACCTCAATTTGAAGCTCAAAGTTAGGTATGTAGTTTTCAAATTTGCACTGGTTATAGCATGATCTGAGCATGATTAGTATGTGGATAGGTTTGGATTTAGGATGTAGATGAATTCTGGATCAGAAATTGGATGTTTAGAGACAAATTAAGTGATGACATGATTTCTGTTTGGATGCGAGTTGATCTGATCTTGAGGCTTTAATTCAATTGGAATAGCATGTGATGATCAGTGTTAGATGAGGATTAATTTAGTACCATTTGTTTGAGGTTTGGTGAGAGTTCAGATTGAAGTGCATTTTAGGATCTGCTTCGTGTTTCAAATTCTAGTAAGATTTAGGAGATTTGATGGTGATATTTGAGATCAGGACGAAATTTGGAGTGAGATGATGTTAAGTTTGTTGAGTTTTCATGACCTATAATCACTTGCTCATTGGAGAAGATGACAGGAGGTCATCTCCGGCCACCGTGCTGGGCTTCCCTCCATCTGAGTTTGAATTGGAGAAGACGAAGGCTGAACCATTGGATCTGGCTGGAGCTTTGACATAATATGCTCATCGTGTGGCTGTGTTTTAACCTGAGGATTTGAGTTCGAGTACTGAAATGCTGCATTTCATTTTTTGACATGGCATCTGACTGGGCTTCTACGTGGCTGCACGCGTGTGTGATCTCTAGCCTTTATATTAGCTTACTGAGTCCACTGATCCAACGCCTGTGACTTTTTCTTGCATTTTATTTGTTTTAATTCATTTCTTTAATATTTTAATTGCATTTTACTTCTAAAATAATTTTTAATTTCAATAATTGTCAGAAAAATAAAAAGAAAATATCCCCATGATCCACTCTTGATTTGTGATTTTTCTGTACCATTAAATTTAATTTTTGATGATTTTCCAATTTAATTCATATTTTTCTTATTTTGGATATTTCTTTATTTTTGCATAATTGAGCTGTCTGTTTGTTGATTTTTGTTCTATGATTTGGTTTGGAATTTTGTTGTGCATTTTTTATAGATGCTAGGTTAGAGATGTATGCTCCCATATGATTTTTCTCACATTTTTTAGAAAATCATAGCTTCTGATTTAGAGGTAGGTTTAGAGCCTTTTCCCATTAATGGTTTCCCTTGATACCTTTCAACTTAGGATTTTATTAGAGGACTTAGAATTGGATTTAAGCCCTGATTTCTGGACTATAGATCATTAATAAATGCATGTTCCCATAGAAAAATAATTAGATTTTTAGGGTGTGTTTTTCTATTTTAGATAGAATATTCAATTTGTTTGTTCATTTGGTGCTTCAACCTTGGTGATTGTTTTGGAATGGACTCAAAGTGGGGTTTTCTTGCATGTTGGGCTTCTGGTTCCTCTTGGATGATGTCATGGGCATGATGAAGCTTTTGTGGAGGGGATGGTGGAGCTTGGTTTGGAGCTTTTATTTTCTTTTTGTTAGCTTTTTGTAGCTTATAAGATTAGGGTTTTTAGAAGAGAGCTTTAGAAGTAGTTTTTTCCTTCAAATAAGCATGGTTGGTTTCACTTGCCTTCCATTCTCATCCTATGATTCAAAGTCCTCATGTGAAAGTATCATCTCTCCTTTGGAGGGATGTGTGACATTTTACAATGAGTAGAACTTTTGAGGATGCCTTTCTCTGATGATTGGTTGAGTGTCAGGTGGGATTCCTTTGGTTTCCTTCCTGCTTCCTATCATCAAATACTCATCTTGTTGATTCTATTCATTCTTGGTGGAGTGGTTTGGTAGAGTTTGAAGATGGAGCATCCCTTTCCTTATCTTGAAGATGGTGTGAACTTGAAGAGCAGTTACAGACTTTGGATTGGATTGCTGTCAGAAGATTGCTCTGCTGTGGAGATTGCTGACTTATTTTCCCTGTTTGTCTGTTTTCTTTTTGTTCTATTGTATTGATATGATTTTCTTGGAGTGTTGCATTAGATTTAGGCTTCACATAGATGATCATAGGCCTAAGAGCATCTTAAGGGTTGAGCTTCTCCCCTTGCTTGTATTGCATTAGAGGTTGAGTTTCTCCATCTGCTTGTATTTTTACTGTGTGGCTTTGCTTGCTGGTATTTGGTAGAGCTCAGCTCCCTTGCCTGTGTGGTGTGTGGCCATTGTGCCTTGTTTGTTTAGAAGTTGAGCTTGACTCCTTCTGCTTGTGTGATGCATTGCATGCATTTTATTTACAGTTATTTCTTTTGCTTTTGTTTTCCTTTACCATTTTCCCCTAGGAACTCTGACGTCTCTTGTTCAAGAGAAGTTATGACAGGCATTAAGGTTCTAACCATGCATGATAACATTAGGTAGATTCCCTCTTAACCTCACCCATAGGATCAACTTTGCATGACAACTTTAGGATTGGATCAGTTCCCCTTTAGTGCGTCTTTTCTCTTCTCATCTTCAAACAAAATCAAAATACAGTAATAAAGGTTAATTGACATCGTACGTTACGAGCCTTAAGCTACTTGAGAAAGGATTGTTGAGGAGTTTCTTTTCAACAGTCTGGATGTTTAGTATGGTACCCTTTGGGTGACATGCGACTCATTCACTCTCAGGTCATAGTCTCTAGTGCGATATCAATTGCAAACATCCATAAAAAGATACTTCTCTAAAAAACTTCAAAACAAAGATCAAATTCTTTTTGTCCTCTTGGACCTTTAATCCCTCGGGAAACCTTTTTCAGAAGGATAGTTTTGTTAACTCCCGGTTCTACCGCAAACGATAAACGCCTAAGTCTCCAATGGTCAAGCTGCATACACCAACTACTGGAACCGTCTGTTAACTTTACTCGGATAAAAAAGACAAACTTGTGTCCCTCGTGTCCCGAACTACGTTTGCTCTGATCGTTCGCGCCGTGTGAAAGTACGTAGGCACAAGATGCGATATCTTGGCGAGCAACCTTCCCCTGTAGTTAGGCGAACTACGTTGACTCTGATTTCTCGTTCCAGACGGGAATACGTAGGCATAAAGTGCGACACTTTGCCGAGTCATTTTCTTTTCTTTTCAGACCAGACCTTTAGTGTAGATAGATGTAACAAACCCGTTAGATAAAACAACAAGCATGGATCCCATCGAGTACGATGGACGTGAGGGGTGCTAATACCTTCCCCTTGCGTAACCGACTCCTGAATCCATACAATGGTTGCGATGACCTCGTCTTATACCTTTTCGTCAGGTTTTTTCGATCGTTTCCTTTCCCTTTATGTGGGATAAATAACGAAAGGTGGCGACTCTTCTGTCTTGCCGGCCTCGTTTTTCGCAGTAGCGACAGAAGGCTCTATCCAGGCCTAATGAGTTAAATCCTATTGGTTCTATCCAGACCTATGAGTTATCCTATTGGTTCTATCCAGACCAAAAAGGGGGAAAGGTTCTATCCAGATCTATGAGTTTAAATCCTATTGGTTCTATCCAGACCAAAGGGAGGGAGAAAGGGGGAAGGTTTCTCTTCAAGATATCACATCTTGTGTCTACGTATTCTCATTGTCCAATGAGAAATCAGAGCGGTCGTAGTTCGGGCACGAACTACACAATAAGGGTCAATTGGTTCTTTCTAGACCGAAAAGTGGGAGAAGGCTCTATCCAGGCCTAATGAGTTAAATCCTATTGGTTCTATCCAGACCTAAAAGGGGGAAAGGTTCTATCCAAACCTATGAGTTTAAATCCTATTGGTTCTATCTAGACCAAAAAGAGGGGGAGGTTCTATCCAGACCTATGAGTTTAAATCCTATTGGTTCTATCCAGATCAAAAGGAGGGGGGGTTCTATCCAGACCTATGAGTTTAAGCCTTATTGGTTCTATCCAGACCAAAAGGGGAAAAGGTTCTATCCAGACCTATGATGTAAATCCTATTGGTTCTATCCAGACCAAAAGGTGAAGAAGATTCTATCCAAACCTGTGAGTGTGTTGCGCTATCTATGACCCAAGGGTCAATAGAGAGACTTTTCCTTTGGAAGGAGAGAGAGGAGGCAACTTGGATGATAACTACAAAGTTCCATCACTTGGGGAAGAAATACTTAACAAATCAATAAACATTTAAGCAGGATGAATAAGGTTAGAACCAAGTAAGCATGCATATCACAATAGGCAAGGATCAAATAATACAAATGGTTATAACCGAGAATCAAATATCTTAAAGATGGAAATAATAATCATGCAAGTCATAACTTTAAGATGATCATGTTATAGATTCAAAGTGTACCAAATGTAACAACATTTAGGCATTGATGACAATCAAATACGCAAAGAATGTTCACAACAGTTAAATTCAAGACTTAGGAAGAGAACAACAATTCATGGTAACCACCAACAAGAAATGAAATCTCAACATGTTAACAAACATAAAGAAATCACATACAAATAAATCTTACAAGATAAAATAAGCATGGTATAAGGGAAATTTAATCGAAACGTAAGGTAACGACCTAAGAATGAATCAACTAACAAGTAGGCAAAAGGGCATTGTAAATACAAGCAAGTCAAGATTTTAATCCATTAAATGAAACTAGACGTTACAACGAACAATTTGCAAAAAGAACGGGTTAAAAATGATGAACAATGAATAAGTTATGAAATATTGAAGTTTCAAATGATTTATGAAAATAAAACAAATAAACAAGCAAATAAAATAAGAAATGGCATGGGGAGGGGTTGAACCCACGCCCTTGTGTTTACCAACACAACTCCCTTACCATTGAGCCACTAAACGCGCGCTGGTAAGGAAAATGGAAGAAATGAAGAAGATGATTCAATTACAATTAAAAATAAAATGCCAAAAAGAGTTGATCCCAAGGATCGAACTCAGGATTGGCAAGTGAAAAGGTGATATGCGCGCAAGTTGATTACCACTGGGGTGACTATACATTCAAGTATAAAGCCACCTCCATATATAGATAATGCTAAATATGGTGAGAATTCTGGGCCAAAAGCAAACCAAACAAACCACAAAACGTGAAGCATCCAAACTTGGTCAAAACAGCTCCAATTTTAACAAAATTTAAGCTTAAACTGATTGTTTTTTAACAAGGATCATGATGGTATCCACAAAATTTTGAAATGAAGCTCACAAATTGAAACACGATGGAAGATGCATAATTGGCAAATGAGTTGCATTTTGATGAAACACACCAATTCTGAGTTCATACACACCAAAAAGGTATTGCACACAAGTCACACATATGATTATGAATGAGTCTAAACCTCAAGTTGATCATGAAATGCACATAACAAGAAAATGGCTATCAAGTGGCAATTGTATCATACATGATGAGTGGAGCTGTTAAGCAGAAAAAGCATAGTATACACAAAGATGTTGGGTTCATACACACATACAAACACACTGTCTAGAGGTCAATATGCTTATGAGCTAACCTAAAACAACTCAAACAGAAAAAATGAAGTGTGTGCAGCTGTGGTTTCAAGACAGTTTGGTAACAGAATTTGGTAAGAAGCTGGTATAGCAAAAGTAGGTGGTCTCATGTTGACAAACATAGCACATGCACATCACAAATATAACAATGAAGGGGTTTCAACTCAGAAAACAAACATTTTGCAAGCAGGAAAGAACTTGGTATATTCATGGCAGATTTTGGTTTGAAAGTGCAATTTGAAAGTGAGATGAAGAAACAGGTAACAATAGATCAAACAAACAATATGTACACATCAAAATCATGAAAATGGATGAGTTCACATTTAAATTAGGCTTATTTCCAACAGGACAGACTTTGGCATATTGATGGTTATGAAGAAAAAGCTGTCTTGAAACATAATAGTGGTACAACAGGGCAACTTTCAAGGCAATGAGATTTAGGATGAAACAAATGACATACACATACCATAAATGTGCTAATAGATAAGATTATGCTCAAGAAATAGATCAAATCATCACCAAACAGAAAAGTGCATATTGAAGCTCATGAAATGCAAAGAACCAAACTCAAACAGGCAGCAGACAAATTTATGGCATTTGAGGCAATTGAGTATCACACACAAGTTTCAAACATGTAGAACATTGATTCTATGCACATAGATAAGGCAAAAATCAGTTGGAACAAAAAATGACATGTTGGTAGTATCATAAGGTTTTGAAAATGCAGTGGAGAATGACAAAACAGTTTTGAGAAAGTAGGGCCATTTTGAACTTACAAGTACAACATACAATCTCAAAACAGGTTAGATGATGTTTTCACTGCTTAAAAAACACACAGGCTGCACAAAATGAAAACTGGTGTGCTAGTTCAAATATTTTTGACAGCAAAACACATAAAAACTCAAAACTGTTCTAAACAACCAAATCTTAAGTTCTCATCATTTTAACAAGCTCAACTAGACAAACCAGATCATATAAACACAAATCAATAGTTTAGAACACTTAAAACACAACATGGCAAGCACAAGCCTCTTAACACCAAACTCATGGTAATGATAAAGCAAAATGACACAAAATAACATAAGTGTAAAAACAAGAGCCACACTAGATTCAAACATGATCTAGGGCAGGGGGATCTCATGAAACAACTTACAAGTTATCCAAATATCAACAATAAATTAAGATTGACAAATCTTAGGGCAAGCATACCAACATTTCAATGTTTGGATCCTTAAAACTACCACATAGACAAAATCTTCAAAAACAGGTTATACATAATATCAAAGCTCAAATTGGTAACATAACAACAACACATCATTTATGGATGAAAATACTTTAACAAAAGCAAATATCATAGCTACAAAACCTAAGTTCTTGACAAAGAACTAGTATGGGACAGCAATGACTACATTTCCACAACAAGCAACTTCAAAGTTGTAAACATGATAATGAATGAATAATAAAGGATTTGAGCATCACATACCTCTTGTAGACAAGTCTTGAGCAAGCTAAAAAGCTAAGAAACCCATAGATCTTCTTCTTTGGCAAAGATGTGGAGCTTTCTTCCTCTTGAAGCAACAAGCTATCTTTCAAGATAGTTTGAGTTGTGAACCTCCCAGTTGGTTTTTGAGAGTTTGGACAGTTGAGATATGATATATATGAGGTGTTGGGAGAGTTGGAATGGTGGGAAATGCCTCAAGTAAAGATTTGGCTTCCAAAGTGCATGAAAGTCAACATACTAAGGTATGAAAGTTGACTTTTAGGAAAATGATGTTTTTGGGTGGTTCGAGTGTATGGACACTTTCTACATAATGTTTATGGATTGTGGAAATGGTTTTGAGTGGCTTGGAAGTGGTGGAATTGAGTTTGAGCAGAGTTTTGCTCAAGACTGTTTTTTAGTGAAAACTTGAAGTTTTTGAAAAATCAAGCTTTTGAGAAAATGGTGGAGAGTTGAGAGTTGTTGTTTCTCTTGGTTTTTAAGAGTTCTCTGGTGTATCTTACATCATAGAGAATGCCTTTATTTATAGTGAAAATGAAGGTGAGGGCAGATTTGGATTTTTCATTTTTGGAGGGAGATTATGAAATCTTAAATGAATCTTGCCAAGATCTTTGTGGCAGCTCTACATATCAGCTCCATGGACAAATGCTGAGCCAAAATCAATTGAGATGGGAAGGATGGGATGGCTAGGAAGGTAGGGGACTGCAGCTGCCCAATTTGCTTTGAAAAGTTTCTCTTTCATGGCTTTTAAATGAATACTATAATGTCCATTTGCTCCAAGTTGAACAAACTCTCCAATTCTTCATTTTTTCTGGTGTTTGCATCATCCAAACTTTATAATATCAGAAAAGAACAAGATCCAATGGCTGAGGGTAGCCCAAGTTAAAGAATTCTGAATTTTGAAAAGTGTTGGATTGGTGATTTCAAGTGTGGCAGCCCCAACTTCCATGACCCATAACTTTCTGCTCACACATGCTATTGAGGAGTTCTACCACAATTGAGAAATCCCTCAAGTAGCTCTATAACTTTCATGTTTTTGAGATTTCCAAATTCTAGATGGAACTAGGTTGAAAAACCCTCCAAAGTTGCTGAAAAATCAAGCTTAAAAGCCAAATAACTTAGAATTTTTCTAAGTTATTTCCATTCTTGAAATGAATTTTCTCATAACTCCAAATCTATGCATTTTTTGATCATGTACATCTTTGAGGATTTTGTAGGACTTGTCAAGAGATTTCCAATGAGCTTTGAACCACTTCACTTGGATGTTTGGTTGAGGAGTTATGGTCTTGCCCCTTTCAAAACCCTAATTCCCGATTTCTGCAACTACTTCCTAACCCCTGATCCAATGGTCATGAAATTTTATGGGAAGGTGTAATATGACATAAGGAACATTTTTGATTCACATCTTGAAGTCAAATTCATTATTGTTGAAGAGTTGACTTTTCGATCAACCGTTCGATCAATCGGTGACTACCAAGTCGACTGCTGGGGTTCCGGGTATTCTGAGGACTTGAAACTCTTTGGATAGACTTTATTAAGCCATAGGAACTTAATGGACCATGATCCCACCATTGAAACACTTTTTAAATCAAAAGTCGAACTACAGTTGACTTTTCCCAATCGAAAACCCTAATCGGGCATCTTGAACTGCACTGTTCTCAATTCCCGGGTGACCACCTCAAATTGGATTCATACTTGACCCAATGGAGAATTCTTGATCTTTTTTATAGTTGTATCAATCCCATACATTGATTGATCAAACCACAGAAGCCTCGATTTTGACGGTACGGAACCCTGATTCATCTACATCTTAACAAAGATAAACTTGAAATGGGTTAAGGTTAGTTAATCAAATGAACATGATCCTACAATGATGATGAGGATCTAAGGAGTAAAAATTTGGGGTGCAACATCTAGGAACTTCTTAGAACCCGTTGTGCAGGTGCTTTACCCCTAGTACAAACCCTATGGTTGGTTCTTTACCCAGACTCCATACTGTGATCTTGAACCTTTGATCCTATTATGTGTGTTTTGTATCCTGTCTTGCATTGCATTTACATCTTTTCATGGTTCATTGCATACCTCTGTTGGTCCAATCGCTCATCTCCAGCTGTCTCCATCATTCTGTGTGCCTTTGAGTCGTCAAACTGATTCCTCGACACCGATATTGGACTAGAGCCCACTATAGACGCAAGATGTCAGAGCAAGAAGTACACAACACAAAAATCTGAATGGAGATCGATGAGTTGAAATCAGGCATGACTAAGCTCACCAAGATGCTCCAAGTCCTAATTTCCAGAGGAGAGCAACCTCAGTAGACTATCATCCTAAATGCCAGTGTTTCAGACAAAACGGTTCATCCTTGTTCTGATTTAGTCACTAGGCCTTTTGTTTCTCGTTGTTTGTACTTTCCTTATTTTGTACTAGTTGTTTGACTTCAAATTATGTCTGTACTTTTATGTTAATGAATGAGCATTGCAACTTTTAATTCAATTCATTTTGTCTAATACTTGCATCTTTATGCTTTATCTTTTAAAAATATACACCTTTTGTTCAAACTTTTGACATGCAAATATTTGATGGAGGATGATGAAAACGTTATACCCATAACTGCTGTCAGTATTCTTTCAATCAAACTTTGTTGACGATGTAAGGCATTGTTTCAACTCCCAAACACTGGAGAAATAAGGAAGATAATCCCTCGTTTACCCCTTCGAGCCTAAAAGTTGGAGTTTTATTTCTTTACAAAAACCTGCAATTTTAACCTTGGGATGGGTAGTTCTCAGTTAACTCGGTTGTATGTTCATGTGAGACACCTTTCATATAAAGGTTGAATTCACAAGTTATCCTTCGCACACAACAAACAAGTGTCGAAGATGTTTTTCAAGCCAAAAATCCGATGATGGTTCACCGTAATCATTAAATTCAGACAATCACTCTCTTGCTTTCAAAAAAAATCAATCAAAAGAAAAGACCGCTAAGTCAAAACCTGTGAAGGAGACTTAGGCAAAACTGGGGCATCCCGCTGACTGTAATCTTTGCAAGAAACAGTTCAGGCAAAATTTAGGGATAATAGAAGAGGAGACCTTTAAATCTTTACCATGAAAATCCTCGATGTCAAAACAACCAAATGTTGTAGAGAAGTAGTGATTGCCGTCTCAAGGATCCTTGGACTTCTGAACCATCATCATGGCTATAATCAGTGCAATTCCTATAGGAACCTGAGTGTATATTCTGAGTTAGCTGAGCATAGGACTGAAGATCATCACGTAGATTGGGTGGGTACAAATAAACTTTGAGCTTTTATCCTTTGTTTCTTAAATCGTGAACCAGGCCACGCTACAACCCTCAAAAGACCTAATTGAAGCAAGGTTATTTTGAAAGCATACTACAGCAAGGTTGCGTAAACTGACTCCAAAAGATCTTTGCAGATCATTTGTTTTGGCATCATACCTTTTTGCTTTATCTTTAAACTTTGAGTGTTTTGAACCACCGTGTTCTGACCAATGACTCATTTATTTTGCATCTTTCAAAAATGATGTTGATTTCAAAAGTTGCATGAACTTTGCATTACCATGTTTGTATGAATACTTTTGTTTGCAAACTAGCTTTCTTCTCAAGGAATTTTCAAACAATTGAGAAACTTGGTCGGTGATCCTATTAGGGGCAAGTTCTTTTCACATCCTGTCAAAGAATCAGTTTAATATTTGTTCAGAACAAGCTCTTCTCAGATGTGGTTTATCTAGAAGATATTTCAAGACTCAGACTGGGGCAAGCCTTCCAAGCACCCAGTGGATCAGTCATCTTCAATAAGCTGAAACGGTTATCAGTTCACCTACAACAGACAGCTAAACTGGGGCAGTTTACTTGAAGAATCCCCAGGAAGCTCTTCATCCTTCCTACAAGGATCATCAACTTGATACAGTTTACCATTGAGGCAGAGATGTGTTCAGCAGAATCATCTCTAGTCCCCGAGCAAAATAACATTGATCTCCGTGTTGAGGAATCAGTTTTCCAGTCTTGTCTTCTCACCAAAAGAGTCGAGCCTTGTTTGTCTGCGTTTGCATTTGCATTTGATTATAAATCACCTGCATAATTCATATACATATACATAACATGAGTGTTTCATCCTCATTTGCATTTCTCCCGAGATCGTGTTTTATCCACGTCTTACCTTGTGGTCAAAGTCCAACTCACTTGGCACCTACCAAATATATTTTTGCGTTGTGTCTATCTGACGTTCTCCCAGATATGACATTTCTTATCCGTTTGTTCTTCCGGATATGTTTGTTCCTATATACTTCTAATACTATTCTCAGATAATATGTTTATACCTTTCATTCAAAGCCATTATTGGATGTCTGCTATCTTTTTATCCAATGCCATTCTTGGATGTCATCCATGTTTCTCTTTCTGATGTTTTTCCAGAACTTATCTGATGGTTTTCCAGATATTTACCTTGATTCTGATGTTTTTCCAGAATCTATCCGATGTTTTTCTAGATATATTTCTCTATCTGATGTTTTTCCAGATTGAGTCTTTGTTCTGATGTTTTTCTAGAACTTATCTGATGGTTTTCCAGATATTTACCTTGATTCTGATGTTTTTCCAGAATCTATCCGATGTTTTTCCGGATATGTTTCTCTCTCTGATGTTTTTCCAGATTGAGTCTTTGTTCTGTTGTTTTTCCAAAACTTATCTGATGGCTTTCCAAATATTTACTTTAAATTCTAATGTTTTTCCAGAATCTTTCCGATGTTTTTCCGGATATATATATATCTTTATTCTGATGTTCTTCCAGAACTCCTTTATTGCTTACCTGATATTCTTCCAGAACTCCTTTGTTGCTTATCTGATGTTCTCCCAGACATGTCTTCAAACCTTTTCCCGTACATTTAAATATCCTTCTAAATGTTTCAGATGTACCTTCAAAGTATATGTCTTCAATGTACTTCTTTCGATATGTTCTGGAGTTTATTCGATGTTTTTTCGAGTATCTCTGGTATATTTTAGAGTTCATTCGATGTTCTTCCGAATGTCTCTGATGTTTGTTTTTGTGTCCCTATTATATATCTCAGATTTCTCCTCACCTCATTCATTGATATTTTGAATGTTGTGACTCTTTTCCATCCAGTTCCATTCATGGATGATGTCTGTTGTTTCCCCAGTGTGTCGGGTCCCCTGTGAGTAATTACTCGTCGTATTGTCGTTCTTTTTATTTTTGCTCGTGTGTCTGCATCTGTCTTGCATTCAAGCATCATAAAGTATCATTTAGATTCATGGCATATTCACATTTGTTCTTTTGCATACCATCGAATCTAAGGGACAAAAATTTCTGGTTTGCTATACTTAAATACCTTTCACTACGATTCTATAAGGATTATCATCTCTCATTGCCATCCAGTGAAGATATTTAAATAGGGGCAACTGTTGCACCCTAAATTTTGACCCCTTAGATCTTCATCATCATTTTAGGATCATATTCATTTGATTATCTAACCTTAACCCATTTCAAGTTTGTCTTTGTTAAGGTACAGGTGAATTATGGTTCCGTACAACTGAGAATCGAGGTTTCAATGGTTAATCAGTCAACGTATTGGATTGGTTCTCCATGAAGTAAGTTTCCACATCATCAAACATACTCCATTGGATCAATTATGAATCCAATTTGAGGTCGTCACCCAAGAATCAAGAACAGTGCAGTTCAGGATACCCGATTAGGATTTTCGATTAGGAAAAGTCAACTGTGGTTTGACTTTTGATTTAAAAGGTGTTACAATGGTGGGATCATGGTCCATAAAGTTCATATGACTTATTAAAGTCTACTCAATAAGTTTCAAGGCCTCAAAAGACCCGGAGCATCAACAGTCGACTCGGTAGTCACCGATCGATCGTTCGGTTGACCGAAAAGTCAACTCTTCACTCATAAGGAATTTGACCTCTAAGTATGAAGCAAAAATGTTCCTAATGACATATTTCACCTACCCATGAAGTTTCATGACCATTGGATCAAGTATTAGGGACTAATCTCAAAAATCGAGAATTAGGGTTTTGAAAGGGGCAAGACCATAACTCCCTAACCATACATCCAATTGAGTTGGTTCAAAGCTCATTGGAAAGCTCTTGACAAGTCCTACAAAAGTACCACAGTGGTCCATGCGCAGAAAATGCATAGATTTGGAGTTATGACCAAATTCATTTCAAGAGGGAAAAATAACTTAGAAAAATTCTAAGTTATTGGCTTTTTTAGGCATGTTTTCAGCAACTTTGAGAGGTCTTTTGACCTAATTCCATTGGGAATCTGAAGCTCATGAAAACATGAAAGTTGTAGAGCTACATGAGGGCTTTCCAAAATGTACTAGAACTCCTCCATAGCCCTTTTGAGCTGAGAGTTATGGATCCAACAAGATGAGGTTTCAAGACTTGAGTCCAACATTTTCACTTTTTCACAAACTCACCTTTTGGTCACTTGAGCTATTATCAGCCCTTGGATCATGTTTCTATCTGATATTTAGAGGATATGAGAAGAAGAAATGCAGAAAATGAGGAGGTTTGGTGAGTCTTGCAAGTTGGAGGCAAGTAGTATTATTTTAATCAAAGAAAAGGAAGAAAGAGAAACTTTATGGAACTCTTGCAGCAAACAGCCCTCCTACTGCCTAGCCACATTTCAATCACTGTTATGTCATTCATGCCACTTGAGTAATGCATCAGCTTGAGCCAAAGACTTGAACTTGTAGCTGCAACAAATCTTAAGCAAGATTACTTTTTCAAAACTCCCTCCAAAAGTGCAAAAGTACCAATCTGCCCCAAGCCTTGCCTTGCCTATAAATAGAGGTTTCCTCTATGTTGAGAGGCACACCAAAGCACTCTACAACCCAAGATAAACTCATTTCTCTATACTACCTTGCCTTTTCTTACAAGTGAAGAAAACCACCCTAAAAATCTCAAAAAATCTGTCTTGAGCAAAACAGCCTCCAAAACCATTTTCACTCAACCAAAATCACCACAAACCATCCAAACAATCCAAAAATGATGTGTGGGAGGTGTTCAAGCCTTTAAACCAGTCAAAACCCTCATTTTCCCAAAAGTCAACTTTCAACCAAGGAAAGTTTGACTTCATACTCAAAATCTGTCAAAACACACCCCAGACCTGTTTTGATCTTTATAAACCTCCAAACACCTTAGGTTTATGGTATACCAATTGTCCATAACCTAAAATCTCATCATCATCACTTATTTCAAGTTCTAGTCCGAGATCCACTTGTTTACTTCAAGTGTAAGAAAGGTCACCATTCTCACGAAGGCTTTGGATTGGATTTCATTTGGAGGCTCCAAGGTTTTCCTTCTATATTTGCTTGCTTGGAAGTCTACAATAGGTTGGTAGTTACTATCTCTTTTTATAACTGTCATGAACATGAGTAGTATGCATTAGTTGTTACAATGTGCTTTATGTGTATGTGTAGTTCATGTTGGAATCTGCCACATTTTGCTTGCCTGCTCATTAATGTATTTTTGTTCTCATGATCATAATACAATATGTTATGTGGCTGTGTGATAAGCCTTGAGGTCTCTTAAATGCTATTGTATGTCATATATGAACATGTGAGAATAGTTGCAATTGTCATCCCTTAATGCTGTTTGGTTCTGTTTCTGTTTGTGAAAGAATATTGACTTGCTTCTGTTGCATTACCATTTTCATGTCATGGACCTGTTCGTTAACATTTTAATGTGGAAAACCTTACATATTAGATCCATGCGATGTTTGTGTTGTTGAAAAGTAGTTTGGTTTTGGTTCTGCAACAATTATGTTCTTACCATTTTCAGCCCATGTGCACTTTTCAACCAATAGGTCATTTTTGGTTCTACCATCTTTTGAGATCATTTGTGTGTTTGAGTTTAGTCTTTAATACATTTTGAACTTGCTTGTAAGTGGTTCTGCCTCCTTGAACTTGTCAAAGGCCATTGGGATGACTCATGTGATGTTGATGACCAATACCTATTTGTTGCTTTCTTAATGTTTGTAACTGTCATGACATTGTGCATTTAGCTTGATACTTGCCTTTTGTTATGTTAAGTGTGCCTTTATATTGCTTTGAGCTTTTACCTTATGTTTGACTTATGTTTGTTAACATGAGAGCCTTGAAATCATGAGTTATGTTTGGCACTGTGATATTTGCATCAGTTGCTGTTTTCATTAGATTTATGTGGTGTGGCTGTCTCAAGCTTGATAGGATCATATTTTTAATGTTGCTGCCTACCATTGTCCTTTGTTGCATATGTTTGTTAACATGAAGTATGATATTTGCTAGGTCCTGTTTGCTAGATAGTTGGTTTTGTTTCATCCCTTGCATCACTACTGTTACTTAGGAACTAGGATAGGGTTGTGGTTGTAACCATGTTTTGTCCACTTAGTGTTTACATTACCAACTGTGTTGGGCCTACATATCATGTTCTGATGCATTGAAAACCTTTGGTGAATCTGTTTTGAATTGTTGTTCAGCCTCATTGATCATTTTCTTTGAATACTTGCATCTTTGTGCCTTGTGTTTTCTGTTGAAAAGGCAAACTGTCATGATGCCTTTGATAAGCTTGCAAACTGTTGTATGCATTAGGAGTATTATGACCATTTGTTGATTTGTGCTAGCCTTGCCTTTTTGTAAATTCATGCCTGCTGCCAACTGCCTAGGTTCATTTGAAACTTCCATAGCACCATTTTTGTTATAGGTTCATATTTGACATGTGTTTGCAAGATGATCTGTGCATATAGGACTAAGGCTAACTTTTGATCATTGATATTGTCATATGTTGCTGTCATAGTTGTTTAAACTCATGAACACTACCATGCTGCTATTGCTTTCTTCCAACTTTGCCAAGTTTATGTTGCTTTGATTGCTTTTTCAACTTTGTTAAGTGATGCTGCTTTGATTACTTCCCCTCTCTGTCAAGTTTTCTATTGTGATTTGTTTGTAAACCAAGAGCATGCCTTGTTGGTACTGATTGTGATCTGAAACTACTTGCTGCTAGTTTTGATTTTCTCGTTAGAAATCTGTCTAGGTCCTTGTTCCTATGGTTGTAACCATCATTTTTAAGGCTTGATCTGAATTTGATGTTTGGCATGATTTTATTTTGAGGACCAATTGCTGCTGTTGTGTATGAGTTTTTACATGTTGGATCCAAATTGTGTTTGAGTGCTAGTCCATGAGCACAATAATTGCTAACTGTCAAGAATGGACCATTTTGTTTAAACTGATACAAATTGCTGAAGATGTTTTACTTTTGTAAAGGCATTGCAGAGCTTCATATGTGTGGCCAGTTGAAATTTTGATTTTGTTTGTCACATAATCTTTGCTGTCAGCTTCTGTTTTCTGTTTCAACTCAGTGTGCCATCATTTTTGTTAGTTTCTTGCAAGTTTGCTTTGAATACATGTTTTGAAATGTGAAGATCACTTGATAAATGTTGTTTGAATTGAGTATGTGTGTTGCCTCATGATTTGTTTTTATCTGCCAAGACATCATTTCAACATTGTTGTTCCATTCTTGCCACTTGCATGCCAGATTTTATTTGAAGTTGTTTTTTATCAGTCTTTGCATCTAGAATCCTTGGTTTACATGTTTGAAACTTGTGCATACGATTACATAGCCTTAATCCCTTCTGTCATGGGCAGTAGCTGGCATTTTGCATCTCAAGCATCATTTTTGCATTTGCTATCGTGTTCCTTTATATGTGCATTTTCTGAGAAAACTGAGATTGCCATCTTGATCCTTGTTAAATTTCACACAAGTTAGGCTTTTAGTTTGTAAAAATTGATGGAGTTTTGAGCTGGTTTGAACCTTCACGCATTTGGCCATGTTTGCTTGTGAACTTTGCCCAGAATATTTTAGTTTGTTAAGTACTTAAATTATTTGGGGTGGCATAATACTTGGATGTATCGCCACCCCAGTGGTTAAGCCTTCACTCATAGCGCCTTGCAATCACCATGTCCTGGGTTCGATCCATTGTGGAGATCAACCCTTTTATTTATTTTCATATTTGCCATGTTTTCTTATTTTGTGTCTCTTATTCATCCAATGTACACGTGTGCGCCTTGGCCCACTTGGTAGGATTTTGAGTTTGCAATCCTAAGGTGGTGGGTTCAACACCCACCAAGCGCATCTCCCATCTTTTTATCACCTATTCTTTGTTTTTTTATTTAATTGTTATTAAATTTCTAAAAATCATAACTTCTCTATTTTTAATCCTTTTTAGTTGATTCTTTTTGCTAAATTCTTGTTTTAATGTGTATTTTCATATGATGATCAAAGAATTATAAAATTATTATTTTAGAAACACTTTTCATTATGGGAAGATCGTAAATCATTTTAGGGTTTTCACCCTCCTTTCTCTCATTTTCAAACTTTTATTTTACTCCTCTTTGAGTTTAATTTTAAGATGACATGAACTTGTATTGTTGGCTCCCTTGTGCATTTAAGTTTGAATTCCAATTTTGTTTGTGGTTCACCTTTAAAAAACCATTGATTATCCCTTTGAGATTTTGAGCCCTTCTGTTTACATTGTGTGACATTGTTGGTTTATATTCCCCTTTTGCCAGTTATCCCAACCTTAGGATTGGAGCCTCCGTGCTCTATTTAGCGTCCCGCCGTGGATAACTTATCCAGTTATCCTAACCTTAGGATTTGAGTCGTCGTGCTCACTTTTAGCGTCCCGCCCTGGACATCCTTTATCCAGTTATCCTAACCTTAGGATTGGAGCCTCTGTGCTCTATTTAGCGCCCCACCGTGGACATCTTTTACCCTTTTACCCCTAACCTTAAGATCTGAGTCGCCGTACTCATGTTAGCGTCCCGCCATGGACATTCTCCATCATAACAATCTCAATGTAGACTTGGAGTCGCCGCACTCCATGTATGTACTTCCCTATGAATGCTTACATCCCTTTGGAACCTTGACCACAGTCAAGAGTTCCTCCTCCCTAACCACGGGAACTACGGTTGCTCTGATTCGATCCCCGTCAGGATACGTAGGCACGAGATGCGATGTCTTGGCGAGCAAACTTTGTATATACTTGAGATCTTTAACTTAGCACTTTCCCTTAGGAAGCAACTTTAGCATAACACAAATATTAACAAGAGGTTCCTGTAGAGTACTACAGATGTTTAGGATGTGAAATACCTACCCTAGGCATAACCAACCCCCGAACCTTTAGATCTCTCTTTGCTTAGCTTTAAGCCTTGCCTTTTTCTTTGCATTTTAATAGGTTTTTCTTTCTTTAAACCTTTCCTTTTTGGATAAATTAAAGTCCGGTTGTGAATTTAAGAATTAAAGATTCAAGTTAATCAATAGCTTGGTATCACGATTCTCACCGCAACACCTACGTACTTTCATCTGGTATGAAAGATCAAAGCAAACGTAGTTCGGGCGGAAACGAAACCACAGGTTGATTAAGTGTTTTAATCGAGTAGAGTTAAACATTCGTTCCAGCAGTTAGGGACTAAGCCTGTTTGTGGTAGAACCGAAGCTTAACAACACTCTTTTCTGAAAAAGAAGTTTCCAATTAATCCCGAAGGAAAAAGGTTTGAATTTTGTTTTGTGTTTTTTAGTAAAGTGAATTAATTCGGTTTGTGATTCACGTTGCACTAAAGACTATGACATGGAGGCGAATGCATCGTATATCGCCCCCAAATGGGACGTATACTAAACACTCTAGATAAGCAAGAGGAGACCCGTCACTCATCATTCCCCATGTAGCTTAAGGCTTGTAGCGTGCAACGTTTATCGCCTTTATTAAATGAGTTAGCATGATTTGGAGATGAGAAGAGAGACACACGGAAGGTCTAAGGGAAACTCGGCCCTAACGTTGTCATGCAAAGTGTTCCTAAAGTTTGGATGAAAAGGGGAAACATCTACCCTAATGTTAGCATACTTGGATTGAGCACCAAATGTCTCTCCTACTCCCATCCTAAACGGAGGGACTAGGAATCCTATGGGGATCATGGCAAGAAAGCACAAGAAGAACAAAGGAAGGATCAATCACAAGTAGAAAATGCAAACATGAAAATGCACACATAGAATGGTGGGAGGGAGGAAAATATGTGTGGGGCAGCAGCCGCCACAAGCGCGTCTCGACCTCAACAGCGATGCAAGAATGATGCAAACATGTAGATAAAAGCAAGAGATGAAAGCAAATGATCATGCAAACAAATGATTATTTCGAACCACATACACAAGCATGTAAACAAATGGAAGAATGAATACATATGCCAACAAGATCATGATTAATCAACCACAAACAGTGACAATTATCCAAAACAATTCAATCCTAATGCATCACACTGATCTATGATGATTCAAATCGAACTGGTATGCAAACAAGCAAGCAAAACAGCAAATATGACATTCTGGCACAGTGTTAATCGGTTAACACATACTATTAATCGGTTAACACCTTAAAAGTTTGGAAAAAACTGAAGTTTTGAACAGGTTAATCGGTTAACCATATGCGTTAACCGATTAAAACTGTTAACGTTTGAAAATATTTTGAAATTTTGAAATGGTTAACCGATTAACACTGCACCAGAAGCTAAAAACAGCAGTAGAAAATCACTTCTAGCATAGAAACAACTTATCCAAGGTTCCAACAGATCAACTTATCAATTAAGCACGAAATTGACAACAGAAAACAGAGATCCAACAGCATGGATACACAATTACACAACAACATCACAATTTGAACGAATCAAAATCAACAAAATTCAATCGAATATGAAGATTAACATGATAAGCTCAAAAATTAAATCGGAACGAGAATTCCAACCTTCGAAGCAGTGATTTGCTTCGGTAAATGTTGATCAACTGAGTTTGAGCAGATCAACTGAATTTGAGCAGATCAAATGGTAGAAATCCGGAAAACTTGAAGATCCAAATAATTATTGTTGTATGAATGAAGACCCACCAAATTTGAGTCAAAAAGCTTCAAATAATCACTTCTAGATCCAACTCCAGATTCAGATCCAAGCTTGCACGGAAATTGAAGATGAAAATTGATCCAATGATGATGGTAAATGGAGGTTTATGCTCAAGAATCCATTGATTCCAATGAAGAATCAAGAATTCTAATGAAAAAGAGCTTTGAGTGAGTTTTGGAAATGGAGAAGTTGAGAGAATTTGAGAGAGAATTCTGAAAAATGAATGTGAGAAATGAAAATTGGATGGTGAGGTTTGGAGTGAATCATTTAAATATCACTTGGGTTTGGGATCCAAAGCAAGGATTGGAATTTGGATTGGAAATCAAGGCTTGGAATGTGGAATGGGATTTTGGAGGGAAATCTGAAATTTAAAGGTGTTCTAGATCTTTCCCAAGTGAAAATTTGAATTCCAAAGTGATAAAATTTGCAAAATCATGTACAGGATAAAATCTGCTATGGTTAACCGGTTAACCATATAGGTTAATCGGTTAACACCTCTGAAACTTTGAATATGGGCTAGTTTCGTATTGGTTAATCGGTTAACCATATGCGTTAACCGATTAACACCTTTGAATTTTGAATTTGGCGCCTTTTGGAGGGAAACCTGCCCATTTGCCCTGTTTCAACTATTTTGAGCTCTGTTTAGCTGCTGAACCTCATTTTTTAATATTATCATTGTAGAAGTGCTTGATATGAGCCTGAGCGCTGATCCTAATCCAAAATTAACCTGCAAAATAAAATCGGTCGCTCGACCACTGGGCAAAATAAATGCGGGAGATACTCGCTGCTTCGATGTTCAGTCCTGCACTGAAATGAACCCTGAATCACGGGAAGACCTTGATCCCCTGTCAAATGAACAATGTTATGCCATGATATGTAAAATGCGAAAATGAAACATAAGCCAGTAACAAGAAAATCGGTTGGGCAAATTTTGGGGTGCAACGCATTGTTCTTTAAATACTTTGTTATCATAAAAGCCCAAGGAATATATGTCATAAAGAATCTTGTTCTAACAATCTCCCCCTTTTTGATGATGACAAACACAAGTATTTAAAAGACAATGTTGGGCAATTATAATTTTCTTTGCAAAATCAGAGTATGAGGTTTGTAAGCTCCCCCTGAGTCAAATAGTTCCAAGGTTGAGGTTTGTCAACTCCCCCTTAGTTCTATATTTAAGAAAACCAAAAATAATATTTTAACTTCCTTTGGCAACATCATAATACGAGGTTTCTAAGCTCCTTCTGAGTTCGATTGGCTAAGGTTGAGGTTTGTAAGCTCCTCCTTAGTTCTATGTACAAGAAAGTTAAAATGTGTCGCCCGAGTAAGATAACCATAATAACAGAAGCTTAAATAACAAAATTACAAATGACCATTATGTACAACTGAATAGGTACTAAATGGGTTCAGTTTCTAATTAAATTCTTACTACCATTATCCCTCATTTGTCACATAAAAAAGAATAAAAATAGAAAAAGAAAAAATTACAGTTATAAATGCATAACAGGCCATCATTACAAGATCAGTTTCCAAGGAAGGAAAAATGATAAAGTAATAAGGATCATTAAGGATTATGCAATGCAACTATTGGTCATAACAGTCTCAAGAATCAAGTAATGGATCTTTATTCTGCCGATTAGGATATTCATAAGCCATTATAAAAGCAATCAAAACCTAGTTCATTTTCATAAACATCTACCATAACATTATGGAGTCATCAGCTGAGAGCAACACAATTTCTGTTGTAACAGAAGTTACACTGAACTCTACAAGCATGAATATCCAAAACCTTCAAAAGCCAGCAACTTCAGAAGCTTCTGCTACTGGTCCTATTTCATCTTCTCTGAAGACTTCAGACGATGCGTCATCAGTAGTACCTCAAATACCTACATAAATAGGTCCATCAGTAGCTATTTTGAAGCCACAAAAGAAGTCCATGAAGAGGTTAAGGAGGAAGTAGTTCAACAAGTTGTTTTACCATCCGATTATCCTAGAAGTAGACGAGGAAGACATGGATAAAAATGAACCAGATGTTGATTATGGAAACTTCTACTCCTACAAGGAAAAGGATGACTTAGATAGAGATCTATACTAAGTTCAATCATTTCCTTTTGTAAAAATTGTTTTGTAACCCTTTAGTCTGGTTAATGAAGAAGAAGTTTTACCCAACTTATTTCTATTTACGTTGCACGCAAAAAACCACTTAATTTCACCTCTTTGATTTTCTAATAGAACATTAATGAAGTATTGATCATAAGCAACAATTAACATGTTAACTATAGTACTTACCACTGCTAAAACAATCTTAATAGGTCAGACTGGTAGATAACATTTCCAAGAGTCATTATTAAAACATTGATTTGACTTAATCAATATTAAAATAACAAATACTAAGGACAATG
Source organism: Lathyrus sativus (assembly GCA_963859935.3). Classification (NCBI taxonomy): domain Eukaryota; kingdom Viridiplantae; phylum Streptophyta; class Magnoliopsida; order Fabales; family Fabaceae; genus Lathyrus; species Lathyrus sativus. The sequence continues at coordinate 351,527,192 of OZ012739.1, read as the reverse complement.
AATGTAACAAGTCTATAAAAACTCATAGCAGACTCAGTTTCATAATCTCTTAATCTTTAGGACACCAAGATGTATAAAAAAACAAATTTGGGTTCCAAAGAGAGATTTCAGAAATGTAACCCTACTAAATGCAATAACTCAAGCAAGCAAAAGCAATGCATCAGCTGAAGGATCTACTAGCAAGTAGGTGACTTCAGAAGCGCACACCTCTTCAGCATCCTTTGTGAAGACACACAAAAGAAGAAGAACTTCTGGGTCTAAACACATAAATCATCTGAGAAAGAAGGCTTTATAGTTTTTCAAGGAAAGCAAGATTATTTAGATAATCTAGACATGTCAGATGATCCTAGGGAATACCTTAGGGCAAATCCAATAGACTAGAAAGTCTTAATAATTTGTCATACCTTCCAGTTTATTAAAGAGAATTGTTGCACACTTGAGTTCTTAATCCCATTTCTTTTATTCTTTTGAACAACAACAATATATATTTCAACATGAATAATTCTTAAAATGATTATCCAGAATAAATTTCTTGGATATGCAGACGGACTGGTCGAGTTGTGTCTCAAATATACGAGGAAAATCAGTGATTGAAAAAGTTTTGAATTTAAGCTTGTAGACGTCAATGATTTTGTCCTACTTTTCATAAAGCTTAACTTAGCACGCTCGTCTTATCTTTCGACAAATTTTCAATAACTTTTTGATCGGTCTGAGCCTTTTTATCGGTCCCTATTAATTTTTAATTTTGACCGGACGTTATAATTCTTCGAGTAATTTATTCTATGCTAATCATTTTGATGAGTTCGATCTAATCTTTCAGGCATTTTTGTTGCTCGATTTTATACATTTCTTACCCTATCTTCTTTATATTTCCATCAAAATGTCCGAAATAATTAATTAGAATTTTTTATGCTTGCATTTTATTTTTATCATGTCTATTTAATAAATTTTGAATTTTAGTGGTTTTTAATTGATTTAATTCTATTAAATTAATTAAGACTTCTAGAAGGGGCAACTTTGACATTTTAAATTAAGTGTGTTTCTTTGATTAAATATGGATCGTCAGATTTAAATTTAATCAAAGGTGCACATGCATTATCCTCACTTTTCCTCGTTAACCAATCATATTTTAGCATTTTATTTTATTTTGTTTAATTGATAAAAATCAGAAAAAATATTAATATTTTTATTCACGTCATTAAGACACTTGTCCACCATGTAAACACTCTTTTCATTCACCATCACCAAACATAATTTCCCCAACTCCTTCCGTCGTCGGCAAATTTGCCGTATCTTTCGAACCTGATAGAACCTACTAGACTACCAAGATCAGAATTTACATAAGAGATAAAACAAAATAACAACTTCATTCTTGTCCCTACAAATATCTCATATAAGATATTTATAGTTAGGGTTACATAGATTTAAATGGGCCTAGTATACTGACCCACTAAAATTACAACTTGGAATTTACTGAACACACCATTAATTAATGATAAAATCCTTAAGTAAAACAGAAATTTTCTTTATTCTATTGGGCCTGATTATTTTCCTAACAATACTCTCAGGGTGCAAGAGAACCTTGTCCTCAAGGTTATGAGTGGAGGTAATGGGCTGGGGAGAAAGTGTGTGTTTATTGGGCTTAGTGGATAAGCTAGCTATTGGACTCGGTGGGCCCATAGAGGGGGAAATGGGAGAAGTGGAGTGAAAAGGCATTCGTGGGGAAGTGTAAGAATCAAAAGGCGTGGGTGATTGGATATGGGAAGGTTTGGTGCATACATTGGGAAGTGGGACACGTGGGGTAGGACTTTGGAAAGGTGGACAGGTAAGGGAGAAGATGGGACGCGTGGATTTAGGAAAAGGGCAGTAGGTGGAGACTGTGAAGGTTTAAGGGGGGAGTTTCGAGAAGGTACAGAAATAGACTGAGTTATAGTCATAGGATCATATAGAAGTTCAGAGTTTTCCCACTGAGTTCTTTTTTCTTTTTCTCTCAGTGTTTGAACTTTGCCCTTGTGAGAAGTCTTTGAGTGTTTCAACTGAATCTTCATCGTCTTCTCTTGCTGCATGTGAGATTTTCCACCTTGAAAGGTCACCTGAGTGTTGAGTTCATCTATCTCTATGGGAGTCGCGCCATGCTTTACACGAGGATCAATTTGTGTGGTGGTTTCGTAACTGAAGCGTAAGGCGTCTGTTGGAGGAAGAAGACAGAGATCCGGTGAAGGTGATGCATGATACAGTCGTAAGAGGGAAACATGCATGACCAGATGAATGCGTGATGATGAAGGAAGATCAAGCAAGTAGGCGACATTACCGATGCGTTTGATGACTTTGAATGGTCCAAAAAACCTTTTGGAGAGTTTCTGAGATGAACGTCGATCTACCGTTGTTTGAAGATATGGTTGCAGTTTCAGCAACACGAGATCCCCTTCGTGAAAGGTATAATCCACTCTTGCTTTGTTAGCTTGCTTTTCCATTTGAACTCTGCTTTTCTTCAGGTTGTCATTTAACTGAACAATGATATTTTTTCTGTCTTGCATGGATGCATCCAAGGAGGGGACTGTAGCGGTGTCGGCGAGATAGTCGGGAATGGTCGGAGGGTCGCGACCGTACAAGGCCTTGAATGGCGTCATCTGGATTGCTGTGTGGAAAGAAGTATTGAACCAGAACTCAGCAAGATGCAAATATTTGAACCACTGACGCAGATGTTCACCTATTAAACAACAAAGGTATGTTTCTATTGACTGATTGACAACTTCTGTTTGGCCATCTATTTCTGGGTGATAAGAGGTGCTATATTTCAGGGTAGTGCCTTGAAGCTTGAAAAATTCTTTCCAAAAGGTGCTCAAAAACAATGGGTCGCGGTTCGAGACTACGGATTTAGGAGTTCCATGGAGGCGGAAAATTTTGACAGCAAATGGTGAAGCAAGGTCCTTGGAAGAGAATTTGGAGGGCAAAGCGAGGAAATGGGCATATTTCGTCAGTCGGTCGCAGATGACCCAGATTGTTGTGTATCTAAAAGAATTTGGCAGATGCGTGACGAAGTCCATTGTGAGTTCTTCCCAAACTTTGTGAGGTATGGGTAGAGGTTGTAACAATCCTTTCTTTTTCTGAGTTTGGTATTTGTTGTGTTGGCAAGTGTCACAATGTTTGACCATGTTCTTGACTGCTAGGGAAAGACCAGGCCAACGAAAAGATAATTGGATCCATGATAATATGGCTTTGACATCTGAGTGGCCTGCAGATGGGGTGGCACGATACTCGTTGAAAATATTTTGGCGAAGCTGGGAAACATATGGTATGAAGATCTTTTCCTTGTAGTAAAGTAGGCCATTCGTGAATTGATACAATGGGTTGTTGCCATCCTTGTTGTTGAGTTGTTGAACTAATTGTTGGCCTGCACTATCTTTTGCATAAAACTGGCGAAGAGTTGTGAGCAGGCATGGAACAGGGGAGGACTGTTGCACCCTAAAATTTGATCAACCGGTTCCCGCGCCTGATTTACGTTTCGGCTCATTTTGCATTCGCATTCGCATACCACATACATTGCACTTTCTCAATCATACTGATGTTATCGGGATCACAGCTCTGTTGTCACATTTCGGACGTTTCAGACCAGTTCGGATGATTGGAGTTTCATTTTTTGGGAAGTGGTGCACTTCCCGGTGTTTTCGGATTACGCTGTCGTTTTGAGGATTTCGGCGTCCGGGTTTACCGTTTATTTCGGTTGGGTCTCACATTCTCTTTTATTGATTTTTAATTGCTTTAATAGCATTTTTCTTTTAGAATTTTATACATCTTTCTAGATTTTTAAATAGGTTAGAATTTTATAGCTTGTTTTCTAGGATACTAATCGATACTAATAGGTTGGTAGATATTAGTTTAATATAGATTTTATAGATATTAATAAGTTTTTCTAGATTTTGAATAGATCTTAATATGGATATTAGTAAATAGATAAATAGATGTAGCATTTTAATAGTTAATTTGTTTTTAGAATATTAGGTTAATCAGTTTTAATTCATTAGCCTTTTATAATCATCATTCATTAATCCATTTTAATCTGTTTATTCCATTAATCATTTTCCTTAATCCAATCCGTGTTAGTCATTATCAATCCAAGTCATTAGTCATTAATCATGTTAATTGTTCATTAGTCTGAATTGTTAATGGGCCAAGTATCCAGAATTTGCTGAAAGCCCAAATCCATTGTGCTACTTGTCAGTATAAAAATAATGCCACACGTCTTTCTCTTCCTTCCGCCACCTCACCCATTGAATCCTTCTGCCTGTCCCACATAATTCCCACGTGTAACTTCCTCTCTCTTCCCTCTCTCCATGCGTCTATCTTCCTCTCGCCACCTGTCTTCACACCTTCTCTCACCGGAAACCCTCACCGGACTACATGCAAAGTCTGGTGACCGCCGTAACCACCACCCCCAACTAAGTCCGGCCATCGCCAAAACCGCCGGAAAACCTAAAATCACCAGATTCACCCTCCCTTCATCAATTTTTTGTCAGATCGCCAAGAACTCCAACAACCCGAAATTCGTCTTTCTACACCAAATCTTCCACTTTTTCGTCAGAAATCGATCATCGTCGCCATTCGTACTTCGTTCATCCATAGCATTTTTCTAGAAATCATTTGTTCTTTAAAAATATTCGTGTTCTTTGTGATTCTCTCAGTGCTATGGTGTTCATCATGTCTTCATCGTCTTCTTGATCTTTCTCCAGAAAACATCTCAAAGCGGTCAAGAACGCCAACAAATCTTCGTTAGTTCTCAAGAGCTCCCCTGACTGTCGTAACCGCCGCCGTGGATCTGTGAACGTCATCTGAGAGACACGCCTGAGTTCTTCGTGGACTTCGCCTCGCATCAACACCTCAAGTTTCTTCACCAGCTTTTCGTCTCCAATACTCCGTCAGTTTTGTCTTGAAGCCTTTCAAGTTCCTGTAGCTAGCTGTTAGTTCAATCGATATAGGGTTTGTGTATCTGAACGATGGATTTAGAGATTAAGCTGTTTGGATTTTCGGGAGGGTAACGTGAGGTTAGGTTATGATAGGGTGATCTGGTTGGAGGTTTTGCTTGATTTCACTTAGTGTTAGATCGAGGAACGCATCTGGTTAGAGATCTGGAATGAAGAGGGTAGGAGGTTCGCTTTAGAGTGTTTCTCGGAGAGAGGAGACGGAGAGGTTTGTGTTAGCAGCGCTAGGGTTTGAAACAATGGTTGGTGAACAGTAGATAGATTTGTGAGAGAGCTTTGGTTTTGTTTACTGAGATCTTGGACTTGGCTTGTAGAGATGGGCTTAACATTGGGCCCAACGCACATTCCTGAACTATACCCCCTTGCAACTCATGAAACGCCCCTCCCACTGTGTGAAGGCGTTTGGGCCTAGCCCCATTGCTGCTAGCACCCCCCAAATTAGGCCCAGAGTGAATAACAAGGAGATACGCTGCTGCTTGCACCCCCCCTGCTTGGTTGTTTTTTTTATGTTTTCTGAATAAAATTGGGCCCAGTGCAATTGCTGGTTGCACCCCCATCCTGGGCCCAACGAATTTTCTGCATGTATTTTATTACTTTGTGCACCCCCTCATCATTTCCATATTAAATTTCCTCCAAATTTTCTTAATCTTTAAAAATTCATATAAAAATGAAAAAACATTATTTTTTAATGAGACTTTTTTTCCCATTTTCTATTTTCTGTCTAGAAAAATATGAAAACATAAAATTGTCATTTTACTTCATTTTCATATTTTTGCATATTTTTACATTTAAGTGCTTTCTTTAATTCTTTTAGTTGATGCTACCAATTGTTGAATTTAGTTTATGAGCTTCCTTTAGGATTTTCACCCCATTTTTTTTAGTATAACTAGATATGGATATTAGGTGCCCCCCTGATTTTTATACCATTTTTTAAGGATTTATTTTAGGTAGTTTAGTTAGAAACTATTAGGATAGTCAATTAGGGTTGTGAATATGACATATGTATAACAAAATAATTTTCTTTTGGGTTTTTAGACTGAATTAGGACCTGGGCCTATAGGGGTATTAAGGGTAAGTGTAGTAGATCCCTTAGAAAATATTAGAATTTCCCATTGTATTATTACTATTAGTATATTCTTGTAATTGATGGATTGTGTGGTGTGCCCTTTCTAGGGTTATTGTTTGATTGTGTGGGGTATTGGGCCTGCTTGGGGTTTGGGTTTGAGCTGAAGACTTTGCTTCTGAAGCCATTGAAGACAAAAGGAGGGAAGATCACTTTCAAGAGTGGATGAAGAGTGTATCTTGCTGGCAGCTGTTGAAGATTATAGGAACTAGGAGCTAGGTAGAGCTTAGAGTAGAAAACTTGCTTCATAAACATGGAAGGTCTTGTTTGCCTCTATTCTTTCTCTATGATTCGAAGTCTCTTTTAAATACTCACCTCCTTCCTTTGGAAGGATTAGTGAATGTATTTAAAAGATATAACTTTTGAGAGAAAACTGTCTGTATCATGTTAACAGTCAGTAGGCCACCCTTGGTAGGCAACTGATTGTTTAACATCCATTTCATCTTGTTAACTGCTACTCATCTTGGAGAGTGGGACTTGAAGAAAAGCCCTGAAAGATTAGAGATAGAGACCTTGCTTGAAGGTTGTGAAGATGAAGATTGATGCTTGCCCGAAGCTTGTAGATGTTTTGAAGATGACTTGAAGATAGAAGCTGATGGAGCTTGCTGTGTTGGGTTGCTGTTTGCTGTTTATTTCTACTGTTGATAAGTCTTTGATGTATTGTTTGAATTTCCCTAACTGTATTGCTTGTTAATTGACCTGTTAGGTTGAAAGTGAATTTTGTTCACTTTTGCCTGTTGTTTTCTAGGTTCGAGGTTGAGTGGGACTCCCTTGCCTCGCTTGTATTGTTGCATTCATGCATATTTTACTGTTTTATTGTATCTGTTGTTTCTGTTTCCGTTTATCCCCTTAGGATCTCTATTTCTCTCTGCGCAAGAGAGGAACATGATAGACATTAGGTCTTAACCCATGCATGATAATATTAGGTTAGATTTTGATTCCCCTTTTTCAACCATAGGTTAGAGTTCTGTCTCTTCTTTCTCAAAACAAACAGAAAAACACAATAAATATTCCAAACACAATAAAAGATACTTCTTTCGTAAAAGAATGTGAACTCATCAAAACGTCATTTTTGTCCGCTTGGATCAGTAATCAGAAAAACCCTTTTTCAGAAGGAGATAAAAACAATCAAGACAGACTTGTGTCGTATGTGGCCCGAACTACATTTGCTCTGATCTTTCATGTTGTATAAAAGTACGTAGGCATAGGGTGCGACGTCCTAGCGAGCAACCTTCCCCTCCTTTCCCGTAGGTAGGCGAACTACGTTGACTATGATTTCTCGTTCCAGACGGGAATACGTAGGCATAAAGTGCGATACTTTGCCGAGTCATTTTCTTTTCTTTTAACCCCTGACCTGTAGAGTAGATAGAATAACAATACGTACCAGAAAATAAGCGTGGATCCCGTCGAGTACGACGGACGTGAGGGGTGCTAATACCTTCCCCTTGCGTAACCGACTCCCGAATCCAGGATTTGGTTGCGATGACCATTCCTTTCCCGTCTTTGCGGTAGGTTTACTTCGAGCGTTTCCTTTCCTTCCTTTGGGATAAATAACGCACGATGGCGACTCTTCTGTTCAGCCGGCGTCGATTTTCGCAGTAGCGACAGCTGGCGACTCTGCTGGGGATCCAACGTCCCCTGGCTGCTAAGGACTGCGATAGTTCCTTATGCATTTGGGATCCAACGTCCCTTAAGCGAGTCAATCCTAACGCTTGTTTTCCCGTCGAGGATTTTGTATGGATTTATTTTTTCTGTATTTTACTTTCAGCATTATATTATTGTTATTATTGCTGTATTGGGGTGTGACGGGTGTTCTATGATTGAGAGATAAGTCGGACCTGGGCTTGAGTGCACTTAGAATTAGAGTGGAAAGTAGTGGGCGCGTGCCGACTTTGCTTGCATTAGTGTCCCACAAAATCCACACTCGGACGAGGTTCTTCTGGTTGACTTCTTTTTCTACCCTTTGGGTCGAAGGGGTTGTTGGTTAGTTGAATTGTCGACTCCGGGGACCGATCAATTGGAAGTTGGCTAAGTGAGGCCTCTTCAGGATTTGATGATGCCACTCCTTCTGGGAATCGTATCGTCAACCCTGAAAGTCTGTGACGCCGACGACCGCATAGGATGTCATACCATTGTCAGTTACTAGGACACCTACCTGTGAGAGGGTTTGGGGCTATGCAGGTAACTAGACCTTCAGATACCGGTTTGTTTCTTGATTTGAGATTCAGGGTATTTATGGACAGTTGAGGGGTCTATCAGAGACCAGTCGGAGTTATGTTATGGGGTCTATCAGAGACCAGAGTTGAAGCTTCATATTGGGTCTGTCTAAGACCAGGGTTTGAGGAATTCTGGATGGTCTATCTGAGACTTATGATATGGTTCAGGCTTCTCAGCCATGGTATTTGGTCCCTGTTGCATCTATTTGCATTGCATTGTTCGCATAACCATTATCATATGCATTTCATTAACGTGTGTCTGTGCTGCAGGTGCATTTGCATATTCCCTGATTCTAGTGTCCGGACTTCTGCTTATTGGTCATGGCTGGTCTGAGAAAGACAGTTGCATACAAGTTACCTACACCTGACATTACTCCCTTACTTGGTCTGATTTCCCTTGCTGATGAGGAGGTCAGGAGAAGTTTCAGAATGAGTTATGGAAGACTGTTGAGACTGGTTTGCAAGCCAACTGCTGTTGAGCTGAATGGGCTGTATACATTGATGCAATTCTATGACCCTGCTTTGAGATGTTTCATATTTGCTGACTTTATTTTGGGGCCTACCATGGAAGAGTACGCAGAGTTTATCGAGCTGCCGGTGCAAAATAAGGTTCCTTTCATCCATCGTGACGCTAAGCCCAAGCTGGAGGACTTAGCTAAGGTCTTGCACATGAATGCCTCTGAACTATTAGTGACTTCTTGGCTCGGGGTTCCAGGTTTCTCCCTCGGTTTTCTGGTTGGCAAAGCTCAAGAATACGCCAAGAGCGGATGCTGGATAGTCTTTAATGCTATTTTGGCTCTATGCATCTACAGAATAGTGTTGTTTCCCAATTTACCCAATTTTGTGGATTTTGACGCTTTTCATCTGTTTGCTGCTGGCAACCCTATACCCACTTTGATTGGAGATCTCTATCATTCATTGCACTACAAAAATGAAAATAGGAGAGGAAAGACTGTTTACTATTGTGCGCCGCTGTTGAACATGTGGTTTAAGAGCCACCTCCCCCTAAAGGGACCTTTTGTAAATGATGCAACTACAGCTGACTGGCCAGAGCGCCTGATGAGACTATCTTCTGAAGACATTGAGTGGTTTGACCGAGACTTGCTGGGGTCTGAGCTTATTTTCAGTTGCGCCGGATATCCTAATGTTCCTTTGATAGGAAGAAAATGGTGCATCAATTATAACCCATCCCTGTTTGTTCGCCAGTTTGGATACGCATTGAAGAACCCACCTAGGGAGGAAGAAGTGCAGGAATCTCTGTAATTCACCGGTGACTTGAATGGAGAATTACTAGCTAAGCTTCAGCACGCCTGGATGCGTATCAACAGAAGAGGGAAACCACTATTGGGGAAGAATGATTGTCAGGCTTATGTACCATACAAAGTTTGGATACAAGAGAGAGCAAAGCAGTTGCTAATGCCGTTTCCAGCTGCACCAGTTCATGTTCATATTCCAGTAGAGGAACTAACCACTGTTACTATGGAGGTCTACGAGCGAGTTGTAAAAGAGAAGGAAGCCTTGTTGTTGGCTAATGAAGAGTTATAAAAGGAACTGGCTCAGATGCGTAGTGAGAAGAACAAGGTTGTGCATTCTTTCCAACAGCAGACTAAGTTAGTAAACAGGCTAGGTGCTGAACTGACCGAAGAGAAAAAGAAGCGTGAACGCCTGGGGAAAGAATTCAGAAGCTCTCATGATATGTTGGAGTCCAAAAAGAAAGCACTCGATGCCGCCCACCGGGAAATCTCTTCTTGTAACAAAACGTGGAATGCTACGCTGACCAACAACAAAAAAAGGGAAGACAAATTGAAGCAACAAATTTCTGAACTCGAAGAACAGTTGAAGGCTAGCACTAAAAAGTATGAAGAGGAGGTGATGGCAAGATATAGTCTTCAGAACGCATTGAACAAGGCCATTGAAAGCAAGAAAGAGGTTGTGTCTCAGAAACGGAAGCTAGAGGATCGCTTCGGAGAAGGGGCATGGGAGGAACCTGCTGGTGATTTACGCCGTGTTCTCAAGCGAAGAGATCTACTTGTTGAGGGTCTGCTTACCCGACCAAGTCATCCAGAGACTAAGAGGTTATTAGAAGAGTACCAGGCCTATGGGAGCACTTGACCATTTCATGTATTAATGTGTATGCTTTATTTGCATTGCGCTGACCATCACCAGGATTGTTGGTTGAGGTCATGCCTTCTTATTGTACACTCCTTGATATTGTATGCCTGGCTTAATGGATTTCTCTGCAATATATGAGGTGTTTTCTATGATTTGGCTCCGAACTTCGTATTGCTGTCACTACCACCACACTGGCACGTTCGCACTAGAATCGGGGAATGATATTCCCTAATGCACAGACACATATTGCATTGCATTTGCATTCATATTTCATTACAGGTGATTATTGAACTGTGTCTCATTTCCTGCACTGTACCAGGTCTTTTCAGGATTGAAAGCCAACGCCCGCACCGATACTCCACTCGTACCAACTGCAGAAGAGTTATGGATCAGATGCAGAATGAAATGCAGGACATGCGTGAGAAGCTGGCGCTATTCATGCAGACAATGGAGACCATTGTGAAAGGCCAGGAGAACTTGCAAGCTTTGGTGCAGCCTTTGCTGATGAGAAATGCTAGGCACGGAAACGAAGACCATAATTCTGTGCGAGTTGACACTATTCACGGGGATGGTACTCCTACACCGGTAGCTCCACCTGTGGTGAACATACCTGCTATCAATGTGAACAACGGCGCTGCCGCCGGGAACGGTAACACAAGAATCGGTAACGAGACTGTCGTCAACAACGTGGGGTTCGGAGATGTCAATCTGGGTGGTGATAATATGGGAGGTAATGGCTTCAGTAACAACGGATTTGGCTTTAATGACCAGGGGTTTGATCATGCTGGGAAGTACGGCTTCAACGCTCAGGGCTTCGGACAGGACGGATTTGGTATTACCAATCAGGGTTATGGCAGATTCGGAAATGGAAATGGTGCCGGGATAATGTCTTTTGGACCTGCCGGAGTCGCTCCGGGGTATGGTAATAGGGGGCGGGGCCCTGTAATGAATCAGACTAGATTTGGCCGTAACAACGGGTACGATGGATACGAAAATGGGAACGGTAATTAGCTAGAATATCAGCAAGAAGATGCTTTCTCTGGTGGAGGTTTTGAAGGTCCTATGGATGATTCTCAGAGAATCAAGATGCTCGAGGAGCAGATGAAAGGGGTCATAAATCAAAGCATTGTTGGTTTAGATATGACCACAATGGGTCTGGTGCCTGGTCTGAGGGTACCGCTAAAATTCAAAGCTCCCACATTCGACAAATATAAGGGGGATACATGTCCAAAGGTGCATGTGCGATCATACTATAGAAGGATGTCGACTTATTCAAACGATGAGAGGATGCTGATGCATTTCTTTCAAGACAGCTTGTCTGGTCCTTCCCTTGAATGGTATATGGGATTGGAGCCAACTCAGATAAAAACTTGGAAGCAGCTGGCTGAAGCGTTCGTGGCTCATTATAAGAATAATAGTGACTTGGCACCCAACCAAGTCCAATTGCAGGGGTTGTCCCAGAAGAAAGACGAGAGCTTCAAAGAATATGCGCAGAGATGGCGCGACATGGCTGCACGAGTTCATCCCCCTTTGGACGACAAAGAAATGAATGATATGTTCATAGGAACATTTACTGGCATGTTTTATGACAAGCTTTTTCATACTTCCTTGGGCAGTTTCTCAGACTTAATCTTGATGGGTGAGAAGATTGAAAGCAATATTAAATTGGGAAGATTCCAAGATGAGGAATCCACTTCAGCTGGCAGTAATAGAAGGGCTTTCGGTGGGCGCCGTCAAGGTGATGCAAGTGCAGTGTTCGGGGGCCGAGGCCGAGGCCGGGGCAGAGGTCGAAGCCAGTACAATCAGCCGCAGCAGGTGGCAAGTGTCACCATTCCATTTCAGCAACAACCAATACAACAACAGCAACAGCAGCCACAACAGGGGGTACATCCTGCCCAGCGCAGAATCCAGGGGGCAGACCAAGGAGGGTGTTTGAAACGCCTCCTTCAATGTATGCAGAATTGCTACAGACGTTACTGGGTTTGAACTTGGTGGAAAAGAGGACTATGGCACCAGTAACAGGCACTCCTCCGTACGGTTTTGACGCAAACAAGCACTGCGAATTCCACTCCGGGGCTCCTGGCCACGACATAGAGAGTTGCCACGCGTTCAAGCATGTGGTACAAGATCTATTGGATAGTAAGGCTATCAATTTTGGACAGGCAGGTCCGAACATAGTACAAAAGCCCATGCCCAACCATGGGGCAAATGCTATTTTAACCGAGGAGGGTTTGAACTTGATTATGAATGTTGATGACCTCAAGACACCGTTGTGTGAGATAAAGAGCAGATTATTGAAAGGAGGTGTGTATCTGGGCTGCGATGAGTATTGTTTAGAGTGTTGGACCCAAGCTGGGGGTTGTGCTGAATTGAAGAAGGGTATTCAGACCTTGATAGATGGGGGCACATTACAATTCGACAGAACGACAGTTGAAGAACCTGCAGAGGTATTAGCGGACAAGCAAAGTGACGTAGCACCGTGACAATTCCCCGAAAAACAATAACCATAACGGCGCCGGCCAGGCGACCGCCGATCACTATCACCAAGGCAGGACCAATCCCTTATGAGAGCACTAAGGCAGTACCCTGGACCTATGGGTTGGAAGCATACTGTGATGGGGTAAAAATTGATATTAATAAACAGCCAGCTGAGGTTGTAGACAATGTCGTCGGTACCGGAGGGATGACGAGAAGTGGGAGAATTTTTATATCGCCTGAGGTAGAGGCTGAACGACTGGCGAAAGGAAAAGGAAAGATGAATGAGAATGTCCCTGTGCAGAGGAACGAAAAGGAAACGTCGTTGGAGGATGTAGAAGAGTTTATGCGCCTTTTTCGTAAGAGTGATTATAAGATTGTTGAGCACCTTCAACAGACGCCATCGAAGATATCCATACTGTCGTTGCTATTATGTTCCGAAGCTCATAGAAATGCATTGTTGAAAGTTCTGGATACTTCCTTCGTACCCCAAGATGTTTCTGTGAACCAGTTGGAGGGGGTTTTGGCGCATGTGAACGTAGGCCATAGCTTGGGATTTACAGACTTTGATTTGACCCCGAAAGGGAGAGAGCATAACATGGCGTTGCACGTCTCAGTTGAGTGTAGGGGCTCAGTCATGTCTCATGTACTGGTAGATACCGGATCTTCCTTAAACGTGCTGCCAAAGAAAGCAATGATGAAATTGGACGTCAGGGGAATCATTTGTACGCCTAGTGACTTGGTGGTCAGGGCATTTGATGGTACACGAAGAACAGTCTTTGGATCCATAACGTTACCTCTACAGGTGGGGCCGGAGGTTTTCGAAACTGAATTTTACATTATGGACATCCAACCAGCATACAGCTGTCTTCTCGGACGACCCTGGATCCATGGTGCTGGGGCAGTCACATCTACCTTGCACCAAAAGCTGAAATACATGGTAGGGGACAGTATGGTCACGGTCTGTGGAGAAGAAGATATATTGGTTAGCCATCTGTCATCATTCAAGTATGTAGAAGTCGACGGCGAGATTCATGAAACACCCTGTCAAGCCTTTGAAGGGTTGCGCATCAAAGACAAAGTTCCAGGGCCGAATAAAGCGTCAGAGGTGGCCGTCTCGTCATACAAGGAAGCTCAGGCTCTAGTGAAGACTGGTGAGACAAAAGGCTGGGGCAAGGTTCTGGATATTCCCGTGAAGATGGACAGATTTGGGCTGGGATATCAGCCGTCGTCATCAACGCCTGCTGCAGGGGCACCCCGTTTCAAGGGACCGATAACAATCATAGCTAGTGGAGTGTATCACGAGGCCATCAACGTTGTTTCAGATTCCGAAGAAGGAGAGAGTGACTGCGACATGGACGCCTGGATTCAGCCGAGCGTGCCAGGACAAGGATTATGCAATTGGTCTATTCAGGAGATTGTTCCTGTGACTGACAAACAGTAATACTTTGTTTTCTTAATTGTTGAACAATCCGGTGTCTTACCCGGGGCATCATGATTTTGCTTAGGGTTGTGCTGTTATGTACATTGCGTTGTTTAATCATTAAATAAAAGGCATTTTTTCATGTACAAATATTGTGATCTCTGTTTTTCCTGTTTTTGTGTTTTACAATAAAATGGCAACGTGGTTATTCGCTTTATACATATTTTGAAGCATTTAACCATTCCTTTTGCAGGATAATATTTTCAGATGACATCATTGAACCGCCTATGACTCATTTCGACTTTGAGCACCCGGTATTTCAGGCCGAAGAAGAGATTGTTGAAGATGGCGACGTTCCAGAAGAGTTGTCTTGGTTGGTAAAGCAAGAAGAACGAGTCATTCTGCCTCATGAGGAGGTCATTGAAATTATTAACCTGGGGTCGGAAGCGGTTGAAAAGAACATCCGTATAGGAGCCACGCTGCAGAGCGACGTCAAGCGAAGACTGGTTGAAATGCTCAGAGAGTACAGTGATGTGTTCGCTTGGTCGTATGAAGACATGCCTGGGCTGGATACGGATATGGTTGTGCACCGTCTTCCGCTAAAAGAAGAATGCCCGCCGGTAAAGCAGAAGCTTCGCAGAACTAGACCTGATATGGCAGTGAAAATTAAGGAAGAGGTTCAAAAGCAGTGGGATGCTGGTTTCCTAGCTGTTACAAAATATCCCTCATGGGTCGCTAATATTGTACCAGTACCAAAGAAAGACGGGAAAGTGAGAATGTGCGTAGATTACCGTGATCTGAACAAAGCGAGCCCGAAAGATGATTTCCCGCTTCCTCACATCGATGTGTTGGTTGACAACACCGCTCAATTCTCTATATTCTCCTTCATGGATGGCTTCTCGGGCTATAATCAGATTAAGATGGCGCCAGAAGACATGGAGAAGACTACTTTCATAACGCCTTGGGGAACATTTTGTTACAAAGTGATGCCCTTCGGATTGAAGAATGCGGGGGCAACGTATCAGCGTGCAATGACGACTCTTTTTCATGATATGATGCATAAGGAGATCGAAGTTTATGTCGATGATATGATTGCCAAATCCCAGACGGAGGAAGAACATTTGGTGAATCTGCTGAAGCTATTCAAAAGGCTTAGGAAGTTCAGGCTGAGACTGAACCCTAATAAGTGCACCTTCGGGGTGAGATCGGGTAAACTGCTGGGGTTTATTGTGAGTGAAAAAGGAATAGAGGTTGATCCTGCAAAAATAAAAGCCATACAAGAGATGTCGACGCCTAAAACAGAAAAAGAAATACGCGGGTTTTTAGGGAGGTTGAACTACATCGCTCGGTTCATATCTCACCTAACAGCTACGTGTGAGCCGTTATTCAAGATGTTGAAAAAGGACCAGGCTGTAACATGGAATGAAAATTGTCAAAAGGAGTTTGATAGAATAAAGCAGTATTTGCAGGAGCCTCCTATTTTGATACCTCCGGTGGCAGGAAGACCCTTGATTATGTATTTGACAGTTCTTAAGGGATGTATGGGTTGCATTCTCGGTCAACACGACGAGACAGGAAGAAAAGAGCATGCAATATACTACTTGAGTAAGAAGTTTACCGAATGTGAATCTCGGTACTCAATGCTCGAAAAAACTTGTTGCGCGTTAGCCTGGGCCGCCAAGCGTTTGAGGCAATACATGCTGAACCATACAACTATGCTCATCTCAAAGATGGATCCTATCAAATACGTATTTGAAAAGCAGGCACTATCGGGGAGAATTGCCCGTTGGCAGATGGTTTTGACCGAATATGACATCCAGTATGTCTCGCAGAAGGCTATAAAGGGGAGTGTATTATCTGAGTACTTGGCAGAGCAGCCTATTGAGGACTACCAATCGATGAGGTTTGATTTTCCTAACGAGGATATCATGTACCTAAAGATGAAAGATTGTGAAGAACCGTTGCCGAACGAAGGACCAGAATTGGGTTCCAAATGGCAATTGATCTTTGACGGAGCTGTAAACTCCTACGGTAGCGGAATAGGGGCAATCATCACTACTCCACACGGGTCGCACATCCCGTTTACTGCTCGATTGACCTTTCTAGTTACCAATAATGAAGCCGAATACGAAGCTTGTATCATGGGGCTTGAAGAAGCCATTGATTTGCGAATCAAAAATCTGGATGTATACGGAGACTCAGATCTGGTGGTGAATCAAATAAAAGGAGAATGGGAGACACGTCAGCCTAATTTGATACCATACATGAATTACGCGAGGAGATTGTTGCCCTTCTTTGACAAGGTTGAGTTGCATCATGTACCGCAAGCAGAGAATCAGATGGCTGACGCCCTGGCCACTTTGTCTTCCATGTATAAAGTCAACTTCTGGAATGAGGCTCCCAGAATTGTTATCTCTCGGCTTGACAGACCCGCCTTCGTGTTTGCCATTGACGAGGCATCTGATGATAAACCCTAGTATTTTGACATCCTTAATTTCCTGAAAAACAAAGAGTATCCGGCTGGGGCATCCAGTCACGATCAGAAGACTCTCAGGAGATTGGCGGGTAATTTCTATTTGAATCCGGACGGTGTCTTATACAGAAGAAATCACGACTTGGTGCTACTATGTTGTGTAGACGAGAAAGAGGCGAAGCTGCTCATGGAGGAAATACATGAGGGTACATTTGGTACACATGCTGGTGGGCATGCTATGACGAGGAAGCTGCTGCGGGCAGGTTATTACTGGCTAACTATGGAAATCGATTGTTTCAAGTTTGCGAAGAGATGTCATAAGTGCCAAATCTATGCGGATAAAATCCATGTGCCTCTGAGTCCTCTGAATGTAATGTCGTCACCATGGCCGTTCTCAATGTGGGGAATCGACATGATTGGAAAGATTGAACCAACGGCATCTAATGGACACCGATT
Source organism: Lathyrus sativus (assembly GCA_963859935.3). Taxonomy (NCBI): domain Eukaryota; kingdom Viridiplantae; phylum Streptophyta; class Magnoliopsida; order Fabales; family Fabaceae; genus Lathyrus; species Lathyrus sativus. The sequence continues at coordinate 351,509,935 of OZ012739.1, read as the reverse complement.
CATTCTAGTAGCGATTGATTATTTTACCAAGTGGGTGGAAGCGGCGTCTTATGCAAATGTGACCAAGCAGGTGGTAGCCAGGTTTATCAAGAGAGATATCATTTGCAGATATGGAATCCCCGAGCGGATAATTACCGACAACGGTTCAAACCTGAATAACAAAATGATGAAGGAGCTGTGTCAGAGTTTTAAGATCGAGCATCACAACTCCTCTCCTTATCGACCCAAGATGAATGGCGCTGTTGAAGCGGCCAATAAGAACATAAAGAAGATTGTTCAGAAGATGGTGGTGACCTATAAGGACTGGCATGAGATGCTACCTTTTGCTTTGTACGGTTATCGTACGACGGTACGCACATCAACCGGGGCAACCCCGTTCTCGTTGGTATATGGAATGGAAGTAGTGTTACCATTGGAAGTTGAGATTCTTTCCCTGAGGGTATTACGAGATGTCCAACTAGACGAGGCAGAATGGGTGAAAGACAGGTTGAACCAGCTGAGTTTAATGGATGAGAAGAGGTTAGCTTCTCTAGCATATGGTCGGTTGTACCAGAGCCGAATGAAGAAAGCATATGATAAGAAGATACATCCTCGGAGCTTTCAGACGGGCGACCTTGTGCTGAAAAGGATTCTCCCGCCACAGGCAGATCACAGGGGCAAGTGGACCCCCAACTACGAAGGGCCATACGTTGTCAGAAAAGTCTTTTCAGGAGGGGCTTTGTTGTTGTCTACCATGGACGGTGAAGATTTTACGTCGCCTGTGAATTCGGACGCGGTTAAAAAATACTTTGCTTGAAAGTGACCCGCTGGACAGAAAAAAGAGAGTCCAGGCAAAAATGGGGCATCCTGGCGAACCAAAAACAGAATGAAAGGTTCGGGCAAAAATTAGGGATAAAATTGAAAAAATGTACACCCGCGAAGTTGAAAACCTACACTGAGCGGCTTCGGCAAAAAAGGGTATCCCGGTGAACTGAAAACCCGTAAAGGGTGGTTCACGCAAAAGTTAGGGATTTGAAAAGCAAATGACTGCGGTCCGAATTTGATATTGCAGTGCGCATTGGTGCGGGAGAATATACCTGAGGGGGCGATTATCAGATTTAATCTCTTCGGAAGTGTGAATATCGGGAAAGCACTGGAGTCAGGCGAGTCATAGGAGGATCAGCTCGTGATGTTCGTCTGCATCCCGTTGCCGACATGTGTACAAATTTGATCTGTCATTGTATTTATCATTTTTGTGCATACTTGTATATTTGTTGTGCGTAGCTTCCTCTTTTCAGGAGTTACATTCCGTGTACAAAACTCTGCCCATTTAGGGGCCCAATCAATAAAACATGTTATTCAGTATTTGATGCTGGTTCTTTACTGTTTTGTACATGACAAACGCCAAGGTTTAATAAAACTAGCAAGTATATAACGTCGCTGGCCCTTGCCAATAATTGCTAAAACTTTGAATTGACCGAAAATAACGTCACTAACACTAACCTGAATAGATTTGGTTGCATAGACTTGTCTTGTCTCGTTTGTGGTGTTGCAGGGTTCTTGACCATATGAAGTGGACGATCAAAAGATTACAGTACTAACCAAAGGCTCGTAACGGAAAGACTCGATCCCCACGCAGGTCGCGCTTCTGAGATGACAATGTTCCTTACGGAAGAAGGGTCAAATTCCCCAGCTAGTCGCAGCTTATCCGAAAGACATTCTTCAGCAAGGGCGTTTACCCTTAGTAGAACTGACGATTCCAAGATCGAAGGGTGTATTCAGACAGTATGGTGTCCCCCAGAAGGATCCCCCATCCCGAGTGGAGTGGTTTAGCCTCAGAAGATTAATATTTCCAACTTGTAAGCTGTACCTAGACAATCTACTCTTCCCGATAGAGATTCCCTTCCCAGTAGGGTCATTTACTCTCCCCAACGGAGTCAGCTGATTTTCCCCAAGAGAGTCGTTTCGTCCCCAGCGGAGTTCTCTTTCCAGCAAGTGTTTTCTTTCCTCCTAGTGGAACTCGAAGATTAAGACTCTCCCCGGCAGAGTTGGCTGTGTGTCCTGGCATTTATTTTGTCGGAATACCGTGTGATACCCGTTCACTCTCCAGCAGAAGTACAATCATGATTGGCACATTCAGTTATTCCTCAGCGAAGCGGGCTTCACTCTTCCAGCATTTATTTTGCTGGAATAATTCTGTAACGCCCGGTTACCCCCAGCAGAGTTGGCGTTGTCTTCAGCATTTATTTTGCTGAAGCGGTTTTCTGTATCCTAGCAGTTCGAGCTTGCATCTGCATTGGCATATAGTGTCATATTTGCATCTACCAAATAAAAACGCGTAGCATTTCCATGTCGAATGGAGCATTGCGTCATTGTCAAACATATGCATTTTGAAACATAAACCAGGTTGGTTAACCGTTTGTTTTCAAGTATTGTTTCCCTTACAGGTGGACAGAGCTCTTGCTCAAATTAATTGTCAAACATTCAAGATCTCGGCGTGAGATGTGTAATGATAATGTCAGTTTTGGCATTATTCCCCACAGAGTTGCTTGATTAAGTTTCTCTTACCCCTCCAGCGGAGTATTTCTTCAAGGTTGTTGTTGTGACAGCATCAAAAGATTTCGTGAATCGATTTTTGGAAGTTGCCGCCTATGTTAAAATAGGTGTCTGGCAGTGTGGATTCAGAAAATCCCCGGTAGAGGCCTTCTCAGATTTGCTGCCATGTCAGCACTGAAAATTGGAAGACTAGACTCATGTTGTGTTACCCATGTGATTGATGGAGCTAGCTGCTGCAAAGATAGGCAGAAAAGCTGTATCAGATTATTACCCGTAGTGATGGCGGAGTATTACCCGTAGCAAAGGCGGAGTTATTTTCCTGTATTTGGCAGAGTATTTACCCGTAGCAAAGGCGGAGTTATTTTCCTGTATTGGGCAGAGTATTTACCCGTAGCAAAGGCGGAGTTATTTTCCTGTATTTGGTAGAGTATGTACCCGTAGCAAAGGCGGAGTTATTTTCCTGTATTTGGCAGAGTATTTACCCGTAGCAAAGGCGGAGTTATTTTCCTGTATTTGGCAGAGTATGTACCCGTAGCAAAGGCGAAGTTATTTTCCTGTATTTGGCAGAGTGTTCACCCGTAGCAAAGGCGGAGTTATTTTCCTGTATTTGACAGAGTGTTACCCGTAGCAGAGGCGGAGTTATTTTCCTGTAGCAAAGGCGGAGTTATTTTCCTGTATTTGGCAGAGTATGTACCCGTAGCAAAGGCGGAGTTGTTTTCCTGTATTTGGTAGAGTTGGTACCCGTAGTGGTGACGGAGTTATTTTCCCGTAGTGGTGACGGAGTTATTTTCCCGTAGTGGTGACAGAGTTATTTTCCCATAGTGGTGACGGAGTTATTTCCCGCAGTAGTGGCGGTGTTGTTATTTGACAAAGTATTACCCGTAGCGATGGCGGTGTTGTTATTTTCCCCAGATTATTACCCGTAGTGATGACGGTGTTATTTTCCTGTATCAGTGGCAGGGTCATGTTTTGTTGACGGAAGTGCTTCTCCCAGTGAAGTCAATAAGTTTATTCCAGCATTGACAAGATGATGTTGAAATCAGATTTGTAGATAGTGTTCCCCAAGAAGTGGTGCAATTTATTTCGCAGTTCATTTCTGCAGTTGGCAAATTTCCGGGTTCTTAGTATTCAACCGTCTTGTACCTCGAATGTATGAAGGCTCCGGGCATTTCATCCAGTCGGGTCCAAGCCGTTTGAATAGGGGCAGCTGTTGCACCCTAAAATTTGACCAACCGGTTCCCGCGCCTGATTTGCGTTTCGGCTCATTTTGCATTCGCATTCGCATACCGCATACATTGCACTTTCTCAATCATACTGATGTTATCGGGATCACAGCTCTGTTGTCACATTTCGGACGTTTCAGACCAGTTCGGATGATTGGAGTTTCATTTTTTGGGAAGTGGTGCACTTCCCGGTGTTTTCGGATTACGCTGTCGTTTTGAGGATTTCGGCGTCCGAGTTTACCGTTTATTTCGGTTGGGTCTCACATTCTCTTTTATTGATTTTTAATTGCTTTAATAGCATTTTTCTTTTAGAATTTTATACATCTTTCTAGATTTTTAAATAGGTTAGAATTTTATAGCTTGTTTTCTAGGATACTAATCAATACTAATAGGTTGGTAGATATTAGTTTAATATAGATTTTATAGATGTTAATAAGTTTTTCTAGATTTTGAATAGATCTTAATATGGATATTAGTAAATAGATAAATAGATGTAGCATTTTAATAGTTAATTTGTTTTTAGAATATTAGGTTAATCAGTTTTAATTCATTAGCCTTTTATAATCACCATTCATTAATCCATTTTAATCTGTTTATTCCATTAATCATTTTCCTTAATCCAATCCGTGTTAGTCATTATCAATCCAAGTCATTAGTCATTAATCATATTAATTGTTCATTAGTCTGAATTGTTAATGGGCCAAGTATCCAGAATTTGCTGAAAGCCCAAATCCATTGTGCCACTTGTCAGTATAAAAATAATGCCACACGTCTTTCGCTTCCTTCCGCCACCTCACCCATTGAATCCTTCTGCCTGTCCCACGTAATTCCCACGTGTAACTTCCTCTCTCTCTTCCCTCTCTCCACGCGTCTATCTTCCTCTCGCCACCTGTCTTCACACCTTCTCTCACCGGAAACCCTCAGCGGACTACATGCAAAGTCCGGTGACCGCCGTAACCACCACCCCCAACTAACTCCGGCCATCGCCAAAACCGCCGGAAAACCTAAAATCACCAGATTCACCCTCCCTTCATCAATTTTTTGTCAGATCGCCAAGAACTCCAACAACCCGAAATTTGTCTTTCTACACCAAATCTTCCACTTTTTCGTCAGAAATCGATCATCGTCGCCATTCGTACTTCGTTCATCCATAGCATTTTTCTGGAAATCAATTGTTCTTTAAAAATATTCGTGTTCTTCGTGATTCTCTCAGCGCTATGGTGTTCATCATGTCTTCATCATCTTCTTGATCTTTCTCCAGAAAACATCTCAAAGGGGTCAAGAACGCCAACAAATCTTCGTTAGTTCTCAAAAGCTCCGCTGACTGTCGTAACCGCCGTCGTGGATCTGTGAACGTCATCTGAGAGAAACGCCTGAGTTCTTCGTGGACTTCGCCTCGCATCAACACCTCATGTTTCTTCACCAGCTTTTCGTCTCCAATACTCCGTCAGGTTTGTCTTGAAGCCTTTAAAGTTCCTGTAGCTAGCTGTTAGTTCAATCGATATAGGGTTTGTGTATCTGAACGATGGATTTAGAGATTAAGCTGTTTGGATTTTCGGGAGGGTAACGTGAGGTTAGGTTATGATAGGGTGATCTGGTTGGAGGTTTCGCTTGATTTCACTTAGTGTTAGATCGAGGAACGCATCTGGTTAGAGATCTGGAATGAAGAGGGTAGGAGGTTCGCTTCAGAGTGTTTCTCGGAGAGAGGAGACAGAGAGGTTTGTGTTAGCAGCGCTAGGGTTTGAAACAATGGTTGGTGAACAGTAGATAGATTTGTGAGAGAGCTTTGGTTTTGTTTACTGAGATCTTGGACTTGGCTTGTAGAGATGGGCTTAACATTGGGCCCAACGCACATTCCTGAACTATACCCCCTTGCTACTCATGAAACGCCCCTCGCCCTGTGTGAAGGCGTTTGGGCCTAGCCCCATTGCTGCTAGCACCCCCCAAATTAGGCCCAGAGTGAATAACAAGGAGATACGCTGCTGCTTGCACCCCCCCCCCCCTGCTTGGTTGTTTTTTTTATGTTTTCTGAATAAAATTGGGCCCAGCGCAATTGCTGGTTGCACCCCCATCCTGGGCCCAACGAATTTTCTGCATGTATTTTATTACTTTGTGCACCCCCTCATCATTTCCATATTAAATTTCCTCCAAATTTTCTTAATCTTTAAAAATTCATATAAAAATGAAAAAACATTATTTTTTAATGAGACTTTTTTTCCCATTTTCTATTTTCTGTCTAGAAAAATATGAAAACATAAAATTGTCATTTTACTTCATTTTCATATTTTTGCATATTTTTACATTTAAGTGCTTTCTTTAATTCTTTTAGTTGATGCTACCAATTGTTGAATTTAGTTTATGAGCTTACTTTAGGATTTTCACCCCATTCTTTTTAGTATAACTAGATATGGATATTAGGTGCCCCCCTGATTTTTATACCATTTTTTTAGGATTTATTTTAGGTAGTTTAGTTAGAAACTATTAGGATAGTCAATTAGGGTTGTGAATATGACATAGGTATAACAAAATAATTTTCTTTTGGGTTTTTAGACTGAATTAAGACCTGGGCCTATAGGGGTATTAAAGGTAAGTGTAGTAGATCCCTTAGAAAATATTAGAATTTCCCATTGTATTATTACTATTAGTATATTCTTGTAATTGATGGATTGTGTGGTGTGCCCTTTCTAGGGTTATTGTTTGATTGTGTGGGGTATTGGGCCTGCTTGGGGTTTGGGTTTGAGTTGAAGACTTTGCTTCTGAAGCCATTGAAGACATAAGGAGGGAAGATCAATTTCAAGAGTGGATGAAGAGTGTATCTTGCTGGCAGCTGTTGAAGATTATAGGAACTAGGAGCTAGGTAGAGCTTAGAGTAGAAAACTTGCTTCATAAACATGGAAGGTCTTGTTTGCCTCCATTCTTTCTCTATGATTCAAAGTCTCTTTTAAATACTCACCTCCTTCCTTTGGAAGGATTAGTGAATGTATTTAAAAGATAGAACTTTTGAGAGAAAACTGTCTGTATCATGTTAACAGTCAGTAGGCCACCCTTGGTAGGCAACTGATTGTTTAACATCCATTTCATCTTGTTAACTGCTACTCATCTTGGAGAGTGCGACTTGAAGAAAAGCCCTGAAAGATTGGAGATAGAGACCTTGCTTGAAGGTTGTGAAGATGAGGATTGATGCTTGCCCGAAGCTCGTAGATGTTTTGAAGATGACTTGAAGATAGAAGCTGATGGAGCTTGCTGTGTTGGGTTGTTGTTTGCTGTTTATTTCTGCTGTTGATAAGTCTTTGATGTATTGTTTGAATTTCCCTGATTGTATTGCTTGTTAATTGACCTGTTAGGTTGAAAGTGAATTTTGTTCACTTTTTCCTGTTGTTTTCTAGGTTCGAGGTTGAGTGGGACTCCCTTGCCTCGCTTGTATTGTTGCATTCATGCATATTTTACTGTTTTATTGTATCTGTTGTTTCTGTTTCCGTTTATCCCCTTAGGATCTCTGTTTCTCTCTGCGCAAGAGAGGAACATGATAGACATTAGGTCTTAACCCATGCATGATAACATTAGGTTAGATTTTGATTCCCCTTTTTCAACCATAGGTTAGAGTTTTGTCTCTTCTTTCTCAAAACAAACAGAAAAACACAATAAATATTCCAAACACAATAAAAGATACTTCTTTCGTAAAAGAATGTGAACTCATCAAAACGTCATTTTTGTCCGCTTGGATCAGTAATCAGAAAAACCCTTTTTCAGAAGGAGATAAAAACAATCAAGACAGACTTGTGTCGTACGTGGCCCGAACTACGTTTGCTCTGATCTTTCATGTTGTATGAAAGTACGTAGGCATAGGGTGCGACGTCCTAGCGAGCAACCTTCCCCTCCTTTCCCGTAGGTAGGCGAACTACGTTGACTCTGATTTCTCGTTCCAGACGGGAATACGTAGGCATAAAGTGCGATACTTTGCCGAGTCATTTTCTTTTCTTTTAACCCCTGACCTGTAGAGTAGATAGAATAACAATCTGTACCAGAAAACAAGCGTGGATCCCGTCGAGTACGACGGACGTGAGGGGTGCTAATACCTTCCCCTTGCGTAACCGACTCCCGAATCCAGGATTTGGTTGCGATGACCATTCCTTTCCCGTCTTTGCGGTAGGTTTACTTCGAGCGTTTCCTTTCCCTCCTTTGGGATAAATAACGTACGGTGGCGACTCTTCTGTTCAGCCGGCGCCGATTTTCGCAGTAGCAACAAGGACAAGGCGAACAAATGGGGTTCATCAGTACAGTACTTGCGACTCAATGCATCGGCAACAAGATTGGAGCGACATGGCTTGTAAGTTATATCAAAATTAAACCCTTGTAGTTTCAGAGCCTATTTCTGTTGTTCTGGGGTTTGAATTTTTTGCAAAAGTAGATTTCTTAAGCTCTTTTGATCCGTGTAAATATGGAATGCTTGACCAATAAGATACTGACGCCATTTTTTAACATCTTCAGTTACGACAAACATTTCTCGGGCATAGACGGATGCAACCTGTATTCTAGGGCACATTTTCTTGCTGAAGAACGCAATAGGATGGCCTTCATGTGACAAAACAACACCAATTGCGACACCCGAAGCGTCAGTTTCGATGATAAAAGTTTTTGTAAAATCTGGTAGAACCAAGATCGGCATGTCGGTCATATGTCTTTTTAGCTCTGCAAAGGCCACAGTAGCCTCTGGACTCCATGTAAATTTAGTGGATTTAAGCAGGTCGGTGAGAGGAGCGGCGAGTGAGGCGTAGTTCTGTACAAATCGACGGTAGAACCCTGTGAGGCCCAAAGATCCCCGGAGAGTCGTGAGAGAATGAGGTTGAGGCCAATCCAAAATGGCCTTGACTTTATCTGGATCGGGTGCAACACCACCCACAGAAATGACATGACCCAAATAATCAATTTGTTTGGCTGCAAAAATACACTTCGACAATTTCACAAAAAATGAATTAGACTTCAACAAGTCGAACACAACCTGCAAATGAGTTAAATGGTCTTTGAAGTTAGAACTATAAATTAAAATGTCGTCAAAAAAAACTAAAACAAAACGCCTTAGGTAAGGACGTAGTAAATCATTCATTGCGGATTGGAAGGTTGAGGGGGCGTTGGTAAGTCCAAAGGGCATAGCCAAAAATTCATAATGCCCGTCGAAAGTGCGAAAAGTTGTTTTATGTGTATCTTCTGATGCCACACGGATCTGATGGTAACCTGAGCGTAGGTCTATCTTGGAAAAAATCGTGGTTGAGCCAAGATCATCTAACAATTCATCAATAGTGGGGATTGGGAAACGATATTTGATAGTTACTGCATTTAGTGCTCTGTAATCAACACAAAAACGCCATGTACCATCTTTTTTTTTGACAAGGAGGACAGGTGATGAAAATGGGCTATGAATAGGGATAATAGTGCCCTCTTTCAGCATTTCTTGGGTAATGGATGTCATGGCATCTTTCTGTGAATGTGGGTAGCGATAAGGTTTGACATTAATAGCTGGGGTGTTTGGCATAAGGGGTATGTCATGGTCATGCGGTCTGGGGGGCGGAAGGCCACAAGGGGTTTGAAAAATGGATTGGTAAGAAATAAAAAGTGATGCAAGGTTGGGGTGTAGGGAAGGCGGTGTGGTATCTAGTTTTAGTGTGCCAGGGTTGTCTGAAGGAATTTGTTCCATGGGTTGCATGGTCATGAGATGAAAGCATGAGACAAAATCCATATGAATGAGGTGGCGTAGTTGGTGAAGGGTTGTGTGAATGGGTTGGGGAGAGGTGTCTCCTTTTAAGGTGATGGGATTTTCTTGATGGGTAAAAGTGATAGAAGGGATCGAGAAATCTGCTTCGATGGGTCCCAAGGTTCTCAGCCAGGCCATTCCTAAGACTACATCCGCTCCTTCAATGGGGAGCAAATAAAATGGAATGGTGAATGGTCTATTTTGAAGGACAAGTGGAACATTATGACAAATTCCTTCACTTGGAGGTGGGATCCGTTACCTACCATAATGGAGAATTGGTTGATTGGGGATGTCAAGAGATTTAGGTGGCGGGCAATACGGGGCTGCATAATATTATGGGTGTTATCGGTATCGACTAGGACCATAACCGAGAAACCATTAATTAAGCCCTTGAATTTTAATGTCTGAGGGGAGAATTATCCTGTCAAAGCTTGGGTTGACAGCTGAAAATAGGTGTCAGCTAGGTCTAGTGGCTCAGATTCTGTTTCACTTATGGTGGTGGCTTGTTCCTCCGCAGTGGGGTCGTCATCGGCCAGGAGAATTAAAAATATGTTAGTATCATATTTATGGCCTAGAATGAATTTTTCGTCACAATTAAAGCACAAGCCAAGGGCCCGTCTCTCTTGTAATTGGGTTTGGGATAACCGTTTGATGGGCAGCTTAGATGGTATGGAAGTGGCTAGGGTAGAAGTGGCTTGGGGTTTTGGGGAAATAGAGATTTATGATTGGGATTGGTTGGTGGGTTTCGAATAGTAGGGTGAGGGGTTTTTAAAGGGTCTGGGTTTGGAGTCTTTGAGCTTAGATTCAATGAGTTTGGCAAGTCCAATAGCTTGTGAAATTGAGGTTGGACGATGGATAGCCATTTCACTTCGAATCTCCAACGCTAATCCTGAAATAAAACAATTTAAAATTGCCTCGGGCGGTAACCCAACCACTTGGTTACCTAGTTTTTCGAATTTAGTTTGATATTCTACGACAGTTCCGTCTTGTTTCAATTTGAACAACTCAGCTTGATGGCTGTCATACGTAGAAGGGCCAAAGCGTAATTCCAGCGCTCTAGTAAATGAAATCCAATTTGTTAATAAATGGCTATGATGCATCCACTTGAACCAACCCAAAGCATCAACCTTCATACAAGATATTCATAGTTAGGGTTACATAGATTTAAATGGACCTAGTATACTGACCCACTAAAATTACAACTTGGAATTTACTAAACACACCATTAATTAATGATAAAATCCTTAAGTAAAACAGAAGTTTTCTTTATTCTATTGGGCCTGATTATTTTCCTAACAAAACCCTTCATCATCTCCGGTGAAAAAAAAGGGAAAACTCTTTCCTAAACGCCACCACGACGGTGTTGTTCTAACCGCGACACCCTTCACCTTTTCATCGAAACGAACATGAATTCGACACCGCTCATCATTGTTTCGCCGAGATTCTTGCAACATATTTCGAGTGACAAGATTCAAGCAACTCAGCTCACGGATCCTTATACGATTTCCGATTCTGTAGCAAATTGCCTTCTTCATCTTCCATTCAATGATAACGATATCAGCATCCTCGCAGCGTTCAACGACCGACTCAATAACAGCTCGCACTTTTCGGTAACATTTCGAACCAATAGCGTCGTTACAAATTTGAATCGTTTTATGTCATGATTATGTCATTTTGTTTTCATTTTGAATCGATGATGTTGAGCCCTTGATACATCCTGTTGAATGTTGGTATAATTTTGAATATTCTTTGATACAATGTCATTGTTGATTACACTCTCAGTTCAAATTGTGAATAAGTAATTGTTGAAACCGTGTTTATTTGTTTTGGATATGATTTGCTGATGTGATATATAGTTGTAAATAATACACTGCTGCAATTTATAGCTTGATGCATTTGTGTTCACTCTTCTTTTCGATTTGGTTTGCATTGTGTAAGTTAAGTTTGATTATTTTGGTTATGTGATTGAGTTGAACATATGGTTATAGACCTGCCAGGTTAAAAAAATGAATCATAAGCAGATTTGAATGAGATTGATGAGATGGTGGATATCTCATTAGCGTGTGTAATTCTTCGCTTATGAAAATTTTGTTTATGTAGTGAAAGTTATGATCAAATCTTGTTGGTTTGAGTTGTTTATCGTTTCGTTTACAATAAGTCTGGTGTATGTTTAAGCTTGATGAAATGTTGAAGTTGCTATTGTCTTATGTTAATAGATGATGGTCCATTACATTTGCATTAGCATTATGCTCTTATTTTAGATCCATTTCAGAAGCGCTATTAAAACTTTTATCCTGTTGTGCACCTTTTACAGCTGCCCTAAAACAGGCACCGTTAAAAACCAGTTTTTTATATATTATTTTATTCTTTTTTCTCTATAATATTATTTAGTTTCTTTTTTTCTCTTTTCTTTTCTTATTTTTTCTATAATTTATTTATAAAAATTATGTAAATATATAGGAAGGCGACTTATTATTTTATTAAACATACTTATTTAGTATTAATTAATTTAATTAGTTTTATTAAATATGATATTTAGTTTAATTAATAAATTTTTGTATGATTTAATGATTTTTTCTCGATTATTTCGGTTGTACAATTTTCTCAACTGTCTCATGCTATAGTAACATGTGTTGACCTTATCTCACTTGCACACTCGAACTATCTTTCAGTTAAATCTCGATTTGATACCGAGTTTGTTTTCACGTACGTAATTTCAAACCTCGACTCACATCGAGTATTTTCTTCAAATCAAAATCAAAATTCTTAACCTTTACAAATATCTTCTAAACTAAATTAAAATCATGATTCATCTTGTTTAACACTTCTAAAACTTTTTCTTAACTAATAATAAAGGTGGTGGATTCTTGGGGTCTAGCACTCCTTAGATCCTTGAACAGTCACTCTTGAGGCGTACGCCTTGAGATGTGTTCGTTTCATCTTTCATTCCTAAAAAAATACTTAATTCTTTTTAAAACCTTTTAACCTTCTTTTCAAACCCTAATTTGATTAAAACGTTTAACCTAATTATTTCTCAAATATGACTAAGAAAACTATTTTCTTAATTAACAATGGGGATATTGAATTCTTGAGGTCTAGCACTTCTTGGGTTCTTGAATGGTCTCTCTTGGGGTGCACACCTTGGGTTATGATCATTTCGATCTTTCATTTCTAAAACACCCAATCCGTTTAATATACCTAACGTGTCTAATCAAAATACTTTAATCAAATCAAAATATTTTCTTAATTAAATTACGAAAGATTTGAGTTTTTGGAGTCTCACGTTCCTTGGATTCTTGAGTGACCGCTCTTAGGGCGCATGCCTTGGGTTGTGGGTTGCTTGGCCTTTCCTCCCTAAAATACTTTCCCTATTTATTTGGACAAAGCGTTCATTGTCCTAAAAACACGATTTCGTAACTAATTGAATAAAAAAGGTGCCGTTGAAATCTAGCATTTCAATGATACCCCGATTAATTGGTTGCGAGGCTGACGTCTCGTTTATCGAATAGTCCTCATTCTCCCTCAAAATATTTAACATATTCAACTTTGTTCTTCTCTCTCCCGTGTGATCGAAACCCTAAAACCTACTCAAATCAAAGTCTTTTTCTCAATCAAATCCATAATACACTTAATCCAATTCAAACAACTTTTCCAAGAGAACATTGTTTAGTCCCTTCTCCCGTGCATATAAACTAGTGCTTCAGCCTCCCCTAACGAGCAGACAAGCCAATGTTTAGCAGTTAGAATACGACCTAAACACTTGTTCATAAAATACACCAACCTTCAACCGTAGTACCACGACCTATGTTGCTCTGACTTTTCCATTGCACGAGGGAGTGCGTAGGCACAAAGGCCCCAATTCTCGGCGATCACCTTAATAAAAAAACCACTCATTTCCCTTAGAAGATAACAAACAACCTAGCTAACTTTTCTCTCGAATCGAATCAAGAGGTTCTCGTTGAGTACAGCAGACGTAGAGGGTGCTAATACCTTCCCTTTGCGTAATCGACTTCCGAACCTAGAATTTGGTTGCGATGACAATGTTCTTATCTCTTTAAAGGTTTTATCGATATTTTCCTATTCCTTCCTTGGAATGAATAAAGTTCGATGGTGAATTTGTTCGAACATTTTTTCCGCGTCCATCGCGAGGATCATATTTTTCAAGGTACAACGCTTGATCAGAGCACAACCAAAGAAAAAATAAAAAGAAAAGAAAAGAATTGAACAAGATTCTAAAGGAATAAGAATCTTGTCAGAAAAAGGACACAAAATGATGTTTCAAAAAATAATGGATAAAGATAATAACATTATATAAAAAGAAATACATCATTACCCAAAGGTTATTATCCAACAGATTTCCTGAATACACTAGATGATTTTCACCTTTATGAATATTTAAGTAATATACAAGTTTTTTTGCAAAACCTTCTACTTAAACTGCTTTATCAGCAGTAAAGAATCTTCTTCTGAATCTCAGAGTCTGATAATTTTAAGAAGTTATCATCCATCAGAGTCTAGTAGGTCTAGACTTAAAGAGAGTTATCTTCTATCAGTCATCAATTTTTAAGATTATATTCAGAACCAAACATTTTCTCTTGAAACAAGAGTCATGAGTGATTAAAGAATATTGAATTGGTTTCTTTGACAGCTAACAAACAACAATCTCGTCACAATAAGTGAGGAAACTATTTCAATAAATATCAATGTTTAAAAAACCGAACCATAGATTGAACTGGTGAAACGTGCAGTTTAAGGTTTATTTGGTTAAATCGGTTAAACCTAGGGTCAAACCGTTTATTAAATAAACTAATAATATGAAAGTAAATTTCATATATGTAACACATAATTATATGTTCATAATAAATGTTTCAAAAATCCATTAAAAATTTAATACAACAATATCGATAATACATAACATAACATAGTTCAACACTTTATTTCAACCATCATTTAAAAATATTTTGATCAAACTAAAGAATTACAATAAAATAAATTAAACTAATTCAAACCAAAATTAAAATAATAGAATATAACAACTAAAATAAAGTTCAAATTAAGAATACCTAATTAAATAAGATAGAATACCAAAATATAAATAATACAATATACTTTATTAAACAACTTAAAATTAAATTTGAGTTAAACTACGACAAACAAGTCTTAATTGATAACAACAAACAATATTGACTTGAACGGCAATCAATATTGAGTTGGACATCATGACTATGTTTGAAAGAGACGACATGATAATGTTGAAGTGTGGTTGAAAGAAAAACTATAATGGAGTGACAAAACTTAGAAGTTTGTATGATAGTAAAAAACACATGGGATTATTTTTTGTGATTAGGAAATGTATGCTAAGTTTTGATATTAACATATTAAATTTTTAAAAAAAATGGTCAATTTGATGGATTTTTTGAACTGGGCGGTTTTACAAAACCGGCTCTGGTTCTTTGGTTTGAATGGTTTTTGACGGTTCAATCTGGTTTTACTCCGATTTTGACCCACTAGCGGTTTTGAAAGGTTTACCAAACTGGATTCCTCCCAGTTCTCGGTCCAACCGACTAAACTGACCGGTTCGGTTTTTAAAATATTGATAAATATGACCATCATCCAGCTAATGAAATACTTAGTATAGATAGATACAAAATAGTTTCTTCTTAAAGCTTTCTAAAGGTTCTTTTATCAAAGACAACTTCTCTAGAAATATAACAGAGACTTTGTTTCTACATATACATAAATATTTCATTGAATCAAGATATAAGCTAGAAAGGAACATGCATACCTTTTTTTTCCGGTCAGACTCGTATCAGTATTCAGACTTGACTATAGAGTCTGAATACCGCTTTGAGTGGATTTTGATTCAATGGATGTTTAACCATTTAATTCACTTCTTCCACCAAACTTAATACCTCTAGTAATTGAGTTTGAGATATAGGCTCTACTTCCATCAAATATTGTAAACAACCTTTGATAAGTACCATAAAAGATGTATGTGCTCCTTTCTTTGATATCTGCAGTAAATACATTTGAATAATGATACAATTTTTTTATAGGATGATAAATCAAATTTTGCTAACATTGCATATATATATATTTAACCTAGTTTATTTAATGTCATAGAGTTTGCTTTAGCAGATGCTAAATATAACGTCTGTCTTAGGCACTACATTTTAACGTGTACATGCATATCATCAACTATATAATTCTATTAGAATATTCATATATGTTTTCAAAATCTACATAAAAAGAAAGAGCACCAAAAACATAAGTTCATTAAAATAAATAAAATATTAATCAAAATATTTACGACCATTAAAATAACACATCATTGCCAAATATAATAATATATATCACCCATCAAAATCAAGTATAATCAAACATTTAATATTTACAATCAAATATATCACCCATCAAAATCAAGTATAATCAAACATTTAATATTTAAAATCAAATATATCACCCATCCCTTTTGAGTGATGGTAATTGGGGAAATTTATGGGCTTTCAAGGCAATTTTGAAGGGTTTTGAACTGATATAAGTTAATATTGGCAAGAGTTATTTATATGGGATTTGCATTGAGGATTATTACTTGAAGGCAGCTGAATAGTTCTTGGCTTGTCGAATTGGTCAAATACCATTCAATTTTCTTGGTTTAAAGGTTGGTGATAAGAATCGTAGGGTATCTTTTTGGACACCGGTTGTAAAACGCTTTAGGAATAAATTGTCGTCTTGGAAATGGAAGATTTTGTCTATTGGTGGGAGGGAGTCATTGATTAATTCTGTGCTGACAAGCTTGCCAATATATTTTTTATCCTTTTTCAGGACGCCAAAGAAAGTATTGAACAAGCTTATTTCAATACAAATGAGCTTTATGTGGCAAGGGTCGGAGGAAATGAAGAAAATGACATGGATTTCTTGGGAAATTATTTGTAAGTCAAAGGAGGAGGGGGGTTTAGGTGTGAAGGACTTGAGATTGTTCAATTTGGCACTCGTGGCGAAATGGTTATGGCGTCTTCTTAAAGAACCGAATGCTATTTGACAAGTGTTGTTACACGAGAAGTATGTTGACTACTCAAAATTTATTCTATCCAGGGACGTTTATGAATCAAATACTCTTCATTCTTAATGGTGGAGGGATTTAATGAGAATCAATTCTTGCGTTCAACCGGTGCCTTTTGGTGATTGTATTTCAATTAGGTTGGGAGATGGCAATGTAGTCCCGTTTTGGACGACAAAATGGGTGTGGAACGATACTTTGAAAAATTTGTTTCCGGGACTGTTTTCGTATACACCTAACAGGCAGTGCACGGTTGCAGAAATGAGAGCATGTAATGATGCAGTTTGGTCGTGGCATTGGAATGGGAACTTCCAGCAACCTTTTTATGCGGCAACTCTGTATGAGGAGTTTCACATGTTGGTGGAGGTGTTGTATGAGGTCACTCCAGTCATGAATGCTTCAGATACAACCATTTGGCCTTTTGGAGAGTTTAATACTTATTTTGTCAAGTCATTTTATGCAAAGTTACAGGCTGTTGCAGGTGAAGTTTCATATCAGGATGCAGATTTGGTGGCAGCACTGAAATATGTATGGAAAGCTCCCATTCCATCAAAGGTGAAAATTTTTGGTTGACGAATGTTACGGGATAGATTGACTACAAGGGGGAATTTGTTTCATCATGGAATTGTTACTAACTGTCACGATATGATATGTATTTTTTGTTTTCATTGTGTAGAGGATCTTAGTCATTTATTTATCACTTGTCCTAAGGTTTTGGCGATTTGGTGTAAAGTTTATGATTGGTTGGAAATTGAGGAAAATTATGAAATGAGGGTTCCTAAACATCTTCTATATTTGATTTTAAGTTTTAATGGGAGAATTTCAAATTTTATAGCTTGTAGTTTGTGGTTGGTGGTTTGTTGGAATGTTTGGAGGGCAAGAAACAATATTATGTTCAATGACGAAATAACGGATCCGGATATCATTTTCTTGCGTATTAAGTTTTATTTTTGGTGGTGAATATTAGTGTTATCTAAAGAACATAGGCATTGTAATTTCTACGAGAGACATATGTATCTGCTTATTTTTTGTAAACGATTAGGTAGTGTTCGGTTTCGTTGATTGTATTGTTAGGTTAAGGTACCCCTACTACCTTTTATTAATATACTTCTGCTTATATAAAAAAAAATATAACACCCATCTTCATCCATCAGCACACCCTTGGTCATTATCAATAAACTTGGACACCTCTAAATCTATTGATATTACTTTCATGTAATTGATTGGAGTTCCAACATTGACTCAACAAATTCATCGACGGGTTTTAGCGATTCAGACAAAGAAATTTTCTCAGCATTGAATACCTAAATGATTGAATTAGATCACATTAGAAACTATTGTGCTTATATCATGTTAGTAGTAAATTCCAACATAATAATATTAAAAGACCTTGTGAACCACATGCTATCAAATATGTTTCAGCTAATCCTTAAAGAGTGGTTTAATTTTAAGAACTAGTGGTTTCTAACTACTAATTTTAAGAAGATTGACCTACACATTACCTGGATGTCTAAATCAAAATCTTACCACAATATATTTCATCATTGTGTTTAGGCAATGAGTGTTGGAAGCCACTACATGGACCATAAATTGCTAGTATATAGGTTAGAAAATAAAGAACAATCATAAGACATCCCTATTACAGGTTCAGTTGTTATGAATGTAACCTGTAAATGCGCCTAAGAGAGGGGGGGGGGGAATTAGGTTCTGAAAAATATTTGCAATCTTTTCGGTTCTTGGTTCTTTTTCCGGTTATGATGATAGTGACTTGATAGTAAAGTGCAGGAAAGAAAAAGAGACACAAGAAATTTATAGTGGTTCCCCTCACAATCCGAGAGTACTCCACTCCCGTTTCGACTCGAAAGAGATTTCACTATAGCTTAGAATTATTGCACAACCTAATCACACCAATGGTGATGCCTACTATCTAATCTATTGGTAATCCAAGTGTAGAAGAACAATCCTCTTCAAACACTTCACTTGTTTCCAACAATCCTGGATAACAAGGTAGTACACAATAATCTTTGAAATAAGTTGAAATCTTTGAGAGAATGATATTATCAATCTTCACGATCGATCTTCTTCTTGAAACAAATATTACTCAAATAAATATACTAGTGTTCTTGTGAGAGGATTTGAAATAAAGTTGTGATAGTGTGAAAATTTATTCAAAGGCTTCTTTCAAAAATGTTTTTGAACACTTAAAAATAAAAAATTTGAAGGATGAAGAAAATGAGTAATTTGAATGATTTTTGTTTCTTGAAGGTGAAAAAGAATTTTGAAAATGATAACAATTTATATTGATCAAAATACCTTTTCAAAAGGGTGTGATTTTATGCAGCAAAAACAGTCAGAAATCAAAATGGAGACCAATGCATATTTTCATGAAAAGCTGCCATTTTTGCTTGCTGTTTCAATGTTAATGGGTTAACCAAATGGGTTAATTGGTTAACACCTTACAACGTTTAAAAAATATTCAAAATTTACACATGTTAATCGGTTAACCCTATGTGATAATCGGTTAACACTGTAACAAAATCACAAATGAGTTAATTTTAAGGGCCGTTAACCGGTTAACCAAAAGGGTTAATCGGTTAACACTGAAAGATTTTCAGAAAATAACTATGTTTAACAAGAGTGAGTAACTTAAAATGATTTTAAAAGAGTTTGTGGTATATGTGAAGTGAAATGTGAATTTATGAACACTTGTATAGATATTTTCAAGTAATATTTGTTATACCTTTGGCTTGATGTTCAAGACTCAATCTTCATTACTTGAAACTTGTGAGAGAGATTTGATCCATAGAAGACATATGCGAGAGCACTATCTTGATGCTTGACGTCTTTGTTGTTTACCTGATTCTCTTACTTTTTGCGTAGTATAAGTTGCATAGAAAGTTTGTTCTTGTTGTCCTCATCAAAACATTTAAATGTGCTTGAAGCTTGCTTCTACAATGAATACTTAGTGATATAAGCTCAGTTACTCTATGGAGGCTTTACGGTAGCTATTGAACAATTCTCAATCTATTGCAGTTTAAAACTAAATATTTCCATTATTTCTATAACCTCACCACATGTGAAAACCAATGTCTAACATCCTTCGGTTCTCCAACTCACTAATCAAACTAGAGTATAATGATTAAGAACAAAAGGGTTGGCATGTAAAATAAATAAAATTTCATTAAATGCCCTAAGATTAAAATATTATTATTGCCATATAATAATAATAAAGTTGATAATGGTAAATTATACAACCCCCACAACCAGAAGATAGAGCATGCATAATCAACCTTAGCATATCATATGTGAATAAATTTATGGTGTTGTCCTGAAAACAAATAAAACTCAATGTTATACTGATTTATCGAATGATCAAATTAACAACATTACAAAGGTAAAAAATTTGATAGTATAATAATGCATCTTTATTACATATATTCCAATTTATTTTATTCCATTCCAATCCATTTTATTGGCCATTTACTATGCGTAAGATGACAACTAACAAATTTCCAAGACACTTATGGAGACTTGATAATAGAGAAAACCACATTTTACTCTTAGCATAGCATTGCCCCATACTAAAGGATGATAAATAAGTTAGGTAATATGGTGATGAAAAAGCCACATAACTAAGGAAATAAAACAAATAAAGCATACTTCTCTGTGAACTTCTTTGCTAATTTGAAAATCAAAACAACTTTACAAGAGTATATAAATTGAAAATCAAAATGACTTTACAATTATAACTTAATTGTTTGTGGGAGTGGGAACTCCTAGAAGAGAAGTAGGGTGAGGCAAGTTCTTTTGTCTGGTAAGGCTGATCTTTGTTTCTTACAAGAATTTAAATGTCAAAGTATGGATCAAAAATTTATATTTAACTTATGGGGGAGTGAAGATTGCGAATGGTCAACAATGAATTCGGTTGGGCAATCTGGAGGGATTTTAACAATTTGGAAAAAGGGGGGTTATTAATCTGATTCATAGCTTTCGTGGTAATGAAATTTTGGGAATATTTGCTTCTTGGAAAGGTACTTTGTGTTGTACCCCAAAATTTTCCCAACCTTTCCTTTACTTGGTTTATGTTTCATTTGTTCTAGCATATTGCATTGCATAACATTTTGTATTTTTACAGGGGATCAAGATATGTGTGAGCAACAAGGGAGATGTGCCAAAGGTTCTAAACCTAATCAAGAGGTTGTATTCAAGTCAACAAGGAGGTTATCATCATCAGAGACAAGACCAAGCCCTTTGGATAAGCAGATAAGTGTATGTGGTCCACCTCCTGTCTAGGAGGCAATTTGAAGGTCACCTGAGGATCCCAAGCTCATGGTCATGAGGGGAGATTGTCATTTGAGCTCATTGGAGTCCTTGAGAGTCATTGTGGAGTTCATTGAAGTGTTTATGACAAGTATGAAGAGCTACAGTTGAAATTGGTGCAATTAGGGTTTTTATCTAGTCAACCCAAAGTTAACTGTGAGATTAAAGGAGATTAAGACTCAATTCCAAGTATTCATGGTCATGTAATGTTGTGTTAAGATACATTGGATGTCATTTCAAGATCAGTTCATCAAGAATCAAGAGTATGAGAAGTGACTGAATTAGGGTTCTCAGGGTAAAATCCCATATTCAGTGCCTAACTTCAAGACCACCTATCTCAAGATACAAGTTTCATCTCAACTTTTGGCCAACATGGAACTCGTAGGGCGTGTTCTTAGATTTAATTTGAGTACTAGAAGTCCTTGATTGGATTTATAGAACTCAAGTTATGATCCAGACAAGTTACAGGTCATAAGAGGGATGTGATTTTGGTCAACAAAAGTCAACCAACTTCCAAGCCATTTTTGACCTAGAAGGATATTTCTCCTCAACTTTTGGCCAACATGAAAGTTATAGGGCATGGTCTTAGCTTTCCAAAAATTACTAGAAGTCTTTCATCTGATTTGTAGAACTCACGTTATGAGGCTTGCAAGGCAGGGGTATTTTGGGAAAACAAGATTACAGGTGATTTTCATTATAGGTCCATTTCACCACTTGGCACACTTCAAATGAAAATATTTCCAACATCAAACTTGCTCCAAATGAGGTCATTTGCATTATTAAACATCAAGGTATCAAATATTTGGCTTGGATTGAAGAATCCCCAATGCAATTTCCATGAAAAAAGCTTTAAAAAGGAAAATTCATGATTAATTCATTTGGAAACATTTTGGATCAACTTTGTGCATTTTTTGAGTACAAATGACATTTCAAATACAATGCCAATCTTGGATGTGGAGTTTGAACTCAAATTAATGGCCATTTTCACACTTTCTTCAATGGTAAGTAACATCTCAAAAACACACCATAAGACCAAACCAAGGGGCAATCCTCAGCCCTTGGATCAGCATTGACATTATGCAAGTCAGCCATGCCATCTTTACAGCTGGGAAACTACAAATTCGTGTACCTTGCAAGTGGGAAAAGTTTGAAAAAGTGAAATTTGGTTTGGGCTTAAGGAGCTGTCATTGGGCCTCCTCTTGATCTGAATCCAACATACTTAAGCTCAGGAACATTTCCAATGTCTCAGAAGTGATTTTAGTGAGAGAGAGAGAGAGAGAGAGAGAGAGAGAGAGAGCAAGAACAGTTTGAAAAAAGCGAGGGTGAGAGTGAAAATCGTTTTCTGAGTTTCTTTAAGTTTCAACCAAAACTAAGTATCCAAAAACTTTCCTTGAGCTTATTAGAAAGTGTCTGGTTGCTTATTTACAAGCTTTGATAGCACATCCAGCTCTGTGGAAGCTTTTTTCTTAGGTTTCTTTCTTTCAATTTTTTGCACTGTTTAAGCATTGTTTTCATGCCATTTTTGCATATTATTAAACCTCTTGACATGTAGATGGATTCTAGTATGGTTTGGTGTTTGTTTGTGAACTTTTTTATTTTTGCTCGTTTTCTTTTTGCCTTCGTTTTTCTTTATTTAAGCTTCTTTATGGAAAAATAATGATGTATTATTGATCCTCATGATGAGTAGATCAATTTCCATATGAAATTTGTGCAAAACGGTGGAGAAATGATGAAACCGTATGGGGTTGTTGTCCGTGCGGTGGCTGGAGCTTGCGAGGAAGACGACTGGAGGTGTTTTCCGGCCGTCTGAGCTTTCCCTCCATGTTTGAGGAAGAGACGCTGAGGTGTCGTCCTATGATGCGTCCATTTTGCTTACTTTCCATTATAACGGTCACGATTAAGACCCATCGTGTACCTGTGTTGACCGCACCACACCAAAGTCCTTTTAAATATTCATTAATTGAGTTGTCACATGCACAACCACATGATTGGATTACTGGGTGATCACACGATGCTGATTGAGTTCCATGATGGTCTCTAGTTGACCCTTGCACACACTAGCACCAGATTTTATTTTATTTTTGTTTTTTTTTTCCTGTTGGGCCTAAGCCACGCGTGCTGTTTGCACCCCCTTGATGGGCCCAGTTCCTTTTTGAACTGCTTTTTATTACTATCTGCACCAGCAGTTTATTTAATTTCTTTGTATTTTCATTTTATTTTATTTGTGCATCTGTTTTGGATTTGAGTCAAATAAAATAGCTCCAAGAGTGATAAAACCCCAAAAAATATGTTTTAAGATCTTTGAGATATCCTCTTATTTTTAGAATTTTTTATTTTATTTTATGATTTATTTTTCAATTAAAAATGGGATATAATTTGGGAGTTATTTTATTTGCCTTAAATCTTAACATACTTTGTTCTTGAATTTATTTCTCTCATGTCCCTTTGATCCAATGAATAAGATTCAATCCTCATGTCAATGATGAGTGGAGGAATTTTTTAGGACCATTTTGTCCCTAATTTGTTGACTTTTGAGTTGACTTTTGTTGCCTTACATTTGACCCTATGCAATCCTCCTTCACAATGGAGCACCCTTGTGAATCAATTTCTATGGTGATGTTGTGAAGCGAATTTGATTGAGTTCTTTTGGCCTCTGATTGCCAATACACCTATGGTCTTCTTGCATTTTATTTGTTAATTTTTGGATCATTTTCCTATTTTTAGGATATCTTGCAAGTCAAGCTATCCAAAGGAAGGTCCATACAAACATGTTGACCTAGTTTGCTTTAGATACGACATTTTTGGATCCTTTGAGCCTTCAATACCTCTTGATTCATGTTGCTAACATGTTGAGGATGATGCTTGTTCATTTTAAGGTCCTTATATTTTGTTTAGTTTGTTCTTTTGGTTGCTTACTTTTGAGCTTTCAATTAGTGTTTCTTTGTGAAACATGTGTGCTTCTCTTTGGGAATTGACTTGCACTCCTTTGTGCTTTGTTTTGCTTTGGCTTTTATGAGCTTTTAGTTTATGTCCCTTGATGTCCAATGACCTAGGAATATCATTTAAGGTGGCTTGGTCTCTCCTTTGGAGGTACATGAAGCATACCTAAAATGATGGAATCCTTGAGGACTTTTCTTGGTGATTTCTTTGTGCTTCTTTGTATTTTGCTTGTGAGGCTCATGGTTGAGTGTCTATTATGAGTTCCTTGATGTCCTCACATGATATCCCATCCTCACTTTGCCTTAGGTATTGTTTATATTTCATTTGTATTTTGTTTTGTGCCTTATGGTTGATGTTGTTTGGTTTAGGCCATTTCATCCCATTTTAGTGCACTTGTTTGTTTTCATTGGTGCATTTGCTTGTCCTTTCTTTTATTGCATATTACATATTGTTGTTTGAGGTTGAGATGAGCTTGTGATGGTCTTTTACCCACACCAATTTCCTCCCTCATTCCATGTTTACAATCTTGCATTGTTTATGTTATTATTGTTTCCTTTGTTGTCTCTTTTCCCTTAGGACCTCTAATCTCTCTTGTTCAAGAGAGGTTATGATAGGCATTAGGATTTTAACCATGTATGACAACATTAGGGTAGTTTCATTTCCCTTTCATCCCAACTTTAGGAGCATTATGCATGACAACTTTAGGGTCCAGTTTCCCCTTAGTTTGTGTCTTTCTTTTCTCATCTCCTAAACAATCCAAAACACCTAATAAAGGTTAATGAATATTGTACATTACGAGCTTTAAGCTACTTAGGAAATGGTTGTTGAAGGGTTTCCTTTCAGTGGTTTGATTGTTTAGTATAGCACCCTTTGGGTGATATACGACGCATTCACTCCTAAGTCATAGTCTCTAGTGCGATATGAATTGCAAACCAATTCAAAAACACTTCTTCTCTAAAAAACACAAAAACAATCATTCCAACTTCTTTTTGCCCTTTGGGGCCTTTAATCCTTTGAGAAATCATTTTCATAACAAGAGTGTTGTTAACTTTTAGTTCTACCGCAAACGGTAACGCCTAAGTCTCCCATGCTCAAGCTGCACACACCAACTGCTAGAACTACTTGTTAACCCTACTCGTCTAAAAACAGTTGAACAAACCTGTGTTCCCCGTTAGCCCGAACTATGTTTGCTCTGATATTTCATACCAAATGAAAGTACGTAGGCACAAGACGCGATGTCTTGGCGAGCAACCTTTCCCCCTTTCACCCGTAGTTAGTTGAACTACGTTGACTCTGACTTCTCATTCCAGATGAGATACGTAGGCACAAAGTGTCGTTTCTTTGCCGAGTCATTTCTTTTTCTTTCACCCTCAAGCCTGTAGTTAGATAGTTTCAATCACCCTTTTAGATAGACAACAAGCGTGGATCCTGTCGAGTACGACAGACATGAGGGGTGCTAATACCTTCCCCTTACGTAACCGACTCCCGAACCCGAGATTTGGTTGCGATGACCGATCTTATCCCTCTTTTCATCAGGTTTTCTCTGAGCGTTTCCTTTCCCTCTCTTGGGATAAATAATGCACGGTGGCGACTCTTCTATCATTGCTGACCCTCGATTTTTGCAGTTGCGACAGCTGGCGGCTCTGTTGGGGACAGGAACAACCCCTATGCGAGTCAATCCTAGCGCGTGTTTGTTTATTTTTGGGTGTGTACATATGTGCTTTATTTTTCTTTATGTGCTTTTTGCATTTTACTTTCCACATGATTCATTATTGTTGTGCTGTGGGGAGGGATTGTTCTGTTGAGAGATAAGCCAGACCCAGGCTTGAGTATAGACTTAGCATTAGAAGTAGAGATTAGTGGTGAGCCTGTATGCTTTGCATGCACCAGCTAGCCATGAAATTCGCGCTCAGACGAGATTCTCTTTAACGATTTTCTTTCTGGCCCTATGGGCTCGAAGGAATTTTGTATCTGAGGATTGTCGACTCTGGGAACCGATCACTTGTGAGTCAGCTAAGTGAGGCCTCTTCAAGAGATGATGATGCCAAACTAGAAATGGTGAACGTATCATCGTTTCTAGAAAGTCTGTGACGCTGATGAACGCATAGGATGTCAAACCTTGTCAGTGGATAGGTCCTTACCTGTGAGAGGGATGAGGGTGCAGGAAACTCTAGCATTCAGACCACCCGGTTCTTTACAGTTTAGATTTATGTTCTTGATTACGAGGGGTCCTAATGTCAGTGTATGGTTATGACTAAAGTGAAGCGCCGGTCGTCTCAAACTACAGCACAACAATCTTGATCCCCTGTTGCATATGCATCTTGCATTTTCATTTGCATATCATTAACATGTACCTATGTTGCAGGTGTAATTTTTCCTCCTTGATTCTAGTGACCTTGTTCCTGTTCTGACATGGAGGCTTTGAAGAAGACAGTTTCCTACAAGCTCCTTTCTCCTGACATCAGTTCTTTGCTGAGTTTGGTTGCTTTAGCAGATCAGAAGGTGAAAGCAGAGTTCAAGGAATCCTATGGGAAGTTACTTGGTTTGGTGTGCAAGCCTTCAGTGTTCGAGTTGAATGGCTTATATGCTCTGTTCCAGTTTTACGACCCTCAGTTGAGATGTTTTATCTTTCCTGACTATGTTTTGGCACCGACATTGGAAGAGTATGTTGTGTTACTAGGGGTTACAGTATTGGATCAGATGCCTTTTTACCATGTTGATATCGAGCCTGATCTAGTTAAACTTGCTGCAATTGTTCATCTTGCTGCTTCAGAGTTCTCAGGAAGATTGACCAAGCTAAATGGGACATATGGGTTTCCTCTACCTTTTCTAGTTGACAAGGCTTTACAGCTCGCCAAAGAAGGTTGTTGGATTGCGTTCAATGCCATTCTCGCTCTGTGCATATATGGTATCATTCTGTTTCCCAACTTGCCTGACTTTGTGGATACAAACGCTTTCTATATCCTTGCTTCAGGGAATCCAGTGCCAACGTTGTTAGGAGATGTTTACCATTCCATCCATTACAAGAATGAAAAGCGAAGTGGTAAAAATGTGTCTTGCTGTGTGCCCTTGCTGTATAGGTGGTTTTTCAGTCATCTTCTGAAGAAAGTTCCGTTTGTTGCTACTATTAGCACCTTAGATTGGTATGCTAGGTTGATGGGTTTATCTGCAGAAAACATCGTATGGTTTGATCATGACATACTTAGCACTAAAATCGTATATAGTTGCAGTGGCTTTCCGAATGTTCCATTGGTCGGAAGAAAGGGTTGTATTAACTATAATCCCTCTCTATTGATCAGACAAATTGGATACGCTTTAAAGAATCCTCCTAAGAAAGAGGAGATACAGGAATCTCTATATCTCATAGGATTGCTAGAAGCCGATACTTTGGTCAGATTGGAGTATGCATGGAGTAACATTCACAGACGAGGTAAGGCAGTGTTAGGAAAGAGAAACAATCGAGCTTATGACCCCTACGTGGTTTGGATCAAGGATAGAGTTGCCAAGTCTCTAATGCCATTTCCCTCAGTTGCACCCTTGTACCCCGTCATGCCTGAAGAACCTACTACCGTGGATATTCAGAAGTACAACCAACTGTTGCGTGAAAAAGAAGAGCTGAAGAGAGCAAACGAAGAATTAGAGAAAGAAGTCATCCAAATCCGAAGTGAGAAGATTGGTGTCGTTCATGCCTTCAAAAGACAGACTGAACTTGTTAACAAGCTAGGTACGGACCTGACAAAGGAGGCCGGCAATAGAGAACGCGCAATCCGAGATTTTCATGATGTCTATAGTGTGCTCGCCACTAAGAAGGAAGAGTTGAAAAAGGCTTACTCAAGGATCTCCAAGTTTGAATCAGTATGGAACGCCACGCTCACTAGCAACAAGGAGTAAGAGGATAAGCTGAAGCAACAGATCACCAAGTTGAAGAGTCAACTCAGAGCAAAAGACGAGAAGATCTCAGCGGAAGAAGCTCTCGGATATCACAGCGAGCATAAATTGAACCAAGCTATCGCAGACCTGAAGGAGTGTAGGTTGAGGGCAGATACCAAGAGAAGCAGACTTGAAGCGTGCTTTGGAAAAGAAGCCTGGGACGACCACATTGATAGTCTACAGCGCACTATCAGCCAGCGAGAGCTGCTCATACAGGGTCTACTTGCCAGACCTGATCATCCCGAGACAATAAAGCTGCTTGTGGATTTCCGGACTCGCCGTCCAGCTTGACTGTCATTATCTTTCTTTGTATCTTGTTGTCCTTCTTACTTATCGACCATCATCAGGCTTGTTGATTGAGGTCATATCTGTTTTATACTCAACTGATGTATGTGCACTATGGATTGGCTTGTTATTATACGAGGAGTTGTTATTATGTTCACTTGTCTGTGGGGTTTTCATGGTTGCTTCTTTAGGGAGCTAGAATCGAGGGGGGAAATTTCCCTGAAACATATTTACATGTCTGCATTCTGCATCTTTCGCATCATTTATCATTTTGCATAGCAGGTGTTCTTGGGACTGTTAATCTTATCTCTATGTCACCTTTTAGGTTCACAGGATAGCAGACCCAACATTCCACAGATACTCTGCGAGGGGGAATCAACAAAGGATTATGGAGCAAGTTCAGCTCGAACTTCAGGAATTTCGCGAGAGGATGGGGCAGTTTATGGACATGATGCAGGGCATAGCCAACGACCAAGAACAGTTGAGGACATTGGTACAACCTCTGGTGTCAAGAGTTGATGGAAGTGGAGTCTTACATGGTGGAACCCCTGCTGTACCTCCTCCAGAAAACAGTACGCCACGAACAGACGCTATCCCAACGGTTGTCCCTCCGGGAGGAGGAAACCCGACTGGAATTCCCATCTTAGTTCCAATAGGCCCTGTACAAGGTAACAACAGTCCCTAGTGGGATCAAGATGATCAAGAAGATATTTTCTCTTTGGGAGATGTTGGGGCAGGATTGCAACCTGACGCTGATAGAAGATTCAAGGCGATTGAGGAGAAGATGAGAAGCCTTGAAAGCCAAAATACCATGGGTCTGGATATGTCAAACCT
Source organism: Lathyrus sativus (assembly GCA_963859935.3). NCBI lineage: Eukaryota > Viridiplantae > Streptophyta > Magnoliopsida > Fabales > Fabaceae > Lathyrus > Lathyrus sativus. Next base: position 351,481,059 of record OZ012739.1, on the reverse strand, counting down.
AGGATGGATTCCTGGACTCAGGATTCCTCCAAAGTTCAAAGTTCCAGATTTTGATAAGTACAGAGGAACAACGTGTCCAAAGGTGCATATCCGCTCCTATTTCTGAAAGATGTCTGCATACTCCGATGATGAGAAGCTGTTGATGCATTTCTTTCAAGATAGTCTGTCGGGACCATCCCTCGAATGGTATATGGGTTTAGAGCCAGTTAATGTCAGAAGTTGAAGGGATCTGGGAGAAGCTTTCGTTAAGCACTACCAATACAACAGTGACTTAGCGCCAAACTGAGTGCAACTTCAGAATTTATCACAGAGAAGTAACGAATGCTTTAAAGAATACGCACAAAGATGGAGAGAGCTTGCTTCCAGGGTTCAACCTCCCATGGTGGAGAGAGAACTAATTGATTTGTTTGTGGCCACATTACCAGGAATTTACTATGATAAGTTAGTGAGTAGCATGTCTGAGAGCTTTTCGGACCTGATTATTACCGGTGAGAGGGTCGAAAACGGTATTAAAATGGGAAAGATACAAATGGGAGAGGGGACCTCATCTGGAGGTGGAAGGAAGATTTTTGGTGCGAAGAAGAGAGATAACGAGACAAATGCAGTGTCCGGCTTTAACAATCGAAATAGATATCTGAATCAACGTCAACAGCGACCGTATTATCAGCAACAACAACAACCTCCACAAATAGCTAGTATTGCCATCCCGGAAGTACAACCTTAACAACAACAACAACCATGTCAGCAACAGCAACAACAACGACCTCAACAACAGAATTATGCACCGAGACAATTCAAAGATCAGAGAAGGATGATGTATAGGCATTTTGACACACCACCGATGCCCTACGCTCAGTTATTGCAACACTTAATTCAGCTGCAGTTGGTCCAGAAAAGGACAATGGCACCTCTAACTGGCCAACCACCTCCCGGATATGACGCCAACGCTAGGTGTGAATTCCACTCTGGTGCCCCCGGCCACAACATCGATAATTGTAAAGCTTTCAAACACAAGGTACAAGACCTTGTTGATAGTAAGGCTATCAATTTCAATCAAGATGCACCAAACGTGGATCAAAACCCCATGCCTAACCATGGTAGAGGTGGTGGTGTGAATGCTATTGTCAGTGAAGAAGGCCTGAATTTGGTGTCCAATGTGGAGAATCTGAAGACACCGTTAGGTTTTGTGAAGAACAAGCTGTTAGAAGGAGGGGTGTTCCCGGGCTGTAGAGAGGATTGTGAAGACTGTATGATTTGTCCCAAAGGATGTCAGAATCTGAAGAACCATATACAATGCATGATGGATGAGGGCCTATTGCAATTTGATAGAATTTGTGAGAAGAATGTTGAAGAGGTAGTCATCAAAGGTGAGGACGAGGTGGCAGCCATCTCCATCCCGTACAAAACAATTACAATTTCTCCGCCACCGGCGAGACCCACTATTATATTCACAAAGGCAGAGCCTGTACCCTATGAAAGCACTAAAGCAATCCCTTGGAACTATGGGGCTGGGTCTATTGCAATGGTCAGAAGCAGGAATTAAAGAATTCGCCCTTGGACTCGATTGATAATTTGGTGGGAACCAGAGGAATGACTCGAAGTGGAAGAGTGTTTTCACCTACCAAGGCAAATGTAGATAGAACCGACAGAGAAGAAGGGAAAGTAGTGGGTGAAGAAAGTTCTCAGACTAGAGAAAAGGAATCTTTGCTGAAGGACGTCGAGGAATTCATACGCTTGATAAGTAAGAATGACTACAAAATTGTGGATCACTTGCAACAGACTCCTTCAAAGATTTCCATCTTATCGTTGCTATTATGTTCTGAAGCTCACAGGAATGCTTTGCTCAGGGTTTTGAATAATTCTTATGTACCTCAAGAGATATCCGTGAATCAGTTGGAAGGAGTGGTGGCCCATGTCAATGCAGGTAACGGGTTGGGATTCACTGATCGTGATTTGACACCGAAAGGAAGAAACCACAACTTGGCTCTGTATATTTCACTTGAGTGCCAAGGAACAATGATGTTGCACGTCCTTGTCGATATGGGGTCGTCCTTAAATGTGTTGCCAAAGAAGGCATTGATAAAGATAGATCATCAGGGTCTTTATTGTACGCCTAGCGATTTGATTGTGCGAGCCTTTGATGGGACCCGAAGATCTGTTTTTGGGGAGATAACTCTGCCCATCCAAGTAGGCCCGGAAGTGTTTGAAGCAGTTTTCTACATCATGGACATTCAACCTGCCTATAGCTGCCTTCTGGGTCGGCCTTGGATACACTCAGCAGGAGATGTAACATCGACGTTGCACCAGAAGTTGAAGTACATGGTGGATGGGAATATTGTGACTGTTTGTGGAGAAGAAGACATCACGGTGAGCCATTTGTCCTCATTCAAGTATGTGGAGGTAGATGGTGAGATTCATGAAACATTGTATCATGCCTTTGAAACTGTTCAAATCAAGGAAAAGGCGCCAATCGAGGTCAAGACTCCAGAAATTGTCATGTCATCATACAAGGAAGCCCAAGCCGTAGTGGAATCTGGAGCAGCACAAGGATGGGGGGAGGTGGTGAGCGTCCCCAACAAACAAGATAAGTTTGGATTAGGGTACAACCCGTATGCATCTTCTTCACAAGACGCTCCACGTTACAAAGGACCTGTTCAGTTCACCAGTGGTGGGGTGATATTCGAAAAAATCAACGTCGTATCTGACGAGGAAGGAGACAGCGACTGCGACATGGACGCGTGGATCAAGCCATGTGTCCCTGGCTAGGGTTTGAAGAACTGGACTATGAAGGAAGTCATCTCTGTGACCTATGAAGAGTAATTGCTTTGTTTTGATTAATGTATCGCCCTATGTTACTGCCCAGAGCATAATGGTGTTTATTTTGTAGGGGCCTTATCTGTTATGTGCGCAAATAATTTTTTATCATTATCAATCGAAAAGGCGTCTTTTTCATTCAAAATTTTGTGATCCTTGTTTTTCTTGCTTTTATTTTCTAACAATAAAATGGCAATGTGGTTTGTGTTTGTTTGTTGCATATCATTTAAGCATAAAATCATCATCATTGTAGGTTACACGTTTTAGATACCATCGATTCAGACTCGTCTATGACTCGGTGTGACTTTGACAATCCGATCTTTCAAGCAGAAGAAGAGATTGATGAAGACGAAAACCTGCCCGAAGAGCTCGCCAGATTGTTAAGACAAGAGGAGAAGGTCATCCTGCCTCATCAGGAGGAAGCTGAAGTCATCAACCTGGGAACTGAGGAAGATAAAAAGGAGGTCAGAATAGGGGCCGCGTTGCAAAGTGATGTCAAGTGAAGACTAGTTGAGTTACTCCAAGAGTACAAAGATGTCTTTGCTTGGTCGTATGAAGATATGCCTGGACTCGACACAGATATTGTGGTTCATCGTTTGCCTCTTCGAGAAGAGTGTCCTCCTGTTAAGCAGAAATTGAGAAGAACCAGGCCTGATATGGCAGTAAAGATCAAAGAAGAAGTCCAGAAGCAGTTAGACACTGGATTTCTTGCTGTGACAAACTATCCTCCGTGGGTTGCAAACATCGTGCCTGGGCCTAAGAAGGACGGCAAAGTCAGGATGTGTGTTGATTATAGGGACCTGAATAGAGCAATCCCAAAGGATGATTTTCCGCTCCCTCATATTGATGTGCTTGTTGATAACACCACACAATTCTCAGTGTTTTCTTTCATGGATGGTTTTTCGGGCTACAATCAGATTAAGATGGTGCCAGAGGATATGGAGAAAACGACTTTCATCACGCCATAGGGGACGTTCTGCTATAAAGTAATGCCTTTTGGTTTGAAGAACGTAGAGGAAACTTATCAACGAGCTATGTTGACTCTCTTTCATGATATGATTCATCATGAGATTGAGGTATATGTCGACGATATGATTGCGAAATCCCAAACCGAGGAGGGGCATCTGGTGAATCTTCTAAAGCTGTTTGAGAGATTGAGGAAATTCAAGTTGAGGCTGAATCCAAATAAGTGTACTTTCAGCGTACGGTCAGGAAATTTATTGGGGTTCATCGTCAGTGAGAAAGGTATAGAGGTTGATCCTACAAAGATCAAAGCAATTCAAGAAATTCCAGCACCAAAGACCGAGAAACAAGTTCGTGGTTTCTTAGGTAGATTGAACTACATCGCTCGGTTCATATCTCACCTCACATCCACTTGTGAGCCATTATTTAAGTTATTAAAGAAAGATCAGGCGGTCATTTGGAATGAGAATTGTCAGAAAGCGTTTGAGAAAATAAAAGAGTATCTGCAGGAACCTCCAATACTGATGCCCCCGGTGGCTGGAAGACCGTTGATAATGTACTTAACAGTTCTTGAGAATTCCATGGGTTGTGTTCTCGGTCAGCATGACGAGACTAGAAGAAAAGAGCATGCAATTTATTACTTGAGTAAAGAGTTCACAGATTGTGAGTCCAGATACTCAATGTTGGAGAAAACTTGTTGCGCACTGGCTTGGGTCGCCAAACGCCTAAGGCAGTATATGCTAAACCATACAACCATGTTGATTTCAAAGACAGATCCAATTAAGTACGTATCTGAAAAGCAAGCACTGTCAGGAATGATTGCTAGATGGCAGATGGTTTTGACAGAATACGACATTCAGTATGTGTCTCAGAAAGCTATTAAAGGAAGTGTTATGTCCGAGTATCTCGCAGAGCAACCAATTGACGACTATCAGCCAATGAAGTTCGATTTTCCCGACGAAGACATTATGTACTTGAAGATGAAAGATTATGATGAGCCACTACCAAATGAAGGTCCTGAGTTGGGTTCCCAGTGGAAATTGATCTTTGATGGTGTTGTTAACTCCTACAGCAGTGGAATTGGGGCAATCATTACAACCCCCCATGGGACGCATATACCCTTCACTTCCAGGTTGACATTTCCCTGTACAAGCAACGAGGCCGAATATGAAGCATGTATCATGGGTATCGAGGAAGCAATCAATTTGAGAATCAAGAACCTTGATGTCTACAGTGATTCATCTTTAGTGGTCAACCAGATCAGAGGAGAATGGGAGACGTGCCAACCAAATCTGATCCCTTATATGAACTATGCAAGAAGATTGTCGCCTTTCTTCGATCATGTGGAGTTTCACCATGTGCCGAGAGCAGAAAATCAGATGGCAGATGCCTTGGCTACTTTATCCTCAATGTACAAAGTGAATTTCTGGAACTATGCACCAAGAAGTGTCATCTCGCGCCTCGATAGACTAGCATTTGTTTTTGCAATAGAAGAAGCTTCTGATGGCAAGCCATGGTATTACGACATCCAGAACTTTCTCAAGAATCAAGAGTATCCGACCGGGGCATCCAGTCGAGATAAGAAGACCTTGAGGAGATTATCTAGTAACTTCTATTTGAATCCATACGATGTACTCTATCGAAGGAACTTTGACTTAGTGCTGCTAAGATGCGTGGACGAAAAAGAAGCGAATTTGCTTATGGAAGAGGTCCATGAGGGAGTCTTTGGAACGCATGCAGGTGGACATGCCATGTCTCGAAAGTTGTTGGGAGCAGGGTATTATTGGTTAACTATGGAGTCCGATTGTTTCAAGTACGCCAAGAAATTCCACAAGTGTCAGATTTATGCCGACAAGATTCATGTGTCGCCGTGTCCTTTGAATGCCATGTCATCTTCGTGGCCCTTCTCCATGTGGGGCATTGATATGATTGGCAAGATAGAGCCAACTGCATCCAATGGGCATCGTTTCATCTTAGTGGTGATTGACTATTTCACCAAATGGGTCGAAACAGCCTCCTATGCTAATGTCACAAAGCAAGTTGTAGCCCGGTTCATCAAAAGAGACATCATGTGCTGCTATGGGATACCTGAAAGGATCATTACTGATAATGGTTCCAATTTGAATAACAAGATGATGAAGGAGTTGTGCCAGAACTTTAAAATTGAGCATCACAACTCATCTCCTTATCGTCCGGAGATGAATGGTGCTGTGGAAGCGGCCAACAAAAACATCAAGAAGATAGTGCAGAAGATGGTCGTGACTTACAAGGATTGGCACGAGATGTTGCCTTTTGCTTTGCATGGATACCGTACCTCGGTGCGTACTTCAACCAGGGCAACTTCTTTCTTGTTGGTGTATGGTATGGAAGTTGTCCTACCATTAGAGGTCGAGATACCTTCCTTGAGAGTTCTGGCTGACGTCAAACTAGATGAAGCAGAATGGGTGAAGAATAGGTTGAATCAGCTCAGTTTGATGGATGAGAAAAGGTTGGCGTCCATCGCATACGGTCGTCTATACCAAAGCAGGATGAAGAAAGCCTTCAACAAGAAGATACGTCCTAGAAGCTTTCAAGCAGGTGATTTGGTGTTAAAGAGGATTCTCCCACCACAGAACGATCACATGGGAAAATGGACTCCCAATTATGAAGGTCTGTATGTTGTGAACAAAGTCTTCTCCGGAGGAGCCTTGCTACTTTCAACCATGGATTGTGAAGATTTTACGTCCCCTGTAAACGCGGATGCATTCAAAAATTACTTTGCATAAATAGACCCGCTGGAAAGAAAAAGAAAATCCAGGCAAGAATGGGGTATCCCAGCGAACCATAAAAAGATAGGTTCGGGCAAAAATTAGGGATAAAAAGAAAAAATGTAAACCCGCAAAGTTGAAAACCTGAAAGGGCGACTTTGGCAACAATGGGTATCCCGGTGAATCGAAAACCCGCAAGGGCGATTCAAGCAAAAGTTAGGGATTTAAAAAGAAAACGACTGCGGTCAGCGCGTAGATATTAAAAGGATAGTGGATTATGGGAAGACTCGAGAATCATCCGTCCAAATCAATCTCTTCAGAAGACGAAGCATCGGAAAGGCGTCGAAGTCACGCGAGTCATAGTTGAGTCGTTCTATGATGGTTGTCTGTGCCACATTGCCGACATTTTTGTATACTCTTGTGCCTTTCTGTATTTTGCTTACGCAACTTTCTCATTTCAGGAGTTGCGTCCCCTTGTAAATTTGCCTATTTACAGGCTATCCATCAATAAAGCATAATATCTAGAAAACTTTTGTCTTTGATTCAGCTTTTACTGTTTTGTTTGCAAAAGACGCCTGGTGTTTTTGATAAAACTTTGCATACATAACTTTGTGGGCTCTGCTAACCATAATCGAAACAATGTTTTTGCTTGAATAATGTCACAGGTGATAAGTAAGACGATTGTTTGCGGTACAACGTATTTGTTTGTTTGTCATTTGCAGGACACTCGGAAATCCCGCATCTAAAGGAAGGGCGCAAGCTAAGTGTGTTCACCTCCCCGACAGTTTGAAACTTCATACAGTTAAGGTTACCCTCAGCAGGTCGAGATTGGTGTCTCTAGCAGAGTAAGATCATTTCTAATAGGTAGATGTGGATGTATCCCCAGCAACGGAATGGATGCAGAATTTCATCTTCCCCACAAAACCTGAACAATTAGCTCCTGTCCCCTCAGAGTCCGGGACGCTGTTTCATTTCCCCAAGTAGAGGTCGATGTTGTTGAGTATTGTGCTCATTTTCCCCAAGCAGAGGTCGATGGCGATTCCCTCCTTACCTAATTCCCAGCCAAGTCAGTAGGTTGTTTTTTCTCCCCCGAGACTGTTTATTCTCCATCCTCAGCAGAGTTTGGTTCCCAGCGGAGTGGATTTGTGCTTAACAGAGCATTTTTACCCGAAAGTTATCTAGGAGGCCATCCAAGGCTCATTAATCCCCAGCATGAGTTTGTAGGCACTAGACGTGCCTAGTTTTCCCCCCAGCGGAGTTGTTTTCCTCTCATCGGCATTTATTTTGTCAATGTGGTTCCTTTGCATTCGCATCGTGCATAACATCCTCCCAAACGCGTAGCATTTCCATTTTGTATGGAGCATTACGCCACCTTCAAACATATGCATGTGAAACATAAGCCAGGTCATTATCTCTTTGTTTCAGGTGAATCTCGCAGATGATTAGTATCTTTTCCCGGGTGTTAGCTAAACTCCGGCTCATGCTTTTTGCCCAGCGGAGTTCTTTTGTGATTATCATCAATGGATGATCCTAATTTCGTTTGGATCCTGATGCTCGCTTTCATTTAGTGAAGGTTTGGCAGCGATGTCAAGTGATTTAGTTTTTCAGCGGCGATGTTGGATGTTTGTTTTTGGCGGCGATGTCAAGTGATTCGGTTTTTCAGCGGCGATGTTGGATGTTTGTTTTTGGCGGCGATGTCAAGTGATTCGTTTTTTCAGCAGCGATGCTGGATGTTTGTTTTTTGGCGGCGATGTCAAGTGATTCGGTTTTTCAGCGGCAATGTTGGATGTTTGTTTTGGCGGCGAAGTCAGAATGTTGAAGAGTTGACGACAAAGTCAGGTGGTATTGGGAAGTTGATGGCGAAGTCAGATTATGTTGAGAAATGACGGCGAAGTCAAGTTTTTTTAAGAGTTGACGGCGAAGTCATGTTATTTTAGAAGATGACGGCGAAGTCAAGACTGTTTTAAGAATGGACGGCGAAGTCAGATTATGTTAAGAAGTTGATGGCGAAGTCAAGTTGTGTTGAGAAATGACGACGAAGTCAAGTTGTTTTGAGAGAGGACGGCGAAGTCAGACGATTGTTTTGAATGACGGCGAAGTCAAGTTGTTTTGAATGACGGCGAAGTCAAGTTGTTTCAAGAGTTGACGGCGAAGTCAGGTTATTTTAGAATTTGACGGCAAAGTCAGGTAGTTTTGAGAAATGACAGCGAAGTCAGGAGACCTTAAAGACTGGAGACGAGGTCAGGTGTTTTACCAATTTCAATAGAAAGTTCTGACGGCGAGGTCAGATGTTCACTTGGTTGATGACTAACGGCGAAGTCAGATATTCTACTTGATACAAGCCCCTGACGGTGATGTTGGAGGTTTCTTTCTGTGATCGAAAAATTTCCGGGTTCTTTGGTATTCAACCATCTTTTTACCTTGATGGTGTGAAAGTCGTTCGCTTTCCACTCATTCAGGTCTAAGTCGTTTGAATAGGGGCAGCTGTTGTACCCCAAAATTTGCCCAACCTTTCCTTTACTTGGTTTATGTTTCATTTGTTCTAGCATATTGCATTGCATAGCATTTTGCATTTTTACAGGGGATCAAGATATGTGTGAGCAACAAAGGAGATGTGCCAAAGGTTCTAAACCTAATCAAGAGGTTGTATTCAAGTCAACAAGGAGGTTATCATCATCAGAGACAAGGCCAAGCCCTTTGGATAAGCAGATAAGTGTATGTGGTCTACCTCCTGTCTAAGAGGCCATTTGAAGGAAACCTGAGGATCCCAAGCTCATGGTCATGAGGGGATATTTTCATTTGAGCTCATTGGAGGACTTGAGAGTCATTGTGGAGTTCATTCAAGTGTTTATGACAAGTATGAAGAGCTACAGTTGAAATTGGTGCAATTAGGGTTTTCATCTGGTCAACCCTAAGTTAACTGTGAGATTAAAGGAGATTAAGACTCAATTCCAAGTCTTCATGGTCATGGAGTGTTGCTTTAAGATACATGGGATGTCATTTCAAGATCAATTCATCAAGAATCAAGAGTATGAGAAGTGACTGAATTAGGGTTCTCAGGGTAAAATCCCCTATTCAGTGCCTAACTTCAAGACCACCTATCTCAAGATACAAGTTTCATCTTAACTTTTGGCTAACATGGAACTTGTAGGGAATGTTCTTAGATTTAATTTGAGTACTAGAAGTCCTTGATTGGATTTATAGAACTCAAGTTATGATCCAGACAAGTTACAGGTTATCAGAGGGATGTGATTTTGGTCAACAAAAGTCAACCAACTTCCAAGCCATTTTTGACCTAGAAGGATGTTTCTCCTCAACTTTTAGCCAACATGAAAGTTGTAGGGCATGGTCTTAGATTTCCAAAAATTACTAGATGTCTTTCATCTGATTTGTAGAACTCAAGTTATGAGGCTTGCAAGGCAGGGGTAGTTTGGGAAAACAAGATTACAGGTCATTTTCATTATAGGTCCATTTCACCACTTGGCACACTTCAAATGAAAATCTTTCCAACATCAAACTTGCTCCAAATGGGGTCATTTGCATTGTCAAACATTAAGGTATCAAAGATTTGGCTTGGATTGAAGAATCCCTAATGCAATTTCCATGAAAAAAGCTTTAAAAAGGGAAATTCATGATTAATTCATTTGGAAACATTTTGGATCAACTTTGTGCATTTTTTGAGTAAAAATGACATTTCAAATACAATGCCAATCTTGGATGTGGAGTTTGAACTCAAATTAATGGACATTTTCACACTTTCTTCAATAGTAAGTAACATCTCAAAAACACACCATAAGACCAAACCAAGGGGCAATCCTCAGCCCTTGGATCAGCATTGACATTATGCAAGTCAACCATGCCATCTTTACAGCTGGGCAAGTACAAATTCGTGTACCTTGCAAGTGGGAAAAGTTTGAAAAAGTGAAATTTGGTTTGGGCTTAAGGAGCTGTCATTGGGCCTCCTCTTGATCTGAATCCAACATACTTAAGCTCAGGAACATTTCCAATGTCTCAGAAGTGATTTTGGTGAGAGAGAGAGCGCAAGAACAGTTTGAAAAAAGTGAGGGTGAGAGTGAAAATCGTTTTCTGAGTTTCTTTGAGTTTCAACCAAAACTAAGTATCCAAAAACTTACCTTGAGCTTATTAGAACGTGTCTGGTTGCTTTTCAACCAAAACTAAGTATCCAAAAACATCCAGCTCTGTGGAAGCTTTTTTCTTAGGTTTCTTTCTTTCAAATTTTTGCACTGTTTAAGCATTGTTTTCATGCCATTTTTGCATATTATTAAACCTCTTGACATGTAGATCGATTCTGGTATGGTTTGGTGTTTGTTTGTGAAATTTTTATTTTTGCTCGTTTTCTTTTTGCCTTCGTTTTTTTATTTAAGCTTCTTTATGGAAAAATAATGATGTATTATTGATCCTCATGATGAGGAGATCAATTTCCATATGAAATTTGTGCAAAACGGTGGAGAAATGATGAAACCGTATGGGGTTGTTGTCCGCGCGATGGCCGGAGCTTGCGAGGAAGACGACCAGAGGTGTTTTCCGGCCGTCTGAGCTTTCCCTCCATGTTTGAGGAAGAAGACACTGAGGTGTCATCCTATGATGCGTCCGTTTTGCTTACTTTCCATTATAACGGTCACGATTAAGACCCATCGTGTACCTGTGTTGACCGCACCACACCAAAGTCCTTTTAAATATTCATTAATTGAGTTGTCACATGCACAGCCACATGATTGGATTACTGGATGATCACACGATGCTGATTGAGTTCCATGATGGGCTTTAGTTGACCCTTGCACACACTAGCACCAGATTTTATTTTGTTTTTGTTTTTTTTTCTGTTTAGGCCTAAGCCACGCGTGCTGTTTGCACCCCCCTTGATAGGCCCAGTTCCTTTTTGAACTGCTTTTTATTACTATCTGCACCAGCAATTTATTTAATTTCTTTGTATTTTCATATTATTTTATTTGTGCATCTATTTTGGATTTGAGTCAAATAAAATAGCTCCAAGAGTGATAAAATCCCCAAAAAATATGTTTTAAGATCTTTGAGATGTCCTCTTATTTTTAGAATTTTTTATTTTATTTTATGATTTACTTTTAAGTTAAAAATGGGATTTAATTTGGGAGTTATTTTATTTGCCTTAAATCTTAACATACTTTGTTCTTGAATTTATTTCTCTCATGTCCCTTTGATCCAATGAATAAGATTCAATCCTCATGTCAATGATGAGTGGAGGAATTTTTTAGGACAATTTTGCCCCTGATTTGTTGACTTTTGTTGCCTTACATTTGACCCTATGCAATCCTCCTTCACAATGGATCACCCTTGTGAATCAATTTCTATGATAATGTTATGAAGTGAATTTGATTGAGTTCTTTTGGCCTCTGATTGCCAATATATTTATGGTCTTCTTGAATTTTATTTGTTAATTTTTGGATCATTTTCCTATTTTTAGGGTAGCTTGCAAGTCAAGCTATCCAAAGGAAGGTCCATACAAACATGTTGACATAGTTTGCTTTGGATATGACATTTTTGGATCCTTTGAGCCTTCAATACCTCTTGATTCATGTTACTAACATGTTGAGGATGATGCTTGTTGATTTTTAGGTCATTATATTGTGTTTAGCTTCTTTTTTTTTGGTTGCTTACTTTTGAGCTTTCAATTAGGGTTTCTTTGTGAAACATGTGTGCTTCCCTTTGGGAATTGACTTGCACTCCTTTGTGCTTTGTTTTGCTTTGGATTTTGAGAGCTTTTAGTTTATTTCCCTTACTGTCCAATGACCTAGGAATATCATTAAAGGTGGCTTGGTCTCTCCTTTGGAGGTACTTGAAGCATACCTAAAATGATGGAATCCTTGAGGACTTTTCTTGGTGATTTCTTTGTGCTTCTTTATATTTTTCTTGTGAGGCTCATGGTTGAGTGTCTATTGTGAGTTCCTTGCTGTCCTAACATGATCTCCCATCCTCACTTTGCCTTAGGTCTTGTTTATATTTCATTTGTATTTTGTTTTGTGCCTTATGGTTGATGTTGTTTGGTTTAGGCCATTTCATCCCATTTTAGTGCACTTGTTTGTTTTCATTGGTGCATTTGCTTGTCCTTTCTTATATTGCATATTCCATATTTTTGTTTGAGGTTGAGATGAGCTTGTGGTGGTCTTTGCCCCACACCAATTTCCTCCCTCATTCCATGTTTACAATCTTGCATTATTTATGTTATTCTTGTTTCCTCTATTGTCTCTTTTCCCTTAGGACCTCTAATCTCTCTTGTTCAAGAGAGGTTATGATAGACATTAGGATTTTAACCATGTATGACAACATTAGAATAGTTTCATTTCCCTTTCATCCCAACTTTAGGAGCATTATGCATGACAACTTTAGGGTCCAGTTTCCCCTTAGTTTGTGTCTTTCTTTTCTCATCTCCTAAACAATCCAAAACACCTAATAAAGGTTAATGAATATTGTACGTTACGAGCCTTAAGCTACTTGGGAAATGGTTGTTGAAGGGTTTCCTTTCAATGGCTTGATTGTTTAGTATATCACCCTTTGGGTGATATGCGGCGCATTCACTCCTAAGTCATAGTCTCTAGTGCGATATGAATTGCAAACCAATTCAAAAATACTTCTTCTCTAAAAAACACAAAAACAATCATTCCAACTTCTTTTTTCCTTTTGGGGCCTTTAATCCTTTGAGAAATCATTTTCATAACAAGAGTGTTGTTAACTTTTAGTTCTACCACAAACGGTAACGCCTAAGTCTCCCATGCTCGAGCTGCATACACCAACTGCTAAAACTACTTGTTAACCCTACTCGTCTAAAAACATTTGAACAAACATGTGTTCCCCGTTAGCCCGAACTACGTTTGCTCTGATCTTTCATACCAGATGAAAGTACGTAGGCACAAGACGCGATGTCTTGGCGAGCAACCTTTCCCCCCTTTCACCCGTAGTTAGTCGAACTACGTTGACTCTGACTTCTCATTCCAGATGAGATACGTAGGCACAAAGCGTCGTTGCTTTGTCGAGTCATTTCTTTTTCTTTTACCCTCAAGCCTGTAGTTAGATAGTTTCAATCACCCTTTTAGATAGACAACAAGCGTGGATCCAACGTAATGGGTGCTAATACCTTCCCCTTACGTAACCGACTCCCGAACCCGAGATTTGGTTGCGATGGCCGATCTTATCCCTCTTTTCGTCAGGTTTTCTCTAAGCGTTTCCTTTCCCTCTCTTGGGATAAATAACGTACGGTGGCGACTCTTCTGTCATTGTCGCCCCTCGATTTTCGCAGTTGCGACACTTTGTACTATTTTGTTAACGTTTATGCAAAGTGCAGCTTGGAGTAAAAACATATTATGTGGTTGTAACTTATTAACTTGAAACATAATTCTCAACCAGGTGAATGGATAATTTGTGTAAACGTAATTCTTAACCGGGTGAATGGATAGTTTGTGGTGATTTCAATGCTATCAAATCAGCAGAAGAGGGGATAGGTAGAAGTCCTTTAAATTTTGTAGAAATGGAGGAATTTTCTACTTTTATAGATCAAATGGAGCTTGTTGATTTACCCTTAATTGGCGATAGATTCAGATGGTTTTAAGCAAATAGAAGCTGCTGTAGTAGGCTTGACAGAATGTTGTTATCAGATAATCTTATCAACATTTGGAATGTGGTGGCTCAAAAGGTGGGTAGTCGAGACATATTGGATCATAGTTCGGTTTGGATTTGTGCTAATCGTGTTAATTAGGGGCCCTAAGTCATTCAAAGTTTTTAATTGTTGGTTCGAGCATCCCGACTTTTTGGAATTTGTAAATAAGGAATGGGATTCTTTTTAGTTTAATGGCAGTGTTACTCTTGTTTTATGTAAGAAATTTCAAGCTCTTTGGACTAGGTTGAGATGGTGGAGCAAGGAGGTTTTTGGGGTGTTGGAATTAAAGCTTGAGGAAGGGATTCTCGTGCCAAATAAGATTGAAGCTGGGATGTTTAATATGGATAATATTGTTATGAAGGAGCAATTAATTTTGAGGAGCAAAGCCAATGAGTCTATGTGAAATAACTTGTTAATCAAGGAAAGTATTTTAAAACAGAAGGCGAGATCGAAATGGCTCAAGGATGGTGATTTGAATACAAAGTTCTACCACTCGGTGTTAAAATCCATAACAAGGAGGAATTTGATTTCTACTTTGAGGGTAGGCGCTGATTTACTAGAGGAGGTGGATTCAATCAAGATTGCTGCTACAGACCATTTCGCAGACAGATTTGCGAAGGATTGCAGACGGAAACCTTACTGTGACTGGAATGGGTTATCAAAACTTACTATGGATGAAAGTAGGAAGCTTGAGGAAATGTTCACCCTAGATGAACTTATTGAGGCGCTGTTTGAGTACAATATGGATAAAAGCCTGGGTCCAAATGGCTTCAATCTGCAATTCCTTAAGCGTTGCTGGAATATTCTAGGCTTGGACGTTTATAATTATATTTGTGAATTTCATCATTCTGAAATGCTTCCAAAGGCTATGGTGTCCTCTTTTGTTGCCTTAATCCCAAAATTGGAGAGCCCTCAAGGAATTGAAGATTATTGTCCTATCTGTCTCATTGGGTGTATCTATAAAATTATTGCTAAGATTTTGGCGGCACTTCTTAGAAAGGTGATTTCTAAACTTATCTCGGCATCCCAAACTGCTTTTATTCCTGATGGATAGCTTCTAGATGCGGTACTAGTGGCAAACGAGTTCTGTGACTTTTCTACAAGAAATAAGAGAAGATGTATCATGCTAAAAGCGAATTTCACTAAGGCATACAATTGTGTTGATTGGGACTTCCTTGTCAAGATTATATTGGCAATGGGTTTTGGTGATAAATGGCTAGATTTGATCAAAGGTAGATTATTCCAAAGTTTCATGTCACTTCTTGTTAATGGGAGTACTTCACATGATTTCAAGGCTTCAAGAGGTCTCAGGAAGGGAGACCCACTGTCTCCTTTCTTATTTGCCAGTGTGGTAGAAGGTCTGGCATTCATGGTTAATAAAGGCTTAAGGTTGGGTATTATGAGCGGTTTCAAAGTTAACAATGTTGTTGAACACAACTTATTGCAGTTTGCTGATGACACAATTCTTATTTGTGAAGCAACATGGTCAAATATTTGGGGTCTAAAGGCGATCCTTCATGGGTTTGGACTTGTTTCGGGCTTGAAATTGAATGTTGCTAAAAGTTTACTTTATTGGATTAGAGTTGAGGATTCTTTCTTAGTGGTGGCTTCTCGATTTTTAGCTTGTTCTAGAAAATATGTACCTTTCATACTCCTTGGGCTAACAATAACTGACCATCATATGAGTATTTCCTTCTGGATCCTGGATATCAATAGGATTAAATCTCGTTTGCTAGCTTGGAAGGGTAGGTTGTTATCTATTGGTGGAAGAGTTACTCTGTTAAAATCCGTGTTGTCTAGCCTCCCAATCGATTACTTATCGTTCTACAAAGCGCCTGTAAAGATTATTCATCAAATAACTAGCATTTAGAGGATTCTTTCTTAGTGGTGGCTTCTCGATTTTTAGCTTGTTCTAGAAAATATGTACCTTTCATACTCCTTGGGCTAACAATAACTGGCCATCATAGGAGTATTTCCTTCTGGATCTTGGATATCAATAGGATTAAATCTCGTTTGCTAGCTTGGAAGGGTAGGTTGTTATCTATTGGTGGAAGAGTTACTCTGTTAAAATTCGTGTTGTCTAGCCTCCCAATCGATTACTTATCGTTCTACAAAGCGCCTGTAAAGATTATTCATCAAATAACTAGCATTTAGAGAAGTTTTCTTTGGTTTGGTTTGATGGAAAAACACGGTTTGTCATTGATCATCTAGAAAACGATTTGTAAACCTAAGGATCTAGGTGATTTGGGTATTAGAGAAGTAGGTACTTTCAAAATCTCTCTTTTATCTAAATGGTGTTGGAGATTACTTAAAGACAATAATGATTTATAGAGGGGTTTGTTGTCTACAAGGTATGGTAACTTTACTGAGAAAATTTTGCCTTGTGAGGTTGGATTGAACCGCTCTAATACTTCCCTTTGGTGGGGGGACCTGCTAAGTATTTTCAATTCGGTGGACGAGGGCTGGTTTTCGAAGATGATTACTTGTAAGGTTGGTGATGGGTGGACGATTTTGTTTTGGACTGCATGTTGGTGTGGAAATTTACCACTGTCCATTATTTTTCCTGCATTATTTTCGGCAGCAGCTAATAAACATGTCCTAGTTAGTGAATTTGATTTTTGGGTGGATTCTTTATGGCATTGGAATATTTGTTTCAATTCTGTAGAGGGTGATGATGTTGTAGTCCGCGAGCTTGCTGATCTAATGATGATTCTGCAGGATATTCAACCTCAGTGCGACATTCTCGACCGGTTTGTTTGGCCTTTAGGAACTTGTGGTACTTTTTTGGTCAAGTCTTGCAATCAAGGCATTTTCAGATCTTTATACGAGCCTCTCATGATGAATGAATTCAAGTCATCCCTAAACCTCATATGGGCTTCAAAAACTTCATTGAAGATAAAAGTTTTTGTGTGGCGGATGTATTGGACGGTTTGCCTACACGAGGGAACTTGAGTTATAGGGGGATTATCTCTAACTCCCACGATAAGGTTTGTGTGTTTTGTTTTAATAGTGATGAAACCAATAATCACCCATTCTTCTCTTGCCATAAAGTTGCTTTAGTTTGAAGTAATTTAGTTACTTGGTTGGAAATTTCTGTTTCGAGGGAATGTGTTAGTCACCTTCATCTATTTGAATGGATGAATTTGTTTAATGGAATTTGTAACAAGTCTGATGCATGATTCGTTTGGTTGGTAGCTTGTTGGTGTATTTGGAAGTTTAGAAACCAAATTATTTTCAAAGATGAAGTTTGTAATCTGAATGCCATATTTGATAGAATTGTTATGTACTCTTGGTTGTGGCTGCCTCTTAGGAATAAACATTTTTCGAGGTGCTCCTTTTATGACTGGCTTAAACACCCTATTGATTTTTTATAATTGTTTCTTTAGGGGTTGAGTTTTATGCACTGGATTATGTTTATCGAGTTGGAGTATCCCTAGTACTCCCTATCAATATATTTGTGCTTGATTATAAAAAAAAACTTAATTGTTCTTTTCATATTCATAATTGAATTAAGTGCAATGCGGAATTTCAATAAGAAATTATGGAATATCAACTTGTGTGTCATATTTATCAACAATTTAGAAAAATTCCTAAAAGCTTTCTTAGTTAACATTAAAGTTTGCATCTCTTTTCAAGCTGAATTGTATGAAATCATGTTTGTTATATATTATACTAATATGAGTAATTGGAATTTTTTTGACTTGAAACTGACTTATGATGATCATTCATACATTTCCTAATGTAAACATTGTCCTTTTAGTAACATTTCACATAATACTATCTAGAATTGTATTGCGGAAAGCATTAAAATTTTAGTACTGAAACAACATCATCTAAATGACATCCAAAATTGTGTTACATCAATGTACATAATACATAAGATTTAATACGCCAGATGTTCTAAATGAAATAAATAGAAAGACACAGAAAAACATATCCATTAGACATCAAAGACTCTGCTCTTCATCCTTCTTGCCAATTCTCCAGTTCCTACGACTTACCTGAAAACAAAAAATTGATTGGGGTGAGATTACTAAATCTTAGTGGAGTTTCCTATCTTATGGGTCCACTAGGCTCTATAAAATTTCTATATGACATAGTAATTACAAATCATTTACTTCCGCTTTACGTGTATACACTCACACGACAGATCAGGCAATCGAGAACCAATGTCTTGCATTGTATGAAAACATAACGATATTGGGTCCAAATAAACACAAAAGTTTATATTACTCAGGAAATCAACAACAAAACATCTTTTCTTGGCCGATCTCATCACTAGGACTATGGACATAGATCACATATGTCTTCGCCTACAATGAAAAATCTTTCCCTAGTCGATCCCATCTCTAGGAATATGGACACGAGTCACATTTGTTTCTGCTAACATCAGAGTATATTCCCTGCCTGATCCCATGTCTGGGCCAATGGACACAGGTCACAAATATCTCCAATAAGTGAGGAATGTATTTCCCCAACAAACACCTCTTACATGGATCGAGACAGGGGTCACGAACATCCATCTCAGATGGATCATCTTTCCTCAACAAACACCACTTACATGGGTCGAGACACGAGTCACTGACTCCTACAATAGATATAATTCTTTTCTCGACAAACACATTTTACATGGGTTACTCACATCCATTTTCAAAACCAATTAAGGTTTCTCCATCAGTTCCGAATCAATTAAGATTCTGGTATGATCATCACCTAATTAAGGTTTTCACAATGATTCAACCAAATAGATATTGATCTATGTTCATTCTGTTTCATTACAATCTCGTGCTGCTATCATTCAAATCATAAGAATATAGCATATTACATATATACATTATGTACATGAACACTCAAGTCAACCATTGCATAAGCATGAGTAAAAGGGTGAAAATATGAAGAAAACAAGGCATAAATCGGTTTACATTGAAGATAAATCAATTTACTACCTTTCTTCCACGAGAAGTTGAAGATTCTGGACAGGTAAATTGATTTACCAATGAGTGTAAATCAATTTACTCCCTTTATGCCACGAAAAATTGAAGTTTTAGGCAGGTAAATCTATTTACCTATGAGGGTAAACTGATTTACTTAAGGAAATCCAGAATTTCTTCAAACCTTCATGAGGTAAATCGATTTACTCATTATGTAAATCGATTTACACCTGTATGTTTTCTAGAAATCAGAATCCTAACCCTATTTTTCCAGGAATCCAAGCATGTCAAATCTTCCTAAACATACTCTAACATAATATGACAACAAAAAAGATATATAACAACGGTTAAAAAAGATATATTATCATGCAGGACCGACCGTTGTTACGTAGTGCATAGTTGTATATACGTTACTTACAATCACGGTCGTATTACCGTTGTAGAAAAGTGAAAAGCATGCTACCAATAATCACAGTTGTTTTAAATACTCGTTGTGAAAGGTCTGTCAGCATTATTTTTTTTGCCACATGTTTTTCCTGACTATATTTATAACTTTTATCACAATATACAATATTAAATATTTTAACACAACGACATCAAGAACAACAAGATTAACAAGAATAATAAGAACAATAACAAGAAAAAGCAAGAACAATAACAATAACAACAAGAACACTAAGAACAACAAAAACAATAACAAGAACGACAAGAACAATAATAAGAACAATAAGAACAATAAGGACAACAATAATATCAACAAAAACAAAAATAAGAATAATAACAAGAACAATAAGAACAACAAAAACAATAACACCAACAACAAGAACAAGAACTACAAGAACAACAAGAACAATAACAAGAACAATAATAAAAATAGCAACAAGAACAACAAGAATAATAACAAGAACAACAAGAACAGTAACAACAACAATAACCACAACAAGAAAAAAAATAAAAATAACAACAAGAAAAACAAGAGCAACAACACGAACAAAAATAACAAAATAAAAAAGATAGAATCGTTAAACAATAACATTTTACCTGTAGAATTGTTAAACAGGAACAAACTGTAACACGTTAATGGAAGTAATGTTTCTGAGTTTTTCTTGTGGAAGAAATGATGTTTTCAAGTTTGATTTAGTGGATGAATAATGTTTCGTAAATAGAAGAAAACAGAAGATGAAGTTTGTCTAAGTACGTATAGGGGAAAAGTGAATGAACTAAGAGCATTATATATATCTTTAAAAAAAAAGGCACCACCTATAACCACAGTTGATTTAAATACTTGTGGTGAAAGGTCTCTCACATATAATCACGGTTGATTTAAATACTCGTGGTGAAAGGTATGTCATCATTTAAAAAAAAGTAAATAACTAAAAATATTGGTGCTGAGATTTGAACTGATTACCATACACCCCTTTTCACCACGTGTATTAAATTAACCATGGTTATAGGTAGTTAAATAAGATTTAAAAAATGCATGCCCCTAAATATCACATATTACAATGACTGATTGAATATCTATAGTAACACGGGCGTGATTATATGTGTTTTTTGTAGTGAACATTTCAAACAGTCATTAATCTCTAGCACATGCATCACCACAAGTAATCCCTAACCATGTATCTAGTAACATTCAATGTCATAATCATCAATATATTAGGACAATAATGCAAACATCAATTTCCTAATTTATCATGCACCTAAAGTCACAATCCTAACCCAAATCATACATCCTTCACATATAATTCCCCAAGACTAAAGTTAACTGAAACACCATCTTTTTTATCAAACTTGAATTTAGAAAGATGATGATGACATAATGAACTTGATGATGAAATTGATGAAGAATACTTGATGCAATCTTAATCCAGCTCCCAATCTAAGGAAACAATCTTGAATTCTCCTTCCACTCCACTCCAAATCCTCACATGAAATGGAAACTTGCCATTAAGAGTATAGAATTGCTCTTACATGCATGAATGAAAAAGACTAAAGCATCCTTAGAACTTAACCTTATTTACCAACATACCACACTCACAAAAAAAACTAAGGAATGAGTGTCTTAATCTTAACAAATAATCACTAAACAAGGTATTACTATTAATTTACCAGTTTAAAGAGTGATGACGTGTTTCTTGAAATTTAGGATATTACACTTTTATTTACATCTTTTATTTAAACGGAAGGATAATTTACACATTATACATATATTCTTTTTAATTATGGCACTTGGTTGAATTCACTTTTTATTTATATTTTTGAATGTTTTTATTTTAGGAACTAGTAAGATAACCGTGCACCCGCACGGGTAAATTTGAGATGGAAAAATTAAAGAAAGTTTTAACATTTAAAAATAAGAATTTTTTCTCTTAAATAAAGAATTGTTAACTACTATAAAAATATTATAGGATAATGACCCGTAAAATAAAATATTTTATTAAAGTATTTATGTGCTAATATAATGAGATATAATTATAAAATTTTGATATTATAAAAAATTAAATAATTTGATATTTTAAATTATTATGACTATTAATTTTAATACACGTATATTAATGTGATACTCATATATTTTATTAATATAGAATATTTAATTTTACACTATTAAATATATTCATTTAAAATAAAAATATATTATGTGTCATAATTTGTCTTTAACTCTTTTGGTCGAGAATTGTCTTCAACAAACATTCAAATGTATTGAATCTTAATTTAAATATAAATCTTCCTTAAATTGATTAAAAAAAATATAAAAGGTCTTAAATGGATTTAAAAATAAATATAAAAGGCACATTTCTAAGATGTTTTATATTTTGATTTTATGTACAAGAAGATGATAAGTGAGTCTTGACTATTTTGATCTCAAGCAGTGGTATTTTGACTATTTTTTCTATTAAAGAAATTTAATTGATTTAAGTTTAAATAAGTGAATCTTGTCACCTAGGAAGATAAGTTGTATTTTGAATATTTTGCCACTGCTTGAATTCTGTCACTTATCTCAACTACTTTATAAAATGCCACTGCTCGGAGAAAATTGAACAACAAAGATGGTCATCATGTAATGTTGTACAACTTCTTACCTTACCTACAAAATGCATTGGTAGATTTAGATGTTGGTTTACTAATGCACATATCTTTTCCAGACAACTCTTATATTCTCAATAAAAGTGAACCCATAGATTCCACCTAAATGAGCATATTTTATAGTTCAACAACTTAATGATTGATGATGACATAATGAACTTGATGGTGAAATTGATGAAGAATACTTGATGCAATCTTAATCAAGTTTCCAATCTAAGGAAACAATCTTGAATTCTCCTTCCAATCCACTCCAAATCCTTACATGAAATGGAAACTTGCCATTAAGAGTAGAGAATTGCTCTTACATGCATGAATAAAAAAGACTAAAGCACCCTTAAAACCTAACCTTATTTACCAACATACTACGCTCACAAAAAAAAAACTAAGGAATTAGTGTCTTAATCTTAACAATTAATCACTAAACAAGTTATTACTATTAATTTACAAGTTTAAAGAGTGATGACATGCTTAGTTGAAATTTAAGATATTAAACTTTTATTTACATCTTTTAATTAAACGGATAATTTACGCATTATACATATGTTCTTTTTAATTATGACACTAGGTTGAGTTCACTTTTTATTTATATTTTTGAATATTTTTATTTTAGAAATAGATGGGACATGTGCAACTATCATTATTGTTGGATGAATTAGATTTTATGTACCATTCATTTTTTTATTCAATAATTTACCTATATTAAAAACAACAAATTTACAATTAAAGTGTGAATTTTTTAAATTAATAACTATTAAATTTTGAACACAAAGTCAAAAATAAAAATGACAACAAAACATAATATTTTTATATAACAATTTCAAAATAAATGATTAAGGTGAAAGTTGCTAGAGGATCCAATATGAATTTATGTGTATTTTATGATCTCAAAAGTTAAATGAAACTTGAAAGTCAACAGCAAAAATTAAGAAAAAAGTAAGTGGCATATTTATTTTTATTTCCTATTTAATTTTTAAATATATCATTAAATAAAAAGCATAAATACAATTAATATTTAATTTTGTTATTCTTTATAATATAAAAATTAAAATTTTATAAAAAAATCTGATCTTATCTATCTAATTTTCATGGATTAAAAGGCTTTGGAAATCTAAAATTTAGTTCTTAAATAAGTAAAATATATCAAACTTCATTAAAAGTATAGACCAAATTAAATATATATGATCAATTATTTTATTTAAAACCTAATCTTAAATTCAAAATTTATATTTATAAGTTTAAGTCTTACGGATATTTTATGTGTAAGTTTTACTATTAATACATTACATCCATGCATTTGTATTATTTTTCAAATAATTAAAATGATAGTCAAACCTTTTTAATAAATTAATAGTTGCAATTAACTAACAGTATAAATTTTTTATATACAGTACATGTCAATTAAATTTTTCTTCCATTCATATATATTTTAGTTACAAATAAAAATACAAATTATATGTACGATATCAAAAATACTAATTACATGTACTATATCTTCCATATATTTTTCATATATTTAACCTGACTTTTAGAGTAATGCATATCACACGTAAGAATGAATATTGTATGCGTTAGAAATATAAAATGGCTGCAAATTCTAAACTCTATTACAGTTCTATATTATGTATTTATAATATATCAAATAATTTGTATTTCTAAATAATTGAATAAAATATTATAAAATTCATATTTTACTTTTATTTCCAATTATATTTTTAAATATATCATCAATTTATAAAAATCATAAATATAACTAATATTTAATTTTATTATTTTTTGACATATTATAATTCTGTTAATGTATTATTTGAAAGTCTCGTTAAGAACGTTAAAATTTGATATCTATCCAATTCTCGTATAAAGAAAACTTTGAAAATCTAAATTTTGGTAAGAGAAGAAGTAAAATATATTAAATTTTGTTTAAATTATTTGAAACCTAATTTAATATTTAGAATTTAAATTTATAAATTTAATTATTTGAATATTAATTAAAAATGACAAAAACACATATCCTTAATTTTATTTGTTATTTAATTTAAAATTGAGAATTTAAATTTAGAAAATTTAAAATTTAATTAAAAGTGACAAAAAAAATTTCAATTTTAAATATTATATAAATCCTATACAATTGATATTTTTTTTCATTCTTATAAATTAAATATGATTTTTCAATTCATATATTTCAGTCACAAATCAAAACATTAGCTATCTATATCATCTTTGAAAAAATTTCAGTCTACTTTTTATCTCTTAGAGTCATAAATAATGTTCAACTATGTTATATAAAACAAAATAATAATAAATAAACAGTAAGAACTAATATTATAGGTGAATTCTAAGACGAGGCCTTAATTAAGTCCCTCATGAGTGTACTACACAATATTCACCGTAAGATTTGTTCAATAATGTATAAATAAGAATATGCACACAATCACACACAATAATCATGTATCTCCTTTCTTCATCTACCTTTTTCTCTTTTACTTTTCATTCCTCCATTTTCTTTCTTTCTTAAAAATTCCTTAAAACAGAAGACAAAAACTTCAAAAAGATAAAGAGTATAAATTCTTTAATAAACTTTTCAATACTGCCTATAAAAAAAAGCCCCAAAGATTGTGAGTCTATCTTGTTGAACTCTTTAAGTTGTTTCAACAGTTAATAATGATTCTGTGTCAAATGCTCTTTTTTTTTATAACAGCCACTACTACCAACATTTGTATTTTTTTTACCAACATTTATATTTTCTTATTATAAAATAATAATAATAATAATAATAATAATAATAATAATAATAATAATAATAATAATAATAATAATAATAATAATAGTCTAATATGTATTGAATATTATTATATAAAATTTGTTTTCATTAATCAAATGAATAGAGAATAACAAAGAAATTAAAAATAGTTTTTACTTTAATTTTGTATTTGATTTTTCTATATTATTATGTAGAAGAATGATTAGAAAAAAAAGGAAAAAATTAAATCAAACAACATTTTGGTTTAAAACAAAATCATTTATCATTTTTTTTTTATAAATCAATAACAAAATTAAGTATGATCTTATTAAAAGTTGTCTAAACCTCTAATTTTCAGTTTTTCCATCAATTTTCCAATTTAAATCCCGATTTTTTTAAATATTAATTTTTAAGTTTAAACAAATTGATTAGAGTTCTAATTCCTCATCCAATTAGTTAATCAGCCGAGGTTTTGATTAACATAAAATATACACACTTAGTGTTATTGTTCATTATATATTTATTCTTATTTTTCAAATATATTATAAAGAGAGACTAATGTATTTAATATATTTATTTTTATCTAGAATTTTTTAAATTTTTCTTAATTTATTAATGTCTCTAACTTAAAAGTTTCATATCCCATTTAAAATAATTAATAGTAAGAAATATTTTTCAAATAATATAATAAATTTCACATCGTTTATATTTAGGCCCATAATTTTGTTTCAAAAAGAGTTGATAATTAGAAATGAAGCAAGTAATAAAAATAAAGTGTTTGACTATATAAATATTCCATTTACTGAAGATAATATTTTATTATTACTTTCTGAATAAAAAACTATTATAAATATTTCATTGACTTAAGATGATTTTTTATTATTATTTTCTGAATAAAAAAACTATTATAAATATTTTATTAGAGATATTATTTTTATAAAAATCTTCATCAACCTTATATAAACTAAAACAGCTTAATCTTTTATACCATTCTTTATTCTCTATATAAAATAAAACACCTTGAATCTTTTACATCATTCTTTATTCTCCCTTAAGAACTCCAAGTGTTTAGGGCAAGAATAACAACTTGAATACTTCATGACACAAGCAAAATATATTAAAATACATAAAAACGTGAATTAGAGAACAAAATTCCAAGTGCCTGAGCTAGATTCAAAGCGAGTGATTGAGAGTTTCTTTTGAATACTTTTGGAGATCTACCGTATCCGGTTCCCTCAATCATTACATTCATGCATAATATCTAAATTCTTATTCTTTTTAGATCCGTAATTTAGTTAATGATCTGTTTTTTTAGTCTAATTATTTTTTATTATTATATGTTTTCAGCAATTTATATAAAATTATCTGGCTATTTATTTATTCTGAGTATAATTTGTTCGGACAGAAAATTGAATAAAGAGAATGAAGATATATTGAAATGGCGCACAGTTATCTGGTCGACGAATTATGCTACACCTGTTAAGTTATTTTATTAAACAAAATCAAGTTCGACAGACTTCTGTTGGAGATAATGGCCGTGTTGGAGGTCCAGTCATTATCTTCAATAGAAGTCTGTCTAACTTGATTTTATTTAGTATTTTGTTTAGTAAAAATACCTTAACAGGTGTTGCATAATTCGTCTACGAGATAACTGTGTGCGAGTTGAGTATATCCTCTCTTTCTTTATTTTTCTGTCACAACAAATTATGCTCAGAATAAATAAATAGCCAGAGAGAATCGGATCGGGTAGATCGGCAAAAGCTCAGCCAACAGAAACAAGTTTGAAGTATTCAAAAGAAACTCTCTCAATCGCTCGATTTGAATCTAGATCTGATACGAACATCCTCTACCAAAAACAAAAGCAAATTTAGCAAAATCTTCAAAAACTTCTATTCATTAAGTAAACTGTAAACGCTTAAAGAATGGTACAACATCATCGCTGTCACTCTCACTCTAAATAACAATTTGGGAATGAAAACTTCAAGAAAAATGTATCCGAGAGAGTAGATCTCACCGATGATATTCTGAAGCAAAAACTCCAAATCACTGAAGAATGTAAACATAAAAAAATGATCGATTAAGTTTCGAACGCATATGAATCGAATCCAAACTTAGAACGAAAGATGATATTCTGAAGCAAAAGCTTCAAATGTGATGATATATGAAATGCAAACGACGCTATCACTCAAAAATTCTGAAGCAAAACTTATGTACATGTTTGTTGCCCTGTTGTTACAATCTCGGTATTAGATTAATATTGTTTTACATATTCTCGTTGCCTGTTCCAAGTACATGTTACCGATACCATATTGGTTGTTTCGATTGGTTTTTTTATTCGGAAATCTCAGAACTGCAGCTTTTATGTGTGTATTATCTTCAAGATGGTTCAGTTTTAAATGTCAGTGGCTTAATGAACATTACATATATTCAATTGTGGTTGAAGTTGAAATATTTGGTATTAATGTAATTGCTAGCTGGTTTAGTTTATGGTGTGCCTACAAAACAAATTGCAGTTGCACCCAAAATCATGTGAATAGTTTCCTTGTGTTACTGCGGCTACGTTAAGCTTGGGCATTGGGTTAGGGATTTTGATTTTAAAAATTTCTATTTGTTATAGTAATGTTGAGCAGTGCATGAATGTTTACTGGCTTGAGATGATGGATTTAATAAGAGTTATGTTCTTTGCTGCATTTATTTTTTTTCTCTACTGCTACGTTCATGACAGCATTACGACATTGCGGTAGCCATACGAGTCGAGCTTGTTCCGAATAGTGTGATGTTTGTTGTTCTGTTCATCTTGATTGGGCGTCGATTTCGTTTGCGATTCAGTAATTGTTGAAACCGTGTTTATTTGTTTTGGATATGATTTGCTAATGTGATATATAGTTGTAAACAATACACTGCTGCAATTTATAGCTTGATGCATTTGTGTTCACTCTTCTTTTCGATTCGGTTTGCATTGTGTAAGTTAAGTTTGATTATTTTTGTTATGTGATTGAGTTGAACATATGGTTATAGACCTGCCAGGTTAACAAAATGAATCATAAGCAGATTTGAATGAGATTGATGACATGGTGGATATCTCATTAGCGTGTGTAATTCTTCGCTTATGAAAATTTTGTTTATGTAGTGAAAGTTATGATCAAATCTTGTTGGTTTGAGTTGTTTATCGTTTCGTTTACAATATGTGTGGTGTATGTTTAAGATTGATGAAATGTTGAAGTTGCTATTGTCTTATGTTAATAGATGATGGTCCATTACAGTTGCATTAGCATTGAGTCTCGCAAGTTTAGTTTCGCAACACTTTGGCCAGTGATATATTGTGATTTATGCTGCTGCCGTCTTAAATTCTACTTCTTTTTAGTTTTCTTGTCATCACAACTTCAGCAGAAGCGCTGTTAAAACTTTTATTCTGTTATGCACCTTTTACAGCTGTCCTAAAACAGACACTGTTAAAAACCAGTTTTTTATATATTCTTTTATTCTTTTTTCTTTATAATATTTATTTAGTTTTTTTTTCTCTTTTCTTTTCTTATTTTTGCTATAATTTATTTATAAAAATTATGTAAATATATAGGAAAGTGACTTATTATTTTATTAAATAAAGTTATTTAGTATTAATTAATTTAATTAGTTTTATTAAATATGATATTTAGTTTAATTAATAATTTTGTATGATTTAATGATTTTTCTCGATTATTTCGGTTGTATAATTTTCTCAACTGTCTCATGCTATAGTAACATGTGTTGACCTTATTTCACTTGCACACTCGAACTATCTTTCAGTTAAATCTCAATTTGATACCGAGTTCGTTTTCACGTATGTAATTTCAAACCTCGATTCACATCGAGTATTTTCTTCAAATCAAAATCGAAATTCTTAACCTTTACAAATATCTTCTAAACTAAATTAAAATCATGATTCATCTTGTTTAACACTTCTAAAACTTTTTCTTAACTAATAATAAAGGTTGTGGATTCTTGGGGTCTAGCACTCCTTGGATCCTTGAACGGTCACTCTTGAGTTGTGTTCGTTTCGTCATTCATTCCTAAAAAATACTAAATTCTTTTTAAAACTTTTAAACCCTCTTTTCAAACCCTAATTTGATTAAAACGTTTAACCTGATCATTTCTCAAATATGACTAAAAAATTATTTTTTTAATTAACAATGGGGATATTGAATTCTTGAGGTCTAGCACTTCTTGGGTTTTGAATGGTCGCTCTTGGGGTGCACATCTTGGGTTATGATCATTTCGATCTTTCATTTCTAAAACACTCAATCCGTTTAATATGCCTAACGCGTATAATCAAAATACGCTAATCAAATTAAAATATTTTCTTAATTAAATCACGAAAGAACTGAGTTCTTGAAATCTCGCGCTCCTTGGATTCTTGAGTGACCGCTCTTAAGGCGCACGCCTTGGGTTGTGGGTTGCTTGGCCTTTCGTCCCTAAAATACTTGCCCTAATTATTTGGACAAAGCGTTCATTGTTCTACAAACACGATTTCGTAACTAATTGAATGAAAAAGGTGCCGTTGGAATCTAGCATTCCAATGCTACTTTGATTAATTGGTTGCGAGGCTGACGTCTTGTTTATCGAATAGTCGTCATTCTCTCTCAAAATACTTAACATATTCAACTTTGTTCTTCTCTCTCCCGTGCGATCGAAACCGTAAAACCTACTCAAATCAAAGTCTTTTTCTCAATCAAATCCATAATACACTTAATCCAATTTAAACAAATTTTTCAAAAGAACATTGTTTAGTCCCTTCTCTCGTGCCTATAAACTAGTGCTTCAGTCTCCCCTAACGAGTAGACAAGCCAACGTTTAGCAGTTAGAATGCGACCTAAACACTTGTTCATAAAATACACCAACCTTCAACTGTAGTACCACGAACTATGATGCTCTGACTTTCCCATTGAACGAGGGAGTACGTAGGCACAAAGGCCCCAATTCTCGGCGATCACCTTAATAAAAAACCACCCATTTCCCTTAGAAGATAACAAACAACCTAGCTAACTTTTCTCTCGAATCGAATCAAGAGGTTCTCGTTGAGTACAACGGACGTAGAGGGTTATAATACAATTCTTTTACGTAATCGACTGCCGAACCTAGAATTTGGTTGCGATGACCATGTTCTTATCTATTTAAAGGTTTTATCGATATTTTCCTATTCCTTCCTTGGAATGAATAATGTTCGATGGCGAATTTGTTCGAAAATTTTTTCCGCGTCCATCGTGAGGATCATATTTTTCGAGGTACGACGCTTGATCAGAACACAACCAAAGAAAAAATAAAAAGAAAAGAAAAGAACTGAACAAGATTCTAAAGAAATAAGAATCTTGTCAGAAAAAGGACACAAAATGATGTTTCACAAAATAAGGGATAAAGATAATAACATTATATAAAAAGAAATACATCATTACCCAAAGATTCTTATCTAGCAGATTTCCTGAATCCACTAGATGATTTTCACCTTTATGAATATTTAAGTAATATAAAAGTTTTTTTTCAAAACCTTCTACTTAAACTGCTTTATCAGCAGTAAAGAATCTTCTTCTGAATCTCAGAGTCTAATAACTTTAAGAAGTTATCATCCATAAGAGTCTAGTAGGTCTAGACTTAGAGAGAGATATCTTTTATCAGTCATCAATTTTAACATTATATTAAGAACCAAACATTTCCTCTTGAAACAAGAGTCATGAGTGGTTAAAGAATATTGAATTGGTTTCTTTGACAGCTAACAAACAACAATCTCGTCACAATAAGTGAGGAAACTATTTCCATAAATATCAATGTTTAAAAAACCGAACCATAGATCAAACTGGTGAAACGTGCAGTTTAAGGTTTATTTGGTTAAATCGGTTAAACCTAGGGTCGAACCGTTTATTAAATAAACTAATAATATGAAAGTAAATTTCATATATGTAACACATAATTATATGTTCATAATAAATGTTTCAAAAATCCATTAAAAATTTAATACAACAATATCGATAATACATAATATAACATAGTTCTACACTTTATTTCAACCATCATTTAAGAATATTTTGATCAAACTAAAGAATTACAATAAAATAAATTAAACTAATTCAAACCAAAATTAAAATAATAGAATATAACAACTAAAATAAAGTTCAAATTAAGAATACCTAATTAAATAAGATAGAATATCAAAATATAAATAATACAATATTGTCATACCCCAAATTTTACCGTTAGATTCATTGATCATTCGCATATCATTTAGGTCGATCATCCGTGCATGACTAACTATTTTAACCGTTTGTTTGTTTTGTTTTGTTGAAGTCAGGTTTTATTGCAAAAGATTCAAGGCCTGATGGCAAGTTTTCTTCAAGATATATCAGAAACTTCCCGAAGAAGATTAAGTTCGGATTCGAGATCGGGTCATTTGAAGGACATGATGTATTGGTTGGTGTTGACAGAATTGTGTACTGAGGCCTTCTAGAAAATATAAAAGAATATGTTTCCATTGGATAAATTAATACTTCATCAGATTGGAGTGCGTATGTTTTTTTGAGCATACGGCTAAGCTAGAAGATCACGTTTGGCCCTATCCCCATTATCAGAGATATTACAATACTTTGATCGTGGAAGAAGGAATTTGAATGTTTCTTGTTAATATCGCGAGGTTACAAAAGGATGTTGAATCGAGTTTATTATAAGACATCAAAGCGACATTCAGGACTCGAGAATACATTGCTAATTTTATCATCCTGTCTCAATATGAAGTTCACGCTTTTTGCTAAAAATTGAAGTGCAATTCCAAATTCAAGTTTGAGCATAAGATCCATTACTTTAAAGGTCAAGTTTAAGAAATTTTAAATCATGATCCAAAGACTATGTTTTGGTTCGATTTTCAAGAGTCGCTAAAGAACTGAAATGTTCAAATCAAGATTCAAATTCAAAAGTTAACTACAAGCCTCAAGAGTTACAAGCTTACTCAAAGTCAAGACAACAATATCCAAATCCAAAAGTCATCATCTATGCTTGGTTGAACTTAAGTTTGAAGGTTGTTATTTTTTTGCTCGCTTTGAAATTATAAGGATCAAGTTTTGAAGAGGTCAAAGAAAAAGTTCAAAGTTTCACGTCATTACATAATGGTCTCAAATTACTGATTGGAATATATTATATCAAGATTCAAAACGTGCGGATTAACTTCAAAACTCACAATCTTTACAAAAAAAACAAAACAAATCAATTTCAAGAGCCATTGTTCATTATAAATTTAGATACAAGTCATGATTACAAGTTTCATGAGAACAAAAATTGTAATCCTCTTCATGGCCAACATTGGAGATGTAGAGGTTTAAAGAAGTTCTCATTTTCTCTCATAAAGCTCCCTTCTGACCGTCGTTTACTGCTTAATGGCATAATATTCTTGCTGCTCTCGGTGGTTCCGTAAACAAATACCGGCATTAAACTTACTGAAAGAAGTGTAATTTGAGATTAGAAATAAGAGCCAAACATTTCTAACAAACTTCTAAAACAAAGGTCACAGAAAGCAATGCCATCTATAGGCATCGAATACATACATGCTTAGATCCTGGTTAGTAAACAAATCACGGTAACCATGCTACGGACCGTCCACTAGTGCCCCACCTAGGCTTCTCTAGTACCAGCAACCTTCAAGAAGCAAGCGAACACGACTTCAGAAACCCACTTGCAAAGAAAATTACCATAGAATAAAATCAGAAGTTGGTAGCAGTTACTCAATGTCTAAAAGCAGTTCAAACATTTCAAACACTCTCGCTAAAACTCACGTGATTACACCAAGTTCCAGTAACAGCCACATGCTTTGTTTCTATACCGGATGGCGATTTGGGACGTAATCCAGCATCCGATCCTTTAAAACCAACTTTGTGTTAGCCTTGTCACAACCCAAAACCCCTCCTGGATGTTACATGAATAGAGAAGAAACAAAATAAAGCTTAGCAGCAGTTCGACACGTGAGCTCAAAATTAAAAGTGTTTATGGAGTAAAATCAAGGAAATTATTAATATTCCTAAAAGCACCATCAAACCCGCCCAACACAACAAAGAAGAACAAAATATTTCCCATTAGAGTATCACGATTTACATTAATGTTTTTCAAAAGAGAGTCAAACATGTTCGACTCAAATTTGGAATGATTATTACAACACCATATCGCAGGGGTTGACAGCGTTTTCTGCATTCACTGCCTTGTCCCAAACACCTTGAAACCTATTGGTCCAGAAAAGAAATATCATTAACATAATTAATTATCAGATTCATTCCCAAAAACATACTCCAAACAATTTCAAATAGTTTCCAAATCAGCCTTTTACAAAAATCCCGAAGCATTCAATATGTAAATCAGAAGATTGATTCGCTCAAGCCTATAAAAGACAAGCCAATCTCAGTCTGAAGGAGGACTCAAAGCATATTCACAAAACGATACACAGAGGTCCTAAAAAATTCATACAAACACGAAAGCAGATCCAAAGAAAAACCCTAAAAAGTAAAGAAAGAAGAGCTTATCTCGTTCTCAGTTTTGTCGTCTTCAGCCACAAACCACCGTCAAGCCTTCGTTTCGCCAAGACTCGTCAGCGCCGTTACCAGAGACGCTAAACCACCATCAACCGCGGCGTACTGAAAAACCTTCAGCCATTTGAGAGCACTCCCGCCGTCGGAGCCAGCATCTTGACCACTCGTAATCGTATTCATTCATTTTCCATGATATTTCTGAATTTTGTTGAGCTTGTATTTTTGTTTAGGTTCCGAGTGGAAAGAAAGAGGTTGCAGCGAGAATAGGAAAAAGAGGAGGGTTGCGAACAGTGAGAGAAGAAGAATAGGAAGAAAATAAGGAAAGAAAAAGAGTGAAAGAAGAAGTCTGAAGGAGAAGGTAAAACTGGCGCCGTTTGGGAAACGAGTTGGGGGATTAAGGTTTCAACCCCTTCTTTTCCCCTTTCTTGTCATTCCGGACCGGGTTGGGTCCGATGGGTTCATCACCACCGGCCCAACCCATTTATTTTTTAATATTTTCTTGTTATTTTATTTTATTTTGTTATTATTTTTGTAATATTATAAATAATATAATAAAAAAAAACTAACATCTAACATCTAGCAACTAACTTAATTAAAAAAAAACTGAAGATTAGTTTAATTAAAAATAAATATAAAAAAACAAAAATAAAAAATAATGATAAGTTTTGAATAATTAGTTTTTAGTTTAGATAATATAAAATAACAAAAAAAATGTCTAATATAACGTTTTTAATTAAATAAAAATAAAAGGTATTTTGTTTTAAGCAATTCTTGTTAAATTTATTTCCAACTTATAATAAAAACATAAAAACTTTCATTTTAATTTAATTTAAGTTCTTTTCTGTCTCATTATAAATTCAAAATCCATAGAGCAGTAAATTTTTATTTAAAATCCAAAATAATTTCAGAAAATAACTTAGAACTTTTTTTAACTTAAGATTAGCCACACTTAATTTCTAATATTTCCTTTTCAAACTTAATTAAAATTCTCAAAAATAATAAAAATAGTAAACGTCTAATTCTCTCAATTTCACTTATTCCACTTAATCACTCCCTTAATCACTATCTAACTTCACTTGGCAGTTTATCCATTTTAAATCTAATCACTTGTTGTATAATACTCACATATCCATATCTAATCACTTGTATGTCAATTTACATTTTCAATCATTATTCACTACTTTACCGTTAATTTCCCTCCGAAGGAAAGGTTCACATATTTGACCGCCGAGTCAATACCTCACCTTCACCCCATCCTAGCCTTAGAATCTGAGTCGCCGTACTCATGCTTAGGTGTCCCGCCGCAGACATCCATCTCTTTATCCTAGCCTTAGGATCAGGAGTCGTCGTACTCCATATAAGTTTCCCGTCGTGGAATACTTATCTTACACCCTTTTTAATTCAACTTTATAACGTAGAAATCAGAGTCGCCGCACTCCAAAGTAAGCGCTTCCCTATGAATGCTTACTTCCCCCTAGAACCTTGACCACAGTCAAGAAGTTTCTCTTCCTCCCTTTGTGAGGGGAACTACGATTACTCTGATTCCATCCCCTACCTCGGATACGTAGGCATAAAATGCGAGTCTTGGCGAGTAAACTTAGGACTAACCCCTTAGGTCCTTCTCTTACCCTTTAACCCTTAGCATTACCCTTAAGCAGATAACTTTAGCAATAGCACATTTTA
This sequence comes from Lathyrus sativus, assembly GCA_963859935.3. NCBI lineage: Eukaryota > Viridiplantae > Streptophyta > Magnoliopsida > Fabales > Fabaceae > Lathyrus > Lathyrus sativus. Next base: position 351,445,915 of record OZ012739.1, on the reverse strand, counting down.
AAACATGAGGTTCCTGTAGAGTACTACAGAAGTTTATAATGCTAATACCTGTCGCTACGCAAAAAATGACACAGAGTCGCCACCGGATTTTATTTATCCCACGGAGGGAAAGGGAAATAGCGATAAAACCTTTGGGAAAAGAGCGTGGTCATCGCAACCAAGTCTTTAGGGTTCGGGAGTCGGTTATGCGAGGGGAAGGTGTTAGCACTCCCTCGCATCCATCGTACTCGATGGGAACCTCCTAGGTTGTTTAGCGTGAATGGGTGTTTTTATTAAGAGTTTGCTTGCTTAAGGAAAAGAGGGGTTGGTTTATTTATTTTAATGCTCGCCAAGGATTGTGGCCCTTGTGCCTACGTATCCTCACTTAAAAGAAGTGAAGAATCAGAGCTCCGTAGTTCGGAGGCTTACAAAATAGTTGTTTGTTGGTTGATTTTATACCTTGAAAAAGGGTTTTTGGATTGATGCCCTAAGGCGAAAATAGGTTTGATGATTTGATGTTATTTTTAAGTTTCTTAAGAGAAATTGTTCTTGATTAGGATTATACACAAAAGACTTTGGATAGAAATGAATGTTTCGAATAACCAAGTCGAGCGCCTTGTATCCAAAACATTCGGAACGAGTGTAGGAGGACTCCATTCTCATTCCTTTTCCACCACTTTAAAGTTCGTGGTGCATAATTCTAATAGTTTATGTTATTGTGTTTTGGATTTTTATGAGAAAAGAGAACCACTTGACGTTGGATCAAGGTTTATTGTTTGTAAAAGTATTTGAGGTGATACAAACAAGGTCAATGGCGGACACACAAGGCGGCCGACTTACAAGGGTTGAAAATGGCTCGATAAAATCGAGAGTTTGTTTTTGAAAATGGTTTTTGGAATCAAAAGTCACCAAGGACAATAGCAATATTCGCACTAAAATTATACAAACATATGGTGTTAGTCGGCTAAAAAAAATCGAGACATGCACTTCACTTGAAATTGGAGGTAAAAATAACAAAAAAAGTGAAAAACAGTGGTGTGACACGGGTGACCGTGTTGTGTGACACGACCCGTGTTGGGCGACACGGGTGGCCGTGTTGTGTGACACAGCCCGTGTCAGGCTACCAGAGTGAAAAAACCTAACTTTTTCTATGTTTTTCTTTCGTTTTTGTGGTTTCTTGAGAATGGTTTCTTGGTCCCTTTGGAACCTTACATGATACATACAATACAACAACACATAAAAGAGTAAACAAAATGAATGTAAGAGCAACAAAATAAAGGGAGAAAGGTTGGGGGAAATGGATACCCAAGAGCTTTCTATCCTTCTTGCAAGTCCTCCTTGGTCTTGGTTGAATGTACTTCACTCCTCTTCACTCTATGTTGTGAAGGTTTTGTTTCTCAATGATCCTCTTGGTTCTATCTCACTCTCTTTTTCTCTGGTTTGCAAAGCTTTCTAGTTTTCTGGTTTTTTAGGGTTTTGTTTGCTCTCTCTCTCTCTTTTTCTGGTTTTGCAATGTGTGTCTAGGATGAATGTTGAATGAATGAATTCTCTTGTTTACAGCCCCCTCCTCTTATCTCAGCTCCTAGGGTTTTCTCTTTCCCCCAAACATCAGATTTTTTCATGGGGAAATTTCTCTTGCCGCCTTTTCTCATGTCACTCTCTTTCTTTCCATTTCCATGCAACTTGCTATACTGCATTTTCTGCACTACTTTCCTATGCTATTTGCTGCAGCACCTTGTGCCTTGCACCCATTTTGTTGGTTTGTGCTTGGACAACTCCCCTTGGTCAATGCCACCAACTCTTGACAACATTTTGAAAATTCTGATATGTAGAAGCATTGTCACATGTTATTCCCTTGGTCTTGTGACATGTAGTTTTTTGTGACATGAGGAAACTTGTCACCTTTTGCATGGGACTGTTTTGTTCATGACTAACATGCATAATCTTGGTCCTAAAACATTCCAATGTTGATTTAATCCTTGCATATTTCTTGGATGTTTGTAAGCATAATGTAGACTTGGTGTGGCATTACCATGACATGAATTAGACTAGAGACTTGAATGAAGTATTAGAAATAAATTAATTTCTAAACATTACTTAGAGTTGGAAATCTTGCAACAAATGACATTCTTGTAATGTCATAAAACTTCTCTTTGTAATATTCTTGCCTTTAATCTTGAATTCATGATGGATTTCCTTAGAACCATTAAGCTTGAAATGGATGAAGTCTTGAATTATGGACTTGTGATCTTGACTCATGCTTTGCAAATTTGAACTCCACTTGATCAAGAATTTAAAACAAAATTGGATGAAACAATCTTGAATTATGCCTTGCATTTCATGGTCATTAGGAATATATCTTGAATATCCTAATATTTTTTTCAAGTAACTTCTCTTTGAAGAAATCTACAAGAATAGACTTTCCAATTTAGATCAAACCTTAAATGATGAACCTTTCCTTCCATGTAGTCCAAGATAGACAAGTTATCTCATTTGAAATGGAAAATGACAAATCGACCCAATCCGTACCCACATGCTCGATATGCAATAAAATGATGTATGATATGTTGAATGTAGGGTATAAAGGCTAAAGGCGAAAATGAGGGTGTGACAATACCTTCCCTAAGCTTAACCAACCCCCGAACCTTAGATCCACCCCTGCATTGTGTTTACGATGCAAAATAAGTTTTTCTCCTTTCTTTAACCTTTCCTTCGGATAAATCAAATACCAGTTGTAAATGAATTAAGATTCAAGTTAATCAATAGCTTGACATCCAAATTTCACCGCAACAAATATACTTCATTAAACAACTTAAAATTAAATTTGAGTTAAACTACGACAAACAAGTCTTAATTGACAACAACAAACAATATTGACTTGAACGACAATCAATATTGAGTTGGACATCATGACTATGTTTGAAAGAGACGACATGATAATGTTGGAGTGTGGTTGAAAGAAAAACTATAATAGAGTGATAAAACTTAGAAGTTTGTATGATTGTAAAAAACACACAGGATTATTTTTTGTGATTGGGAAATGTATGCTAAGTTTTGATATTAACATGTTAAATTTAAAAAAATGGTCAATTTGATGAATTTTTTTGAACTGGGCGGTTTTACAAAACCGGCTCTGGTTCTTTGGTTTGAATGATTTTGGACGGTTCAATCCGGTTTTACTCTGATTTTGACCCACTAGCGGTTTTGAAAGGTTGACCAAACCGGATTCGCCTCCAGTTCTCGGTCCAACCGGCTAAACTGGCCTGTTCAGTTTGGTTTTTAAAATATTGATAAATATGACCATCATCCAGCTAATGAAATTCTTAGTATAAATAGATACAACATAATTTCTTCTTAAAGCTTTCTAAAGGTTCTTTTTATCAAAGAGAGCTTCTCTAGAAATCTAACAGAGACTTTGTATCTACATATATATATATATATATATATATATATATATATATATATATATATATATATATATATATATATATATATATATATATATATATATATATATATATATATATATATATATATATATATATATATATATATATATATATATATATATTTCATTGAATCAAGAGATAAGCTAGAAAGGAACGTGCGTACCTTTTTTTTTTTTTTTCCGGTTAGACTCGTATCAGTATTCAGACTTGACCATAGATTCTGAATACCTCTTTGAATGAATTCTGATTCAATGGATGTTTAACCATTGAATTCACTTCTTCCACCAAACATAATATCTCTAGTACTTGAGTCTGGGATATAGGTGTAGAAGCAAGCTTCATCTCAAAGTTTTGATGACGTCAACATCAAGATCAAGAATATTTCATCTGTGCAAAAAGGCAAACGCTTTCAAAAGACCAAGAGCAAGTGGAATGGAAGTGATCGACATTCAAAGCTTCATGAACATCTGACTGATCAACTTTCAAGTTTTGGACACAAGCTATGGTATATCAAAATTCATTAATTTAATTGATATACAAGTGTTCAACATCTTTATCATTTGATCACATTGCATAAGCATATTTTTTAAACTATTAGAATTGGTATAACACTATTTTTATAAGCATTTTTTTGAAAAATAGCAGTGTTAACCGATTAACCATATAGGTTAACCGGTTAACCATTTCAAATTTTGAATATTTTGGTATAATGTTCAAGTGTTAACCGATTAACCATATAGGTTAACCGATTAACACTGAACGTATTTTGAAAAATGGCTTTGTTTCAAGTTCAAAAATGGTTTGAAAATTATACCAGTTCATATTTTGAATTATACTCAAATATACTTGTTGGAAAAGGTGTGTTTACACATATAAATTCTGAGTTTTTCAAATTGAAAAACAATCCTCCAATAATCAATTTCAAAACAATTCTTGAATCAAATTCACCACTTTCAAATACTTTTCAAATCTTTTCAAAAGTGTTCATATTGATCATATCTTTCATATGCATAGCATTGAACACTTGTGTTGAAATTAAATGAGTGAATTTTGATCAGAAGGAGAAGATCAATCTCAGCATTGATATTACCATTATTACTCTCAAATCAAAGTATTCAGATTACTTGTATTTTGACTTGTGATCCAGGATTGTTGGACACAAGGGTGAGTGTTTACAAGAGGATTGTTCTTGTACACTTGTTGATTTTTATTGTTTGATAGTAGGCATCACCGGTTGATGGTGTGATAGGTTGTACTTTATTAAACAATAGTGAAAACTCTCTTTCGTGTTGAAAGGGGAGTGGAGTACTCTCGGATTGTGAGGGGAACCACTATAAATCTTGGTGTCCACTGTCCTTTTACTTTCTACTGCATTAATCACCAAGAACATAACCAGTAAAATTTCAAGAATACCGAAAAACCGGAAAAAGTCCCTAAAAGCCTAATTCACCCCCCCCCCTCTTAGGCATACTCTGTACTTACAATAGGCTCTTCTTCCATCAAATATTGTAAAGAACCTTTAATAAGTACCATAAAAGATGTCTGTGCTCCTTTCTTTGATATTTGTAGTAAATACATTTGAATAATGATACAATTTTTTTTACAAGATGATAAATCAAAATTTGCTAACATTATATATATATATATATATATATATATATATATATATATATATATATATATATATATATATATATATATATATATATATATATATATATATATATATATATATATATATATATATATATATATATATATATATATATATATATATATATATATATATATATATATATATATATATATATATATATATATATATATATATATATATATATATATATATATATATATATATATATATATATATATATATATATATATATATATATATATATAACCTAGTTTATTTAATGTCATAGAGTTTGCTTTAGCAGATGCTAAATATAACGTCTGTTTTAGACACTACATTTTAACGTGTACATGCATATCATCAACTATATAATTCTATTAGAATATTCATATATGTTTTCAAAATCTACATAAAAAGAAAGAGCACCAAAAACATAAGTTCATCAAAATAAATAAAATATTAATCAAAATATTTACGACCATTAAAATAACACATCATAGCCAAATATAATAATATATATCACCCATCAAAATCAAGTATAATCAAACATTTAATATTTACAATCAAATATATCACCCATCAAAATCAAGTATAATCAAACATTTAATATTTACAATCAAATATATCACCCATCCCTTTTGAGTGACGGTGATTGGGGAAGTTTATGGGCTTTCAAGGCAATTTTGAAGGGTTTTGAACTGATATAAGTTAATATTGGCAAGAGTTGTTTATATGGGATTTGCATTGAGGATTATTACTTGAAGGCAGCTGAATAGTTCTTGGCTTGTCGAATTGGTCAAATACCATTCAATTTTCTTAGTTTAAAGGTTGGTGATAAGAATCATAGTGTATATTTTTGGACACCGGATGTAAAGCGCTTTAGGAATAAATTGTCATCTTGGAAAGGGAAGATTTTGTCTATTGGTGGGAGGGAGTCATTGATTAATTCTATGTTGACAAGCTTGCCAATACATTTTTTATCCTTTTTCAGGACGCCAAAGAAAGTATTGGACAAGCTTATTTCAATACAAATGAGATTTTTGTGGCAAGGGTCGGAGGAAAGGAAGAAAATGATATGGATTTCTTGGGAAACTATTTGTAAGTCAAAGGAGGGGGGGTTAGGTGTGAAGGACTTGAAATTGTTCAATTTGGCACTTATGGCGAAATGGTTATGGCGTCTTCTCAAAGAACCGAATGCTATTTGGCAAGTGTTGTTACACGAGAAGTATGGTGACTACTAAAAATTTATTCTATCTAGGGAGGTTTATGAATCAAATACTCTTCATTCTCAATGGCGGAGGGATTTAATGAGAATCAATTCTTGCGTTCAACCAGTGTCTTTTGGTGATTGTATTTCAATTAGGTTGGGAGATGGCAATGTAGTCTCGTTTTGGATGACAAAATGGGTGTGGAACGATACTTGAAAAATTTGTTTCTGGGGCTGTTTTCGTATACACCTAACAGGTAGTGCACGGTTGCAAAAATGAGAGCATGTAATGATGCAGTTTGGTCGTGGCATTGGAATGGGAACTTCCAGCAACCTGTTTATGCGGCAACTCTGTATGAGGAGTTTCACATGTTGATGGAGGTGTTGTATGAGGTCACTCCAGTCATGAATGCTTCAGATACAACCATTTGGCCTTTTGGAGAGTTTAATACTTTTTTTGTCAAGTCATTTTATGCAAAGTTACAGGCTGTTGCAGGTGAAGTTTCATATCAGGATGCAGATTTGGTGGCAGCACTGAAATATGTATGGAAAGCTCCCATTCCGTCAAAGGTGAAAATGTTTGGTTGACGAATGTTACGGGATAGATTGACTACAAGGGGGAATTTTTTTCATCGTGGCATTGTTACTAACTCTCACGATATGATATGTATTTTTTTTTCATCGTGTAGAGGATCTTAGTCATTTATTTATCACTTGTCCTAAGGTTTTGGCTATATGGCGTAAAGTTTATGATTGGTTGGAAATTGAGGAAAATTATGAAATGAGGGTTCCTAAACATCTTCTATATTTGATTTTAAGTTTTAATGGGAGAATTTCAAATTTTATAGCTTGTAGTTTGTGGTTGGTGGTTTGTTGGAATGTTTGAAGGGCAAGAAACAATATTATGTTCAATGACGAAATAACGGATTCGGATATCATTTTCTTGCGTATTAAGTTTTATGCATTGTAATTTCTACGAGTGACATATCTATCTGCTTGATTTTTTGTAAACGATTAGGTAGTGTTCGGTTTCGTTGGTTTTATTGTTAGGTTAAGGTAACCTCTCCTATATTTTATTAATATACTTCTGCTTATATAAAAAAAATATATCACTCATCTTCATCCATCAGCACACCCTTGTTCATTATCAATAAACTTGGACACCTCTAAATCTATTGATATTACTTTCATGTAATTGATTGTTGTATGTTTGGAGTTCCAACAATGACTCAATAAATTCATCGACATATTTTAGCGATTCAGACATAGAAATTTTCTCAGCATTGAATACCTAAATGAATGAATTAAACCACATTAGAAACTATTGTGCTTATATCATGTTGGTAGTAAATTCCAACATAATAATATTAAGAGACCTTGTGAACCACATGCTATCAAATATTTTTCAGCTAATCCTTAAAGAGCGGTTTAATTTTAAGAACTAGTGGTTTTTTACTACTAATTTTAAGAAGATTGACCTACACATTACTTGGATGTCCAAATCAAAATATTACCACAATACATTTCATCATTGTGTTTAGGAAATGAGTGTTGGAAGCCACTACATGGACCATAAATTGCAAGTATAGTGGTTAGAAAATAAAGAACAATCATAAGACATCCTAATACATGCTCAGTTGTTATGAATAGGCTCAGTTACTATATGATGGCTTTATGGTAGCTATTGAACAATTCTCAATCTATTGCAGTTTAAAACCAAAATTTTCCATTATTTCTGTAACCTCACCACAAGTGAAAACCAATGTCTAACATCCTTGAGTTCTCCAACTCACTAATCAAACTAGTGTACAATGATTAAAAACAAAAGGGTTGACATGTAAAATAAATAAAATTTGGCAAAAATATTTTAAGTTATTTTAAAATATAAAGTTAGTCTTTTAAGTTTTTTTTTGTAACGGTTTAATCTTTTATGTTAATTAACGTTTGCATCGTTGACCTTTTAAAAAATCTCCATTACAATAAATTGCAAACTCATATTCCATTTGAACTTTTTTTTTCGCGCTGATTACGAAAATGTAATTAGTTTTGCCTTTGATTATGTATTTTGGTCAGATTGGACGATTTTTCATTATTTATTTGTCCACTTTTTTTTTATTCTCATGAACCGTAAGTTGTTTGATAAATTTGATTACATATTCGTGATCAGCTCAAAAAATAAGTTCAAATGGTATATGAGTTTGCAATTTATTGTAACTGAGATTTTTAAAAAGGTCAACGACGCAAACGTTACTTAACATATATGAACAATGTGTTAAAAAAAATTTAAAGACCTAACTTGATATTTTAAAATAACTTAAATAAACTATTTAATATTTTTTTCATAAAATTTCATTAATTATCCTAAGATTAAAATATTATTATTGGCACATAATAATAGTAAAGTTGATAATGGTAAATTATAGGAATCCCACAGCCAGAAGATAGAGCATGCATAATCAACCTTAGTATAGCATATCTAAATAAATTTAGTCTTGTTCTGTAAACAAATAAAACTCAATGTTATAGTGATTTATTAAATGATCAAATTAACAACTTTACAAAGGTAAAAAAAATCGATAGTATAATAATATATCTTTATTCCGTATATTCCAATTCATTTTATTGGCCACTTACTACATGTAATATGACAACTAACAAGTTTCCAAGACACTAATGGGGACTTGATAACAGAGAAAACCACATTTTACTCTTAGCATAGCATTGCCCCATACTAAAGGATGATAAAAAAGTTAAGTAATATGGAGATGAAAAAGCCACATAACTAAGAAAATAAAACAAATAAAGAAAACTTCTCCGTGACCTCCTTTTCTAATTTGAAAAGTAAAACAACTTTTCAAAAGTATATAAATTGAAAATCAAAACGACTTTACAATTATAACTTAATTGTTCGTGGGAGTGGGAACTCCTTGAAGAGGAGTAGGGTGAGACAAGTTTTTTGTCTGGGAAGACCGATCTTTATTCCTTACAAGAATCCAAATGTCAATGTATGGATCACAAACTTATGTTAAACTTATGGGTGAGTAAAGGTTGCGAATGGCCAACAATGAATTTGGTTGGGCAATCTGGAGAAATTTTAACAATTTGGAGAAGGGGAGTTATTAATCTAATTCATAGCTTTTGTGGTAATAGATTTTTGAGAATATTTACTTCTTGGAAAGGTACTATGTGCTATTTCGTTAACGTTTATGCAAAGTGCAGTTTGGAGAAAAAACGTATTATGTGGCTGAAACTTATTAACTTGAAACATAATTCTCAACCGGGTGAATGGATAATTTGTGGAAATGTAATTCTCAACCGGGTGAATGGGTAATTTGTGGAAACGTAATTCTCAACCGGGTGAATGGATAGTTTGTGGTGATCTTAATGCTATCAAATCAGCAGAAGAGAGGATAGGTAGAAGTCCTTTTAATTTTGTAGAAATGGAGTAATTTTCTAGTTTTATAGATCAAATGGAGCTTGTTGATTTACCCTTAATTGGCGATAGATTCAGATGGTTTAAAGAAAATAGAAGCTGCTGTAGTAGGCTTGACAGGATGTTGTTATCAGATAATCTTATCAACATTTGGAATATGGTGGCTCAAAAGGTGGGTAGTCGAGACATTTCGGATCATAGTTCAGTTTAGATTTGTGCTAATCGTGTTAATTGGGGGCCCTAAGTCATTCAAAGATTTTAATCGTTGGTTCTAGTATCCTGACTTTTTGGAATTTGTAAAAAAGGAATGAGATTCTTTTCAATTTAGTGGCAGTGCTACTCTCATTTTATGTAAGAAATTTCAAGCTCTTTGGACTAGGTTGAGATGGTGGAGCAAGGAGGTTTTTGGGGTGTTGGAATTAAAGCTTGAGGAAGGGGTTCTCGTGCCAAATAAGATTGAAGCTGGGATGTTTAATATGGATAATATTGCTACGAAGGAGCAATTAATTTTGAGGAGCAAAGCTAATGAGTCTATGTGGAATAACTTGTTAATCAAGGAAAGTATTTTAAAACAGAAGGCGAGATCGAAATGGCTCAAGGATGGTGATTTGAATACAAAGTTCTACCACTCGGTGTTAAAATCCAAAACAAGGAGGAATTTGATTTCTGCTTTGAGGGTAGGCGCTGATTTACTGGAGGAGGTGGATTCAATCAAGATTGTTGCTACAGACCATTTCGCGGACATATTTGTGAAGGATTGCAGACAGAAACCTTGCTGTGACTGGAATGGGTTATCAAAACTTACTATGGATGTAGGAAGCTTGAGGAAAAGTTCGCCTTGGATGAACTTATTGAGGCGGTGTTTGAATGCAATATGGATAAAAGCCTGGCCCAAATGGCTTCAATATGCAATTCCTTAAGCATTGCTGGAATATTCTAGGCTTGGATGTTTATAATTATATTTGTGAATTTCATCATTCTGCAATGCTTCCAAAGGCTATGATGTCCTCTTTTGTTGCCTTAATCCCAAAATTGGAGAGCCCTCAAGGAATTAAAGATTATTGTCCTATCTGTCTCATTGGGTGTATCTATAAAATTATTGATAAGATTTTGGCGACACTTCTTAGAAAGGTGATTGGTAAACTTATCTCGGCATCCCAAACTGCTTTTATTCCTGGTGGATAGCTTCAGGATGGGGTACTAGTGGCTAACGAAGTGTGCGACTTTGCTAAAAGAAATAAGAGAAGATGTATCATGCTAAAAGCGAAATTTGCTAAGGCATACAATTGTGTTGATTGAGACTTTCTTGTCAAGATTATGTTGGCAATGGGTTTTGGTGGTAAATGGATAGATTTGATCAAAGGTAGATTATTCCAAAGTTTCGTGTCACTTCTTGTTAATGGAAGTACTTCGCATGATTTCAAGGCTTCAAGAGGTCTCAGGAGGGGAGACCCATTGTCTCCTTTCTTATTTGCCATTGTGGTAGAAGGTCTGGCATTCATGGTTAGTAAAGGCTATAGTTGGGTATTATGAGCAGTGTCAAAGTTAATGGTGTTGTTGAGCACAACTTATTGCAGTTTCCTGATGACACAATTCTTATTTGTGAAGCAACTTGGTCAAATATTTGGGGTCTAAAGACGGTCCTTCATGGGTTTGGGCTTGTTTCGGGCTTGAAATTGAATGTTGCTAAAAGTTTCCTTTATTGGATTAGAGTTGAGGATTCTTTCTTAGTGGTAGCTTCTTGATTTTTAGCTTGCTCTAGAAAATCTGTACCTTTCATATTCCTTGGGCTAACAATAAGTGGCAATTATAGGCGTATTTCCTTTTGGATCTTGGATATCAATAGGATTAAATCTCGTTTGCTAGCTTGGAAGGGTAGGTTGTTATCTATTGGTAGGAGAGTTACTCTGTTAAAATCTGTGTTGTCTAGCCTCCCAATCGGTTACTTATCTTTCTACAAAGCGCCTGTAAAGATTATTCATCAAATAACTAGCATTCAGAGAAGTTTGCTTTGGTCTGGTTTGATGGAAAAACACGGTTTTTCATTGATCGTCTAGAAAACGATTTGTAAACCTAAGGATCTAGGTGGTTTGGGTATTATAGAAGTAGGTGCTTTCAAAATTTCTCTTTTATCTAAATGGTGTTGGAGATTACTTACAGACAACAATGCTTTATGGAGGGGTTTGTTCTCTACAAGGTATGGTAATTTTACTCAGAAATTTTTGGCTCGTGAGGTTGGATTGAACCGCTCTAATGCTTCCCTTTGGTGGGGGGACCTGCTAAGTATTTTTAATTCGATGGACGAGGGATGGTTTTCGAAGATGATTGCTTGTAAGGTTGGTGATGGGTGGACAATTTTGTTTTGGACTGCATGTTGGTGTGGAAATTTACCACTGTCCATTATTTTTCCTGCATTATTTTCGGTAGCAGCTAATAAACATGTCCTAGTTTGTCATTGTCCATTATTTTTCCTGCATTATTTTCGGCAATAGCTAATAAACATGTCCTAGTTTGTGAATTTGGTTTTTGGGTGGATTCTTTATGGCATTGGAATATTTTTTCAATTCGGTAGAGGGTGATGATGCTGTAGCCTGCGAGCTTGCTGATCTAATGATGATTTTGCAGGATGTTCAACTTCAATGTGACGTTCTCGACCGGTTCGTTTGGCCTTTAGGAACTTGTGGTGCTTTTTCGGTCAAGTCTTGCAATCAAGGAATTTTCAGATCTTTATACGAGCCTCTCATGGTGAATGAAGTCAATTCATCCTTAGACCTCATATGGGCTTCAAAAAATCCATTGAAGATAAACAAATTTGTGTGGCGAATGTATTGGACGGTTTTCCTACGCGAGGGAACTTGAGCTATAGGGGGATTATCTCTAACTCCCACGATAAGGTTTGTGTGTTTTGTTTTAATAGTGATGAAACAAACAATCACCTATTCTTCTCTTGCCATAAAGTTGCTTTAGTTTTAAGTAATTTAGTTACTTGGTTGGAAATTTCTGATTCGAGGTAATATGTTAGTCACCTTCATCTACTTGAATGGATGAATTTGTTTAATGGAATTTTTAACAAGTTTGATGCATGATTCATTTGGTTGGTAGCTTGTTGGTGTATTTGGAAGCCTAGAAACAAAATTAATTTCAAAGATGAAGTTTGTAATCTGAATGCCATATTTGTAGAATTGTTCTGTACTCTTGGTTGTGGCTGCCTCTTAGGAATAAATAATTTTCGAGGTGCTCCTTTTATGACTGGCTCAAACACCCTATTGATTTTTTGTAATTGTTTCTTTAGGGATTGAGTTTTATGCACTGGATTATGTTTATCGAGTTGGAGTACCCTTAGTACTCCCTATCAATATACTTGTGCTTGATTATTAAAAAAAAACTTAATTGTTCTTTTCATATTCATAATTGAATTAAGTGCAATGCGGAATTTCAATAAGAAATTATGGAATATCAACTTGTGTGTCATATTTATCAACAATTTAGAAAAATTCCTGAAAGCTTTCTTAGTTAAGATTAAAGTTTGCATCTCTTTTCAAGCTGAATTGTATGAAATCATGTTTGTTATATATTATACTAATATGAGCAATTGGAATTTTTTGACTTGAAACAGACTTATGCTGATCATTCATACATTTCCTAATGTAAATATTGTCCTTTTTGTAACATTCCACATAATACTATCTAGAATTGTATTGCGGAAAGCATTAAAATTTTAGTACTGAAACAACATCATCTAAATGATATCCAAAATTGTGTTACATCAAGGTACATAATACATAAAATTTAATACGTCAGATGTTCTAAATGAAATAAATAGAAAGACACAGAAAAACATATCCATTATACATCAAAGACTCTGATCTTCATCCTTCTTTCCAATTCTCCAATTCCTACGACTTACCTGAAAACAACAAATTGATTGGGGTGAGATTACTAAATCTCAATGGAGTTTCCTATCTTATGGGTCCACTCGGCTCTATAAGATTTCTATAAGACATAGTAATTACAAATCATTTACTTCCACTTTACGTGTATACACTCACACGACAGATCAAGCAATCGAGAATCAACATCTCGCATTGTATGAAAACATAACGATATTGGGTCCAAATAACCCCAAAAGTTTATATTAATCAGGAAATCAACAACGAAACATATTTTCTTGGTCGACCCCATCACTAGGACTATGGACACAGATCACATATGTCTTCGCCTATAATGAAGCATTTTTCCCTAGTCGATCCCATCTTTAGGAATATGGACACGAGTCACATTTGTTTCTGCTAACATCGAAGTATCTTCCCTGCCTGATCCCATGTCTGGGCCAATGGACACGGGTCACAAATATCTCCAATAAGTGAGGAATGTATTTCCCCGACAAACACCTCTAACATGGGTCAAGACAAGGTTCACGAACATCCATCTCAGATCGATCATCTTTCCTCAACAAACACCACTTACATGGGTCGAGACACGAGTCACTGACTCCTACAATAGATATAATTCTTTTCTCGACAAGCATCTTTTACATGGGTTACTCACATCCATTTTCAAAACCAATTAAGGTTTCTCCATCGGTGCCGAATCAATTAAGATTCTGGTATGACCATCACCTAATTAAGGTTTTCACGATGATTCAACCAAATAGAGATTGATCTATGTTCATTCTGTTTCATTACAATCTCGTGCTTCTATCATTCAAATCATAAGAATATAGCATATTACATATATACATTATGTACATGAACACTCAAGTCAACCATTGCATAAGCATGAGTAAAAGGGTGAAAATATGAAGAAAACAAGGCATAAATCGATTTACATTGAAGATAAATCAATTTACTGCCTTTCTTCCACGAGAAGTTGAAGATTCTGGACAGGTAAATTGATTTACCAATGAGTGTAAATTAATTTACTCCCTTTATGCCACGGAAAATTGAAGTTTTAGGCAGGTAAATCGATTTACCTATGAGGGTAAACTGATTTACTTAAGGAAATTCCAAAATTTATTCAAACCTTCATGAGGTAAATCAATTTACTCATTATGTAAATCGACTTACACCTGTATGTTTTCTAGAAATCAGGATCCTAACCCTATTTTTCCAGGAATCCAAGCATGTCAAACTTTCCTAAACATACTCTAACATAATATGACAACAAAAAAGATATATAACAACGATTAAAAAAGATATATTATCATGCAGGACCGGCCGTTGTTACGTAGTGTGTAGTTGTATATACGTTACTTACAATCACGGTCGTATTACCGTTATAGAAAACTGAAAAGCGTGCTACCAATAATCACAGTTGTTTTAAATACTCGTTGTGAAAGGTCTGTCAGCATTATTTTTTTTGCCACATGTTTTTCCTGACTATATTTATAACTTTTATCATAATATACAATATTAAATATTTTAACACAACGACATCAAGAACAACAAGTTAACAAGAATAATAAGAACAATAACAAGAAAAAGCAATAACAATAACAATAACAATAACAACAAGAACACCAAGAACAACATAAACAACAACAAGAACGACAAGAACAACGAGAACAATAATAAGAAAAATAAGAATAATAACAACAACAATAACAAAAACAAAAACAAAAATAAGAATAATAACAAGAATAATAAGAACAACAAGAACAATAACAACAACAACAACAACAACAAGAACTACAAGAATAATAACAAGAACAACAAGAACAACAAGAACAACAATAAGAATAGCAACAAGAACAACAAGAATAATAACAAGAACAATAAGAACAGTAACAACAACAATAACAACAACAAGAACAAAAATAAGAATAACAACAAGAAAAATAAGAGTAACAACACGAACAACAATAAAAAAAATAAAAAAAATAGAATCATTAAACAATAACATTTTACCTGTAGAATTGTTAAATAGGAACAAACTGTAACACGTTAATGGAAGTAATGTTTCTGAGTTTTGCTTGTGGAAGAAATGATGTTTTCAAGTTTGATTTAGTGGATGAATAATGTTTCGTAAATAAAATAAGTTTGGAAGCAGAAGATGAAGTTTGTCTAAGTACGTCTAGGGCAAAAGTGAATGAACTAAGAGCGTTATATATATCTTTAAAAAAAATAACGTGCCACCTATAACCACAGTTGATTTAAATACCCGAGGTGAAAGGTCTCTCACATATAATCACGGTTGATTTAAATACTCGTGGTGAAAGGTATGTCATCATTTAAAAAAAAGTAAATAACTAAAAGTATTGGTGCTGAGATTTGAACTCATGATCATACACCCCTTTTCACCACGTGTATTAAATCAACCATGGTTATAGATGGTTAAATAAGATTTAAAAAAATGCATGTGCCTAAATATCACATATTACAACGGTTGATTGAATATCCATAGTAACACGAGCGTGATTATGTGTTTTCTATAGTAGTGAACATTTCAAACAGTCATTAATCTCTAGCACATGCATCACCATAAGTAATCCCTAACCATGTATCTAGTAACATTCAATATCATAATCATTAATATATTAGGACAATAATGCAAACATCAATTTTCTAATTTATCATGCACCTAATGTCACAATCCTAACCCAAATCATACATCCTTCGCATATAATTCCCAAAGACTAAAGTTGACTGAAACACCATCTTTTTTATCAAACTTGAATTTGGAAAGATGGTGATGACATAATGAACTTGATGATGGAATTGATGAAGAATACTTGATGCAATATTAATCAAGCTCTCAATCTAAGGAAACAATCTTAATTCTCCTTCCAATCCACTCCAAATCCTCACATGAAATGGAAACTTGCCATTAAGAGTAGAGAATTGCTCTTACATGCATGAATGAAAAAGACTAAAGCACTCTTAGAACTTAACCTTATTTACCAACATGCCACTCTCACAAAAAAAAAACTAAGGAATTTGTGTCTTAATCTTAACGATTAATCACTAAACAAGTTATTACTATTAATTTACCAGTTTAAAGAGTGATGACATGCTTAGTTGAAATTTGAGATATTACACTTTTATTTACATCTTTTAATTAAACAGAAGGACAATTTTCTTTTAATTATGACACTTGGTTGAATTCAATTTTTATTTATATTTTTGAATGTTTTTATTTTAGGAATAGGTGGGACATGTACAACTATCATTATTGTTTGATGAATTAGATTTTATGTACCATTCAATTTTTTTTATTCAATAATTTACCTATATTAAAAACAACAAATTTACTATTAAAGTGTGAATTTTTTAAATTAATAACTATTAAATTTTAAACACAAAGTCAAAAATAAAAATGACAACAAAACATAATATTTTTATATAACAATTTCAAATAAATGATTAAAGTGAAAGTTGCTAGAGGATCCAATATGAATTTATGTGTATCTTATGATCTCAAAAGTTAAATGAAACTTGAAAGTCAACAGCAAAAATTAAGAAAAAAAAGTAAGTGGCATATTTACTTTTATTTCCTATTAAAAATTTCAAATAAGAAAAATATGTTATATTTAGTTTACTCAATACACATAATATTTTTTAAAAAGTCTGATTATTTCTCTTTTCAGGACATTGAATACACATATATTTAAAAAAATATATATTTTCAATCTCTTAAATAATGCCCAACTTACCATTTTAATCTCTTAACCAATGCCCTGAGGACACTCGTTAGCATTTTCCAATTTTTAAATATATCATTTAATAAAAATTATAAATACGATTAATATTTAATTTTTTTATTCTTTATAATATAAAAATTGAAATTTTATAAAAAAAATTTGATCTTATCTATCTAACTTTCATGGATTAAAAGGCTTTGGAAATCTAAAATTAGTTCGTGAATAAGTAAAATATATCAAACTTCATTAAAAGTATAGACCAAATTAAATATATATGATCAATTATTTTATTTAAAACCTGATCTGACCTGATCAGGAGGGGATCACGGTCTGGCCACACGCTGTTGGACTGCTACCTGTTCACCGGTGATGAGGAGGAGGAGGGGGGTGTACCTGCAAGACACTCTGATGCCAAAGTAAGAAATTGGGCAGAGCGGGAGCAAAAGTACAGAAAGGGCAAGATGTGAATTACCTGACCCTCTTGAGGAAGAGGGTATTTATAGAGAGACCCCAGCGCTGGGCCAACGGTCACTTACGTTGGGCTGGATTGTCACAATTTGTCAGGCCCAACCTAGGTGACTGCTAGGGCTTACGTGGCGTAGTGAAGACCAGGACATGGTCTTCGCCCTAGTCCAACTGCTCCTTGATCTCCGGAAAGTGGGTTTGACCTGCTCTTTCGGAGGTGGGCAGTTGGCTGATGACGTGTCCCCGCGGAGGGGGCACGTGGAGAACGTGCACCGGGCACGTTGTTCTCCCCGCGGAGGGGAGCTCGGGAGGTTCCCCGGAGCGCGTTGTTCTCCCCGCGGAGGGAAGGAACCAAGGCCGCGCTTTGGTGTGCCGGGGTTGGTTCTGCTCGGCTGGTAAGATGGACGACGAGCTGCTGTTGGATGCGTTGCTCGTGTCCGGTGGAATTCTCTGCTCGTCTCGTGGGACGCACGTGCCCGGCGTGTCCGATTCGCCTGTTGGGTCGTACGTGGTATTGGGCCTGCCGAGGTCGGGCCCAGACCGGAACAGGAGCCCCCCAAGTCGAAGCTCTGGGGAGAGAGCGAGGACTTAAGATCGCAGTGTCGGGGAAGAGGTGATAGAGCGGGAGGTTCGTCGGGATCCGTGCACGGTGGAACGGCAACACCCGCGTCGGCTGCGATGGGGTGACAACAGATGAAGGGGTGCGACTGTCAGGCTACCGCCACGTGTCGTGTGTTGAGTGGTCGTAGGGGCGGCTACCCTATGTCATTAATGAGCCTAGCGTCGCTTCGAATCCCGCGCCGGGTTATAAATACGGGGTCCCCGTTCATTTTATTATTTTTCAATCTGCTGTTGTGTCTACGAAGCTCTATCATCGCTGCTCGTCCGCCGCTTGCCGCCGATCGCCGCCGCATCGTTTAGTCCCTTCCTCCGTTCGCCGCCGTTACAAGTAAGTTCTCACTTCTCTCCTCTTTTCTTTCCGTCATTTAATTGGAATGTGTGGTCGGGGCACGATGAATGCCCCGAGGAGGGACACGAGGCCCGCCGCATCTGGCGAACTTTCCGATGAGTGTAACGGGGAGAATCGGCTGATTCCGATGAATGTCCCGAGGACGGGGACTTTCTCCGATGAATGCCCCGGGGACGCGTGCCTTTTCCGGTGAATGTCCCGGGGAGGCGCGCTTTTTCTGGTGACCGTCCCGAGGAGGGATGGTGGGTTGGCTTTAGACGCCCCGAGGTGGGTAGACGGGGAGCGAATGTTTGCTCGTCGTTTTCCGGCCTTTGTCGCCCTTTCACTTGACCTGCGGTGGAAGGGTGGATTTGATCCTGGCTATCGAATTCACCGTCATCCTCTTCTTTTCAGGTGTAGATGTCGGCTCTGGTACCGGGGATAATGGTCGAAAACAACGAACCCGAGATTCCGGATTTTGACGACGAGCGCATTGCCCCGTCCGAGGAATGGGCGGCCGAGGAACCGCTCTCTACCCCGTCCTGTTTTGTGGCCGATGCGTCCGACGTGTATGCCACGGTCGAGGACACGCCTATAGGGGAGCCACAACACTGGCAGGTGTACCGACCAAAAGAACATCATCGTATCTGCTCGCGATACGGGCGGCGGATGTTTCCGATGCATGAGTTCTACTTTAAAGAAGCTCGGCTCCGGTTACCGTTCTCCAACTTTCATCTAGGGCTCTTTGATTGGTTGCGCCTGGCCTCGTCTCAATTGCACCCCAACGCCTTGGCTTTTATCCGGGCTTTCGAGGTGGTGTGCTTCTACCTCTCGGTGGAGCCGACGGTACCGCTATTTTTCCGCATCTTCCACTTACAGCGGCAGACGGTGAATGGCCGCCACGGATGGGTTTCTTTTAAGCAATCGACCAAACTTTTCAAAGCGTACAGTGACTCCGTCAAGGATTTCAAAAGCCGGTTCTACCTCGTCAAACCGATAACGCAGCAGGGCTCGGACACTCTCTTCGACGAGGGCGAGCGAACGGTAGATGGCCAGCGGTTCCTTGCGTGGCTTCCTAAGATACATCTACTGTGGACTGCGGAGCATTTTAGCCGAGGAACGGATAGGTATATCGTCCGGGCGGGGACCCTCGAGGAGAAAGACATGGCCGCCTATTTGAAAATAGTTGCCTTTGTGCGGTCTCTCCCTCCGTCGAAGTTGGTGACACCCGACGGTCAGTATATCCTCGACGCGCAGGGGAATGTGCATACTAAGAAGCGTTTGATTAATACCAAGACCCTGCTCGGTTGTGCGACCGGGGCGGCTGCTCTGGATTATCTAGGTAGGAATGTTCGTTTTTCTCCCTGTGGTCGGGGCTTCGACCGTCGCTTACTCTTTTCTTTGTTTTTGCAGCGAACATATCTTCTGTCGAGGAGCGGGTGAAGCAATTGCGCGCCACCAGGAATGCCGCGGTCCCGAGGACGAGGGTGAGCCAGCTGGTCGGACAGGAGGTCGCGACACCGGGGGGCAGAGTTCGTCCTCTTCGCCTCAAGAGAGTCAATCTCCTGCGTCTCAAGGAGCATCGAAGAGGCAGAGGCCCGAGGAGCCCCGAGGTATGGTAGATCTGACGGTCGGTACTGCTGAGGAAGGTTATATCGTCCCGCCCTGCCATCAGCATCCAGGCTATTTTCATGGTTCCCGTTCTCCCACCGTCTCCGCTGGGGAGGTGAAGGCTGTTCGTCAGGCCGATCGAGAGACTCGTCGACGGGTTCTAGCTGAGGACTTGGCTGCAATGATGCAGACGTTCACAACAGCTCTTGTGCTGAACGAGGAGGGCTGCTCCGCTGCTGAGCTGTCCAAACTGCAGGGAGATCTTACTTTCATGCAGTCGCGATTGGCCAAGCTCACTGAGGAGTTGGAGAAGAGCCAGAAGGATGTTATTGAGCAGCGAAAACGGGCAGAGGATGCTGAAGGGAAGGTGACTTCGCTGGAGGAGAAGATGGGGGAAGCGACGGCCGAGGTGCAGGCGCTGAAGGTTCGCACGGAAGTCTTGGACAGCGCAGTCCATCCGGCCGAGGACGAGACAGATGGGGATCGTCGGTTAATCACTCGTGCTGACCTGATTGCCCGTATCCGGGTGTTGGAAAGCGACTGTCTGGAGGCTGTTGAGGTCGGATTCAAAAGTGTTGTTGAGCAGGTTCAGGTCGCCAATCCTGGTGTCGCGCTGTCCGTGGATGGGATCGGGCCGTACCACGAGATTGTTGACGAGAAGGTGGTCGATCCCTATCTTGTTATTCCCGAGGAGGATCCCGCAGCTGCTGATCGGGCGGACGAGGTAGCATAGGTTGTCGGGCCTGCGTGCTCGTTTTGTTTTTATGGCCTGCGTGCCGATGTTTGTGACATTTTTCTTTGGTCCTGCGTGCTCTGTTTTTGTACCATTGACTACTGGGCTGGTGCCCGCCTTCTGTTTAATATATTTTTCGTGGATTTTCTAAGTGTGCGCTCGTTATTTGCATGTCGTTTATGCTCGTTTTTCGTATTTGTCTATTTGAATGCTTTTGATGTGTATGATATTTCTTGTAAATTTTCTAAGTGTACGCTCGGTGTGTTAGCTCGACGATTTGTTACCGGTGGTGCAGGGAACTGGCCGGTTTGGCCGGCGACGTAGTCGGGCCGTTTCGGGGGTAGTTCTCCCCGGGGCGTGGACGTCCCATCGCGAGCTGGGTGTCCTGCCGCTTTTGGTACGGCGGCGGGGAATCTCGGTCGAGGTGTTCCTTGCCGAGCAAGGCTTTCTGCCCGCGCACACGAGAGGCAGGGCTTGCTTTTCTTTGGTCGCTAGTGGACACGGGGGTGTGCGGTGGTACCATGTCGCCCCCCAGTGGTCGGGACGATGGGTCGTCGCGGGCAATGTTCTAACTGTAGTACCGCTTAAGCTTCGCGGCGTTCCATGGTCGATCTAGTTGTTCACCGTGCAGGTTTTCGAGGTAATAGGCCCCGCGCTCCGTTTTGTCCCGGACTCGGTACGGGCCTTCCCAGTTTGCAGCCAGTTTGCCCTCGTAGGAGTCTTTCTGGTTTCTGCGTAGAACTAAGTCGCCTGTTTGAAAGTCGCGTTTTAGGACTTTGTTGTTATGGCGAAGTGTGACTTGTTGCTTCAGCCGGGCTTCACGGAGGGATGCCCCTGAGCGGATTTCTTCGACGAGGTCGAGCTCTTCTCGGAGGGAGTCGTCGTTGTCGTCGGTGTCTAGGGGAGCTTCCGTTCGTCGGGACGGTTCGCGAATTTCGACTGGTATCACGGCCTCGGTTCCGTACGTGAGGAGAAATGGGGTTTCCCCCGTGGTTGAGTGGGGAGTGGTGCGGTATGCCCAGAGGACGCTGTGGAGCTCTTCGACCCATGCTCGCTTGGCGTCGCCGAGTCGTCGTCTGAGTCCTCTGAGTATGACTCTGTTCGCCGACTCCGCCTGGCCGTTTGTCTGAGGGTGTTCGACCGAGGCGAAGTGATGTTTGGTTCCGAGTTTGGTGACGATGTCGCGGAAGTTTTTGTCTGTGAATTGTGTACCGTTGTCGGTGACGATGGCGAGTGGGATCCCGAATATGGCGAGGATGTTACATTTGTAGAATCGGAGTATGTTGTGGGCGGTGATTTTGGCCAGAGCTTCGGCCTCAATCCACTTGGTGAAGTAGTCAACGCCCACGATGAGGTACTTGTTCTGGTATAAACCTAGGGGGAAGGGCCCGAGGATGTCCAGCCCCCACCAGGCGAATGGCCATGGAGATGAGAGGGACGTGAGGTCGGTCGGGGGGGCGAGGTGCATGTCCCCGTGTCGTTGACATTTATCACATCGTTTGACGTGTTCCTTTGTGTCGGACTGCATAGATGGCCAGTAGTAGCCTGCGTGTAGAGCCTTCCGTGCTAGGGATCTTCCGCCGAGGTGCTGCGCGTTGATGCCTTCGTGGATTTCTTCTAGAACGGCTGTACTCTGGGACTTATCTATGCATTTGAGGAGTGGGATAGCGAAGCCTCGACGGTACAGTCGTCCCTCGAGGAGGACGTACGAGCAGGCGCGTCGTTTCATTGCGCTGGCCTCTCCAGAGTTGGCCGGAAGGTGGCCGGTGCTGAGGTAGGTGTGGAGCGGGGTCATCCAGCAGTCAGTGTCTCCGACGGCATTGATGTCGAGGGGCGTGGTGGTCGCGCTGGTACTTGGTTGCGACAAGATTTCTTGAATGAACGACTTGTGGCCGCCTCGCTTTTTGGTGCTTGCCAGTTTGGAGAGGATGTCGGCGCGGGTGTTCTGCTCGCGAGGGACGTGCTGAATCTCTGCTGAGTCGAAACCTCTAAGTTTTTCGGTGATGAGTGCGAGGTATCCGGCGAGGGTGTCGTTTTTTGCTTGATATTTGCCTCGGACTTGTGAAGCGACTAGCTGGGAATCCGTGTAGATTCGGATGTCCCTGGCTCCCAGGTCGGATGCCAGGCGAAGGCCGGCGAGAAACGCTTCGTACTCGGCCTGGTTGTTAGTCGTCGGGAAGGCCAGTGTAAGGGAGACTTCAATGACCGTACCCTCGTCGTTGTCGAGGACGATTCTGGCGCCGCTTCCCGTGGAGTTGGAGGAGCCATCCACAAAAATGGTCCAGAGGTGGTTCCCGGCGGTGGGGTCGGGTGGTGTGGTCATCTCGGCGACGAAATCGGCCAAGGCTTGAGCCTTGATGGCGTGCCGGCCCTCGTAGGTAATGTCGAACTCGGAGAGTTCCAGCGACCATTTCAGCATGCGTCCGGCCATGTCGGGGCGGCCGAGTAGCTGGCGGATGGGCTGATCGGTGCGGAGTACGATGGCGTGTGCAAGAAAATAATGTCGGAGTCGGCGTGCTGCTGTTACAAGGGCCAGGGCGACTTTCTCGATCAGCTGGTATCGGACTTCTGGGCCGTGGAGAGCTTTGCTAGTAAAGTAGATGGGATTTTGGCCCTCCCCGGATTCGCTGACGAGGACGGCGCTGACGGCTTCGTTGGCCACGGCCAGATATAAGTATAGGGTTTCGCCCATCGCGGGGCGCGTCAGTACTGGTAGTTCAGATAAGACGCGTTTGAGGTGGCAAAGGGCTTTCTCACATTCGTCCGTCCACTCGAATTTGGTCTCCTTCCTGAGCAGTTTAAAAAATGGGAGGGCGTGTTGGGCCGACTTCGCAATGAATCGTGAGAGGGAGGCAAGCACGCCGTTGAGGGACTGGATGGCCTTCTTCGTGGTCGGCGTGGTGATATTGGAGAAGGCGTGGCATTTGTCCGGATTGGCTTCGATCCCCCGTTCGGTCAAGTAGTAGCCGAGGAATTTACCGGCGCAGACGCCGAAGGTGCACTTCTCCGGGTTAAAACACATGCGGCATGACCTCGCGGTCTTGAAGACCTTCTAGAGATGTGTTGCGTGGTCGTCCTATGCGCCGGATTTGACGATCATGTCGTCTATTTATACTTCGAGCATGTCTCCGATTTCGTCGAGGAAGACACGGTTCATCATCCGCTGGTATGTGGCCCCGGCGTTTTTGAGGCCGAAGGGCATCACGTTGTAATAGTAATTGCCCGACGCCGTCATGAAGGTCGTGGCTTGTTTATCGTGTTCGGCCATCGGGATCTGGTTGTATCCTGAGTACGCGTCCATGAAGGACAGGAGCTTGAAGCCCGCGGAGTTGTCGACGAGCTTGTCGATATTGGGGAGGGGGTAGGCGTCCTTAGGACATGCCCGGTTGAGATCAGTGTAGTCAACGCACATGCGCCATTTTCCATTATTCTTTTTAATGAGTACAACATTGGACAGCCAGGTCGAGTACCGGGCTTCCGAAATAAAATTTGCCTCTAAGAGGTCTTTTACAGCTTGTTCGGCCGTTGCCGATTTTTCGGGGGACTGGCGACGCCGGCGTTGTACAACGGCCTTTGCGGTCGGGTTGATGGACAGCTGGTGGCAGGCGACCTCGGGGTCGAGTCCCGGCATTTCCGTGGCATTCCAGGCGAAGAGGTCGGCATTCTCGCGGAGGCAGGCTTGGAGCTGACGTTTCGCGAGGTCTGGGAGTCCTGCGCCTATCCTCACGGTTCTGCTCGTGTCTTCCCCGAGGGGGACGAGTTCGAATTCTCCGTCCGGGATGGGGCGCGCTGGGTGTGAGGGCTACCCGTTGACTTCGTTGGTCTTTGTTTCGTGGTCGAGCTCGTCGGTGAAGCGACTGTCGAGCTTAACGGATCCGACCAGTTCCGTTGGTTTGCCCTTTGGTGTAGCGCTTGACGTTTTCTTTTTGGTCGCTGGAGCGATGGAGTCTAGGCCTTTCAGCGCGGCTTCGAAACATCTTCGGGCGGCCTCGATGTCTCCGTTGAGGGTTACCACGACTCCCCTTTTTGTGTAGTATTTCATCTTCAGGTGGACGGTGGAGGGTACCGCGGTGAGTTCTGCTATCGTCGTCCTGCCCAGGATGCAGTTATAGAGGGATGGGCATTCAATGACTAAGAAGCGGACGCTGATGTCCCTGGCTGTTTCCTCTTCTCCGAAGGTGACTTTCAATTCCATGTATCCCCAAGGTCTCGTCGTCGTCCCGTTGAACCCCTGAAGGTCGGAGCCTACATAGGGAGAAAGGTTGGATTCGTCGAGCTGGAGAGTTGTGAACAGATGTGAGTACATGATGTCAACCGAGCTCCCGCCGTCGACGAGGAGGCGCCTGACGTCGAAGTTTGCCATTCGGGCACGTATGAGCAAGGGTATGTTGGAATTGGGAGATCCCCCGGGTAGTTCCTCGAGGTAAAATGTGATCGGGTTGGAGCGGCCTCGGAATTTGTCGAGCGTGCTCATCTTGCCGGAGTTGTTCGCGATGAGTTCGTCGAATTTCCTTTTCACAGATCCTATGGATAGACTCCTCGTGGCTCCATCTGAGATGACCATGGCTTTGGGGAAGTATTCCCATCGGCTGGTTGGTCGGATTGGCTCGTCGACTAGGTTGGGCCCTCCGGGAATACCGAATTCTCTGCCCGCGAACCAATCCTCGGGGCGGCTGACGCACAACGCGACCTGGAGCCTGCTGCTGTCCTCTGGAGAGGGAAGTTCCTCGATTTTCTTGGCTTCTGGAGCCTCTGGCCTAGGTGGTTCGCCTCCTCGGGTGTATCGCTTCAGGTGCCCGTCTTTGATTAGAATTTCAATCGCATCTTTGAGATGGATGCAGTCTTCTGTCACGTGCCCGTGGGTCCTGTGGAATCGGCAGTATTTTGACTTGTCCACGTTGGGTTTGGGCGACGTTGGTCGCGGAAAACGGACACCTCCCTGCACGAACTTGGTTTTAGCGCATTCGGCCAGTATGCGTTCGCATGAAGCGACCAAGGCTGTGTACTCTGTGAATCTTCCTGTCGGACCGCGTGGTTCGCGTTGTTCGCGGGGTTCGCGGGGGCGGTCTTCCCGACGGCGGTCTCCTCCTCGTCGATGGCTCGAAGCTCCGTCGTCTGAGTGCCCGCGGGGGGCCTCCCTGTCTCGAGTGTCACGAGCGGAGTTGGCCGCCTGTGTTTCCTCGAATCGGATGTAATGCGCGGCCCTGTCGAGGAAATCTTGGAGGGATGTTGGCCGGTGTATGCCTACGGCCTCGTAGAACTTGGAGTCGTGGCGCAGGCCTTGTTCCATTAAGTAGCGTTTCATTTCGTCGGACGTTGTCACCTGCACTGCTTCCCGAGTGAACCTTTCGATGTACTTTCGGAGAGGTTCGTCGGGGCCTTGGATGATTGCCCCGAGGACTGCTTCCGTCTTCGGGTGACGTCGGGACGCCGTAAAGTGTTTGGAGAACAGGTCCTTCAAGACCCTCCACGACGTAACTGATTCGGGCTCCAGACTTTTGTACCAGGTCATAGCGCCTTTCCTCAGAGTCGTCGGGAAGAGTCTGCACTTGATAGCTCCCCGGACGTTTCGGTAGTCGAGCATAGCCTCGATGTCTTCCAGGTGATCGTCCGGGTCGGAGGTGCCGTCGTATGTCGACAGCGTCGGTGGTTTCTCCATCCCCTGGGGTATGGGGGAAGCCATGATCTCCCGGGACAGCGGGGTGCGGTAATCATCCTCGTCGCTGTGCGCCGGGGATCTGTGGGGAGATGAGTCGTTCAAGGTATGTCCCTAGTTTCGGGTTCTCGATCTCCTGACTGAGTTCTCGCCTCGGGGGTCCTCGGTTGGGATCGCCGCGGCGTTTTGGTTCCTCGCGCGAACGTGTCTTGCTGGGGATCTGGTGCGTTCTCGTGTCACCTGGGTGCGGTGCCTTTCCAGCCGCGGCCGGCGGCTCCTGGGTCGAGGTGAGGGGCTCCTCGAACCTCCGTTCTGGTCTTCCCACGGGGGGTACCTCAGAGGGCCGATGCATTCTAATGCTCCAATTCTCGCATTTTGTTGGAACAACAGCTGGTTCGTCTGGTTGATGGTCGTAAAGAGAGCGGCCACCGTTGGGTCCGCTCCTGCCGGGATGGGAACGGGAAGGAACGCTGGTGGGCTCGGGGGCTGGTGGTCGACCTGAAGGGGCCGCTCCGCGGATGACGGCGAAGCAGTTTGCCTGTCCCTTTCGTCGGTTTTCGCCGGACGTGTCGTCCCTGTCTGCTTGTTCCCGTTGGTGGCGACGTTGAGTACGAGGTCGTGCGAAGTGCCGTCGCGGTGTGGACTAGCCATGATCGTGGAGGTTTGGTGAAACTTTTGGTTTTCTGCTCGGAGTAACGGGGAAGTTTCAGGTTCCCACAGACGGCGCCACTGATCTGACCTGATCAGGAGAGGATTACGGTCTGACCACACGCTGTTGGACTGCTACCTGTTCACCGGTGATGAGGAGGAGGAGGGGGGTGTACCTGCAAGACACTCCGATGCCAAAGTAAGAAATTGGGCAGAGCGGGAGCAAAAGTACAGAAAGGGCAAGATGTAAATTACCTGACCCTCTTGAGGAAGAGGGTATTTATAGAGAGACCCCAGCGCTGGACCAACGGTCACTTGCGTTGGGCTGGATTGTCACAATTTGTCAGGCCCAACCTAGGTGACTGCTAGGGCTTACGTGGCGTAGTGAAGACCAGGACATGGTCTTCGCCCTAGTCCAACTGCTCCTTGATCTCCGGAAAGTGGGTTTGACCTGCTCTTTCGGAGGTGGGCAGTTGGCTGATGACGTGTCCCCGCGGAGGGGGCACGTGGAGAACGTGCACCGGACACGTTGTTCTCCCCGCGGAGGGGAGCTCGGGAGGTTCCCCGGAGCGCGTTGTTCTCCCCGCGGAGGGAAGGAACCAAGGCCACGCTTTGGTGTGCCGGGGTTGGTTCTGCTCGGCTGGTAAGATGGACGACGAGCTGCTGTTGGATGCGTTGCTCGTGTCCGGTGGCATTCTTTGCTCGTCTCGTGGGACGCACGTGCCCGGCGTGTCCGATTCTCCTGTTGGGCCGTACGTGGTATTGGGTCTGCCGAGGTCGGGCCCAGACCGGAACAAAACCTAATCTTAAATTCAAAATTTATATTTATAAATTTAAATCTTACAGATATTAATAATGGAAAATGACAAAAATACACAATTAATTCCTTCTTATTCTCATAAGTTAAACATATTCTTCTATGAGATTAATTGTTATGTGTAAGAAGTTTTACACTATTAATACATTATATCCATGTATTTATATTATTTTTCAAATGATTAAAATGAAAGTTAAACGTTTCGAATAAATTAGTAATTGCAATTAACTAATAATATAAACTTTTTTTACATGGTACATATCAATTAAATTTTTCTTCCATTCATATATATATATATATATATATATATATATATATATATATATATATATATATATATATATATATATATATATATATATATATATATATATATATATATATATATATATTTAGTTACAAATAAAAATACAAATTATATGTACGATATCAAAAATACTAATTACATGTACTATATCTTCCATATATCTTTCATATATTTAACATGCCTTTTAGGTAATGCATATCACACATAATATCACACGTAAGAATGAATATTGTATGGGTTAGAAATATAAAATGGCTGCAAATTCTAAACTCTATTACAGTTCTATATTATGTATTTATAATATATCAAATAACTTGTATTTTTAAATAATTGAATAAAATATTATAAAATTCATATTTTATTTTTATTTCCAATTATATTTTTAAATATATCATCGATTTATAAAAATCATAAATATAACTAATATTTAATTTTATTATTTTTTGACATATTATAATTCTATTAATGTATAATTTGAAAGTCTCATTAAGAACATTAAAATTTGATATCTATCTAATTCTCGTATAAAGAAAACTTTGAAAATCTAAATTTTGGTAAGAGAATAAGTAAAATATATTAAATTTTGTTCAAATTATTTGAAACCAAATTTAATATTTAGAATTTAAATTTATAAATTTAATTCTTTGAATATTAATTAAAAATGACAAAAACACATATCCTTAATTTTATTTGTTATTTAATTTAAAATTGAGAATTTAAATTTAGAAAATTTAAAATTTACAAATATTAATTAAAAGTGACAAAAAAAATTTTCAATTTTAAATATTATATAAATCCTATACAATTGATATTCTTTTTCATTCTTATAAATTAAATTTAATTTTTCAATTCATATATTTCGGTCACACAAAAAAATTAGCTATGTATATCGAAAAAATTTCAATCTCCTTTTTATCTCTTAGAGACATATAAATAAGAGGCCATCTTACAAACATTTGAATTTATGAAGTTCTACAAAACCCAACAAATAACTGATAAGAGGCCATCTTAAAAACATTTGAATTTATAATTATATATAAATGGTAAAAAAAACAAAAAATTATAGAAGATAGAATTCTACTCAAAGACACATTATTCAGAACAATATTTACATAAATTTTTAAGTTTGTTAAGTTTGTTATTTTGTGAAACATATTAAATGTTTGTTATTAAATCTGTCAATACATAGTCTCTTTTGTTATTTTTTTATACAAATCTAAATTAATTAGTAAAAAGATACATTTGAGAACTGAATTAAATAACTAAAGATATATTTCTATACAAAAGAAAATTAAAAAATACATTATAATTTATTTTTGTAAATTTGATAATTTTTTAATAAACCAAATATCTTTTACACATAATTATATAAGCTAATCTATAAAATCGATGAAAAATCACCATAAATTTGAAAGCTCTTTCAAAATAACAAAGATAACAACTTCAAGAAAACTGAAATTTACATTACAATATAGGTAATAATATATGATGTGTCTCTGTTGTTTTAAAAAGGAAAGTCCGATAATATTCAATACTCTTTAACGAGAATCTTTTCTTACAGTAAAATTTTGAGCCTTTGGTTCGAGTGAAAAACCGACTCACTTGTATCAAAAGTATCTCCACAAACAGTGGGTTGAATGTTCCGTTGAAGAGTGTCAACAACGCTACAAGTGTATGTGGATAAAAAGAGCTTTCGATTAAGAGAAAGCATTATGGAAGTATTGTGATAGACTCACACTTGAGGGGGAGTGTTAAGTAGTTTCAAATTGACTAAAAACGTGGAGACTTACGCATTTATAAGTGAGAGAACTGAGACATCTATTATTTTAAAGTATTTGGTAAATATATGATATGTCTCTCAAAAAAATATTACTCTAAACAAAAATCTCATAATGCTCAATACTCCCTAATAAAATAACATGATATTCCCGTTTTTTTTGTTTAAACCATAATTGTATGAAAGAAAGAATGATTCATAAATGTGTTTCCAATTAACATAGATTATAGATATCTAAAATAATGAAAAAATATTATAAAAAATTTACCAAACTATGATATTGGTTTGTTAAAAAAAAATCAAAATAGCGTATATTAATAATAGTAAGAGTATGATTAAAAAAATAAAGATTATCACATTATTGAAAATATAAATATTTTATAATTTAAAACAACTTTTAAATTTATTTATTTTTTAATTTTTAAACTAAGTTAATATTTACTATATATGTCAAAGTAAAAAATATTAAATTGTCTTAAGATTAAAATATTATTATTGATACATAATGATAGTAAAGTTGATAATGATAAATTATAGGACCCCACAACCAGAAGATAGAGCATGCTGAATCAACCTTAGCATAGCATATGTAATTTACAGTGTTGTTCCGAAAACAAATGAAACTCAAGGTTATAGTGATTTTATGAATGATCAAATTAACAACTTTATAATAATACATTATAAGATATATTCGAATTTATTTTATTACATTCCAATCTATTTTATTGGCCATTTACTATGTGTAAGATGACAACTAACAAATTTCTAAGACACTTATGAGGACTTGATAACAGAGAAAACCACATTTTAGTCTTAGCATAGCATTGCCCCATACTAAAGGATGATAAATAAATTAGATAATATGGAGATGAAAAAGCCATATAACTAAGAAAATAAAACAAAGAAATGTGACAAATAAAGTACATTTCTCCGTGAACTCCTTTGCTAATTTGAAAATCAAAACAATTTTACAAAAATATATAAATTGAAAATCAAAACGATTTTATAATTATAATTTAATTGTTGTTTTTTTATTTTTAATTGAATTAAGTGCAATGTGAAATTTCAATAAGAAATTATGGAATATCAACTTGTGTGTTATATTTATGAATAATTTAAAAACATTTATGAAAGCTTTCTCAATTAACATTGAAGTTTGTATCTTCTTTCAAATTGAATGGTATGAAATCATGCTTATTATCTATTATACTAATATGAAGAATTGGAATTTGTTTGGACTCGAAACCGACTCATGCTGACCATTCCTTCTTTTTATAATGTGAATATTATCCTTTTTGTAACACCCCACATAATACTATCTAGAATCGTATTACGTAAAGCGTTAAAATTTTGGTACCGAAACAACATCATCTAAATGACATCCAAAATTGCATTACATCAAGGTACATAATACATAAGATTTAATACATCAGATGTTCTAAATGAAATGAATAGAAAGACATAGCAAAACATATCCATCAGACATCAAAAACTTTGATCTTCAACCTTCTTACCAAATCTCTAACTCCTACAATTTACCTGAAAACAACAACATGATTGGGGTGAGATTACTATATCTCAGTGGAGTTCCTATCTTATGGTTCCACTCAGCTCTACAAGATTTTTATCGACATGGT
Organism: Lathyrus sativus; assembly: GCA_963859935.3. NCBI lineage: Eukaryota > Viridiplantae > Streptophyta > Magnoliopsida > Fabales > Fabaceae > Lathyrus > Lathyrus sativus. Next base: position 351,413,972 of record OZ012739.1, on the reverse strand, counting down.
AATTGCAGATCATTCACTTCCGCTTTACGTGTATACACTCACACGGCAGATCAAGCAATCGAGAATCAACATCTCTCATCGTATGAGAACATAACGATATTGGGTCCAAATAACCTCAATAGTTTACTTAACTTAGAAAATAACAACTGAACATCTTTTCCCGGCTGATCCCATCACTAAGACTATGGACACATATCACATATGTCTTTGCCTACAACGAAGCATTTTCCCTGGTCGATCCCATGTTTAAGAATATGGGCACATGTCACATATGTTTCTGCTGACATCAGACCATCTTCCCCGACTGATCCCACATATGGGACTACGGACACGAGTTAGAAATATCTCTAATAAGTGAGCAATATATTTTTCCCCGACAAACACCTCTTACATGGGTCACGGGCGTCCATTCCAGATGGATCATCTTTCCCCGAAAAAGTACCGCTTACATGGGTTGAGACGTGGGTCACAAAATCCTACAATAGACATAATTATTTTCCCGACAAGCACCTCTTACATGGGTTACTCATATTCCATTTTTGAAACCATCTAAGGTTTCTCCATTGGAGCCAAATCAATTAAGAGTTTGGTATCATCATCACCTAATTAGGGTTTTCACGATGACTCAACAATTTAGGGATTGATCTATGTTCATTCCATTTCATTACTATCTCTTGCTATTATCATTTAAATAATAAGAATATAACATATTACATGATATAGATCATGTACATGAACACACAAGTTAACCATTGCATAAGCATGAGCAAAAAGGTGAAAATATGAAGAAATCAAGGCATCAATCGGCTTACAATGAGGGTAAATCAATCTACTCCCTTTCTTCCATGAGAAATTGAAGATTCTGGGCAGGTAAATTGATTTACCTATTGTTGAAACAGTATTAGTGTGGGTTTTTGTTATCGTATCTGCAGGGGTTGGTTGATATTATTGTCGTTCTACAATTGAAGTTTATTTTAAACATAGAACATAAAAGATGTTTGTTTTGGTTTCGTAACACAACGATCGCATAAAATTTTATAAGTGACGCTAAAAGAGTTTTGGTTTTAAAACGATTGCTAAAAACATGTCAATATTAAGGATCGATAATAAATTTCATACATATTTTCTTAATAAAGCATGTGAACTCATTAACGATAAATATACTCACATATCCTCTCAAGACGTTTCATCTTTAAAACAAATTGTGAGTTTTATCATATTGATCCTTAGATGTTCTCTCAACCTAACTATCAATATGATAACATTTAAAGGTTTGATATTAGTGAAAATAAACTCACAAAAGTATTTCTAAACTTTGTTTGTTGAAAGATGAAAAAGCTAGGTCAATAGTTGAAACATATCTCTCAATGATGATCAACACAAATATTACATATAAACAAGGTTTTTCACCATATATTCATCATCAACTTGTTCACATACATAATATGAAGAGAAATACATATAAAAGTGAGGATTATTTACCTTAATCTTGACACAAGGAGAGATTTAGCTACCCATAATCATGGTAGCTTGAGGAACAAGTAACAAACAAAGCTTTTGGAGCATCAAACTTGAAAGGATCAAAGATTAAAACTTAAAAGCTTTGATTTCTAAGTGATAATGAAGAAGATGACTTTTTTCTCCCCATACAAGTGTTTCTAGGTCACAAAGGATTCTAAAAAGTAAGTTATGTTACAAAAAATATCACAAAGTGTTAAAATACACATGTTCTGCCCAGGAAAATTCGTCGGGCAAGCTACATAATCGCCAGGCGAAACCTTTAAGTAAAGCCACATGACAGCAACAATTCCAGTGGGCTGGAGAAAATATCTGCATTCGCCAGGCGAAATAAAGCTCGCTGGGCGAATCTCTTTCGCTCCTCATTCACCTGGCGAATCTGCCAGCAAACCAATTCCAGTAGCTACTGGAATTTGAAACTTCTTTCGCTTCAAGCTTCGCATGGCCTTCATCGGGCGAATCTTCTCTTTCGCTCCTCCTTCGCCAGGCGAAGGGTTTTTTTACTTCGAAACGCGAATTTCTTTGATTCTTTACTTTCTCTTCCGATTTTTGCTGCACCCTTGCTGAAAAATTAACAAATATATTAAAACTACCAACTATATACTTGATGCAAGAATTACTTAATAAATAAGCTGTTTTGCAATCAGAAGCATGGAAAAGAGCCTAAAAGTGTCGCAAATTGATAAAAAATTATTTTATACTTGATGCCTTTCAAACTCTCCCTAACTTGCATCTTTGTTTGCTCTCAATCAAAGGTAAATTTAAAAATCCACAAGAATTCTATCAAAACACCAAATCAACCGGAAAACATGCATGATTCTAACTCGACAATCGCATGCACAAGATATTCTCAATCACTTGCATAGAATCAGAATATGATTATGAATTAAGTTCTAAACACAAACTTCACATAATGCAAAATCAAGTACCCACAAATTCAAGTTGAATCACCTAATTTGCTCATTATCAAACACATGAAAATTATGTACACGTATTTACCAGGGACAAAACACTCTCACAAGTAATCATGCCACATCCAGAATAATTCATGCATTCATCTCAACAAGATATTACGAAATCATGGAAACAAAGATCACTAAGGAATTTTATGGTTGTAACTTGGCTTGGGTCAACAACAAGGGATAATATATACAATGTTATTGAACAAAAACGATAAAATTCATGAAGAGCATTTCAATTTTTTCAAAACTCCATTCTTGCTCATTCCTCAAATTCTTTTCCATCCTTTGATTTCTTTTCTTACAATGCATCCTTTCTTTTCTTTTTTTATTAATTCTTTCTTTCTTTTTTTTTGTTTTTTTCAAAGAATTCATTGCACCCCCTATTCTTTTTCCTCTTTTTTCAATGAAATAACTCTCCCTAACTTTGAATATTTCTTTCTCTGTAGACAAATATGCTCTTCACACAAGGTTAATAATTTTGTTGGGATCTTGATTGATTCATTTTTAAAAAAATTCATTGTAAGGCTCAAGAGGGGTTACAAATTCGTGCACACTAACAAGGTGAATTGAAGTCTTTTTAGAATGGTGGTTATTCTCATAGCACACAAAAATTGCCTTGATCCTTTCTAAGTTTTAAAATTTTAAAAACAAGCTTACACGATTAAACATGAACTAAACGAGTTAAAAAACAATTAATTGAATTCTATTTTTGGTGAACAATGGAAAGTACCTTACTTTTGTGGTTTTGTCCTAATTGATTCAAACATGAACAAGTGTTTACAAAACAATGCATTATCACAATTTTGCATAAAGCACTAACTTCACAATCATGCTATAATTCTACAATTCAATTATTCAACACCTTAATTATGCACATCAACAAGATTTTTATCATCACCATCACATGTTAGAGTTGGCAAAGCACTCTATTAAGATTTCTTGTGCCAGCACAATTTTTTTTTTCAAAATCAAGGACAAACACAAAACTAACCAAGATAATTTCTTTGCATAAACATAAGCTTAAACACACTAAAAAAAACTGAAATTTAACATAAACCAAAATGAAATTTCATAACCATAGTCTTGGTGTAAACACACCCAAAAAGTAGTCGCCGAAGCACCAAAGTTCTAACAACAACAAGTATTTGCCGAAGCGACACAAAAGTACTTAGTTACTACTAAATAAACTGAAATAAAATACTAAAAATAAATGACAAAGATAAAGATATTCTTCACTTTGTAGTCAAGCCCCTAATTTAGAAAATCCTGCATCTCATCATGCATCTTTTCATCACCATCACTATCCGCTCCAAACGCTTCAACTGCTGCCCCCTCCGAAAAGAAAGGTCGCCCGCCCACATACCAATTTGCATAGTTATCATAATCCTCACGAGTAGGAAACAGAGTAACTTCCTGTGGAGTCGTCTGATACTGGTATAATTATTGCATACAATTAAAATTAAACTCGGATTATCCTTGGTAAGCTTCATCCATATCCCACGAATAGTTGAAAGTTTCTCTCATCCTCGGGTCCCAAGTAGAGAAATCAAGTGGTGGTGAGCACGAGATGACTCACCACCACTTGCACCTTTCTTTTTATGACTTAATTTTCCTTTATAATACCTCTCAATGTAATCATCATTAACCACTCCCTTCACTTTCTCATTTATGACATCTGACATGAGAACCCATTTTTTTAGACACAAAGAGGTAACCAGACAAGGAAAAATAATGGGAGCACTAGAATGTACCTCAGGTTGCCTGGTGTTTTCAATGAACATCTTCATCTCATTAGCATTACCCGAGCCACATCCACCTCTTTGTACTCGATGATGTAATTCAAAAGAAAAGCAACATCAAGCGGTACCGTTGATCTATGCATCTTAGGCCTGACGTTGTATAGGATCAGAAGAAGAACAACTTGAACTTCTGGTAGCATGTCTTCCCTTCGATACCGGATCGCCTCACCCACACTGTTTCGCTCCACACTCTTTCCTTAAAAAAGAATTGACTTTGTGATTTTCATGTGATCCAGGTGTGTACCAAGTTCCTTTGTGTAATCATCTTTTTCAAGAACGCCCAAAGAACTTGGTTTCCAAAAAAGGTCATTGATGGCGTCACGGTTGAATCACACTTCTTTGCCTCAGACGAAAGTTTTGTACCTAAAAAATTCCCCATCGGGCTGCAAAGCATTTGCATAAAATTCCATAAACAACTCATAGCTGATCCTATCAACCGGGTTAATCAGGTGTCCCCATTTTTTTGCTTTGAAAAATTGCTGCAAGTTTGCGATACGTGCCTTCCAAATGGATAGTAAACCTCCGCTCTGAAATAATCTTTCGACCTTCCAGCATACTGTACTTAGCAGCATGCTCTTCGCTAATGAAACAAGTCAGATCAAATTCTTTCAAAAGGTCGAAGCTACTTTCGACTGCTGTCTTTTTCTTCTTGGAACTGGTAACCTTGGTCTTGGGAGCCATCTGCACAAAAAGGTCATAACACACAAAAGAAGAATACCCCTAATTGTCAGCACCATAAACACCAGAAAATCACACCAAAAATAAAACAATAAAAAAAAACAGACAACAAAAAAATTAAAACTGCAGAAACTGCAGGAATTTTTTACCCTAGCTCGCCCGGCGAAGCAGGAGTGAAGCTTTTCCTCAGGCTCGCCGGGCTAAATTTGCGCAACCCATCAATTTTCAAAAAGTGCAGGGTCCTTGCTCAACCCAACAATTCAACATAAACAACAACAATCCTAAATGAAGAGCAGTCATAATTGCTATCGTTCAGAAATTACAATCCTAACCACATGCATCTTACCCTAATCTAAACAAATTCAAAGATGAAGTTAAAGAGAGTAAGAAGACAAACCTTGGATTGAGAGTGATGAAGTTGAATTGAGTAAGAGTGAGGGTGAGAAAGAGACTAGGGTTTGTATGGTTGTGAGAGTGAAAATGAGACAAAGATGGAAAAGATAATAAGAAGGGTGGGTTAAAATTACAGGTGGGCCTAAGTGGACCAAAAAATAAACCTTTTTTCTTTTTTTTTCTTCAACCAAACATCAGCCAATTTTGTTACCCACGTACGCTTAACCTAGCGAAGTAGAAGCGAAGGGTAGGAGAACCAATATTTGCCCGTCGAAGCAGCCTTTTGCCCTACGAATTACACCAAAAACAACATTTTTGTTGCTGCAAGGTTCGTATGCTTTTCAACCTAATTCAACGATTTTTTTTCACACGATTAAACACTAAAAACAATAGAAACAAAATACTTACAACGTCGGGGTGCCTCCCAACAAGCGTTTTGTTTAACATCCTTTGAGCTCGACGGTCCATGGTGACTTCACAGATCACCAAGAGAAACAGTGCAAATTTTGCGATCAACTTCACCTCCAAGGATAATTTTAAACCTTTGTCCATTAACAATCCAACTTTCTTTTGTCTTTGGATCCTTAAACACAATTGCACCATAATATTTTACTTCCTTAATCAAGAATGGTCCCGGCCATTTAGACTTCAACTTTCCCGGAAAAAGCTTTAACCGAGAATTGAAAAGAAGCACCATTTGACCAACTTGAAATTCTTTTTTATGGACCTTCTTGTCATGATAAACTTGGACATTTTATTTGTAAAACTTGCTTGAATGATATGCGTTGTGCCCCATTTCCCCCAATTCATGAATTTGGACTTTTCTTTTCTCACCGGCCAAGTTAGGATCAAAATTCAACAATTTTAACACCCAAAGAGCTTTATGCTCCATTTCAACCGGTAAATGACAAGTTTTACCGTAAACCATTTGAAACAGAGTTAAGCCAATGGGAACTTTGTAATCGGTCTGATATGCCCACAAAGATTCATCAAGCTTTTGAGACCAATCCTTTCTCGAACTTGACAAGGTTTTTTCAAGAATTCTCTTCACTTCTCTATTCGACACCTCGACTTGACCATTCATTTGTGAGTGGTATGTGGTTGCCATTTTATGCTTTACACCATAATGTTCCAAAACTTTTTCAAGTGGTGCATTTCAAAAGTGCGAACCGCCATCACTTATTAACACCCGAGGCGTGCCAAAATGGGAAAATATGTTTTTCTTTAAAAATTTAATTACCATCAGTCTTTTGCGAAGCTATATCTTCCACCCACTTCAAAATATAATCAACCTCGACCAGAATGTACTCATTGGAAAAGGATGGAGGAAACGGTCCAGCAAAATCTATACCCTAACAATCAATAACTTCAACTTCCAACATACTTTGTAAGGGCACCTCATCTTGTTTCCCAATTTCACCACTTCTTTGGCAAACATCATAATTCTTTGCAGGTAGATTTGCATCTTTAAACAGAGACGACCAATAAAAGCCCGATTGGAGGACTTTTGTTGCTGTCCTCAAACCATTATAATAACCTCCATACGGCTAATTGAGGCAGTGCCAAAGGATACTTTTAGCTTCTTCACAAGTAACACACCTTCTCAAGAGATTATCACTACCAAGTTTAAAAAGTTAAGGTTTATGCCACACATAAAAATTTGCATCTGATAAGAATTTCCTCTTTTGGTTCCAAGTTAGATATTCCGGTATTAATCTGGTTGCCTTGTGGTTGGCAAAGTCAGCAAACCAAGGTCTAACTTGGACCATAACCAGTTTTTCATCGGAAAATTCTTCTCTTACTTCACTTTCTTGATTTGTCACTTCCACATTGACCAAACGAGATAAGAAATCCACCACCAAGTTTTCAGAACCCTTTTTACTGCGGATTTCTAAATCAAATTCTTGCAATAAAAGAATCCAACGGATAAGTCTTTTCTTTGAATTTGGTTTGGTGAGAAGATACTTAATCGCCGAATAGGAAGTGTACACCACGACCTTCAAACTAATAAGATAAGACCTAAATTTCTCAAAAGCATACACTATTGCAAGTAATTCTTTTTCAGTTGTTGCGTAATTCACTTGCGCTTCATTTAAAACCTTACTCGCATAATGTATGGCATGAAATGTTTTTGTCTTTCTTTGGCCAAGTACCACACCAAGCGCATAATCACTTGCATCACACATTAATTCAAAATTGAGAGTCCAATTTGGAGAAATGATTATGGGTGCAGTGCTCAATTTTTATTTCAAAGTTTTAAAAGCTTTTAAACATTCATCATCAAAGAAAAAAGACTTATCTTTGTTGAGAAAATTGCTCAAAGGTCTTACCGTTTTTGAGAAGTCTTTGATGAATCTTCAGTAAAATCTAGCGTGACCAAGGAAACATCAGATTCCCTTCACATTTATTGGTGGTGGCAACTTCTCTACGACTTCAATCTTTGATTGGTCGACTTCAAGGCCTTTGGAGGAGACTTTGTGTCCGAGCACAATTCCTTATGTAACCATGAAATTTCACTTTTCCTAATTAAGAACTAGATTAGTTTCTAGACACCTTTCTAAAACGGCTTCCAAATTTTGTACGCATAACTCGAAAGAAGCCCCGAAAACAGAGAAGTCATTCATGGAAATTTCCATGGTCTTCTCAATAAGATCAGAAAAGATGGCTTGCACGCACTGTTGAAAAGTGGCTCGTACATTGCACAAGCCAAATGGCATCTTTCTATATGAAAAAAAATCCCAAAAGGACAAGTAAACGCCATTTTCTCATGGTCTTCCAGATTAACCGTAATTTGGTTATACTCGGAATATCCATCTAAAAACTGAAGGTGAGAAAATACTTAGAAGGGGGGTTGAATAAGTATGAAGATAAAAACTTAGAAATAAAAACTCAAGTATTTTTATCTTGGTTCGTTGAACTTAACTACTCCAGTCCACCCTTCCTAGAGTGATTTGCCTTTCTCAAATAAGGACTTAATCCACTATTTAATCAACTGATTACAATAGTAAGTACTAAGAATAACTGTTCAAAGTCTTCTCAAGAACTACTGATCCTAACTGGATCTTCTTAAGGTTTTCTTACAATCAAATGTAATAACAAATACAAGTGTTTAAATTGCTTCTAATAAAGCTTTATCACAACTGTGATTTTTCACTTAATGTTAAGAACAAAGAAATTAATTCTAGAAAGAATGTGAATTGTATGAGAGCTTTGAATATTGAATTCTTTTCAGGTCAAACGTCAACTGAAGAAGATGGTTGGAGACTTGCTTTTATAGGCACAGTGATCCAGGAGTATTTCACGTTGAGAAGAGTGTACCAAAAGGTCTGAGCCTTTTTGTCTTCACATCAAGTGACCTTTCCCAGAAGAAGAAAGCACAGAGAAATCCTTTTTGTCTGTGTTCTTGTGTCTAGCATAAATAAGGAAAGAGTCGTTTGAATATTCCAACGGACATAATCTTTGAATTCTTCTTCATCAATTTTTTAGCAAGAATCATCAGAGTCTAAATTGATCAGAGCCTTCTGATGTTGATCAGAGTTTTGCTGAATCAAAGTCTTTGCAGCAAGTGTGCTTTTAGCGTGTATAAGTTCAGAGCATATTTGAGTCAGGTCCACAGTACTGGCAGCTTTAGTACTCTCAGAATCTTCTGTAGTAACTATGCTTGAAAACTCTTCATACAGAATTCTTCTTTGGTTCAGATGCTTCTGACTTGCTTCAGATTTTTCTGGAGCTTCTGCTTCAGATCCTTCTGGAGGCTACGCTCAGGATCTTCTGATGGCAGCGTTCAGAATCTTCTAATGAGTGCATATGACGCTTTAGAGCTTTGCATATTTCTTATGTTCAGATCTGATTTGCTTCTGGAGTGATATTTAATTTAATATCTGCAGCAAACATTCTTAAGCAAATTTTAGAGTATATAATTCTTAATTACAAAATTTCATAATAGTTATCATCAAAACATAGAGATATTATTAAGAACCAATCTGTGTTCTAACAATCTCCCCCTTTTTGATGATGACAAAAACATCAGAAATTTTGTTTAATTGAAAATAGAATAATTATAACTCCCCCTGAGATGATGAATCTCCCCCTGAATTAAATATAAATAAGGAATAGAAACTTCCCTTTTTGTCTTGAGTATTTTTCAGAGTTAGAGCTTGATTGTTCTTAACCATTTGAGAGTCAAAGTGTCTTGCATATTTCAGAGTCAGAATCTGATAATTGTCATATGATCTGAGAGTCTCAGAGTTTCTTTTACAGAGTATACTTATCAAATATTCTGAAATACTCAGATAATTATATTAGATAAAGTTAATATGTCTGAAGTTTCATTCTGGTAAAGTTTAATTAAACAGTTCAGATCTATTTTCTTCCCCTTTTTTGTCATAAGCAAAAAGTAATAACTTTGAAAAGACAAAGAAAAGGAAACAATAAATGAGATAAATCATGTGGAGAAAACTTTGAAACATTCTTCAGAAGATATTCAAATACATATGCAAACATTAGATGCAAACATCAGAAGAAAAAAAAATAAACTAAGATTGTTTTGACAAAAGCATCTTCAACAGATCCGTGATCTCAGAAGAAGACTGTTCTTGTTTTAACATCCACTTAGCCATGGTTTCATTCTTCTGATCCTGTTTGGACATCCACTGAGCCATGTCTTCAGACTTCTTATCTTGTTTAGCCATCCATGACTTGATTTTTGATTGACCAGCTTCCAGAACTGCAATCTTATCTTCATGATCTGGATATTCTTTCTTGATCTCAGATGAAGAAGGTGGAACAGTTTCTGAAGCTTGAACAGAGTCAATTTCCATAGGGGCTTTGGAGCTAGGAACAGTAGAGCCAGAAGGATGTTCTAACAGAGTCATAGCCAGAGGGTTTTCTTCAGATGCAGATTCAGGATTCTCTTCTGATGACGAAGGAGCATCTGTAAGAAGCAATGGTCCAGATCTCTTAACAGTCCAGAACAGACTTCTAGCAGCTTCAGCAAATCTGAGCTTCGCATCATCAGAACATACGTTCTTCAAATTTGATGCTACAGTGTTGAATCTGTTTATGAAGCCATTACAAATGGCATCAGATTCTTTTGCATCCATTATTGATGAACATTTCCTCTGTACAGAACCTAAATACATCTGTATTTCTTGTAAAAAACTTGTAAATAAATGATCAACATTCAGTCTAGGTTTTGGGTGTAACAGAGTTTCCAAGGTTATTGGCTTGGGTTGGGGAGTAGGTGGAAAGATGGATTTTTGAATGGTGATCAAAGGAGGAGGGTAGTAAGGTATGAATGGAATTTCATATGAATTGTCAGGTTTTGATCTGGTTAAAGCATTTAACAGATTTGGTTTTGCTTTTGTTGGATAGGAAACCACATCAAATGGTTTATCAGAGTAAGGTTTGAATGCAGATTTAGCAGGTTTATCAGATGTAGCAGATTTTGCAGATTTAGCAGAGTATTGTTTTGCATCTGATGAACTTACTGCTGACATTGTTTTAATATATGTTCGAAGCACAGATGGTAGAATGATGGTAAGTTTGGGTTTGAAAGGAGTGATAGTGTCAGATGGTTCAAATATGTCATAGAAATCTTTTATTTTTAAACCATTGGGAAGTTTGTGAAGGTGAGATGAAAACAGTTTAAACGAAGTAGAGGGTACATTTTCAGATGTTCTTGGCTTGGATGTAGGGGTAGGATTGGGAATGGTAATTTCAGAATATGGTTTAGGCGTTGGAATAGGATTTGGAATAATAACTTCAGAAGAAACAGGTGGTTCTGGTTGGTTTACTTCAGAATTTCTGTGAGAGGGAGATACCAGAAAGTCTGGGTGTATATCAAATTCTGATGAATTTGATGATGTGGTTGGAGTGTAAGAGGTAGAGGACACTTCAAAAACAGTTTTGAGAGGTGTAACATTTAGAACCTCTGTGTCAGGGATATTGGTTCCAGATGGGTTGGTTGACTTTGATGGATTCTCATAAGGTTTTGATGAGGGTTCAGATGTATGTGGTTCTGATGTGGGTGGATCAGATGTGGGTGGTTCAGATGCAATAGGATCAGATGTAACTTTTGTAGGTTCAGAAGTAACTTGTACAGATCCAATAGGTTCAGATGTGTTTGATGGTGGTTGTTGTGGTTGTGATTGTTTTTCTGGTTGTTGTTGTTGTGCATATCGGTTTGTTGGTTTTTGTGGTTGTTGTTGTTTTTGTGGTTGTTGTTGTTTCTGTGGTTGTTGTTCAGATTGTTTTGTTGGAGGTGTTATAGGTGATGGAGTCTGATTTGGTGGTTTTGTTGTTGTTGGTGTTGGTGCAGATGATTGAGTAGTAGAAGGTTTTACAGGTGAGATGGAAACAGGATTAGATGATTTTTGTGGGGATGGAACAGATATATGAGATGGAGCATGAACAGATTGTTTTTGAGTAGAGGGTGGTTTTGGAATAGACTTAAATGTTGAATCATTTACAATAGTATTATTGAAAGAAGATACAGAAGATTTGGTACCTTTAATCTTGATACGTTTTGTAGGAACAGAAGGAGTGTCTCCAAATGCTTTCCTCTTTATCAGCTTCTGAGGCTTCTCAGCAACTTTGGGCTTCTTCTGAACAGTCACATCTTCTGCTTCTGATTGACTTCTTTTTCTTGTGATCTCTTCTCCTCCATCAGGCATTGGTTCCCTTTCTCTTTTCAAAATATCTGCAGGGATTGGGATTCCATCTGCCTTGCAAGAATCCATAAATCTCACAATGATTTCCCTTGGTTCTTCAGCACAGAACAGAGGGTAGTCTTCTACTGGGATTCTCTTCGGACTGAGTTCATAAATATTCAGCTTCTTGGGTGCTGATGTGAGTTCTTCTACAATTTTAAGTCTCTGAAGACTTTTGGCATTCAGAGGCTTCCCAACAATAGACTCAAGTTCCTCCTTGACTCCAGCAGCATACAGAGCAGTTACCAATCCATTTTCTATTAGAATATCTGAAATTAACCTTCCAAAAGGAATCCATGTTCTGATCTTCTGACCTTTTTCTTTCACAGATTCTCTGGAGGCATTTATATGATTCCATAAATGCATGAATGAACAGAATGTAGGGAAGATCTACCTTGGTGCTCTGACTTAAGCAGTACATAAAGTAGAGCTGTTCATTGTTCACGTAATTTGGAGAGTTTGTAGATTTTCTGTGATGAATGCATCCCATGAAAATCTTTGCCCAAATCTTGTAGTCAGGCTTCAGATCTTTAAACTTATTAGAGGCCTGTCCAGCAGTCATGACTTCCTCATACACTTCTTCCATATCTACACGCCCAGCTGGCAGATGAGATACTCCATCAGTCTCCTCATATCCAATGAGTTTCCTGATCAGATCTTCTGTAATGATTATCTCTTTGCCCAAAACAGAAGACAAGATAAACTTAGGGTATACAGCAGCATGTATCCAGAACTCTTTCACCAGATGGGGGTAAACTGGTCCAAAAAGTCTGTCAAAGTATTTTACCCAACCTTGAGCATCAATTATTGAACGAAACTCAAATCCATTTTCAGCTAGTGAGTCAAATTCCACCATTGATTCTCAGAGAACTTCCAGTTTGTCAACAGGTGTTAACAAAGTCCTTTTTGGTGTCGTATATGGAGTCACACCCATATTTGCAGAAGTAACTGCAGCCATGGTTGATTGAAACTGTGCAGCAGTGGAGGATGAAGTTGCCATTGAAGATGAGTTTGTCAAAGGTTTAGGGTTTTTGTGAAGAGAGAAAAGAAGACAGAAATGCATAAAAGTTCTTGAGATGTGAAAAGTGTGAAAGTGGTAAGAGATGTGATATTTATAGTAAACACTTAGGCATACAAACAGACAGATAATGGCACGTTCACACATAGAAATTAATGAAAAAGAATAAAAATCATTTCAAGCATTAATTGATTCTGACAAATTGGGGGGAAAATCAAGATTTTCACTATTCAAACTTCACCTTAAACGTCTCTTCAGTAGTGTACACGCCACCTTTGCAGATTTAGAGTGACACGTGTTTGCTTGCATGTGCTTCTGAATTCTCTTGAGAAATGAAACGTTAACCAACGTTCAGATTCTCTGAGTATTGTTAGTTCAGATTTTCACAAATAAAGTAATTTAAGGAAATGAATAAATGATCAGATGAATTACTTCAGAGCATTAATCATTTTTGCATCTGTAAAATTTGCTTCAGACAAATATTATTCTGGACACAAATCCATACCAATATTTTTCAGAATAAATTTGAATCTATCTTCAACAAGAGGTTTTGTGAAAATATCTGCCCATTGATGATCTGTATCAACAACGGCTAAATTTATAATTCCCTTCTGAACATAGTCTCTGATGAAATGATGTTTAATTTCTATATGTTTTGCCTTAGAGTGTAAAATGAGGTTTTTAGACAAACATATAGCAGAAGTATTATCACAGAATATAGAAATGTTACTTTCAAATATCTGATAGTCTTCTAGCTGACTTTTCATCCAGAGCATCTGCGTGCTACATCTAGCAACAACAATATATTCTGCCTCTGTAGTTGATAGTGCAATTGTGGGTTGCTTCTTGCTGTACCAAGAGATTAGATTTCTTCCTAGAAATTGAAAACTTCCAGAAGTACTTTTTCTTTCCACTCTGTCTCCAGCGTAGTCAGCATCACAGAATCCAACTAATTTGAAATCATCAGACCTTCTGTAACACAAACCCACATTAGAAGTACCTTTTAGATACCTTAGAATCCTCTTAACAGCTGTTAAGTGTGATTCTCTAGGATCTGATTGGAATCTAGCACACAAGCATACACTGAACAAAATGTCAGGTCTAGAAGCAGTTAAGTAAAGAAGAGATCCTATCATACCTCTGTAGAGTTTCTGATCTACTTTCTTACTTACCTCTTCCTTGCCTAGTGAACTAGTTGGATGCATGGGAGTCTTTGCCAACTTACTATCAGTCATGTTAAATTTCTTCAAGTGTTCTTTAATATATTTGGTCTGATGTATGTAAGTGCACTCTGGAGTTTGGTTGACTTGAATTCCCAGAAAGAATCTCAATTCTCCCATCATGCTCATTTCAAATTCTGTCTGCATACATTGAGCAAACTCCTTTCCTAACATAGTATTGGTAGATCCAAATATAATATCATCCACATATATTTGACAAATTAGAAGATCTTTCTTAAATGATTTACAAAAGAGTGTTGTGTCCACTTTGCCTCTGATGAAATTTTTCTCCAGAAGAAAGTTGCTCAATCTCTCATACCAAGCTTTGGGAGCTTGTTTTAAACCATACAGAGATTTCTTTAGTTTGAAAACATGTTCTAGAAATATTTCACTCTCAAAACCAGGAGGCTGGTGGACATAAACTTCTTCTTCTATAATACCATTTAGAAAGACACTTTTAACATCCATCTGATATAGAGTGATGTTATTTTGTGCAGCAAATGAAATAAGAAGGCGTATAGATTCTAACCTTGCCACTGGAGCATAAGTTTCAGTGTAATCAATACCTTCTTGTTAACTGTACCCTTGAGCAACAAGTCTTGCCTTATTTCTTTCAACTTCTCCTTTCTCATTAAGCTTATTTCTGAAGACCCATTTAGTTCCAATTATATTGAATCCTTTTCGTCTTTCAACTAAATCCCACACATCATTTCTGGTGAATTGATTTAGCTCTTCTTGCATGGCAATAATCCAATCATTGTCTTGCAGAGCTTCATCTACAGAAGTTGGTTCAATTACTGACATCAGTCCAAATAATGATGCTTTAGATGATCTGAGAAAGGATCTTGTTCTAATAGGATCATCCTTCTTTCCAATTATAACATTCTCTGGATGAGAAGCTTTGATTCTGGAAGATGATCCTCTAACAGTTGATTCTTCAGAAATGTTTAAATTGTTCATCTGAGAAGTTAAAGGAATTGTATCTGGCGTTGCTTCTGGTTCCTTCACTTGAGCTTTGTCTGCCTCTGAGCTTTCAGAGTCTGTGAAGACTACTTCTCTATCTGCAAAGTTTTCTGACTGCTTTGGCTTTTTAATGCCAAGCTTATCATCAAATCTAACATGAATAGATTCTTCCACAATCTGTGTCTCAGTGTTGTATACTCTGTAGCCTTTAGAGCGTTCAGAATATCCAAGCATGAAACACTTCTGTGCTTTGGAATCAAACTTCTTCAGATTTTCTTTAGTATTTAACATATAGCAAATACATCCAAAAGGATGAAAATATGAAATGTTGGGCTTTCTATTCTTCCATAGTTCATATGGAGTCTTCTCCAGAAGAGGTCTTACAGACACTCTGTTCTGAATGTAACAGGTTGTGTTGATTGCTTCTGCCCAAAAGTGTTTTTCCATATTAGTCTCATTGATCATGGTTCTGGCCATTTCTTGCAGAGTTCTATTTTTCATCTCTACAACTCCATTTTGTTGTGGAGTTCTAGGACAGGAAAAATCATGAGCAATGCCATTTTCATTAAAATATTTTTCAAAATATTTATTTTCAAATTCACCACCATGATCACTTCTGACTTTTATAATTTTGAAATCTTTTTCATTCTGGACTTGTTTACAGAAGTCAAAGAACACAGATGTGACTCATCCTTGTGTTTTAAGAACTTTACCCATGTCCATCTACTATAGTCATCAACAATGACTAATCCATACCTCTTGCCTCTGATGGATGCAGTTTTCACTGGTCCAAACAGATCAATATGAAGTAATTCTAGTGGTCTGAAAGTAGAAACAACATTTTTTGATTTAAAAGATTATTTTGAAAACTTCCCTTTTTGACATGCTTCACAAAGAGCATCTGATGTGAACTTCAGATTAGGAAGTCCTCTGACAAGATTAAGTTTATTAATCTGAGATATACGTCTCATATTAATATGCCCCAATCTTCTGTGCCAGACCCATTGCTCCTCATTAACAGACAAGAGACATTTAACATTCTGAACCTTAAGTTCTGAAAGATTTATTTTATAAATGTTGTTTTTCCTCTTTCCACTAAATAGGATTGAGCCATCCTTTTGACTAATAGCTTTACAACATTTTTGATTAAAGGTTATATCATAACCATTGTCACTTAATTGACTTATGGACAGTAAGTTATACTTTAATCCTTCTACAAGTAAAACATTAGTAATAGAGGGAAGTTTACCATTTCCAATAGTGCCAGATCCAATGATCTTGCCCTTCTGATTCCCTCCAAATTTCACATCACCTCCAGATATAAGCTCCAGACTTTGGAACATAGACCTTTCTTCTGTCATGTGTCGCGAGCATCCAGAGTCCAGGTACCATAATTGGCGTCCTAACCTTGCTGCTAAGAACATCTGCAACAGGAATTATTTTACTTTTAGGTACCCAGATCTTCTTGGGTCCTTTTGGGTTAGTTGTTCTGAAGGTTTGTCTAAACCTCTGTTTTTCAACATAAGGTTTATTCTGACTAGCCTTAGATTTAAACACATGAATATTCTTTTCAGAATGTGTTTGTTCAATATCATTCAAGTGACCAAATTTAAAGTGGGAATATAAAGGAGTTTTCTTGATGATAATTTTATCAACAAGTTTTGGATTTAAATCCTTTCCAGAGGAAGATTTATATCCAATTCCTTTTCTGTTATTTCTGCTAACTCCATAGATCATAGAAGCCATTTTGCTTCTGTCTATGCTTTTAGCAAGAAACTTCTGAAAGCTGTGATCATATTTTTCCAAAATATTTTTGCATTCAGATTCAGTTTCAGAATCAGAGTTTTGTTGAGCTAATTCAAAATCATTTTTCAATTTTAAGTTCTTTTCATTTAGCTCAGCTACTTCTGATTTGAGAATATTATTCTCAGATACAAGATTGCTTTGACGCTTCTTGTATTTGAGCTTAATATTGTTATAGCTCTTCAGAACTTCTGATAACACTTTGATAAGTTCTTCTTTAGTGAGTTTAGCCATTACCTCTTCAGCGTCAGAGTCAGATTCAAAGTCGGATTCAGATCCTGAAGTTCCTTCCTCCTGATCTTCTATGTCTGCCATCAATGCTACATTGGCACATTCCTCTTCTGACTCAGATTCAGATTCAGATGTATTTGAATCATCCCAAGTGGCCATTAGAACTTTCTTCTTCTTATCAGATTTTCTTTTAGGCTTTTCTTTCAACACCTTTGGACATTCATTTTTGTAATGTCCAGGTTCTTTACATTCATAACAGACAACCTCCTTTTTGCCAGATCTTCTGTGTCCAGAAGATTCTTTTCTTTGATCAGGCTTCCTGAAGTTTCTGAACTTCTTTCCTTTATGCTTCCAGAGTTTGTTTATTCTTCTAGACAACATGGATAGTTCATCTTCATCTTCAGATGAGGATTCTTCAGAGCTTTCCTCTATCACATGCAATGCTTTAGCAGATTTATTAGATTTTAAAGTAATTGATTTACCTTTCTTTTGAGGTTCATCTTCCTCAAGTTCAATTTCATGACTCCTTAGTGAACTGATTAGTTCCTCCAAGGAGATCTTGTTCAGATCTTTAGCCATTTTCAGCGCAGTCACCATAGGTCTCCATCTGGTAGGTAAGCTTCTGATGATCTTTTTCACATGATCAGCATTAGATTATCCTTTACCCAGAACCTTTAGTCCAGCTGTAAGTATTTGAAATCTGGAGAACATAGCTTCAACAGATTCAGAGTCTTCCATCTTGAAGGCTTCATACTTCTGGATTAGATCCAGAGCCTTTGTTTCCTTTACTTGAGAGTTTCCCTCATGAGTCATCTTTAAGGACTCAAACATGTCAAATGCAGTTTCTCTATTTGTGATCTTTTCATACTCAGTGTGAGATATTGCATTTAACAATATTGTTCTGGCCTTGTGGTGATTTCTAAATTCCTTCTTTTGGGCTTCTGTCATATATTTTCTATCTACTTTCTTGCCATTCCCATCAATGGGATGAACATATCCATCTATGACCAAATCCCATAAATCAGCATCATAACCAAGGAAAAAACATTCAATCCTGTCTTTCCAATAATCAAATTTCTCCCCATCAAACATAGGGGGTTTAGTGCTGATTCTGTCCCTTTCTTCATATTTGTTGTTAATGTTGGACATTGAATTATCAGCCATAGTAACAACCAAATAAATATCAAAGTTTTTCTCACTGGATCTTTACTGTCACTGTGAAGTGGTAGCACACACAGAACCGGAGCTCTGATGCCAACTGAAGGTGAGAAAATACTCAGAAGGGGGTTGAATAAGTATGAAGATAAAAACTTAGAAATAAAAACTCAAGTATTTTTATCCTGGTTCGTTGAACTCAACTACTCCAGTCCACCCTTCCTAGAGTGATTTGCCTTTCTCAAACAAGGACTTAATCCATTATTTAATCAACTGATTACAATAGTAAGCACTAAGAACAACTGTTCAAAGTCTTCTCAAGAACTACTGATCCTAACTGGATCTTCTTAAGGTTTTCTTACAATCAAATGTAATAACAAATACAAGTGTTTAAATTGCTTCTAATAAAGCTTTATCACAACTGTGATTTTTCAATTAATATTAAGAACAAAGAAATTAATTCCAGAAAGAATGTGAATTGTATGAGAGCTTTGAATATTGAATTCTTTTCAGGTCAAACGTCAACTGAAGAAGATGGTTGGAGACTTGCTTTTATAGGCACAGTGATCCAGGAGTATTTCACGTTGAGAAGAGTGTACCAAAAGGTCTGAGCCTTTTTGTCTTCACATCAAGTGACCTTTCCCAGAAGAAGAAAGCACGGAGAAATCCTTTTTGTCTGTGTTCTTGTGTCTAGCATAAATAAGGAAAAAGTCGTTTGAATATTCCAACGGACATAATCTTCGAATTCTTCTTCATCAATTTTTTAGCAAGAATCATCAGAGTCTAAATTGACCAGAGCCTTTTGATGTTGATCAGAGTTTTGCTGAATCAGAGTCTTTGCAGCAAGTGCGCTTTTAGCGTGTATAAGTTCAGAGCATATTTGAGTCAGATCCTCAGTACTGGCAGCTTTAGTACTCTCAGAATCTTCTGTAGTAACTATGCTTGAAAACTCTTCATACATAATTCTTCTTTGGT
Source organism: Lathyrus sativus (assembly GCA_963859935.3). Lineage (NCBI taxonomy): Eukaryota > Viridiplantae > Streptophyta > Magnoliopsida > Fabales > Fabaceae > Lathyrus > Lathyrus sativus. The sequence goes on along the minus strand of OZ012739.1, from coordinate 351,394,547 downwards.
TCAGATGCTTCTGACTTGCTTCAGATTTTTCTAGAGCTTCTGCTTTAGATCCTTCTGGAGGCTACACTCAGGATCTTCTGATGGCAGCGTTCAGAATCTTCTAATGAGTGCATCTGACGCTTCAGAGCTTTGCATATTTCTTATGTCCAGATCTGATTTGCTTCTGGAATGATATTTAATTTAATATCTGCAGCAAACATTCTTAAGCAAATTTTAGAGTATATAATTCTTAATTACAAAATTTCATAATAGTTATCATCAAAACATAGAGATATTATTAAGAACCAATCTGTGTTCTAACAAAAACAATAGAACTCTTGACCTGATAACCTTTTAAGCATTTGATCCATAAAAGGTAAAGAAAAGTGATCTTTTCGTGTTGCTTGGTTAAGCCTCCGATAATCAATACACATCTGTCAACCTGTTACGGTCTTTGTTGGAATCAATTCATTCTTGTCATTTCTTATGATGGTCATTCCTCCTTTCTTTGGAACCACTTGTACAGGACTCACCCAAGTACTATCAGAAATCAGATAGATCATCCCGACATCCAATAGTTTCACTATTTCCTTCCTCACAACCACTTTCATTGTAGGATTCAAGCAGCATTGAGGTTGAGCAATCGACTTGAAATCCTCTTCCATGAATATTTTATGCTTGCAATAAGCCGGACTAATCCCCTTCAAATTGGAGAGAACCCAACTTATAGCTCTTTGATATTTTTTCAAAGCGTGAATTAAACAATGTTCCTCTTTTTTGGACAAAATATTTCTAATAATAACCAGCTTGTTACAACTGTCATCAAGAAATGCATATTTCAAATGAGGAGGCAACATCTTCAATTCAAGTTGGGATTTTTCATCGTTCACTTATTTTTTCAACATTTCCACTTCATTTCCCAATGTTACAATTCTTCCAAAGTCTCAAGTTTATTCAAGCATTTTTCAAGTTCTCTTTCTTCCTCTTCGGTAATAACTTCAAATGTGAAGGTTCTGCAGATTTGAGCAAATTTTGGCAAAACTAGATGTTGCACAAGATGTTCCAACAAGAAGAGTTCTGCTGAAAGAAGACATGTTGGACAAGATGTCCCAACATGATGTTAGGACATCGTGTCTGTTATTGATGTACAGGATTTTATTTCAGCAGAATATTTGCAGATTGTTCCAAGATTTAAGGCATGGATCAAGGAATAATAAAACAGATATTTCGAAGCCCATGTACTAATGAAGATTATAAAAGGAAGACTTAGACCTAGGGAAAAAATACTAATCCTTGTGTAATACTTGTAAAGTAGAAAATAAGGGTTTAGGATTTTGAGAATCGTAGGCTTTCTTGTGTTGTAAGTCTCCCTTTGTATCGGTTGGATACATTGTGGTAGACATAAATGTTTATACATATTCAGAAACCTTTAGGTAATGAATTGTATATTTTCCTTGGATGAAGTGTTGAAGCAAATCCAAGTAGGTTTGTTAGTCAAGGTTTCTTGGCCAAACTTTGTATTGAAAGAGAGGTCTTTCGAGTAGGATAATACAGTTATTATGACTATAACTGTTAGATATCACAGATTGTGATTAAGAGAGTGAAATTAGTTTATCTTATCAATTAGATGTGACTTCTAATGATAAAGTTTTCATTGGGTAGTGACAGGTAAACCAGAGGTTGTTCATTGTAAACTAGAGGTTGTTTACATAAAACTATACTACTGATAGCAGATTCTTCTTCCTGGCTTGGTAGCCCCCAGATGTAGGTGATTTGCACCAAACTGGGTTAACATATCTTGTGTTATTTATCATTCTACAAATTTACAATTCAGCATTTGCTTTTGATTAACATGTTGTAATAGATGTTGAAACATCTGTTGTGATTCTGTTGCTGATATTCAGGGTATCAATTTGTTTATTCTGCCCTTGTTGTAAAGTTACACAGAGATCAATGTCGTGACATGTTGTTAGGACATCTGTAATCTGCTTGCCAAAATTTCAATTGGTATCAGAGCAGTTATCCTGTATGTTTCTAGATGAGATCTTGGGAGATGCTTTCTGGTGCTTTAAACAAGGTGCATATTTGTGCGATCATACCCTTCATTTTGATGTTTTCAAAGGTATTGGATATCCAGAATGATTGGTAATGGATCGAGGATGAAAAATATTGGTTGGTGGTTTTTGCTTCTATGAAGATGTTCTTGTTGCTGCTAGTGTTGAGGTTCCTTTTTGCATGTGTCCACTAAGATGTCTTGACATCTTTATTGGATCATGTTGAAGATGTGTTATTGTTCTGCTGCATGTGTTTTCTGATGAAAGAACCTTGGTAAATCTAGATTGAAGACTATGTTCATCCTTTGGTTATCATGAAGGCTTCAGCATCTACAAAAGCTCTAGTTGTTCCAGTCGAGAGTAATGGAATGGAGAGGGTTGTTTGTTGGTGTTTGCTTTTAATGTCTTGGTACTTGGAAGGTTAGTTCCTTCAGGTATCTTGAAGTCTTTTTGGAGGAAAGATGAGTTGAGTTCTACGGTATCAATTTTATGGTCTATGAAGTTGGTAATCTACCCTTATCATGACAAAGCTTCCAAAGACACATGAGTTTTTTCTCAAGTCCACTTATAAAGGCTTCTCTGTTATGTCTCTGGAGTTCTCTAGTTGCTTTTTTGGATCAAGGATGCTTCATAGGATCATCAATCTGAAGAAATTGGAGGTGATTTATTTTCACCATCGATGTGTTGCAATGACTTCATCAGCAAGAGAAAGTCATAGGCAGGTCGAGTCAAGGGAGTCATTCTTGATGTTTCAACATCAAAGATACTTGCACTAAAGAATACTTTTGGTATTGTTGAAGTGTAAATATTTGTCAGATGATCTTTTCTACAAGATGCGGGGATTTAAGATCAATTGCTATTTGTGGAATGCACAAATATTTAATTGATTATTCATGAAGCTCAAGAGTGTTGGAGTTTAAATGGTTCATCAGGAGGTGCAACACTCCTCGTTGCAACAACTTTAGGACTAACATCAGGTGGATGACTCAAGTTAGTCTTCTGGAAGAATGATTTCTTATAAGGATTTAAGATTCATTTCTATTTATGATTCCCGCAAGTATTTAATAGATTATCCTTAGTTGATAATCAAGGTGCCTCATCGGTTGTTGCATCATCAATGCTCAATTATCTGATCCTTGGATCTGTTAGGACTACTTCAAGGATCTGATGCTCAACCAGATGTTGAAACATCCCATTAGCGAGTTGGTGCAGAATCTTGTTGATTCAAGGAATGAATCTCTAGGATAAGTAAAGGGAGTAGCTTATGCTCTGGGAACCAAACTTTTGGGTGTTAACACAAAGTGCTGGGAATCTTCTTCTGGTCGGATCTGAAGAGGCACACAATTTGACTAGGAAGTTTCGTGGCAGAAAAGGTATCTAGAAGATGGTGTTGATAAAAGTGAAGATGAAGACATCTTAATCTTGATGAATATTGCTTGGGTTAGTTTATTTCTGATCTAGGTATATTAGAGCGCAGGTGTTGAGAACATGTGATCCATTTCAACATGGAGGTTCAGAATAAGGGATTAGAACAATATCTTTGACATATTGAAGAATTTTCTTCTTAAAGAAAGCTAAATTTCTTGTAGCTATTGTCTAGTCTATTCTTGTGGCTACTCGTCCCTAAAGAATCAGGCTTTGGAATGTTTGGTTCCTCTGAGGATGACTTCTTGAAGAAGATGTTCATCAAGGTTTATGTCCTTGTTATTTATGGTTCATAAATAGGATAGTGGTTGTCTACTCAAACTTGATATTTTAATCAAGCCTATGAGAGCATGGAGCTCTTGCTTTGTAAAAATGGAGAAGTTTGTTAAGATGGTATGTCCGAAGGGGAGTTGATCAAGACTGTATGAGACTGACTTGAGGTCATCTGCTGGAAGTCATGATATTGGTGTCAAAATTAGATGTTCTGACATCAGGATTATCATCATATTATTTCCTCTGTGGTGGTACATCATATTGATAGAAGATGATCATCTCATATGTGATTGGAATGGATGCTTCAAAGTCCTATGCACTGTATGGGAATTGCAGAAGTTAGTAGAGGTAACATTTCATAATCACTTGGATCTGTGATGTGTGTTTCATCATGTTCTTAGAACAACTTACCTTTGTTGAGAAGGGAAGTAGTTTGAAGAACAAATGAGAAGCTGGTTCTGATCTCGGCTTGCTAATTTTTGAAGGGATCTTCACTTTGGGAGCTTGCTATGGTGAGAGCATGAGAGTTTATTTATCTCTATTGCTGTCTGAATTTCTTGATGATAAAACTGGCAAGAGTTGTGTTCTTTGGGGATCTTTAGTTAGATTACTATGAAGATAATCAGTCCAGTGGTTATTGTATCAAGAACCATAGTATATGGTGTCTGTAATATGATCAGGATGTCCTAACTGATGTTAGAACATCATCATGTTGTTTGAACTTAGGGTTCAGATTGTGGAAGTTGATATCCACCAGGTGAATCAGAAATGTTCTAACTTATCATACATGAGAATGATGAGGTGAATATTTTCTTGGATTAGGAGGTGTTTATCTAGTCCTCTGACTCATGTTGAGGTCAGAATTCTTGTGGAGAGGTGGTGTCTTCTACTACAAGTAACTCTAGAAAGAAGTGGCTCAGTTTGGTGTTGGTGCAGCCAGTAAGCTGAGGATTTCTGGAGCATGTATTTTATGTCCTTAAAGTGTGAATGACATTTAGGATGATTAACAAACTAAGAGGCTACGTATGTCTCTTTGAGGAATGTGAAGCATTCTAGGTTCAATTGGATTCTTTCTCAAGGAATATGGATATCTATGGCTGTAAGATTCAATGTGGATTTGTACAAGGTATGGATGGGTTCAAGACGAGAAGGATCAATGATGATTTTGGTCTCAATCCATGAGTTCATTAGTTATAGTACAAGGATGGTAATCCTGGTATTTTCTCATTGTATGAGCATGAAGTTGGTCGTGAGATATCGTGTGGTGATTTTGGGTGTTTCTTGCTGAAAGGAGCATATTTTATAAAAGATAGGGGGATAGCTTATGTCTAATAAGTGTACAATTGTGGTGCACAGATTGCTTGTGGAGCAAGCAGTAAGTGGATGTTTTTAGCAGGTATGTTGAACAAGGATTGAGCTCTTGAAGACATGAAGATGAGTCTTATGTTTTCCATTCACTTTAAGGTGTTCTTCTGGCAAAAGAGCGCTGGTTATCCTTGATAGGGGAAGTTATACTTCTATCTAAGATCCGTGGTTGCAGTAATGCATTTGATTATCAAGATTGTTTATGGTGTCAATTAGTTTGTGATTATGTTCCTCCGGTGAGGGTGTAAATGTCAGACAAGATTTCGTGACATTGTCTTACTGTGATGTTCATGGTGAAATTGACAGTCTCGCCTTGGTTCTATCATTATGGTATCAATGGTTTGAATCAGCATTGTACAAGATTTCTAGGAGTGTTCTAAGAATCTTTGTCCTTATCTGGGAGAATTTATTTTTCTCTGCAAAATGAGACAAGGCTCATGGGAGTCTTTGTTGTTAACTGGGAGATGTTTGAAGAAATGTCTTAGCATCTTGATCAGTTTCTTTTACTTATTGATGAAAGGAGTATTGTTTAGGCTCAGTGAAAGGCATTATGACTATGCTTCAGAGTTTACCAGGTGGAATGGACAAAGTCTAACAAAGTGTTAGGACTTTGTTTAGGACTTGTGTTTGTTTCAAGTTATTTTCTTTGGACGTGTTCCTTGGATGGTGGAGCGCATGCCTAAGATAAGGCCTGTTAAACATGTGTCTTGATGCATGTGCTTTCTTTGGACGGTTTTACCCAAATGTTGAAACAGTCAAATCCTAGTTGGATGGTGCACAATCATTAATGGCGAGGTTACCTACCTAAATTTATTTCTCCATTGAATTGTTCACCGGTAACTTTTCTGAACCGTTAGTTCCTAGAGAATCAACCTAGTTATTTAAAGGGGTCGCTGTTTCTGGATTCTCAGGTTGTGTTGCTTGTGCTGGGTTGTGTCTTCTTGGCTTTTGTCCAGGTTTGGGTAAGTACCATGTGAGTATGGAACTGTGTTAGCTTCTTTTGCAATTGTTTTGCAAGGATGTTGGATGGGATATTCTAACATCTTGTCTGAGTCTCTGGTTCTTCCCTTGTGCCTTGTGATCTGAGTTATGAAGCAGGTTGTGTCTTGTGAAGTAAGTTATATCCTTTATGTACTATGTGTTACATATACTACATCTACTTCTTCTTAAGCTCTTTCTGGATCTCCTTAAGGGTTCTCTTATGCCCCTTAAGAGGGAGATTTATCTCTCTGTGGCAAGTATAGGTTTGAGAGGGAGTGTGTTACATCCTCTTCCTCATGTACACCAACATACAGATAGGAATTTCAGGAGAAAGGGGGAGCCTTAGAAATGTGCCAATCATAACCACCACTCCCTGGATGAAATTGAATGACTTTCGTACTTTTTTTTTCTACCTAAGGAGTTTTATCCAAAATTTTTCAAAAGGGGGAGATTGAAGGTTCTGCAGATTTGAGAAAATTTTGGTAAAACTGGATGTTGCATAAGATGTTCCAATAAGAATAATTCTCCTGAAAGAAGACATGTTGGACAAGATATCCCAACACGATGTTAGGACATCGTGTCTATTACTGATGTGCAGGATTTATTTCAACAGAATATTTGCATATTGTTCCAAGATTTAAGGCATGGATCAAGGAATAATAAAACAGAATTTCGAAGCCCATGGACTAATGAAGATTATAAAAGGAAGACTTAGACCTAGGGAAAAATACTAATCCTTGTGTAATACTTGTAAAGTAGAAAATAAGGGTTTAGGGTTTTGAGAGTCGTAGGCTTTCTTGTGTTGTAAGTCTCCCTTTGTATCGGTTGGATACATTATGGTAGACACAAATGTCTATACAGATTCAGAAACCTTTAGGTAATGAATTGTATATTGTTCTTGGATGAAGCTTTGCAGAAAATCCAAGTAGGTTTGTTAGTCAAGGTTACTTGGCCAAACTTTATATTGAAAGAGATGTCTTTCAAGTAAGATGATATAGTTATTGTGACTATAACTGTTAGATATCACAAGTTGTGATTAAGGGAGTAAGATGGGTTTGTCTTATCAATTAGATGTGACTTCTAATAATAAATTTTTCATTGGGTAGTGATAGGTAAACCGGAGTTTGTTTACTATAAACCAGAGGTTACATAAAACTATACTACTGATAGCGGATTCTTCTTCCTGGCTTGGTAGCCCCCAGATGTAGGTGATTTACACCAAACTGGGTTAACATATCTTGTGTTATTTATCATTCTACAAATTTACAGTTCAGTATTTGCTTTTGATTAACATGTTGTAACAGATGCTGAAACATCTATTGTGATTCTGTTGCTGATATTCAGGGTATTAGTTTGTTTATTCTCCCCTTGTAGTAAAGTTATGCAGAGACCAATGTCGTGACATGTTGTTAGGACATATGCAATCTGCTTGCCAGATTTTCAAAATGCATCACCAAGAGCTTTTTCAAAGGGAGTTGGCCCGTGGACTTGTCTTGTTACTTCAATTATAGCTTCATCCGTTGCATCAATTCGAAAGCTATCATGTGTATCTTTGGATTGCTTCATTGCTTCGAAAAGATAAAAAAACTTCCTCATCTTGAAATCTCACTTTTATAAGACCATCATCGATATCAATCATCATTCTAGCCGTCTTCATAAAAGTTTGCCTAAGAATCAATGGAGCATCATGGTCTTCCTCCATGTCAATAATAACAAAGTCAATTGGAAAGAAGAATTTATCCACCTTGACTAATACATCTTGAGCTAATCCATGAGGATGAGTTGTAGACTTGTTATCCAATTGCAATGTCATTCTTGTTGCTTTCATCTCAATGCTTCCCAACCTCTTAACAATAGATAACATAATCAAATTGATGCTTGAGCCTAATTCAATCAAACCTTTACCAACATAAACATCGCCTATGGTAATCATCAAAGTAACCCAACCCGAATCACTTTCCTTGATCGGTAGATTCCTTTAAATGATGCACTACAACTCACATCAAGCGTGATTTTTTCTTGGTCCGTAAATCTCCTCTTCTTGGTAAGGATGTCTTTCATGAACTTTGCATATTTGGGCATTTGTTCAAGAGCTTCGGAAAATAGAATATTAATTTGTAATTGATGAAACATATCCATGAATCGATCATAATTCCTAGCATTGTCTTTCTCGGTGGGAGCATGAGGATAAGGAAAATTTTGAATTGGAATTGAACTCAACTTCTCCTCATCACCATCACCATCCGCTCCAGACGCTCCAGCTGCTGCCCCATAACTTAGTGTGAGTTTTTGTTATCGTATCCGCTGGGATTGGTTTTGATTTCCTGCATAATTTACATCTTCCACAACATGAGGACAATACCCAGTAGAGTGATCTCATTTACAAAGCTCACAACTCTTCACTTGTTTGCTATTGAGAATCTCTTGCATTTCTTTAATTTGTTGTGGAAGCTTTGACATTTGTCGCGTCAACAACTCTATTTTTTGTGAAAGTATTTTGTTTTGCGCAAGGATCACATCATTTGTTCCTAACTCTATCATTCTCTGTTTTTGTTGAGGTGTACCACAGTTGTGATTTCCTTGGTGATCATTTAACTCCATGTTATCAATGATGGCTACCACATCTTTCGCACTTTTTTCCATTAACGATCCACCCGCAGTAACGTCTAAAAAAGTTTTATGAACAGATTGGAGCTCATTTATAAAGATGTGCACTTGTGTTAATTCATCTAAACCGTGGCCTTTGAATTTTCGTAACATGGATTTAAACCTCTCCCAAGCTTCATTAAGAGATTCATTTCCTCCTTGAGCAAACACCGAAATTTCCATTTTTTCTTCCATGAATCGATTGTGGAAAAAGCATTCAAGGAACTTTTCTTCCAACATATTCCAGTCCTTCATCACCAAAGTGGATTGATCAAGATACCATTCTTTTCCTTCCCGATTAAGGAATACGGAAACAATCTCTTGAACAATGATTCTTCTTCATCTTTTGGCGCTCTAGTTGCACCCGAAATCTCATAGAATTTGGTGAGATGTGTGAACGAATCCTCATGATCCATACCAGTAAAAGGATTTTGGTATAGAAGCGCAATAATTCTCATTTTCATCTTCGAATGCCTACCGTTGTGGGCATTGCGTGCAAACTGAGCAGTGTGCCTTGGACTGTTGATACATGGTGTTGAAGCAGGGGTGGTGGTGGTATTGGTATAGAAGTATAACTTTCTTCTCTTTATCGTCTTTCCTTGGCAAGTTGCCTCCTCCGTCTATTTTTTTTATTCAAATTACGTGCAATTCTCCCAATCTCAAGATCGAAAAGAAGTTGATCTACAAGTAACTTTCCTCTCATAAACAGAATCTACAAAAGTTAACCAAACAAATTGAGAAGCACAAGAAAAAAGGAACTGAGGTAAAAAAAAGTTTAAAACTTATCAATTATTGTAATGCTTGCAATATCAAACAAAAATCCTCGGCAACGCACCATTTTGTTGAAACAATATTAGTGTGACTTTTTGTTATCGTATCTGCAGGGATTGGTTGATATTACCGTCATTCTACACTTGAAATTATTTTAAACATAGAATATAAAAGATGTTTGTTTTGGTTTCATAATACAACAATCGCATAAAAAGTTATAAGTGACGATAAAAGAGATTCAGTTTTAAAACGATTATTAGAAACATGTCAAGATTATGACTCGATAATCCATTTCATGCATATTTTCTTAATAAAGCATGTGAACTCATTAACGATAAATATACTCACATATCCTCTCAAGATGTTTCATCTTTAAAACAAATTGTGAGTTTTATCATATTGATCCTTAGATGATCTCCTAACCTAACTATCAATATGATAACATTTAAAGGTTTGATATTAGTAAGAATAAACTCACAAAACTATTTCTAAACTTTGTTTGTTGAAAGATGAAAAAGCTAGGTCAATAGTTGAAACATATCTCTCAATGATGATCCAACATAAATATTACATATAAACAAGATTTTTCACCATATATTCATTATCAACTTGTTCACATACATAGTATCAAGAGAAATACCTACAAAAGTGAGGATTATCTACCTTAATATTGACACAATGAGAGATTTAGCTACCCATAACCATGGTAGCTTGAGCAACAAATAACAAACAAAGGTTTTGGAGCATCAAACTTGAAAGGATCAAAGATTGAAGCTTAAAAGCTTTGAATTCTAAGTGATAATGAAGAAGATGACTTTTTCTCTCCACACAAATGTTTCTAGGTCACAAAGGATTCTAAAAAGTAAGTTATGTTACAAAAAATATCACAAAGTGCTAAAGTACACATGTTTTTCCCAGGAAAATTCACCGGTCGAGCTACATAATTCGTCGGGCAAAACCCTTAAGTATAGCCACGTGATAGCAACAATGCAAGTGGGTTGGAGAAAATATTTGTATTCGCCGGGAGAAATAAAGCTCGTCGGGCGAATCTCTTTCGCTCCTCATTTGCCTGGCGAATCTACCAGCAAACAAATTCTAGTAGCTATTGGAATTTCAAAAATTCTTTCGCTCCAAGCTTCACCTGGCCTTCGCCGGGCGAATCTTCTCTTTCGCTTCTCCTTCGCTAGGTGAATGTGTTGTTTTCTTCGACTTAATAAAATGATGAAAAATTAACAAAAGTATTAAAACTACCAACCATATACATTGATGCAAGAATCACTTAATAAATAAGTTGTTTCATAATCAGAAGCATGAAAAAGAGCTTAAAAGTGCCGCAAATTGATATGAAAACTATTCTATACTTGACACCTATCACCTATGAGTGTAAATCAATTTACTCCCTCTCTGCCACAAAAATTGAAGTTTTAGGCAAGTAAATCATTTTATCTATGAAGGTAAATTGATTTACTTATAGAAATTCCAAAATTTCTTCAAACCTTTATGAGGTAAATCGATTTACTCATCATGTAAATCGATTTACACCTACAAGTTTTCTAGAAATCAGGGTTTTGACCCTATTTTTCCAAGCAAGTCAAACCTTTCTAAACATACTCTAAAATAATATGATTCCTTTTACACCATGAATCAACACATGAACATGTTATCAAGATTTCAAGCACTCGTTGATCTTTAACACATGCATCACCATAAGTAATCCTTAACCATGTATCTAGTAACATTCAATATCATAATCATTAACATGTTAGGGAAACAATGCAAAGATCAATTTCCCAATTTATCATGCACCTAAATTCACAATCCTAACCCAAATCATACATCTTTCACATATAATTCTCCAAGGATAAAGTTAACTAAGAACCCCACCTTTTTTATCAAACCTGGATTTTTGAAGATGACGATGACAGAATAAACTTGATGATGGAATTGATGAATAATACTTGATGCAATCTTGATCAAGCTCTCACTCTAAGGAAACAATATTGAATTCTCCTTCCAATTCACTCCAAATCCTCACATGAAATGGAAACTTGTCATTAAGTAGAGAATGGCTCTTACATGCATGAATTAAAAAGACTGAAGCACCCTTGAAACTTAACCTTATTTACCGATATGCCACTCTCATAAAAAATCCAAGGAATTAGTGTCTTAATCTCAACAATTAATCGATAAACAATGTATTACTATTAATTTACCAGTTTAAAGAGTGATGACATGCTTGGATGAAATGTGGGGTATTACACTTTTAGATATTTTAACTAAACGGAAGAATAAATGTACGCATTATACGTTCCTTTTGATTATGATTAGGAATGGAAATTTGACTCATCCCCAATGGGCACCCGCAAAATTATCCATAATGGATAGGGTAAAAATCCGCAAAAATGGATACGGGCACGAGCTCGGATAATTACCCCATAAAAATAAGTGGGTATGGGCACCTTGGTACCCACCCCGCCCCATACCCGCACAACATATATTTATATATTTTAGTTTATATTATTAAATAAAAATGTTTGTCTATCAATTTTAAAAAGTATATCAATATTAAACCATTACGTATTTGATCTCACCTGATCAAAAAGAATCAATGGCCTACAACGCATTGTTGGATTGTTGTATTCATCGGAGTTGCGGAGAGAAAGGGGGTGTACCTGCAAGGCACTCCGATGCTTAAGTGAGTAAAGATCAGAGAGAAAGCAAGCACATAGGTTAGGTATGGAGAAGAAGTTACCTGACCCTCTAGTGAAAAAGGATATTTATAATGTTCCCCTAGTGCAGGGCCAACAATTACATTGTATTGGTCCAGAATTCCAGGCCTAATCCAAGTAACTGCCAGGGCTTACGTGGCGTAGTAAAGACCAACACATAGTCTTTGCCTTAGATCAACTACCCCGTGATCTTCGGAAGGTGGGTTGACCGACTCTTTTGGAGGTGGGTAGTTGTCTGATGACGTGTCCCCGCGTGGGGGACACGTGGAGGATGTGGGGGAAGTGCATGAGCTTCCCCGTCAAAAAGGTCTTCTACTCGACGGATGTTTCTGGTTAAGCTCTATACCTGATGGAAGAGGATTGGGCCTTGTTGGGCCTCATCAGCATAACATTGGGTTGGACCTGCCCGGCTGAGGGGCAGGCCCCGATCCAGTCCAGAACAGAAGCCCCCCAAGTCGTTGCTCCGAGATGGAGGAGTGACGACTTAAGGATAAGTCAAGGTTGAGGATAAATTGGAAAGGTGGTCTTATGCCCGAAAGATGGGGTCGAGAGTCACGCTCGTTGAAACATCATGTCAGGGAGGTGAAAGGTGACTGGGCGCATTGGCTTTCCGAGCTTGAGGGAAAGCGACGGGACACGGTCTACCACAGTTGCCATGTTTTAGGCGCCCATTACCCCTCCTAGGGCGCCTATTTTTGAGGTGCTTGAGTGCCTAGGGGCGCTTTGAGTTCCGTGCTAGGCTTATAAATAGGCTGGGGCCTGCCCCTTTGTCACTTTTCGCTCCCAACTCTAACGAACGAAATTGTTTCCTGCCCCCTCCCCCCCCCCCCCACTGTCTATATCATCGTGCAATCGCCGCCGCCACAAAGTCTACCGTGTCTCTATCCAAACTATCGTACTAAGTAAGTTCGTTCGTCCTTTTCCTTTTGTTTTTTTTTATTTTCCAACAACTCCTACGGCAGACACGATGAGTGTCCTGAGGAAGCTGCAGGTTTTCCGGCGACTACAGCGGGATTCCCTTGGCTAAGGATGGGTCTATGATGATGCTTCTAGGGACACATAATAGTTCTAGATGGACTCCACGAGGATAGATGATAGAGCTGGATGAGTGCCCCGGGGATATATGATAGGTCTAGATGAATACCCTGGGGATATATGATAGGTCTAGATGAATGCCCCGGGGACATATGACGGTAAATAACATAGGGAAGTGGATGTCGAGGTTGGAGGAGCCTAGGTCGTAGATGTCGTCCCCTTCGCCCTTTCACTTGAGTTGTGGTGGAAGGGTGAATTGATGTTAAAACGTCAAATTCACCATTTTCCTCTGCTTTTCAGGTGAATATGGTTGCGTGGATACCTGGAGTCATAGAAGTCAACTAAGAGCCAGAGTCTCCGGCGACCCCGCCTGTCGAGGGGCAGAGTCGGACAGTCGAAGACTATGCTGGGGAAGAGCCCTTAAGTACGGATTCTCATTTTGTCGAGGATGACTCTGACGCGTTTGCCACGGTTGAGCATCGTCGTGAGGGTTCCTATATGAATTGGCAAGTGTATAAGTCGCGGACCCATCATCGGACCTGCTCGAGCTATGGGAAGATGCATTTTCCTATGTATGAGTTTTGTTTTCGTGAGGCAGGACTCTGTCTACTCTTCTCAGATTTTCAAATGGGGATCTTTAACTGGTTGAGGTTGGCACCTTCGCAGTTGCATCCCAATGTGATTGCCTTTTTCCGGGTATACGAGCTCGTTTTCCAGCACCTTCGGATCAGGACCATACTCACTTTGTTCTTCTGGATCTTTCATCTGTAAAGACAAACGATCGATGATCGGCAGGGCTGGGTGTCCTTGAAGCAGCCGAGAAGGTATTTCCGGACATATATGGACTCTGTTCGGACCATCAAGGATGAATTCTTCGTGGTCAGGCCCGTGTCTCATCAGGCCTTTACCTCGCCATTCTGTCGTGCGGTCCAGGAGGTAGACGGGCAATAGGAAGAGGTTATGATGCCGAGGGTTCCCTTGGACTGGACAAAGGAGCATTTTAAATAGAGCACGAGTTACTATATCCTGCGGGTGGGCACTTTGGATGCAGAGGACTAGGTGGGCTACCAAAGGTTGGTGGCCTTCGTGGCTAGCTTCACTCCTGAGAAATGTGTGATGCCCGACGACAACTTCATTCTCGACAAGAACGGAGAGATTCTCTAGTAGTCAAGGCTCATCAATACGAGGGACTTGCTTGAATGTGCTTCCGACGAGGAGGCCTTGTGTCTGTTAGATAGTGGGTCATCTTCTGCCTGGGCCCGTTCTGTGTTTGTCATTCTCGTGTTTCGCTAACCTTTTACTCTTTTACTTTGCATGGAAGATGTCGACCATGCAACAACGTGTGAAGCGACTGGCGGCCACTAGAGGTGATACTAAGGGTTTCAAAGGGAGGGTCGCCCATGTGCACCAGATGCCTAGTGCCGAGCAAGGAGGAGGGAGCTCTGCAGTGTCACCTCAAGGGAGCTAATCTCCCTTGTTACAAGGGACTCCAAAGAGGTTGAGGGTCACTAGACCGGAGGCTATCGTCGACCTGACTGAGGGCAGTAATGAGGAGGGGTTTCTGACTCCCCATTGCCATTTGCAACATGGCTTCTTCCACGGGGCTAGGTCTTCTACTGTGCCTGCCGCGGAGGCGAAGGCGGTTCTCAGTGCCAGTCGGGAAGCGAGGATACAGAGACTAACCGAGGACCTGTCCGCGATGATACGGGTCTTTTGGACAGTCTTGGCTCTAAGAGACGAGGGTTGCTCCTCTACTAACCTTTCCAAACTATGGGAGGACCTCGCGGTTGCTGAGTCGAAGAAGACAAAATTGGTTGTTGATCTTAACTTAGCTAGAGAAGATAGTACCGCCCAGCGCAAGCGGAACATCGAGGCCGATGAGCAGTTGAAGGTTACCGGGGAAGACAAGTTGAAGCTACAAGTGTGGATCACAGAGCTAAAGGTTGCTTTTTGTCCTGTCGAGGAAGATACCGATGAGGAGAAGCTCCTGACGTCTCGGGCTGAGCTGGTGGCGAGAATCCGGCAGCTCGAGCATCATTGCTTAACGGTTGTCGAGGTTGCCTATGAGAGCATCGTGGAGCAGTTCAAGATAGTGAACCCCGAGGTTTCTCTCATTACTGAAGAGACGGGGTCCTATCACCAGGTCGTCGAGGGACGGGTGGTAGCGCCTGGGACCGAGGATGATGATGAAAGTCCGACAGCCGAGGAGGAAGAACGGGAGGGGCAGGAGACCTCTTAGGGTTTGTTTTGGTATTTCTGTGCCTGTGTTGATTTTTCTGGCATGCATGCCTATTTTCATTTTGTGATGTAATCTTTTTGGGCCGATGTGCCCTTTTGTGTAAATATGTACAATGGACTCTGCCCGCTTTCTTGAATGAATCATTTGATATTTTCTACTGTGTGTGCTTGTATGTTTATTTTCTATGTATGAATGTACTTTTTGCTTACTTGCTCGACATTCGTCGTGACCGACTGTGTGGGGAACTAGTCGGGTGGTCGGAGATGGTACCCATCCAGTTAGGGGTTAAGGTCCTTGGAAAAGGCCCTTCCCTGGGCGTGAACCTCCCATCGCGAGCTGGGTATTCTTCCCTATTGGTACTGCACCAGTGGAGCTAGGTCGAGGGATCCCCGCTGGAGCAAGGGTTGTGTCTGCACACGCAAAGGGCTGACTCTTGTCTTTTTTGTTATAACCTTTTTAGGAGGTGCGGTGGTACCATGTCGCGCCCCTGTGTCGCGATGCTGACGGGTCGCAGGCAGTGTTTAACTGTAATACTATTTATGTTTTTCTGCATTCCATGGTCGAGCAAGTGTGTTTCCTTGTGGGTTTTCGAGGTAGTAGGCCCCATTGTCCGTCTTGTCCCGGACGCGATAGGGGCCTTCCCAATTTGCGACGAGCATGCCTTCACCCGAATCCTTTTGGTTTCTTCGCAGGACCAGGTTGCCTGCTTGGAAATCGCGCCTGATGACTTTGCTTCCGTAGCACAAAGTTATCCTTTGTTTCAGAGAAGCTTCTCGTAGGGACGCTCCCGACCTGATCTCCTCGACCAGGTCGAGTTCTTCCCTGAGCGCCTCGTCATTTGCCTCCTTGAGCAGAGGGAATTCAGTTCTCCTGGATGGCTCTCTTATCTCGACAGGGATCACCGCTTCTGTCTCGTAGATTAGTCAGAATGGGGTTTCTCCAATAGTGGAGTCCGGAGTGGTCCTGTAAGCCCAAAGGACATTGTGCAGCTCCTTGACCCATCCTTTCTTGGCATCTCTCATCCTATGTTTTAGCCCACACAGAATCACCATGTTCGCTGCTTCAGCCTGCCCGTTCGTCTGCGGGTGTTCGACCGACGTGAAGTGTTATTTTGTGCCCAGTCTAGCGACAAAGTTCTGGAAGTTCTTGTTGGTGAATTACGTCCCGTTGTCGGTTACGATAGCCTGGGGCATGATGAACCGGGCAAGTATGTTCTGCTTGTAGAATCGTAGTATGTTTTGGGCCGTGATTATGATCAAAGCTTTGGCTTCTATCCACTTGGTGAACTAATCCACGCTGACTATCAAATATTTGTTTTGATAGGACCCGATGGTGAAGGGTTCGAGGATTTCCATTCCCCACCAGGAGAATGACCACGGCGACGAAAGCGTTTTCAGCTTGTTAGGCGGGGCGAGTTGCATGTCCCCGCATCGTTGGCATCTATCGCACTTCTTGGCGTGTTCTTTGGCGTCCTGCTCCATGGTGGGCCAATAGTACCCTGCTCATAACGCCTTGCAGGCGAGTGCTCTTCCGCCTAGGTGTTCGGCGTTGATTCTGTCGTGGATCTCTTGGAGTATGCCCAACACCTAGGATTCGTTGACGCACTTAAAGAGGGAGATGGAGAATCTTCTCCTGTACAGTTTGTCTTCTCCTAGGACATAAGAACATGCCTGACACCTAACTACAATTGCTTCCTTGGAATTGTCGGGAATGCGCCCCGTATGAAGGTACGTATACACCAGGGTCATCCAGCATTCGCTGTTGCCAATGGTGTTTACCTCGACGGGTGTTGTGTCTCTCTTAATGTTGGGGTAAGGGAGGACCTCTTGGATCATGGATTTGTTCCCGCCCTTCCTCTTCGTGTTGGCTAGTTTGGGCAAGACATCCGCTCGGGTATTGTGTTTGTGCAGGACATGTCTTACCTCCACAGAATCGAAGCACTTCATTTTTTCTTTTACCAAGGAAAGATACTCTGCGAGGTTTTCGTTCTTGGCTTGATATTCCCCTCGCACCTGGGAGGCCATGAGCTGGAGTCTGTGAAAATCTTCACCTCTTTGGCACCTAGATCTTCGGCCATACGTAGGCCCGCGAGAAACGCTTCGTATTCGGCCTGATTGTTCGATGTTAGGAAGGCTAAGGCGAGGGAGACTTCTATCAGGATACCTTCTTCGTTTTCTAAGATAATACCCGTTCCACTTCCCGTCGAGCTGGAGGCACCATCGGTGAAGATGGTCCATTTGTGTGCCTCGGGTGTCGGGGAGTCTGCTGAAGTCATTTCGGCAACAAATTCGGCAAGGACTTGGGCTTTTAGGGTCTTTCTGCTTTCGTATTAGACTTCGAACTCAGATAGTTCGAGCAAACATCTGAGCATTCGTCCCGACATATCTGGACGTCCGAGCAATTGTTTGACGGGCTGGTCAGATCTGACTACGACCGTGTGGGCCAGGAAGTAATGTCGCAACCTCCTGGCCGTGTTTATGAGGGCCAGGGCGAATTTCTCGATATGCTAGTGTAATGCCCCAAATTTTTCCCTGAGATTTAGTCGAATCACCTCGCATTTCATTTCATTTCGCACTGCGTTTGACTAACCACTAACGGGCTGTGCAGTTGGTTGATTTTTGCAGGGAAATCTCATGTGGCACGCCTATTTGGTTCATGAGGGGTAAAACGGTCATTTGGTTGCAGCCGACCGTCAATTTGCGAATTCTGAGCTATAGTCAGAGATCTGAGTTGTTGGAATGGTTTGATTCAGGCTATTCAAATTAAATTTATTCAAGGTTTCGGACTGAAGTCAGTCGACCGAGTATGGTCATGTGAGCTTAATCAGACGGTTTGAATTTATTCGGATAAGGTTGCTCCTGTTGACTTGCCGGAATGTTTAATCGGAAGCTATGTCGGAGATCAGATTAGTCAGATAATTGGGATGAATCGGGAATTGATGGAAAGATAGCATTTAGTAGTCTTTGCATTGCATTTTTCTAAATCAAAATAATAAAAATATTTTCATTTTCTTTAATAATTGTTTTTATTTCAATTCTTCCAATTTCATTTTTTAGTCACACATATCTTATCCTTTTAAAAGTAATTTCATTCATTTTCATTTTTATCTTATTTTCGATTCATTTAAATAAAATTTCATCTTTAGTTTATTGTTAGAATGATATTGGATTTTTATTTAACAGTAACCTTATTCCATTTTATTATTATTTCACTATAGTAGATAAAAAGAAATAATGTTATTATTATAATAAATAATTAAAAACTATTTACATTTAGTATTTACAAAAATATAAACAAAATACAAAAAAAAATATATAAAATAAATTACAAAATAATAACAAGTTACATATTCATTTTCTCTAAAAATTCCTAAAAAGTCTTAAATATTCTTCCGATTATTATCCGACATTTACGATCCTTCCGAACCTGCAAACAAAACAAACAAATAAAATTTAATCGGTTAGTTTTGACACCCTCAGAGCATTGTCATCATCGGGTGTCGGAGGGCAACAAATTGCTCCGAAGCCGACTCCCGATCTGATTCTCGGCCAATGGCCAAAACCAACAATTTCCGTTGTTATTAAAGGCACCGAAAGATGAAGAGGAAAAGTGGTTTCGAAATAAGCTTAGGCCAAAAAGAGATTATACAGAAAATTACTTATTTGAAAAGTAGGTTTGAGGAAAGTGATTTTTTAAGAAGACGGTTTGCCCAAAAGGGGTCTTAACGTCAATCTTCTTGGAAAACCAATTTCAACAAAAATCCAACAAGTTCAAACAACTCAGTTCAAATCAAATCCAGTTCAACTCAGTTCAAATCAAATCCAGTTCAACAAGATCAAACTGGTTCAAACCAGTTCAGAAGCAGGTAAACCAGAAGTCCGAAAAAACCTGCAATATCATCAAGTAAAATCACAGCAATAACGCAACAATTTCTCAATAAACAAGTTCAAGTGAGAACCCAGCCAAGTCAAACAGGCCCAGCGAAACAGTCAAAAAGAGGAGTCAACGTTAAAACTTGTAACAACAA
The DNA here is from genome assembly GCA_963859935.3 of Lathyrus sativus. Taxonomy (NCBI): domain Eukaryota; kingdom Viridiplantae; phylum Streptophyta; class Magnoliopsida; order Fabales; family Fabaceae; genus Lathyrus; species Lathyrus sativus. The sequence continues at coordinate 351,375,023 of OZ012739.1, read as the reverse complement.
CAACAGTAACCCAGTAACCAAACGTTAAAGCAAACAAGGTCACAGCCAAAGGTTCCTCCCAAAAAACCGTAAATTTCTCCGATTTTTCAGCCGACATTTTCGTAAACAAATTCGTATGAATCCGGCCCAGAAAAGAATAATATAAAGGCATCAATATTCATCAGAAAAAGGGATCCGAAAAACACTTACCAAGTAAAAACGGCGCAAGAACCTGGATTCATAAAAACCACACAGGTTTATCATCATCATCCCTAGACTCAGAAGATCGAAGAAGATCTTCATCATCGTCCTTAAAGCAGAAACCCTAATGAAAAAGCGGCGACGATGCAAGGGTTCAGAAGCAGGTAGCTTCATCATCACCCATTCAGAAGAAAAAGAAGAGGAGATCAAAGCTTCATCATTACCGCGGCCCAAAGAAGAAAAGAAGTTCTTCCAAAGAACCCCAAACGGAATAACCGACGGCGGCGACGGAGCCGATAGAGCTTCAACACTAGCTACAATCGTCCAGCCTCAGTTTTCTCAAACATCATCAACCCTTCACCATCACCAAGTCGCCGCGAAGCAAGCGCTCCTGTTATCGGCCGTCAAGAACAAACGAAATCAAACAGTAAACATTAATGATCACAATTTGTTGTTTTTTTGTTTCGATTGCAGTTTAAAAGAGGAGAGAAGAAGACGAGTGAAGATGGAGCAGACATGCAAGGAGGAAATGAAGGTAGGAAAAGGTCGCGATGGAGTTTCCATGGAGTTCCGCCGGTGATTGCAAGACGAGGAAGAAGAATCCAAGCCGCCGCGACACTCATGAAAGGGGGGAAGACAAAAGGGACTAAGGCAAACCCTAATGGGCCGAATGGAGCGGACCAGGTGCTTATTTATTCAGCTGTTCCGTTATTTGTTTTTTTTTTTATTTTATTAATTCTTATTTAATTAGTTAGTTTAGGTGCTAATTAACATAATTAGTTATTTACTCAATTATTTAAGTAGTTACTATTTAGGTAAATAAATAGTCACTTCTTTAATCAAAGTCAAAATATTTTCTTTAATATAATTTTAAAACATTTTCTTTAATCAAATTTTAAATATTATTTTTTATAATCAAAAGGTCCAAATCTTTTCTTCAAATAAAATTAAAACTTTTTTTAAAAATAAAACTAAAACTTCTTTTTAAAGACATTTTTCAAATAAAATTAAGACATTTTTTTCAAATAAAAATTAAATTATTTTTTTCAAATAAAATTAAAGCATTTTAAGATTAAAGCATTTTACAGAAAAGGAAAATAAATTTCTTTATTAAAATTAAAACAAATTTTTTTAGAATAATTTTCCCATTTAAGCATAAAATTATTTATCCTCTTTTCAATAAAAATTCAAAAAATAAAGTTCTTGCGTGAGCCGTTTCAGTTTCATCTAACTCCCATTAATTTGTTGTGCCAGCTTATTGTCGTTTCATTTAGTCATACTGTTTTGGGTCTGTCACACCCCAATTTTTGACTGTAAGACCCCACCTCTTTTTGCGCATTTTCTTTTGTTATTAGATTTAATATTTAATATTTAGGTTTTTGCGACTAACCAGCTCGTGCAAGTGCAGTGGTGTCCAGGTATAGATTCTTATAACCAAGCATCACAAGGACGTGACTAATACATTCAAGCTCAAAGTTCAGCACTCAAGAATTCAGGCTTAATTTTAATTTTTGCGAATGAATGAGCCTATCAGACTCAATTCAGAGATCTAAGAGTTGTGACCAAGTTACGAAGTCAATAAGCTTTGTGCCATTATACATATTCAAGAAAGCCATGCTAATTCTCTTCTTGGATACCAACCTTCTCTACCTCATTATTTCTCTTGTTGGTGCTGAGACACAAGATATTCTTAACCATTACAAGTTCCAAAGAAATCAATTCATTCATGACATGGTTCGACGGCATGCTTAACAAGTAAAGCCTACCTTCTATTACGGCTTGTACAGAATGTTAGATTGGCATTTAAAATTGGGAGAGTAAAGGTAAAAATTGATGAAAGAAGATAACCGTAGCATGTTACAGTTATACGGTAATCACGAAGAGTTTCCAATTATTATACTACCTGCATGGAGCATCTCAAGGGAAGAACAAATTAACGCAATTGTCAAGCTAATTGGATTGAAGAATCATTCCACCATGTTCAACCGAAATTCTTAAGTGACACCCGGCATGCTTACGGTGGGCACTGATACTATATTGCGAGCAATGAGTAAAAGCCATACATTTATTGATGTTCAATTTGCAACAGAGATCTGGATAAGCATTAACATCTTAAAAAAACAACAACACTTTATACATGTTACACCATAACTATTACAAGCAGAGTTTAATTCAAGAGGTTGGAACAATATTTTCTATTCAAAGACCAAAATCCATCACGAAGCTGGCAGAATTATTAATCTTGATCCAATGATGAGTATGCCTTCACTACACCACCACAATGAAATAAAGGACGTAGACAAGCAACAGGATGAAAGAAGCTGTCCGAGAAACCGTTGTGCACTTCGACGCCTGCAGTAGGGACCTCAGCCGGAGGAAGGTTAAATAGGAGCAATGCTGCCCAGACAATCCCGTTAGGCCTCACAAGCAGAACGAACATTGTGTAAATGACCGGTGGATGTCACCTTTAAGTCAGTATGGCTGCAACAGAAGATAGCAGAGTCATTTGTTAGTGTTTAGTAGGAGAAGAGCATGTGCAATCTATGAGGAATTTCAACAGCATATCAGAATATATTCTTGTCATCAACTAATACATCAATTTCCTAAGTCGGGGACGTACCTCTCTTTCTGCTCCAAGCCTAGCCAAAATCTCTCCCAATGGAGGTTGTGTGCAAGCTGCAAAGAAACATAATAAAATTGTCACAAAACAACCAAACATATAACCATCACAAGGATTCCATAGCAAATGATAGACGGGTGCATTCTCTAACATGACAAAATTATCAAACATGGAAAACAGGACCAAGACGAAGCAGACGTGTCCAAAACAGCCCTGCCGTTCACCGTTATGCACAATGAAAATCTTTCCAAAACAGTGCGCTATAACTACGACAAGAAGTTTGGGTTACTTTTCATGACAGCAGTAAATCCACAGCAGTTGGAAAATATTAAACACATTCTTCATAGCGGTTCCTTTCTGAATCACTACGACACTCACAAGTAACCTTGGCAATGAATCCAAATCTCTAAGTTCATTCCATTTTGCAGCAATAAGGTGATTGTGCTCGAACTAAACCTATGACAAAAGAAAACCATCGGTTTAGAACCTTCCAAAATAAGTCAAAGAAAGGCAAACAATATACAATGTGTTCACAATAGTGCGTACCTGGCAAGAACACCCTGATTTCACCAAAACGGTAGCAGAAAGTAGTTGTTGAGAATCATCGAGTTTCCATTTCGAAGGTATGCCAAAGTAGAACTGCTACTCGAAACTTCTAGCACCTGCAACGCAGCACAATCAGAAATCAGAGCGTCTAACAAATAATCAGCACTCGATAATTCGTAAACACTAAAGAAGAAAAGCGGAGACCAAAGCATTAGTTACCGACCATCAATTTCCAATGCTTTGTCAGGCCTATTAATCTCCTTAACAGTTTTCAGAACCAGGCTATCAACGTCAGTCATAAACAGGCTACAACCGACAACAACAAGCAATATCTGACAGCAAGTAACAGAAGCAATACAGGTTACCACAGGCAGTAGCAAGTGGTATCAGTTACAAGCTACATTACCAACAGAGCAATACCAATAGTCCTGTTCAATCATCTGCAACAACAGCAACCTATTGACCATATTAGAAATCGAAGCTTACCATCAAGTCATCATCAAGTTCGCAGCTTTGAGTCCACCTGCGAACACTCTGGGCTGTTAATGCCTCTGGGCCTAAAATATATCGCTATCCACACCTGTCAAGTTGCCAATTCGGAGTTATTAATTCAGTGAATAATATTCCCGTTAGAAGAAAAGATCCAATCCCAACAGCTATCAGATTCCTCAGCATTAATCAAGAGATCCTTCGAATCAAATCATGCAAAAAAGGATTACCATCAACAGCATTAACTCAATCAAAATGAGAAAGGAAATATTTCAAATCTTAACCAAATAGGAATGGAAGGTCTAAAATCAGCAATCAAAGATTCAATCAAGGTTTTAAAAAAAATCCAAAGCCCACAATCGTGTATAAAAAGGGGGATTTGGATCGAGGAAGACATCTTTTCTTTGAACAATTCGAAACCTAGCGAAAAAGAAAGTCACAAAAAACCCTAAGTATATCAAATCAAAATAAGAGAGGAACTACTCATCTCTTTGGTGCTAAGTCTTCGAAGGTCGACGCCTCCGAAGCCCACTACAAGACCGCCGAGGATACCGCTCACGTCTCGCATCCCTTCGCCTCCCACCTTCGGTAAAATCCCTTATATGTTAAAATCATTGAGTGTTTGACGCCTCGATTTATGTTTCAGGAACAATCAGGATGATGAAGGACCGAGAGAGAACAAATTCGAAATGGGGAAGGATCGAGAGAGATGGCCAACGAGTGAACGGCGTTGGGGATTAGGGTTCTCCGCCGCCCTGGGTCATTTTGCTTGTTTCGTTTCATTTGCTTTGTTATTTCTCCATCAATACGAATTTTATATATGCACGACCATGGTAGTACCATGGTCCGTTACCACTATCACTCACAAATCATGATCTAACGGATCACACTGCACGCCCACAATAAACCGACGCATCGCATGACACCGGATCCAACACTTTAACACAGCTAATTTTTATTAATCTTTAAAAAAAAAAAAACTAATAATCTGTTTGATTTACTTTATTAAAATTTAAAAAAAAAACCTTCAATTTCTAATTTGAGTTTATTTTTAAGAGAATAATAACTTCTAATTAATTTAATTCTCGTTTTAAATCTAATTAATTCTTTTTATTTTATGTAATTCAATTAAACCCATTTTAATTTACTTTCTCAATTTAACAATATTAATAATTAACCTTAAGAATAAAATCTTTCTATTTTATTAAATAAATAAGTTCTCTTATTGCTTTTAAAACTTTTTTTTCTAACTTAAGTTGTAAAACTTTTGATAATAAAGTCTTTTTTAAAATAACTTTGTAATAGCTATAATAAACCTTTTTCAATCTAAATTAACTTTTAGCCTTTTACGATAAATAAAAATACATTTAATAAACCTTCATAATATAACCTCATAATTAATAATAAAACTATTTTACTTTAAAAACTCACTTCATAACCATCTATTTAGCTTATTTTATTTACCCATAGTAACACCCTTTTTATAATAACTTTAAATAAATAAAAAACATCTTTTTATAACAAGAAGTCATTTAAATAATTTTTACTCACTTGTTAAACTAAATTTTGATAACTTAAGAAACCTTTTAATTAGCAACCTAACTTTTATTAAATAAATAAAACTAATCTATCCAACCATTCTCTTAAAGTAATCCCACCAAAATATTATATTTTCTTATAAATCAATTTCACCTAAAATTAAATAACATCGTAAAATTCAATCAATCGTGCATCGATTCCGCTCACATGTGCACCACTCACACACCTTAGCGCTTTCATGCATTTATGTATGGATTTATCTATCTGCTTTTATTTTATCCGCAATTTATATTTACCGTATTTATTTTATCGCAATGCATATCCAAAGGAAAATCCTACACATGATTCAACAATCGTGTGTAGTGCATCTTATTCGCATCATATTCCCCTCGATCCTTGATCACATTCAAGTTGATCTTCTAGGATAGATCCTACCCTATAGGAAGGACCTTCTTTCTACAACATAGAAATAAACACAAAAACAGACAAAGCAATTCAAACAATATTCAAACAATAGAGAAAGATGCCAAATCATCTTAAGCGAGATAGAATTTCCACCCCACATCAATACAATCAAGCCGTAGGGACTTTGCCTTAAGAGAGATAAAGGTGTACCTCGTTGATCCCTATCCGAGTACGTAAGTCCTTTTCTTAAGACAATGCAAAGACTATTTTCCTACAACATGTGGCGGTTAAATCTCCCTCAAAATGATAACGCATCTTGCCTCCTAAAATCAACAATCAACTACCCTAAACCCGTAGGAACTTTAACCACAGTCAAAGGACTCCTCAAACCCTTTAGGGGAACTACAAATACTTTGATTCCACTCCCGTAAGGATATGTAGGCATAAGATGCGACATCTTATCGAGTATACTTAGAAAATAAACCCCTAGGTCTTTTAAACCATTAAGCAGATAAACCTTAGCAATAAACAAACATAAAACAAGATGTTCCTGTAGAGTACTACAGAAACTTAGGATGCTAGTACCTTCCCTAAGTTTAACCAATCCCCGAACCTAAACTCTCTAAACCTTGCATTTGCATTGCATTGTGGGAATTTCGATCTTTATCCCTTCCTTTGGACAAATCACAGTTCGGTTGCAAATTGAATTAAAGATTCAAACTAATCAATAGTTTGGTATCCGATTTTCACCGCGATAGAAATGGCGACTTCACTGGGGAGTCTCAGTGGGTCTCCCTATCTTGTTTTATTTCTTTATAAATTCGTTTATTTGCTTACTTGTTTACTTGCTTATTTGTTTGTGTTCTTTATTTCTTTGGGTTGATACCTTTGAGTGGTGAGACAAAGTCCTACACCCGAACTTGAGTGAACTTAAGATAGGATAGTGATATGTTCAAAGAGGCTTATAGGGGGTAGAATCCCGACCAAGCTGACTTGAAAATCACGCTCAATTGAGGCCCTCTCGAAAGATGTATTGTTGAACGAGTCTTTAATCGTGAAAACATGCACTACATTCGATGTTGGAGTCTATGATATTGAGGACCGTAGTTACCTTAACCCCACTTTGACCTTTACTAAGATGTAGTGCGGGGCTATGAGGGGGTACCCCCGAAATAGTGCTACGCGATGCTACACTCGAAAGAAGTTCTCTTGAGAATATTATTAACCCCCGAGTACTTGGGAAGTTGATAATATCCGAAAGATGGGCTAATGACTTTGGGAACCTCATTAGAACCTTATTCTACATGTACAATCAACCTTTAGTCCAAATCCTTTGGGAATGGGTATACCTTTGCTCCATGCTCGTTGCAAACCTAGGGTCCCCTTTGTTTGTTTATCCTTATGTTTCTATGTGCCTACTTGTGTTTGTTGCATTCATAAAGCATCATACCGCATTGGACTTCATGGGATTTACCTTTGTTTATGAACATTGTAGGGTATTATGGATCCCAATAGAAGACACACTTTGAAATACACTTTTAAAAGTCCCAAGTTGGACGACCTAAAGAAGTTGGTGACCTTGATTGAAGACCAAGAGAAATTTAAGAGCAAGTATGGGGAGCTAATATCCTTATTGAGTCGTCAAGTAGACGAAGGACTCCTTTCCACTTTATTGCAATTCTATGATTCGCTATATCATTGTTTTACGTTTTCGGACTTCCAACTACTACCTACATTGGAAGAATACTCCTTTTTGGTTGGTCTACCTATCTTAGAAGAGTCTCCTTTCCCTTTCCTGGAAAAGGACCCCGATGAAAGAGAAATTGCTAAGGCCCTTTGTCTAAAGGTATCAGACGTTAAGGGAAATCTGATTAGTAAAGGCGGTATTTTTGGTTTGACTACGAAGTTTTTAATCAGTAAAGCAATGTTTTATGCCGATTATACGAACAAGACTTCATTCGAGGCAATCTTTGCCTTGCTTATTTATGGAGTGTTTTTGTTCCCAAATTTTGAAGGGTTTGTCGACCTCAACGCAATTAAGATCTTTTTGAAGAATAATCCAGTACCAACTTTATTGGGTAATGCTTACCATTCTATACATCTCCGAAACTTCTATGGTGGAGGAATGATCACCTGTTGTGTGCCCCTACTCTACAAGTGGTTTCTTTCGCACTTGCCGAGGTCTACTACCTTTTTAAGTCTCGATAGAGGGCTTTGGTCTCCAAGAGTTATGGCATTGACTCACTCAGAAATTATTTGGTACAACCGTGCATATGATGGAACCTTAATTATTGATGGTTGTGGCGACTTTGCTAATGTACCATTACTCAGTTTTAATGGAGGGATCAGTTACAGTCCGGTTTTAGCTCGTCGACAATTGGGGTTTCCATTGAAGGAGCCGCCTAAGAGTGTCCAAGTAGAGAATATTTTCTTTAGGGAAGACAAGGAACTCCTAGACAAGGTCTTAGTTGCATGGAACCACTTGCACAAGAAAGGGAAAGAAAGCCTTGGGAAGCTTAATTGTGTGTCTTTGGAATCCTACCTTCGGTGGGTCAGAGAAAGGGCAATCAAGCTAAAGATGCCCTATTCCCGTCAAGATCCCATAGCTCCAAGGAGAGAGCCCACCTATGTCTTTATGTCTGAAGTCGAGAAGTTAGAGGTGTCCTTAAGGAAGTCGCAACATGAGTTGGAATCCTGGAAGGACAAGTACCATGTAGCGGTGGCAGAAAATGATGAATGTCAGAAGCAGAAGGCTGAACTTCAAAAGGAAAGGGATGAACTTCAGAAACAGCTACAATTGAAGGATGAAGAGCTACTCCCCTGCAAGAAGAGGAAAGTCATAGAGGATTTATTTTTCTCCGACCCACAATGCACTATTTGGAAACTAATTGTGGACAACCTTATCCGTGAGAAGACGCAATTAGAAGAGCAGCTCAAGCAGCAGAATTCGAAACTTCTTTAGTGTCTTTACTAGCTTTTATTTAGCTTTTATTTGGGACTTTTAAAAGCAATTATTTGTATTCCGTTTCGAAATTAATAAAAAACAGTTTCTTTTATTACAATGCTTATAAATAGTTGGGGATCCCATGAACTCCTACTCATCTTGCATTATATTCTTTCTTTATTCATTTCAAGAAACTCAATTTTATTTCTCAGGTATTGTAACCATGGATTTCAAAAGAGAAGCCTTGGAGTACACTTTTCAGAGCCCTAACATTGAAAGCTTGAGAGAACTAGCAGATCTAGTCGAGAATCATTACGCCTTTGCAGCAGAATATGAGGAAGTCTTCCGTTTTCTCGAACTCAAGATGAAGGAAGGGCTGTTGGAGACCCTCGTTCAATTTTACGATCCGTTGTACCACTGTTTCACTTTTCCGGATTACCAGTTGATGCCGACGCTGGAAGAGTATTCTGATTTTCTGAGGATGCCCGTAACGGCCCGTCCCATATTCACCGGCCAGGAAGACGCACCCAGTCACCAAGAAATTTCCAATGCTACTCATCTCAGTTTGGCAGATGTTCAAGCGCACCTAATCACCAAGGAAGGAGTCCTTGGATTCCCTGCCGACTTCTTGATTAAAAAAGTCCGCTACCATGCTGAAAGAAAGGAAGTCCTTATCGTGGAAGCCACCTTTGCTCTGTTGGTCTATGGGATTTTCTGGTTCCCAAAGATAGATGATTTCGTTGACATGGATGCAGTTAAACTTTTCATACTCAAGAATCCAGTCCCTACTTTGTTAGCTGACACATATTACTCAATTCATTCAAAGAATGCCGAGGAAGGGGGACATATCATTTGTTGTACCGCTCTGCTGTATTCATGGTTCATTGCTCGCCTAACTCGACACCCGTCTATTTGGGAAAAGGAAGAGTCACCTCATTGGTCCGAGGTAGTTATGGCCCTTACTCACTCTGACATTGTATGGTATGATCCTACCTATGGAGGTATAGGTATGGTCCATAGCATCGGAGGATTTACTAACATACCACTCATTGGGAGAGAAGGATGCATAAGTTACAACCCTGCGTTGGCCCGCCTCCAATTTGGGCACCCCATGATTGAAGTACCTGACCAGACTTTGTTGGAAGGGATCTTTCTCAAGGAAGGAGAAGATCCAGACCTGAAGACCGTCATAATTTATGCATGGAGATACATCAACAAAGAAGGAAAAGCTGCTTTAGGATACCCCAATTGTGCTGTCTCCGAAGAATATCTACATTGGGTGCGCGAAAGAGCTCTCGACCTCAAGATGTCGTTCCCTTTCCATGAACCTATGGTATTGGCTTTTCACGATCCAGATTGGTTTTATGTGAGTGAAGTAGATCAATTGAAGGCTGCTTTGGATGAAGCTCGAAAACTGAGAGCCGCTTGGAGGAACAAGTTTTTTATACTCAAAGTAGAGAAAGAGAGGTCCCAGAGGCTGCCAGAAGTAGAACTTGCAAGGAAAAGAAAGGCGCGAGAGGATTTATTTTCCTCTCACACCTCTTCAAAAGCTGTCACTGGTGATGATCCTCCCCCAGCAGCTATGGCCTGGAAGGAATGTGTCGATCGACTCATCAGTGAGAAAGCCGAATTACAAGAACATGTCAGTCGGTTAGAAGAAGAACTCCACGCGCAGAAAGAGCATAAGGAGTAGATCTCCTAGTCCCTCTTTTGCTTTTGATTCAATGTAATAAACTCTTAAAAGAGTACTCCGTTTTGTAATGCTTCGATCATCAAAATAAAATAAGTTTTTTATCTCCAACGTTACAATACCGAAATAATTTGAGTTTGTTGAAGTTTCATACTCATTCGCATTTTTTACATAAGCATAGCATCGTTTGCATTCCAGGGTCTCACTCTTGCTTCATCTCCGTAGAACAAGCTGAATCACTGATACAACACTCGAGCTAGTCAACGCCAGAAGATGGATCAATTAGAGCAAGAGAACAGAGTACTCCGTGATGAAGTTGCAAGTATGAAAGAAAGTTTGGAGAGGTTGAATGGTCTAGTGGAAGCTTTGTCCAATCAAGCCTCGATCAATAACCAAGAAGTTCCAAGGACTGTGATCTATGAAGTGACGCCAACATCGATCCCAGTGGTGTCTTCTGTTGCTAAAATATCCTACAGTATGCCTCAAGGTTTCCCGTGGGGATTGTCTCCTAATTTCTTTTCGGCCGGTTACCGTCCGTCTGTATCTGAGATCCCTGTTGTGACCACTGTTCAAGCTGCTCCTGTAGTCTCTGCTGTGATGACTACCGCATCTCCACATGTGAACGTTGTTCCGTATATTCTGGACGAACCAATTTTACATGGGTTGCCGACCGAAACTGTGGGTTTGGAGGAGAGGATGGACGGATTTCAAGACCAATTTTCTGAATTGCATAAAGAGCTGAAAGCCCTTCGTGGAAAGGACTTATTTGGTAAGAGTGCTTCTGAGCTATGCTTGGTTCCAAATGTTAAGGTCCCACCGAAGTTTAAGGTCCCTGATTTTGAAAAGTACAAGGGGAATACTTGTCCTCAGAGTCGCCTTATTATGTACGCCAGGAAGATGTCTGCCCAAACGGATAATGATCAACTACTTATTCACTACTTTCAAGACAGTTTGACAGGCGCCGCACTCAAGTGGTATATGGGGTTGGATAGTACGAAGATTTGAACTTTCAATGATCTAGGAGGAGCCTTTGTCAAGCAGTATAAGTACAACGTGGACATGGCGCCCGACCGAGATCAGTTGAGAGCAATGGCACATAAAGATAAAGAGAGTTTCAAAGAATATGCTCAGCGTTGGCGCGAGTTGGCCGCGCAAGTCACACCACCATTAGAATAAAAAGAGATGACTAAGATTTTTCTAAAGACTTTTGGTCCTTTATTTTATAAGAAGATGGTAGCCAGTGCACCCATTGACTTTACTGAAATGGTCAATATGGGGATGCGCTTAGAAGAAGGTGTTCGCGAAGGAAGATTGACCAAAGAAGAGAGTGCTCCTAAAAGGTATGGGAGCAGTTTTGTGAAGAAAAAGGAGCAAGGTGTAAATGCCATTCAAAAGGGACAATTCAGAAAGAGGTACATGCCACCGCACCAAGTTGCAGCGGTATCACCAGTGTTTAATGCTCCGGCTTATCAACTACAGTCCCCGCAATCCTATCAGCAACCTCAGTCTCCCGTTGCTCAACAATCACAACCTCAGCAAAGTCCATCATACCCTCAGCAGAATCGGCCATCCAGCAATCAAGGTCGTGTGTATAGAAAAATAAATTTTGATCCGATCCCAATGACATATGCTGAGTTATTCCCTGCTTTGATTAAGAAGGGTCACATTCAGACAAGAGCTCCACCTTTGGCCCCCGCGAATCCTCCTCCCTCTTATAGAGCTGACAAGTTTTGTCCTTACCATCAGGGTGCTCCAGAACATGATATTGAGAGTTGTTTCGGTTTGAAGATGGATGTCCAGAGGCTCATTAAAAATGGAATCTTGTCTTTTAGGGATTCTGACCCTAATGTACAGAAGAATCCATTACCACCACATGGTTTGCCCTCTGTCAATATGATTGAAGATTGTTTGGAAAGTGATGATCAGGAAGTTTCAAACGAAGAGGCTGAGGAAGTTTGTGTCATAGTACCCCATTTTAAGGAAGTGGAACGTATAGAGATTGTTTACAATAGCAGGAAGCCAGCTGTTACTCCTTTGGTAATCAATGTGCTTAGACCTGTCCCTTATACTTCCAGTAAGGCTATCCCCTACAGGTACAACGCTACGATGTTGGAGAATGGAAAAGAAGTTCCTTTTCCCACTGCACCCTCAGTAGTTAATATTACAGATGTCAGTAGAGTGACAAGAAGCGGTCGAGTTTACCCAACTTTACCACCAAAAGAAAAAGAAGTTTTGTTCGAACCAGCAGGCTCAAAAGACCCAACTGTGGGGCAATCTGGTGGATCTAATTTATCCAACTCAGATGAATGTTTGAAAGTAATCAAAAGAAGCGAGTATAAGGTTGCAGATCAGCTTCTGCAAACCCCGTCGAAGATTTTTGTGCTACAATTGCTGATGAGTTCCGAGGCTCATAGAGAAGCACTTTAGAAGATTTTGGAACAAGCCTATGTCGAGCAGGATGTGACTATGGAACAATTTGATAACATCATTGGCAGTATTACTTCGAGTGATAATCTGGGTTTCAATGAAGACGATCTCCCAGAGGAAGGAAGGAAACATAGCATGGCTCTACATATTTCTGTGAATTGTGGAAACGACTCTTTGTCCAGTGTGTTAGTTGATACCGGATCGTCTCTAAATGTAATGCCTAGAACTACTCTGTCCAAATTATCGTATCAAGGACCGCCGATGAGGCCAAGTCGCGTTATCGTCAAAGCTTTCGATGGGTCAAGGAAAACGGTAATTGGTGAGGTAGATTTGCCCTTGACTATTGGATTACAGACTTTTATGATCACGTTTCAGGTCATGGACATTCGTGCCGCCTATAGCTGTTTGCTAGGGAGGCCATGGATACATGAAGCTAGAGCAGTTACTTCTACTCTGCATCAGAAGTTGAAATATGTTTTTGAGGGAAAAACAGTTACAGTTTGTGGGGAAAGAGCTTTGGTGGTAAGTCACTTATCATCATTCTCATATGTCGAAGCTGAGGAAGAGGTTGGCACGCAATTTCAAGCTTTGTCTATTGCGGGCGAGGGTGTCCAGAAATCTCAAGCGTCTATGTCATCATTTAAAGACGCACATCGAGTAGTGAACAGTGGTCATCAGACAGTTTGGGGAAAGGTGTTGTCTTTGCCAGAAAATAAAAATAAGGAAGGTCTTGGTTTCACCAACAGTTCTGTCCAACAAACTACCAAAAACCAAGGGTTTTCGCTGATTAATGAAGTGTTTCGTAGTGGAGGAGTCGTCCATCATCCTCAGATTAATGTTGTGTTAGAGGATGAACTTGAAGGCTACATATCAAATGGTTCTTCCAGGTCCTCCATTCCTTACGAGGACTACGAGCCCTATATGGAAGATCCAGGCTATGTTTCGAATGAATTTGACTATACCTTTGGAGTTTATGCCGTCACCGAGGAAGAGCCAGACGAGAACATCCCAGACTTTGTGACCCCAGGCATTGTAGTCAAGAATTGGAGTGCGGTCGAAGCCCCTACTGCCATTCATATATCTAAATTGCTACATAAATTACATCCTGGGAATAATGATCCGCTACCTTCTCCGAATTTTGAGTTTCCTGTGTATGAAGCTGAGGATGAAGAAGATGATATCCCAGAGGAAATTTCCAGACTGCTTGAGAAGGAAGAGAAAGCTATCCAACTTCATCAAGAACCGGTGGAAGTAATCAACTTGGGATCAAAAGAAATCCGTAGAGAAGTGAAAATTTGAGCTCTGCTTAAACCCGATGTGAAGAAACAGCTGATTGATCTGCTTGGAGAGTTTGTTGATGTGTTTTCTTGGTCATATCAGGATATGCCTGGATTGGACACGACTATAGTTGAACACCGTCTACCTTTGAAGCCAGAATGCCCACCGATAAAACAGAAGCTCAGAAGGACTCGACCTGACATGGCTCTAAAGATTAAGGTAGAGGTACAGAAACAGATTGATGCAGGTTTCCTTGTCACTGCCGAGTATCCGCTATGGTTAGCCAACATTGTACCCGTTCCGAAGAAGGATGGCAAGGTTCGCATGTATGTAGACTACAGGGATTTGAATAAAGCCAGTCCGAAAGATGATTTTCCATTACCTCACATTGACATCTTGGTGGACAGTACTGCAAGATACGAGGTTTTCTCCTTTATGGATGGTTTTTCAGGTTACAACCAGATTAGAATGGCTCCCGAGGACAGAGAGAAGACGTCATTCATAACGCCCTGGGGCACCTTTTGTTACAAAGTTATGCCGTTTGGACTAAAGAATGCAGGGGCAACATATCAGAGGGCTATGACCACTTTATTCCATGATATGATGCACAAAGAGATCGAGGTGTATGTGGATGATATGATAGCTAAGTCGAAGACCGAAGATGATCATGTTAAACACCCGGCTAAGCTGTTTGGTCGTTTGAGGGAATACAAGCTCCGATTGAACCCCAACAAGTGCATATTTGGAGTACGATCAGGGAAACTATTGGGTTTTATTGTCAGTCAAAGAGGGATTGAAGTGGACCCTGACAAAGTGAAAGCTATCCGGGAAATGCCAGCTCCTGCCACCGAGAAACAAGTCAGAGGATTCTTGGGACGTTTGAACTATATCTCCAGGTTTATATCCAACATGACTGCTACATGTAAGCCTATTTTCAAACTTCTGAGGAAAGAACAAGGGTACATTTGGACTGAGGACTGTCAAAAGGCTTTTGATAGTATCAAAGAGTATTTGCTTGAACCACCTATCCTGATACCACCAGTTGAAGGACGACCTTTGATTATGTATTTGACTGTTTTAGAAGATTCGATGGGTTGTGTACTCGGTCAGCGAGATGAAACAGGAAAGCAAGATCATGTCACTTATTACTTGAGCAAGAAATTTACTGACTGTGAAACAAGGTACACTATGTTAGAGAAGACTTGTTACGCTTTGGCATGGGCCGCCAAGCGTTTGCGCCAATATATGTTGAATCACACTACTTGGTTAGTTTCAAAGATGGATCCTATCAAGTATATTTTCGAGAAGCCTGCTTTGACTGGGAGAATTGCTAGATGGCAGATGTTGTTGTCTGAATATGATATCGAGTACCATACTCAGAAAGTTGTTAGAGGAAGTGTTTTGGCTGACCATCTGGCTCACCAGCTCATTTTGGATTATCAACCCTCAAGCGATGACTTTCCTGATGAAGATGTTATGTTTTTAAAGATGAAAGATTGTGAAGAACCCGTACACGGTGAAGGGCCAGAGCCAGGGTCTCAGTGGGGTTTAGTCTTTGATGGAGCTGTCAACGCTCATGGAAAAGGGATAGGTACTGTTATTGTAACTCCTCAAGGGACCCACTTCCCATTTACCTCCAGATTAACATTCCAGTGTACTAATAATGAGGCCAAGTACGAGGCATGCATAATGGGTCTTGAAGAAGCAATCGACTTGAGAATTAAGAATTTAGATGTGTTTGGTGATTTTGCAGTGGTAATCAACCAAATCACCGGAGAGTGGGTAACCTGACATGATAATTTAGTCACGTACAGAGATTATGCTAGAAGGCTGTTACCGTTCTTTGATAGGGTCGAATTTCATCATATTCCTCGTGATGAGAATAGAATGGCAGACGCGTTGCAACTTTGGCCTCCATGATTGTGGTGAACTTTTGGAACGAATGTCCTCGAATTGAAGTAAAGCGCCTCGACAGACCTGCCTACATCTTTGTCGTCGAAGAAGTGGAAGATGGCAAACCCTGGTACCATGACATCGAAGTTTTTCTCAGAACTCAAGAATACCCTTTGGGAGCTTCCCACAAAGATAGGAAAACTTTGAGAAGGTTGGCTGGAAATTTTCTTTTGAGTAACAACGTGTTGTATAAACGGAATTTTGACATGGTCTTGCTGAGATGTGTTGACAAACAAGAAGCGGATATGTTGATGTCAGAAATTCATGAAGGGTCTTTTGGCACCCATGCCAACGGACATGCTATGGCGAAGAAGCTTTTAAGGGCTGGATATTATTGGATCACAATGGAATCAGATTGTTACAAGTTTGCTAAAAAGTGTCACAAATGTCATATTTACGCAGATAAAATTCATGTGCCTCCGACTTTGTTGAATGTTATCTCATTCCCGTGGCCGTTCTCTATGTGGGGAATTGATATGATTGGAATGATAGAGCCGAAAGCATCTAACGGACACCGATTCATCTTAGTAGCCATTGATTATTTTACCAAGTGGGTCGAGGCGGCTTCCTATGCTAATGTAACTCGGCATGTGGTTGTCAAATTTATCAAGAATCAGCTTATTTGCCGATATGGTGTGCCAAGCAGAATTATTACAGACAACGGTTCCAATCTGAATAACAAGATGATGAAAGAGTTGTGTGAAGAATTCAAGATCGAGCATCACAATTCTTCTCCTTACAGACCAAAAATGAATGGGGCTGTTGAAGTGCCAATAAAAACATTAAGAAGATCATTCAGAAAATGGTTGTTACGTACAAAGATTGGCACGAAATGCTCCTATTTGCCCTACATGGATATCGTACGATTGTACGCACATCGACTGGGGCAACTCCATTTTCACTTGTTTACGGTATGGAAGCAGTACTACCGATAGAAGTTGAGATTCCTTCTATGAGGATCTTGGTGGAGGCAAAGTTATCAAAAGCTAAATGGTGTCAGAACAGATATGATCAGTTGAACTTAATCGAAGAAAAGAGGATGGCTGCACTATGCCATGGGCAGTTGTATCAGCAGAGGATGAAGAAGGCATTTGACAAGAAGGTTCGACCCCGTGTATTCAAGGAAGGTGACCTTGTGCTCAAGAAGATCCAGTCTTTCCTCACTGACATCAGAGGAAAGTGGGCCCCAAATTTTGATGGACCATACGTGGTGAGGAAGGTTTTGTCAGGAGGCACTTGATGTTAACAACAATGAATGGAGAAGAGATCACTCGCCCCATGAATACGAACGCTGTCAAGAAGTATTTTGTTTAGAACTAGGAAGTTCACTTTAATTTAGGAGAAGCAGGACATTATTCCCTTCATGTAATCGCTACTATTTTCCAACATTGTAATATTAGGGGTCACGCCTTTCTGCTGGCCACCATTCAATAAAAAGTTTTCATTTATCATAAATCTGTATTCTTGATAGCAAAATCCAAATTGATTTAAACCTTTTCAAAACTCTGTTCTACTTGATATACGAATAACAAAAGGATGACCGGGGACATTTATTTCGTCCGAGAAAAACAACAATTTTATGTGCTTCTCCAGGGCAAGAGGATTTATTTTATCCAGACACAAAGGTTGCCTCTATTCGAGGACCTTCTTCGCAGGCGATAAGGGATCTATGGAGATTTTTCTTGAGTACCCTTTTGTTTGAGGCGTTTATTTCGCTTCTCCCAATCCGTCGGCATACGCATAGCATATAAGTAGACAGCATGGCATGTGCATTTTTCGCATTCTTTGTATTTGTTTTGTTCTATCATTTTGGCTATAGTTATCCCTAGGTGTCTGGGTGCGTCTTATCTCTCCATGTAGATTCGTCCACCCTAGGCAGAAAGAGCACAATGTTTCATTTTCCTCATGAAGTTCAACCCTCATGGAAGACGGTCATTTCAGTACAATCCCATTTGAGTTCATACCTCAATAGTTGAGTCTTGCTTGACAGTTTCTCTTCAGTTATTTCCTGAATTGAACTTTGGTCTTTGGCGATCGCATCATGAACATCTCCAACTTTTAAGCGTGGATGCATTTATTTTGCACCCTTTTCCTCAGAAAGAATGTTCAGAAAGACAGACATTTCTTCAACAATAGCATCACATGATTTTCTCGAACATTCATATTCGGACTAAATAATCTCTTTATTTGAGCAACTCGTTTTGATCAGGACCTTTTTCAAGACGACAAACGGCATTTTCTACAAGACAATTCATTCACCCTCAGTGGGTCCTTCAACATCATCAATTCATAAAAAGGCATCGCTTCATAAATTCCCCAGAGAAGACCGCCAAAGACATTACAGATACTTCTCTTTATTTGAGAATTCACGCATTTCTACAACAACGAAGATGCTCCTCAGGAATTTATTCCCCATCGAGTTCATCACACAAGTTTACTTCCGCCAAGTGACGTCTCCCCAGAGAAGTCGAAGAAGCTTTTGCAAAAGACATATATTACAATTCAACCGGCTCACGTCCTTTCCGAAGATCCCCGGTGAAGCTCTACGATCCCAATTACATTTACAAATTACATCTACAACAACAGAGTACGTTACAGATTACATCAACAACAAACTACATCTACAAGTTCTACAATGAACTACACTTACAGTCTACAACGACATTTGCAATCTACGAACTTACAACCCTTCGTGAAGAGGCTCTCACGATTTTTCATCATTTCGGAAAAGAAACTGAGACCAGCTCATGATTCCCATATCATGACGCTCGGGGAGGTTCTACGTTAGGGACTGAGACCAGCTCATGATTCCCATATCATGACGCTCGGGGAGGTTCTACGTTAGGGACTGAGACCAACTCATGATTCCCATATCATGACGCTCGGGGAGGTTCTACGTTAGGGACTGAGACCAGCTCATGATTCCCATATCATGACGCTCGGGGAGGTTCTATGTTAGAGACTGAGACCAGCTTATGGTACCCATACCAGGACGCTCGGGGAAGTTTTACATTTTACTATTTCCAGTTGGATAATAAAGAGAAAAGAAGAAGAAAAGAATACGAAACGAAGCTGAATCATGCCTCAAACAAGAAAATTCATTTGAATTATTACCAACCACCACACTCTAGTAATAAGTTATCCTTCGATTACAAGTTTCCCGCCTGACGTTTCAATCGCCGTATCCCTGGTGTACGTGATACTATTATACTTTGGAGATTCCCCACTAGTGGTTGTTTCCTGCTCCCGTGGATTCCCACCTCGTTGGGTCTGTTGCTCATTTGTTTCACGTGTCGTGTCTAGTTCATCCCCTGTGAGATCTCCTCCTCACAGGACTGTTCGGCTTGCATTTCATATCATCTCATATCATTTGCATTCAGTGGCTTCTTAAGGCCAAAAATTTGTGCAATGTTTGTATTTAAGTCCCTTCTATCTCGTCGAGACGGAGATTTCAATCTCCATATCTTCGGATAGAAGTAACTTAAATAGGGGCATCTGTCACACTCCAATTTTTTACCGTAAGACCCCACCTCTTTTTGCGCATTTTCTTTTGTTATTAGATTTAATATTTAATATTTAGGTTTTTGCGACTAACCAGCTCGTGCAAGTGCAGTGGTGTCCAGGTATATATTCTTATAACCAAGCATCACAAGGACGTGACTAATACATTCAAGCTCAAAGTTCACCACTCAAGAATTCAGGCTTAATTTCAATTTTTGCGAATGAATGAGCATATCAGACTCAATTCAGAGATCTAAGAGTTGTGACCAAGTTACGAAGTCAATAAGCTTTGTGCCATTATACATATTCAAGAAATCCATACTAATTCTCTTCTTGGATACCAACCTTCTCTACCTCATTATTTCTCGTGTTGGTGCTGAGACACAAGATATTCTTAACCATTACAAGTTCCAAAGAAATCAATTCATTCATGACATGGTTCGACGGCATGCTTAACAAGTAAAGCCTCCCTTCCATTACGGCTTGTACATAATGTTAGATTGGCATTTAAAATTGGGAGAGCAAAGGTAAAAATTGATGAAAGAAGATAACCGTAGCATGTTACAGTTATACGGTAATCACGAAGAGTTTCCAATTATTATACTACCTGCATGAAGCATCTCAAGGGAAGAACAAATTAACGCAATTGTCAAGCTAATTGGATTGAAGAATCATTCTACCATGTTCAACCGAAATTCTTAAGTGACACCCGACATGCTTACGGTGGGTACTGATACTATATTGCGAGCAATGAGTAAAAGCCATACATTTATTGATGTTCAATTTGCAACAGAGATCTGGATAAGCATTAACATCTTAAAAAAACAACAACACTTTATACATGTTACACCATAACTATTACAAGCAGAGTTTAATTCAAGAGGTTGGAACAATATTTTCTATTCAAAGACCTAAATCCATCATGAAGCTGGCAGAATTATTAATCTTGATCCAATGATGAGTATGCCTTCACTACACCACCACAATGAAAGAAAGGATGTAGACAAGCAACAGGATGAAAGAAGCTGTCTGAGAAACCATTGTGCACTTCGACGCCTGCAGTAGGGACCTCAGCCGGAGGAAGGTTAAATAGGAGCAATGCTGCCCAGACAATCCCGTTAGGCCTCACAAGCAGAACGAACATTGTGTAAATGACCGATGGATGTCACCTTTAAGTCAGTATGGCTGCAACAGAAGATAGCAGAGTCATTTGTTAGTGTTTAGCAGGAGAAGAGCATGTGGAATCTATGAGGCATTTCAACAGCATATCAGAATATATTCTTGTCATCAACTAATACATCAATTTCCTAAGTCGAGGAAGTACCTCTCTTTCTGCTCCAAGCCTAGCCAAAATATCTCCCAATGGAGGTTGTGCGCAAGCTGCAAAGAAACATAATAAAATCGTCACAAAACAACCAAACATATGACCATCACAAGGATTCCATAGCAAATGATAGAGGGGTGCATTCTCTAACATGACAAAATTATCAATCATGGAAAACAGGACCAAGACGAAGCAGACGTGTCCAAAACAGCCCTGTTGTTCACCGTTATGCACAATTAAAATCTTGCCAAAAACAGTGCGCTACAACTACGACAAGAAGTTTGGGTTACTTTTCATGACAGCAGTAAATCCACAGCAGTTGGAAAATATTAAACACATTCTTCATAGCGGATCCTTTCTGAATCACTACGACACTCACAAGTAACCTTGGCAATGAATCCAAATCTCTAAGTTCATTCCATTTTGCAGCAATAAGGTGATTGTGCTCGAACTAAACCTATGACAAAAGAAAACCATCGGTTTAGAACCTTCTAAAATAAGTCAAAGAAAGGCAAACAATATACAATGTGTTCACAACAGTGTGTACCTGGGAAGAACACCCTGATTTCACCAAAACGGTAGCAAAAAGTAGTTGCTGAGAATCACCGAGTTTCCATTTTGAAGGTATGCCAAAGTAGAACTGCTACTCGAAACTTCCAGCACCTGCAACGCAGCACAATCAGCAATCAGAGCGTCTAACAAATAATCAGCACTCGATAATTCGTAAACATTAAAGAAGAAAAGCGGAGACCAAAGCATTAGTTACCGACCATCAATTTCCAATGCTTTGTCAGGCCTATTAATATCCTTAACAGTTTTCAGAACCAGACTATCAACGTCAGACATAAACAGGCTACAACCGGCAACAACAAGCAATATCTGACAGCAAGCAACAGAAGCAATACAGGTTACCACAGGCAACAGCAAGTGGTATCAGTTACAAGCTACATTACCAACAGAGCAATAGCAATAGTCATGTTCAATCATCTACGACAACAACAACCTATTGACCATATTAGAAGCAATTCCAACACAGGATATTAATTCGCCAATACCAAGAAATCGAAGCTTACCATCAAGTCATCATCAAGTTCACAGCTTTGAGTCCACCTGCGAACACTCTGGGCTGTTAATGTCTCTGGGCCTAAAATATCTCGCTATCCACACCTGTCAAGTTGCCAATTCGGAGTTAGTAATTCAGTGATTAATATTCCCGTTAGAAGAAAAGATCCAATCCCAACAGCTATCAGATTCCTCAGCATTAATTAAGAGATCCTTCGAATCAAATCATGCAAAAAAGGATTACCATCAACAGCATTAACTCAATCAAAACGAGAAAGGAAATATTTCAAATCTTAACCAAACAGGAATGGAAGGTCTAAAATCAGCAATCAAAGATTCAATCAAGGTTTTAAAAAAAATCCAAAACCCACAATCGTGTATAAAAAGGGGGATTTGGATCGAGGAAGACATCTTTTCTTTGAACAATTCGAAACTCAGCGAAAAATAAAGTCACAAAAAAACCCTAAGTATATCAAATCAAAATAAGAGAGGAACTACTCATCTCTTTGGTGCTAAGTCTTCGAAGGTCGACGCCTCTGAAGCCCACTACAAGACCGCCGGAGGATACCGCTCACGTCTCGCATCCCTTCGCCTCCCACCTTCGGTAAAATCCCTTATATGTTAAAATCATTTAATGTTTGACGCCTCGATTTATGTTTCAGGAACAATCCGGATGATGAAGGACCGAGAGAGAACATATTTGAAATGGGGAAGGATCGAGAGAGATGGCCAACGAGTGAACGGCGTTGGGGATTAGGGTTCTCCGCCGCCCTGGGTCATTTTGCTTGTTTCGTTTCATTTTCTTTGTTATTTCTGCATCAATACGAATTGTGAATGTGCACGACCATGGTAGTACCATGGTCTGTTACCACTATCACTCACAAATCATGATCTAACGGATCACACTGCATGCACACAATAAACCGACGCATCGCATGACACTGGATCCAACACTTTATCACAGTTAATTTTTATTAATCTTTAAAAAAAAAAAACTAATAATCTGTTTGATTTACTTTATTAAAATTTAAAAAAAAAACCTTCAATTTCTAATTTGAGTTTATTTTTAAGAGAATAATAACTTCTAATCAATTTAATTCTCGTTTTAAATCTAATTAATTCTTTTTATTTTATGTAATTTAATTAAACCCATTTTAATTTACTTTCTCAATTTAACAATATTAATAATTAACCTTGATAATAAAATCTTTCTATTTTATTAAATAAATAAGTTCTCTTATTTCTTTTAAATCTTTTTTTTCTAACTTAAGTTGTAAAACTTTTGATAATAAAGCCTTTTTTAAAATAACTTTGTAATAGCTATAATAAACCTTTTTCAATCTAAATTAACTTTTAGCCTTTTACAATAAATAAAAATACATTTAATAAACCTTCATAATATAACCTCATAATTAATAATAAAACTATTTTACTTTAAAAACTCACTTCATAACCATCTATTTAGCTTATTTTATTTACCCATAGTAACACCCTTTTTATAATAACTTTAAATTAAAAAAAAAACATCTTTTTATAACAAGAAGTCATTTAAATAATTTTTACTCACTTGTTAAACTAAATTTTGATAACTTAAGAAACCTTTTAATTAGCAACCTAACTTTTCTAAAATAAATAAAACTAATCTATCCAACCATTCTCTTAAAGTAATCCCACAAAAATATTATATTTTCTTATAAATCAATTTCACCTAAAATTAAATAACATCGTAAAATTCAATCAATCGTGCATCGATTCCACTCACATGTGCACCACTCACACACGTTAGCGCTTTCATGTGTTTATGTATGGATTTATCTACCTGCTTTTATTTTATCGCAATGCATACTGTCCAAAGGAAAATCCTACACATGATTCAGCAATCGTGTGTAGTGCATCTCATTCGCATCATATTCCCCTCGATCCTTGATCACATTCAAGTTGATCTTCTAGGATAGATCCTACCCTATAGGAAGGACCTTCTTTCTACAACATAGAAATAAACACAAAAACAGACAAAACAATTCAAACAATATTCAAACAATAGAGAAAGATGCCAAATCATCTTAAGCGAGATAGAATCTCCACCCCACATCAATACAATCAAGCCGTAGGGACTTTTCCTTAAGAGAGATAAAGGTGTACCTCGTTGATCCCTATCCGAGTACGTAAGTCCTTTTCTTAAGACGATGCAAAGACTATTTTCCTACAACATGTGGCGGTTAAATCTCCCTCAAAATGATAACGCATCTTGCCTCCTAAAATCAATCAATCAACTACCCTAAACCCGTAGGAACGTTGACCACAGTCAAAGAACTCCTCAAACCCTTTAGGGGAACTACAAATACTCTGATTCCACTCCCGTAAGGATATGTAGGCATAAGATGCGACATCTTATCGAGTATACTTAGAAAATAAACCCCTAGGTCTTTTAAACCATTAAGCAGATAAACCTTAGCAATAAACAAACATAAAACAAGAGGTTCCTGTAGAGTACTACAGAAACTTAGGATGCTAGTACCTTCCCTAAGTTTAACCAACCTCCGAACCTAAACTCTCTAAACCTTGCATTTGCATTGCATTGTGGGAATTTAGATCTTTATCCCTTCCTTTGGACAAATCAAAGTTCGGTTGCAAATTGAATTAAAGATTCAAACTAATCAATAGTTTGGTATCCGGTTTTCACCGCGACAGGGTCCATGGATGTAATTTACGCGAGGCCATGGTCGCGGTTTATCTTTATTTCGCAATTTCTTTTTGGGATTTGTAGTTTACGCGAATGATCGTCACAACGCTTTTTTTACTTTCCGCACTTTATTTCTGCCATATAATATTTTGTCATGTTTGCATGTTTTACCGTCATTTGCCTGCCGAAGGATTAGGTTTAGCAGTTTGACCGTCGAGTAAATAACCCCTTGACCGTTTCCAAAACCCTAATCGCCTAGGTGTCCCGCCGTGGACGAAAATGCCCATTACCTTAGCTTTAGGTCAAAGAGTCGCCGTACTATGCTTTAGGGTTTCCCGCCGTGGAATCCCTAATTTCAACCATAATTTCAATTCGACATTTCAACGTAGAAATAGGAGTTTCAAAACTCCACATAAGCGTGTCCTTAAGAAGCGCTTACTCCCCTTGAAACCTTGACCACAGTCAAGAAGTTTCTAACCTCCCTTTCAAGGGGAACTACATTACTCTAATTCCATTCCCTATCCAGGATACGTAGGCACAAGATGCGACGTCTTGCCGAGTAAACTTAGGAATAACCCTTAGGTCTTTTAGGTCACTCTATCCCTTAGCAATATATATCTCAAATAGATAATAAAATAAAAAGCATGCAATGAACAAAAGGTTCCTGTAGAGTACTACAGAAATTTAGGGTGCTAGTACCTTCCCTAAACTTAACCAACCCCTTACCTAGGTCTCTCCCTGCATTGTGTTTATGATGCAAAAATAGGTTTTCCCTCTTTTTAACTTTTCCTTCGGATAAATCAAAGAGCGGTTGTGAATTAAGAATTGTGATTCAAACTAATTAATAGTTTGATATCCTATTTCAACCGGAACAGAAAATGGCGACTTAATGGGGACTACCTGAGTTTTAAGGGTTTCCCCCATTTTGTTTATGGCATGTTTTTATATTATTAATTATCAGTATATATTATTGTGCCTTGCTTGGGGGGATACCTGTTATTGTGAGATAAGTCCTAACCCGTACTTGAGTGACCTTATTATAGGATGGTGATATATTCAATGAGACTTATAGGGAGTGAGTCCCGACCAAGTTGACTTGAGAATCACCGCTCGATTGAGACCCTTCCATAAAATAGTTCGGTTTAACGAGTAGTCGTGAAAACTTTTACTATTTTTGGAAAGGAGTCTATGATATTGAGGACCGTGGTACCTTAACACCACTTTGGCCTTATATAGGACGTAGTGCGAGAACTATGTGGGAGTAGTCTCACAATAGTTGCTACGTGATACTACCCTCAAAAGAGGTTCTATTGAGAATATTATCGACCCCCCGAGTCAGTCGGAAGGTTGATAATATCCAAAGGAAGGGATGATGACTTTGGGCACTTCTTTAGAACCTTGTTCCGCAGGTACAACTAACCTCAGTACATACCTTATTGGGATGGGTAGACCCTAACTCCTTGCACATACCTTTAACCTAGGACTTGTGAATATATGTGCATTGCATCCATTAAAACATTACATTGCATTACATTTCATGGAATTCAAACATTATTTATGGATATTGCAGGATACTATGGATTACAATAGAAGGAAAACTTTGAAATATACTTTTAAGAGTCCTAAGCTAGATGACCTAAGGAAGCTAGGATATTTAGTCCAAGATCGAGAAGGATTCTGTAACCGGTATGGAAGGTTGTTATCTCTATTGGAATATAAAGTGAACGAAGGACTTCTGTCGGTTTTGCTACAATTCTATGATCCCGACTATCATTGCTTCACATTTCCCGATTATCAGCTATTACCTACTTTGGAAGAGTATTCTCAGTTTGTGGGGTTGCCTATTTTGGATAAGTCTCCTTTCCCTTTCTTGGAGAAGGACCCTAAAGAACAGGATACTGCTAAAGCCACATGTTTGAAGGTATCTAACATTAAGGAGAACATGACTCATAAGGGTGAAATTTTTGGGTTACCTACAAAGTTCCTAATGGAGAGAGCCCAATATTATGCCGATCATTTGAGCATGCCTACCTTTGAGACGATCCTTGCTTTGCTTATATATGGAGTGTTGCTTTTCCCTAATTTTGAAGGATTTGTGGACCTTAATGCCATAAAGATCTTCATGCAAAGGAATCTAATACCAACCTTATTGGGTAACACTTACCATTCTGTACATCTCCGAAACCTCCGTGGTGGAGGGATGATTACCTGCTGTGTGCTGTTATTGTACAAGTGGTTTATTTCGCACTTGCCTAAGTCCGGTCCTTTTTGGAGTCCCACTCAAGGAAATTGGTCACAAAAGATTATGGCTTTAACTCACTCCGACATTGATTGGTATAATCGTATGTACAATGGAATATTGCTCATTGGTGGTTGTGGAGACTTCACTAACATGCCTTTACTTGGTTTTAATGGAGGAATCAGCTACAATCCAGTCCTAGCTCACCGACAATTAGGGTATCCTTTGAAAGAACCGCCTAAAAGTATCTACGTAGAGAAGATCTTCTTCGAAGTCAACAAAGAGCTTCAAGATCAGATTATGTCCTCTTGGAAACATCTGCAGAGGAAAGGTCGAGAAAGTTTGGGAAGACCGAATTGCATTTCTATGGAACTGTACCTTCAGTAGGTCCGAGACAGAGACATCAAGTTGAAGATTCCTTATCCTCGCCAGGATCCTTTACCTCCAAGAGAGGAACCTGTCCAATATTTCATGTCTGAAGCTGAAACATTGAAGGTCACCTTGAAGAAGCTCAACAAGAAGCCGAAGCATGGAAGAACAAATACCAGGTGATGGTCAGCGAGTACGATGAACTTCAAAAATAGCTTAAGTAGAGGAATGAAGAAGCACTTTCCGACAAGAAGAGAAGAATCTATGAGGATTTATTTTCCTCTGAATATCCGCCTACTCCTTGAAGTCGTGGACGTTGCTTCCTTAGGGTCATTGTTAGCTTTGGTTTAGCTGTTTCCATTGCAGGGAAATCTCATGTGGCACTCCTCTTTGGTTCATGAGGGGTAAAACTCAACAATTTGATATCCTATTTCAACCGCAACAGCTAGTACCTGAGCTCAGGGCCTTGGAGAGCTTTGCTCGTGAAGCATATTGGCTTCTGCCCTTCCGGTGTTTCGCGGATCAACGCTGCGCTGGCGGCCTCCATGGCAACGACGAGATACAAATATAAGGTTTCCCTGACTTCCAGTCTTGATAATACTAGTGGCTCAGGGAGGACCTGTTTGAGGTGGCGGAGAGTTTGCTCGCTTTCTTCGATCCATTCGAACGCGACTTCCTTGCGTAATAGTTTAAAAAAGGGAAGGGCGTGTTATGCGGAATTAGCGACGAATCGTGACAAGGACGTGAGCATCCCGTTTAGCGACTGAATGGACTCCTTTGTGTTCGGTGTGGCAAACTCAGAGAAGACACTGCACTTGTCCGATTTAGCTTCTATTCCTTATTCTGTTAGGTAGAAATCGAGGAACTTTCCTGCTCGCACGCTGAAGGTGCACTTGTCGGGGTTGAACCTCATCCTACACTTCCTCGTCGTTTCGAAAACCTTCCTGAGATGAGCAGTATGGTCGACCTCGTCTCGCGACTTCATGATCATTTCGTCCATGTAGACTTCGAGCATGTCGCTGATGTCTCCTCGGAAGAGTTTGTTCATCATCCTTTGATAGGTTGCCCTGACGTTATTCAGGCCGAAAGGCATTATGTTATAGTAGTAGTTGCCCGACTCGGTCATGAAGGCCGTATGATGCTTGTTGGACTTGCCATGGGGTTTTGATTGTATCCCGAGTATGCGTCCATGAACGAAAAGGGTTTAAAACATGCAGAATTGTCGACGAATTTGTCGATGTTAGGCAACGGGTTAGCATCTTTGGGACATGCCTAGTTGAGATCAGTGTAGTCAACACACATTCTCCATTTTCCATTTTTTTAACAAGTACAACGTTGGAAAGCCAGGTTGTGTACCGGGCTTCCGAAATAAAATTCGCCTCTAGAAGGTCTTTTACATATTTTTTTAACAGCCTCTGCTTTCTCGGGAGACTGCCTACGCCTACGTTGAACTATGACCCTAGCGGCCGAATCTATGGAGAGGTGGTGGCACGCCATGTCGGGTTGGAGCCCAGGCATCTCGGCAGCGCTCCACGCAAAGAGGTCCGCATTCTCCCGGAGGCAGGCCTTGAGCTGTATCCTTGCTAGGTCGGGCAGGCCCGTGCCGATCTTCACGCCTCTTTCGAGGTTATCTCCTAGCATGATGAGCTCGAAGTCTCTGTCTGGGATGGGGCGTGTTAGATGGGGGAGCTTCCCGTTGTCCGTTGGAGGCGTGTCCTCTGGGTCTTTTCCTTGTCCCTGCTTGCCGGAGAAACGGCTGTCGAGGTCGACAGAGTTGACGTGCAGGAGGGGCTTTGGTTCCTCGGTTCGGGTTGGTCGGTTGGCCGGCTTGGGGGCGACATTGATGGAGCTGAGTCCTTTGAGTGTCGCCTCGAAGCATATGCTAAATGCCTCAATGTCTCCGTGGAGGGTGACGTCCCGCCCTCTGGTCTTGTATTACTTCATCTTTAGGTGGACTGTCGACGGTACTGCAGTCAGTTCGGTTAAGGTTGGCTATCCTAGGATGCACTGGTACAATGAGGGACACATAATCATCAAAAAGTGAACTTTTACCTGTCTGGTCGTCTCCTCGGTCCCGAAGGTGACGAGCAGCTCCACATACCCCCATGGCTTGGTGGTCGTGCCGCTGAAGCCTTGGAGGTCAGAGCCCACGTACGGGGTCAAGTGGCTCTCGTCCAGCTGTAGGGTGGTGAATAGATGGGTGTACATGACGTCCACCGAACTTCCTTGGTCGACCAGGATTCGACGGACATCGAAGTTCGCCATTTGTGCTCTGATCAGGAGGGGAATGCTAGCGTTGGATGCCCCCGAGAAGCTCCTCGAGGTAAAAGGTGATTGGGTTTGATTGCCCTTTAAACCTGTCGATGGTAGTGTTCATCTTTGAGCTCCTCGAATTTCCTCTTGACCGACCCGACCGACAGTTGACTGGGCCCCCCACCGGATATCACCATTGTGGCTGGGAAGTCCTCCCACAGGCTGAGGGCGGTCAACGGTTTGGCGGGCTCACTGAAGAAGAAATCCTCTGGTCGGGAGATGCATAGGGCCACCTGCAGTTCTGCTTCGTCAGAGGGGATTGATGTTTCTTCGACCTTCTTTGCCTCACGGGTCTTAGGTTGGGGGGCTTCTCCTCTCCGGGTGTATTGTTTCAGATGCCTTTCTTTGATTAAAATCTCGATTGCATCTTTGAGGTGAATTCAATCTTCCGTCACGTGTCCATGGCTCCGGTGCAACCGACAGTATTTGGAGTCGTCCGTGTTGGGCTTCGGGGGTGTCGGTTTCGGGAATCGGACACCGCCCCTCTGAAACTCCGAATTGATACATTCGGCCAGGATGCACTTACCGGGAGCTGTGAGTAGTGTGTACTCAGTGAACCGATCTGCTGGTCCTCTCTGCTCGTGGGGACGATCTTCGCGCCTTCTCTGTTCGTTTCATCGAGGAGGAGCATGAGTCGTTTCTTCACGCCTCGCACCTTTGGGGGCTTCCTGGTTACGCCTGTCCCGGGAAGTGTTTGCGGCCTCTATCTCCTCATACTCGATATGTGACTGAGCCATATGGAGAAGAGCATTCAAGGTGCAGGGACGCGCGAGGCCGACGACTTTGGTAAAGTCAGAGTGTGGTCTTATGCCTCTCTGGATCAGGAATTTCTTCATGTCGTATGTCGTGGATACTTGGACGGGCTCGCGATTGAACCTCTCAATGTAATCTCTGAGAGGCTCATTCTTCCCCTAGATAATGGCCTCAAGGGCCGCCTCTGTCTTCGGATGGCGTCGATAAGTTTGAAATACCTGGAAAACTGGCGCTTCAGTTCGCCCCATGAGGCGATGGAGTCGAGAGCAAGGCGTTTGTACCACACCATGGCCCCCTTCCTCAAGGTGGTGGGGAACAATTTGCATTTGATGGCTCCCTAGACGTTTCTGTAATCCAGCATCGCGTCTATGCTTTCGATGTGGTCGTCTGGGTCGGTCGTTCCATCGTAGGTTGCCAGGATCGAGGGTTTTTCCATCCTGATGGGCAATGACGCCTCCCTGATGGCCCTGAATAGTGGTGAGTGTCGGGTATCTTCATCAGACAGGTGACGGCGAAAGGAGGCTGATTCTAAGTGGTTTTTGTGACGGCGTGGACTCTTCGGTCGGGCCCTTGGTCTGGAGGAGGCTGCAGCGACTTTGATCTTCTTCTAAACCGGGGAGCGTCGCTCCTCTCGGGGAGGTGACCTGTCCCTCTTGTAAGAAACCGTCGGCTGGGGTCGTTCCAGCCGGGGGCAGCGCCCTGCTGGTCGGGAGGATGGACTCCTGGAATCTTCTACGTACTGTATCCTCTGTTGGGGAGGAGAGAGGATGATGGAAGCAAGGCGGCAGTGTCTTCACGAGGGAGAGAGACTTACAGAGGGACGTCGACGGTGTCGCCGTGGGGGAGGAGAAGGACTGAGAGAAACTAGGCGAATGTGTCTCCGCGGGGGAGAGCGCGACATTTGTTCCCTCTCGAGCATCCCTATCCGTTTGTTCTGCTCGAAGATCATCAATTTGGTTTGGTTGATCGCCGCGAACAGAGTCGTAACGGTAGGATTGGCGCCTGCCGGAACCGGAATGGGATGGTAGACAGTCGGGTTGTCAAAGCATTGGGCAGCATTGAAGGTCGCGTCCTCAGAGAATGGGGAGGAGGTGCGCCCGTCCCTCTGGTGATATTCTTCATTGTGGGTGGTTGCGTTGGGGTCGCGGCCTTCCCCTTTGTAAAAGGGGGAAAAGGCGGATCCCGGCGTATTGTCGTTACGTGGGCTGGCCATGATTGAGATGAAAGTGTTGGAAGTTGCTTTGGTCCCTGAGCTGCTATGCTGAGATAGGAGAAGGGACAAGGAAGCAAAAGTTTCCCACAGACGGCGCCACTGATTTCACCTGATCAGAAAGAATCAATGGCCTGCCACGCGTCGTTGGATTGTGGTTTTCACCGGAGTTGCAAATAAAAAGGAGGTGTACCTGCAAGGCACTCCGATGCTTAAGTGAGTAAAGATCAGAGAGAAAGAAAGCACAAAGGTCAGATCTGGAGAAGAAGTTATCTGACCCTCTAGTGAAAGAGGGTATTTATAGTGTGCCCCCAGCGCAGGGCCAATGGTTACATTATATTGGGTCAGACTGCCAGACCCAATCCAAGTAACTTCCAAGGCTTATGTGGCGTAGTGAAGACCAGCACGTGGTCTTCGCCCTAGATCAACTGCTCCGTGATCTTCGGAAGGTGGGTTGACCGACTATTTCGGAGGTGGGTAGTTGTCTGACGCGCTATTCCGTCAAGAAGGTCTTCTGCTCGACGAATGTGTCTGGTTGAGGCTTGTTCCCAACAGGGGAGGATTGGGCCTTGTTGGGCCTCATCAGCATAGCATTGGGTTGGGCATGTCCGACTGAGGGGCAGGTCCCGACCCAGTCCAGAATAATATTTAATATAAGTGTTCGATTATTTCAACAATAAATTTTTTAAAAACTTTTTTGGTGTTTCCAAAAACTTAATATAATATAATATTTTATAATTGAATTATTTATTTTTCATAAGAATGAGAGTAACATATAGGAGTATGGATGCTTACATATCCATAGGGTATGGAAACATGTGCTAACTTTGGCGTCTAAACGAGTTTAGACTCAAGTACAAAGATTTTTTCAAATCGCAAGTATAGAGATGTGTACTATAATACTCTACCCAAACTTTATCCATTGCCCTTCCTAATTATGACACTTGGTTGAATTTACTTTCTAGTTTTTTTAATATTTATTTTAGAAATATTTGAGACATGTCCAACTATTATTATGAATTAGATTTTATGTACTATTCTTTTTTATTTATTTTTATTCAATAATTTGTTTATATTATAAAAAACAACTATACAATTAAAGTGTGAATTTTTAAATTAATAACTATTAAGTCAAAAATAAAAATGACAACAAAACATAATACTTTTATATAATATTTTCGAAACAAATTATTAAAGTGAAAGTTGCTAGAGGATCCAATATGAATTTATGTGTGTTTTATGATCTCCAAAGTTAAATGAATCTTGAAAGTCAACAACAAAAATTAAGAGAAAAAGAGGCATATTTTATTTTTATTTCTTATTTTATTATTAAATATTCCATTTAATAAAAATCATAAATACAATTAATATTCAATTTTATTATTCTTTAACATATTATAATATTGATAATCTAAAAATTAAAATTTCATTAAAAAAAATTGATCTTATCTATCTAATTTTCGTGAATAAGTAAAGGGGAATGCTAATCAGTGTCCCAAGAGCATTGGTTAAAAATTATTAATTGTATTAATACATATTATATGAGAGAAAAACTAAATGAGAAAAAAAGAATATATTGTATATATTGTATGAAAGAAAAAATGAATATATTAAATTTATCTAGGATAATTAATAATTAAGTATATTTAATTACAATTTTTTTTAAAGAATTAATTATGATCAAAGAAAATTTAATAAGTGTCCCTGCTGCACTCGTTAGCAACATCCGTAACTAAAATATATCAAACTTCATTAAAAATATAGACCAAATTAAATATATACGATAATTGATTTTATTTAAAATCTAATCTTAATTTCAAAATTTAAATTTATAAATTCAAGTCTTATGGATATTAATGGTTAATGAAAAATGAAAGAAAAACACAATTAATTCGTTCTCATTCATTTTAATAAGTTAAACATGATTCTTCCCTTATATATTTTAGTTAAAAATAAAAGTACTAATTACATGTACGATATCAAAAATACTAATTACATGTACTATATCTTCCATATATCTTTTAAAGATTAAAATCATCCTCTTCTATTTCATGTATTAAACATGACTTTTAGAATAATGCATATCACACATAAGAATGAATATTGTATGGGTTAGAAATATGAAATGGCTGCAAATTCTAAGCTTTGGCTGCAAATTCTAAGCTCTATTACAGTTCTATATTATGTATTTATAATATATCATATAACTTGTATTTTAAATAATCGAATAAAATATTATAAAATTCATATTTTATTTTTGTTTCCTATTATATTTTAAATATATAATTATTTAATAAAAAATCATAAATATAATTAATATTTAATTTTAATATTCTTTTTACATATTATAATGCTGTTAATGTATAATTTGAAACTTTCATTAAAAACATTAAAATTTGATATCTATCTAATCCTCGTATAGAAAAAGGCTTTGAAAATTTAAAATTTGATAAGAGAATAAGTAAAATATATTTAATTTTATTGAAATTATTCGAAACCTAATTTAATATTTAGAATTTAAATTTATAAATTTAATTCTTTGAATATTAATTAAAAATGACAACAAAACATATCCTTAATTTTAATTTTAAATAATATATACCCGACATAATTGCTTATTTCTTATTCTCGTGAGTTAAATATGACTCTTTAATTCATAAATTTTAGTAAAGAAGATAAAAACACTAACTACGTTCATGATAAAGAAAGTATCTGTTGTAAATTTGTAAACGGATTTTATATAATGTTTGTAAACATAGTACAATTTATAAAGTTATTTGACTTATAAAAAAAACTACATGATACCACCATATCTTATACAAAATAAAATTAATTTAAGTATAACTTTTAATGTCATACATGTCATGTGAGAAAGAATATTGCATTTGTTATAAATATAAAATGATCGCAAATACTACTTTTACAAGGTTGCCATTTTAAATTTTGAAAGTTTTATGGAAAGTTTTAAAATTGATTTTATGTCTCGAATTCTAATGGATAAAAAGATTATTAAAATTTATAATTTGACTAAATAATAAGTAAATTATATCACATTATAGATCAAAATTAGATATTTTTGTCAATAATTTTATTTGTTATTTAATTGAAAATTGATAATTTAAATTTAGAAATTTAGAATTTACAAATATTAATTAAAAGTGACAAAAAATTTCAATTTTAAATATTATATAAATATTCCTAGATATTTTTTTTTCATTCTTATAAATTAAATATGATTTTTTAAATCATAAATCTCAATCATAAATAAAAACACTAGCTACATATTGTCGCTTGCGCGAAAATAAGGTGTCGGCATGACAGAAGAGTCGCCACCTTTCGTTATTTATCCCTCAGAGCGGGAAAGGAAACGATCGGAAAAACCTAACGAAAAAGGGTAAGACAAGGTCATCGCAACCATTGTCTGGATTCGGGAGTCGGTTACGCAAGGGGAAGGTATTAGCACCCCTCACGTCCGTCGTACTCGACGGGATCCTCGCTTGTTGGTTTACTTGGACGGGTTTGTCTTATTCTATCTACCTATCAAGGCTGGCTGAAAAAGAAAAGAAAATGACTCGGCAAAGCGTCGCGCTTTATGCCCACGTATTCTCATCAGAGAATGAGAAATCAGAGTCAACGTAGTTCGGCCTACGAAGGGTTATGGGGGAAGTTAGCTCGCCAAGACATCGCCATCTTGTGCCTACGTACTCTCAACAGGCATGAGAGATCAGAGCTCACGTAGTTCGGAAAACTACGGTTTATTTCCTGTCTTTTACGAAAGAAGTGTTTTTTATTGTGTTTGCGATTTCAATCGCACTAGAGACTATGACCTGAGAGTGAATGCGTCGCATGTCACCCAAAGGGTACCATACTAAACATCCAGACTGTGGAAAAGAAACTCTCCCACAATCCTTTCTCGGATAGCTTAAGGCTCATAACGTACGAAAGAAATCATTCATGATTACTGTATCTTAAACTGTTTTGAGATGAGAAGAGAACATGCCCAACTAGGAGGGATACTATCAAGTCCTACTGTTATCATGCCATGGATTCATCCTATGGTTGAGGTTTGAACAGGGAACTCCTAGAAGTTGTCATGCATAGGTTTCAACCTAAGATTCTATCATCAAATCCTTATCAAAGGAGATGAGAGTCCTAAGGGATCATGTCAATGATACACCAAAACAGACAAAGCATCAGCTTAACAGTAAAATGCATGCAATGCAAGTGAGGGAGGAAATGTGTGTGGGGCTTCAGCCTCCACAAGCTCATCTCAACCTCAAGCCAGAATGGATAACATTAATCATACTGAAATATAAAACAACATGCTATCAAGCAATAAACAGTAAACTGCAATCCTACAGATAAAATGAAATGAAATGCCATCAGGCAAACAAACCACATGGGCAAGGGAGTTGAGCTCTACCGAATACCCGCAAGCAAAGCCACACAGTAACAATACAAGCAGAGGGAGCAACTCAACCTCTAGTGCAATCATGCTCCTAGGTTCTACCTATTCTAGATATGAACTTATTCTAATGCATCAAACAAGTCAAACAAAACACATCAATACAGAAAAGAAAAAAGAAGAAAACAGATCAACTCCCCTCTCAAGTCCAAGCTTCATCTTTTCCAACAGCAACTCAGTCTTCAGACTTCAATCACTCTTGACAAACATCATTTTGCTTTTCCAGGTTTCAACCTTACAATATAAGTATCAACTTATCTTCTCCTTTAAGCTTCAGCTTCCTTGATCAGCTCCACCTTCAGGCTTCACCTAATCTTCAGGGGTCTTCAAGTATCAACTTTCTCTTGTTGCTCTTCAAGCTTCAGCTGGAATGGAAATACTCAAGGATTCATCCTCTTCAATACTCTTCAATGAAGTCTTCATCTTCAAGCTCAGGCTCTGCATCTCTCAAGACAATCAAACCAGAGAAAATCACTTAATGGATAAGCTGGGGGATATTGAACTGCTTATTGATCACCAAAGGTGACCTTTAAGGGTTCAACATCAAACGAATGGTTCCCTCAAAAGTTCTACCTCCTAGGTACATCACTTATCCCTCCAAAGGAGAGAGGTGTATACCATGGAAAGACTTTGAATCATAGGGAGGAATGGAGGTGAATGATACCATCCATGTTTGAGAAAGAAGTCATCTACATCTATACTCTTCCTAATCCCTAACCCTAAAATAAAACAAAAAGAAAATAAGATCAAGCTCCCAAGCTCCTCAATGCATCTTCAAGTCTTCTACTATACTCCTCATAGTCTAAGGGTAGGGATCCTACATACCTACCCTTAATTCCCATATATACCCCATAGTCTAAATTGTCATAAAAACCCAAAATCTAAAGTTATTATGGACCTATGTTGAAGTTTAACCTAATTCTACACAACCTAATAGCATCTAATCAAAACTATCCTAAAAATCATCACAAAAATATGGAATTAATCCAGGGGGAACCTAAAACATATATCTAACTATCCTAAAAAGATTGACCTAAAAATATTAAGGGAGCTACCTAAACTAAAATCTACAAATTCCTATATCAATATAAAAGAATTAAAAAGCTACTAAATGAGAAAATATGCAAAAAATACTAAAATTCATGATATGACAAATGTTTTTAATTGATATTTTTCTAGACAAAAATATGAAAAGGGAGAAAAAACTCTCATTAAAAAATATTGATTTTTCAATTTAATATGAATTTTACAAGATTTGAAGTAAAATGGTAAAAATAAAATCAAAATATGCAAATGGGGTGTAACAAGTAATGATATGCAGTTCATTTTATTGATGGGCTCAGACTGGGGGGTCTGAAAAGTAAAGCGCATAAAAAATCTAAAGAAAATGAAAAAAGATGCGGTGCGAAAAGAAACAGATTACAGTTATAAATGGAATTGGGCCTGATAGGGGGGGGTGGGGTTATCAATGATCCACTAAGCCCATGACCACCATTTTAATGAAACGGTGCGTTTCATGGCATTTCTGATTCCCTCCCAAATCGCTTTGAACGCAAGCCATTGGATCCAGAGAAAGTCAATGAGTCTGCACGCGATCTGATGGACGTAACTCCGTCTTCTTCCTTGGATTAGGGTTTCTGAAAAAAACCTCCATGAAAACACAGCTCGTGCACCATCTTCTACCCACGCGTGCTACCTCATTTCTTCATCAAATTCACTCGTTCAAAACCCTAAGCTGCTTAGAATTTCGCCCTGAACACGATCATGGTACTAGAATACGTTGAAAGAGCCTCTATACTCAAACCCGAAGGTGAAACTCCATGAATTTCAAAATATCATCAATCTTCGACCTCAACCAAACTTAAATTCCTTTATATCAAAATGATCCTTGCATTATCCTAATCACAACCAGCTAATAATCTTGCATTGTAACTCAATATATCACTAGTTCTTACTCCATCAAGAAATGACATCCATAGTTGAAACTTCATCAAATGACCTTAAACTCTTCAGGAATGATCACCTAATTGTCTCTAACAGTTCTAGACTAATAACTTAACCTAACCATGCCTAGATTATGAGATGAAAGGGATTTTGCAAACCTGGTAATTGGTTATGGCAGATGATGTAGATCTTCAATTCAAGGCTTGAAACTCTTCAAGAACACTCCTTGGATGATGAAAACTCTTCTGTATGCAAAAGATTTGAAGGAGAGAGCTTGTATACTTGAATTCGAATGTGATTTGCTTTCTTGAAATTTCCAATGGCAACCTTCAAATCTTCATGGATGGAGCTTCAAGCCAGTATGAACACACTTAGTAAGATCTATGGAGAAGGTTTGTGGAGAAAAATGGAGGGGAATGAAGAAGAATCAAGAGATTGAATGTGACTTACAATGGAAGCTTTTGATCTCACTCTCTCTTCTCTACACCAATTAACACCAACCTTGCATCTGAGCAAGTCACAATGGTTATATAGAATGGTTTAGAACAGTCTAGAACCATCTAGAATCATCTAATGAGAAAATGAAGTTTTCATGTCATGGTATTTTGATTATGATTCTCCTTACATGGTATCTCATGCCAAATGCCTTGCAACCTTGGTTTCTGATTTGAAATTCTCCTTACATGATATCTAGGACAAGTTACAATGCATATCTTCCTTGTTTGTTGAGTTATTTTGAGTTTTGGTATGGTACCTTAAGATGCAAGCAATCCAATTACAAAGCAGCCCTATGATGCAAGCCTCAAATCAAAATTGTGGCTAAACCATTGTTCTTAGAATGTCATTTGGAGTCAAAATGACCTATTACATGACATGGTTTGGACTTATAACTTGGGATTTCCATTTTTCAAATTCACTTGAATTAACTTATGCCTCATTTTTAGGCCATTTTTATCACTTTTTGATATGAGCCTTTTCAACATCTCATGACCTCCTTACTAGCCTTAAAACATCATTCTAAGCAAGTTTGATGTTTAAGATTTTTCCATTTGAAGCTTGGAAGTAGGAGATATGGCCTTATGCTTGAAATGACCTATAACTTCCAAATGACCAAAATGCCCTTGGCTTGTCAAAGCCATAAGTTGAGTTCTACAAATCCTATCAAGGACTTCTAGTACTCTATAGAAAGCTAAGAAGATGCTCTTCAACATTCATGTTGACCAAGAATCCATAGGAATCATCCTACTAGGGCAAAAGTTGTCTGCACGTTGGGTGACTTTCAAGGACCCAGATTCACATACCTCAGATGACCTGTAATTTGTCAAAACCATAACTTGAGCTCCACAAATCCTATCAAGGACTTCTACCACTCAAATTAAAGCTAAGAACAAGCTCTACAACATTCATGTTGTAGGGAAGATGAGATGACAATCACATCTTGAGCTAAACTGCCTGGAAGATAGGAATCAAACTAGGGGATTTTACACTGTTAATCCTTAGAAACCCTAGCTTGAAACTTCTCAAACTCCTCAATCATGATGAGTTGGTCTAGGAGTCATCCTTATAGCACTTCAATACATCATTCCATGATCACCTGGCTCTTGGATTAGGTCTCAACCCTCTCCAAGTCATCAGTTGACCTAGGGTTGACTCATTCAAACCCTAATTCTACCACTCATGGTTGAATCTTCTGAATTCTTGCACAATGACCTCTCTGGGCTTCATGATGGATTTCGAGACATCTCATAAGCTTTCTCAAAGCTTCAAGTTCATCCTCATAGTCTCAGAATCATCTAAGGAGCTCCCACAACTCTCAAGTTATGAGGCACACAACCTTGGTTTCAACCAATTCCTCTGAGGATCTCTTGAGTTCTCTGACAAAGGTATCAACCTTTGAACATTTGAATAGCTTCTTGGCTAGATTCATATCATCATATAACTCTTGATGGGTAAATAAATGTTGGTCAAATTTTGGGGTCCAACAGCTGCCCCTATTCAAACGGCTTGAACCTGACTGGGTGAGGAGAGAACGGCTCTCAACCAATCAAGGTGCGAGACGGTTGAATACCGATAAACCCGGAAATTTGCCAACTGCTCCAGTACACGGTACTCCGAGGGGAACAAATCTCCGAAAACTGAAATAGTAGGTGCGCGGCAACTAGCTGGAGAAATACTGATCTGACATCGTCGTCAGTTATCCACATTAAATTCCTCTGACATTATCATCAGACAACCAAAACACCCAGCATCGCCGCTGGAAGACTAAATCACCTGACATCACCGTCAGAAACAACATACCCAACATCGCCGCTGGAAACAAACAGCCCACATCGCCGTCGGACAACCAAAACACCCAACATCGCCGCTGGAAAACTAAAGAATTTGACATCGCCGTCATAAACCAAAATACCCAACATCGCCGCTGGAGAGCTAAATCATCTGACATCGCCGTCGAACTACCAAAATACCCAACATCGCCGCTGGAGAGCTAAATCATCTGACATCGCCGTCGAACTACCAAAATACCCAACATCGCCGCTGGAGCACTAAAGACGCTGACATCGCCGTCAGAAGCAAACAAAATACCCAACATCGCCGCTGGGAAACACACATCCAACATCGCCGCCGAAGAATTAAACCACCTGACATCGTTGCCAGAAGTAAACACAACTCTGAGA
This sequence comes from Lathyrus sativus, assembly GCA_963859935.3. Classification (NCBI taxonomy): domain Eukaryota; kingdom Viridiplantae; phylum Streptophyta; class Magnoliopsida; order Fabales; family Fabaceae; genus Lathyrus; species Lathyrus sativus. The sequence goes on along the minus strand of OZ012739.1, from coordinate 351,334,411 downwards.
AACACCCAACATCGCCGCTAGAGAGCTAAACTATCTGACATCACCGTCAGAACAAACAAAACACCCAACATCGCCGCTGGAGAAATAGAGAATATGACATCGCCGTCAGAACAAACAAAACACCCAACATCGCCGCTGGAGAAATAGAGAATCTGACATCGCCGTCATAACCAAACATCCAACATCGCTGCTGGAGAATTCAAGATAATCTGACCTCGCCGTCAAAACAAACATCCAACATCGCCGCTGGAGCTACAAAGGGTCTGACATCGCCGTCAAAAAATCTGACATCGCCGTCAGAAACAAGAAGATCCATTGGGGAATTGGTCAACCGGTAATACATAGTCGATCATGCCATTAGGCACTCCAAGAACACTGTCGGGCATCAGCCGGACTTCAACCATCAGGTTGATCATGCCATCAGGCATTCAAAGAAATTGTCGGGCATCAGTCGGACTTCAACCATCAGGTTGATCATGCCATCAGGCATTCCGCATTAGCTGAGATAACTGCTTCATTAACACGGTCAGACTTCAATCATGGAGTCTTCAAGGGAGGTTTCAACTTCGCCGTCGGAAAACCTGCTGGGGAGGACGCTTCGCCGCTGGGGAATCTGGAGAACTATCAAGTAACTCCGCTCCGGGAGTCCAGAATTCATTCTGGAGGAATCAACTCTGCTGAGGGCTTCAAGAATCATCTTGAACAAATAATTCCGTCGGGGACCTCAAGAATCATCTTGAACCAAGAACCATTCTGGAGATTTCAGGAATCATCCTGAGCGAACAGTCTGTTGGGGATTCCAGGAATCATCCTGGGCAACTCTTGTCGGGGACAAACCAATCATGGCTTGGGCAGCTTCCAAGGATTCGGCTCTCTTGGGGCTTCAGGAATCATCCTGGGCAACCTTCGCTGGGGGCTCTACTGGGGTCTTAAGAATCATCTTAAGCAAACGGCCCTGCTGAGGAATTCAAGAATCATCTTGAACTGAAGACTTCGCTGGGGATCTCGAGAATCATCTTGAGCAAGCGACTTCGTTGGGGAGAATGTCAGGAATCCTCCTGAGCAACTGATCCTTCGGCGGACCACCTGCAAAACAAGAACGGTAACGACCTAGATCATGTTTATTATGCATATGCTTCGGCAATGGCACAATGCTCCACACGGTGGAAATGCTATGCGTTTATGATACATGCTATGCAATCATGCACAATGATACGATCCCGTCAGCAAAATAAATGCCGAGGGGGGAATCCTCCTGTCAAGGAGAAAGAACTACTCAGATAGAGGAATCATCCTGCTGAGGAGAACACGGTCACGCCAATACCAATTGGACTCCGCAGGGGACACAACTTCAGTTGACTGCTGCGGGGGGAAACAACTTCAGTTGACTACTGCGTGGTGATGAAGCTCTACGAGAACCAGGACCTGCTGATGGAAGACGATGTTAATCGCGGGAATAAGCTGCGTGGCCGTCCCGGCTACTCTTCTGGGGATGATAACTCTATGGGGAAACAACTTCAACTTCTCAACACTCCACTGGGGAAAAACCAATCATGGTCTGCTCAACTTCCAAGGATTCGGCTCTCTTGGGGAACTGCAAACTCGGCTGGGGAAGGAGAAATCATTCTGCTTCGCCGGAGAGTACGACTCTGGGGGGAAATACAACATCAGCTGTTCAACACTCTGCTGGGGAAAACCAATCATGGTCCCCACTGCTTCCAAGGATTCGGCTCTCTTGGGGATTTGCGAACTCAGCCGGGGAAGGAGAAATCATTCTGCTTCGCTGGAGAGTGCCACTCTGCAGGGGAATACAGCATCAGCTGTTCCAACACTCTACTGGGGAAGAGGGAATCATCCGACTTCGGGAGAGAGTACGACTCTGGTGGGGAATTTCAATTCCGCTGGAGACTTCAGTCTGGCATCATCAGTTGCTGCGTACCTCGGCGTACGAATAGTTTCCTACGAAACCTGCACTTGTGACCCGGTGCTGGGGGATGAATTCATGCTTCGGCGCACGACTCAGCTGAGGAGGTGATGTTCCTTCAGGACGCATCTGCTTGGGGAAGAGAATCATCTCTGCCTGGGGAGACATATCAATGCTCACGACCTCGCGTTCAGACTCTGCGGGGAGAGGCTACTGAACTCTGTTGGAGAAGGAGGAATCATCCTGCTTCGGGGATGCGCACGGCGCACTATCTGGAATATGCTACACCTGTAACAACACAAACAAACAGACAAGATACCCTTCTCAAAGGGACCTATCAAGGTTATTATCCTGTGACAATATCCAAGTATTTAATTGTTTCAACAATCAATGGGCCTAGGCCAGTAAGTTTATGTATGCGCATTTTATCAAAAACATCGGCGTTCTTTTTCGTAAACAAAACAGATAAATGCTAAACAGGCAAACAGAATTGTTGAACAATATGCATTTTATTGATAACGAACCCCTGAATGGGTAAAAATGTTTTACAATAGAGGCAAGCTCCTGGAATGAGGAAGCCGCGCAAGAAAATAAAACATAAATATACATCAGTATATACAAATGTTGGCAACGAGGCGTAGACGAACACCATGAGTTGATCCCTCTATGACCCACTCGACTTCGATACTTCTTCGACGCTTCAGCTTCGGAAGAGATTGATTCAGATAAACGGCCCTCAGGTCCTCCAAACCACTAAACAATGAAAGTCCACACGCGGAACACAGTCATTTGCTTATTCAAATCCCTAACTTTTGCGTGAACCGCCCTTTACGGGTTTTCAGTTCACCGGGATACCCTTTTTTGCCGAAGCCGTCCAGTGTAGGTTTTCAACTTCGCGGGTGTACATTTTTTTCAATATATCCCTAATTTTTGCCCGAACCTTTTATTCTGTTTTTGGTTCGCCGGGATGCCCCTTTTTTGCCTGGACTCTCTTTTTTTGTCCAGCGGGTCGCTTTCAAGCAAAGTATTTTTTAACTGCGTCCGCGTTCACTGGGGATGCAAAATCTTCACCATCCATCGTGGATAACAACAAAGCTCCTCCCGAGAAGACCTTGCTGATAACATACGGACCTTCGTAATTTGGAGTCCACTTGCCCCGGTGATCGGAGTGTGGCGGAAGAATTTTCTTCAGGACGAGATCACCCGTCTGAAAGCTTCTAGGATGCACCTTCTTATCATAAGCTTTCTTCATTCGGCTTTGGTACAGACGACCAAATGCAATTGATGCCAACCTCTTCTCGTCCATCAGGCTGAGTTGGTTCAGACGATTCATAATCCATTATGCCTCGTCGAGTTTCACATCAACCAAAACTCGCAAAGAAGGAATCTCCACTTCTAACGGTAGGACTGCTTCCATGCTGTACACTAAGGAGAAAGGAGTTGCCCCGGTCGACGTACGGACCGTCGTACGATAACCGTGCAATGCAAACGGCAGCATCTCGTGCCAATCTTTGTATGTCACAACCATCTTCTGAACAATCTTCTTTATGTTCTTGTTGGCCGCTTCAACGGCGCCATTCATCTTCGGCTGGTAAGGAGATGAGTTGTGGTGTTCGATCTTGAAGCTCTGGCACAGCTCCTTCATCATCTTGTTATTCAGATTCGAACCATTATCAGTAATGATCCGCTCGGGAATTCCGTAACGACAGATGATGTCCCTCTTTATGAATTTAGCCACTACCTGCTTGGTCACATTAGCGTACGAGGCTGCCTCCACCCACTTGGTAAAGTAGTCAATAGCTACCAGAATGAAACGATGACCGTTAGATGCAGTAGCCTCGATCTTGCCTATCATGTCGATGCCCCACATGGAGAACGACCACGGGGAGGACATGACATTTAACGGGCACGACGGCACATGAACTTTATCAGCATAAATCTGGCATTTATGACATCTCTTCGCGAATCTGAAGCAATCTGACTCCATCGTCAGCCAGTAGTATCCTGCTCTCAGGATCTTTCTTGTCATAGCATACCCGTCGGCGTGCGTACCAAATGTGCCTTCATGGACTTCTTCCATGAGCATACTCGCCTCTTTCTCATCTACACATCTGAGTAGCACGAGATCGTGGTTTCTCTTATACAACACTCCATCAGGATTGAGGTAAAAGTTTCCAGACAGCCTCCTCAGAGTCTTCTTATCCTGGGTTGACGCACCCGCAGGATACTCCTTAGTCATAAGGAAAGTCTGGATGTCATGGAACCATGGCTTGCCGTCGGCGACATCCTCGATTGCAAAGACAAATGTCGGTCTATCAAGACGCGAAAGGACAATCCTTGGAGCCTCATTCCAAAAATTGACCTTATACATTGAAGCCAACGTGGCTAAGGCATCAGCCATCTGATTTGCAGCCCTGGGTACATGATGGAGTTCCACTCGATCAAAGAACGGAAGTAGCCTTCTGGCATAATTCATGTACGGCACCAAATTCGATTGACGAGTCTCCCACTCCCCCTTAATTTGGTTGATCACAAGCACTGAGTCACCATATACGTCTAGGTTCTTGATTCTCAAATCAATTGCCTCTTCTAGACCCATGATGCATGCTTCGTACTCCGCCTTATTGTTGGTGACTGGAAACGTCAGTCTCGCAGTAAACGGGATATGGGATCCGTGGGGAGTCGTGATGATAGCCCCGATGCCACTTCCATAGGAATTAACCGCTCCATCGAATATCAACTTCCACTGGGATCTCCTATCTGGCCCCTCGTCGGGCAACGACTCATCGCAGTCCTTCGCTTTGAGAAACATAATATCCTCGTCAGGGAATTCAAACTTCATCGGCTGGTAGTCCTCGATCGGCTGTTCGGCAAGGTAATCAGACAATACGCTTCCCTTGATGGCCTTCTGGGACACATACTGAATATCATATTCCGTTAACACCATTTGCCATCTGGCAATCCTGCCCGAAAGAGCCTGCTTCTCGAAGACGTACTTGATCGGATCCATCTTCGAAATTAGCATAATGGTGTGATTGAGCATGTACTGTCGTAGACGTTTGGCAGCCCAGGCTAGTGCGCAACACGTCTTCTCCAGCATCGAGTATCGAGATTCACAGTCTGTGAACTTTTTACTCAAGTAGTATATGGCATGCTCCTTGTTAAGTGCAAATTTTACCTATTTTTGTATATAAGTTTTGTTGCACTTAACGTTACTTTATGTTAAAATCGTTCGAATAAACCCCGCTTTGTTTATAAATGCGCTTACTTTACGTTATAGTGTATATATTATGTTTTCCTGTAAATATCATTGAGTTTAATTGAATTTCATTCATTTTTGTAGGTAATAAAGCATTGATGTTGGAGCATTGTTAGATAGAGCATTGAATAAGCTTTCCAACGCTTCGAACCGGGCGAAAAACAGAGTTACGGTTAAAAAGTTATGGTCGAAACAAGTTGGTTTGCTGTCATGTTCGCCAAAGTTCGCCAGGCGGATGTTCGCCAGGCGAACAAAAGTTCGCCAGGCGAACCGAAAGTTCAAAAACGCGTGAAAACACTGTTTTTACAGAAGCAAAAGTTGTATATGTTCGCCAGGAGAACGGGACTTCGCCAGGCGAATACTAGGACTCATTTTTGTCTATTTAAGTGACTTTTCAGCATTTTTTTAGGGATGTTGTTTGGGAACTTTTTACCCCAACTTCATCAAACACATTCTTGAGTAGATTTAGCTTAGAAACAACATTGGAGGGTGCATCTTGATGATCCGGAGTCGAATCCACTTCAATCGGAGTTGACAAACCGTGAGATTTGTGTTCTTCTTCCTTACTCTCTATGTATTTTTCATTTGTTGGGGTTTTGTATGTAAGTTTATCTTGATTGTATGTATATTTATGGATCTTTGTATAAAATCTCTTTTACAAATCTTTATAGATGGTTATCTTGATTTTTTACTTAACGGGTTTGGATTGTTATAGAGATATATTGTTCAAACTCGATCTAAGATGAACATCTATTAGATTCTAAATGCTAGAGATAGATTTAGGACTAATATTCACGTGGGTATCGATTCTTAATGCTCCGTGTTGTCGAGTTGTGTGAGAGATCAACAATGAGACGATACGGTTGATCTCTCGACTTTGTGTTAGAGATAAACTCTGTTGTGAGCGATACGTGATGATATTGACGAGTGAATTAGGTTGCATGCATTTGATCCATATATTTTTTAGTACATGATGGATAGAACGAAATACAACTCCTGACGAGTTTTCTCATTTCTTAAGAATGTACTTATTTTCTTGTTTTATGTTTTTCCTTTTGAATTTTTATCCCAAACCATTCAAACCCAAGCTTAGAGACGTAGAGATTGTCGAACGACATTCTTTCCCTCACACTGATCCCTGTGGAGACGATAAATCCCGGAGGAAATTCTTCCGAAAATAATATTTTTGCTTGCTGCTTTACCGCTTCAACAAAATGGCGCCGTTGCCGGGGATTGGTTTTGATATTGAGTTGCATTGCGATAGTTTCTATATTTCTAAGCTTTGCACATAATTGTATATATATATGCTTGTATAGATATTTGGTTTGCTTTTGTCTTCTATTATGTTTGTTCAAGTGTTGTATATATTTTGTTCTCGTAACATTTGTTCAAGTGGTTGGTTAGGACACTTGCTTTTGGTTTGCGCGGTGAGACATCACATGGCATGAAGGAAGGAAGTTACTAGCTAAGCACAATAAAGGCGTCGAGCTTACGACGTAAAACAAGCATTTTTTTTCCATTTTTGTTTCGTTATTACTTTTTCCTTCTAGCTTAGGTAGTGTGGTGAACATTCATTAAACAAGTTGTTCTCGGATTATTCGTAAAATTCTCAAATCTTCACTTTACAACTTGTTTAATCCATTTTCACCCGGTATTTTATTGTTGTTTGGACTCAAATTTTTGTTTGGTAGCTTGAGGTATTTGAGGTGATTTTCCAAGTTTGAGTGTTTCAACTTGCGAATGCGTGGTAATGATAGTGTTTAAAGTTTTGTACACATTCAAGGTATGTGTTTATCGCTTTCTAGGCTTTAGCATATTCATGATACTTAGACTTTTTACAATTTCCATGCCATTCATTCTTTTGTATACTTGTTCATTTTGTGAATCACTTTAGTTCCCACCTTTTTGTGAGGAAGCCTTTCGTTGTTCATATATGCTCGGAGTACCAATATTATTGTTTTAACTGGATTTTATTATGCTTAATCTTTTGTTTGTGTTGATTATATGAAAGCATGAAAAGGATTAAGGCACTTGTTTCATTTTGAGCACAACTACCTAGCCAAATAGTCAATTCACCTTGTGAGTGTGTGATCATTTGTAACCCCTTTGAGCCTTTGGTCATTATCCATGTTGTTTGAGTTTTATTCTTGTCTATGAGTATCAAATTCATTTTTTGTGTGGATCTTGATTGTTGTTTTTTCTTGAGCCCTCAACTTTGTGTTGTTGTATGAATTTTTACCTTGCCTTAGAAAGTAGGGAGTATTCACATGATGATGTGGTTGAATTCAAGTTGGGGAGATGATGATCGTTCACTTGTGTTGTTGATTGCTATGAGGTTGAAAAATAGAAAAGAAAAGAAAAATGAGAAAAATATGAAAAAGAAAAGAAAAGAAAAGAAAAGAAAAATTGAAAAAGCTTAGAAAAAGATAAACAAAAAGAGTAGAATAATGTTGTGCTAATAAGTTCTATGTGTTTGGTATAACACTTGGGATTCTGGAAGAAGTTTGATTGGAATTTTGGTGTTTGAAACTTTGTGAGTTTATCACTCCCTTAGGTTTAGGCAAGTTTTTGTTTCGATTAGCTTTAGGAATTATCCCTTGTTTGTTCACCCGACCATATTACAACCCTGAAAGTCCTTTTGATTCTTGCTTTTGTGTTTTCAACATGATTTTTGGATGATTGCATAATTTAGTCTTTTGTTTGCAAGATTATTGTATGAGTGAAAAAAGCCCTCATTTTGTGTTTTTCATCTACCGATGATTGTTTTTGCTAGGTGTGATTCACGTTTGAGCTTGTGTTGTTTTAGAATGTTTGGCACGACTTTTGTATTTAGCATTTGTTTTGTGATTATGTTATCGTTGAAGTTTAGTGGTAAGTATTCACTTTGCGTGTATCAATTTTTGATTGAACCATTGCATTTGTTTTCCGTTTGTCAAAACTTGTTGTTACGTGATTTCCTAGATTTCGCTTTTGTTCCTTTAGTTGTCGACTTTGTTTGAGGACAAACAATTAGGTATGTTGGGGAGAGTTGTTAAGTGCAAATTTTACCTATTTTTGTATATAAGTTTTGTTGCACTTAACGTTACTTTATGTTAAAATCGTTCGAATAAACCCCGCTTTGTTTATAAATGCGCTTACTTTACGTTATAGTGTATATATTATGTTTTCCTGTAAATATCATTGAGTTTAATTGAATTTCATTCATTTTTGTAGGTAATAAAGCATTGATGTTGGAGCATTGTTAGATAAAGCATTGAATAAGCTTTCCAACGCTTCGAACCGGGCGAAAAACGGAGTTACGGTTAAAAAGTTATGGTCGAAACAAGTTGGTTTGCTGTCATGTTCGCCAAAGTTCGCCAGGCGAACAAAAGTTCGCCAGGCGAACCGAAAGTTCGCCAGGCGAACCGAAAGTTCAAAAACGCGTGAAAAACACTGTTTTTACAGAAGCAAAAGTTGTATATGTTCGCCAGGCGAACGGGACTTCGCCAGGCGAATACTGGGACTCATTTTTGTCTATTTAAGTGACTTTTCAGCATTTTTTTAGGGATGTTGTTTGGGAACTTTTTACCCCAACTTCATCAAACACATTCTTGAGTAGATTTAGCTTAGAAACAACATTGGAGGGTGCATCTTGATGATCCGGAGTCGAATCCACTTCAATCGGAGTTGACAAACCGTGAGATTTGTGTTCTTCTTCCTTACTCTCTATGTATTTTTCATTTGTTGGGGTTTTGTATGTAAGTTTATCTTGATTGTATGTATATTTATGGATCTTTGTATAAAATCTCTTTTACAAATCTTTATCGATGGTTATCTTGATTTTTTACTTAATGGGTTTGGATTGCTATAGAGATATATTGTTCAAACTCGATCTAAGATGAACATCTATTAGATTCTAAATGCTAGAGATAGATTTAGGACTAATATTCACGTGGGTATCGATTCTTAATGCTCCATGTTGTCGAGTTGTGTGAGAGATCAACAATGAGACGATACGGTTGATCTCTCGACTTTGTGTTAGAGATAAACTCTGTTGTGAGCGATACGTGATGATATTGACGAGTGAATTAGGTTGCGTGCATTTGATCCATATATTTTTTAGTACATGATGGGTAGAACGAAATACAACTCCTGACGAGTTTTCTCATTTCTTAAGAATGTACTTATTTTCTTGTTTTATGTTTTTCCTTTTGAATTTTTATCCCAAACCATTCAAACCCAAGCTTAGAGACGTAGAGATTGTCGAACGGCATTCTTTCCCTCACACTGATCCCTGTGGAGACGATAAATCCCGGAGGAAATTCTTCCGAAAATAATATTCTTGCTTGCTGCTTTACCGCTTCAACACTCCTTTCTGTCCGTCTCGTCGTGCTGACCGAGAACACACCCCATACTGCTCTTAAGAACTGTAAAGTACATGATTAATGGCCGTCCAGCCACTGGGGGTATCAAGATTGGAGGTTCTTGAAGATACTGCTTTATCTTGTCGAATGCCTTCTGGCAATCTTCATTCCAAGTAATCGCCTAATCTTTCTTTAAAAGCTTGAACATCGGTTCACAAGTGGCCGTGAGCTGAGAGATAAACCTTGCAATGTAATTTATTCGGCCCAAGAAACCACGAACTTCTTTTTATGTTTTCGGCGCTGGCATTTCTTGAATGGCTTTTATTTTCGTAGTATCAACCTCGATACCTCGTTCACTAACGATAAACCCCAGCAACTTTCCGGATCGCACTCCGAAAGTGCACTTGTTAGGATTCAGCCTCAACCTGAACTTCCTAAGCCTCTCAAAAAGCTTCAATAAGTTGACCAGATGCTCTTCCTCTGTTTGGGACTTTGCAATCATGTCATCAACATAGACCTCGATTTCATGATGAATCATATCATGAAACAAAGTTACCATTGCTCGCTGGTAAGTGGCCCCTGCGTTCTTCAGACCGAAGGGAATTACCTTATAGCAAAATGTTCCCCAGGGGGTGATAAACGTCATTTTCTCCATGTCCTCCGGCGCCATTTTGATCTGATTGTAACTGGAGAAGCCATCCATGAACGAAAACACGGAGAACTGGGCTGTGTTGTCGACCAACACATCGATATGAGGCAACGGGAAATCATCCTTAGGGCTCGCCCTATTCAAGTCCCGATAATTGACGCACATACGTACCTTACCGTCCTTCTTCGGTACAGGCACTATGTTGGAGACCCACGGAGGGTAAGTGGTGACCGCTAAGAAGCCAGCATCAAGCTGTTTCTGCACTTCTTCTTTGATCTTAACGGCCATGTCTGGTCTCGTCCTCCTAAGCTTCTGCTTAACGGGAGGGCAATCTTCTCGTAGCGGCAAGTGGTGGACCACGATGTCCGTGTCAAGTCCGGGCATATCTTCGTATGACCAAGCAAAGACGTCACTATACTCTCGAAGCATCTCGACCAGTCTCTGCTTGACATCACTCTGCAGCGCAGCCCCTACTCTGACATTTCTGACGAGCTCTTCAGAACCCAGATTTACGATCTCAATCTCCTCCTCGTGAGGCAGAATAACTTTTTTCTCTTGTTTCAACAAGCGGGCCAACTCTTCAGGAAGGTCTTCGTCTTCATCAATCTCTTCTTCGGCTTGATAGATCGGGCAATCAAAGTCGAAGTGAGCCGTAGAAGGTCCAGAGTCGATGTCATCTGTTATGTGGATCCTGCAATAACAAGGGTTAAGTTTAAAACAAGAATATGCAGGTTAGCACAAACCCCATTGCCATTTTACTGTTTTTCAAAACAAATATAAAACAGGAATAACAGAGATCACAATATTTGAATACGAAGAAAACGCCTTTGATTTATTAACAAAATGCATGTACATAATCCAACAAGGCCCTGACAATAAAACCGCTATGCCCCGGGTAGGACATAAGGTTGTACAATGATTGTAAAAAGTAAATCATTACTCTTCACTTGTCAGCTGGATGATATCCTTGATGGTCCAATTGTTGAGGCGCTCGCCCGGCTTGCTTGGCTGAATCCAAGAGTCGAGATCACAATCGCTATCCCCGCTGTCTTCAGACGCCGTGTTGACGCTTTCGAAGATCACTCCGCCACTGGTAAATAGGATCGGCCCCTTACCCCATGACGTGCTGCTAGACGAAGAAGAAGAAGCTTCAGCTTCAGGAGAATACCCCAATCCAAACTTATCCTGCTTGTTCGGTATCTCCAAAATATGCCCCTAGCCTGGGGTGGATCCGGCTTCGACGACGGCCCGAGCTTCTTTGAATGAGGAGAGATTCATCTCTGGCTTCTCTGTGACGACAGGAGCTACCTCTTTCACTTTGACGACTTCAAATGCTTGGCAGAGAGTTTCATGGATTTCGCCATCCATTTCAACATACTTAAAGGATGACAAATGGCTCACCATTATGTCCTCCTCACCACACACGGTTACTATGCTTCCCCCGACAACATATTTGAGCTTTTGGTGCAACGTGGAGGTCACGGCGCTAGCAGCATGAATCCACGGCCGGCCCAAGAGGCAACTGTAGGCAGGCATGATGTCCATGATATAAAAGACTGTGTCGAACGTTTCCGGACCAACTTGGATCGGCAGGGTCAACTCTCCGAAAACGTGGCGTTTAGTTCCGTCAAATGCTTTCACCACCAGATCACTGGGTGTGCAAAGCAATCCACGAGTGTCCAACTTCATTAATGCCTTCTTCGGAAGCACATTAAGTGACGAACCCGTGTCCACCAGGACATGCGACATGATTGTGCCTCTGCACTCTATCGAGATGTGCAAGGCGCTGTTGTGATCTCTCCCTTTAGGCGTCAGCTCTAAATCTGTGAAACCTAGCCCATTGCCAGCATTAACGTGGGCTACCACCTCTTCTAGCTGATTCACCAATATCTCTTGCGGTACGTAGGCAGCATTCAATACCTTCAGTAGCGCGTTGCGGTGCGCTTCAGAACACAGCAACAGGTTGAGAATAGAAATCTTCGAAGGCGTCTGATGGAGATGATCTACAATCTTGTAGTCGCTCTTCTTGATTAACCGCATAAACTCCTCGGCATCTTTGACAAGCAAATCTTTCTCTACCCCACACGGGACCTCTTCGACGACTTTGCTTTTACCCTTATCAGCAGCTTCAGCTCTGACCGCTTTCTCTGTCACGACCTCTATCGGTGCAAACACTCTTCCGTTTCGGGCAATACCACTGATTCCTGCGAGATTCTCCACAGTCGACCCATATGGCTCTAGCTCCAACTTTTGACCGTTGCAATAGACTTCAGCTCCATAATTCCACGGAACGGCGTTAGTGCTCTCGAATGGGATCGACCCGGCTTTAGTAATAGTGATTGTAGGCGGTCTGGGCGCAGAAATAGTAATTGGTTGGCGAGGGATGGTGATGGTGGCGACTTTATCGGCCTGCTTCAACACTACCTCTCCTGATACACTTTCAGCCCTCTGGCTGAACTGCAAAATACCCTTAGTCATCAGACTTTGGATTCCTTCTACCAGCTGCTCACACCCATCAGAATGTGTAGCACATTCCATACATAACTCTCCGCATCCTGGAAAGAACCCTTTCTTCAACAACTTAGCTTTGACGAAGCTAAGCGGCGTCTTTAGGTCTTTGACATCGGTCAACAGATCTGCGCTCTCTTCTTCGATAATGGCGTTCACGCCGCCTCCCCTATGATTCGGCATAGGGTTTTTCGTGACATTGGGCACATTGTCGGAGAAGTTGATAATCTTGGCATCTACCAGGTCCTGCACCTTGTGCTTAAAGGCTTTGCAGTTCTCGATTGTGTGGCCTGGTGCCCCTGTGTGGAAATCGCAAGTGGCATTTGCGTCGTACCCTGGTGGAGGTGCCCCTGTCAAGGGAGCCATCATCCTCTTCTGAACCAACTGAAGCTGAAGCAAAGTCTACAAGAGTTGCGCATACGACATGGGCGGTGCCTCGAAGTGACGGTTTGTCAAAGGTGCCTGATTCTGGTACTTTCTATATCCCTGCTGATTCAGTTGCTGCTGCTGGGATATTTATACTGGCTATCTGCTGCTGAGGGCCTTTGCCCTTTCTCCGAGCGTTGGTCACAGTGCTCGCATCTCCTTCTCGTCTTTTACCAGCATAAGGTTTCTTTCCACCTCCTCCAGCTGAGGATTATTCACCTTGGATTTTCCCGATCTTGATACCATTCTCGACGTGCTCCCCCATGGTAATGAGAGCCGAGAACGTCCCAGACATACCGCTGACTAACTTTTCATAGTACGATCCCGGGAGGGTAGCAACAAACATCTGCACGAGCTCGCGCTCAACCATCGGCGGTTGAACCCGAGCAGCCAACTCACGCCACCGCTGGGCGTACTCCTTAAATCCTTCATTATTCCTCTGCGAAAGGTTCTGGAGCTGGACTCGGTTCGGGGCCAAGTCGCTATTGTACTAGTAGTGGAGGACAAATGCTTCAGCGAGATCCTTCCATATACACACGCTAGTGGGCTCCAAGCCCATATACCACTCGAGGGATGACCCGGAAAGACTATCTTGGAAGAAGTGCATCAGCAACTTCTCGTCTTCGGAATAGGCAGACATCTTCCTATAGTACGATCGCAGGTGGACACGAGGGCAGGTGGTGCCCTTATATTTCTCAAAGTCAGGCACCCTAAACTTAGGAGGTACTTTGAAATCAGCAATTAACCCCAGCTTGGACATATCAACACCCAACGTATTCTGATTCTCAATATCTCTCATTTTATCTTCAAGTGCTTTGAACCTGAGCCACGCTTCAGCATTCAGCTCCCCTTCTGCACCCCTTTGAGAAAACACATCATCCTGATGATCCTCAAGCCAAGGTTGAGGCACCAACAGGTTCCTGACGCCAACATTGCCGTTGACCGGCCCGATGTTGACATTAGCTCCCAGACTCCCATTACCGACGCTCGCCGTATTGAGTCCGATATTGGCCATCACGTTGCCATTAGCACTGCCATTGCCCCCGGACACAGGGACACCATTCTGCGGAGTATCAACTGGTGGAGGAGTAGGCACAGCCCCGCTATGAAGTATGTCGTTACTATCAACCCTGGAGATCAAAGGTTGAACCAAAGTCCTGAGCTGGTCTTGCCCATTGGCGACCACCTGCATCAGTTCCATAAAGCGATCCATCCTCTCGCGGAGCTCCTGGACATCTGTCTGCACTTGATCCATGATCCTGGTATGATTGGCTCGAGTTGGATAATGGTGAATTAGTCTTTGATCAATCCTGGAGTCACCGGAAACAGCCTGGAACCTGTAAACCTGAAAAAAACCTACAAACACTAAAGGTTAGGGAAAACAACAAAATGTACGCCATGCAAATGCTTCATGCAGATGCATGCGTGTGTCTGTGTGCTTGGGAGATTTCCCCCGATCCTAGTGCCTGAGTGTCAGTGCTGATAATAATAAGAAGAAGAAGCCGGAGTCCAATCATGGAAACATCAATCTCATATATAAAGGAAAGCCTATCAAGGCAGTACATAGCATCGGCGAGTACAAGACAAATCAACAGCGTGACCTCAGCCAACAAGCCTGGTGATGGTTGTCGCTACTGCGAAAATCGGCGCCGGCTGAACAGAAGAGTCGCCACCGCGCGTTATTTATCCCACGGGAGGGAAAGGAAACGCTCAGAGTAAACCTCGCACAACACGGGAAAGGTATGGTCATCGCAACCAAAACCTGGGTTCGGGAGTCGGTTACGCAAGGGGAAGGTATTAGCACCCCTCACGTCCGTCGTACTCGACGGGATCCACGCTTGTTTTCGGGTATGGATTGTTATTCTATCTAAACTATAGGTCAAGGGTTAAAAAGAAAATAAAATGAAAATAAAAATGACTCGGCAAAGTATCGCACTTTATGCCTACGTATTCCCGTCTGGAACGAGAAATCAGAGTCAACGTAGTTCGCCTACCTACGGGAAAGGAGGGGAAGGTTGCTCGCTAGGATATGTCATCCTATGCCTACGTACTTCCACACTGCATGGAAGATCAGAGCAAACGTAGTTCAGGCCACGTACGGCGTAAGTCTGTCTTGATTGATTTTAATCCTTCTGAAAAAGGGTTTTTCTGATTACTGGTCCAAGCGGACAAAAATGACGTCTTGATGAGTTCACATTCTTTTTACGAAAGAAGTGTCTTTTATTGTGTTTGAAATATTATAGTGTTTTTCTGTTTGTTTTGAGAAAGAAAGAGGCAGAACTCTAACATACGGTTGCGAAGGGAAACAAACTAACCTAATGTTATCATGCATGGGTTAAGACCTAGTGTCTATCATGCTCCTCTCTTGCACAGAGAGAAACAGAGATCCTACGAGATAGGCAGAACAGAAACAATATCAGATATATACAGTAAAAATGCATGGATGCGACAGTACAAGCGAGGCAAGGGAGTCCCACTCAACCTCGAACCTAGAAAACAATAGGCAAAAGTGAACAGACTTCACTTTCAACCCAACAGGGTAAACAGCAAACAATACAGTCCAGAAAACCAATCAATACATCAGCAAATGAAATACAACAGCAAAAGAAACAGCATCAGCAGCTCTGAATCAACATCTGGCTTCAAGTAATCTCCAATCAGCTACAGGCTTCAACAAGCATCAATCTCCATCTTCATGGCCTTCAGGAAGGGCTTTGATCATCAGTCTTCTATCTGCAATGGCTTTTCTTCAAGCTCAAACCTCCAGGATGAGGGATTAGTCACAAGAGTGAATTAGGTGTTAAGCAATCAGTTGACTACCAAGGGTGGTGAACAGACTGCTTCTAACACAAAAGACATTTTCTCTCAAGAGTTCTATCCCTTAGACACTATCACCAAGCCTTCCAAAGGAAGGGGGTGAGTGTCTTAGAGAGACTCTGTATCACATAGAAGAATGGATGCAGACAAGGCAATCCATGTTTGAGAAACAAACTGTCTAACCTAGAGCTCTGCCTAGCTCCTAAACCCTAGTCTCCTCAGCAGCTGCTAGCAAGAACTTCCTCTCCAACTCTGGCAGTTGATCTTCAATCTTTGGATCTCCAATGGTCTTCATCTCCTCAAGTCTTCAGCTCTCCCAAGTCCCCAGACAAACCCAATACCCAAACAAGCAAGCAATAATCCCCAGAGGGCACACCACACCAGTCAATCAGATATAACAGCATATTAATAGCAGTAGGGGAATCCTGACTTTTTCTAAGGGGATCTAATAACTACCCATAGCCCCTATAGTCCCATAACTAATCTATTCAAACCCTAAGTCCTAAGGGAAATGAAATCAAACTTCCTAAGTCATCACCTAAAAAACCCTAATTTGTTCATGTTGTTCAAGCCTACATTAAGCACCTAAAATTAATTTCTAAAAATGAGGACTAAATTGTTTCTACAAGTTCAATATCTCATCTAAGCAACATAAAAAGAATGAACAAAAAATATGAAAGCATTTAATAGAACAAAAATTACTAAAATCATGCATGAAATGAAACTATTTAAAATGACATTTATTTAGAAAATATGAAAAAAATATCAAATAAAAATAAAAATGCAATTTTATTTAATGACCATTTTCTACACATTCTAATGAAAATAGTTTAAAAAGAATGAATTGAAAATGATTTTTTATGTATTTATTATGAATTAATGAAAATGCATAAAAAAATTAAAGAATATAAAAGAAAATAATGAAATAAAGGGAGGGGGTTTGAATAGAAGACACGCCCAGTTCATTTCAGGATGGGCCAAGCAGCAGGGGGTGCGCGTAGCATTTCATATCAGGCCCAGAACAAGTCAGCATTAAAGAAAATAAAAACACAAGCTGGGGGTGCGTTCAGAAACAGATTCACGTTCAAATTGATTGGGCCTGATAGCTGGGGGGTGGGGATATCACTCACTTAGGCCCGCCCGTTTCAATTAATGAAACGGTGCATTTAGGGCACCACTCTTCCCTCCAACTTCAGAATTAAATGAGAGCCCTTCGATCGCTCTCTGAGTCAAAAGTCCAACATGAAATGAACGCCCAGGATTTCATCTTCTTCCTTGGTTCATAAAGCTAGGGTTTACATTCCATGGAAGCCATGCACGAGCCAACTTCAAGCTCTCAGTTCTCACTCTCCAGGCCATGAAACGCCACGATATAAACATGAAACTTACTCTAAATTTCTCCCTCTATACGTCTATGGTCTTAGATTGTATTAAAACTCAGCCAATCAATAAACCCGATAGCAACAATCTCTGACTCCATGAAAACACTCTGCAACTCATCAGCACAATTCTCCATCAAACTTATACTAATCTAATCCATGACTAATGGTGATCATCCTGCGCTAACAACCTAATATTATAATGCACTATGCCACGAGTTCTAGGTCCTAACAGTTTGGTACACCTGCTAACAATCATCACTAAACTACTCCAAACTCATCCTAATTGCTCTACTAACATCCTACATCATATCTAAACTAACAAATCTATACTAAACTAACTGAATCAAGCTGTGGCAGAGAAAATGCACCTGGTGTGAAATCTTGTGGATGATGATGAATCTTGTGGATCTGAGGCTTGTGAGGCTCGGATCTTGATCTACAATTGCACTAATTGATTCTGTTTGCAACACTTGAATGAAACTTGGCTTGAATTGTGCTATCAACTTGAAATTGCAATTTTGATGTTGATGATTATAGTGCTCGAAAATGGATTGATCACACCTTGTTCTTGGTTGAATTCTGATCTATGATGATGAATCAGTATGATGAAATTGATTTTGATGGTGATTGGTGAAGAATTTGAGGAATTGAAGTGAAAATGCAATGAGAAAGAATGAGAGAATTTGGGAAATTCTTGGTGAAAAATGAGTCCAACCCTTGATCAATCTTCATTTCATGTTTATATAGACTCCAATGGTAACTTCTAGATCCCTCTTACACATTCCCTTGCCTTCCAACTTTGATTCATTTTGGCTATGTTTCTTAAAAGGCAAGTAACCAAAGATAACTTTGAAATCTTCCACTAAACTCAAAAAAGTGCTTGAACCATTGTCTTTAGAATGTCTTTTCCATTCAAAATCATATATTGGAAGTCTCCATTTGGACTTATAAATCTCTCAAACCATTTTTCATTTTGACTTTATTCAAGTTATAAGCCATTTTAGTTCAAATTTGGACCAATCATGCAACTTCATGTTATGAGCTTTTCCAACAATTTGTGACCTTCTTTCTAGACTTAAAATCCCATTTGGAGCAAGTTTGATGTTGTAAGTTTTTCCATTTGAGGCCTCCTTGTATGAGTTTTGGACATAGGTTAAAATGACCTATAATTCACAAATGCCCAAAATACCCTTTGCTTGCCAAGACCATAAGTTGAGTTCCACACATCATATGAAGGCATGCTATACCATTCTAGAAAGCTAAGACAATGAGGAACAATTATTATGTTGACCAAGAATTCATTTGAAATCTCCTTGAGGGGTAAAACTAGCTTGGAAGTCAAGTCACTTTCACAGACAAAATTTCAGATACCTCAGATGACCTGTAACTTGCAAGGACCATAACTTGAGTTATATAAATCTCCTTGATGTCTTCCACCACTCAAATTAAAGGTCTTGAGATCCTATACAAGTTTCATGTTGGCCAAGAAGCCATTTGAAGCTAGCATTTTGACTTATCTTGCTTGGAAATCTGACCTAAACTAGGGGATTTTACACAGAAACCCTAATTTAGAAACTCCTCTTCTCCTTGATTTCTCTTGAATTCTTCTTGGCATATCTCCATATCCTTCTTTATATGTCCCATGATGAACCCCACATCTCTCCACTAGACTTGAATGCCCCTTAAATCAGTCAATTGACCTAGGGTTGACCTAGGGTTGACCCAGATGAAACCCTAGTTGACTGCCTTCAGCTATAGCTCTTGTGCTCTCATCAATGACTTGTCTCCTTCTCCAAATGACTTTCTAAGTCTCTCATAATGTCTAGATACTCTCCATGCCTTCAACTCACAGCTCACAACCCTCTTGCTGACCCTCAGATGCCCTCAGCTAGGAGATGGACTCAAGGCTTGATCTGCTGAACTCTTTGCTTTCAAATTCTTTCCTGATGACTTGAATGAGATTGAATTGGGATAATAACCTCTTGATAGGCTTCTAGAGATGAGAATAATGATTGGTCCCCTGTTGAATGACTTGCTATGCTTATGCTATGCAGATGGTTAGTCTATGTACATGACTCTATATGCAAACGCTAATGATATTGAAACATAAACCAAGGAATAAGGTTGAGCAAATTTTAGGGTGCAACAGCTGCCCCTATTTAAGCGGCTTGGACCCGATTGGGTGAAGAGCCCGGAGCCTTCAGACATTCGCGGTACGAGACGGTTGAATACTAGTGAAACCAGAAATTTGCCAACCGCAAAACTAAATTGCGCTCCTGCTTGAGGAATGACATTCATCAGCTGAATCTGACTGTTACAGTAACCCACTGATCTCGCGCGACCGTGCTGGGGATTGTCTTCATCGTTCTGAAGAGGATTCTGTCATAACAGATTGCTTGCTTGTCCACGTTAGGACTCTGTCTGTCATCAATACGAAGAAATCTCAACTAGAACCTGTCCACGTTAGGACTCCGCTTGCTGTTAACTCCGAAAAATCTCGGCAACTCCGCTGGGGATAATTCGTCTGCATTTCCATAAACTGAATCGTCCACGTTAGGAGTAAAACTCTTCCACGTTAGGAGTAACCTCTTTCTTTCCACGTCAGGAATCAATCTTGATATGTCCGCGTAAGAACTCTAATCTTTCCACGTCAGGAATGCTGTCATTTCCACGTAAGGACACTATCTTTTTCCACGTAAGGGATGCTCTTAATATGTCCACGTAAGGACTCTGATTTTTCCACGTAAGGAATACCAACTTCTTTCCGATTTGTCCGCGTCAGGACTACATTTTTCCACGTAAGGAATGCCATCGTAATCTGTCCACGTAAGGACTCCACTCTTTCCACGTCAGGAATCACCTCTTTTGATATGTCCGCGTGAGGACTACATCGTCCACGTTAGGACCCACTTCTCCACATTAGGAATAATAATTTCTTTGATTTGTCCACGTCAGGACACTGATCTCTTCTTGATTTGTCCACGTTAGGACTCAGGCATCTTCGACCCGCTGAGGAAATAAGACTTGTCCACGTAAGGACTCACACACTGGTCTGAGTTGTCCACGTCAGGACACCACCACCAAGAGTAATCACTTTTGTCAACGTCATGACCTCACATTCCACCAATACCGAGAACCTGAATCTGCCCACGTTAGGGCTAGCACATCTCATCGACCCGAGGAAATAAATCTGCCCACGTTAGGACGCCCACTTCTGAAGAAATCCCGTCAATATAGGAATAAATCGTCCACGTCAGGACTTAGTTCTCCAATGATCCTCACCCACAAACTTCTTAGCACTGACGTGACAGCGACTTTGAGACAGACTCTACTGGGGATGTCTGGAAACCAAACTATCGGACGCCTGTTCTGATAACCGGCAGTGGCCTCTGAAATTCTGATTCATGGAACCCCTGATGACAACTGATTCTGCCTGGGAACAAAGAAAAACTTATCCTGGCAACTCTGTGGGGAATACTGCCGAGACTGACATTATCATTGAATGTCTCATGTCGAGGTCTTGAATGTTTGGTAATTCATTTGAGCGAGAGTTCTCTCCACCCGAACTGCTAGAGTACAGAAACTGCTTCAGCAAAATAAATGCTGGAAGGATAATGCCGACTCCGCTGGGGATAGCCAGAGGCTACAGAACTATTCCAACAAAATAAATGCTGGAAGGGTGAAGTCGACCCTGCTGGGAAATTGGAAACTCAAACCACATACCCTATTGAGGTAAACCCCTGCTGGGGAAAATAACCTTGCTGGGGAATAGCAGATGTGCACAGTATGATCAGACTCTCTGCTGGAACGTAAACTGATATTACACAGTATCTCTGACAAAATAAATGACCGGACCCACCATCAGCTCTGCTTGGGAGAGTCTTAATCTTCGAGTCCCACTGGAAGGAATGAAAACACTTGCAAAGAGAATTCCGCTGGGGATGGGATGATTCTCTTGGGGAAAATCCACTGACTCCGCTGGGGGCGAGTGTATGACCCTGCGGGGAAAGATGAACCTGTCTGAATACAGCCTTACAATCTTGGAATCGCCAAACTCTATTGAGGACGAATAACTTTTCTGGAGCACGTCCTTTGGTTAAGCTACGGCTAGCTGGGGAATTCTATCCTTCTTCAGGAAGAACATGCGTGACCTACGTGGGGACTGAGTCTTTCGTTATCGCAATCTTTTGATAATCTTCCTCGTATGGTTATGAAACCTGCAACAACACATACAAGACACGACAAGCCTATGCAATCAAATCAATTCAGGTTAGTGACATTACACTCAGTTAATTCAAAGCTTTAATGATCGTTGGCAAGGGCCAGTGATGTTATACTCATGCTAGCTTCATCAAACTTAGGCGTTTTATCATGCACAAAACGGTAAAGAACAGTGCCAAATACTGAATAACATATTTTCATTGATTGGGCCCCTGAATGGGCGGAGTTTTTGTACACGGGATGTAACTCCTGAAAAGAGGAAGCTACGCAAAGCAAATACATAAGTATGCAAGTATGCACAAGAAGCATGAATATTGACAACTTAAATTTGTACACATGTCGGCAACGGGATGCAGATGAACACCACGAACTGATCCTCCCATGACTCGTCCGACTCTAAGGCTTTCCCGGTATCCTCACTTCTGAAGAGATTGTATCCGATAACTGACTCCTCAAATGTATTCTCCCGCATTGATGCTCATTGCAATATCAAATTCGGACCGCAGTCATTTGCTTTTCAAATCCCTAACTTTTGCGTGAACCGCCCTTTACGGGTTTTCAGTTCACCGGGATACCCTTTTTTGCCGAAGCCGCCCAGTGTAGGTTTTCAACTTCGCGGGTGTACATTTTTTCAATTTTATCCCTAACTTTTTCCCGAACCTTTCATTCTGTTTTTGGTTCGCCAGGATGCCCTATTTTTGCCTGGACTCTCTTTTTCTGTCCAGCGGGTCTGTTTTAAGCAAAGTATTTTTTTACTGCGTCCGAATTCACAGGCGACGCAAAGTCTTCTCCGTCCATGGTGGACAACAATAAAGCTCCTCCTGAAAAGACTTTTCTGACAACGTATGGCCCTTCGTAGTTGGGGGTCCACTTGCCCCTGTGATCTGCTTGCGGCGGGAGAATCCTTTTCAGCACAAGGTCGCCCGTCTGAAAGCTTCGCGGAAGTATCTTCTTGTCGTACGCTTTCTTCATTCGGCTCTGGTACAAACGACCGTATGCTAGAGAAGCTAGCCTCTTCTCGTCCATCAAACTCAATTGATTCAATCTATTCGTTACCCATTCTGCCTCGTCCAGCTGAACGTCTCGCAATACCCTCAGAGAAGGGATCTCAACCTCTAATGGTAATACCGCTTCCATTCCGTATACCAACGAGAACGGAGTTGCCCCGGTTGATGTGCGTACCGTCGTACGATAACCGTGCAAAGCGAAAGGTAGCATTTCATGCCAATCCTTATAGGTCACCACCATTTTCTGAACAATTTTCTTGATATTCTTATTGGCCGCCTCAACAGCGCCATTCATCTTGGGTCGGTAAGGGGAGGAGTTGTGATGTTCGATCTTGAAATTCTGACAGAGCTCCTTCATCATCTTGTTGTTCAGATTTGAACCGTTATCCGTGATTATCCGCTCGGGAATCCCATATCGGCAAATGATATCTCTCTTGATGAATCTAGCCACCACTTGCTTCGTTACATTCGCGTAAGACGCCGCTTCCACCCACTTGGTGAAATAATCGATTGCTACTAGGATGAACCGATGCCCGTTAGAAGCCGTCGGCTCGATCTTTCCAATCATATCGATTCCCCACATCGAGAATGGCCATGGAGATGACATCACATTTAGAGGACTCGGAGGCACGTGTATCTTGTCAGCATAGATTTGGCACTTGTGGCACTTTCTCGCAAACTTGAAACAATCAGTTTCCATAGTCAGCCAAAAATAACCTGCCCGCAGCAGCTTTCTCGTCATAGCATGTCCTCCCGCATGCGTACCAAAGGTACCTTCGTGAATTTCCTCCATGAGAAGCTTTGCCTCTTTCTCGTCTACACAACGCAACAACACCAAATCGTGGTTTCTTCTGTACAAGACGCCATCCGGATTCAAGTAGAAATTACCCGCTAATCTCCTGAGAGTCTTCTGATCTTGACTGGATGCCCCAGCCGGATACTCTTTATTCTTCAGGAAATTAAGGATATCGAAATACCACGGTTTGTCATCAGATGCTTCATCAATAGCAAATACATAAGCCGGCCTGTCCAACCGAGAGATAGTGATTTGGGGAGCTTCGTTCCAGAAGTTGACCTTGTACATGGAAGACAAGGTGGCAAGGGCGTCGGCCATTTGATTTTCTGCCCGCGGCACGTGATGCAATTCAACTTTGTCGAAGAAAGGCAACAATCTCCTTGCATAATTCATGTAATGTATCAAATTAGGCTGCCGTGTCCCCCATTCCCCTTTGATCTGATTCACCACCAGAGCTGAGTCTCCGTATACGTCTAGATGTTTGATTCGCAAATCAATGGCTTCTTCAAGCCCCATTATACAAGCTTCGTATTCGGCCTCATTGTTGGTAACGACAAAGGTCAGTCGGGCAGTAAACGGGATGTGCGACCCGTGTGGCGTAGTGATGATTGCCCCTATTCCGCTACCGTAAGCATTCACGGCTCCGTCAAATATCATCTTCCATTTGGACCCCAACTCTGGTCCCTCGTCTGGCAACGGTTCTTCGCAATCCTTCATCTTTAAGTACATGATATCCTCGTCAGGAAAATCAAATCTCATCGATTGGTACTCTTCAATAGGCTGCTCCGCCAGATACTCAGACAGCACACTCCCCTTTATAGCCTTTTGCGAGACGTATTGGATATCATATTCAGTCAAGACCATCTGCCAACGGGCAATTCTACCTGACAACGCCTGCTTTTCGAATACATATTTGATAGGATCCATCTTCGAGATGAGCATGGTTGTATGATTCAGCATGTACTGCCTCAAACGCTTGGCGGCCCAGGCTAGCGCGCAACAAGTTTTCTCTAGCATTGAGTATCGAGATTCACAGTCTGTAAATTTCTTACTCAAGTAATAAATCGCATGCTCTTTTCTCCCCGTCTCGTCGTGTTGACCGAGAACACAACCCATGCTTCCCTCAAGAACCGTCAAATACATTATCAAGGGTCTCCCTGCCACCGGGGGTATCAAAATAGGAGGTTCCTGCAGATACTTCTTTATTTTATCGAACGCCTTTTGACAATTTTCGTTCCACGTTACAGCTTGATCTTTCTTTAGCAACTTGAATAACGGTTCACACGTAGCAGTTAGGTGAGATATGAACCGGGCAATGTAGTTCAATCTCCCTAAAAACCCGCGCACCTCTTTCTCTGTTTTAGGCGTCGGCATTTCTTGAATTGCTTTTATTTTAGCAGGATCGACCTCTATTCCTCTTTCGCTTACGATAAACCCCAGGAGCTTACCCGATCTCACCCCGAAGGTGCATTTATTAGGGTTCAGCCTCAGCCTGAACTTCCTAAGTCTTTTAAATAACTTCAGCAGATTCACCAGATGCTCTTCCTCCGTCTGGGATTTGGCGATCATATCGTCAACATAAACTTCGATCTCTTTATGCATCATGTCATGGAAAAGAGTCGTCATCGCACGCTGATATGTTGCCCCAACATTTTTCAAACCAAAGGGCATCACTTTGTAGCAAAATGTTCCCCAAGGCGTTATGAAAGTAGTCTTCTCCATATCCTCTGGCGCCATTTTAATTTGATTATAGCCTGAAAAGCCATCCATGAAGGAAAATACGGAGTACTGAGCAGTATTATCAACTAACACGTCAATGTGAGGAAGTGGAAAATCGTCTTTTGGGCTTGCTTTATTCAAATCTCTGTAATCCACGCACATTCGAACCTTGCCATCTTTCTTTGGCACTGGTACGATGTTGGCAACCCATGAAGGATACTTCGTCACAGCCAGGAAACCAGCGTCCCACTGTTTCTGAACCTCCTCTTTGATCTTCATTGCCATATCTGGTCGCGTTCTGCGAAGCTTTTGTTTGACCGGCGGGCAATCTTCTTTCAGTGGCAGGCGATGTACGACCATATCTGTATCGAGCCCCGGCATATCCTCATATGACCAAGCGAATACATCATTATACTCTCGGAGCATTTCAACCAGTCTTCGCTTGATATCACTCTGCAGTGCGGCTCCAATACGAATATTTTTCTCAACCCCTTCCGACCCCAAATTGATAATTTCGATGACCTCGTCGTGAGGCAGAATGGCTCTTTCCTCTTGCTTCACTAACCAAGACAGTTCTTCAGGAACGTCGCTATCTTCGACAACCTCTTCTTCAGCCTGAAGCACCGGGTGCTCAAAGTCGGGACGAGTCATAGGTGGTTCAAGGATGTCATCTGAAAATGTTATCCTGCAAAAGGAATGGTTAAGTGCTTCAAAATGCGTATAAAGCGAATAACCACGTTGCCATTTTATTGAAAAATATAAAACAAGAAAGACAGGGATTACAGTATTTGCACATGAAAAAACGCCATTTATTTAATGATTAACACGCAATGTTTATAACAACACAGCCCTAAGCAAATCCTGATGCCCCGGGCAAGACATCAGATTATTCAACAATTAATAAAGCAAAGCATTACTGTTTAAAAGTCACAGGAACAAGCTCCTGAATAGACCAGTTGCACAGTCCTTGTCCTGGCGTGCTTGGCTGAATCCAGGCATCCATATCACAGTCGCTGTCTCCTTCATTGGACTCTGAAGCAGCATTGACAGTTTCATGACATACTCCACTGGCAGAGATGGTAATTGACTTTCTGAAACGGGGGGCCCCCACGGAAGGAGTTGATGACGACGGTCGGTACCCCAGTCCAAACCGGTCCATCTTCACAGGAATGTCCAGCACTTTGCCCCAGCCCTTGGCTTCTCCTGCTTCTACTAGAGCTTGAGCTTCCTTATACGATGAGACAACTATCTCTGGCACTTTGCTCGGCCCGGGACCCTTGTCCTTGATGCGCAAACCTTCGAATGCCTGGCACGGTGTCTCGTGGATCTCTCCGTCGACTTCCACATATTTAAATGACGATAGATGGCTGACCAGGATGTCTTCTTCTCCGCACACGGTGACTACGCTGTCTCCGACCATATACTTTAACTTCTGATGCAGGGTAGACGTGACTGCCCCTGCCCCGTGAATCCAGGGTCTTCCAAGCAAGCAGCTGTACGCAGGCTGTATATCCATGATATAAAACTCAGTTGCAAACACTTCCGGCCCCACTTGCAGAGGCAAGGTAATCGATCCGAAGACTGTTCTTCGCGTGCCGTCAAATGCTCTGACTACCAAATCACTGGGTGTGCACAAGATCCCTCTAACATCCAGCTTCATCATCGCCTTCTTGGGCAGCACATTCAAAGATGATCCGGTGTCAACCAATACGTGCGACATTACTGATCCTCTACACTCAACAGATACGTGTAATGCCATATTATGATCTCTCCCTTTCGGAGTCAAGTCAAAATCGGTGAAGCCCAGACTGTGGCCTGCATTCACATGTGCCAACACTCCTTCTAGCTGATTTACGGAGACATCCTGGGGTACAAAAGAAGTGTCCAGGACTTTCAGCAAAGCGTTTCTATGAGCTTCCGAACACAACAGCAATGACAGGATAGATATTTTGGACGGCGTCTGCTGCAGATGCTCCACAATCTTATAATCACTTTTTCGAATTAAGCGCATGAATTCTTCTACATCCTTCGATGCTGCTTCTTTTTCGCTTGCTTGTACCGGAACATTTTCAACCACTTTCCCTTTTCCTTTCGCTAGTCTTTCAGCCTCCACTTCAGGAGATATAAAGATCCTGCCACTCCTCGTCATGCCTCCTGAACCAACAACATTATCCACAATCTCCGCTGGCTGCTTGTTAACATCAATCTTTATCCCATCACAATACACCTCTAACCCATATGACCATGGGACTGCTTTCGTGTTCTCATACGGGATTGGCCCGGCCTTAGTTATGGTGATCGGTGGTCGCTGAGCTGGCGCTGCAATAGTGATCGTCTTCCGAGGAATCGTTACCGTGGCCACATCACTCCGATTATCCACTACTGCCCCTGCAGGCTCGTCAGTTGCCGCTCGATCAAACTGCAATATGCCCTCATCAATTAAAGCCTGAATGCCTTTCTTCAAATCCTCACACCCCCCGGCTAGGGTCCAACAATCTAAGTAATACTCGTTACATCCTGGGTAAAAACCTCCTTGTAACAGTCGGCTCTTTATCTCGCTCAGCGGCGTCTTCAAATCTTCCACATTCATAATCAGATTCAGACCTTCCTCAGTCAGAACGGCGTTCGCCCCATGATTAGGCATGGGTTTCTGGACTATATTCGGACCTGCCGTTCCGAAATTGATAGTCTTGTTGTCTAAAAGATCCTGCACAACGTGCTTAAAAGCATGGCAACCTTCTATATCGTGACCCGGGGCCCCAGAATGAAACTCACAGTGCCTGCTTGCATCGTATCCGAACGGGGGAGTTCCCGTTATCGGCGCCAGAGTTCTTTTCTCTACCAGATTCAATCCCAACAATGTCTGCAATAAATCAGCATAGGTTGAGGGAGGCTTCTCAAACACTCTTCTCGGCTTACTACCCTGGAATCTTCGCTGAGCTTGCTGTGCCCCCTGCTGAGGCTGCTGCTGCTGTGGCATTGGTTGCTGCTGCACCGGTTGTTGTTGATATGGGATAGTAACACTCGACACCTGTTGCGGCTGACGATATTGACCTCGTCCCCTGCCTCGGCCTCCAAATACTGCGCTAGCTTCGCCCTGACGGCGCCCACCATAAGCTTTCCTATTACTGCCAGATGCAGTTGATTCCTCGACTTGGAACTTTCCTTGCTTAATATTACGCTCAATCTTTTCCCCCATCAGAATCAGGTCTGAAAAACTGGCCAGAGACGTATGAAACAGCATATCATGAAACAGCCCTGTGAATGTGCCGACAAACATATCATTCATTTCCTTATCATCTACAGGAGGACGGACCCTGGCAGCCATATCGCGCCACCTTTGCGCGTACTCTTTAAAACTCTCCCCCTTCTTCTGCGAAAGCCCGGCCAACTGGACCCGATTGGGTGCCAGGTCGCTGTTATACTTGTAATGGGCTACGAACGCCTCCGCCAATTGCTTCCATGTCTTGATATCAGTTGGCTCCAACCCCATATACCATTCTAAGGAAGGGCCTGATAGACTATCCTGAAAGAAATGCATTAGCATTCTTTCATCAGTTGAGTATGCAGACATCTTTCTGTAATAAGCTCGTACATGCACTTTCGGACATGTGTCTCCTTTATACTTATCGAACGCAGGCGCTTTGAATTTAATTGGCACCCTCAAGCCAGGTACCAGGCCCATTGTTGCCATGTCCAATCCCACAGCACTTTGATTTAGGACTCCCTTCATCTGCTCTTCCAGCATTCTAATCTTTTGGGAATCATCCATCGGCCCTTCAAAACCTCCTCCGGAGAAGGCGTCTTCCTGCTGATCCTCTTGCCACATACCATTTCCAGCCCCGTACCCATCGTACGCATTATTACGTCCAGCTCTGATCTGATTCATTCCCGGACCTCGGCCTCTGTTGCCGTACCCTTGAACACCTCCAGCAGGACCACAAGCCATAAATCCAGTACCGTTTCCGTTTCCAAAGCCTCCATAACCCTGATTGACCATACCATAACCATCTTGCCCAAAGCCTTGAGCATTAAAGCCATACTTCCCAGTGTTATCGAATCCCTGATCGTTGAATCCGAACCCAGTATTGACAAAGCCATTGCCTCCTAGATTATCTCCCAAATTGACATCACCCAGCCCAACATTATGGACAGCAGTCTCATTCCCCACTCCGACGTTACCATTCACAGCAGCGGTAGCGTTGTTGACATTAGCAGCGGGTATATTGACTTCGGGCGGAGCCACTGGCGTGGGAGTGCCATCTCCATGAGCAGTATCGACCCGGACAGACTGATGATCTTCATTACCATGACCAGCGTTTCGAGCCAACAGGGGCTGGACCATAGCCTGCAAATTCTCCTGCCCTTTTGCTATAGCTTCCATGGTCTGCATGAAGAGAGCGAGCTTCTCGCGCACA
Organism: Lathyrus sativus; assembly: GCA_963859935.3. Classification (NCBI taxonomy): domain Eukaryota; kingdom Viridiplantae; phylum Streptophyta; class Magnoliopsida; order Fabales; family Fabaceae; genus Lathyrus; species Lathyrus sativus. The sequence goes on along the minus strand of OZ012739.1, from coordinate 351,304,942 downwards.
TCTTGCATCTCGTTCTGCATTTGGTCCATGATTTTTCGACAGTTGGAGCGTGTAGAATAGCGGTGCGGATGTTGATCTGCAATCCTGGTAAGTACCTGATACAGAGCAGGAAATAAGACACCATCCAAAGATTACCTGTAATGCAATATGAATATGAATGCAATGCAATGTGTCTGTGCATTAGGGAAGTTCATTCCCCCAGTTCTAGTGCGAAGGTGCCGGTGCAGTGACAGTGCTGACAATAGGAATATCGGAGCTGAATCATAGAAAGCCTCATATATTGCAGGGAGAATCAATAAGCCCAGGGTACAATATCACTGAGAGTACAAAGAAGGCATGACCTCAACCAACAATCCTGGTGATGGTCAGCACTATGCAAATAAAGCATACAAGTTACTACATAAAATGATCAAATCCTCCCGAAAGTCTGGTACTCCTCTATCAACTTCTTGGTCTCCGGGTGGCTTGGTCGATCAAGCAGCCCTTCAACAAGCTGGTTTCTCCTCTTAAGGACACGGCGTACGTCTTCAGCAGTTTCTTCCCATGTTGCTTCTCCGAAGCAATCTTCTAACTTTCGCTTCTGAGACACTGCTTCATCTCTGGATTTGATTGCCTTGTTCAGTGCATGCTGGACACTATACCGGGTCATCACTTCTTCCTCACACTTCTTGATGCTAGACTTCAACTTCTCTTCGAGGTCGGAAATTTGCTGCTTCAGCTTATCTTCCCTCTTCTTGTTGTTGGTGAGTGTAGCATTCCAAGTCTTATTGCAAGAAGATATCTCTCGGTGTGCTGCGTCGAGCGCTTTCTTTTTGGCTTCCAGCATGTCATGGGAGCTTCTGAACTCTTGCCCCAGACGTTCGCGCTTCTTCTTTTCCTCGGTCAACTCAGCCCCTAACCTGTTTAACAGCTCGATCTGTTGTTGGAAAGCATATACGGCCTTGTTTTTCTCACTGCGTACTTGAGCTAGCTCTTGCTCTAACCCTTCGTTGATCTTCATCAAGGCTTCCTTTTCCTTCACAACTTGCTCGTAGACTTCCCTAGAAACAGTAGTTGGCTCCGCTACCGGAATAGGAACAAGAATTGGTGCATCTGGAAACGGCATCCTCAACTGACGGGCTCTCTCCTGAATCCAAACTCTATAAGGTGCATAGGCCTGACAATCACTCTTTCCTAACAACGGCTTCCCTCTGCGGTTAATACGCGTCCAGGCATGCTGCAGCTTGGCTAATAACTCCCCCTTCACGTCACCTGTGAAGTACAGAGACTCCTGTACTTCTTCCTCTTGAGGTGGATTCTTTAGTGCATATCCGAACTGGCGAATGAATAGAGAAGGGTTGTAATTGATGCACCCTTTTCTTCCTATCAACGGCACATTAGGGTACCCAGAACAACTAAAGATGAGCTCAGATCCCAACAGGTCTCGATCAAACCACTCCATATCTTCCGACGATAGCCTCATCAGGCGCCCTGGCCAACCAACTGGAACTGTAGTCTCTGCAGCAGATCTTCTCTTAGGAAGGTGACTCTCAAACCACATACTCAACAAAGGTACACAAAGATGAACATTCTTCCCTCTTCCCTTCTCATTCTTGTAATGCAGTGAGTGGTAGAGATCTCCGAGTAAAGTAGGTACAGGATTACCAGCGGCAAACAAGTAGAAAGCGTCAAAGTCCACAAAATCCGGTATATTGGGGAACAGTACTATGCCATAAATGCACAAGGCCAACACAACATTGAAAGCAACCCAGCACCCGCTCTTGGCGTACTCTTGGGCTTTACCAACTAAGAACTGAAATGAGAAGCCTGGAACTCCACGGGAAATAGTAGTCACAAGTTCAGAAGCATCAACATGCAAGGCTTTTGCCAATTCATCCGGCTTGGGTTTGGCGTCATAATGAATGAATGGAACCTGGTTCTGCACGGGCAGCTCAACATACTCAGCGTATTCCTCCAGAGTTGGTCCCATAATAAAGTCAGAGAACGTAAAGCACCTCAAAGCAGGGTCGTAGAATTGCATCAAAGCATACAGCCCATCTAACTCTACCTCTGTAGGTTTGCACACCAATCTCAGTAGTCTACCATAGCTCATCCGGAAGCTCCTACGAACACCCTCATCAGCAAGAGAGATCAACCCAAGTAGAGGAACAATATCAAGCGTAGGCAATTTGTAAGCAACCGTTCTCCTTAAGCTAGTCATGATCAAACACTCAGAAGTCTGGGCACTAGAACTAGGGAAATGCAAATGAACCTGCAGCACAGACACACGTTAGTGAAATGCAAATGGTAATGGATATGCAGTGATGCAATGCAAGTAACATGCAACAGGGACCAAAGCTGTAGCTGAATAGCCTGAACCCAATCAAGAAAGGTCTCAGATAGACCATCCAGAAGTCCTCAAACCCTGGTCTCAGATAGACCTAACACAAAGCTCCAATACTGGTCTCTGACAGACCTCAAACCATAACTCCAACTGGTCTCTGATAGACCTCAAATCACATCTCTAATTGGTCTCTGACAGACCTCAGAACTCTCCAACTGGTCTCTGACAGACCTCAAAACACATCTCCAAATCGTCTCTGACAGACCTCCTAACTCTCCATAAATACCCAGGATCTCTGATCAAGAAATAACCGGTAGTCTGAAGGTCTGGTTACCTGCATAACCCCAAATCCCCTCACAGGTGGGTGGCCCTATAACTGGCACAAGGTACGGCATCCTATGCGGTCGTCGGCGTCACAGACTTTCAGGGTTGATGATACGATTCCCAGAAGGAGTGGCATCATCAATTCCTGAAGAGGCCTCACTTATCCAACTTCCAAATGATCGGTCCCCAGAGTCGACAATCCAACTAACCAACAACCCACGCCAACCAAAGGAAGGGGCAGGAGGCCAACCAGAGGAACCTCGTCTGAGTGTAGATTTCATGGGACACCAAAGCAAGCAAAGCAAGCGGGCACCCACTAATTTCTACTCTAATTCTAGGTGCACTCAAGCCCAGGTCCGGCTTATCCCTCAATATCAGAACACCCGTCACACCCCAAGATACAGCAATAATAATCAATATATAAAGCTGAAAATACAAGGTTAGAAATATAAAATAACTCCATACAAAATCCTCGACGGGAAAACAAGCGTTAGGATTGACTCTCTTAAGGGACGTTGGATCCCAAATGCATAAGAACCATTGCAGTTCTTAGCAGCCAGGGGACGTTGGGTCCCCAGCAGAGTCGCCAGCTGTCGCTACTGCGAAAATCGGCGCCGGCTGAACAGAAGAGTCGCCACCGCGCGTTATTTATCCCACGGGAGGGAAAGTAAACGCTCAGAGTAAACCTTGCACAACACGGGAAAGGTATGGTCATCGCAACCAAAACCTGGGTTCGGGAGTCGGTTACGCAAGGGGAAGGTATTAGCACCCCTCACGTCCGTCGTACTCGACGGGATCCACGCTTGTTTTCGGGTATGGATTGTTATTCTATCTAAACTATAGGTCAAGGGTTAAAAAGAAAATAAAATGAAAATAAAAATGACTCGGCAAAGTATCGCACTTTATGCCTACGTATTCCCGTCTGGAACGAGAAATCAGAGTCAACGTAGTTCGCCTACCTACGGGAAAGGAGGGGAAGGTTGCTCGCTAGGATATGGCATCCTATGCCTACGTACTTCCACACTGCATGGAAGATCAGAGCAAACGTAGTTCGGGCCACGTACGGCGTAAGTCTGTCTTGACTGATTTTAATCCTTCTGAAAAAGGGTTTTTCTGATTACTGGTCCAAGCGGACAAAAATGACGTCTTGATGAGTTCACATTCTTTTTACGAAAGAAGTGTCTTTTATTGTGTTTGAAATATTATAGTGTTTTTCTGTTTGTTTTGAGAAAGAAAGAGGCAGAACTCTAACATACGGTTGCGAAGGGAAACAAACTAACCTAATGTTATCATGCATGGGTTAAGACCTAGTGTCTATCATGCTCCTCTCTTGCACAGAGAGAAACAGAGATCCTACGGGATAGGCAGAACAGAAACAATATCAGATATATACAGTAAAAATGCATGGATGCGACAGTACAAGCGAGGCAAGGGAGTCCCACTCAACCTCGAACCTAGAAAACAATAGGCAAAAGTGAACAGACTTCACTTTCAACCCAACAGGGTAAACAGCAAACAATACAGTCCAGAAAACCAATCAATACATCAGCAAATGAAATACAACAGCAAAAGAAACAGCATCAGCAGCTCTGAATCAACATCTGGCTTCAAGTAATCTCCAATCAGCTACAGGCTTCAACAAGCATCAATCTCCATCTTCATGGCCTTCAGGAAGGGCTTTGATCATCAGTCTTCTATCTGCAATGGCTTTTCTTCAAGCTCAAACCTCCAGGATGAGGGATTAGTCACAAGAGTGAATTAGGTGTTAAGCAATCAGTTGACTACCAAGGGTGGTGAACAGACTGCTTCTAACACAAAAGACATTTTCTCTCAAGAGTTCTATCCCTTAGACACTATCACCAAGCCTTCCAAAGGAAGGGGGTGAGTGTCTTAGAGAGACTCTGTATCACAGAGAAGAATGGATGCAGACAAGGCAATCCATGTTTGAGAAACAAACTGTCTAACCTAGAGCTCTGCCTAGCTCCTAAACCCTAGTCTCCTCAGCAGCTGCTAGCAAGAACTTCCTCTCCAACTCTGGCAGTTGATCTTCAATCTTTGGATCTCCAATGGTCTTCATCTCCTCAAGTCTTCAGCTCTCCCAAGTCCCCAGACAAACCCAATACCCAAACAAGCAAGCAATAATCCCCAGAGGGCACACCACACCAGTCAATCAGATATAACAGTATATTAATAGCAGTAGGGGAATCCTGACTTTTTCTAAGGGGATCTAATAACTACCCATAGCCCCTATAGTCCCATAACTAATCTATTCAAACCCTAAGTCCTAAGGGAAATGAAATCAAACTTCCTAAGTCATCACCTAAAAAACCCTAATTTGTTCATGTTGTTCAAGCCTACATTAAGCACCTAAAATTAATTTCTAAAAATGAGGACTAAATTGTTTCTACAAGTTCAATATCTCATCTAAGCAACATAAAAAGAATGAACAAAAAATATGAAAGCATTTAATAGAACAAAAATTACTAAAATCATGCATGAAATGAAACTATTTAAAATGACATTTATTTAGAAAATATGAAAAAAATATCAAATAAAAATAAAAATGCAATTTTATTTAATGACCATTTTCTACACATTCTAATGAAAATAGTGTAAAAAGAATGAATTGAAAATGATTTTTTATGTATTTATTATGAATTAATGAAAATGCATAAAAAAATTAAAGAATATAAAAGAAAATAATGAAATAAAGGGAGGGGGTTTGAATAGAAGACACGCCCAGTTCATTTCAGGATGGGCCAAGCAGCAGGGGGTGCGCGTAGCATTTCATATCAGGCCCAGAACAAGTCAGCATTAAAGAAAATAAAAACACAAGCTGGGGGTGCGTTCAGAAACAGATTCACGTTCAAATTGATTGGGCCTGATAGCTGGGGGGTGGGGATATCACTCACTTAGGCCCGCCCGTTTCAATTAATGAAACGGTGCGTTTAGGGCACCACTCTTCCCTCCAACTTCAGAATTAAATGAGAGCCCTTCGATCGCTCTCTGAGTCAAAAGTCCAACATGAAATGAACGCCCAGGATTTCATCTTCTTCCTTGGTTCATAAAGCTAGGGTTTACATTCCATGGAAGCCATGCACGAGCCAACTTCAAGCTCTCAGTTCTCACTCTCCAGGCCATGAAACGCCACGATATAAACATGAAACTTACTCTAAATTTCTCCCTCTATACGTCTATGGTCTTAGATTGTATTAAAACTCAGCCAATCAATAAACCCGATAGCAACAATCTCTGACTCCATGAAAACACTCTGCAACTCATCAGCACAATTCTCCATCAAACTTATACTAATCTAATCCATGACTAATGGTGATCATCCTGCGCTAACAACCTAATATTATAATGCACTATGCCACGAGTTCTAGGTCCTAACAGTTTGGTACACCTGCTAACAATCATCACTAAACTACTCCAAACTCATCCTAATTGCTCTACTAACATCCTACATCATATCTAAACTAACAAATCTATACTAAACTAACTGAATCAAGCTGTGGCAGAGAAAATGCACCTGGTGTGAAATCTTGTGGATGATGATGAATCTTGTGGATCTGAGGCTTGTGAGGCTCGGATCTTGATCTACAATTGCACTAATTGATTCTGTTTGCAACACTTGAATGAAACTTGGCTTGAATTGTGCTATCAACTTGAAATTGCAATTTTGATGTTGATGATTATAGTGCTCGAAAATGGATTGATCACACCTTGTTCTTGGTTGAATTCTGATCTATGATGATGAATCAGTATGATGAAATTGATTTTGATGGTGATTGGTGAAGAATTTGAGGAATTGAAGTGAAAATGCAATGAGAAAGAATGAGAGAATTTGGGAAATTCTTGGTGAAAAATGAGTCCAACCCTTGATCAATCTTCATTTCATGTTTATATAGACTCCAATGGTAACTTCTAGATCCCTCTTACACATTCCCTTGCCTTCCAACTTTGATTCATTTTGGCTATGTTTCTTAAAAGGCAAGTAACCAAAGATAACTTTGAAATCTTCCACTAAACTCAAAAAAGTGCTTGAACCATTGTCTTTAGAATGTCTTTTCCATTCAAAATCATATATTGGAAGTCTCCATTTGGACTTATAAATCTCTCAAACCATTTTTCATTTTGACTTTATTCAAGTTATAAGCCATTTTAGTTCAAATTTGGACCAATCATGCAACTTCATGTTATGAGCTTTTCCAACAATTTGTGACCTTCTTTCTAGACTTAAAATCCCATTTGGAGCAAGTTTGATGTTGTAAGTTTTTCCATTTGAGGCCTCCTTGTATGAGTTTTGGACATAGGTTAAAATGACCTATAATTCACAAATGCCCAAAATACCCTTTGCTTGCCAAGACCATAAGTTGAGTTCCACACATCATATGAAGGCATGCTATACCATTATAGAAAGCTAAGACAATGAGGAACAATTATTATGTTGACCAAGAATTCATTTGAAATCTCCTTGAGGGGTAAAACTAGCTTGGAAGTCAAGTCACTTTCACAGACAAAATTTCAGATACCTCAGATGACCTGTAACTTGCAAGGACCATAACTTGAGTTCTATAAATCTCCTTGATGTCTTCCACCACTCAAATTAAAGGTCTTGAGATCCTCTACAAGTTTCATGTTGGCCAAGAAGCCATTTGAAGCTAGCATTTTGACTTATCTTGCTTGGAAATCTGACCTAAACTAGGGGATTTTACACAGAAACCCTAATTTAGAAACTCCTCTTCTCCTTGATTTCTCTTGAATTCTTCTTGGCATATCTCCATATCCTTCTTTATATGTCCCATGATGAACCCCACATCTCTCCACTAGACTTGAATGCCCCTTAAATCAGTCAATTGAGCTAGGGTTGACCTAGGGTTGACCCAGATGAAACCCTAGTTGACTGCCTTCAGCTATAGCTCTTGTGCTCTCATCAATGACTTGTCTCCTTCTCCAAATGACTTTCTAAGTCTCTCATAATGTCTAGATACTCTCCATGCCTTCAACTCACAGCTCACAACCCTCTTGCTGACCCTCAGATGCCCTCAGCTAGGAGATGGACTCAAGGCTTGATCTGCTGAACTCTTTGCTTTCAAATTCTTTCCTGATGACTTGAATGAGATTGAATTGGGATAATAACCTCTTGATAGGCTTCTAGAGATGAGAATAATGATTGGTCCCCTGTTGAATGACTTGCTATGCTTATGCTATGCAGATGGTTAGTCTATGTACATGACTCTATATGCAAACGCTAATGATATTGAAACATAAACCAAGGAATAAGGTTGAGCAAATTTTAGGGTGCAACAATGGTCAGCATACAACAAAGATCAAAACAACAGGAATACGACTGGTCAAGTACGGCCACGGGCGCGATACTCTGCTAATAACTCCTTCGTCTCTGGATGATCTGGCAAAGTGAGCAACCCCTCGACGAGTAGTTCCCGCTGCACAATGGTATACTGAAGTCCTTCGATCGAACCTTCCCATGCTCCTTCGCCGAAGCAATCTTCTAATTTCCGCTTTTTCGACTCAAACGTCAGCTTGCGCTCCTTCAGGTTAGCGAGAGCTTTGTTGAGCTGGCCTTCGGCAGCGTATCTGCGGGCAGTTTCTTCATCAAACCTTTGTTCACTGTCCTTCACCTCGGCTTCCAGCTTGGAGATCCTCAGCATCAGCTTATCCTCCCGCTCTTTCCTGGTGGCCAGGGAAGCCTTCCAGTGCTGGTTGAACTTAGATATCCTCCGATATGCCTCGTCCAAATGCTGCTTCTTCGTAGCCAGTACGTCATTGACAGCCTTGAAGTCTCGACCCATGCGTTCACGCTCGGCTATCTGCTTCGTCAGGTCTGTACCTAGCTGGTTCACCAACTCTGTCTGCCTTTTGAAAGAATGAACGGCCTCGTTCCTCTCGCTTCGGAGCTGAGCTAACTCCTTCTCCAGTTCTGCGTTCGCCCGCTTCAATTCATCCCGCTCAGCTAATACCTGGTTATGCTGATGAATGAGCACAGTAGTAGGCTCTTCGATTGATAGAGAGCTTTCTGGCTTGGCATGAGGAAACGGAGGGTAGGCTTGATTTTTGCTTTTTCCCAGCAAAGGCTTACCTCGCTTACTGAGACCGTTCCATGCACGCTGAAGCTTGGACAACAGATCCCCTTCTAGAATACCCGTGAGGTACAGAGATTCCTGTACCTCTTCCTCCTTCGGCGGAGTTCTCAAAGCATACGCGAACTGTCGAACCAACAATGACGGATTGTAGTTTATGTAGCCCTTCCTACCTATCAGAGGTACATTAGGAAACCCGCTGCAACTGAAGATCACCTCAGTACCTAACCTGTCTCTGTCGAACCAGTCAATATCTTCTGCAGATAAACTCATCAGACGCTCAGGCCACTCAGCTGTGGCAGCAGACAAGACAAAAGGACCCCTCTTGGGCAGATGACTATCAAGCCATTTGTACAGTAGGGGTACGCAGCATGAGACATTCTTCCCCCTCCTGTTCTCATTCTTGTAGTGAACTGAGTGATAGACATCTCCGATCAAAGTAGGGACTGGATTCCCTGAAGCGAAGATGTGAAATGCATCAAAGTCTACAAAATCGGGCATGTTGGGGAACAGGATAATGCCATATATGCACAAAGCGAGGATGGCATTGAACGCGTCCCAACATCTGTCCTTGGCACACTGCTGAGCCTTAACCACCAGAAACTGTAAGGAGAACCCAGGAACCTTGTTCCAACTAGTCAATATTAACTCGGAGGCGTCCAAGTAAAGTGAAGGAGCTAAACCAGCCAGATCAGGCTCAACATCCATGTGAACAAAGGGCATCTGCCTCTTGATAGGCACACCTAGCAAATCAGCATACTCTTCCAGCGTCGGCGCGAGAACGAAGTCCTGAAAAGTGAAACATCTCAGCGGAGGGTCGTAGAACTGCAGCAGAGCATGCAACCCATTCAACTCGAACACAGAAGGCTTGCAAACCAAACTGAGCAACCTGCCATAAGATTTTCTGAACTCGTCCTTCACAGAATCACCTGCTAGAGCTATCAAACCAGCCAACTTAGCCACATCAGGGGCAGGGAACTTGTACGCCACTGTCTTCCTGAGAGAGCCCATAACAACACAATAGGAGGCAAGAAATCCTGGATCGGGGAAAACGGTACCTGCAACACAGACACACGTTAATGAAATGCAAATGAATATGCAAACTAATGCAAAATGCGATCATGCAATAATATCTCCGGGTAACTGCTGTTGTGGAGATTCTGTATCAACAAAACCACGACTACTGATGAGAAGAAAACCCCGGTGTAGGACCCCAAATCTGATCTTCCAAGAACAATCATCTGATAGGACCATATACACAGGATCATAATTCTGCTCCGTCAAGAACGAATGTCTGATAATAAGGACCTCGGATGTATGATCAAGAAATATCTGTTGATGAGGTCTTCAGACCCCAAATCAAAAATCTGCTCTATCAAGAACAAACATACAACTGCTGATGAGATCTTCAGACCCCACTCAAAATCTGCTCTATCAAGAACAAACAACATCTGCTGATGAGATCTTCAGACCCCAATAATCTGCTCTATCAAGAACAAACAACTGATGACAATACTCTGCTCTATCAAGAACAGTCATACACCTGATGACAAGATCCTCCGATCAAAACCTGCTCTCTCACGAACAGACATACACCTGGTGATAAAATCCTCTGATCAAAACCTGCTCTATCAAGAACAGACATACACCTGATGATAAGATCCTCTGATCAAAACCTGCTCTATCAAGAACAGACATACACCTGATGATAAGATCCTCTGATCAAAACCTGCTCTATCAAGAACAGACAAATCTGCAACTGAGAAACCCTGGTACCAACAAAACTGATTCACTGTCAAGAAAACCAGGTAGTCTGAAGGTCAAGGTTTCCTGCAATAAACCCAATCCCACTCACAGGTATGGACCTAAACTGACTCAAGGTACGACATCCTATGCGTTCATCAGCGTCACAGACTTTCAAGAGGGGTGATACGATACCCAGAAGGTGTGGCATCACCAGCTCATGAAGCGGCCTCACTTAGCTGAATCACAAATGATCGGTCCTCAAAGTCGACAATCCACCAAACCAGCAACCGTCTCAACCCAAAGGGTTGAAAGTGAAGCCAACCGGATGAACCTCGTCTGAGCGTGGATTTCATGAGACACTAGTGCCTGCAAAGCAAGCACGCGCCCACTAATTTCCACTCTAAGTCTATGGTGCACTCAAGCCTGGGTCTGGCTTCTCACTCATCAGAACTCCCCTCCCACAACAGCACAAATAATCATATTATACTGAAAATAAAATGCGGGAAATAAAGTGCGAGAAGTAAAATGCGATAAATAAACGCAACCCAACAAATAAACATACAAGCGTTAGGATTGACTCTCGCAGGGAACTAATGGGTAGTCCCCATCAGAGTCACCAGCTGTCGCTTGCGCGAAAATAAGGTGCTGGCATGACAGAAGAGTCGCCACCTTTCGTTATTTATCCCTCAGAGCGGGAAAGGAAACGATCGGAAAAACCTAACGAAAAAGGGTAAGACAAGGTCATCGCAACCATTGTCTGGATTCGGGAATCGGTTACGCAAGGGGAAGGTATTAGCACCCCTCACGTCCGTCGTACTCGACGGGATCCTCGCTTGTTGGTTTACTTGGATGGGTTGGTCTTATTCTATCTACCTATCAAGGCTGGATGAAAAAGAAAAGAAAATGACTCGGCAAAGCGTCGCGCTTTATGCCTACGTATTCTCATCAGAGAATGAGAAATCAGAGTCAACGTAGTTCGGCCGATGAAGGGTTATGAGGGAAGTTAGCTCGCCAAGACATCGCCATCTTGTGCCTACGTACTCTCAACAGGCATGAGAGATCATAGCTCACATAGTTCGGGAAACTACGGTTTATTTCCTGTCTTTTACGAAAGAAGTGTTTTTTATTGTGTTTGCGATTTCAATCGCACTAGAGACTATGACCTGAGAGTGAATGCGTCGCATGTCACCCAAAGGGTACCATACTAAACATCCAGACTGTGGAAAAGAAACTCTCCCACAATCCTTTCTCGGATAGCTTAAGGCTCGTAACGTACGAAAGAAATCATTCATGATTACTGTATCTTAAACTGTTTTGAGATGAGAAGAGAACAGGCCCAACTAGGAGGGAGACTATCAAGTCCTACTGTTATCATGCCATGGATTCATCCTATGGTTGAGGTTTGAACAGGGAACTCCTAGAAGTTGTCATGCATAGGTTTCAACCTAAGATTCTATCATCAAATCCTTATCAAAGGAGATGAGAGTCCTAAGGGATCATGTCAATGATACACCAAAATAGACAAAGCATCAGCTTAACAGTAAAATGCATGCAATGCAAGTGAGGGAGGAAATGTGTGTGGGGCTTCAGCCTCCACAAGCTCATCTCAACCTCAAGCCAGAATGGATAACAGTAATCATAATGAAATATAAAACAACATGCTATCAAGCAATAAACAGTAAACTGCAATCCTACAGATGAAATGAAATGAAATGCCATCAGGCAAACAAACCACATGGGCAAGGGAGCTGAGCTCTACCGAATATCCGCAAGCAAAGCCACACAGTAACAATACAAGCAGAGGGAGCAACTCAACCTCTAGTGCAATCATGCTCCTAGATTCTACCTATTCTAGATATGAACTTATTCTAATGCATCAAACAAGTCAAACAAAACACATCAATACAGAAAAGAAAAAAGAAGAAAACAGATCAACTCCCCTCTCAACTCCAAGCTTCAGCTTTTCCAACAGCAACTCAGTCTTCAGACTTCAATCACTCTTGACAAACATCAGTTTGCTTTTCCAGGTTTCAACCCTACAACATAAGTATCAACTTATCTTCTCCTTTAAGCTTCAGCTTCCTTGATCAGCTCCACCTTCAGGCTTCACCTAATCTTCAGGGGTCTTCAAGTATCAACTTGCTCTTGTTGCTCTTCAAGCTTCAGCTGGAATGGCAATACTCAAGGATTCATCCTCTTCAATACTCTTCAATGAAGTCTTCATCTTCAAGCTCAGGCTCTACATCTCTCAAGACAATCAAACCAGAGAAAATCACTTAATGGATAAGCTGGGGGATATTGAACTGCTTATTGATCACCAAAGGTGACCTTTAAGGGTTCAACATCAAAGGAATGGTTCCCTCAAAAGTTCTACCTCCTAGGTACATCACTTATCCCTCCAAAGGAGAGAGGTGTATACCATGGAAATACTTTGAATCATAGGGAGGAATGGAGGTGAATGATACCATCCATGTTTGAGAAAGAAGTCATCTACATCTATACTCTTCCTAATCCCTAACCCTAAAACAAAACAAAAAGAAAATAAGATCAAGCTCCCAAGCTCCTCAATGCATCTTCAAGTCTTCTACTATGCTCCTCAATGCTCCTTAGAACAAGATCAAGCTCTCCAAGCTCACAAAGCAAAGCAACTAAAGCAAACATGCCCTAAAGGCAACACAAACAATCAACCAATACAAAAATCAACTAAAAATAGCATACTATTATATTAAATCCTAATATAATTTCTAAGGGATCCTACATACCTACCCTTAATGCCCATATATGCCCCATAGTCTAAATTGTCCTAAAAACCCAAAATCTAAAGTTATTATGGACCTATGTTGAAGTTTAACCTAATTCTACACAACCTAATAGCATCTAATCAAAACTATCCTAAAAATCATCACAAAAATATGGAATTAATCCAGGGGGAACCTAAAACATATATCTAACTATCCTAAAAAGATTGACCTAAAAATATTAAGGGAGCTACCTAAACTAAAATCTACAAATTCCTATATCAATATAAAAGAATTAAAAAGCTACTAAATGAGAAAATATGCAAAAAATACTAAAATGCATGATATGACAAATGTTTTTATTTTATATTTTTCTAGACAAAAATATGAAAAGGGAGAAAAAACTCATTAAAAAATATTGATTTTTCAATTTAATATGAATTTTACAAGATTTGAAGTAAAATGGTAAAAATAAAATCAAAATATGCAAATGGGGTGTAACAAGTAATGATATGCAGTTCATTTTATTGATGGGCTCAGACTGGGGGGTCTGAAAAGTAAAGCGCCTAAGCCCAACATTTAATCAGAAAAACCATAAAAAATCTAAAGAAAATAAAAAAAGATGCGGTGCAAAAAGAAACAGATTACAGTTATAAATGGAATTGGGCCTGATAGGGGGTGGGGTTATCAATGATCCACTAAGCCCATGACCACCGTTTTAATGAAACGGTGCGTTTCATGGCATTTCCGATTCCCTCCCAAATCGCTTTGAACGCAAGCCGTTGGATCCAGAGAAATTCAATGAGTCTGCGCGCGATCTGATGGACGTAACTTCGTCTTCTTCCTTGGATTAGGGTTTCTGAAAAAAACCTCCATGAAAACACAGCTCATGCACCATCTTCTACCCACGCGTGCTACCTCATTTCTTCATCAAATTCACTCGTTCAAAACCCTAAGTTGCTTAGAATTTCGCCCTGAACACGATCATGGTACTAGAATACGTTGAAAGAGCCTCTATACTCAAACCCGAAGGTGAAACTCCATGAATTTCAAAATATCATCAATCTTCGACCTCAACCAAACTTAAATTCCTTTATATCAAAATGATCCTTGCATTATCCTAATCACAACCAGCTAATAATCTTGCATTGTAACTCAATATATCACTAGTTCTTACTCCATCAAGAAATGACATCCATAGTTGAAACTTCATTAAATGACCTTAAACTCTTCAGGAATGATCACCTAATTGTCTCTAACAGTTCTAGACTAATAACTTAACCTAACCATGCCTAGATTATGAGATAAAATGGATTTTGCAAACCTGGTAATTGGTTATGGCAGATGATGTAGATCTTCAATTCAAGGCTTGAAACTATTCAAGAACACTCCTTAGATGATGAAAACTCTTCTGTATGCAAAAGATTTGAAGGAGAGAGCTTGTATACTTGAAGTCGAATGTGATTTGCTTTCTTGCAATTTCCAATGACAACCTTCAAATCTTCATGGATGGAGCTTCAAACCAGTATGAACACACTCAGAAAGATCTATGGAGAAGGTTTGTGGAGAAAAAATGGAGGGGAATGAAGAAGAATCAAGAGATTGAATGTGACTTGCAATGGAAGCTTTTGATCTCACTCTCTCTTCTCTACACCAATTAACACCAACCTTGCATCTGAGTAAGTCACAATGGTTATATAGAATGGTTTAGAACAGTCTAGAACCATCTAGGATCATCTAATGAGAAAATGAAGTTTTCATGTCATGGTATTTTGATTATGATTCTCCTTACATGGTATCTCATGCCAAATGCCTTGCAACCTTGGTTTCTGATTTGAAATTCACCTTACATGAGATCTAGGACAAGTTACAATGCATATCTTCCTTGTTTGTTGAGTTATTTTGAGTTTTGGTATGGTACCTTAAGATGCAAGCAATCCAATTACAAAGCATCCCTATGATGCAAGCCTCAAATCAAAATTGTGGCTGAACCATTGTTCTTAGAATGTCATTTGGAGTCAAAATGACCTATTACATGACATGGTTTGGACTTATAACTTGGGATTTCCATTTTTCAAATTCACTTGAATTAACTTATGCCTCATTTTTAGGCCATTTTTATCACTTTTTGATATGAGCCTTTTAAACATCTCATGACCTCCATACTAGCCTTAAAACATCATTCTAAGAAAGTTTGATGTTGAAGATTTTTCCATTTGAAGCTTGGAAGTAGGAGATATGGCCTTATGCTTGAAATGACCTATAACTTCCAAATGACCAAAATGCCCTTGGCTTGTCAAAGCCATAAGTTGAGTTCTACAAATCCTATCAAGGACTTATAGTACTCTATAGAAATCTAAGAAGATGCTCTTCAACATTCATGTTAAGCAAGAATCCATAGGAATCATCCTACTAGGGCAAAAGTTGTCTGCAAGTTGGGTGACTTTCAAGGACCCAGATTCACATACCTCAGATGACTTGTAATTTGTCAAAACCATAACTTGAGCTCCACAAATCCTATCAAGAACTTATACCACTCAAATTAAAGCTAAGAACAAGCTCTACAACATTAATGTTGTGGGGAATATGAGATGACAATAACATCTTGAGCTAAACTGCCTGGAAGATAGGGATCAAACTAGGGGATTTTACACTGTTAATCCTTAGAAACCCTAGCTTGAAACTTCTCAAACTCCTCAATCATGATGAGTTGGTCTAGGATTCATCCTTATAGCACTTCAATACATCATTACATGATCACATGGCTCTTGGATTAGGTCTCAACCCTCTCCACGTCATCAGTTGACCTAGGGTTGACTCATTCAAACCCTAATTCTACCACTCATGGTTGAATCTTCTGAATTCTTGCACAATGACCTCTCTGGGCTTCATGATGGCTTTCGAGACATCTCATAAGCTTTCTAAAAGCTTCAAGTTCATCCTCATAGTCTCAGAATCATCTGAGGAGCTCCCACAACTCTCAAGTTATGAGGCACACAACCTTGGTTTCAACCAATTCCTCTGAGGATCTCTTGAGTTCTCTGACAAAGGTATCAACCTTTGAACATTTGAATAGCTTCTTGGCTAGCTTCATAGCATCATATAACTCTTGATGGGTAAATAAATATTGGTCAAATTTTGGGGTGCAACACATATCATCATCTTTAAAAAAAAATGTCAATTTCATTTTTATATCGTATAAGTAATTTTCAATTAATGTTGTACAAAATAAAATAGTGATAGATGTACCTTGAGAACGAATATCATATACTTTCAGAATTACTATAAATTCTTTAACTTTTTTTATAAGCAAAGAGAAAAATATATTAAATAGAGATATTCAATTAAAAAAATACAAAGAAATCATAAAGGAACAAAAACAACACTATCTAACTATCTAACCAAAGAGTAGGAATGATTGATTTTTCAAATTGATCGGATTGTTTTGTGAAGTCAAACTTCCTTCAAACATTTCTATTTCGATGACGGCAACAATATATGCTCAAGTATAGATCCGCAAAAAGAAATGATCACTTGTTTCAAGCTTCAAAGTTTTATCCAACCATTGCTCAAACATTGAAGTTCATTTTTGAGTAAAGCAAAGGTTGATTAAATATTGCTTAACATATTTATACAAAGTGTTCTTATAATGTGTCATGATTGCATACATGTTTAGGCATTATAAGAATACTTTGCCATAAGTTTCATACTTCAAAAATCTGTTTTTAGGCAAAATATTTCAGTGTTAATCGATTAAGGCTTTTCATTAATCCATTAACAGGTTAAAATTTTAAATATTTTGTGCACGTACACATTCCATTAATCGATTAACACTATCTAGATTTCTGAAAATATGCATGTTTTCATGGTATTCTTTCTTGCCTCAACATTTCTTTTCATGGCATTGTTTCATGGTATGATACCTCCATGAAAAGGTATTTGGTGCATTATATAAATAATTCTTCTTCAGATTTTGAAATCACCTCCAACATTTTTCATAATCAAAATCACTCATATTCTCATTCTTTCAAATACTTTAGTGTTCATTACAAACTTTTTGAGAGAAACTCTTTATCATTTTTCAAACATCATTCTAGTTTCATCTCATCTATAAGAACACTTGTATATCTATTGTGAGTGATATTTTTTCAAGGAAAAGATCAATATTCATATTGATATGTATTCAAATTGTTACTTATACAAATTCAGATTCACTACAACTTATTTTTAGGATTGTTAAAGATAAGTGTGTAGGGTTTTCCTTGTTATCCGGATTGTGGATACAAAAGGTCCTTGTGTGAGATATTCATTCTCGGTAGGACTTTAAAATTGTGTAAATACAAGAAGGTTGTTCTTGGTTGTTAGAATTGTCTTAGGAAATCTAACATTAATAGTAAAATACTCTTTCATGTTGAAAGGGGAGTGAAGTACTCACAGACTGTGAGGGGAACCACTATACATCGCTGTGTTCTTTACTTTCCGCATTTACCGCCTTTCATCACCTAGAAACAGTTAGAAAAGTTAAATCCAAGAATCATCAAAAAACCGGAAAAAATATCTAAGAACCTAATTCATATAACTTACATGTTTTAATTAAATTAAAATTCTTAGCTAAAAACCCTTTCTTTATGAGATATTTAATCTGCCTCATAATTTTTATCTACCGAAAATTGTCATTTGAAAAGGTAGAATTTCTAAAGTTGTACAAAACCCAACAAATAGTTACTAAAAATCAATAGTGAAAATCTTTAAATTTACTGTTATATAAATATTTAAAATAAAAAAATGATTGACGAAGACATTCTACTCCATAACACGTTATCCACCTCAACAGGAAGAATGTTTATATTATTCGGCATATTAAATGTGTCTTTTATTATTAGTTATACAAACTAAATTGATTAGTAAAAAAACTAAGAACTAAATTAAATAATTAAAGATATATTTCTATATTAAAATAAATAAATTAAAAATTATATTCAAATTTATTTTTGTAAACTTCATAATTTTTTTAATAAATTAAATATCTTCTGCACATAATTATATATATTAATCATAATATTGTAACAAGGGTAAATTCTATGATTTTTTTCACCCTTGATATCACGTTATAGTGTGTGGAAATAAAAAAATATATTTTCTTTTAGTTTAAACGGGTGAAATAATAGATAAATGGTAAGAAAATTTAAGATATATTAACGGAAGCAAGGTTTAGGTTTAGAAATGCGTTTCCTATTACCATTGGTTATAAATATCTTAAAATAAATGTACTTAATTTTGCATGAAAAAATATTATAAAAATTTTATCAACTATATTAGTTTGTCTAAAAAGAAAAGAAAATAACATACATTAATAATAGTAAGGAGTATGATAAAAAAAAATAAACATTATTGCATTATTGAAAATATAAAATAGCGTATAATTTAAAACAACTTCTATTTTTATTTTTTTAAATTTAGACTAAGGTAATATTTTTCTAGTTCGTCTAAACTAACAAAAGTATAATTTAAAATGAGTGATAACCGATTAAAAATGATAGCACACACAAAAATCATTTTTGGTGGGATTTATCCCATTGTTATTAGTACACAATGAGTAAGACTAGGAGAAAAAGTAAAATTAAGACAACGATATAGAATAAATAGAGGAAACCAAATAAAGTAGAAGGACATGATCCAAAATCAATAATATATCGACCATGTTGTGTTTAAAACCATACTATTAGTAGAGACACTCTTTCATTCTAGTTTACATAATGCAGATTCAAGTTTTATTTGTAGAGTAAAGACATGTCATTTATCTATTGAAAGGAATTCTAGAAATGCTCCTTAAATACATGATTAACATTGGGACACGAGGATCGCTATGGATAAGTTGAGTTATCAGGAAACACAACTACTATAACTATTGTTTCATGTATGTCATACAATACTTAATTGTTTTGAGTCAACTAAGCGATTCAACATGATCAAACCAACACCAAATGTTAAATCTAAAATATTTTTGTAGGGAGTGCGATGAACAGGTAGATCTTCGTTAGAGGATGGGATACCGAATTGTAACCATTTTCTCGTCTTCGGCCATGATATCCACTACGAGGGTCACTTGTATTTTGTGCCGGATCAATTGGAAGATGTTTTAACCTAATTGAATTGGACATTGAAGTGTTAATCTTATAACCACAACTACACTCCACCACATCGGAGACATGAACCACTATACCAAAAGAACTCCACGACTACACGTCATAAATCTTCTATTCCTCAACGGAATAGTGGTGCCGTTTAAGGAAACCTTCTTCTGATTCTCACAAATTTCTAAGTATAGTTCATCAAATTCTTTCAATTACGTCGTTGCTACTATACTATCACCAAATCTAATCTTTTTAAAACTGTTTTTAACTAATGATGGTAGCTTCTAAGTCAAGTTGAATAGCCGCTCATTGCAAAGTCATCGTGAGGGAAGTCGCTAGTCCCCGCTTCCGCGCAAGAAGTTTAACCTTATTGCATTATAGGAGCTGATCTGACCCTAGTAACGTCTTTGACTACCTCATATCCTTAGATTCTAATTCCTCCATATATCGGATTAAGCATTTTTGAGATCTTGTCGTCCTTCTAGCCTTTTTCGAAAAATGGGTGAAGGCTATATTTTCAAACAACATCAACCACAAGTGCAAGTTCTTAAACCTGAATTATTTCATAACTTTAATCAACCACAGACCTCCCTTAGAATGCAAAGAGCGATTAAATTGATCACTAGAATCTACAATTCGGTATAATAACAAAATGCACATCTCCTGAATGAAAAGTTCCTACGAGTAGAAGATAACAAACAAATAGATTCACTTAGAGGTCATGCATGCTGGGCTGTAACACAACATGATAACCTTAGAGAAACACCCACGACATTCCTCATTGACACCGCCTTGCAACACTCGAGGGCTCTCAGATCACTAGAACACCATCATTTATAGGCTCACCAATCTCCCCTCATAGTTTTGAAGGTGGAGACATTAGTCACATGCCTCCCCATTATCGTCTTCCTTGGAAGTATCCCTTACATCACTATAAGAAAAGAGATAAACAATGCACCAAGGGTAGAACCCCATTTCACCACTGGAGGAATCCATTCTCTAAACATATTATTAATATCAAATTTCTTAAGTCTCTCGAAACCCCCCAAAAGATGGATAATTACAATGTGACTAGAGATCCGTACGAGAATATTGAGCAAATGGAAATCACGCTCGACTATCACCATGCTAGAAGCATGGTGAAATGCAAGATGTTTATCCTTACCCTTAAAGGAGCCACCATGGTGTTGTTTAAAACCCTACGGGACGAATCCATCAATTACTGAAAAAACTTGTGTGATGAATGTCGCATCGCAAAAAATAAGACCTTGTAATTGTTAGCATAACTAACCAAATTATCAAGCCTTCTGGTTTTTTGTTTCTTTTGTGGAATTAGGGTTTTTATACAAGAAAGGGAAAGCTTTGATTAATCAAAATTTGAATGAGGTATCAATCAAGCAATTCCTCACATGTTTCAAAGTCCCTAAGATGCCTTATGATTCAATACATTTCATTTCAAGGGTTTTTCTAAGTGAATGGGGGAGATTTTGAATTCATCTGATTAAAAAGCCAATTGAGGCTCCAAAAAGTCAACCTTTGAGCTTTTGGTCAACCATGAACATTTCAAGCCATATTCCATGATCTCATGTGTTTAGGTCAAAAAAATCAGGGAGGAACAATAAAATCAAGAGAGTTGAAAAATTAGGGTTGTGATGAAATTTTCTAAGTATGGAAATCAAGATTTTTAGTCATCTTGCAAGAGCCATATCTCACTCATCTTTGAGCCAAATGGAGCACACTTGCTATCAAATTAAAGAGGATATCATGTACTAAAAATTTAAATAAGGAAAGATGTCCAAACGATTCATAGGTTTCAAGTTATGAAGGCTTAAAGTTAAGGAAAACTAGATTTTGGAAGTTTGTACTTAGAAATTTTTCTAAGTATAGAATTTCAGCATGGAGGGTGACTTTTCAAGGCATTATTTCATCATGATCCAAACCTCATCTCAATCTCCTTTAAAAATGAAAGTTGTAGAGAATTCTCCAAGCTTTCTTGTGAGTACTAGAACTCCTCCATTGGGTGTATAAAACTCAAGTTATCAAGTCATCAAGGTGGAGTTTTCATTATGTCAAGTTTGGCAAGACTTTGGCAATTTCATGGACCAATTTTCCAAATGATTTTTCACTATGATCAAGGATTTATCTCAATTTCTTTCAAACACCAAAGTTGTAGAGCTCTCTTCAAGCTTTCCATCCGTTACAAGAACTCTCTCATTGGATCAAGCAATCTCAAGTTATGGTGCTTCAAAAATAGTGTCATAAAGTTGTCAACTTCCATAACTTAGAATTTTTCTAAGGTTCCTTTGTGACATATTTGGGGGCATGATTTCAATCTTAATTTTCTCAATCATCCAATCATTTTTTCAAGGTGATTCAAACTTGAAATTTTTTCTTTAAATTTCCTACTTTTCATTGAACCAAAGATCTATCAATTTGAATTAAAATCCTCCAAGTTAAAGCCATCCAATGTAAGCTCCATGGTTTGGTCCTCATGCACATTTTCATGATCTTTCATGAGTATCATGAATTTGTTTCATGCGGCCAATGATGTGGACATAATCATGCGCAATATTCATCAAGTTCTAGCTACTAAACCTTGCCTAATATGTGCCAACATCACTTGTACCATATCCATCTTTCATGAGCAAGATTGGCAAGAAATGGAAAATTAAAAAACTTGCTAACCAAGCTGCTGCTCTATTCTCCCTCCATTATGATCTTAATTATATATAAAAGGGACAACAAAAGCAACCTATAAGCAGGCATTCGTACGACAATTCCATCCCATTTTTATTCTTTTTTTTCAAATTCCACTAAGGTTGTTACAAGGATTTTTACCACTGTGATTGAGGTTTTACCACATACAAGCTTCATATAAATACCAAAGATGAAACCCTAGACAGGAAGATCAATCCTCAACAGCCAAGCCTCAGAGTTCTCTCTCTTTTCAGAAACTCCATTTCTTCGAACCTCACTTAAAAAAGCTTTTCTTTCCATGTAACTGCATCATTCATCTTCCTCAAAGTCCCTAGGAGCAAAAGGAGAAGTTTGAAGAGTTGTTTGCACGTGGAGATAGAGGTTACAAAAGCTCCATTAGGGTAACTTTCTCCTTTCTTTTTCTCACATTTTTAACGCATGTTTAGACTTGTATTTGTGATGTTTGCAGTTCTGGGAACATGAGAAACATTTTACTATGGTTGTTGTTCTATTTTAAGTAAGTTTAGTTTGGTGTGTCTTTTTTCGTGTTGATTTTTCATGTTTGTATAGTGACCAAATGAAAGAAATAATGTCGTTTTTAGAATCAGCATGAAAAATCCTTGAGGAAAATGCCAAAGTTTCTACATTTCGTTGAGGTCTAAGGTCACAGCTCCTGTGGGTTTCCCGGAGAAGACGATTGGAGTTTTGCTCCGGTGTCTAGGGTTTTGTTTACATGGCCAGGGTCTGATTCCTTTTGTAAGAACATAGATTGTTTCTTAGTAATATCTCTATGTTTTGATGATAACACTTATGAATTTTGTATTCAAGAATTATATACTCTAAATTTGTTCTAGACTGTTTGCTACAGGTACTAAAGAAAATATTCTTAAAGAGCAAATTTGGACCTAAACAATGATATTATGAAAGGCTTCAAAGGTTCAAGAGCATCTTAAATGAAGATCTAAACGCTGCCTCAAGAAGAATCTGAGTGCTATTTACTAAAGATTCTGAAGCAGAAGCCTCTAAAGAATAGAAGACTCTGAGAGATCAGAAGCTTAGTCATCATAAGACTCTAAAGATATTGCGCTGCATAAGTATTGAGAATCTGATATAGAAGACTCTGCTCTGACAGAATTACACGCTCAAGCACACAAGCTGCACATACTCTGATTCAGCACAATCTAAAGAACATCCCAAGACTCTGAAGATCCAGAAGATCTCTACTCTGGAGATTCTGAAGATCCAGACTCTAATGTTGATAGCTGAACTTATTTAGTGAAGAAGATTTGAATATGTACGTTGGCATATCTCAACAGCTCTTTCCTCTTTTGTGCTAGACACAAGAACACAGACAAAAAGGTTTTATCTGTGCATTCCATTCTAAGGAAAGTTTCTGCAAAGTGAAGACAAAAGCCATCAGGCTTTTTCAGCACAGCCTCCAATGTAAAGACAAAAGGCTCCAAGCTTTTCAGCACAGTCTTCAACGTTGAGAAGACTTCATGGATCTATGTGCCTATATAAAGGAGTCCACTCCATCTTCTTCAGGAACGAACCACTTGCAAAAATCTCTTATCAAAAGCAAATCTCTCAAAGCTCTTATATTTTATTTTGCTGTAACATTGTTCTTAAACTTAAGAGAAATATCACAGTTGTGATAACAGCTTCTTAGAAGCATTCTTACTCTTGTAATAGTTTTACATTGATTGTAAAAGGTTTTCCTTAAGAGGATCCAGTTGGGATCAGTAGCTCTTGAGAAGACTAAGAACAGTTGTTCTTAGGTGTTACTATTGTAATCTGTTTGATTAAATAGTGGATTAAGTCCTTGACTGAGAAAGGCAAATCACTCTTGAGAGGGTGGACTGGAGTAGTTGAGTTCAACGAACCAGGATAAAAATAACTGTGTTTAAATCTTTGATTATTTGTCATACTTATTCAACCCCCCCTTCTAAGTAATTTTCTCACCTTCAGTTGGTATCAGAGCACCGGTTCTGCGTGTGCTACCACTTAACCGCGTCAGTAAAGATCCAGTGAGAAAAGTTACTTTGATAAATATCTGTTTGTCATTATGGGTGACACATCTACATCCAACTATAACAAATATGAAGGGGATAGAATCAGTACAAAGCCTCCCATGTTTGATGGAGAAAAATTTGATTACTGGAAGGACAGGATAGAAAGTTTCTTCCTGGGGTATGATGCTGATTTGTGGGACTTGGTTATTGATGGCTATGAACATCTTACAAATGAGGATGGCAAGAAAGTTGACAGAAAATCAATGACAGAAGCCCAGAAGAAGGATTTCAAAAATCACCATAAGGCTAGGACAATATTGCTTAATGCAATCTCTCATACTGAGTATGAAAAGATTACTAACAGAGAAACAGCTCATGGAATGTTTGAGTCACTTAAAATGACTCATGAAGGAAATTCTCAAGTGAAGGAGACCAAGGCTCTAGCGCTTATACAGAAGTATGAAGCGTTCAAAATGGAAGAATCTGAAAATATAGAAACTATGTTTTCTAGATTCCAGATCCTTACAGCTGGTCTAAAGGTTCTGGACAAGGGATACTCTACATCAGATCATGTAAAGAAAATCATCAGAAGTCTACCTACCAGATGGAGACCAATGGTGACTGCCTTGAAGATGGCTAAAGATCTGAACAAGATCTCTTTAGAAGAACTCATCAGCTCACTGAGGAGCCATGAAATTGAGCTTGAGTAAGATGAACCTCAGAAGAAAGAAAAAGGTAAATCTGTTGCTTTAAAATCTAATAAATCTGCTAAAGCTTTGCAGGTTATTGAAGAAAGCTCTGAAGAATATTCTTCTGAAGAAGAAGATGAATTATCCATGCTGTCCAGAAGGATCAACAGACACTGGAAGCACAAGGGAAAGAAGTTCAACAACTTCAGAAAATCTGATCATAGAAAGGAATCTTCTGGGCACAGAAGATCTGGCAAGAAAGAAGTTGTATGCTATGAGTGCAAAGAACCTGGGCATTATAAGAATGATTGCCCCAAATTTCAAAGAGAAAAACCTAAGAAGAAGGTTGACAAAAAGAAGAAGGTTCTGATGGCAACATGGGATGACTCAGATGAATCTGAATCATCTTCTGAATCAGAAGAAGAATGTGCCAATGTTGCACTGATGGCCAGCACAGAAGATCAGGAGGAAGGAACCTCAGGATATGAATCAGATTCTGAATCTGACAATGACGCTGAAGAGGTAATGGCTAAACTTACTAAAGAAGAACTGATAAAAGTTTTATCATAAGTTCTGAAAAGTTATAACAATATCAAACTCAAATACAAGAAGCTGAAAAGCAGTCTTGAATCTGAGATTGATCTTCTGAAGACAGAACTTGTTGAGCAAAAAGAAATTAATCTGAAAATCAAAAGTGACTTTGAAACAACTCAACAAGAATCTGAATCTGAGACTAAGTCATGTGAAAACATTTTAGAAAAATATGACTCTAGCTTTCAGAGATTCCTTACTAAGAGCATAGACAAAAGCAAGATGGCTTCTATGATCTATGGTGTTAGTGGGAATAACAGAAGAGGTATTGGATATGAATCTTCCTCTGGAAGTAATCCAAAATCTGTTGACAAACTCTTCATCAAGAAGACACCTCTGTACTCTCAATTTAAGTTTGGTCACTTAAATGACATTAAACACACAAGCTCTGAGAAGAATACTTATGTGTTTAAACCCAAGGCAAGTCAGAATAAACATTATGTTGAAAAACAGAAGTTTAGACAAACCTACAAACCAACTAACCCTAAAGGACCCAAGAAGATCTGGGTACCTAAGAACAAAATAATCCCTGTTGCAGATGTTCTTAGCAGCAAGATCCGGACGCCAGTCATGGTACCTGGACTCTGGATGCTCACGACACATGACAGGAGAAAGGTCTATGTTCCAAAGCCTGGAACTTAGATCTGGAGGTGACGTGAAGTTTGGAGGGAACCAGAAAGGCAAGATCATTGAATCTGGCACTATTGGAAATGGTAAACTTCCCTCTATAACAAATGTTTTACTTGTTGAAGGCCTAAAACATAACTTATTGCCCATAAGTCAATTAAGTGACAATGGTTATGATATTACCTTTAATCAAAAATGTTGTAAAGCTATATGTCAAAAGGATGGCTCTATCCTATTTAGTGGTAAGAGGAAAAACATCATTTATAAAATAAATCTTTCAGAACTTAAAGTTCAAAATGTTAAATGCCTCTTGTCTGTTAATGAAGAGCAATGGGTCTGGCACAGAAGATCGGGCCATATTAATATGAGACGTATATCTCAGATTAATAAACTTAATCTTGTCAGAGGACTCCCTAATCTGAAGTTCACTTCAGATGCTCTTTGTGAAGCATGCCAAAAGGGGAAGTTTTCAAAAACATCTTTTAAATCAAAAAATGTTGTTTCTACTTCCAAACCACTAGAACTACTTCATATTGATCTGTTTGGACCAGTGAAAACTGCATCCATCAGAGGCAAGAAGTATGGATTAGTCATTGTTGATGACTATAGTAGATGGACATGGGTAAAGTTCTTAAAACACAAGGATGAGTCACATTCTGTGTTCTTTGACTTCTGCAAGCAAGTCCAGATTGAAAAAGATTTCAAAATTATAAAAGTCAGAAGTGATCATGGGGGTGAATTTGAAAATAAATATTTTGAAAAATATTTTTCTGAAAATGGCATTGCTCATGATTTTTCCTGTCCTAGAACTCCACAACAAAATGGGGTTGTAGAGAGGAAAAACAGGACTCTGCAAGAAATGGCCAGAACCATGATCAATGAGACAAATCTGGCAAAACACTTTTGGGCAGAAGCAATCAACACAGCTTGTTACATTCAGAACAGAGTGTCTGTAAGACCTCTTCTGAAAAAGACTCCATATGAACTGTGGAAGAACAGAAAGCCTAAAATTTCATATTTTCATCCTTTTGGATGTACTTGTTATATACTTAACACTAAAGAAAATCTTAACAAGTTTGATTCCAAAGCACAGAAGTGTTTCATACTTGGTTATTCTGAATGCTCTAAAGGCTACAGAGTATTCAATACTGAAACACAGATTGTGGAAGAATCTATTCATGTAAGATTTGATGATAAGCTTGGCTCTGAAAAGCCAAAGCAGTTTGAGAATTCTGCAGATAGAGAAGTGATTCTCACAGACTCTGAAGGATCAGAGGCAGAAAAGGCTAAAGAAAAGGAATCTGAAGCAACTCCATATGCTATTCCCCTATCTTCTCAATTGGACAACTTACACATTTCTGAAAGATCAAATGTCAGAGGATCTTCTTCCAGAATCAAGGCATCTCATCCAGAAGACGTGATTATTGGAAAGAAAGATGATCCAATCAGGACAAGATCCTATCTCAGAACATCTGAATCTTCATTGTTTGGCTTAGTGTCAATAATTGAACCAACATCTGTGGATGAGGCTCTGAAAGATAATGAATGGATTATTGCCATGCAAGAAGAGCTAAATTAATTCACCAGAAATGAAGTTTGGGATCTGGTTCCTAGACCTAAAGGATTCAATATTATTGGAATAAAATGGGTCTTTAGGAATAAGTTGAATGAAAAGGGAGAAGTTGAAAGGAATAAGGCAAGGCTGGTTGCTCAAGGATACAGTCAACAAAAAGGTATTGATTACACTGAGACATATGCTCCAGTGGCAAGGTTAGAATCTATACGCCTGCTTATTTCATTTGCTGTACAAAATAACATCACTTTGTATCAGATGGATGTTAAAAGTGCCTTTCTTAATGGTATTATAGAAGAGGAAGTATATGTCCACCAACCTCCTGGTTTTGAAAGTGAAAACTTTCCAGATCATGTTTTTAAACTAAAGAAATCTCTTTATGGCTTAAAATAAGCTCCCAGAGCTTGGTATGAGAGGTTGAGCAATTTCCTTCTGAAGAAAAATTTTATCAGAGGAAAAGTGGATACAACTTTATTCTGTAAAACTGTTAAGAAAGATTTGTTGATTTGTCAAATTTATGTAGATGATATTATTTTTGGATCAACAAATATTATGCTTGGAAAGGAGTTTGCTAAATGTATGCAGGCAGAGTTTGAAATGAGCATGATGGGAGAATTGAGATTCTTTTTGGGAATCCAAGTCAACCAGACTCCAGAGTGCACCTACATACATCAAACCAAATATGTTAAAGAGCTTCTGAAGAAGTTCAACATGGTTGATAGTAAAATGGCAAAGACTCCAATGCACCCTACAAGTACTCTAGGTAAGGAAGAGGTAAGTAAGAAGGTAGATCAGAAACTCTACAGAGGTATGATAGGATCTCTTCTATACTTGACTGCTTCTAGACCAGATATTCTGTTTAGTGTCTGCTTATGTGCAAGATTCCAATTAGATCCTAGAGAATCACACTTAACAGCTGTTAAGAGGATTCTAAGGTATCTGAAAGGTACTACTAACATGGGTCTGTGTTACAGAAGATCTGATGAATTTTCATTAGTTGGATTCTGTAATGCTGATTATGCTGGAGACAGAGTTGAACGTAAAAGCACTTCTGGAAGCTGTCAGTTTCTTGGAAGTCATATGATCTCATGGTACAGTAAGAAGCAACCCACTATTGCACTATCAACTACAGAGGCAAAATACATTGCTGCTGCTGGATGTTATACGCAGATGCTCTGGATGAAGAGTCAGTTAGAAGATTATCGGATCTATGAGAGTAATCTTTCTATCTCCTGTGATAATACTTCTGCTATATGTTTTTCAAAAAATCCAATCTTGCATTCTAAGGCTAAACATATAGAAATTAAACATCACTTCATCAGAGACTATGTTCAGAAGGGTGTAATCAATCTAGCCTTTGTTGATACAGATCATCAATGGGCTGATATTTTCACAAAACCCCTTGCTGATGATAGATTTAAGTTCATTCTGAAAAATATTTGTATGGATTTTTGTCCAGAGTAATATTTATCAGAGGCAACTTCTCAGATGCAAAATGTTTAATGATCTGAAGTATTTCACCTGACTAATTGTTCATTTATCTTTAATTAATTTATGTGTGTGAAACTCTGAACTAACAAACCCAGAAGATCTGAAAGTTAGAAACGTCTCATTTCTTGAGAGACATCAGATGCACATACAAAGCAAACACGTGTCACTCAGTATCTGAAATGATGGAGTGCTCAACTGAATTGACGTTTGAGGTATTGCTTTGAAAATCTCACTTTTCTTGGTTTTCCCCCCAGTTGTCATAATTTTAATGTGAAATGATTACTTTCATTAAATGTTGTACAAACGTGCGTATGTGTCTTTTGATGTGCCCAATGCTTGATTTTTTGGTTCTCTATAAATACCACCTATCACACTATTTTCACACTTTTCACACTCACTACACTCATGCGTTTCTGCTTACTCTTCAAACTCTACCAAAACCCTAAACCCAAATCAAGATCTTCTTCTTCATCAATGGCTTTTACATCAAATGCTGCTGAAATCTCCAACAAAACTATAATGTACAAGAAACCAGAACGCACCCTATTTACTCCAGTAGTAGATCTTGAGGTTCTGTGTGAGAGCTTCATTGATCTTGAATCATTAAAGGAAAATGGGTTTGACCTAACACCTGCCATTAAAGCTCAAGGCTGGGAGAAATACTTTGAGAGATTGATGGGTCCTGTGTACCCAACTCTTGTAAAGGAATTCTGGATTCACGCTAGCGCTGGTCCTAAGTTTATTCACTCATCTGTCCTTGGGAAGGAGATAGTGATTACTGAGAAACTGATCAGGCAACTGTTCAGTTATACAGAATCTGATGGAGTTTCAAACCTTGCTTCTTCACGTATTGATATGGCTAAGGTATATGAAGAAATCACTGTAGCTGGGACACCAACAAGTAAGGTTAAAGATCTGAAACCTATCTATAGGATCTGGGCAAAGATATTTATGAGTACAGTCTTTCACAGAAAGTCATCCAACTCATCAGACTATGTGAGTTCAGAACATTTGTATTTCATGTACTGCATCAGCCAAAATGTTAAGGTGGATCTGCCCCATATGATCTTCAGTCATCTTCTGACTCATGTCAAAGAGACTAGAGAAGAAGTCAGAGCTAAAGCTGGGAAAGTTAGAACTTGGATACCTCTGGGAAGACTGATTTCAGACATCCTTGTTGAAAACAAGCTGGTAAAGCATCTGACAGATGCAAAGATAACAGAAGATCTGTCATACATCATTGGATTTGAGATAAATGGACTCAATCTGAAAAGGATGAAAATCATTTCAGAACTGAATGGAAAACTAAGCAAGATAAACTCTGAGGAGGTCCATGGCAAAAGGATACCCTTAGAAGACTTTCCAATGTTCAGTGCAAATGAACCAAAGGAATTTGTCTGGACTTACATTGCAGAGTGTCTAAAGGAAGGAATTCCTCTACCTGCTAATCTTGTTCAGAAACAAGGAGAAGAAATGCCTAATCTGATGAAGGAAAGGCGTAGTAAGAGGAAAGCTGAAGAAGGATCGGTTCAGAAGAAAAGGAAAGTATCTGAAGTTCCAAGGAAGAAGAAGAAAGGAGCAAAGAAAGCCAGAATCAGTTCTAGAGATGCCACTCTGGAAGAAATTAGAGACACTATTCATCAGGTATTAACATCTGATCCTACACCTGCTGTTCATTCACCCCTTTCATCACCACAACTCTCTCCAAACCTTAGACAAAGAACTTCAAAACCCAAACAATTTGCAAATCTTTCATCTGAACCACCCTCATCTGAACCAGTACATTCACAACCATTTTCTGTACCAATTCCCTCTGAACCCCAACCTCATATTATATCTGAACCCCCTCAAACAATTCAAACAGAAATTCCACAACCTCAAACACTTCAATCAGAAATTCCACAAACTCAATCAATTCAACCTGAAATTCCACAAACAGAAACAATTCAACCGGAAATTCCTCAAACAGAAATTCCACAACCAGCAATGTCACAACCAGATAATCCCCAATTAGAGATTCTCCAACCAGAAATAATCATCTCAGAACCAAACCAACCAGAGACTGTTCAAACTAAACACTCTGAACAACCAATTCCATCAGAAGATCCAAATCTTTCTGACAATATTTTGGATATAGAACCCCTCAATCAATCAATTATAATTTCTTCAACATCTGTTCACTCAGATAAATCTTCTGATTGTGAATCATCTGATTCATCTGATTTTGAACCAGAGTCACTCAAATAAGCACGTTCTGAAAGTGCTATGAAGGAACATCTTAACATTTCCATGTTTCATACTCCACCAAACTCTCCACCTCAATCACAACCATCTGAAATTCAACCATCTGAAACTCAAACATCTGAAACCCAAAGCATCCCTCAACCATCTGAAACCAATCCATCTGAAACACAAACCATTCCTCAACCATCTGAACTCCCTCAATCTGACATCCAAACATCTCAACCAACATCACCTCAACCACAACCATCTGAACCTACACCATCTGAACCTACTCCTGTTAACACTCCTAATCCTAATCCCTCTGAACAGTCTGAACAGTCAGATCTAGGATCATGTGCTAATGCTATGTTTGACATTTTCAAAAAGGAGATAGATTCTGAATATACTCGTGTTAAGGATGTGTGCATGTCAAGTTTAGATCCAACTGTTTCAAATGCTGCTTGGAAGCGTTTCATCTGGATGTTCAACAAAGCTGCCTTAAAAGTTAGAGCTAAATGCTCTAAGCTTGCTAAGACTAAGTTTGCATAATTAATCAAGGTAACTCTGATGAACATGCCTCATCCTCCTCCTGTGTTACTTTTGGAAGCTGCTCATCCAGAGGTTCCTGAATCTGAAATGGTTGAACAAGCTTCTAAAGAGAACCAATCTGAAGAGAACCCTGCTGCTCCTTCTTCATCTGTGGTCACAGAGCTTGTGAATGATGTTAAGGAAATAAAATATTGGATGATCAAGCAAGAGAAGACAACTGATGAGATCAAGACCTGGATGTCTAAGCAAGAAGAGTCAACTGCCAAAATGACAGAGCTTCTGACCCTTATTGCCTCACGCCAGACTTAGTTTTATTTGTCGTTTTTTGCACATGTTATTGTTTTTGTTGTTTTCTTATTGTTATGTTATGCGTTTTGGCATCTGCCTGTTTGACTGTGAACTTTGGTATGTTTAATTGCATGTTGATGTTTTTTGCTTCTATATTCTTCTTTTCTTCTGTATCTTTATGTCTTTAAAAATCTTTTTGATTATGAAAAAAAGGGGGAGAAAAAGAGAATCTGATTGTTCAAACTATAAGCAATTACTAAAACTGAAATTCAGACATTTTATTAACTTACTTTGAATTTAAGTCTTTCAGATTACATTGATATATCTGACATAATTCATTGAAGCTACCTTGAGACTTTTCCAACCAGAACCTGATCTTCAAAGCAAATCTGAGTATTCAATCAACTCTGATAGCTTACTCTGATAACTTTACTCTGAAAGATAATTCAAGCAAGATGATAACCAGGCGCTCTAACTGAAGAAAGTCTTAATTATCTGGTATCAACATTTGACTCTGAAAGTCAAACCTCTTGCATCAGGCTCTGAATCTAAAATATACTTAATCAAAAAGGGAAGTGTTTTCTTCTATTAGAGTATTTATTTCAGGGGGAGATTGTTAATCTCAGGGGGAGTTATAATTCATATTTTTTATTGAACAAAATTTCTCATGTTTTGTCATCATCAAAAAGGGGGAGATTGTAAGAACACATATTGTTTCTTAGTAATATCTCTATGTTTTGATGATAACACTTATGAATTTTGTATTCAAGAATTATATACTCTAAATTTGTTCTAGACTGTTTGCTACAGGTACTAAAGAAAATATTCTTAAAGAGCAAATTTGGACCTGAACAATGATATTATGAAAGGCTTCAAAGGTTCAAGAGCATCTTAAATGAAGATCTGAACGCTGCCTCAAGAAGAATCTGAGTGCTATTTACTAAAGATTCTGAAGCAGAAGCCTCTAAAGAATAGAAGACTTTGAGAGATCAGAAGCTTAGTCATCAGAAGACTCTGAAGATACTGCGTTGCATAAGTATTGAGAATCTGATATAGAAGACTCTGCTCTGACAGAATTACACGCTCAAGCACACAAGTTGCACATACTCTGATTCAACACAATCTAAAGAACATCCCAAGACTCTGAAGATCCAGAAGATCTCTACTCTGGAGATTCTGAAGATCCAAACTCTAATGTTGATAGCTGAACTTATTTAGTGAAGAAGATTTAAATATGTACGTTGGCATATCTCAACAGCTCTTTCCTCTTTTGTGCTAGACACAAGAACACAGACAAAAAGGTTTTATTTGTGCATTCCATTCTAAGGAAAGTTTCTGCAAAGTGAGCTTTTTCAGCACAACCTCCAATGTAAAGAAAAAAGGCTCCAGGCTTTTCAGCACAGTCTTCAATGTTGAGAAGACTTCATGGATCTATGTGCCTATATAAAGAAGTCCACTCCATCTTCTTCAGGAACGAACCACTTGCAAAAATCTCTTATCAAAAGCAAATTTCTCAAAGCTCTTATATTTTATTTTGCTGTAACATTGTTCTTAAACTTAAGAGAAATATCACAGTTGTGATAACAACTTCTTAGAAACATTCTTACTCTTGTAATAGTTTTACATTGATTGTAAAAGGTTTTCCTTAAGAGGATCCAGTTGGGATCAGTAGCTCTTGAGAAGACTAAGAACAGTTGTTCTTAGGTGTTACTATTGTAATCTGTTTGATTAAATAGTGGATTAAATCCTTGACTGAGAAAGGCAAATCACTCTTGAGAGGGTGGACTGGAGTAGTTGAGTTCAACGAACCAGGATAAAAATAACTGTGTTTAAATCTTTGATTATTTGTCATACTTATTCAACCCCCCCTTCTAAGTAATTTTCTCACCTTCACCTTTGACTTTTCCTGCATGGCTGGCCATGTGGCACTGGCTAAGCGCCACCTCATTTAATGAGTGTTACACGTGTTCTTTTTTGCTCCAGGTTGTAGCTTCTTTTTTTGTACACTTGATCATAGGCCATATGTTTTTGCTTCCTGCACTCCTCTTTTCTAAGCCCATCAGCGTGTGTTATGTTTTTAGTTCATTTCAAATTTCTGATACACCCCCCTTACACTTTATTTTACATTTTTATCTTATTTTGTTACCTTTAACATCTTATTCTATTTAAATATCTTATAAACACCCAAAAGTTCTACAAAATTCATTTTTAAACATTTTGATGCCTTGACTTATTTTTCATGATTTTTATTTATTTTTATCATTTATTTTCATATTTTATTTAAATCATTTGTTATAGTGAGTTTACCAAAACACTCTTGGATTAGGGTTTTTCATTTGAGTGCCTTCCACAAGTTTTCTTGACCTGTTCTTTTTAGTATGTTGTTACATATATTTGAAGGAGTCTTGGGTATTTTCGGTGACCATAAATGTTGTTGTTTGATTATACTTTTGGCTTGGTTTTGAGTACTCGATTCATTTTTGCATTATGAGCTTGTTAGTAGCATTTGAGGGAGTTTTTGTATGCATCTTGTTGTGAGTTCTTGCACATGTATTCTTGACTGTTTTAGCATGACTTAAAGCTTGGAGTTGGATTTTATTGGACTATCTTGATATTTTTGGTTGATACATCTACTTAGGGTTTATTTTGAGCATGTTATGGTGTTTGCTTTGACCTAGTTTTTAGGCATGTTTCTTTGAGTGTTTTTCTTGATTCAATATGTGTTTATGTGTGGTTTGAAAACTTGTTTTAGCTACTAACTTCTTGAGTTAAAAGTGTTCTTTATTTCCCATTTGAGCTTCCATACATGCCTTGTTTATTTGAGTTATTTCATGATGTTTTGGTTAGGATTTTGTTCATGCCTTGTTGAAGTTCATGTTTGTACTTCTATCGACATCCTAATATTGAATATGAGCTTTATTAGATATGTATGCTACTGCGCATTTGGTTCTTGAGTTGTAAGTTCCATGATTGAATCATTATTTGCACTTGTCTTTGTATGATTATGTTTGTAGCAAGTATGCTTGTTATTTTGGTGTGTGTTTGATATATTTGTGATATCTTCCTAATTGTTTGAGCATGTTGAAGATAACATGATGTAGCTACTGCCCTTCTTGGATTGTCATTTCATTTGAGCTCTTTAGCTTTGATACTTTGATTTCCATCATCCTTACTTTAATGCTTATCATTTAAACATTTGTTGTTACAAGTTGTCTGTCCCTTATCCAAAGGAAAGGTTTTCACTTTAACTGGTAAGTCATGCCTTTAGGATAGTTTAGACCCATCCTTGTTTCCTTCATGACCTTGTTAGAGTCATTTTCCTTTCCCAACTTAACTTTAGGTTATGGTTTGTAAACCCTATGTGAGTACTATTGTTATAAGTACTCACCTTTCTTTGTTGGCCTTGTTAAGGCTATTTTGTCTTGTAACTTAGAATTTAGGTAGATTTCGTAAACTCTATGTGAGTATCATGGTTATATATGCTCACTTTCCCCTTTGGCTTTAGTTAAAGTCAACCTTAGTTAGTTTTCGACTTAGATTTAAAGAGTTGGTTAGGCCTGTGTAAGTATCATGGTTATGGATACTTACTCCCCTTTGGAACCTTGATCGTTATCAAGGGTTCCTCATCCCTAGTTAGGTGAACTATGGTTGCTCTGATTCCATCCTAGTTAGGATACGTAGACACGAGATGTGATGTCTTGGCAAGCATACTTAGTATATATACCATAGGTCTTTACCTTAGCATCTTTTCCTTAGCAAGCAAACTATAAGATAACACAATTAATTACAAGAGGTTCATGTAGAGTACTATAGATACTTAGGATGCTAACACCTTCCCTAGGTATAACCAACCCCAGAACCTTAGATCTTTAGCTGTGTTGTTACATACCGCACTTAGGATTTTCTTCGATCTTTACCCTTTCCTTTGGATAAATCAAAGCTCGGTGGTGAACTTCAAGATTTATGGTTCAAGTTAATTAATAGCTTGATATTCGATTCTCACCGCAACGGAAATGGCGACTTCACTGGGGAATTCTCCCCTAAGAGGGTTAAAGCCACCTTGTTTGTATTTGTGTCTGTTATATGTTTGCTTGCCTATATATCTGTATATTTGTAAATATTTGTACATATATCAGTTGTGCTTGGGTTCTTCTATATGTAGGGTGGTTACCTTGAGTGGTGAGATAAGTCCTTACCCAGACTTGAGAGTACACATATGATAGGATTGTGGTATAATAAATAGTTAGTTGTTGGGAGTAGTCCTAACATGTCTGACATATGATAACCATGCTCAGTGCAGGCCCCTTTGGGATTACTGATGTCTGATACGAGTAGTCGTATTGGCATTACTTTTCCTGACCTGGGAGTCCGTGAAGCTGATGACCTTTATTTACCCTTCAACCCTCTTTTCCTTTTAGGACGTAGTTTAGTGATTATCCAAGTATAGACCTATGATGGTTGTCATACGATACTACACTCAAATGAGTTTATCTTAAAAATATTTTTAGCCCACGAGTAGTCTTGTAAGTTGATAATATTTGAAAGATTTATCAATGACTTTGGGAACTTGTTAGAACCCGCTGTGCAAGAACAAACCAATAGTACACACCTGTTGGGATGGTTAGACCATGACTCCATGCTCGTGATCTTCAGACCTAGGCCCTTGTTTGTTTGTCTGTACATGTGTGCGAATATGTGAATATGTGTATACGTGTGTTTGTGCATTGCATTCCATCCTTGCATACATCATCAGTTGGTTTTGAGGAATTCAGTTATGTTTCATTTGCAAAAATCTTAGGTATCATGGATATTGGGAAGAGGAACACTAAGAAGTTTAATTTCAAGAAACTTGAGTTGACAGAACTTAGAAAGTTAGGAGGTTTGGTGACATCTCCTGATGATTTCAAAAAACGCCATGAAAGACTGTTGAGCATTGTCAAGACCAGAATGGAAGAGGGAGTTCTTGATACTCTTGTGAAATTTTATGACCCCTTCTATCATTGCTTTACTTTCCCCAACTATCAGTTAGTCCTAACTTTGGAGGAGTATTCTTATTGGGTTGGCCTACCAATATTGGATAAGGAGCCTTTCAGTGGTTTAGAGAAGATTCCATCACCTAAGGATATTGCAGATTCCATTCACTTGGAGATGTCTGAAGTCAAAGATAACCTTACTATTAAGGGAGGGATCAAAAGCTTGCCCTCTAAATTCCTGATAGAGAAAGCTTTCTTCTTGGCTAAGATGAACAATTTTGATACCTTTGAAGAGACCATTGCACTACTTATCTATGGGTTGGTTCTATTCCTTAATGTTGAAGATTTTGTGGACGTCAATTCCATTTGGATTTTTCTAAGTAGAAACCCTGTGCCTACATTCCTTAGTGACACTTACCACTCTATTCATCACAGGACCCTTAAGGGATGTGGGACCATTATGTGTTGTGTTCCTCTGCTTTATAAGTGGTTTATTTCACACTTACCTCGGACTGAGCTTTTCAAAGAAAATCCAAACAAGCTTCGATGGTCTCAAAGGCTTATGTCTCTCACTCACACGGATGTACATTGGTATGATCCATCTTACGGTAAAGGAGTTATCATTGATGGTTATGGTTCTTTTTCTAATGTACATCTTCTTGGTATTAGAGGGGGAATTAACTATAACCCTATTCTGGAAAGGCGTCAATTTGGGTTCTCTATGAAAGAAAAGCCTAGCAACATCCTATTGTCTAGTTTCTTTTATCTTGATGAGGAGGCTAAGGAAGAAACTAAGGATCAAGTTTTATATCCTTGGAAGATAATTCATAAGAGGACCAAGGATAATTTAGGAAAGAGGAATTGCATAGCTCTTGAGCCATTCATTAAGTGGGTTCAATCTCGAGCTCGTGACCTAAAGATGCCATATCTCCTCGAGAAGCCTTCACAACCCATTACTGCATCTTCATCAGCCATTCCTATTGAACGTATAAAGGAATACTAAGAAACATTGGCAAGGATGAAGCTAGAGTGAGACACATGGGAAGGAAAGTACCGTGCTATTTTTGTTGAGAAAATGGAGATGAAGAAACAATTGAAGAAGAAGGATGATTTGATCGAGCTACTCGAGAGGCGTGTTATAGAGAGGTATGTTGTGCAAGAGAATTTATTTTTCTCTAGTACACAACTAGTTCCCAGTACTCATGAGTATTCAGATGTTCTTCCAACATCTGGTGCTTGGAAAGGGATTGTTGACAAGCTTGTGTTTGAGAACACAGAATTGCAGAAGTAGAAAAGGATGCATGGGATATGACCCTTTTAGATAGGATCTTTCGCTACCTTTTGGGCTATTTGGCTTTCTTTTGTATTTTGAGTTTCTTGTTTGAACTTCAAAGTTGTAACCTTTCCCATTATTAATGAATTGAAGTTTTGTTTAAAAGTGTTTCTCGTTGCAATTTACATCTTGAGTTCCATAAAACCAATTGCATTCGCATTATATTCATGTTTCACTAATCACTCAAGGAATTTAAATTTGTTTTGCAGACATTATAGAATGGATATTAGAAAGAGAGTAAATTCAAAATATACATTCCAAAGTCCAAGATTAGAAGATCTGAGGAAGCTGGGAGGTTTAGTAAAATATCCATTGGCATTCAGAGACAAGTATGGAAGTGTGTTGTCATTGCTAAGACTTCAAATGGATGAAGAGATGCTGATAGAGATGGTGCAGTTCTACGATCCAATCTATCATTGCTTCGCGTTTCCAAATTACCAACTGCTGCCAACATTGGAGGAATATTCTACACTGAGGGGATTAGGCATCACTCCTAAACCGTTTTCTGGAAGAGAAGGGACTCCAAGTGAAAGGGTTACTGCAGAGGCTACGCATTTAGAGCTGACTGAGGTGCAGTCTCATATGACTGTCAAAGGAGGTTTCTATGGATTACCAGTTGTGTTCTTATTTGAAAAATCTCAGTACTATGCTGAGTCAAAGAATTTAGAAGCATTCGAGGCCATCTTAGCATTGTTAATCTATAGACTCTTTTTATTTCCAACTGCTGATGATTTTGTTGATGAGAGTGCAATAAACCTTTTCTCGATTAAGAATCATGTACCCATTTTGTTGGCTGACATGTATTTTTCCATTCATTTGAAGAACCATCATGGAGAAGGCCAGATTGTATGTTGCACCGCTCTATTGTACAAGTTGTTTATTTCGCTCTTGCCAAGGTCACGCTTGCTTTGGGATATGCACAGCGGAATCTCATGGACAGAAAGGATTTTGCCACTCGAGCACTTGGACATCAAGTGGTAGGATTTCTCTAATGTGCCTCTTCTTGGCACAAAAGGATGCATCAACTACAATCCTATCTTAGCTCGTCGCCAGCTTGGGTACCCGATGAAGGATGAATCTGACACAACCTTTTTGAAGAGTTTGTTCTTTGAAGGAGGAAATAATCTAGTTCTCAAAGCTTAGATGGTGTACACATGGAGTCATATCCGCACAAAGGGGATGACCGGGTTAGGACACCCTGATTGTTCTGTCTCAGAATCTTACCTACTATGGGTTCAGGAGGGAGCTCTGAAGATGTTCTACACCCACTTTGATTCAACCCCTGTAACTCCAAAAGATCCTACTTCTGTTGAGGAAATAAGAGCTGCATTGGCTAAAGCTGATAGGGGAACGGAAGCTTGGAAAGATAAATACTTCATTGCTGTGCAAGAAAATGAAGAACTTCGGAAACGAATCTGTCAAGATAAGGGAGGGAATTGGCAAGAAGGGTTCTCTCGTCAGAAGAATTAAGACCTCATTTTACTTTGTTTTACTGTTTAATTTGTATTTGTACTTTGGCTTTGAATACATATTGATTTTTGTAACACTCTCAGTCGTGTAACTTATGAAGATGTTATGTTGTTGTGTTAATCTCACTGTTTCTAAGATAGTTTGAAGGGAGCATCTGCCAAATGGTACTTAAGCCTAGATCAATCTTGTATCCATAGTTTCCATGATTTGGCTGATGCTTTTGTGAAACACTATAAATACAACATGGATTTAGCTCTTGATAGGAGGTAATTATTAAGTATGTCACAGAGAAGATCTGAATCTTTTAAGGAATATGCACATCGATGGAGGGAGACTTCCTCTCAGGTGGAGCCTCTGCTAACTAAAAAAGAGCTGACAGACAAGTTTGTGGACACAGTAAGACCGAAGTTTTATAAGAAAATGATTAGTAGTGTGACAACTAGCTTTTCTGATATAGTAGCTGTAGGTGTGAGAGTAGAACTGGGGATGAAAAATGGAAGGATGACCAATACTTCCAGTAGTTCCAACAACAACAATGCCAAGAAATTTAATGGCAATTTTCACAAGAAGAAAGAAGGGGAGACAAATGCCATAACAGTAGGAAAGAATAATTAGCTCTGAAAACAACCTTATCGACAGTATCAACAACCTCAGTAAGGTTATATTCAACAATCTCAGCAAAGTTTTGCTCAGCAACCAATGTATCTCGTACAGTATCCACAACGGTCGTATGTGGCAGCTGTAATGCCTATATTCAGCAATTCAGTTCCGACTTATCAGATGGTGCAACAGGTACCTATGTATTAACCAGTACAACAACATGGGTATCAGCGAGCACCCAGTGCTCCAACTTATCAATAATACCAACTGCCTTGGGCTCAAGCTGTCGCTTTCGCGAAAATAAGGTGCCGGCAAAATAGAAGAGTCGCCATCTTTCGTTATTTATCCCTCAGAACAGGAAAGGGAATGATCGGAAAAACCTGACGAAAAGGTATAAGACAAGGTCATCGCAACCATTGTCTGGGTTCGGGAGTCGGTTACGCAAGGGGAAGGTATTAGCACCCCTCACGTCCATCGTACTCGATGGGATCCACGCTTGTTGTGTTTACTGGATGGGTTGGTTTTATCTATCCACCTATCAAGGTTGGTCTGAAAAAAAAGAAAATGACTCGGCAAAGCGTCACACTTTATGCCTACGTATTCTCATCAGAGAATGAGAAATCAGAGTCAACGTAGTTCGGGTAACTACGGGTTATGGGGAAGGTGGCTCGCCAATACATCAGTATTGTGCCTACGTACTCTCAACAGGTATGAAAGATCAGAGCTTACGTAGTTCGGGATAATACGGATTACGGGGATTCAGATTCATCTGTTTTATCGAGTAGGGTTAACAAACAGTTCCAGCAGTTGGATGTACGCTGCTCGACCCTTGGAGACTTAGGCGTTACCGTTTGCGGTAGGACTGGGAGTTAACGACACTCTTTTCTTCAGAAAAGCTTTCCTTTGAATTATGGGCCCACGGGGGCAAAAAGGTTTGAAGTTTGTTTTCTGTCTTTTACGGAAGAATTGTTTTTTATGTTTGTTTGCAACCAGTATCGCACTAGAGACTATGACCTGAGAGTGAATGTGTCGCATGTCACCCAAAGGGTACCATACTAAACATCCAAGCTGTCGAAAAGAAACTCTCCGACAACCCTTTCTCAGATGGCTTAAGGCTCGTAACGTACGACGTCAGTTAACCTTTATTATTGTATTTTAATTTGTTTTGAGATGAGAAGAGAGCAGGCTCAACTAAAGGGAGACTTTCAAGTCCTACTGTTGTCATGCCAAGGATTCATCCTATGGTTGAGGTTTGAAACAGGAACTCCTAGAAGTTGTCATGCATAGGTTTCAACCTAAAGTTCTATCATCACTTCCTTATCAAAGGAAGTGAGATTCCTAGGGGATCATGTCAATGATAAACAGAAACAGATAAAGCATCAGCTTAAACAGTAAACAATAAACGACTGTAAAATGCATGCAATGCAAGTGAAGGAGGAAATGTGTGTAGGGCATCAGCCTCCACAAGCTCATCTTAACCTCAAGCCAGATATGGATACTTGTAAT
This sequence comes from Lathyrus sativus, assembly GCA_963859935.3. Lineage (NCBI taxonomy): Eukaryota > Viridiplantae > Streptophyta > Magnoliopsida > Fabales > Fabaceae > Lathyrus > Lathyrus sativus. The sequence continues at coordinate 351,262,951 of OZ012739.1, read as the reverse complement.
CATACAGAGGAAAAAACATGCTATCAAGCAAAATAGAATAATAACTGCAATCATACAGAGGAAAAAAAGAAAGTGCCATCAAGCAACTCACAACCCACATAGGCAAGGGAGCTGGGCTCTACCGAATACCCGCAAGCAAAGCCATATAGTAACAATACAAGCAGAGGGAGCAACTCAACCTCTAGTGCAATCATGCTCCTAGCTTAAATCTATCTAGATATGGACTTATTCTAATGCATCAAGCAAATCAAACAAGTCACATCAATACAGTTGCACAGAAAGCAAACAGACAGGAAAGCAGATCAACAGCTTCCACAGCTTCACAGCAAAGCAATCCTCTGACAGCAGCTCAGTCATCAGACTTCGACCATCCTTCAAGGCTATCATCTTCCAGAGCAAGTGTCAACTTGCTTCTTCAAGCTTCTGACACATCAAACATAAGTACCAACTTATTCTTTCTTCTCCAAGCCTCAGCTCTTCAGTCAATTCCACCTTCAGGCTTCACTCCTAACTGCAAGTCTCAACTTAACTCCTTCAGGCTCTCAATGCATCAGCATAAGTATCAACTTATCCTTTATTCCTCAAGCCTCATCTCCTCACTCAATCTCAATTGGATCCTCTTCACAAGTGTCAACTTGTTCTTCTTGGCCTTCAAGCTTCAGCTCTCTCTTCTTTACCAGTATCAGCTAGGTTCCTCTTCATCTACAAGCTTCAGCTTCTTAGAATAGTCTTCAAACACAAAGAAGTATCAACTTCATCCTTCAATCTTCTTCAAGCAAGGAACTCCATCCTCTAACAAGGGAGAAATATGCATCTATCAAGAGCAAAGTTTGAATGATGGCTAGCAGAGTGAAGACCAAAGGTCACCACTAAGCATCCTATCATCAGAGAAATGGACCCTCAAAGGTTCTACCAACTTGTAGAGAGCCACACATCCTACCAAAGGAGGGATGAGACCTTTACAAGGGAACCTTACATCATAGGGAAGAATGGAAGTGATCAACATCATCCATGTTTATGAAGGAAGAGAGTCTATCTAGAAGCTCTGCCTACAAAACCCTAAACTTAATACCTAATCAATACCACACCAAAAGAAGGGAAGATCATCACATCCAAGCCTCTTCAAGCAATCCAATGCCTCTTCAACTTGCCTTCATCATCCTCCAAGAACAAGCAAAGCAACACCCTAATCTAAGGGAACTAAAGATGTTAATCTAGTTGAATTAGTGCCTCAGAATCATCTAAAACTAGCACTTAAACTAAAATCAAGAAAAAATAGTAAACTTCATTGAAAATTCCTACAAAAATTCCTAAGGGACCCTAATTCAATCATGAACATGCCCTACAAAAATCAGAGGTTGAATCATCCACCAAGTTACAAAAATATAATCCAAATCACAAGGTATCAACCATAAACCCTAAAAATGGATCATCTAAAGGTTTCAACCTAAACTAACACTTATATTCATCACAAAAATGTGAGAAAAATCTATGGATAGCATGCATATCTATGCTAACTACTCACAAAAATTCAAGATCAAAATCATCATCACATGATCAAACCAAATTCACCAATATCAAGCATCAAACATGACTATTTTAATATCAATTAAAATATAAAAATTCCATAAAATCAGAAAATGCATGAAATAATAATATTCTTTATCTAAAAAATACTAGATCTTATCATGAATACGATGCAAAAAGAATGGGATTAATTGAATTATTTTTCCATTTTTTATGATTTTATCAAGAACCATGAACAAAATGAAAAATAAAGAAAATCCAAGTAAAATGAACACATGCGCGGTGCAGGTAGTAAACAAAATCAGTTCATTTTAGGGTTGGGCCCGAAATGGGGGTGTGAGTATCAACTATTACACAAAGCCCAAAACAGCTGATTAATGAAACACATCGTTTCATTAAGTTCATAGATCCTTCACAAAATGAGAAACACGCGTGGCCGTTGGATGAGGTTCCTAGTCAAAGTCCACCCTTGATCTGATGGCTATCAAGTCATCTTCTTCCTTTTGAATCCCTGCAACGCAGGTCACCTGCGCGTCCAAAACCACCGCCGGTGACTTTCTCCAGTCATCTTCTTACAACCCTAGTTTGCCCTAGAGTCCACCATAGGCCACGATTCCTTGATCAAACTTGTCCCAAATTCCACAAGAAACTCGATCATACCATTGATTCAACCTAAATCCTCAAGATTCGCAAGAACCAACTCTCAACCGAAAATGGTAACATCCCTAATTGGTCTATAATTCTCAAATTATTGATCTGAAAACCTTCCTACATCAATCCTCAATGTATCTAACATCCTAATTCCTCTTAATTCCATCTAAATCAAGCTAGAGAACAAAGGTTACTAACCTGAAAATTTCGTGTGCACAGAAGTAGTAATCCTTCAAATCAAGCTCTCAGATGCTCCAGACTCCTTCAGTGAATCCCTTCCAAGCTTCTGTATGCAATAGAATTGATTGAATTGGCCTCAATTCTTGGAACCAACTCTGAGTTGCAGGTGGAAAAAACTGAGTTCAAGAATACCAATCAGCCACGAATTTCCCTTGATTATGATCTGGAATCATTCCCTAGCCTCCATGGAAAAGTTTGCAATCAAGAAAATGGATGGAAAGTGAAGAAATTGGTGAAACCGAATTCAGTTGCAACCAATGAAATTTCAATCTCAATCTCTACTCTCTCCTTCAATCATCACCAACCTTGGCCTTGGATCACCTCATTATCATATATAGAACATGTGTGGGATGATCTAGAAACCTCTAGATCCTTCTAATGAGAAATTCAATCTCTCATGACATGAGAAGTTCACTTACATGCCATGGTATGCTCCCTTCTGCTAACAGCTTGAAATCACTCCCATTCTCTTCCAATTTCTCCCCTAGTGACATTTTGGATGTGCTTGGCTTGCAAGGGACCTTGATTATGCCTTGAATTTAGGTTTGGCAAATGTTACTTATGATGTAAGTAACTACTTTTCAAAGCAAGTCCACAAATTAAACTTCAATTCAAAAATGTGGTTAAACCAATGTTCTTAAAATGTGTTTTAGAGTCAAAATAACATATTATATGCCTTGGTTTGGACATGTATATCAAGAATACCAATTTCCATCTTTGGTTCATTTGGAAATCCTCCTTATTTTAGGTCATTTTTGCAACTTTGAGCTACAAGCAATTCCAACCTCTCATGATCTCTTTACTAGCCTTAAAACATCATTTTGAACAAGTTTGATGTTGAACATTTTCCCATTTGAAGCTTGGAAATAGGAGTTATGGTCTTATGGTTGAAATGACCTATAATCTCCAAATGACCAAAATGCCCTTGACTTATCAAAGACATAACTTGAGTTCTACAAATCCTATCAAAGACTTCTAGCACTCTATAGAAAGCTAAGAGGATAAGGAACAACATTCATGTTGACCAAACGTTCATAGGAATCATCCTTCTTGGGCAAAAAGTTTCATGCAAGTTGGACAACTTTCAAGCTCCCAAATTCACATACCTCAGATGACCTGTAACTTGTCAAAGCCATAACTTGAGTTCTACAAATCCTATCAAGGACTTCTAGCACTTAAATTAAATCTAAAATCATGTTCTACAACATTCATGTTGGGGGCAAGATGAGATGACAATCATATTTTGAGCTAAATAGCCTTGAAGATAGGGATCAAACTAGGGGATTTTACACTGTCAAGTCCTAGAAACCCTAGCTTGAAACTTCTCAAACTATTAAATGATGATGAGTTGACCTTGGAATCATCCTTAGAACATCTTAATGCATCAATCCATGATCACATGGCCTTTGAATTAGGTCTCAACCTTGTTCAAATCATCAGTTGACCTAGGGTTGACCCAGTCAAACCATAACTGCACCATTCATGGCTGAGCCTTCTTAATCTTGCACAATGACCTGTCTAGGCCTCAAAGTGATCCTCAACACTTATCATGAGATCTCTCAAGACCTCAAGTCTAACTTCATGGCTTCAGAATCATCTGAGGACTTCCCACCACTCTCAAGCTAGGAGACACACATACTTGGTTTCAACCACTCTCTATGAGGATCTTTTAACTTCTCTGGCAAGGATATCAACCCTTGAACACTTGAATAACCTTCTTAGCTAGATTCATAGTCTTGTGTAGCCCTTGATTGGTAATCATACCTCTTGATCTCCTACATACATGTCAATGAAATGCAAATGATAATGCTAATGTGAATGAAATGAAACATAAGCTAGGTAAAGAACTGTTGGGCAAATTTTAGGGTGCAACAGCTGCCCCTATTCAAACGGGTTGGACCTGACTGGGTGAGAAGCGAACGACTCTCAAATAATCAAGGTAAAAGACGGTTGAATACCGACAAACCCGGAAATTTGCCAACTGCATAAGTACACGGTACTCTGATGGGAACAAATCTTCGAAGACTGAAATATTAGCTGCACGATAACTAGCTGGGGAATTGGTCACACGGTAACCGGTGATACATGGTCGATCATGCTGTCAGGCATCAAGATTCCTCGGGACTCATCAGGTCAACAATCAAGTTAATCATGTCATTGGGCATTCACAAAAATTTTTTTTGGGCGTCAGCCGAACTTCATCATTAAGCCTGGAATAGAATTCCCAGTCAATCATGAACCAATTGGGGATATCCAAACTTCTGCCATCAGACACTCCGCATCAGCTGAGAGAACTGCTTCGACATCACAGTTGGACTTTATCAGTAAGTCTTCAAATGGAATCCTTGATCAATCCGGAACTACTAAGGATATGCAATCTTTTGCCGTCAGGCACTCTGCGTCAGCTAGGCAAACTGCTTCGACATCACAGCTGGACTTAATTAGTAAGTCTGGGGTTTTGGCACTGCTGCCAGACTTTAATTATCAAGTCTTTAAGGGAAATTTCAACTTCTCCGTTCAAGACCTGCTGGGGACGACACATCTCCGCTGGGGATCCTGGAGAACTATCAAGTAACTCTGCTTCGGGGATTCAGAAATCATTCTGGACAAATAAACTCAGCCGAGGAAATCAAGAATCATCTTGAACAAATAACTCTGTGGGGACATCAAGAATCATCCTGAACCAATAACTCCGTTGGAGATTTCAGGAATCATCTTGAGCAAACACTCTGTCGGGGACTCTAAGCATCAACTTGAGCGACCAACTCTTGCGACTTCCCTGGGGATCTTAAGAATCATCTTAAGCAAACAACTTTGCTGGGGAATTCAAGAATCATCTTGAGCAATCCATTCTGCGGAGGAACACCTGCAAAACAAGAATGGTAACGACTTAACTCATGTTTCATATGCATATGATCGTCAATGGCGTAATGCTCCACACAGTGGAGATGCTACGCATTTAGGGTAAATGCTATGCAATCATGCAAAATGCTATGACCCCATCAGCAAAATAAATGCTGAAGGGAGGATCCTCCTGTCAAGGAGAAAGGACCACTCTGGTGGGGGAAGGACTCATCCTGCCAAGAAAAAGTCACACCAATCTCAATTGGACTCCGCCTGGGGAAACGACCTTCAGTTGACTGCTGCAGGGAAATAAAGCTCTCCGAGAACCTGAACCTGCTCATCTGGGTATACGAACCACAACTGCTGAGGAAAACGGTGCCAATTGCAGAAATAAACTGCACGACCTTTGCGACTAAACTTTCCTAGAGATAACGACTCCGATGGGGAAATACAGCATCGGCTATTCAACACTCTACTGGGGAAACCAAATCATGGCCCAAACGGCTTCCAAGGACTCGGCTCTCTTGGGGATCTACAAACTCGGCTGGGGAAGAAGGAATCATCCTGCTTACGAGGGAGAGTACGACTCTGCGGGGAATTTCAATTCTCCCGGAGACTTCAGTCTGGCACTATTAATTGTTGTACACTTCAGTATATGACTCAGCTGGGGAGATGACATTCTTCAGGGTGCATCTGATTGGGGAGAGAATTTTCTCTGCTCGGGGAAACATATCAATGCTTTCAATTTCATGTTCAGACTCTGCAGGGAGGTGTTGCTGAACTTGCTGTAGAGGAAGGAATCATCCTGCCTGGGGACGCGTATGGCGAACTGCCTGGTATGCTACACCTGTAACAACACAAGCAAACATACGAGATACCCTTCTCAAAGGGACCTATCAAGGTTATCATCTTGTGACAATGTTCAAGTAATTCATTGTTTCAACAATCAATGGCCTAGGCCAGTAAGTTTATGTATGCGCATTTTATCAAAACCATCGGCGTTCTTTTTCGCAAACAAAACAGATAAATGCTAAACAGACAGAATTTCTGAATAGTATACATTTTATTGATAACGAACCCCTGAATGGGAAAAAATGTTTTACAACAGATGCAAGCTCCTGGAATGAGGAAGCTGCGTAAGTATAAAAACTAAATATACATCAGTATATACACAAATGTCGGCAATGAGGCATAGACGAACACCATGAGTTGATCCCATTATGACCCATTCGCTTCGATACTTCTCCGATGCTTCAGCTTCAGAAGAGATTGATTCAGATAAACGGCCCTCAGGTCTTCCAAACCACTAAACAATGAAAGTCCATACGCGGAACGCAGTCATTTGCTTTTTCAAATCCCTAACTTTTGCCTGAATCGCCCTTTCGGGTTTTCGATTCACCGGGATACCCTTTTTTGCCAAAGACGCCCATCCGGGTTTTCGACTTTGCGGGTGTACATTCTTTTCTTTTATATCCCTAATTTTTGCCCGAACCTTTTTCCTTTTTTATGGTTCACCGGGATGCCCCATTTTTGCCTGGATATTCTTTTTCTTTCCAGCGGGTCATTTTTTAAGCAAAGTATTTTTTAACTGCGTCCGTGTTCACCGGGGTTGCAAAATCTTCACCATCCATTGTGGATAACAACAAGGCTCCTCCCGAAAAGACCTGGCTGACGACGTACGGACCTTCGTAATTGGGAGTCCACTTGCCTCGGTGATCGGAGTGTGGAGGAAGAATCTTCTTCAAGACGAGATCACCCGTCTGAAAGCTTCTAGGACGCACCTTCTTATCATAAGCTTTCTTCATTCGACTTTGGTATATATGACCATATGCAATCGATGCCAACCTCTTCTCGTCCATCAGGATGAGTTGGTTTAGTCGGTTCTTAATCCATTCTGCCTCATCGAGTTTCACGTCAACCAAAACTCGCAAAGAAGAAATCTCAACTTCTAGCGGTAGGACAGCTTCCATACCATACACTAAGGAGAAAGGAGTTGCCCCGGTTGATGTACGTACCGTTGTACGATAACCGTGTAATACCAATGGCAACATGTCGTGCCAATCCTTGTAGGTCACAACCATCTTCTGTACAATCTTCTTGATGTTCTTATTGGCCACTTCAACGGTGCCATTCATCTTCGGCCGGTAAGGAGATGAGTTGTGGTGTTCAATCTTGAAACTATGGCACAACTCTTTCATCATCTTGTTATTCAAACTTGAACCATTATCAGTAATGATCCGCTTGGGAATTCCGTAACGACAGATGATGTCCCTCTTTATGAATTTAGCCACCACCTGATTGGTCACATTAGCATACGATGCTGCCTCCACCCACTTGGTGAAGTAGTCGATAGCTACCAGAATGAAGCGATGACCATTAGACGCAGTGGGCTCGATGTTGCCTATCATGTCGATGCCCCACATGGAGAACGACCACGGGGAGGACATGACATTTAACGGGCACGGCGGCACATGAATCTTATCAGCATAAATCTGGCATTTATGACATCTCTTCGTGAATCTGAAGCAATCAGACTCCATCGTCAGTCAGTAGTATCCTGATCTCAGGATCTTTCTTGTCATAGCATGCCCACCGGCGTGCGTACCAAATGTGCCTTCATGGACTTCTTCCATGAGCATACTCGCTTCTTTCTCATCTACACATATGAGTAGCACGAGATCGTGATTTCTTTTATACAAAACTCCATCAGGATTTAGATAAAAATTTCCAGACAGCCTCCTCAGAGTCTTCTTATCCTGGGTTGACGCTCCCGTAGGATACTCCTTAGTCATAAGGAATGTCTGGATATCATGGAACCATGGCTTGCCGTCGGAGGCTTCCTCGATCGCAAAGACAAATGCAGGTCTATCAAGACGAGAAAGGACAATTCTTGGAGCTTCATTCCAAAAATTGACTTTATACATCGAAGCCAACATGGCTAAGGCATCAGCCATCTGGTTCTCAGCCCTGGGCACATGATGGAGTTTCACTCGATCAAAGAACGGAAGCAGCCTTCTGGCATAGTTCATGTACGGCACCAAATTCAATTGACGAGTCTCCCACTCCCCTTTAATCTGGTTGATCACGAGCGCCGAGTCATCATATACATCTAGATTCTTGATTCTCAAATCAATTGCCTCTTCTAGACCCATGATGCATGCTTCGTACTCCGCTTCATTATTGGTGACCGGAAACGTCAGTCTCGCAGTGAACGGGATGTGGGATCCATGGGGAGTCGTGATGACCGCCCCAATGCCACTTCCATAAGAATTAATCGCCCCGTCAAATATCAATTTCCACTGGGATTTCCTATCTGGACCCTCGTCGGGCAATGGTTCCTCGCAATCTTTCGCTTTAAGAAACATCATATCCTCATCAGGAAACTCAAATTTCATCGGCTGATAATCTTTGATCGGCTGTTCGGCGAGGTATTCAGACAATACGCTTCCTTAGATGGCCTTCTGGGAAACGTACTGAATGTCATATTCCGTCAACACCATTTGCCATCTAGCAATCCTGCCCAAAAGCGCTTGCTTCTCGAAGACGTACTTGATCGGATCCATCTTCAAAATTAGCATGATGGTGTGATTGAGCATGTACTGTCGTAAACGTTTGGCAGCCCAGGCTAGTGCACAACACGTCTTCTCCAGCATTGAGTAACGAGATTCACAGTCTGTGAACTTTTTACTCAAGTAGTAAATCGCATGCTCCTTTCTGCCCGTCTCGTCGTGCTGACCGAGAACACACCCCATACTATTCTCAAGAACTGTCAAGTACATGATTAAAGGTCTTCCGGCCACTGGGGGTATCAAGATCGGAGGTTCCTGCAGATACTGTTTTATCTTATCAAATGCCTTCTGGCAATCCTCGTTCCAGATAATCGCCTGATTTTTCTTTAACAGTTTGAACATCGGTTCACACGTGGCCGTGAGTTGAGAGATAAACCTTGCAATGTAGTTTATTCTGCCCAGGAAACCACAAACTTCTTTTTCTGTTTTTGGCGCTGGCATTTCTTGTATCACTTTTATTTTCGCAGGATCAACCTCGATGCCTTTTTCACTCACGATAAACCCCAGTAGTTTTCCAAACCGTACTCCGAAAGTACACTTGTTAGGATTCAGCCTCAACCTGAACTTCCTAAGCCTCTCAAAAAGCTTCAGCAAATTGACCAGATGTCCTTCCTCCGTTTGGGACTTCGCAATCATGTCATCAACATAGACTTCAATCTCATGATGAATCATATCATGAAACAAAGTAACCATTGCTCGTTGGTAAGTGGCCCCTGCGTTCTTCAGACCGAAAGACATTACCTTGTAGCAAAATGTTCCCCAAGGTGTGATAAACGTAGTTTTCTCCATGTCCTCCGGCGCCATCTTGATCTGATTGTAACCGGAGAAGCCATCCATGAACGAAAATACGGAGAACTGAGCTGTATTGTCGACCAACACATCAATATGAGGCAGCGGGAAATCATCTTTAGGGCTTGCCCTATTCAAATCCCGATAATCGATGCACATTCGTACCTTACCGTCTTTCTTCGGTACAGGCACTATGTTGGCGACCCACGGAGGGTAAGTAGTGACCGCTAAGAAGCCAATATCAAGCTGCTTTTACACTTCTTCTTTGATCTTGACGGCCATATCTGGTCGTGTCCTCCTAAGCTTCTGCTTGACGGGAGGACAATCTTCTCGCAGCGGCAAGTGGTGGACCACGATGTCAGTATCAAGTCCGGGCATATCTTCGTATGACCAAGCAAAGACGTCACTATACTCTCTCAGCATCTCGACCAATCTCTGCTTGACGTCATTCTGCAATGCCGCCCCTATCCTGACGTTCTTGACAAGTTCTTCAGAACCCAGATTCACAATCTCGATCTCTTCTTCGTGAGGCAGAATAACTTTCTCCTCTTGCTTCAACAAGCGGGCCAACTCTTCGGGAAGGTCTTTGTCTTCATCAATCTCTTCCTCGGCTTGATAGATCGGGCAATCGAAGTCGAAGTGAGTCGTAGAAGGTCCAGAGTCGATGTCATCTGCTATGTGGATCCTGCAATAACAAGGGTTAAGCTTAAAACAAGGATATGCAGGTTAGCACAAACCCCATTGCCATTTTATTGTTTTTCAAAACAAATATAAAACAGGAATAACAGAGATCACAATATTTGAATACGAAGAAAAACGCCTTTTGATTTATTGATAAAATGCATGTACATAATCAAACAAGGCCCTGACAATAAAACCACTATGCCCTAGGTAGGACATAGGGTTGTACAATGATTAGAGAGAGTAAATCATTACTCTTTGCCTGTCACTTGGATGGTATCCCTGACTTAACAATTGGTGAGGCTCTGGCCTGGTTTGCTTGGCTGGATCCAAGAGTCCAGATCACAGTCGCTGTCTTCGCCGTCTTCAGATATTGCGTTGACACTTTCAAATATCACCCCGCCACTGGTAAACTGGATCGGCCCTTTACCTCGTGACGCACTGCTAGAAGAGGAGGAGGCTTCAGCCGCCGGAGAGTATCCCACCCCAAACTTGTCTTGCTTGTTAGGTATCTTTAGAATTCGCCCCCAGCCTTGGGTAGATCCGGCTTGAACAACGGCCCGGGCTTCCTTGAAGGAAGAGAGAGTCATCTCTGGCTTTTTAGTGACTACAGGAGCTACGTTCTTGACTTTAACCGCTTCGAACGCCTGACATAGGGTTTCGTGGATTTCCCCATCCATCTCAACGTACTTGAAGGACGACAAATGGCTCACCATTATGTCTTCCTCGCCACAAACAGTCACAATGCTACCTCCGACAACATACTTGAGCTTCTGGTGCAACGTGGAGGTCACAGAACCCGCGTAATGGATCCATGGCCGGCCTAAGAGACAGCTGTAGGCAGGCATGATGTCCATAATGTAGAAGACTGCGTCGAACGTTTCCGGACCAACTTGGATTGGCAACGTCACCTCCCCAAAAACATGACGTTTGGTTCCATCGAACGCTTTCACCACCAGATCACTGGGTGTGCAAATCAATCCTCGAGTGTCTAACTTCATCAATGCTTTCTTCGGAAGAACATTGAGTGATGACCCTGTGTCTACCAACACATGAGACATAATCGTTCCCCTACACTCTATCGAGATGTGCAGAGCGCTATTGTGGTTCCTCCCTTTCGGCGTCAGCTCCAGGTCAGTGAACCCTAACCCATTTCCAGCATTCACGTGGGCTACGACCCCTTCCAACTGGTTGACCGATATTTCCTGCGGTACATACGCGGCATTCAACACCTTCAGCAGTGCGTTGTGGTGTGCCTCAGAACACAGCAACAAATTCAGGATGGAAATTTTCGAGGGTGTCTGATGGAGATGATCCACGATCTTGTAGTCACTCTTTTTGATCAACCTCATAAATTCTTCGGCGTCTTTAACAAGTAAGTCTTTCTCTACCCCATGAGGGGTCTCTTCAACGACTTTACTCTTCCCTTTGTCAGTTGCATCAGCTTTGTCTGCTTTGTCCGCCACAATCTCAGGTGGAGCAAATACTCTTCCACTGCGCGTGATTCCGCCGACTCCCACTAGGTTATCCACAGACCTCCCAAATGGTTCTAGCTCCAACCTCTGTCCGTTGCAGTAGACATCTGCCCCATAATGCCATGGGACAACATTGGTGCTTTCGAAGGGTATCGGCCCTGCTTTGGTGATAGTAATTATGGATGGCCTGGGTGCAGAAATAGTGATCGTCCGACGAGGGATGGTGATGGTGGCAACCTCGTCATCTTGCTTCAGCATTACCTCTCCAGATCTACATTCGGCCCTTCGGCTAAACTGCAAGATTCCTTCGGTCATCAGACTCTGAATCCCCTCTATCAACTGTTCACATCCATCAGGACGAGTCGCACAGCCCATACACAGCTCTCCACAGCCTGGAAAGAACCCTCTTTTCATCAGCTTGGCTTTGACGAAGCTAAGCGGTGTCTTCAGATCCCTGACGTCAGTCAACAAATCCAAGTTCTCGTCTTCAATAATGGCATTTACTCCACCTCCCCTATGATTCGGCATAGGGTTCTTCGTGACGTTTGGCACATTATCTGAGAAGTTGATGATCTTAGCGTCCACCATATCCTGCACCTTGTGCTTGAAGGCTTTGCAATTTTCGATCGTGTGGCCTGGTGCCCCTGAGTGAAATTCACAAGTCGCGTTCGCATTGTAACCTGGCGGGGGTGCCCATGTCAAGGGAGCCAGGGTTCTCTTCTGGATCAACTGTAGCTGAAGCAAAGTCTGTAACAACTGAGCATAAGACATGGGCGGAGTCTCGAGGTGACGGCTCGACAGAGGTGCCCTGTTCTGATACTTTCTGTACCCTTGTTGATTCGGTTGTTGCTGCTGCTGCTGCTGTGGCTGTTGGACCGCTGGGATAGTTATATTGGCCACCTGCTGGTGAGGGCCTTTGCCTTTCCTTCGAGCGTTGGACACGACGCTCGTTTCTCCTTCCCGTCTTTTGCCACCATAAGGTTTCTTTCCTCCTCCAACCGAGGATAAATCACCTTGAATTTTCCCCAGTTTGATCCCATTTTCGACGTGCTCACCCGTGATAATGAGATCTGAGAAGCTTCCAGACATACTACTGACCAATTTCTCATAGTAAACCCCTGGGAGGGTAGCTACGAACATTTCCACAAGCTTGCTTTCAACCATCGGCGGCTGAACCCTGGCTGCCAATTCACGCCACCGCTGGGCGTACTCCTTGAACCCTTCGTTGTTCCTTTGTGACAGATTCTGTAGTTAGACCCGGTTCGGAGCCAAGTCACTGTTATATTGGTAGTGGTGCACAAATGCTTCAGCAAGTTCCTTCCACGTGCGCACACTGGTAGGTTCCAGACTCATGTACATTCGAGGGATGGCCCTGACAGACTGTCCTGAAAGAAGTGCATCAACAACTTCTCGTCCTCAGAATGAGCAGAAATTTTCCGGTAGTATGATCTCAGGTGGACACGAGGGCAAGTGGTGCCCTTGTACTTTTCAAAGTCAGGTACCTTGAACTTGGGAGGCACCTTGAAATCAGCAATCAGTCCCAACTTGGACATGTCAACACCCAGGGTGTTCTGGTTCTCGATATTCCTCATCTTGTCCTCGAGTGCCTTGAACCTTAGCCGTGCTTCAGCAGTCAGCTCCCCTTCAGCACCTCTCTGAGAGAACACATCGTCCTGACGGTCTTCTAACCATGGCTGAGGCCCATACAGATTTCCAACACCTGTGTTGCCGTTGCCCAGCCCAACATTGACATTAGCTTCGAAATTCCCATTACCGACGCCCGTTGTATTACCAATTGAGTCCCATGTTAGCGATTACATTGTCGTTGGCACTGCCATTCCCCCCCGGTCACGGGGATGCCGTTCTGAGGAGTTTCAACAGGTGGAGGGGTTGGCACAGTCCCACCATGGAGTACGCCATTGCTGTCAACCCTTGAAATCAGAGGCTGAACCAAGGTTCTGAGCTGATCCTGGCCGTTGGCGATCGCTTGCATGAGCTCCATGAAACGGTCCATCCTTTCTCGGAGTTCTTGAACGTCAGTTTGCATTTGCTCCATAACTCTGGATTGATTTGCTCTGGTCGGATAGTGGTGGATAGGTCTCTGATCAATCCTGGAACAACCTGTACACACAAAAGGGTTAGGAAAAACGACAAAGTGCTCGTTATGCAAATGCTTCATGCAAATGCAAACGTGTGTCTGTGCGTTGGGGAGGTATCCCCCGATCCTAGTGCCTGAGTGCCAGTGCTGATAATAAGAAGTCCGAGTCCAGTCATGGAAATAACATCTCATATATATAAAGAAAGCCCATCAAGGCAATATACAATGTTACTGAGTACCAGATGAATCAACAGCATGACCTCGACCAACAAGCCTGGTGATGGTCAGCCTACAACAACGATCAAAACAAGAGGAATACAAATAGTCAAGCATGGCCATGGGTGCGAAACTCTTCTAACAACCCTTTCGTTTCTGGATGATCAGGCCGAGTGAGCAACCCTTCGACGAGTAACTCCCTTTCCCTAATGGTGTATTGAAGACCTTCCACAGAGTCTTTCCATGCTCCTTCGCCGAAACAATCTTCTAACTTCCGCTTCTTGGACTCAAACGCCAGTTTGCGCTCCTTCAGGTTAGCAAGAGCCCTGTTGAGCTGGCCTTCAGCGGCGTATCTACGAGCGGTTTCTTCATCAAACCTCTTCTCACTCGCCTTCACCTGGGCTTTCAACCTGGAGATCTGTTGCTTCAGCTTATCCTCCCGTTCTTTTCCGTTGGCTAGGATGGCCTTCCAGTGCTGGTTAAACTTGGATATTCTCCGATACGCTTCATCCAAGTGCTGCTTCTTAGTGGCCAGTACATCGTTGACAGCTTTGAAGTCTCGACCCATGCGCTCGCGCTCAGCTATCTGCTTAGTCAAATCGGTCCCCAACTGGTTCACCAGCTCGATCTGCCTCTTGAAGGAATAAACGGCCTCGCTTCTCTCGCTTCTGAGTTGAGCCAATTCTTTCTCCAATTATTCATTTGCCTTCTTCAGCTCATCTCTCTTAGCTAACACCTGATTATGCTGCTGAATAGGCACGGTGGTAGGCTCTTCAATCACTGGAGGGCTTTCTGGCTTGGCAGGAGGAAACGGCATCCCTATAGCATCTGCTCTGGCTCTGATCCAAGTCACGTATGGAGCGTAGGCCTGGCTATTACTCTTTCCCAGCAATGGTTTTCCCCGCTTACAGATACCATTCCAAGCACGCTGAAGCTTAGATAACATATCCCCCTCTAGGAGACCAGTGAGGTACAAAGATTCCTTCACCTCTTCATCCTTCGGCGGAGCTCTCAAAGCATAAGCAAACTGTCGGACCAGTAGAGATGGATTATAGTTGATACAACCCTTCTTGCCTATCAAAGGCACGTTCGGAAACCCGCTGTAGCTGAAGATAATCTCAGTACCCAATCTATCTCTATCGAACCAGGCAATATCCTCCACTGACAGACTCATCAAACACTCATACCACTCAGCTGTGGCTGCAGACGAAGCAAAGGGACCCCTCTTGGGTAGGTGACTCTCAAGCCATCTATAGAGCAGGGGTACACAGCACGAGACATTCTTACCCCTTCTGTTCTCTTTTTTGTAGTGGACGGAATGGTAGACATCTCCTATCAAGGTAGGGACTGGATTCCCTGATGCAAAGATGTGAAATGCGTCGAAGTCTACAAAGTCGGGCATATTGGGGAACAGAATGATGCCATATATGCACAGAGCGAGGATGGTGTTGAACACGACCCATCATCCGTCTTTGGCGCACTGCTGAGCTTTTCCCACTAAGAACTGCAAGGAGAAACCGGGAACCCTGTTCAAACTAGACAATATCAACTCGGAGGCATCTAGATGAAGTGAAGGAGCTAGACTAGCCAGATTAGGCTCAGCATCCATGTGAACAAAAGGCATCTGCCTCTTGATAGGCACACCTAACAAATCAGCATACTCTTCTAGTGTAGGGGCGAGAACAAAATCTTGGAAAGTAAAGCACCTCAAAGGAGGATCGTAGAACTGCAGCAGGGCGTGCAACCCATTCAACTCGAACACAAAGGGTTTACGAACCAAACTGAGCAGTTTACCGTAAGACTTTCTGAATTCATCTCTCACAGAATCATCTGCCAAAGCAATCAAACCAGTCACCTGAACAACATCAGGAGTGGGGAGCTTGTAAGCCACGGTCTTCCTCAGAGAACCCATAATAGCACAGTAGAAGGCAAGAAAACCTGAATCGGGGGAAACGGTACCTGCAACACAGACACACATTAATAAAATGCAAATGGGTATGCAAAGCAATGTAAAATGCAATCATGCAGTAGGAGATCAAGACGACTGTGTTGTTGAAGAGATGAAGGTGAAGATTCTGTATCAACAAAACCACAATACTGCTCTGTCAAGAACAACCACTATCTCTGATAAGAAGAAAACCCTGATATCGGACCATAAATTTGTTCTGTCAAGAACAAACACACATCTGATAATAAGGACCTCTGTCACAAGATCATAACTTTGTTCTGTCAAGAACAAACACACATCTGATAATAAGGACCTCTGTCACAAGATCATAACTTTGTTCTGTCAAGAACAAATATCTGATAATCAGGACCTCTGATACAGGACCATGAATATGCTCTGTCAAGAACAAACATCTCTGATAATGAGGACCTCTGATACAGGACCATGAATCTGCTATGTCAAGAATAAACATCTCTGATAATGAGGACCTCTGATACAGGACCATAAATCTGCTTTGTCAAGAACAAACATCTCTGATAATGAGAACCTCTGGTACCCACAAAACTGATTCACTATCAAGAAAACCAGGTAATCTGAAGGTCAAGGTTTCCTGCAACAAACCCAACCCTGCTCACAGGTATGGACCTAAAGTGACACAAGTTCGGCATCCTATGCGGTCATCAGCGTCACAGACATTCAAGAGGGGTGATATGATACCCAGAAGGTGTGGCATCACCAGCTCATGAAGCGGCCTCACTCAACTGAATTCCAAATGATCGGTCCCTAGAGTCGACAATCCTCCAAACCAACAACCCCTTAAACCCAAAGGGTTGAAAAAGAAGTCAACCGGGAGAACCTCGTCTGAGCATGGATTTCATGAGGCACTAGTGCCTGCAAAGCAAGCACGCGCCCACTAATTTCCACAACTAATGCTAGGTACACTCAAGCCTGGATCTGGCTTCTCACTCATCAGAATGCCCCTCCCACAACAGCACAGATAATCATATCATACTGAAAATAAAATGCGGGAAATAAAATGCGATAAATAAACACAACCCAACAAGTAATCATACAAGCGCTAGGATTGACTCTCGCAGGGGACGTTAGATCCCCAGATTGATTCGCATAGGGGATGTTGGATCCCTAGGAAACTATCAAGTTCCCAGCAGAGTCGCCAGCTATCGCTTTCGCGAAAATAAGGTGCCGGCAAAACAGAAGAGTCGCCACCTTTCGTTATTTATCCCTCAGAACGGGAAAGGGAACGATCGGAAAAACCTGACGAAAAGGTATAAGACAAGGTCATCGCAACCATTGTCTGGGTTCGGGAGTCGGTTACGCAAGGGGAAGGTATTAGCACCCCTCACGTCCATCGTACTCGATGGGATCCACGCTTGTTGTGTTTACTGGACGGGTTGGTTTTATCTATCCACCTATCAAGGCTGGTCTGAAAAAAAGAAAATGACTCGGCAAAGCGTCGCACTTTATGCCTACGTATTCTCATCAGAGAATGAGAAATCAGAGTCAACGTAGTTCGGCTAACTACGGGTTACGGGGAAGGTGGCTTGCCAATACATCAGTATTGTGCCTACGTACTCTCAACAGGTATGAGAGATCAGAGCTTACGTAGTTCGGGATAATACAGATTACGGGGATTCAGATTCATCTGTTTTATCGAGTAGGGTTAACAAACAATTCCAGTAGTTGGATGTACGCTGCTCGACCCTTGGAGACTTAGGCGTTACCGTTTGCGGTAGGACTGGGAGTTAACGACACTCTTTTCTTCAGAAAAGCTTTCCTTTGAATTATGGGCCCACGGGGGCAAAAAGGTTTGAAGTTTGTTTTCTGTCTTTTACGGAAGAACTGTTTTTTATGTTTGTTTGCAACCAGTATCGCACTAGAGACTATGACCTGAGAGTGAATGTGTCGCATGTCACCCAAAGGGTACCATACTAAACATCCAAGCTGTCGAAAAGAAACTCTCTGACAACCCTTTCTCAGATGGCTTAAGGCTCGTAACGTACGACGTCAGTTAACCTTTATTATTGTATTTTAATTTGTTTTGAGATGAGAAGAGAGCAGGCTCAACTAAAGGGAGACTTTTAAGTCCTACTGTTGTCATGCCAAGGATTCATCCTATGGTTGAGGTTTGAAACAGGGAACTCCTAGAAGTTGTCATGCATAGGTTTCAACCTAAAGTTCTATCATCACTTCCTTATCAAAGGAAGTGAGATTCCTAGGGGATAATGTCAATGATAAACAGAAACAGATAAAGCATCAGCTTAAACAGTAAACAGTAAACGACTGTAAAATGCATGCAATGCAAGTGAGGGAGGAAATGTGTGTGGGGCATCAGCCTCCACAAGCTCATCTCAAACTCAAGCCAGATATGGATACTTGTAATCATACAGAGGAAAAAACATGCTATCAAGTAAAATAGAATAATAACTGTAATCATACAGAGGAAAAAAAGAAAGTGCCATCAAGCAACTCACAACCCACATAGGCAAGGGAGTTGGGCTCTACCGAATACCCGCAAGCAAAGCCATATAGTAACAATACAAGCAGAGGGAGAAACTCAACCTCTAGTGCAATCATGCTCCTAGCTTAAATCTATCTAGATGTGGACTTATTCTAATGCATCAAGCAAATCAAACAAGTCACATCAATACAGTTGCACAGAAAGCAAACAGACAGGAAAGCAGATCAACAACTTCCACAGCTTCACAGCAAAGCAATCCTCTGACAGCAGCTCAGTCATCAGACTTCAACCATCCTTCAAGGCTATCATCTTCCAGAGCAAGTGTCAACTTGCTTCTTTAAGCTTCTGACACATCAAACATAAGTACCAACTTATTCTTTCTTCTCCAAGCCTCAGCTCTTCAGTCAATTCCACCTTCAGGCTTCACTCCTAACTGCAAGTCTCAACTTAACTCCTTCAGGCTCTCAATGCATCAGCATAAGTATCAACTTATCCTTTATTCCTCAAGCCTCATCTCCTCACTCAATCTCAATTGGATCCTCTTCACAAGTGTCAACTTGTTCTTCTTGGCCTTCAAGCTTCAGCTCTCTCTTCTTTACCAGTATCAGCTAGGTTCCTCTTCATTTACAAGCTTCAGCTTCTCAGAATAGTCTTCAAACACAAAGAAGTATAAACTTCATCCTTCAATCTTCTTCAATCAAGGAACTCCATCCTCTAACAAGGGAGAAAGATGCATCTATCAAGAGCAAAGTTTGAACGATGGTTAGCAGAGTGAAGACCAAAGGTCACCACTAAGCATCCTATCATCAGAGAAAGGGACCCTCAAAGGTTCTACCAACTTGTAGAGAGCCACACATCCTACCAAAGGAGGAATGAGGCCTTTACAAAGGGACCTTACATCATAGGGAAGAATGGAAGTGATCAACATCATCCATGTTTATGAAGGAAGAGAGTCTATCTAGAAGCTCTGCCTACAAAAGCCTAACCTTAATACCTAATCAATACTACACCAAAAGAAGGGAAGATCATCACATCCAAGCCTCTTCAAGCAATCCAGTGCCTCTTCAACTTGCCTTCATCATCCTCCAAGAACAAGCAAAGCAACACCCTAATCTAAGGGAACTAAAGATGTTAATCTAGTTGAATTAGTGCCTCAGAATCATCTAAAACTAGCACTTAAACTAAAATCAAGCCAAAATAGTAAACTTCATTGAAAATTCCTACAAAAATTCCTAAGGGACCCTAATTCAATCATGAACATGCCCTACAAAAATCAGAGGTTGAATCATCCACCAAGTTACAAAAATATAATCCAAATCACAAGGTATCAACCATAAACCCTAAAAATGGATCATCTAAAGGTTTCAACCTAAACTACCACTTATATTCATCACAAAAATGTGGGAAAAATCTATGGGGAGCATGTATATCTATGCTAACTACTCACAAAAATTCAAGATCAAAATCATCATCACATGATCAAACCAAATTCACCAATATCAAGCATCAAACATGACTATTTTAATATCAATTAAAATATAAAAATTCCCATAAAATCAGAAAATGCATGAAATACAATGCAAAAAGAATGGGATTAATTGAATTATTTTTCCATTTTTTATGATTTTATCAAGAACCATGAACAAAATGAAAAAATAAAGAAAATCCAAGTAAAATGAACACATGCACCGTGCAGGCAGTAAACAAAATCAGTTCATTTTAGGGTTGGGCCCAAAATGGGGGTGTGAGTATCAACTATTACACAAAGCCCAAAACAGCTGATTAATGAAACACATCATTTCATTAAGTTCAGAGATCCTTCACAAAATGAGAAACACGTGTGGCCGTTGGATGAAGTTCCTAGTCAAAGTCCACCCTTGATCTGATGGCTATCAAGTCATCTTCTTCCTTTTGAATCCCTGCAATGCAGGTCACCTGCGCGCCCAAAACCACCGTCGGTGACTTTCTCCGGTCATCTTCTCACAACCCTAGTTTGCCCTAGAGTCCACCATAGGCCACGATTCCTTGATCAAACTTGTCCCAAATTCCACAAGGAACTCGATCATACCATTGATTCAACCTAAATCCTCAAGATTCGCAAGAACCAACTCTCAACCGAAAATGGTAACATCCCTAATTGGTCTCTAATTCTCAAATTATTGATCTAAAAACCTTCCTACATCAATCCTCAATGTATCTAACATCCTAATTCCTCTTAATTCCATCTAAATCAAGCTAGAGAACGAAGGTTACTAACCTGAAAATTTCGTGTGCACAGAAGTAGTAATCCTTCAAATCAAGCTCTCAGATGCTCCAGACTCCTTCAGTGAATCCCTTCCAAGCTTCTGTATGCAATAGAATTGATTGAATTGGCCTCAATTCTTGGAACCAACTCTGAGTTGCAGGTGGAAAAAACTGAGTTCAAGAACACCAATCAGTCACGAATTTCCCTTGATTATGATCTGGAATCATTCCCTAGCCTCCATGGAAAAGTTTGCAATCAAGAAAATGGATGGAAAGTGAAGAAATTGGTGAAACCGAATTCAGTTGCAACCAATGAAATTTCAATCTCAATCTCTACTCTCTCCTTCAATCATCACCAACCTTGGCCTTGGATCACCTCATTATCATATATAGAACATGTGTGGGATGATCTAGAAACCTCTAGATCCTTCTAATGAGAAATTCAATCTCTCATGACATGAGAACTTCACTTACATGCCATGGTATGCTCCCTTCTGCTAACAGCTTGAAATCACTCCCATTCTCTTCCAATTTCTCCCCTAGTGACATTTTGGATGTGTTTGGCTTGCAAGGGACCTTGATTATGCCTTGAATTTAGGTTTGGCAAATGTTACTTATGATGTAAGTAACTACTTTTCAAAGAAAGTCCACAAATTAAACTTCAATTCAAAAATGTGGCTAAACCAATGTTCTTAAAATGTGTTTTAGAGTCAAAATGACATGTATATCAAGAATACCAATTTCCATCTTTGGTTCATTTGAAAATCCTCCTTATTTTAGGTCATTTTTGCAACTTTGAGCTACAAGCAATTCCAACCTCTCATGACCTCTTGAATAGCCTTAAAACATCATTTTGAACAAGTTTGATGTTGAACATTTTCCCATTTGAAGCTTGGAAATAGGAGTTATGGCCTTATGGTTGAAATGACCTATAATCTCCAAATGACCAAAATGCCCTTGACTTGTCAAAGCCATAACTTGAGTTATACAAATCCTATCAAGGACTTATAGCACTCTCTAGAAAGCTAAGAGGATAAGGAACAACATTCATGTTGACCAAAAGTTCATAGGAATCATCCTTCTTGGGAAAAAGTTTCATGCAAGTTGGACAACTTTCAATCTCCCAAAGTCACATACCTCAGATGACCTGTAACTTGTCAAAGCCATAACTTGAGTTCTACAAATCCTATCAAGGACTTCTAGCACTCAAATTAAACCTAAAATCATGTTATACAACATTCATGTTAGGGTCAAGATGAGATGACAATCACATCTTGAGCTAAATAGCCTTGAAGATAGGGATCAAACTAGGGGATTTTACACTATCAAGTCCTAGAAACCCTAGCTTGAAACTTCTCAAACTTTTCAATCATGATGAGTTGACCTTGGAATCATCCTTAGAACATCTTAATGCATCAATCCATGATCACATGGCCTTTGAATTAGGTCTCAACCTTGTTCAAATCATTAGTTGACCTAGGGTTGACCCAGTCAAACCCTAACTGCACCATTCATGGCTGAGCCTTCTTAATCTTGCACAATGACCTGTCTAGGCCTCAAAGTGATCCTCAACACTTCTCATTAGCTCTCTCAAGACCTCAAGTCTAACTTCATGGCTTCAGAATCATCTGAGGACTTCCCACCACTCTCAAGCTAGGAGACACACATACTTGGTTTCAACCACTCTCTCTGAGGATCTTTTAACTTCTCTGGCAAGGATATCAACCCTTGAACACTTGAATAACCTTCTTAGCTAGCTTCATAGTCTTGTGTAGCCCTTTATTGGTAATCATACCTCTTGATCTCCTGCATACATGTCAATGAAATGCAAATGATAATGCTAATGTGAATGAAATGAAACATAGCTAGGTAAAGAACTGTTGGGCAAATTTTGGGGTGCAACACAAGCGTCCAGACAAAATCTTCAGAATAGAAGACCAGCAGGAAGGAGTCCTGTTCCTCTGGTTCCAATGACCTACACTGAGTTGTACCCATCCTTAATACAACAAGGGTTGATTATGACTCGACCGTTGGAACCACCATCAGACACCTCATCTCCTTATTATAATCCTAATGCTCGTTGTTTATTTCATGAGGGTGCCGCTGGACATGATTTAGAAGGATGTCTTGCTCTGAAACATCTTGTCAGAGAAATTATGGAAAAGAAAATCTTTTCTTTTGATGATGTGCAACCCAATGTTAAAAACAACTTGTTGCCGAATCATGGGGGAGTTCATGCCATAGAAGAGGCATCAGATGAAAGGATAATCTGTGATGCATCAAAGATCAAAACTCCGTTGCAATCTCTTCATGAAAAGTATTAAAGGCAGGTCTGATTGAAGGTGTCCATCCTGATTGCAAAGAATGTTCTGTTAATCCCGGAGGATGTTGTGTGGTTCAGAGAAATGTGCAAAATTGATTGAGGACGAATTTCTGCAAGTATGTAGCAAGTTGAAAAAGGGGGAAGTTTTGGTGGTTGAGCCTGTTTTCAACTTACCAAAGAACAATGAAAAGGTCCCCGTGTTTAATGTGCCCGATTCTAGATCAGTGATTCCGGTCTTCAAAAGTGTTAAACCTGTTTTCAATGTCTCTAAGCCTGCTACATCAGCAATTGGTCAAACCAGACTGATTATAATTCAAAAGCCGAGTCCTTTCCGTTTTGAGAGTACAAAGGCTGTCCCTTGGAGGTATGATATGACGGTGATTGATCAAGGATCAGGAAAAGTCATTCAAAATGAAGAAACAAAGGTTAATCAAGCAGAGGTGACAAATATTGCAGGAACTAGCAAAATGATCCACAGTGGTCGGATCTACCAACCCAAATAACGGTGGTCCCCCAAAAAGAGGCTATTCCTGTTATGCCTGCCAAAGATAAAGAAGTGCCACCAAGCGAAGAAGACGTGTAATTTCTAAGAATTTTTCGAAAGAGTGATTACAAAGTCGTCGATCAACTTCATTAAACCCCTTCAAAAATCTCAATCTTGTCTCTCCTAATGAATTCTGCCGCTCATAGGGAAGCCTTGCAGAAAGTGTTAGCACAGGCACATGTGACGAAATATATAACAATTGGTCAATTTGATTCTGTGATTGCCAACATTACTGATTGCAATACCTTAAGCTTCGGTGTTGCACCCCAAAATTTGCCTAACCTTTTGCTTTACTTAGCCTGTGTTTCATTACATTCATATTAGCATTATCATCTACATTGCATTGACATGTGTGCAAGAGATCAAGAAGTATGACTACCAATCAAGGGCTACACAAGGTTATGAAGCTAGCTAAGAGGTTTATTCAAGTGTTCGAGGGTTGTTATCCTCATCAAAGAAGTTAAAGATCTTCAGAGAGAGTGGTTGAAGCCAAGTGTGTACATCTCCTAACTTGAGAGTTGTGGGAAGTCCTTAGATGATTTTGAGCCCATGGGAGTTGGACTTGAGACCTTGATAGAGCTCATGAGGAGTATTGAAGAGCATTTTGAAGCCTAGACAGGTCATTATGCAAAGGATAAGGAGCTACTACCAAGATTGGTACAACTAGGGTTTCATCGGGTCAACCCTGAGTCAACTGATGATTTGAAGAAGGTTGAGACCTAATTCCAAGGCCATGTGATCATGGATTGATGTATTAAGATGTCCAAGTTATGATTCCAAGACTATCTCATCATGAATCAAGAGTGTGAGGAGTTCCTAGGCTAGGGTTGTTGTGCTTGACTGTGTAAAATCCCCTGGTTTAATGCCTAACTTCAAGACCACTTAACTCAAGATGTGATTTTCATATCACCTTGACCCTAACATGATTGTTGTAGAGCATGACCATAGCTTTAATATGAGTACTAGAAGTCCTTGATAGGGTTTATAGAACTCAAGTTATGAGCCAGACAAGTTACAGGTCATCATAGGAATGTGAAATTGGAGCTTGAAAGTCAACTAACTTCCATGCAACTTTTGACCTAGAAGAAAGCTTCTAATCAACCTCAAGTGAACATGAATGTTCTTCCTTATTCTCCTAGCTTTCTGGAAAGTACTAGAAGTCCGTGATTGGATTTGTAGAACTCAAGTTATGAGCTTTACAAGGGTATTTTGGGAATTTGGAATTATAGGTCATTTTGGATTATGGGTCCATTTCTCTATCTTGCATGCCTCAAATGGAAATTTGTTCAACTTGAAAGTTGCTCAAAATGGCATTTTATACTCAACCAAGTATCAAGGGTTCATTGAAATGGACTAGAGTGAAGATTGTGTGAAGAAAATTTGAAAAAGGACATTTTAAAAGGCATTAAAATGAGAAAATTGTGAAATAATTCAAAATGGTTCAAAATGTGCAAGTAGGTACATATTTTGACTGCAAGAGGCATTTGGATAGGATTGGCAACTTTAGAATTTTGGTTTGAGTCATAATTCATGGACATTTCAAAGGTTACTTGGAATTGAAGTAACATCACCAATCTACACCATAGGATCAAATTAAGCATTCAATCTGATCCATCCATGCTCAAGGAGTGTTATGCAAGCTATTTGGATGAGAATGGAAGCTGCTAGAAGCAGAAATACACGACAGTCATGGAAGAATTTGGAGGAAAAACTAGAAAACTAAAATGGGCTGTGTGGGCTTCCAATGGGCCTAAAAAGTATCCAAACCTTCTCTATATAAACCCTAGATGAAGTTCAGATCAGGTTGGTTGGCATTTGGAGGGAAGAAAGTTAGAGACAGTTGGAGTTGTGGAGCTTTCAAGTAAGAATCGAATTTGGAGTTTGAGGAAGAATCAAGAAGCATTAAGCATTCAGATTGGTTCAGGATCATTCAGTGAAGAAATCTGCAGCATTTGAAGCAACGCTGAGCACTCAAGAACACCTCAATTAGAGCTTCTGAACAGGTTTTTGTTTCTCAAAATTCCTCTTAATTTATGCACGTATTAGATGAATTTGGCACGTGGTTAGGTTAGTCCTGAACTCTAGATGGGTTTAGGTATGATTTGGTAAGGTTTTGATAAGCTTCTTGATGATGAGTGAATTGTTCAAAGGCACGGTTAGGCTTGAATCTTGAAGGATTTTAAGAATTGATTATAGATAATTGATCAGGGAGAAGAGTAGAGTAGATTAATGGCATTAATTTGAAGTTTGGTGATGATGATCTTGAGTGCACCATTTCTGTTTCTGTTCGTATTTGCTTGTATCTTGAGAGATAGGAAAAATGGAGAGTAGCATGGTGTTCCTCGTGAGAAAACGAGCAGATCTGGATAATTTCATAAGGTTTGGTGGTGTCTGATAACTTAACCACCGTGAACCCGCCGGAGAAGACGACCGAAGTCTTCTCCGGCCACCCTAGATTTCCCCCCTCTCTTTATTCGGTTCAAAAGGTAGAAGATTAGTGGTGCACCATTGGATGATTCTGACTTGAGAGACTTGGTAAGAAGATCTAAGGCATGTGGTTGAGCCTTAGAAATTGTTGACTTGGACCGCTGATGTGGCACACTGATAGACCTTGGATTGGCATAATTTTGGCTTGGACGATCCAGATTAGGACGTAGGGTGAACCCTAGTCAACCAGCCACACCTGAACAATCCTGAAACGCAACGTTTCATTTAAGTAGCCTGAAGGCTACGTGGCACATCTCTCCCCACTTGGATTAGCTGACCAGTCATTAGATCTAGTGGCTGTGACCTTTTGTTCTTTTCTGAATTTCTTTATTGTTTTTCTATTTTCTTTTAATTCATTTTGTCATATAAAATGCATAAAAAATAGTTTTATTAATCAGAAAAATATGAGAAAAATTATGGATGATTCCTACCTTGTTTCTGATTTTTGTATGGCATTTGTTGTCATTTTTGGATGATTTTCCATTCATTTGGCATTTTTCTATTTTTATTACATGTTTAAAAAATTTCAAAATGACTAGTTTACTTGCTGATTTTTGTACCACTTAATGCTTTGGAATTTGGTGCTAAATTTTTGCATGCTTGTTATAGACTTCTTGATAGGTTTGTATGATTTTTATTGTATTTTTTAGATGATTCTAAGTTTGAGTTTGAGATAGGTTTTAGGACTTTCCCCTTTATGGATTCCTTTTAGTACACATTGAGATGTAGGAATTGTTTAGACCCCTTAGATTTAGGTTTTGATCCTGAATTTTCTCCTAGATGTAGGACCATCTAGGATTTTCCTTAGCATTTTTAGAAGTGATCTTCTATTATTTCCCCATTTTACAAGTTGATTATGGTTTAGGTGACCCTAACTAGGATAACTTCATAGATTAGTCTTTTAAGTGAGCATTAGATAACTCTAAGTTTCAAATCCTTTCTTGATAGAATAGAACTTAGGTAGATACCACATTAGAACATTGATTAGGCCTTGATAGAGCTTTTGAATCTCCCTAGTTTAGGTGATCCTTGTAGCTAGTTATTAGTTTCTTAGAAGTTGTTGTAATGCCTTCTTTCCCTTATGTGATTTCTTCCCTGGGCTTTGCCCTATCCTCTTTCTCCAAGTATTAAAGAGGAGCCCTCCTGGGAGAGCCTAATCCTTCCTTTGGTTGGATTCTGTGCATTCCTCAGGAGGTTGAGCCTTGAATTGACATTCATCAGTATAGTACATTCCTTTGGTTTGTACTATCTTTCTCCTTCAAGTCTTGATGAGGAGCCCTCTTGGGAGAGCCTAATCCTTCCTTTGGTTGGATTCTGTGCATTCCTAAGGAGTTTGAGCCTTGGATTGACATTCTTGGCATGGTATATTCCATTGGTTTATATACTGTTATCCATCTCCAAGTCCCTTTCTTAGTATCCCTATTGGGAGAGCCTAATCCTTCCCTTGGTTGGATTCTGTACATTCCTCAACAGGTTGAGCCTGAGATGGACATTCTATGTTAATACACTTTAACCAGATACCTTAGCCCGATATCTAGGACTAATACACGGTCTTTTCTGTCCTATTGACATTGGATCCCTCTTGGGAGAGCCTAATCCTTCCCTTGGTTGGATTCTGTGCATTCCTAAGGAGGTTGAGCCCATGATGGACTCTTGTGTTGATACACATCCAACCTGATGTAGCCTGGGATGACTTCCGTGTTTCTCATCTTGGTTTCATTTCCCTTCCTTGTTTGACATTGCTTGATGCATTAGAATAGGTTCATGTTTAGTGTATTTTAGTGTAGGTGTATGACTGCATTGAGAGGTTGAGTGGGTCTCCCTCTGCTTGCTTGCATTAAGGGTTGAGGTGATCCTCCCCTTGCTTGTGTGTTGTTTTTATTTTTATCTAATGTGTTTGCATTGAAAGGTTGAGTCGAGCTCCCTTTGCTTGTCTGTTTTTGATTGTTTTATTTGCTTGATTGCTTAGAGGTTGAGTGAGTCTCCCTCTGCATGTATTGCTGCATTGCATTTGCATCTTTATTGGCTTTGTTGTTTTATCTGCTTAATGATTTTTGCAATTGTTTTATGTTTCCCATTGACATGATCCCCTAAGACTCTCACTTCCTTTGATAAGGAAGTGATGATAGACTTTTAGGTTGAAACCTATGCATGATAACGTCTAGGAGTTCCCCGTTTCAAACCTCAACCACAGGATGAATCCTTGGCATGACAACATTAGGGGTTGATAGTTTCCCCGTAGAGTTTGTTCTCTTCTCTCTCCAAAATAACAGTAAAAAACGTAATAAAGGCAAGTTGGTACAAGCGTGTTACGAGCCTTAAGCCACTTGGGAAATAATAATTGAACGGTCTCCTCTCAATTGTCTAGAGTGTTTAGTATACGTCCTTTGGACGATATGTGATGCATTCGTTCTCAAGTCATAGTCTCTAGAGTTGTACGGACTACAAACGACCATAAAAACACTTGTTCCGTAAAAGACAGAAAACAAACTTCAAACCCTTTTTGCCCCGTGGGCCCATAACTCAAGGAAATTTTTTCTAGAAAAGAGTGTCGTTAACTCCCAGTTCTACCACAAACGGTAACGCACGAGTCTCCGATGAGCAAGCTGCATACACCAAACTGCTGGAACTGTTTGTTAACCCTACTCGGAAAAATAGATGAATATGAACCCCCGTAATACGTGTTATCCCGAACTACGTAAGCTCTGATCTCTCATATCTGTTGAGAGTACGTAGGCACAATAGTGACGTATTGGCGAGCCACCTTCCCCTATATGTTACCCGTAGTTATCCGAACTACGTTGACTCTGATTTCTCGTTCTCTGACGAGAATACGTAGGCACGAAGCGCGATGCTTTGCCGAGTCAGTTTTCTTTTCTTTTCGGACCAGCCTTGATAGGTAGATAGTTAAACCAACCCGTCAGATAAACACAACAAGCGTGGATCCTATCGAGTACGATGGACATGAGGGGTGCTAATACCTTCCCCTTGCGTAACTGATTCTCGAACCCAGACATGGTTGCGACGACCTTGTCTTATACCTTTTTGTCAGGTTTTTCCGATCGTTTCCTTTCCCTTTCTGTGGGATAAATAACGAAAGGTGGCGACTCTTCTGTTTTGCCGGCACCTTATTTTTGCAGTAGCGATAACTGGCGACTCTGCTGGGGACTTACATCTGCTGGGGACTTTTCCCATCCCCTCTGCTGGGACCGTTTCCCATCCCCTATGCGAGTCAATCCTAGCGTCTGTTTGTTTATCTGTTGGGTTTATGTTTATTTATTGCATTTTACTTTCCTGCACTTTATTTTTAGTATAATATGATTATTTGTTATGCTGTTGTGGGAGGGGCATTCTGATGAGTGATAAGCCAGACCCAGGCTTGAGAGAAAATATAGCATTAGAGTGGATTAGTTGCGGACGTGCTTGCTTTGCTTGCATTAGTTCCCAAATAATCCATACTCAGACGAGGTTCTCTTTGATGACTTCCTATCGGTCCTTTGGACTCGAGGGGATTTTGGATCTGAGGATTGTCGACTCTGGGGACCGTTTATTTGTGACTCAGCTAAGTGAGGCCTCTTCAGGGAGTGATGATGCCAAACTAGAAATGGTGAACGTATCATCATTTCGTGAAAGTCTGTGACGCTGGGAAACGCATAGGATGCCATACCTTGTCAGCGGATATGATCCTACCTGTGAGCAGGGTCGGGTTATTGCAGGAAACCTTAACCTTCAGACAACCTAGTTTTCTTGACAGTGAATCAGTATTGTGGGTATCAGAGGGTTCTTATCATCAGAGATGTGTTTGTTCTTGACAGAGCAGAGTTTTGGTCCTTCTCCTCAACAGCACAGTCATATTGATCTCCTGCTGCATGATTGCATTTTGCATTTTGCATTCTCATTCGCATATCATTAACGTGTGTCTGTGTTGCAGGTGCATACTTCTCCCCTGGTTCTAGTGATCTTGATCCTCATGACTGATATGACATCTTTGAAGAAGACTGTGGCTTACAAGCTACCAACACCTGACATCCGAGAATTACGGGGTTTGATTTCTTTGGCTGATAAGAAAGTAATGGAGGATTTCAGAAAGAGTTATGGGAGACTTCTGGGTATTGTGTGTAAGCTTTCTACGTACGAGTTGAACGACCTCTACGCTCTTCTGCAGTTTTATGACCCGCAACTCAGATGCTTCGTTTTTCCAGACTATGTCCTGGCTCCAACCTTAGAAGAGTATTCTGACTTGCTGGGGTACCTTTGTTGAATCAGATGCCTTATTACCGTGTTGATGGTGAACCTGACTTGGGTAGGTTGGCTACTGCTCTTCATGTGGATGACTCAGAGTTGAAAGGGATGTTATTCAGAAAGATTGGAGTTTATGGTTTCTCTTTGCCTTTCCTGGTGGAAAAAGCCCAAAAGTTCCCCAAGAAGGGTTGCTGGGCTGTATTCAATTCCATCTTAGCCCTTTGAATTTACGGAATCGTGTTATTCCCAAGTCATCCGGACTTCATAGGTATGGATGCCTGCCACATATTTGCTTCCGGGAATCCAGTGCCCACTCTCCTCGGAGACGTTTATCATTCAGTTCACAGCAAGAATGAAAACAGAAAGGGGAAGAATGTGGCATGTTGTGCTCTTTTACTGTATAAGTGGTTTGCCAGCCATCTTCCTAAGACGGGTCCGTTCATTGATTCCACTGAGTCTTCACCCTGGTCTACACGTTTGATGGGTTTGTCTGCTGACAATATCATCTGGTTTGATAGAGATCTATTGGGCAAAGAGATAGTGCATAGTTGCTGTGGCTTTCCTAACGTCCCCCTGGTCGGAAGGAACAGATGTATCAACTACAATCCCTCTTTGCTGGTTTGACAATTTGGGTATGCACTACGAGGTCCTCCTGAAGAGGAAGAGATACAGGAATCTCTGTATCTCTCAGGGTTGCTTGAAGGTGACACTTTGGCTAAGGTAGAGAATGCTTGGAGCAAAATTCATAGAAAAGAAAAATTTCTGCTAGGAAAAAGCAACAACAAGGCCTTTGAACCCTATGTGGCCTGGGTCTGAGAAAGAGCCGCCAAGTTTCTGATGCCATTCCCTGTAGTGGAACCATTATATCCTCCTGTGGTCAAAGAACCCACCACAATTGATATTCAGAAGTTCAACCAGGTTCTCCGAGAGAAAGAAGAGCTACGAAAAGCCAACGAAGAGTTGGAGAAAGAGATTGCTCAACTCCGGAGTGAGAAGAACGAAGCCGTATACACCTGCAAGAAGCAGACTGAATTGATCAATCACTTGGGCACTAATTTGACCAAGGAGACTGATTCTAGAGAACGTCTTGGGTTATACCTGAAGGCAGTTCGCAGCGTGTTGACTACCAAGAAGCCAGACCTGGATAGGGTGTACCTGAAGTTATCCAAGTACGAGACGTTGTGGAGCAACACCCTAACCAAGTACAAAGAGCGAGAGGAAAAGCTGAAGCAGCGAATAGCCGAGCTAGAGGTCCAGATTGAGATCAAGGACAAGAAGATAGAGGCTGAAGCCTCACTTTGACGAGACGTCCAGTACAGATTAGTTGAGACTGTTGTGGTGAGAATCGTGATACCAAGCTATTGATTAACTTGAATCTTTAATTCTTAAATTCACAACCGGACTTTAATTTATCCAAAGGAAAGGTATAAAGAAAGAAAGAACCTTTTGCGCGATGTAACAACAACGCTAAGAGATTCGGGGATCGGGGGTTGGTTATGCATAGGGTAGGTATTTCACATCCTAAACATCTGTAGTACTCTACAAGAACCTTTTGTTTGTTTGCATGCTAAGTTGGTAAATGTTTGCTAAGGTTTGGGGTTGGGTAAAAGGTAAAGGTTAAAACCTAAAGATAGTTTCTAAGTTTACTCGCAAAGACGTCGCGTCCTCTGCCTACGTATCCTTACTAGGATAGAATCAGAGCAATCGTAGTTCACCTCACTAGGGATGAAGAACACTTGATTATGATCAAGGTTCCAAGGGGGACAAACATAACAATGTTTGTGTAGAGTTTAACAAAACAATCTAGATCTATGTTATAACACTCAAGAGGGGAGTAAGTAATCATTACTATGATTATTACATAGAGTTTACAAACTCTATCCTAGGGTTCTAGTTGAAGAGCACTCCTAGTAAAGGTAGGTTTTTTAGACTTAAAGCAAAGTCTAATGGCTTATACTGAGGTTCAAAATGACTTCACAAAGTCAAGGGAAACGGGTAATGAGCTATCCATGACACAGGGGTCAATGGAGAGACTTTTCCTTTGGAAGGAGAGGGAGAGGCAACTTGGATGAGAACTAAAAAGTTCCATCACTTGGGGAAGAAGTACTTAACAAAGCAATAAACAGTTAAGCAGGATGAATAAGATATATGGTTACAACCAAGCAAGCATGCATATCACAATAGGCAAGGATTAGATAGAACCAACGGTTACGACCAAGAATCATATATCTTAACAAAGATGAAGGTAACGACCCCAGAGCCATATTATCAAATATGAAACACATCAATCATACAAATAAGTTACAACTTAAAATGATCATGTTATAAGTTCAAATGTAACAACAATTAGGCATTGATGACAATCAAATACGCAATGACTAATCATAACAGTTAAATCTTAAGACTCGGGAAGAGAACAACAATTTTAGGGTAACCACCAACAAGAAATAAAGTCTCAACATGTTAACAAACATAAAGAAATCCAATATCAATAAATCTCACAAGATAAAATAAGCATGGTATGAAGGAAAATCGTCAGGACGCAAGGTAACGACCTAAGAATGAACCAACTAACAAGCGGGAAAAAGGGCTTTGTAAATACAAACAAATTGAGATTTTAATTGATTAAGTGAAAATAGACATTGCAATGAATCATTTGCAAAAAGAAAGGGTTAAAAACAAAGAAGAATGAACAAGTTATGAATTATTGAAGTTTCAAAGATTTTATGAAAATAAAATAAACAAGTGAAACAAGCACATAAAAAAAAGTGGCATGGGTAGGGATTGAACCCACACCCTTGTGTTCACCAACACAACACCTATCCACTAAGCCACCAAACGCGCGCATGCAAGGAAAAGGAAGGAGAGAAACAAAATAGATCAATGACAATTGAAAAATAAAATGCCAAAAGAGTTGATCACCAAGGATCGAACTCAGGTCAGGCATGTGAAAGGCACAAAGCGCGCAAGTGTCTTACCACTGGGGTGGCTATACATCCGTGTATTTAGCCACCCCCATAAATAGATAACACTAGATATGATGGATATTCTGGGCAATAAACAAACCAACCAAACCAAAAACATGAAGAATCCAAACTTGGTCAAAACTCAATCTTTTTTTTGTGAAATTTTAGTCAAACATGACTGTTTTTTAATGAGGAATATGATGGTATTAATTTTTTTTTGAAATAATGTCTCTAACAAAAAACACGATTGAAGATGCATTGAGATCAAATGAGTTGCATTTTGAAAAACCACACCAGTTCTGAGTTCAAGTACATCAAATAGGCATTGCACACAAGTCATACATATCACAACAGAGGGATTACACACTTAGGGCTCAAGCATAGATCAAAAGAATTGCAAGTGTCACATGAATTGCAAATGTAGCATGATAATGAAACAAACTGTCAAAACAGATGGAAGATGTTCAGATCACATACACATGGCCTAACAGTTCTAAGCATGTTATTGATGATGCTCTCAAATGCTTACAAATCAAACACTAATGCTCAGGCAGAAAAAAGAAGTAGGATGCAGTAATGGCAGCATATTGGTTATGAAACTTGGTAAAGTGGTGAACTTGCTTTCAAAACCACAATGATAAATGACCTCAAACCAAAACCAAGTTGTTGAAAATTAATACAGACAAACAACTACATCATGTACACCTATGGCTAATTCAAATGTGAAAAGGGAAGGGGTCAAGGATGATGAACATAGCAGCCAAGCTGCAGGCCAGGGCCAAAGTGGCCCTGCTGCCCAGAATTCAAATACAAGGCAATCATGGATGAAAATCAAACTTTAATCAGAACAAAACAAGAAGGATCATGGTATCTCAACCAAACCAGATAAAATGCAAAGGGGAACATGAGGATAACAATCCAATACCAAAACATATGCACCAACACAGAATTGTCATGTCAAGTAAAATGAAATTGAAAGATGCAAATTGGAAGCCACGTCAAGAAACAGGCACAATTAGATTGAGCAGACCTCACACACAAACCATAAACATGCTATAAAGTGTGTCTACACTTCAAAATTAGCCACAAACAACATAGAAATAAAAGTCACATACCAACTACTCACTTAAGCATGAAGATGCATAATTTGAAACCAAAACATGATTGGAACAAGTTGAGATCAAAAAGATACCACACACAAGTCTCAAATATGCCTATGGATGATGTTACAACCTAAGATAGATCATGAAATGCACATAACACAAATTGGCTATCAAGTTGCAATTGTAACACATATGGAAGGCAGGCTGTCAAGCAGAAAAAACATATCACTCACAAAGATGTTTGGTTCATGTACACATACAAATCCTAAACATTATCTAGAGGTACTAATGCTCATGGAATGATTCAAATCAACATAAATAGCATGATGAAGTGTACAACTGTGGTTTCAAAACAGTTTTGGCAGCAATGTGGTTACAAGCTGGTCAAGTAGAAAGTAAGTGGTCTCATGTCATAAACATAGCACATACACATCATAAATATGAAGGTAAATGAGTTCACACTCAGAAATCAAGCATTGTGCATTTGGAACAAAATCTAGTATGGTCATGGCATATTTTGGCTATGAAAGTGCATTTTGAAAGTGAGATGAGGAAACAAGTAGACATAGGTCATACAAACAATATACACATATCATAATCATGAGGATGGATGAGTTCATGCTTAGAAAATCAGGCTTATGCAAACAGGAATGAACTTGGCATGTTGATGGCTATGAAAAAGCTGTTTTGAGACAAACTTGGTACAACAGGGCATTTTTCAAGTAATGATGTTCTATGATGAAACAAATGACATACACATACTATATACATGCTAAATGATGAGATCATGCTTCAAAATCAAATCAAATCCACACCAAACAGAATATGGCATATTGAAACTCAAGAAATGCAAAAAAGCAACAACTCAATCAGGCAACAGGCAAGTTTATGGCAGTTGAGGCAATTTGGCACCATATACAAACTCAAAATATGTAGAATCAAGATTCTATACACATGGTTCAAGTAAAAAAAGGTTGAGACAGAATATGGCATGTTATTGGTAACATGAGGTTTTGAAAAATGCAAGTGGAAAATGACAACAGTTTTGAACAAGTAGGGGGAGTTTGATCATACAAGTACAACATACATCCTCTAATCATGCTAACAAGTGATTCTACAACTTAAAATCAAGCACAAACTACTCCAAACCAGAACTGAGATGCTGATCCAAACTTTTGACAGCAAAACAACAAAATCTCACAGCATGCCTCAATGAACAAATCTCATGTTTTCAATATTTCAACAAGTTCAACTAGGCAAACAAGATCATATAAACACAAACTAATAGTTTAAAACACTTGAGACACAAAATGGCAAGCATAAGCATTTTAACTCAAAACTTATGATAATGGTATAGCAAAAAGTAAGGCAAGTATCACAACTGTGAACAAAAGTTAAACTAGATCCATACATGACCTAGGGGGAGGGGGATCCTATGAAACAACTTACAAGTTATTCAAACATGACCAATAAACAAAGATTGACAAATCTAGGGCAAGCACACCAACATTTCAATGTTTGGAATCCTTAAGGCTAATCTTGGATAAAGTGTTCAAAACAAGTTGTACACAACATCAAAGCTCAATATTGGTAACATATCAACAACACATCATTCATGAATGAAATACTTTAACAAAAGCAAATATCATAGCCATAAAACATGAGTTCTTGACAGAGAAGCAATATGGGACAACATGACTATACTTTCACAACAAGAATCTCAAAATGGTAAAACATGGCAATATGTGAATAAGAAAGGGGTGTGAGCATTACATACCTCTTGTAGACTTTCTTGAACAAGCTAAAAAGCTAAGAAACCCATAGATCTTCTTCCTTGGCAAAGATTTGGAGCTTTCTTCTTCTTGAAGCAACAAACTATGTTTCAAGACAGTCAGAGTTGTGAACCTCCCAGCTGGTTTTTGAGAGTTTGGACAGTTGAAATATGATATATATGAGGTGTTGGGAATGTTGAGGTGGTAGGAAAGGCCTTAAGTAAAGACTTGGCTTCTAAAGTGCATGAAAGTCAACATATTAAGGTATGAAGGTTGACTTTTGGGAGAATGAAGTTTTTGGGTGGTTTGAGTGTATGAACACCTTCTACACAATGTTTATGGATTATGTAAATGGTTTTGAGTGGCTTGGAAGTGGTGGAAATGAGTTTGGGCAGAGTTTTGCTTGAGACAGTTTTTTAGTGAAAACTTGAAGTTTTTGAAAAATGAAGCTTTTGAGAAAATGGTGGAGAGTTGAGAGCTGTGATTTCTCTTGGTTTTTAAGAGTGCTCAGGTATGGTTAACATCATAGAGAATTCCTCTATTTATAGGGAGAGCAAGGGTGAGGGGAGCCTTGGCTTTTCCATATTTTGGAGGGAGATTATTAAGTTTTGAAATGAATCTTACCAAGATCTTTGTGGCACCTCTACATATCAGCTCCATGGGCAAGTGTGTTGCACCCCAAAATTTGCCTAACCTTTTTCTTACTTGGCTTTTGTTTCATTGCATTGGTCTAACATTTGCATAGCATAGCATTATTCATTTAGCAAGGGATCAAGTGTGGTTTATATCAAGAGGAGCCTATCTAGATGTTTTATGCAAGCTTGAGAGGCCACCAAAGTCATTAGGAAGAGGGTTGTGTTCTTAAGAAGCTTGGTTGCTTGTATGGGGTTCATCTCCTAACTTGGGGAGCCAATTGAAGACCATTAGTGAGTTGTGAAGTCTTGATCATGGGTAGAGTGTGGATATAGCTCATGGATTGCCTTGAGGGTCATGGTGGAGCCCAGTCAAGTCATTATGCTAAGTGTGAAGAGCCACAGTTCAAGATGTTACAATTAGGGTTTTCATCTGGTTAACCTTGAGTCAATTGTGCAATTGAAGGAGATTAAGACTCAATTCTAAGTCTTTGTAATCATGGAAAGTTGTTTTGAGATACATGAGGTGGTATTCCAAGATCAATTCAAGAAGAATTCAAAGTGTGAGGAGTTGCTAAATTAGGGTTCTCAGGGTAAAATCCCTTATTTAGTGCCTGACTTCAAGACCACTTATCTCACGAAAAAAGTTTCCTCTCAATTTTTGACCAACATGGAACTTGTAGAGCATGCTCTTAGATTTAATTTGAGTACTAGAAGTCCTCCATTGGATTTATAGAACTCAAGTTATGATCCAGACAAGTTACAGGTCATCAGATGAATGTGAAATTTGTCTGCAAAAGTCAACCAACTTCCAAGGACTTTTGACCTAGAAGGATGTGTCTCCTCCACTTTTGGCCAACATGAAAGTTATAGGTATTGGTCTTAGCTTTCCAAATTGTACTAGAAGTCTTCCATATGATTTTTAGAACTTAAGTTATGAGGTTTACAAGTCAAGGGCATTTTGGGAAAGTGAGATTATAGGTCATTTGGCATTATAGGTCATTTTCACTATCTTGCACACTTCAAATGTAGTTTTGCCCAACACAAAACTTTCTCAAAATGGGATTTTAAGGCTAACCATGTATCCATGAGGCATTGATTTGGCTTAGGGCAAGACTTGGTTTGAAGAAGTTTGACAAAGGGGAAATTAAAAGGCCTTTAAGTGGAAATATTCAAATTTAATCATAAGAGTTCAAACAAATGCATATGAGTACTCACTTTGATCAGAAAAACCATTTGGAACACTTTGGCATTAATGGAATTTCAATTTGAGGCTTATTTCATGGTGTTTCAACTTGTTACTTCATGGACAAGTAACACATTCAATCTTGGGCATAGGATACAAGCAAGGGTGAAATCCTGTCCATTCATTCTCCACAGTTCATAAGCAAGGCATGAGAAGCTTCTTGGAGAAGGAACTAGCTCAGAATCGTGTACACCATGATTGAGTTTTTCAAGCAAAGGTGAAAATTTGGATATCACTGTTTGGGCTTTCCATGGGCCTCTAGAACCTTCCATTCACCTCTATATAAGTCCAGAAAGAGATTAGGATCAAGGTTGGTGATCATTTGCAGCTACAACCAGAGATTGGAAGTTGAGTTTCAAGAGCAAAAGTGCAAATTGAGTTTGGAGTTTGAGAGAAATTCAAGGTAAATTGAGGTTTCTAATAGTTTTATCATTGATCATTGAAGAAATCTGCACAAGATTGGAGCAAGAATCACACCATAACTGCCTCAATTTCAAGCTATATTCCAGGTTTCTATCTCTCACGATTACTCTGGTTTTATGATGATTTAGCATGATTTGAACTGAGGTTAAGCATTAGGAAGATGACTAGATCGTTTTAGGATAATTTTTGTGAAGTTTGATGATAATTCAAGGTGTGAACAACTTTCTGTTTGGATTCGAATCAACCTGATCCTTGAGTGTTAGCATGATTTAGATAACTTAGGTTGATCTATGATGAATGAGGAGAAGATTTATGGCCGTAATTGTGAGATTGGTGATGATCAAGATCTTGGTGTATTTTATGTTGCCTATCGTGTTTTAAAATCTAGGGAGAATTAGAGGAAACTGATGGCAGATTTGGAATCAGCGTGAAAAATTGAGTGGAATGGTATAAGGTTTGACCTGAATTGATGACCTGTAAGTGGACCTTCACCGGAGAAGGCGGTGGCTCAGCCACCGGAACCACCGTCTGGTTCGCCTGAGTAATTTCCCTCCCTTTCAGAGTTTGAACGAGAACGATGAAGATGAGCCCTTTGATGAGTGGAAATATTGGACTTAGTCTCCCAATCCAACGCCTGTGTTTTAATCTGAGACTTGACTTTGACTCCCTCAAAACGCCACATTTCATTTATGCGTTGGCATCACCTGGTTCCTTGGATGCTTTGACTTAGTCACGGATCTGAAGGCCCTGATTAATTCTTGCATTTTATTTTTCTTATTTGTTTTTTTAATTTCTTTAATTGCTTTTTATCTTGTTTAATTCATATTAAATTGATTAATCATCAGAAAAATAAAATAAAAATATGTGCATGCTCTGGATTTAATTTCTGATTTTTTGATATGCTTAGATTTTATTTTGATGCAATTTCCAATTTAATTGGTATTTTTCTATTTTTTATATTTCATTTAAATTGCATTTTTGGCCTATTTCCTTTCTGATTTTTGTATGATTGATTGGTATAGAATTTAGGCTTGAGATTTGGCTGGCTGCTAGTATAGAGATGCATGATCCCCTAGGATTTATTTCACAATTTCTAGATAACTTTAGGACTGGTTTTGAATTAGGTTCCCTTGACCTTCCATTTTAGGGTTTCCATTTGACACTTTGTGATGTTTGATTTCTCTAGTGCCTTTAAGCATAGTTTTAGTCCCTAGTCTTTCTACTATAGATACCTAACACATGTAGGTTCCCTTAGAAAAGTTTATAGGATTTTAGAAGTAGTTTTGGTATTTTAAATATATTTAAAACTTAGGCTAGTTTTAATATGCTTCTAACATGACTTCTCCTTTAGAATGACCTCAATGGTGGCCCATAGCATAAGATAAATTTTCCATTCCTTTTGGATAGTGCTTTAGACATACATAGGCCTCTGTTTTCTTGATTGTGGTGTTTGGTTTTGGTGTTTAGACCTCCTTTTAGTAGCTTTCTTGTAGCTTAATCAATTAGGGTTTAGGAAGAGCTTTAGTTTTGGTTTCTCTTTCTTCAAATAAACATGGATTGCCTTGATTACTTTCCATCCTCATCCAATGATTCAAAGTCCCTATCATACTTAGATGCATGGTTGAGTGTCATGATGGATTCCCTTGGTTTCCATCATGCTTCCCATCATTATGCAATAATCTTGATGTTAACTCTTTTCTCTTGTGTTGGAGCTTGTTAAAGCTTGAAGATGGAGCTTTCATTTCCTTCTCTTGAAGATAGCTTAGACTTGAAGTTGATTATAGACTGTGGATTTTGCTTTGCTGTCAGAAGGTTGCTCTGCTGTTGAACTGCTGGCTTGGTGTTTTGTTTACTGTATTTCTTGGTTGCTTGTCTATATTTGTGTGACTGCTTGATGTGTTGCATTAGACTAGGCCTTATGTAGATGATTCTAGTCCCAAGAGCATCCTAAAGGTTGAGTTTCTCCCTTTTCTTGTCTGCATTAGAGGTTGAACCTGTCTCCCTCTGCTTGATTGTTATTGTTTGGCTTTGCTTGTTGGCTGAAGGTTGAGTCTGTCTCCCTTGCCTGTGCTTTGTGTGGCTTTTGCTGGCTTGCTCTAGAAGTTGATTTTGTCTCCTTCTGCTTGTATTGTTGCATTGCATGCATTTTACTTACATTTATTTCTTTACAGTTTATTTCTTTTGCTGTTGCTTTCCTTTGCCATGTTCCCCCTAGGAACTCTGGCTTCTCTTGTTCAAGAGAAGTTATGACAGACATTAGGGTTCTAACCATGCATGATAACTTTAGGTAGTTCCCTCCTAACCTCAATCATAGGATCAACTTTGCGTGACAACTTTAGGTTTGGATTAGTCCCCTTTAGTGCGTCCTTTCTCTTCTCATCTTCGAACAAATCAAAATACAGTAATAAAGGTTAATTGATGTCGTACGCTACGAGCCTTAAGCTACTTGAGAAAGGGTTGTTGGAGAGTTTCTTTTCAACAGCTTGGATGTTTAGTATGGTACCCTTTGGGTGACATGCGACGCATTCACTCTCAGGTCATAGTCTCTAGTGCGATATTAGTTGCAAACATCCATAAAAAACATTTCTTCTAAAAGACAGAAAACAAAGATCAAACATCTTTTTGTCCTCTGGGACCTTTAATCCTTGGAAACCATTTTCATAAGGAGAGTTCTGTTAACTCTCGGTTCTACCGCAAACGGTAAATGCCTAAGTCTCCGTCGAGCGAGCTGCATACAAAAACTGCTGGAACCGTTTGTTAAGCCTACTCGGATAAAAAAGACAAACTTGTGTCTCTTGTTATATCGAACTACGTTAGCTCTGATCTTTCACGCTGCGTGAAAGTACGTAGGCACGAGATGCGATATCTCGGCGAGCAACCTTCCCCCTTTTTGCACCCGTAGTTAGGCGAACTACGTTGACTCTGATTTCTCGTTCCAGACGGGAATACGTAGGCATAGAATTGTTGTGTTCTGCCGAGTCATTTTCTTTTCTTTTCAGACCAGACTGTTAGCGTAGATAGATATAACCAACCCGTCAGATAAACACAACAAGCATGGATCCCATCGAGTACGATGGACGTGAGAGGTGTTAATACCTTCCCCTTGCGTAACCGACTCCCGAATCTAGACATTGGTTGCGATGACCTTGTCTTATACCTTTTCGTCAGGTTTTTCCGATTGTTTCCTTTCCCTTTCTGTGGGATAAATTACGAAAGGTGGCGACTCTTCTGTTTTTCCGGCACCTTATTTTCGCGGTAGCGACAGCTGGCGACTCTGCTGGGGACTTATAGCTGCTGGGGACTTTTCCCATCCCCTCTGCTGGGACCGTTTCCCATCCCCTGTGCGAGTCAATCCTAACGCTTGCGTGTTTAACTGTTGGGTTGTATTTATTTATCGCATTTTACTTTCCGCATTTTATTTTCAGTATGATATCATTATTGTGCTGTTGTGGGAAGGGGCTCTGATGAGTGATAAGCCATACCCAGGCTTGAGTGTATACCTAGCATTAGTTGTGGAAAGTAGTGGGCGCGTGCATGCTTTGCATGCACTAGTGTCTCACGAAATCCACGCTCAGACGAGATTCTCCCGGTTGACTTCTTTTCCGGCCCTTTGGGCTTGAGGGGTTGTTGGTTTGGAGGATTGTCGACTCTGGGGACCGATCATTTGTGACTCAGCCGAGTGAGGTCGCTTCAAGAGACGACGATGCCACACCTTCGGGGTATCGTATCATCGTTTCTTGAAAGTCTGTGATGTTGGGAAACGCATAGGATGCCATACCTTTCAGTGATTAGGTTCATACCTGTGGGTGGGGTCGGGTTATTGCAGGAAACCTTAACCTTCAGATTACCTGGTTTTCTCGACAGTGAATCAGTACTGTTGGGTATCAGAGGGTTCTTATCGTCAGAGATGTGGTTGTTCTCGATAGGGCCTAATTATTGGTCCTTTTCAGGGTTGTATTATCAGAGCAGTGTTGTGATTGTGTCGAAGCAGAGCCTCGGTCTCCTCAACAGCACAATCTTGATCCCCTGTTGCATGATTGCATTTTGCATTTTGCATACTCATTTGCATATCATTAACGTGTGTCTGTATTGTAGGTGCATATATTATCCCCCGGTTCCGGTATTCTTACCTTCTGTTGTGCTAGCATGGGATCTTTGAAGAAGAATGCGGCATACAAGCTCCCTACCCCAGATATTGCTTTGCTGTCTAGCTTGATTGCCTTGGCAGATGATACAGTGAGAGGGGAATTCAGGAAATCTTATGGGAGGTTGCTTAGTCTGGTTCGTAAACCTTCGGTATTTGAGTTGAATGGGTTGTATGCCTTGCTACAGTTTTATGACCCTCCGTTGAGGTGCTTCACTTTTCTGGACTTCATTCTTGCAACTACTTTAGAAGAGTATGCTGAATTGTTGGGTGTACCGGTTAAGACCCAGATGTCGTTTGTTCACATGGATGCCAAGCCTAATCTGGCTAACCTAGCTGGTGCCCTTCATCTGGATGCCTCAGAGCTCCTTCTGACCAGTTGGAATGGGGTTCCCGGATTTTCTCTGCAGTTTCTAGTTGGGAAAGCCCAACAGTGTGCTAAAGACGGTTGTTGGATCGTATTCAACGCCATTATTGCCCTCTGCATCTATGGCATCATCTTGTTTCCCAACATGCCTGACTTTATAGACTTGGATGCCTTCCACATCTTCGCTTCAGGGAATCCAGTTCCTACCTTGATTGGTGATGTCTATCATTCCGTCCATTACAAGAACAAAAATAGAAGGGGTAAGAATGTATCGTGTTGTGTGCCCTTACTCTACAGATGGTTTGATAGTCACATGCCCAAGAAGGGTCTCTTTGCTTCCTCTGCAGCCACAGTTGAGTGGTC
This sequence comes from Lathyrus sativus, assembly GCA_963859935.3. Lineage (NCBI taxonomy): Eukaryota > Viridiplantae > Streptophyta > Magnoliopsida > Fabales > Fabaceae > Lathyrus > Lathyrus sativus. The sequence continues at coordinate 351,219,578 of OZ012739.1, read as the reverse complement.
TGAGCGCTTGATGGGTTTATCAGTAGAGAGCGTTGTTTGGTTTGATCGGGATATGCTGGGTAGTGAAATCATCTTCAGCTGCAGTGGTTTTCCGAATATGCCCTTGATTGGAAGAAAAGGGTGCATCAATTACAATCCCTCTTTGCTTGTCAGACAGTTTGCCTACGCTTTGAGAGGTCCACCAAAAGATGAAGAGGTGCAGGAATCTCTGTACCTCACAGGGCTCCTAGAGGGGGACATGTTAGCCAAGCTCCAGCATGCATGGAATGATATCAGTAGACGAGGGAAAGCGCTGTTGGGTAAAAGCAATAGCCAAGCTTATGCTCCTTATGTGACTTGGATTAAGAGCAGGGCAGAGACGATAGGGATGCCTTTTCCACCTGCTAAGCAAGAGTACCCTCCAGTGGTTGAAGAGCCTACCACAATGTCGATTCAGCAGTATAATCAGGTGTTAGCTGAGAAGGAAGATCTGAAAAAGGCCAACGAGGAGTTGGAGAAAGAGCTGGTGCAGCTCAGAAGCGAGAGAAACAAAGTCGTCCACTCCTTCAAAAAGCAGACAAAGCTGGTGAACCGGATAGGCACGGACTTGACCAAACAGATAGCTGACCGTGAACGTTTGGGTTTGGACTTTAAATCTGTCAACGATGTGCTTGCCACCAAGAAGCTGAACCTGGATGAAGCATACCGGAGAATCTCCAAATTCAACCAGCAGTGGAATGCCACTATAGCCAGCAACAAAGAGCGGGAGGACAAACTGAAACAACAGATCTCCAAATTGAAGGCTCAAGTGAAGGCCAGCGAGAAGAGTTTTGATGAGGAAACTGCTCGTAGGTATGCCACTGAAGACATGTTAAACAAGGCTATCGCTAACCTGAAAGATCGCAAGCAGATGTTTGAATCTAAGAAGCGAAGGTTAGAAGACTGTTTTGGCCAAGGCGCATGGGAAGACTCTGTTGAAGGTCTCCAGTGCACCATCATGCAAAGGGAGTTACTTGTCGAAGGGTTACTCACTCGGCCTGATCATCCTAGAACGAAGGAGTTGCTAGAAGAGTTTCGTGCCCGTTGTCGCACTTGACTATCTTTGTAACCCTTTGTATTTTCTGATATTTGCTGTAGGCTGACCATCACCAGGCTTATTGGTCGAGGTCATGCGATTGATTCCCCATGTATTCAGTGACATTGTATGCTGCCTTGTTGGGCCTTATATATACACGAGATGTTATTTCAATGACTGGATCCGGACTTCTTATTATCAGCACTGGCACTCTGGCACTAGAATTGGGGGAGAAATCTCCCTAAAGCACAGACACACATTTGCATTTGCATAACAGGTACCTTGAGCTGTCTCCTAATCCTCTGTCGATGCAGGTTTCAGGATTGCCGATCAGCGAGTTCATCGCTATTCTACGAGAAGTAACTGCAAGAAAGCTATGGATCAAATGCAAACTGAGATGCAGGAGATGCGCGACAGGATGGCGTAGTTCATGCAGGTTATGGAAACTGGGGCCAAGAGCAGCTTCAGACTCTGGTGCAGCCTCTGATTGCACGAGTCGATGGTAACGTTGTGCTACATGGTGGGCTTGCTACCAATCCTTCTCAAGTCGAGACTCCTCGAGCCGGTGATGCTGTACCAGTGGTCATCCTCAATACCACTGAGAAAGGTAATGGAGTTGGGAATGGGAATGTGACTGGTAATGGTAACGGACATGTGGAAACCAACGAAAATGTTGGAGCTGGAAATGATGGTTTTAATGTTGGAACTGGGAATTCTAGTTTTGGTGTTGGTGCCAGGAACACTGGTGTAGGTATTGGTGTTGGCAATGCTATTTTGGAGGTTCCAATCAGGGCTTTGGCAATACAGGTTTTGGCAACACAAGCAACAACGGTTTCGGTATGGGTGCCTACAACGCTGGCTTTGGTCCAGGTGCTGCTAATCAGGGTTTTTGTAATGTGGGGTATGGTCTCAGGTTCAATCAGACTGGCTTTGGTCCTAATGCTGCTTACGCGGGGTATGATAATGGGGATTCTCATTGGGGCGAGGATCATCAAGAAGATGCTTTCCCTCCGTCGGGCAGGGATCTTGAGATGCCCACAGACAATGACCGAAGGTTCAAGATGTTGGAGGAACAAGTGAGAGGTCTTGCCAATCAGAATTCCATGGGGTTGGACATGGCCAATATGGGGTTGGTTCCTGGCTTGAGGGTGCCACTCAAGTTCAAAGCGCCTACTTTCGACAAGTATAAGGGGGATACTTGCCCAAGAGTTCATGTACGGTCTTATTATCAGAGAATGTCTGCCTATTCTGATGACGAAAAGATGCTGATGCATTTTTTCCAAGATAGCTTGTCGGGACCGTCATTGGAGTGGTATATGGGGTTAGAGCCCACTCAGATTGGTAGCTGGAAAGAGTTGGCGGAAGCCTTTGTAAAGCGTTACCAATATAACAGCGACCTTGCGCCAAACAGGGTCCAACTTCAAAATCTTTCTTAGAAGAATGGCGAGAGTTTTAAAGAGTATGCCCAGAGGTGGCATGAGCTTGCATCTAGGGTGCACCCACCCATGGTAGAGCGTGAGTTGGTGGATCTTTTTGTGGGCACTTTCTCTGGTTTGTATTATGACAGGCTTCTCAATTGTACGACGTATAGTTTTTCTGATATGATACTCTTGGGAGAACGTATAGAGAACGACATCAAGATCGGTAAGATTCAAGCAGGAGAGTCAACCTCAGTTGGGGGTGGTAAAAAGGCTTTTGGGAATAAAAAGCAGGGAGACACTAATTCGGTATGTAGTGATCGGAGAAGGGATAGAACTCAAAATTGGCGCAGGCAGCAGGTTGCCAGTGTAACAATCTCTGTACCTCAACAGCAACAACAACAGCCGCAGCAGCAACAAGGACAACAAAATTCTGCTCCGCAAAGATTCCAAGGTCGGGATAGGGTCGTGAAAAGAGTATTTGATGTGCCTCCACTACCGTATGCTCAACTTCTTCAAACTCTTTTACAATTGCAGCTTGTTGAGAAAATGACGTTAGCTCCGCTGAAGGGCACGCCTCCTTTTGGTTATGATGCCAATGCACATTGTGAATTCCACTCCGGGGCACCCGGTCACAGCACAGAGAATTGCCATGCATTCAAGCACAAGGTGCAGGATTTGATAGATAGTAAGGCCATAAACTTTGGTAATGAGGCGCCCAATATTGAGAAAAATTCGATGCCGTCTCACGGATCTGCACAGGTGGGTGCAATCTTGGAAGATACCAGTCTAAATTTGGTTATGAATGTGGATGAATTGAAGACGCCTCTGGGTTGTGTAAAGAGCAGGTTGCTGAAAGGGAGTGTTTTCCCTGGTTGTGATACGGATTGTGTTGACTGTTTAGCCCGACATGAGGGTTGTGATAACTTAAGAAGAGGTATTCAGGGGCTGATTGATGAAGGAACGCTGCAATTCGACCGTACTGCTGAACATAAGCCTGTTGAGGCAATAGCTGAAAAGCAGGGCAAAGTTGCAACAGTTACAATCCCGTTTAAGACTGTCACGATATCGACACCTCCCAAGCGGCCGACTATCACCATAACCAAAGCTGGACCCATTCCATATGAAAGCACTAAAGCCATCCCTTGGAACTACGGGGCGGAAGTTTACTGCAATGGAGAAAAGGTTAACCTGGAAAGCCCGCCGGTTGGGTCAGTTGATAACCTTGTGGGGAAGGGGGCATAACCCGCAGCGGTATAATTTTTAGGTCACCAGAAGTAGAAGCTGAGAGAATTGCCAAGGGGAAAGGAAAAGTCAATGAAGAAGGACCTTCTCAAGAGAAGGAAAAAGTGTCTTTGACTAAAGATGTGGAAGAATTTATGAGATTAATTCGGAATAGTGATTATAAAATTATTGATCATCTACAGCAGACGCCTTCCAAAATCTCGATTTTGTCGTTGTTGCTTTATTCCGAAGCCCATCGGAACGCTTTGCTGAAAGCTCTTGACGCTGCTTATGTACCCCAGGAGATATCCGTTAATTAGCTCGAAGGAGTGATTGCACACGTGAACGTGGGGCATGGCCTTGGCTTTATAGATTTTGATTTAACCCCCAGGGGTCACAACCATAACAGTGAGTTGCATATTTCAGTTGAGTGTAGGGGCACAATTATGTCTCATGTCCTTGTTGACACTGGTTTGTCCTTGAATGTTTTGCCCAAGAAGGCACTTTTGAAGCTGGATACCCGAGGCATAATATGCACGCCAAGCGACTTGGTGGTGAGAGCTTTTGACGGGACTAGAAGGTCCGTGTTTGGAGAATTGACTTTACCAATCCAGGTCGGTCTAGAGGTGTTTGATACTGTGTTTTACATCATGGACATTCAGCCAGCTTATAGCTGTTTGCTCGGACGACCTTGGATTCACTCTACAGGGGCTGTGACGTCTACATTGCACCAAAAGCTCAAGTATATGGTCGGTGGTAGCATTGTCACCGTGTGCGGAGAGAAAGATATCCTGGTAAGTCACCTGTCATCATTCAAATATGTCGAAGTGGATGGGGAGATCCATGAGACATTGTGCCAAGCTTTTGAAGGGGTGCAGATCAAAGACCAATCTCCTGTCGTAAGCAATGGGCCAGAGGTGGCTATGTCTTCGTATAGAGAAGCCCAAGCGGTAGTTCAGGCCGGGGAGACTAAAGGTTGGGGTCAAGTTCTGGAGATTCCTGTTAAGCAGGACAAGTTCGGTTTGGGATATCGCCCGTCGTCGTCATCTTCATCACAGAGCGCGCCGAAGTTCAAGGGGACGATTGTGTTTACTCCAGGAGGAGTCAGTTTTGAAACGATTAATGTTGTGTCTGATAGTGAAGATGGAGACTGTGACATGGATTCATGGATCAAGCCCAGCGAGCCAGGACAAAGCCTATGCAACTGGTCTATTCAGGACTTTATTCAAGTGACGACGAAACATTAATGCCTTGTTTTTTCGATTATTGTACAATCCTATGTCCTGCTCGGGGCATAGTGATTTTATTTCAGGGCCTACTTGTTTATGTGTATGCTTTGCTTTAATCATCAAATAAAGGCGTTTTTCTCATGCAAATTTTGTGATCCCTATTTTTCTGCTTTTTATTTTACAATAAATGGCAATGTGGTTGTGTGCTTTGTTTGCATATCTTTTGAAGCATTTAACCATTTCTCTTGCAGGAATCATATTTCAGATGACACCGATCAAGAACTCCATATGACTCGCTTCGACTTTGAGCATCCGATATTTCAAGCCGAGGAAGAGATTGTTGAGGACGACGACTTACCAGAAGAGCTGACTTGACTTTTAAAACAAGAAGAGAAGGTCATTCTGCCTCATCAGGAGGAAATTGAGGTCGTTAATTTGGGTTCCGAAGAAGTTGTCAAGAATGTCCGGATAGGGGCTGCGCTGCAAAGCGATATCAAGCAAAGACTTGTCGAGATGCTTCGAGAGTATAGTGACATCTTTGCTTGGTCATATGATGATATGCCTGGGTTAGACACTGATATTGTGGTCCACCACTTGCCATTGCGTGAAGAATGTTCGCCGGTCAAGCAAAAGCTCAGAAGAACGAAACCAGATATGGCCGTAAAGATTAAAGAGGAAGTACAGAAACAGTGGGACGCTGGTTTTCTAGCTGTTACAACTTACCCTCCTTGGGTCGCCAACATAGTACCTGTACCTAAGAAAGATGGTAAGGTGCGGATGTGCGTTGACTATCGGGATCTGAACAAGGCGAGCCCTAAGGATGACTTCCTGCTTCCTCATATTGACGTATTGGTCGACAATACTGCTCAATTCTCTGTGTTTTCCTTCATGGACGGCTTTTTAGGCTACAATCAGATTAAGATGGCGCCGGAGGATATGGAGAAAACAACTTTCATTACCCTGTGGGGAATGTTCTGCTACAAAGTGATGCTCTTTGGTTTGAAGAACGCTGGGGCAACATATCAGCAAGCTATGCCGACGCTCTTTCATGACATGATGCATAAAGAGATTGAGGTCTATGTTGATGATATGATTCCCAAATCCTAGACGGAGGAAGAGCATCTGGTGAATCTTTTGAAATTGTTTGAGACGCTTAGAAAATTCAGGCTGAGGCTGAATCCTAATAAGTGCGCCTTCGGGGTGAGATCTGGAAAGCTATTGGGGTTCATTGTTAGTGAAAAAGGAATTAAGGTTGATCTTTCGAAAATAAAAGCTATACAAGAAATGCCAGTGCCAAAAACAGAGAAAGAGGTTCGTGGCTTTTTGGGGAGGTTGAACTACATTGCCCGGTTCATATCTCACCTTACAGCCACGTGTGAGCCAATGTTTAAACTGTTGAAAAAAGATCAGGCGATTGTCTGGAACGAAAAATTGTCAAAAGGCGTTTGAGAAAATAAAAGAATACTTGCAGGAACCTCCGCTATTGATACCCCCAGTAGCCGGAAGACCGCTGATCATGTACTTGACGGTTCTTGAGAACAATATGGGTTATGTTCTCGGTCAATATGACGAGACTGGGCGAAAAGAGCATGCGATCAATTACTTGAGTAAAAAGTTCACAGATTGTGAATCCCGTTACTCAATGCTCGAAAAGACATGTTGTGCACTTGCTTGGGCTGCCAAACGTCTGAGACAATACATGCTAAATCATACAACCATGTTGATTTCGAAGATGGATCCGATTAAATATATCTTCGAGAAATAGGCGCTTTCAGGAAGGATTGGCCGATGACAGATGGTACTGACAGAATATGATATATAGTATGTTTCGCAAAAGGCTATCAAAGGTAGCGTTCTGTCAGAGTACCTGGCCGAGCAGCCAATCGATGATTACCAGCCAATGAAGTTTGATTTTCCTGACGAGGATATCATGTACCTGAAGATGAAAGATTGCGAGGAGCCATTGCATGGTGAAGGTCCTGAATGGAGTTCCCAATGGCAATTGATTTTTGACGGTGCTGTTAATTCATACGGAAGTGGAATTGGGGCGATCATTACGACTCCCCATGGGACGCACATCCCGTTCACTGCCAGATTGACATTTCCAGTTACCAACAATGAGGCTGAATATGAGGCGTGTGTCATGGGTCTCGAGGAGGCTATTGATTTGAGAATAAAAAATCTTTATGTGTATGGAGACTCCGCGCTAGTCGTGAACCAGATCAAGGGAGAATGGGAGACTTGTCATCCTAATCTGATACCGTACATGAATTATGTAAGGAGGTTATTGCCCTTCTTTGACAGAGTAGAATTTTGCCATGTGCCGCGGGCAGAAAACCAGATGGCTGACGCTCTTGCGATGTTGTCTTCAATGTACAAAGTTAACTTCTGGAATGAGGCTCCCAGGATAGTTATCTCTTGCCTTGATAGGCCCGCTTTCATATTCGCCATTGAGGAAGCTTCCGATGGCAAGTCGTGGTATTTTGATATCCAGAATTTCCTAAAGAACCAAGAGTATCCGACTGGGGCATCCAGCCGCGATAAGAAGACTCTTAGGAGATTGGCTGGCAACTTCTACTTGAATCCAGATGGTGTTCTGTACAGGAGAAACCACGATTTGGTGTTATTGCGATGTGTGGATGAGAAAGAAACTAATCTTCTCATGGAAGAGGTCCAAGAAGGAACCTTTGGCACGCACGCCGGCGGACATGCTATGTCTCGAAAGTTATTGCGGGCAGGGTATTATTGGCTGACGATGGAAAAAGATTGTTTCAAGTTTGTGAAGAAATGCCATAAATGCCAGATTTATGCAGATAAGATTCATGTGCCACCGAGCCCTTTGAATGTTATGGCGTCCCCGTGGCCTTTCTCCATGTGGGGCATTGATATGATTGGAAAAATCGAGCCCACCGCCTCCAACGGACACCGGTTCATCTTGGTAGCTATTGATTACTTCACCAAGTGGGTCGAAGCAGCGTCTTACGCCAATGTTACCAAGCAAGTAGTAGCCCAGTTTATCAAAAAGGACATCATCTGTCGTTACGGAATCCCCGAAAGAATCATTACTGACAATGGTTCGAACTTGAATAATAAGATGATGAAAGAATTGTGCCAGAATTTCAAGATCGAGCATCATAACTCATCTCCCTATGGGCCCAAGATGAATGGCGTTGTCGAAGCGACCAATAAGAACATCAAGAAGATAGTTCAGAAGATGGTTGTGACATACAAAGACTGGCACGAGATGTTGCCCTTTGCACTACACGGTTATCGTATGACGGTACACACATCAACCGGGGCAACACCTTTCTCACTGGTGTATGGTATGGAAGCTGTCCTACCATTGGAAGTTGAGATTCCTTCTTTGAGAGTTTTGCTCGATGTCCAACTCAATGAGGCAGAATGGATAAAGAACCGACTGAATCAACTCAGTTTGATGGATGAGAAGAGACTTACATCTATTGCACATGGTCGATTATACCAGAGCCGGATGAAGAAAGCTTTTGACAAGAAGGTGCGCCCTCGAAGCTTTCAAACAGGCGATCTTATGCTGAAGAAGATTCTTCCACCACAATCAGATCACAGGGGCAAATGGACTCCCAACTATGAAGGTCCATATATCGTTCGAAAGGTCTTTTCTGGAGGAGCCTTACTATTGTCCACCATGGATGGCGAGGATTTTACATCCCCTGTAAACTCGGACACAGTTAAAAAATACTTTGCTTAAAGAAACCCGCTGGACAGGAAAAAGAAAGTCTAGGCAAAAATAGGGCATCCCGGCGAACCAAAAAGAAAAAAGAAAAAGGTTCGGGCAAAAGTTAGGGACAAAATTGAAAAGATGTACACCCGCGAAGTCGAAAACCTGAAAGGGCGACTTCGGCAAAAAAGGGTATCCCGGTGAATTGAAAACCCGAAAGGGAGATTCAGGCAAAAGTTAGGGATTGAAAAAGCAAATGACTGCGGTCCGAGTTTGATACTGCATTTCTTAGTGGTTTGGGAGTACCTGAGGGTCGATTATCCAAGTCAATTTCTTCCGAGGATGGAGTATCGGGAAAGCGTCGGAGTCAGGCGAGTCATATGAGGATCAACTTATGGTGGATGTCTGCACCACGTTGCTGACATGTATTCAAATTTCTTTGTACCTCTGTACATATTTGTATTTATTTTGGTAGCTTCCTCTTTTCAGGAGTTGCATCCATTGTAAAAACTTTGCCTATTTACAGGCCCGTTATCAATAAATGTAGACTATTCAGTACTTGATGTTTGTTTCTTGTTTTAACTTTTACTGTTTTGTTTGTGGAAAACGCCGATGTTTTTGATAAACTTGCACGTGCATAAACTTGCAGGCCTCGGCCGATAATTGTTAAAACTTTGAGTTAACTGAACAATTGTCACGGATACTGACCAAGATAGTTCCTTTTGTGTAGAATTGTCTTGTTTCGTTCATACTTTGCAGGGTCGTTACCTTCGAAGCAAACAGCCAAGACATCTTATTTGCCCAGCCGGAGCCCCTTAATGTAGGAGCAGGCTCTAGGTGACCTTAATCCTCCCCAGTAGACGGAAGTCGCATTTTTTTATCCCCGGAAGAGTTGGGTGTGAGCTAGCAAGCGGTCAGGCAGTGATGTGCATTCCCAGCAGTTAGTCGTGTGTGTCGCTATTGCGAAAATCGGCGCCGGCTGACAGAAGAGTCGCCACCATGCGTTATTTATCCCAACGGAGGGAAAGGAAACGCTCGAAGTAAACCTCGCAAAAAACGGGAAAGGTATGGTCATCGCAACCAATACCTGGATTCGGGAGTCGGTTACGCAAGGGGAAGGTATTAGCACCCCTCACGTCCATCGTACTCGATGGGATCCACGCTTGCTTGGTTTGTACGGATTACACTTCTATCTAAACTAAAGGATGAGGTTTGAAAAGAAAAGAAAACATGACTCGGCAAAGCATCGCACTTTATGCCTACGTATTCCCGTCTGGAACGAGAAATCAGAGTCAACGTAGTTCTCCTAACTACGGGTGAAGGTGGGTGAAGGTTGCTCTCTAGGATATCGCATCCTATGCCTACGTACTTCCACACTGCATGGAAGATCAGAGCAAACGTAGTTCGGGCTACGCACGACACAAGCTGTTCAAGTGTCTTTTATGAAAAATCTCACCTTAAACAAGGGTTTTCTTATTGCAAAAAGGTTGATGTTTGTTCAAATCTTTTGACGGAAGAAATGAATTGATTTCTGTTATAACCTTTATTAGTGTTTTTCTGTTGTTTTGAAGGAAGAAGAGATGACACTCTACAAATCCTAGGGTTGAAAAGGGGATAAAAATCTACCCTAATGTTATCATGCATGGGTTAAGACCTAGTGTCTATCATGCTCCTCTCTTGCGCAGAGAGAAACAGAGATCCTAAGGGAATAGATGGAAACAGAAACATCAGATATATACAATAAAGCAGTAAAATGCATGGATGCAACAGTACAAGCGAGGCAAGGGAGTCCCACTCATCCTCGAACCTAGAAAACAATAGGCAAAAGTGAACAGCATTCACTTTCAACCCAACAAGTTTAAACAGCAAACAATACAGTCTGGGAAATTCACACAATACATCAAAATTAAAACAGCTAAAGCTAAACAGCAAAGCAATCTGCATCAACATCTGCAACCATCTTCAGGCTTCAAGCAGACATAAGTCTTTGATCTTCAATCTCCCAATGGCTTTTCTTCAAGTCCTACTCTCCAAGCTGAGGAATCAATCACAGGAATGAACTGGGTGTTAAACAATTAGTTGACCACCAAGGATGGCAAACAAACTGCTATCAACACATAGAATATTTTCTCTCAAGAGTTCTATCTCTTAGACACTATCACCAAGCCTTCCAAAGGAAGGGGGTGAGTGTCTTAGAGAGACTCTGCATCACAGAGAAGGATGGAGGCAATCAAGACCTTCCATGTTTGTGAATCAAGTTTTCTACTCTAGAGCTCTGCCTAACTCCTAGATCCTAGAAACTTCAACAGTTGCCAACAAGAGATACTCCTCATCAACTCTGGAAGTTGGTCTTCAGTCTCTGATCTTCAAATGGGCTTCATTATCTCAGTCTTCAGCTCAAACCCCAAGTCCCAAACAACCCAATACCCCCACACAGACAAATAATAACCCTAAAGAGGGCACACCACACAATCAATCAAATATAAGCAATATACTGATAGCAGTAGGGGAATCCTAATATTTTCTAAGGGATCTATCATCTACCCATAACCCCTATAGTCCCATACCCCAAAATCAAAACACCATTCCTAAAAGAATTAATCTATCTCACCTATGCTCACTTAAAACCCTACTTTTAATCACTCTAATCTCACCTAATCAAATCACCTAAAAATTAATCCTAAAATTATGAATTAACTCCTATGTACAAGTTGAAGTCTTAAGCTAATCACCCTAAAAAGAATGGGTCCTAAATCTAAAGGGACCTATTAGAACTAAAATCAACAAAATTATGCACCAAACTAAACTCATTAAAAAGCTATTTAAAAGAAAAATACACAAAAAATATCAAAACAAAGTAAAATGCCATTTTTATTGTTCATTATTTTTCTTAACAAAATTATGAATCTACCACAAAAAGAACCAATTAAAACTAAGCTTTTTCAATTTTATATGGATTTTTAAAGATGCAAAAAATATAAAAGAAAATAAAAATCAAAAACATGAATTAAATGGGGAGGGGGGTGTCAGAAGCAAACGCGCCCAGTTTATATTGCTGATGGGCCATGAAGTGGGGGCGCAGATAACAAAATAGCAAGGCCCATTTAGTTTCAGAAAATCAATTAAAAAAATAAAAGAAAAAGATTAGATCCACGGTGCATTTAGCAATCAATTCCAGTGTTATTTCCAATTGGGCTTTGCTGGGGGGTGGGGATAGCGTTCTGATTTAAGGCCCATGGTGTTGCGTTTAATGAAACGCATCGTTTCAGGCTCAGACATTCCTTCCATTTTCAACTTCGAATCTCAGCCATTGGATTGGTCTAATGAGTCAATAATTTGGCACGATCGAACGACCACGGTGTCGTCTTCTCCAATCAACTTCTAGGGTTTCAGAAATCCATATCCATGCATGAATCTTCAAGTCTATCGTTCTCCCTCAATATCCCATGAAATCATAAAATTCCAAAACCAAAATTGTACCATTTCCTTCCAAGAACATTACTTCACTCATAGTTTCATCTAAATCCTCCTATATCTCACAAACAGAAAGCATCAATGTCGCGGTTCCATCATTCTACTCTGAGATTAACCATGGTAATTCTTGCTACTAATGGCATTATCTTGTTCATGACATTACACTGATCTTACTAAGCTATCCTATGATCCTTATAACTCAATATCCAGTCTAATCTTGATCTTGAAAGAAATTGCACCCTGTCATTGAACCTCATGGAACTCTCTCTAACTTTCAGAAATCAATCACATATGGTCTCTAATCATGTTTATCCTAACCATTTCATCTAATGCTGCATAAATAAAGAGATTCGAGAGCTTTTGCAAACCTGAAAATTGGTGATGGCAAGTGCAGTTACACTTCAATCCAATGCTTGAAACTTGTCACAAATGATCTTTAGTGGATGATAACCTTTCTGTTTGCAAGATCTTTGATGGACAGTGCTTGGATTGTGAGTTTGGATCCAACTTGCTTCTCTTGCAATTTTGAAGCCACACCTTCAAACATTCATCAATGGCCACTCCAATCTGTATGTATGTGTTCAGTGTGATCCAGAGAATTGATTTGTGGAGAAGAATTCAATGGAGATGAAGAAGAAAATGGAGTTTGATATTGATTTGCAAAAATGGAAGAAATGGTATTTCACTCTCTCTTTTCTCTCTTTTCACCAACCCCTTGCACCAATGATCCACACTCCTTATATAGATGATGATGGACAGATCTAGAAGTTTCTGGATGCCTCTAGGATGATTCTAGAATGTGGTGGAAAGTTATGGAAATTCTCATGTAATGACACTTTGAAAATATCACTCCTCTCATGCATACACCTTTATAAACTTGTGTTAAAATCTCTCCTCATGAGATATTGAAATGATATGTGTGAAAACCAAGCCTTTCCTTGCCTTGTGTTGAGTTTTGCAAAGTTGCCTTAATATGCAAGTAACATGATTACAAAGCAAGTCCCATTTTTAAACCCTAACTCAAAAAAGTGGCTGAACCAATGTCTTTAAAATGATGTTTGGATTCAATTTGGTATATTGGATGACCCATTTTGGATTTGTAGATCTCTCAAACCATTTTCCAACTTGAACTTTTTCAAGTTATATGCCTTTTTTAGGTCATTTTTCACCAACTTTGGTCAAGTCTTATTCTATGCATTTCAAAACTTCCATGACTTCTTTTATAGACTTAAAATGACATTTTGAGCAACTTTGATGTTGGGAAGTTTTTCATTTGAAGCTTCCTTGTATGAGTTTTAGGCATAGGCTAAGAATGACCTGTAATTCTCAGATGACCAAAATATCCTTTGCTTGCCAAGACCATAAGTAGAGTTCCACAAATCATATGAAGGCATACCATACCATTATAGAAATCTAAGACAATTAGAAACAATTCTTATGTTTACCAGAAATTCATTTGAAATCTCCTTGAAGGGTAAAAGTTGCTTGGAAGACAAGTAACTTTTACAGACAAAATTTCAGATACCCCAGATGACCTGTAACTTGCAAGAGCTATAACTTGAGTTCTACAAATCATCTTGATGACTTCCACCACTTATATTAAATCTATGAAGATACTCTACAAGTTTCATGTGGACCAGAAATTCATATGAAGCTTGCATCTTGAGTTACACTGCTTTGAAGTTGGACCCAAATCAGGGGATTTTACACTGAAACCCTAATTTGGTAACTCCATTTCTCCTTGACTCCTCTTGATTTTTCTTTAGCACAACATGATATCCATATCCATATAGCAAATAATGAATCCCACATTCTTCAAGTGATCCTTGATGCCTTTCAAAACAAGTCTTTGACCTAGGGTTGACCTGGTGTTGACCCTAGTTGACTGACTTCAACTGAGGCTCTTGCAATCATCCCAATGACTTGGTTCTCCTCAAAAATGATCCTCTAGACTATTCATAACATCCATACACACCTCATGCTCTTGGCTCAGAGCTCACACACCCTCTGATGATCCCCAAACAACCTCAAGATAGGAGAGAACTCACTGATCAACCTGGCAGCTCTTCAAAGCTCAAATTCTTCCCTGATGACCTGAGTAGTCTTGAATATGAGTGAAACCCTTGAATATACCTCTGGAGATGATAATAGCACTTTGATCCCCTAATTAAGATAACTTGCTTATTCTATGCAATGCAGATGAATACACTATGTACATAATGACTATGCAAATGACTATGCAATTGAAACATAAACCTAGGTTAGAAAAGGTTGGGCAAATTTTGGGGTGTAACAGCTGCCCCTATTCAAGCGGCTTGGACCCGACTGAATGAAGAGCGCGCCGCCTTCAGACATTCGCGGTACGAGACGGTTGAATACGAAAGAACCCGGAAATTTGCCAACCGCAAAAATAAATTGCGAATACGACTACTGCTTGGGGAAAACCCTTCAGGGAAATGACTTCAGTTGTCACAGCAACAACTAGCCATCCATCTGTCAATCTGTCTTTGTAAAATAATCTGACATTGTCTGCAGACCACTCCATTCCGAAGGAATGAGCATACACCACACAACGAGAAATTGTTGATATCACTTATCAATCCCTGTTGATCTCACTTATCAACCTCTGTTGATCTCACTTATCAACCAAGCCCACGCTAACTAGCTGGAGAATATTGACTTCACTTGTCATGTTGACTTCACTGATCAACCTTTCGTATCCTGAAGAAACGAGCAAATGCTTAACCAAGCGAGACAATGTTCGAAAACATGAACAACCAACTCTGCGGGGAAATGAGAAACTTGACTAAGTAACTCTGAGGGGACAATTCTGACGACGGCCGTCAAACACCTGCTGGGGAAGTTGGGGACTTAACCAAATACCCTGACGAGAATAACCTTGTTGAAAAATACGAGGAATTTAACCAAACAACTCCTGTAACAAGCTCCCTGCTGGGGACTATGAGGGACTTAACCAAGCAACCCATTGAAGTAACACCCTGCTGGAGAACATAACTCTGTTGGGGGAATTGCGGGTAACCACCCGAAAATCTGTATTACCACCTTCTAATATTGATACCACATCATCCTGAGAAAGACTCAGCTGGGGGAATACAAGTAACTTAACCAAGCTACTTGTCGAAGAATACCCTGCCGGGGACTACGAGGATCTTAACCAAGTATCTCGTTGAAGGCCACCCTGCTGGGGATTATGTCTCTACTGGGGAAACTGCGGGTAACCACCCAAGATCTGCAACATGCTATTTCCACAGCACTTTGAGAAAGGATTCGGCTGGGGAGAAAGAGAAATGCTTAACCAAGCAACTCTGCTAGGGGAATATGCCATGACGAACACGATCACCACCTGTCGTATGCCATAAATCCACCAAACTGCTACGAACACGATCACTGCGTGTTTCGATACTACAAACAAAACCATATAATGGGACAAACACGATCACTGCGTGTCGCATTACAACCAAAATCACATCGACCATAAATCCAACTGGATGAGGTGAACACAATCACTGCGTGCCAGACGGAATAAATCCACATAGAAGAGGCGAACACGTTCACTGCGTACTTCGACTACCCATACGATGAACACGATCACTGCGTGTGCTGCAATAGGACAAACACGATCACTGCGCGTATTGACCGACAAACCCCCAAAATGATGTCAACATGATCACTGCGTGTGTCACCAACCCATGTAATAGGACGAATACGATTACTGCGTATGCCGACCAACAAAACCAACTGATACAATAGTCACGATCACTGCGTGCTCTGTATCACGAGTTCCCATGGTACTATCAACACGATCACTGCATGCTATACGAATACAATCACTGCGTATCCTGAACACGATTACTGCGTGTTTGAACACGATCACTACGCGTTCTGAGCCACGATCCTCTTGACTGGAGAAAAACACGATCCCTGCGTGTTATGTGTCTCAACTAACCCACATAACTGGACGAATATGATCACTGCATACTCTAACCATACATAGGGTAAACGCGATCTCTGCGCGCTTCATGTCACGGCCCCCTTGACTGGAGGAAACACGATCACTGCGTGCTGTGACACAACTTTAAACATGGGACAAATACGATCACTGCGTACTTCGGCCATCAACAACCAGATGAACACGTTCACTGCGTGCCTCACCCTATAACCAAACCATATAACTGACGAATACGATCACTGCGTATACCGACCAGCAAAACTGGATGAACACGATCACTGCGCGCCTCACCCCATAACCAAACCATATAACGGACAAATACGATCACTACGTATACCGATCAACGAAAACTGGATAAACACGATCACTGCACGTCAATCTATAACCACCGTATAACGGACGAATACGATCACTACGTATATCGACCAACAACATCACATAATATGGTAAACACGATCATTGCGCGCTCTGCCCTACCAACAGAGTAAACACGATCACTGCGCGTCCTGCTCAATAAAACCCCGAGATGATACCAACACGATCACTGCGTGTATTGACCAACAAACCCTGGATGAACACGATCACTGCGTGTCCTACACCACCAATAGAGTGAACACGATCACTGCGTGTCCTACACCACCAATAGAGTGAACACGATCACTGCGTGCCTTACAAAACAATCTTCTCAGATCGGGACGAATACGATCACTGCGCCATTCGACCACTGATACATATACCAAGATCAACACGATCACTGCGTGTCCTGCAACATGAACCCCATGGATGGTACCAAATACGATCACTGCGTACCTTGCCCACAAATCACCATCTTCCTGAATCACGATTTCTCTTATCGGCAGGGAACAACATATCTGAAACTGAAGAGGTAACTACCTGGCTTATGTTCCAAAAATGCACGTTTGATAATGATGTAATGCTTCCACACTGCATGGGAATGCCAAAAATGTAAATGCTCATGATGCATGCTTATGCAAAGAGTTACTTCAGCAAAATAAATGCTGAAGACACACTGGATCCGCTGGGGATGACCGGAGTACCACCGATATGCCTCCAACAAAATAAATGTTGGAAGGATGAACTAACTCCGCTGGAGATAACCATCCTGCTAGGAAAGTAGTTCACGAACTCAAAACTCTACAATCTGCTGAGGACGATCCTCCTGACGAGGAAGAGCGACTTGCTGGGGAAAGAAAGGACAATCGCTCGGGAAAACTCCTTTCAGCAGCTCCAACCACCTGATCACACTCTGTGGGGAACCTCTCCTGCTATCACTGAGCTGGGGAAATCATCCCGCTATCACTGAGCTAGGGACTGACCGGTGTGCTTCTAATTCGCACTACACAGGAAACTCTTTGGGAAGTTAATCATATCCATCTCGACCTTCACTGGGGAGGATTTTGCTCTGCTCGATAAGCTAATTCTGAACTACTGAAGATACATTGATCTTTTCCTTCGACGCAATCTCCACTCTCCTGGGGAGACAACATTCAATTTTTCCTGGGGAGACTTTACTGGGGAAGACACAACATTCAACCTCTGGAGAGGGTACCAGCCTGCCATGGACTCTGGCGAGGAACTTTGCGAGCTTTTGAATACCTGCAAAAGTCAACAAGCAAACACAAGGCAATCTATGCAAAAAGAAACATCTTAGTAATCATCCACGACCATTCAGGTAATTTTTGGTTTTAATAATCATCGGCCGAGACCCGCCTGGTTACACGCATGTAAGTTTATCAAAAACATCGGCGCTTTTTACAAACAAAACTGTAAAAAATTAAAACCAAAGTCACACACTACACTGAATAAACACTTTATTGATAACGGCCTGAGAATAGGCAAGGTTTGTACATCGGATGCAACTCCTGAAAAGAGGTAGTCACACACAAACAAAATGCAGAAGTATACAAATATACAGAATAAAATTTGTACACATGTCGGCAACGTGTTATAGACGAACACCATGAACCGATCCTCTTATGACTTGTCGGACTCTGACGCTTTCCTGATCTCTGTCTTCGGAAGAAATTGCTTTAGATAGTAGACCCCCAGATGCTCCTAAACCGCTAAACAATCAAACTTGGACCGCAATCATTTGCTTCTCAAATCCCTAACTTTTGCGTGAATCGCCCTTTGCGGGTTTTCGATTCACCGGGATACCCCTTTTTGCCGAAGCCGCCCAGTGTAGGTTTTCGACTTCGCGGGTGTACATTTTTCAATTATATCCCTAACTTTTGCCCGAACCTTTTTATTCTGTTTTTCGGTTCGCCAGGATGCCCCATTTTTGCCTGGACTCTCTTTTTACTGTCCAGCGGGTCAATTTTAAGCAAAGTATTTTTTAACTGCGTACGAGTTCACGGAGGATGAAAAGTCTTCACCGTCCATGGTGGATAACAATAAGGCTCCTCCGGATAAGACCTTTCTCACGACGTATGGACCTTCGTAGTTGGGAGTCCATTTGCCCCTGTGATCCGATTGCGGTGGGAGAATCTTCTTCAGCACAAGATCACCCGTCTGAAAGCTTCGAGGTCGAATCTTCTTGTCGAACGCTTTCTTCATCCGGCTCTGATACAGCCTACCATGCGCAATGGATGCCCGTCTTTTCTCATCTATCAAACTCAGCTGATTCAATCTGCTTCTCACCCATTCTGCCTCGTCCAACTTGACATCAAGTAAAACCCTCAAAGACGGTATCTCAACCTCCAATGGCAGGACAGCCTCCATGCCATATACCAGTGAGAACGGTGTTGCCCCGGTTGATGTACGCACTATAGTACGATAACCGTGCAAAGCGAATGGCAGCATCTCATGCCAATCCTTATACGTTACCACCATCTTCTGAACAATTTTCTTTATGTTCTTGTTGGCCGCTTCAACAGCGCCATTCATCTTGGGTCTGTAGGGAGATGAATTATGATGCTCGATCTTGAAATCCTGACACAGATCTTTCATCATCTTGTTGTTCAAATTCGAACCATTATCAGTAATGATCCGTTCAGGAATACCGTATCTGCAAATTATATCCTTCTTGATAAATCTGGCCACCACCTGCTTCGTCACATTGGCGTAAGATGCTGCTTCCACCCACTTGGTGAAGTAATCGATCGCAACCAGAATGAAGCGATGCCCATTAGAAGCAGTAGGCTCAATCTTTCCGATCATATCAATTCCCCACATGGAGAAGGGCCATGGGGATGCCATAACATTCAGGGACTGGGTGGCACATGGATCTTATCTGCATAGATCTGGCACTTGTGACACCGCTTGGCAAACTTGAAACAGTCAGTTTCCATCGTCAACCAATAATACCCCGCTCGCAACAACTTTCGGGTCATAGCATGCCCACCAGCATGTGTACCAAAAGTTCCTTCATGGACTTCCTTCATGAGCAAGTTGTCTTCCTTCTCGTCTACACACCGGAGGAGTACCAAATCGTGGTTCCTTCTATACAACACGCCGTCGGGATTCAGATAGAAGTTGCCTGCTAACCTCCTTAGAGTCTCCTGATCACGACTGGATGCCCCAGCCGGATATTCCTTATTCTTCAGGAAATTCTGTATATCGAAGTACCACGGTTTACCGTCAGATGCTTCATCAATTGCAAACACAAAGGCCGGCCTATCAAGGCGAGAGATGACAATGCTGGGAGCCTCATTCCAGCGGTTGACTTTATACATCGAGGATAACGTTGCAAGGGCGTCTGCCATTTGATTCTCCGCCCGAGGTACATGATGGAACTCCACCCTATCAAAGAAAGGTAGCAACCTTCTCGCATAATTCATATACGGCACCATATTAGGTTGGCGCGTCTCCCACTCTCCCTTAATCTAATTCACAACCAATGCTGAATCCCCATATACATCTAGATTCTTAATCCTCATATCGATAGCCTCCTCTAACCCCATAATGCAAGCTTCATACTCGGCTTCATTATTCATCACTGAAAAAGTCAATCTGGCTGTGAACGGGATGTGCGACCCGTGGGGAGTTGTAATGATTGCCCCGATCCCACTACCGTATGAATTGACAGCCCCATCAAAAATCAATTGCCACTGGGAGCTCCGCTCGGGACCTTCACCAGGCAACGGCTCATCACAATCTTTAGCCTTCAAGTACATTATGTCCTCATCAGGAAACTCAAACTTCATAGGCTGATAATCCTCAATTGGCTGTTCGGCGAGATATTCGGACAGAACACTTCCCTTAATGGCCTTCTGGGGAAACATACTGGATATCGTATTCTGTCAATACCATCTGCCATCTAGCGATCCTTTCGGAGAGCGCTTGCTTCTCAAACACATATTTGATCGGATCCATCTTCGATATCAGCATGGTTGTATGATTCAGCAAATATTGTCTTAGACGTTTGGCAGCCCACGCCAATGCACAACACGTCTTTTCGAGCATAGAATATCTAGATTCACAGTCCGTGAACTTTTTACTCAAGTAGTAAATTGCATGCTCTTTCTGCCCTGTCTCGTCATGTTGACCGAGAACACAACCCATACTGTTCTCAAGAACCGTTAGATACATAATCAGTGGTCGTCCCGCTACTGGGGGTATCAACACCGGAGGTTCCTGCAAGTATTCTTTTATCTTTTCAAATGCCCTTTGGCAATTGTCGTTCCAGACCACCGCTTGATCTTTCTTTAACAACTTGAATAATGGTTCACACGTGGTCGTTAGGTGAGAGATGAACCTAGCAATGTAGTTCAACCTCCCTAAGAACCCACAAACTTCTTTTTCTGTTCTCGGTGCTGGCATTTCTTGTATTGCTTTTATTTTTGCAGGATCGACCTCGATTCCTTTCTTTCTCATAATGAACCCCAGTAGCTTCCCGGATTTCACTCCAAAGGTACATTTATTAGGATTCAGCCTCAGCCTGAATTTCCTCAGCCTCTTGAACAACTTCAACAGATTAACCAGATGTTCTTCCTCTGTTTGAGACTTGGCAATCATATCATCGACATACACCTCAATCTCTCGGTGCATCATGTCGTGAAAAAAACGTTGTCATGGCCCGCTGATACGTTGCCCCAGCATTTTTCAAACCAAAGGGCATCACCTTGTAGCAGAAGGTTCCCCACGGGGTGATAAAGGTCGTTTTTTCCATATCCTCCGGAGCCATTTTGATCTGGTTGTACCCCGAAAATCCATCCATGAAAGAGAATACCGAAAATTGAGTTGTGTTGTCAACCAACACATCAATATGCGGCAGCGGGAAATCATCTTTCGGGCTCGCTTTGTTCAGATCCCTATAATCAACGCACATTCGAACCTTGCCATCTTTCTTTGGCACAGGCACGATATTATCGACCCAAGTGGGATAAGTGGTAACATCCAGGAATCCAGCATCCTATTGCTTCTGCACTTCTTCCTTTATCTTTACAGCCATGTCAGGACGAGTCCTTCGGAGTTTCTGCTTCACAGGCGGGCAATCTTCCTTCAGCGGTAGACGATGAACAACCATATCAGTATCCAAGCCCGGCATGTCCTCGTAGGACCAAGCAAATATATCACTGTATTCACGCAACATCTCAATAAGCTCTCGCTTGATGTCTACTTGCAACGCAGCCCCTATACGGATATTCCTGACGCATTCTTCAGACCCCAAGTTGACAATATCAATCTCTTCCTTGTGAGGCAGAATGACTCTCTCCTCTTGCTTCAACAACCGACTAAGCTCTTCTGGTAAGTCACTATCCTCCACAATCTCCTCCTCAGCCTGGAAGATCGGATGCTCGAAGTCTAAACGAGTCATAGGAAGTTTTTGGTCGGTGTCATCTGAAAATTCATGAATCCTGCGAGGGAAACGGTTAAGTGCTTCAAAAATGATGTACAAGCGAAATGCATAACCATGCTGCCATTTTATTGAAAAAATAAAAACAGAAAGAAAAGGATCACAACATTTGAATGTAAAAACGCCGTTATTTATTAATCATGCAAACATACAGGTAAACAGTTAGGCCCTAAGACAAGATCATCGATGCCTCGGGCAAGGCATGTGATCATACAAATGATTGAAAAAACAATGCATTACTGTTTGGTGACTTGGATGACGTCCTGGATGGACCAGTTGCATAAGCTTTGCCCCGGCGTGCTGGGTCGAATCCATGCGTCCATGTCGCAATCGCTATCCACTTCCTCCGTATCAGACACGGCATTAATCCTTTCAAAGCTAACTCCTCCGGGCGTGAACACGACCGGTCCCTTGTACTTAGGCGCACCCTGCGAGGAAGATGGGTGGTACCCCAAGCCATACTTATCTTGCTTCACTGGGATGTCCAAAATCTGCCCCCACTTCTGAGTCTCTCCTGCTTGTACCAACGCCTTGGCTTCTTTATATGAGGAAACAACCACCTATGGCCCTTCACTCTTCACTGGAACTTCTCCTTTAACCTTCACCCCTTCGAACGCTTGACACAGCGTTTCATGAATCTCTCCATCTACCTCCACGTACTTGAAGGAAGACAAATGACTGACTAGGATATCCTCTTCGCCACACACCGTCACAATACTCCCCTCAATCATATATTTCAGCTTCTGATGGAGCGTCGAAGTTACCGCCCCAGCGGCATGAATCCAAGGTCTCCCGATCAAACAGCTATATGCAGGCTGTATGTCCATGATGTAAAACACTGTATCGAACACCTCCGGACCTACCTGAATGGGTAACGTTATCGACCCGAATACTGACCTCCTTGTTCCGTCAAAAGCCCTCACTACCAAATCACTAGGTGTGCACAACAACCCCCGAGTGTCTAATTTCAACAGAGCTTTCTTTGGTAACACATTCAACGAGGACCCAGTGTCAACCAGCACATGGGATAAAACAGTACCCCGGCATTCGATAGAGATGTGCAAAGCATTATTATGATCACGCCCTCGAGGCGTTAAGTCAAAATCCGTGAATCCCAGTCCATGCCCCGCGTTAACATGTGCCATAACTCCCTCCAGTTGATTAACTAAAATCTCTTGCGGCACGAAGGATGTCTCAAGTACCTTCAACAGGGCATTTCTATGCGCCTCAGAACACAACAGCAGCGATAATATGGAGATCTTTGACGGGGTCTGCTGCAGGTGATCTACAATCTTGTAATCACTTTTGCGGATTAACCTCATGAATTCTTCCACATCTTTGGTTATCGGCTCTTTCTCTTTACTCCCCGAAGATTCCCCCTCAACAACTTTGTTCTTACCCCTGGCAAGCCTCTCTGCTTCGACCTCAGGTGAAGTAAAAATTCTCCCGCTTCGGGTTATACCACCCGTTCCCACTATATTATCTACGGATCCCGCTGGCGGATCATTCAAATCAATCTTTTCCCCATTACAATACACCTCAGCACCATAGCACCACGGGACTGCCTTTGTGCTTTCAAAAGGGACTGGCTTAGCCTTGGCAATAGTAATGGTCGGCCTTTTCGATGATGCCGAAATTGTCACCAATTTGAATGGAATGGTGATCGTAGCAACCTCCCTGCGCTCTTTCTCAGATTCTCGCCCCACAGCCCTGTCAAACTGCAAAGTTCCTTCATCAATCAAACGTTGAACTCCACTTTTCAACTTCTCACAGCCCCCAGGTTGAATCAAACAGTCAACACACTCTTCACTGCAACTGGGATAGACACCCCCTTTCAACAAGCGCTGCTTTACGTAACTCAAAGGGGTTTTCAGCTCACTCACCTCTGAAACCAAGTTCAACTCATCGTCTACCATGATTGCATTGGCCCCAGCCCCACCATGCTTGGGCATTGGCTGCTGCGTGATATTGGGACCTTCCTTCCCGAAGTTAATAGTCGTACTATCAAGCAAGTCCTGTACTTTATGCTTGAAAGCCAGGCAATTTTCAATATTGTGCCCTGGTGCACCCGAATGGAAGTCACAGTGCTCATAAACATCATATCCGACTGGTGGCTGGCCAGTTGGTGGTGCTAAGGTCCTCTTATCGACTAGCTGCAATTTCAACAAAGTTTGAAGGAGTTCTGCATATGATACCGGCGGTACTTCGAATACTCTCCTCGGTCGTGGGTTCTGAAGTTTGCGTTGATTATTATTAGGCTGCTGCTGAGCCTGCTGCGGTGGTTGTTGTCTCTGCTGCTGAGAAGGCCCTGGAATGGTTACACTTGCAACTTGCGACTGCTGACGCCAGTTCTGACTTTTATTCCTTCGTCGAGCACTGTATACAGCATTGGTATCACTCTGCCTTTTACCACCAAACGTCTTCTTATTACCCCCTGAGGAACTGGACTCACCTGCATGAATTTTACCAATCTTCACCCCGTTTTCAATGCGCTCCCCCATCAAGATCAACTCGGAGAAAGTACTCATCGAAAAGTTGAGCAACCGGTCATAGTACATTCCAGAGAAAGTTCCTATGAACATATCCATCATTTCGCGCTCCACCATTGGAGGGTGTACCCTAGCAGCCAAATCTCGCCATCTCTGGGCGTATTCCTTAAAGCTCTCGCTAGACTTTTGAGACATGCTCTGCAACTGGACTCGGTTAGGAGCGAGATCACTATTATATTGATAATGTCGAACAAAAGCCTCTGCCAGCTCTTTCCAACTCCTGATCTGAGTCGGCTCCAAGCTCATGTACCACTCCAGCGATGGCCCTGACAGGCTATCCTGGAAGAAGTGCATTAGCATCTTTTCATCCTCAGAATACGCAGACATACGCCGGTAAAATGCACGCACATGCACCCTAGGGCATGTATCCCCTTTGTACTTATCGAACGACGGTGCTTTGAATTTCAGCGGGACCCTCAACCCTGGGACTAACCCCATATTTGACATATCCAACCCAAGAGCATTCTGGCTAGCCAATCCATTCACCTTCTCTTCTAGCAATCTCATCCGATGGTTGTCATCCCTGACTCTTTCATAGCCCTCATTCTGACCAAAGAACACATCCTCCTGGCGATCCTCTCAATGAGGTACTGCATCATATCCACCATAATCAACATCACGGCCCGGACCCGTTTGGACGTACCTGGGGTCATACCTCAGATTACCCATCTCTTGAGTGTTGTATGCGCCAGCTCCGTATCCAAGATTACCGTAGCCACCAAACCCAGCTTTGGCGCCAGCCATGCTGCCATACCCCATATTCACACCATTGAAGCCCTGGTTACCATTAATACCATTCATTCCGACATTCTCAACGCCCCCATTGAAACCCTGATTGACATTACCCACAAATACCCCAGCAGTATCTGCATTCGCATTCATATTACCGGCGTTCCCGCCTCCACCTACAGGACCAGTTTCTCTAGCATTCAAACCAGTTAAGGGAATAGCATCAGCACTTTGACGATTCTCAACTCGGGGAGAAGCAGCAATGTTTTCACTATGCGGTGTCCCGTTGTTTTCAGCCCGTGCGACTATCGGTTGAACCAGATTCTGCAGCTGCTCTTGTCCTTTGGTGATAGTCTCCATGGTTTGCATGAGCAGGGCCATCCTGTCATGCATCTCTTGCATTTCACTCTGCACGTTGTCCATGATCTTCTTCTGGTTAATCCTTGTAGAGTAACGGTGGACCCGCTTTTCTGCAATCCTGAAAATACCTGGATTAAAGATGCAGGAGATAAGATACACGAATCACAAACCTGTAATGCAAATATGAGTATGTATGCAAGATGCAATGTGTCTGTGCATTAGGGATTATCATTCCCTGATTCTAGTGTGAATGTGCCAGTGCAGTGACAGTGCTAGCAATACGGTGATTGGAGCCGAATCACATAAAACCTCGTATATTGCAGAGAAATCCAAGAATACAATATCACTGAGAGTATAATAAGACGGCATGACCTCAACCAACAATCCTGGTGATGGTCAGCACGAATGAAAATAAAGCATACAAGCTAATACATGAAATGATCAAGTACTCCCATAAGCCCGGTACTCTTCTATTAACTTCTTGGTCTCTGGATGACTTGGTCGGGTAAGCAGCCCTTCGACAAGCTGGTTTCTTCTCTTGAGCACACGTCGCGCGTCACCAGCAGTTTCCTCCCATGCCCCTTCTCCGAAGCGATCTTCTAGCTTCCGCTTCTGAGACACAGCTTCGTTCCTGCCTTCGATGGCCTTGTTCAAAGCATTCTGGAGACTGTACCTGGTCATCACCTCTTCTTCATGCTTCTTAATGCTAGCCTTCAACTGCTCCTCGAGGTCAGAGATTTGCTGCTTCAATTTATCTTCCCTCTTCTTGTTGTTGGTTAGCGTAGCATTCCATGTCTTATTACAAGAAGAGATTTCTCGGTGAGCGGCGTCGAGTGCTTTCTTTTTGGACTCCAACATGTCATGGGAGATTCTGAACTCTTGACCCAGACGTTCGCGCTTCTTCTTTTCCTCAGTCAACTCAGCACCTAGCCTGTTTACTAGTTCGATCTGCTGTTGGAAAGAACGTACAACCTTATTCTTCTCACTCCGCACCTGAGCTATCTCCTTTTCTAACTCTTCATTAATCTTCATCAAGGCTTCCTTTTCTTTCACAACTCGCTCGTAGACCTCCATAGTAACAGTGGTTGGCTCTTCCACCAGAATAGGAACGGGGACCGGCGCAGCTGGAAATGGCATCAGTAACTGTCTGGCTCTCTCTCGGATCCATACTTTGTAGGGTGCATAGGCTTGACAATCATTCTTCCCCAACAGCGGTTTCCCTTTTCTGTTAATACGCGTCCAGGCATGCCGAAGCTTGGCTAGCAACTCTCCATTCAAATCATCGGTGAAGTACAGAGATTCCTGTACTTCTTCCTCCTGAGGCGGGTTCTTCAACGCATACCCAAACTGGCGGACGAACAGAGATGGGTTGTAGTTGATGCACCCTTTTCTCCCTATCAACGGAACATTAGGATACCCAGAACAACTGAAAATAAGCTCGGACCCCAGCAAGTCTCGATCAAACCACTCAATGTCTTCAGAAGACAGTCTCATCATACGCTCTGGCCAGTCAGATGTAGTTGCACTATCCACAAAAGGTCCCTTCAAGGGAAGATGGCTCTTAAACCACATGTACAGCAAAGGCACGCAACAAGAGACATTCTTGCCTCTCCTGTTCTCATTTCTGTAGTGCATCGAATGGTAAAAGTCCCTGATCAGCGTAGGCACTGGGTTGCCAGCAGCAAATAAATGAAATGCATCCATGTCCACGAAGTTTGGGAAATTGGGAAACAGCACTATCCCATAAATGCATAGAGCCAAAATAGCGTTAAAGACCACCCAACACCCATTCTTGGCGTACTCTTGAGCCTTACTAACCAGAAACTGGAGAGAGAAATCCGGAACCCCTCGCCAAGAAGTCACCAACAGCTCCGAAGCATTCATGTGCAAGGCCTTAGCTAAATCCTCCAACTTAGGTTCAGCGGCAGAGTGAATAAAAGGAACTGCATTCTGAACCGGCAGCTCAGTAAACTCTACATACTCCTCCATGGTAGGCCCCAAAATGAAGTCAGCAAATGTGAAACACCTCAAAGCCGGGTCATAGAATTGCATCAGCGTATACAGCCCATTCAATTCATCATCAGTGGATTTGCGAACCAAACTCAACAACCGTCCGCAACTCTGCCTGAAGCTTCTACGGACATCCTCACCTGCAAGAGAAATCAGACCCAGGAGCGGAGTAATATCAGGAATAGGTAGCTTGTACGCAACTGTCATCCTAAACCCAGCCATGATCAATACTCAGAAGTCCCGACACCAGAACCAGGGAATATGCAAATGCACCTGCAGCACAATCACACGTTAATGGGATGCAATGATAATGGTTATGCAAATAATGCAATGCAAGCAACATGCAATAGGGGCCAAGTGCTATAGCTGAGAAGCCTGAACTATATCAACAAGTCTCAGATAGACCCTCCAATACTCATCAACCCTGGTCTCAGATAGACCCATTACAAAGCTCCAACACTGGTCTCTGATAGACCCATAATATAACTCCAACTGGTCTCTGATAGACCTCCACCATAACTCTGATTGGTCTCTGGTAGACCTCAAAACTATCCATAAATACCCAGGATCTCTGATCAAGAAATAACCGGTATCTGAAGGTCTAGTTACCTGCATAACCCCAAACCCTCTCACAGGTAGGTGTCCTAGTAACTGACAAAGGTACGGCATCCTATGCGGTCGTCGGCGTCACAGACTTTCAGGGTTGATGATACGATTCCCAGAAGGAGTGGCATCATCAAATCCTGAAGAGGCCTCACTTAGCCAACTTCCAAATGATCGGTCCCCAGAGTCGACAATCCAACTAACCAGCAACCCGAGCCACCCAAAGGGCAGGACAGGAGGCCAACCAGAAGAACCTCGTCTGAGTGTAGATTTCGCGGGACACTAGGACATGCAAAGCACGTGCGCGCCCACTAATCTCTACTCTAAGTCTAGGTGCACTCAAGCCCAGGTCCGGCTTATCTCTCAATCATAGAACACCCGTCACACCCCACAATACAGCAATAATAATAATAATAAAATGCTGAAATGTAAATACAGAAATGTAAATCCATACAAAATCCTCGACGGGAAAACAAGCGCTAGGATTGACTCTCTTAAGGGACGTTGGATCCCAAATGCATAAGGAACCATCGCAGTCCTTAGCAGCCAGGGGACGTTGGGTCCCCAGCAGAGTCGCCAACTGTCGCTATTGCGAAAATCGGCGCCGGCTGACAGAAGAGTTGCCACCGTGTGTTATTTATCCCAACGGAGGGAAAGGAAACGCTCGAAGTAAACCTCGCAAAAAACGGGAAAGGTATGGTCATCGCAACCAAAACCTGGATTCGGGAGTCGGTTACGCAAGGGGAAGGTATTATCACCCCTCACGTCCATCTTACTCGATGGGATCCACGCTTGCTTGGTTTGTACGGATTACACTTCTATCTAAACTAAAGGATGAGGTCTGAAAAGAAAAGAAAACATGACTCGACAAAGCATCACACTTTATGCCTACGTATTCCCGTCTGGAACGAGAAATCAGAGTCAACGTAGTTCACCTAACTACGGGTGAAGGTGGGTGAAGGTTGCTCGCTAGGATATCGCATCCTATCCCTACGTACTTCCACACTGCATGGAAGATCAGAGCAAACGTAGTTTGGGCTACGCACGACACAAGCTGTTCAAGTGTCTTTTATGAAAAATCTCACCTTAAACAAGGGTTTTCTTATTGCAAAAAGGTTGATGTTTGTTCAAATCTTTTGACGGAAGAAATGAATTGATTTCTGTTATAACCTTTATTAGTGTTTTTCTGTTGTTTTGAAGGAAGAAGAGATGACACTCTACAAATCCTAGGGTTGAAAAGGGGATAAAAATCTACCCTAATGTTATCATGCATGGGTTAAGACCTAGTGTCTATCATGCTCCTCTCTTGCGCAGAGAGAAACAGAGATCCTAAGGGAATAGACGGAAACAGAAACAACAGATATATACAATAAAGCAGTAAAATGAATGGATGCAACAGTACAAGCGAGGCAAGGGAGTCCCACTCATCCTCGAACCTAGAAAACAATAGGCAAAAGTGAACAGCATTCACTTTCAACCCAACAAGTTTAAACAGCAAACAATACAGTCTGGGAAATTCACACAATACATCAAAATTAAAACAGCCAAAGCTAAACAGCAAAGCAATCTGCATCAACATCTACAACCATCTTCAGGCTTCAAGCAGACATCAGTCTTTGATCTTCAATCTCCCAATGGCTTTTCTTCAAGTCCTACTCTCCAAGCTGAGGAATCAATCACAGGAATGAACTGGGTGTTAAACAATTAGTTGACCACCAAGGATGGCAAACAAACTGCTATCAACACATAGAATATTTTCTCTCAAGAGTTTTATCTCTTAGACACTATCACCAAGCCTTCCAAAGGAAGGGGGTGAGTGTCTTAGAGAGACTCTGCATCACAGAGAAGGATGGAGGCAATCAAGACCTTCCATGTTTGTGAATCAAGTTTTCTACTCTAGAGCTCTGCCTAACTCCTAGATCCTAGAAACTTCAACAGCTGCCAACAAGAGATACTCCTCATCAACTCTGGAAGTTGGTCTTCAGTCTCTGATCTTCAAATGGGCTTCATTATCTCAGTCTTCAGCTCAAACCCCAAGTCCCAAATAACCCAATACCCCCACACAGACAAATAATAACCCTAAAGAGGGCATACCACACAATCAATCAAATATAAGCAATATACTAATAGCAGTAGGGGAATCCTAATATTTTCTAAGGGATCTATCATCTACCCATAACCCCTATAGTCCCATACCCCAAAATCAAAACACTATTCCTAAAAGAGTTAATCTATCTCACCTATGCTCACTTAAAACCCTACTTTTAATCACTCTAATCTCACCTAATCAAATCACCTAAAAATTAATCCTAAAATTATGAATTAACTCCTATGTACAAGTTGAAGTCTTAAGCTAATCACCCTAAAAAGAATGGGTCCTAAATCTAAAGGGACCTATTAGAACTAAAATCAACAAAATTATGCACCAAACTAAACTCATTAAAAAGCTATTTAAAAGAAAAATACACAAAAAATATCAAAACAAAGTAAAATGCCATTTTTATTGTTCATTATTTTTCTTAACAAAATTATGAATCTACCACAAAAAGAACCAATTAAAACTAAGCTTTTTCAATTTTATATGGATTTTTAAAGATGCAAAAAATATAAAAGAAAATAAAAATCAAAAACATGAATTAAATGGGGAGGGGGGTGTCAGAAGCAAACGCGCCCAGTTTATATTGCTGATGGGCCATGAAGTGGGGGCGCAGATAACAAAATAGCAAGGCCCATTTAGTTTCAGAAAATCAATTAAAAAAATAAAAGAAAAAGATTAGATCCACGGTGCATTTAGCAATCAATTCCAGTGTTATTTCCAATTGGGCTTTGCTGGGGGGTGGGGATAGCGTTCTGATCCAAGGCCCATGGTGTTGCGTTTAATGAAACGCATCGTTTCAGGCTCAGACATTCCCTCCATTTTCAACTTCGAATCTCAGCCATTGGATTGGTCTAATGAGTCAATAATTTGGCACGATCGAACGGCCACGGTGTCGTCTTCTCCAATCAACTTCTAGGGTTTCAGAAATCCATATCCATGCATGAATCTTCAAGTCTATCGTTCTCCCTCAATATCCCATGAAATCATAAAATTCCAAAACCAAAATTGTACCATTTCCTTCCAAGAACATTACTGCACTCATAGTTTCATCTAAATCCTCCTATATCTCACAAACAGAAAGCATCAATGTCGCGGTTCCATCATTCTACTCTGAGATTAACCATGGTAATTCTTGCTACTAATGGCATTATCTTGTTCATGACATTACACTGATCTTACTAAGCTATCCTATGATCCTTATAACTCAATATCCAGTCTAATCTTGATCTTGAAAGAAATTGCACCCTGTCATTGAACCTCATGGAACTCTCTCTAACTTTCAGAAATGAATCACCTATGGTCTCTAATCATGTTTATCCTAACCATTTCATCTAATGTTGCATAAATAAAGAGATTTGAGAGCTTTTGCAAACCTGAAAATTGGTGATGGCAAGTGCAGTTACACTTCAATCCAATGCTTGAAACTTGTCACAAATGATCTTTAGTGGATGATAACCTTTCTGTTTGCAAGATCTTGGATGGACAGTGCTTGGATTGTGAGTTTGGATCCAACTTGCTTCTCTTGCAATTTTGAAGCCACACCTTCAAACATTCATCAATGGCCACTCCAATCTGTATGTATGTGTTCAGTGTGATCCAGAGAATTGATTTGT
Source organism: Lathyrus sativus (assembly GCA_963859935.3). NCBI lineage: Eukaryota > Viridiplantae > Streptophyta > Magnoliopsida > Fabales > Fabaceae > Lathyrus > Lathyrus sativus. The sequence goes on along the minus strand of OZ012739.1, from coordinate 351,187,732 downwards.
GGAGAAGAATTCAATGGAGATGAAGAAGAAAATGGAGTTTGATATTGATTTGCAAAAATGGAAGAAATGGTATTTCACTCTCTCTTTTCTCTCTTTTCACCAACCCCTTGCACCAATGATCCACACTCCTTATATAGATGATGATGGACAGATCTAGAAGTTTCTGGATGCCTCTAGGATGATTCTAGAATGTGGTGGAAAGTTATGGAAATTCTCATGTAATGACACTTTGAAAATATCACTCCTCTCATGCATACACCTTTCTAAACTTGTGCTAAAATCTCTCCTCGTGAGATATTGAAATGATATGTGTGAAAACCAAGCCTTTCCTTGCCTTGTGTTGAGTTTTGCAAAGTTGCCTTAATATGCAAGTAACATGATTACAAAGCAAGTCCCATTTTTAAACCCTAACTCAACAAAGTGGCTGAACCAATGTCTTTAAAATTATGTTTGGATTCAATTTGGTATATTGGATGACCCATTTTGGATTTGTAGATCTCTCAAACCATTTTCCAACTTGAACTTTTTCAAGTTATATGCCTTTTTTAGGTCATTTTTCACCAACTTTGGTCAAGTCTTATTCTATGCATTTCCAAACTTCCATGACTTCTTTTCTAGACTTAAAATGACATTTTGAGCAACTTTGATCTTGGGAAGTTTTTCATTTGAAGCTTCCTTGTATGAGTTTTAGGCATAGGCTAAGAATGACCTGTAATTCTCAGATGACCAAAATACCCTTTGCTTGCCAAGGCCATAAGTAGAGTTCCACAAATCATATGAAGGCATACCATACCATTCTAGAAAGCTAAGACAATTAGGAACAATTCTTAGGTTGACCAGAAATTCATTTGAAATCTCCTTGAAGGGTAAAAGTTGCTTGGAAGACAAGTAACTTTTACAGACAAAATTTCAGATACCCCAGATGACCTGTAACTTGCAAGAGCTATAACTTGAGTTCTACAAATCATATTGATGACTTCCACCACTCAAATTAAATCTATGAAGATAATCTACAAGTTTCATGTGGACCAGAAATTCATATGAAGCTTGCATCTTGAGTTACACTACTTTGAAGTTGAACCCAAATCAGGGGATTTTACACTGAAACCCTAATTTGGTAACTCCATTTCTCCTTGACTCCTCTTGATTTTTCTTTAGCACAACATGATATCCATATCCATATAGCAAATAATGAATCCCACATTCTTCAAATGATCCTTGATGCCTTTCAAAACAAGTCTTTGACCTAGGGTTGACCTGGTGTTGACCCTAGTTGACTGACTTCAACTGAGGCTCTTGCAATCATCCCAATGACTTGGTTCTCCTCAAAAATGATCCTCTAGACTCTTCATAACATCCATACACACCTCATGCTCTTGTCTCATAGCTCACACACCCTATGATGATCCCCAAACAACCTCAAGATAGGAGAGAACTCACTGATCAACCTGGCAGCTCTTCAAAGCTCAAATTCTTCCCTGATGACCTGAGTAGTCTTGAATATGAGTGAAACCCTTGAATATACCTCTGGAGATGATAATAGCACTTTGATCCCCTGATTAAGATAACTTGCTTATGCTATGCAATGCAGATGAATACACTATGTACATAATGACTATGCAAATGACTATGCAATTGAAACATAAACCTAGGTTAGAAAAGGTTGGGCAAATTTTGGGGTGCAACAGTGTGTGCATTTAATCCCCAGTGAAATCCTCACCGGATACAACCAGGTTGTTGTTGTTTTAAGATCATCCCCACGCATGATTGTTCTTTCTATTCTCTAGCATGTTATCTTTCCGCCAACAGGTGGATCGTCCTCTGCAGAGTTCGTAACTCCGGATATTTCGAGATATCCCCAGCAGGATTATTTCTTCCCCCTGCGGAAGTTTGGGTTTCGTTCCTCCAGCATTTATTTTGCCAGAACGCCTCTTTGAATTTGCATTGTGCATAGCATCTACCCAAACGCGTAGCATTTCCATTTCGTATGGAGCATTACGCCATTTTTTAAACATATGCATTTTGAAACATAAGCCAGGTCAGTTACCTCTTTGTTTTCAAGTGTTTTTCCCTGCAGGTAATTGGAATTCTTGTTCAAGATGGTTTTCGAATATTCGACTCTTTGGCATGAGATATGTGATGATAACGTTCGTCCTATCATGTGTTCCCTCATCAGAGTTGCTTGGTTAAGTTTCTCTTCTTCCCCAGTGGAGTTTTCCTCAGGTTGCTGTTACGTCAGCGTTTTTAAAAGGAAAGATTTCATAGATTAGACCTTTGAAGTCATTACCTATTGTCAAGGTAAATGTCTGGCAGTTGACGTCATATTTTCCTAGTAGAGTTGCTTGTTCAAGTCTTTGGATGCCCGATGCCGCGCTTTTATTTAGTGCGATGCTCATTTCTTTGGAAATGGAAGATCCAGGATAGTACATGGATGACGCACTTTACGTAGTGCATACTCGTTTCTTCGAAAATGGAAGGTCAAGGATAGTATATTGACATTCCGCGCTTTTATTTAGTGCGATGCTCGTTTCTTCGGAAATGGAAGATCCAAGATAGTACATGGATGACACGCTTTACGTAGTGCATGCTCGTTTCTGCGGAAATGGAAGGTCAGGGATAGTATATTGACATACCGCGCTTTTATTTAGTGCGATGCTCGTATCTTCAGAAATGGAAGATCCAGGATAGTACATGGATGACGCGCTTTACGTAGTTGTCGCTTGCGCGAAAATAAGGTGCCGGCACAACAGAAGAGTCGCCACCTTTCGTTATTTATCCCTCAGAGCGGGAAAGGAAACGATCGGAAAAACCTAACGAAAAAGGGTAAGACAAGGTCGTCGCAACCATTGTCTGGGTTCGGGAGTCGTTTACGCAAGGGGAAGGTATTAGCACCCCTCACGTCCGTCGTACTCGACGGGATCCTCGCTTGTTGTGTTTACTTGGACGGGTTGGTTTTATTCTATCTACCTATCAAGGCTGGCTGAAAAAGAAAAGAAAAATGACTCGGCAAAGCGTCGCGCTTTATGCCTACGTATTCTCATCAGAGAATGAGAAATCTGAGTCAACGTAGTTCGGCCTACGAAGGGTTATGGGGGAAGGTAGCTCGCCAAGACATCGCCATCTTGTGCCTACGTACTCTCAACAGGCATGAGAGATCAGAGCTCACGTAGTTCGGGAAACTACGGTTTATTTCCTATTTTTCGAAAGAAGTGTTTTTTATTGTGTTTGCGATTTCAACCGTACTAGAGACTATGACCTGAGAGTGAATGCGTCGCATGTCACCCAAAGGGTACCATACTAAACATCCAGACTGTGGAAAAGAAACTCTCCCACAACCCTTTCTCAGATAGCTTAAGGCTCGTAACGTACAAAAGAAATCATTCATGATTACTGTATCTTAAACTGTTTTGAGGTGAGAAGAGAACAGGCCCAACTAGAAGGGAGACTATCAAGTCATATTGTTGTCATGCCATGGATTCATCCTATGGTTGAGGTTTGAACAGGGAACTCCTAGAAGTTGTCATGCATAGGTTTCAACCTAAGAGTCTATCATCAAATCCTTATCAAAGGAAATGAGAGTCCTAAGGGATCATGTCAATGATACACCAAAACAGCCAAAGCATCAGCTTAACAGTAAAATGCATGCAATGCAAGTGAGGGAGGAAATACGTGTGGGGCTTCAGCCTCTATAAGCTCGTCTCGACCTCAAGCCAGTCATGAAATAACAGTAATCATACTGAAATATAAACAACATGCTATCAAGCAATAAACAGTAAACTGCAATCATACAGATAAAAGAAATGAAATGCCATCAGGCAAACAAACCACATGGGCAAGGGAGCTGGGCTCTACCGAATACCGGCAAGCAAAGCCACGCAATAACAATACAAGCAGAGGGAGCAACTCAACCTCTAATGCAATCATGCTCCTAGATCCTACTTATTCTAGATGGACTTAGCCTAATGCAACAGACAAATCAAACAAAACACACAATACAGAAAAGAAAACAGAAGAAAGCCTCAGCTCCTCCAGCAGCAACTCAGTCTTCAGACTTCAATCATCAACTGCTTTCCAGGTATCAACCCTACAACATGAGTATCAACTCATCTTCTCCCCTTAAGCTTCAGCTTCTTTGATCAGCTCCACCCTCAGGCTTCACTATCTTCAGGGATCTTCAAGTGTCAACTTGATCTTCATGCTCTTCAAGCTTCAGCTGGAATGGCACTACTCAGGGATTCATCCTCTTCAATACTCTTCAATGAAGTCTTCATCTTCATGCTCATGCTCTGACAGCTCTCAAGACAAATCAAACAGAGAAAAATCACTACTGGATAAGCTGGGGGATATTGAACTGCTTATTTGATCACCAAAGGTGACCTATAAGGGTTCAATATCAAATGAAGGGTTCCCTCAAAAGTTCTACCTCCTAGGTATAGCACTAATCCCTCCAAAGGAGAGAGGTGTATACCCTGGAAGGACTTTGAATCACAGGGAGGAATGGATGTGAAGAATACTATCCATGTTTGAGAAAGAAATTATCTACATCTAAGCTCTCCCTAATCCTAACCCTAAAACAACAAAAAGAAAAGAAGAACAAGCTCCTCCAAGCCTCTTCTAATCTTCTAGTATGCTCCACCATGCTCCACAATGAGATGCCAAGCTCCTCAAACCAAAGGGATACTCCAAAGCAAAGCAAACTAAACAAAACTTGCCCTAAAGGCCACACAAACATTCATTCAATTCAAAAATCAACTAAAAATAGTATATTATTCTATTAAATCCTAATATAAATGCTAGGGGACCCTACATAACTACCCTTAAGTCCCATATATTCCCCATAGACTAAATTTCCCTACAAAACCTAAATCTAAAATTTTTATTGACCTATATTAAAGTTTTAAACTAATTCTACACTACTTAGAACTACCTAACTAAAACTACCCTAAAAATTATCACAAAATTATGAAATTAATTCAGGGGGAACCCAAACCATTCCTCTAATCATCCTAAAAAGATTGAACTCAAAATCCTAAGGGAACTGCCCTAATTAAAATCTACAAATTAGCATACCAACTAAAAGAACTAAAAAAACAATTAAAAGTATAAATGTGCAAAAAATATAAAAATGAAATAAAATGGCTATTTTATGGTTTTATATTTTTCTAGACAGAAAATGGAAAATGGGAAAAAAAGTCTCATTAAAAAATATGCATTTTTCATTTTATTATGAATTTTTAAAGTTTAAAGAAATTTGGAGAAAATTATAATATGAAAATGGATGAGGGGTGCAAGAAGTATGAGTATTAAGTTGATATCATGAACTGGGTCCATACTGGGGGTGCCAAGAGCAAGGCGCGCCCCAGCCCAATGGTAATCAGAAAAACACATAAAATGAAAAGGAAAAAAAGAAAGAAAACGGTGCGAATAGTAGGAAAGTGAAGTTAAAAATCAATTGGGCCTTGGTATGAGGGTGGGAAAAGCAATTCACGCTAAGCCCAGAACTGGTTCATTAAACAAAACGCAACGTTTTGCTGCTTCCTCTCCCTCCAATTTCGTGCTTTGAACGACAGCCCTTGGATGGCTTCTCCAGTCAACAGGTCTTGCATAAATCCAACGGTGATCCCATCATCTTCTTCCTTTGGACACCTAGGGTTTTAGAACCTCCATGAAACACAAACTCCATGCATCAATCTTCCTCACCTTCGTTCTCTCTCATTTCTCCATCAAATACCACGATCCAAGAACCAAACTTGACTAGAATTTTACGTAGAACACAACCATGCCATTGGATTCCATTGAAACAAACTACATCGTGCAAACCGAACGGTACAACTCCATGAATCCAAATTTTCTTCAGTTTTCAACCATCACAAAACTAAACAATCTTTATATATAATTAATCCTTATGCCATGCTGATTAAAACCAACCAATTATCGTGCATTATAACCTCCTAAATCAATCATTCTAACTCCATCAAGAATTAACCACCATGGAAGAAACCTCACCAATTGGTCTTAAACTCATCCAAACGAATCACCTAATGGTCTCTAATGGTTTCACAACAAAAACTAACCCTAGCCATGCCTAAATCAGAGTGTGGAAGTGATTTTGCTTACCTTGACTCTTGCAATGGTAGGTGTTGAAAAGCTTTGAATCAGGCCTTGTAGATCTTCAATAATGGTCCCTAGGTGATGAACAATCCTCTGCTTGCACAAGATTTGATGGAAATGGCTTGTATGTCAAGATCCAATCCCTTTTGATCTCTTGCAACTTCACTTGGAAAGCTCTCAATTCTTCATCAACGGGGTTGCAAATCAAGATGAATACACTCAGCCATGATTGTGGAGATGATTTGTGTGGAAAAATGGAAGGGTAATGAAGAGAAAAATGAAGTTTCAATACAATTTTCAAAATGGAGAGTTTTGGTTCAATTTCTATTCTCTACCACCATTAACATCAACAATCACCAACCTTGAATCAATGCAATTCATATTCAATATATAGACTGATTTGGAAATGTCTAGAATCATCTAGATCACTCTAGTAGAAACTTGAACTTTCATGAAATGATACTTTGCATTTCCATTCTCACCATGTGATATATCATGACAAAAACCCTTATAACTTGATTAATTAACTTGAATATCTCCTTACATGAGATTTAGGACAATACCCAATGCATATTTCCCTCATTCATTAAGCTTTTCCTTGTTTTGGTTTGGTATGCCATTATGCAAATAACCAAATTACAAAGTAACCCCAAAATTTAAGCCTCAAATCAAAATTTTGGCTGAAACATTTTTCTTAAAATGTCCTTTGGAGTCAAAATGACCTATCATATGACATGGTTAGGGTTTATAGCTTGGATTTTATGATTTTCCATTTCACTTGAATTAACTTATGCCTCATTTTTAGGCCATTTTTATCACTTTTTGCTATGAGCCTTTCCAACATCTCATGACCACCCTACTAGCCTTAAAACATCATTCTAAGCAACTTTGATGTTGAAGGTTTTTCCATTTGAATCTTGGAAGTAGGAGATATGGCCATATGCTTGAAATGACCTATAACTTCCAAATGACCAAAATGCCCTTGGCTTGTCAAAGCCATAAGTTGAGTTCTACAAATCCTATAAAGGACTTCTAGTACTATCTAGAAAGCTAAAAAGATGCTCTTAAACATTCATGTTTACCAAGAGATCATAGAAATAATCCTACTAGGGCAAACGTTGTGTGCAAGTTGGGTGACTTTCAAGGACCCGGATTCACATACCTCAGATGACCTGTAATTTGTCAAAACCATAACTTGAGCTCTGCAAATTCTATCAAGGACTTCTACCACTCAAATTAAAGCTAAGAACAAGCTATACAACATTCATGTTGTGGGGAAGATGAGATGACAATCACATCTTGAGCTAAAACTGCCTGGAAGATAGGGATCAAACTAGGGGATTTTACACTGACAATCCTTAGAAACCCTAGCTTAAAACTTCTCAAACTCCTCAATCATGATGAGTTGGTCTAGGAATCATTCTTATAGTATCTCAATACATCATTCCATGATCACATGGCTCTTGGATTAGGTCTCAACCTTCTCCAAATCATCAGTTGACCTAGGGTTGACCCAGTCAAAACCCTAATTCTACCACTCATGGTTGAATCTTCTGAATTCTTGCATAATGACCTCTCTGGGCTTCATGATGGCTTTCAAGACATCTCATAAGCTTTCTCAAAGCTTCAATTCCATTCTTCAAAGTCTCAAAATCATCTGAGGAGCACCCACAACTCTCAAGTTATGAGACACACAACCTTGGTTTCAACCAATTTCTCTGAGGATCTCTTGAACTTTCTGATGAAGGTGTCAACCTTCAAACACTTGATGGGTAAATAAATGTTGGTCAAATTTTGGGGTGCAACAGCTGCCCCTATTCAAATGGCTTGAACCTGACTGGGTGAGGAGCGAACGACTCTCAGCCAATCAAGGTGCGAGACGGTTGAATACTGGTAAACCCGAAAATTTGCCAACTGCACGAGCACACGATACTCTGCGGGGAACAAATCTTCGAATACTGCAATACTAGCTGCACGGCAACTAGCTGGAGAAATACTGATCTGACACCACTGTCAGTTATCCACATTAAATTCTTATGATATTGTCATCCGACAACCAAAACACCCAACATCACCGCTGGAAGACTAAACCACCTGACATAACCGTCAGAAGCAGACAAAATTCTGAGGAACATCCAACATCGCCGCTGGAACACCAAATCACCTGACATCGCCGTCAAGAACAACCATAGCTTGGGGAAACCAACATCCAACATCGCCACCGGAGAACTAAATCTGACATCGCCGTAGATCAACCAAAATACCCAACATCGCCGCTGGAGAACTAAATCTGACATCGCCGTCGGACAACCGAAATACCCAACATCACCGCTGGAGAACTACATCTGACATCGTCGTCGGTTATACACGTTAACTTCTTCTAACATTGTCTTCGGACAACCAAAACACCCAACATCGCCGCTAGAGAGCTAAGTCTGACATCGCCGTCGGACAACCAAAATACCCAACATCACCGCTGGAGAACTAAATCTGGCATCGCCGTCGGACAATCAAAATACCCAACATCACTGCTGGAGAACTAAATCTGACATCGCCGTCGGACAATCAAAATACCCAACATCACCACTGGAGAACTAAAGCTGACATCGTCGTCGATCAACCAAAATACCCAACATCGCCGCTGGAAACTAAATCTGACATCGCCGTCGGACAATCAAAATACCCAACATCACCGCTGGAGAACTAAATCTGACATCGCCGTCGATCAACCAAAATACCCAACATCGCCGCTGGAAACTAAATCTGACATCGCCGTCGGACAATCAAAATACCCAACATCACCGCTGGAGAACTAAATCTGACATCGCCGTCGGACAATCAAAATACCCAACATCATCGCTGGAGAACTAAATCTGACATCGCCGTCGGTTATACACGTTAACTTCTTCTGAAATTGTCTTCGGACAACCAAAACACCCAACATCGCCGCTGGAGAGCTAAGTCTGACATCGCCGTCGGACAACCAAAATACCCAGCATCACCGCTGGAGAACTAAATCTGACATCACCGTCGGACAATCAAAATACCCAACATCACCGCTGGAAACTAAATCTGACATCGCCGTCGGACAATCAAAATACCCAACATCACCGCTGGAGAACTAAAGCTGACATCGCCGTCGATCAACCAAAATGCCCAACATCGCCGCTGGAAACTAAATTTGACATCGCCGTCGATCAACCAAAATACCCAACATCGCCGCTGGAAACTAGCATAATCTGGGAAACACCCGACCTCGTCGTCGAGTACTCAACATAATCTCTGCTGGGGAGTTAAGGAGTCTGACATCTCCGTCAAACATAATCTCCTGACATCGCCGCCAGAAACAAACATCCAACATCGCCACTGGAAACAAACATAACCTGACCTCGCCGTCAAAATGAACATCCAACATCGTCGTTGGAGAACTGACATAACCTGACCTCGCCGTCAAAACACACATCGTCTGACCTTGCCGTCAAGGTGAAGAAACTTCATTGGGGAATTGGTCACACGGTAACCGGTAATACGTAGTCGATCATACTGCTTCATTAACACGGTCAGACTTCAACCATGGATTCTTCAGGAGAGATTCTAACTTCGCCGTTGGAAAACCTGCTGGGGATGACGCTTCGCCGCTGCGGAATCTGGAGAACCATCAAGCAACTCCGCTCCGGGGGTCCAGAACTCATTCTGGATAAATCAACTCTGCTGAGGACTTCAAGACTCGTCTTAAACACATAATTCCGTCGGGCACCTTCAAGAATCACCTCGAACCGATAACCATTCTAGAGAAACATTCTGTTGGGGATTCCAGGAATTATCCTGGGCAACTCTTGCTGGGAACAAACCAATCACGGCTTGAGCAACTTCCAAGGATTCGGCTCTCTTGGGGCTTTAGGAACCATCCTGGGCGACCTTAGCTGGAGACTCCAAGTATCAATTTGAGCAACCAACTCTGGAGACTGCACTGGGGTCTTAAGAATCATCTTAAGCAAACGGCCCTGCTGAGGAATTCAAGAATCATCTTTAACTGAAGGCTTCGCTGGGGATCTCGAAAATCATCTTGGGCAAGCGACTTCGTTGGGGAGAATGTCAGGAATCATCCCGAGCAACTGATCCTTCGGCGGAACACCTGTAAAACAAGAATGGCAACAACCTAGATCATGTTTATGATGCATATGCTTCGGCGCCATGCTCCACGCGGTGGAGATGCTATGCGTTTATGCTAAATGCTATGCAATCATGCATAATGATGCGATCCTGTCAGCAAAATAAATGCCGAAGGGAGGAAATCCTTCTGTCAAGGAGAAAAGAACTATCAGGTAGAGGAACCATCCTGCTGAGGAGAACATGAACATGCCAATATCAATTGGACTCCGTATGGGGAAATGATCTTCAGTTGACTGCTGCAGGGGGACGAAGCTCTACGAGAACCTGGACCTGCTGAAGGAAAACGATATCCGTCGCGAGAGTAAACTGCGTAGCCGCCCTGGCTACTTTTCTGGGGAAAACACGAGCTTCGACACCCGAACATTTCTATGAAATCTGCACTTGTGACCCGGTGCGGGGGAATAATACGAGCTTCGGCGCGCGACTCAGCTGATGAGGTGACGTTCCTTCAGGATGCGTCTGCTTGGGGTAAGAGAATCCTCTCTGCATGGGGAGACATATCAATGCTCACGATCTCGCGTTCAGGTTCTTCGAGGAGAGGCCACTGAACTTTGCTGGAGAAGGAGGAATCATCCTGCTCTGAGGATATCAATCCTGATCTGCTGAGAATAATTCTTCTCTGGCTGACATCAAAATCTACCTGGCTAGAGATTACTCAATGAGGGGATCACCGTCAACCTCTGCTTGAGGCATGAGTCAATGACCTAGACTCGGAGGAAAGGGAGTCACACTCGGACTCGGTGGGGATACAACATTGCATCAGTCCCACTACTGGGGAAATAAACCCAAATCTGCCGATCAGGGAAAGCTTCAGTCTCAACCCACTTGGGAAAGAGTAGCACATCAACGCCGATCAACGTTCAATGCTCAGGGTGGCCATACTCTGCCGGGAATATCAATCAAACCCTGCTGAGGATAATCTTGATCCTATTCTGATACGGGATGAATGCCATCTCAATTTGCTGCAGTCTCAAACTGCTCAGGGGAAACAATCTCAGACTGTACATCTCTGCTGAGAAACAATCCTAGTTCAAAAACATCAACACAGGGGATACAGACTACCAATCATGGAGCCGAGCAACAAGTTAGGCTGTAGGATAACAATCCAATGACAGCAAGGCTTCTTCAGAAGGTTCAGGTTTTGGCAGGGTAATGACACGATTCCCCGACACTCAATTCTTGCTAGGGTGAACCAACTCATTTGAACAACTTGCCCCAGCGCAATTCAACTTGCCCCAATCCGACTCTTGGGAAAATTCGTTCTGGACAGAAAGCAGCTGGTAACAAGGCAATCCTCAGATGGCCTGTCCCGACATCTATACAACGGGAGGATTCATCCTCCACTAACCAACTCTCAGCATGGTTGGCTTCAATATCTCTGAAGTAGTTTGCCCCTGAACGAGCGAGGAGCGACTCAACATGCTCTGATTGAACACTGGAGGGATCTGCCCTCAAATCGCAAGAATTCTGGATAACTGCCCCTGATTGGGTCTCGAGAAGATTCACTTCCGACCAACCGCTTCTTGCATAAACTGCCCCATAATCAACTGATACTCCGGGATTTTTCCTCAGACAAATTGATTCCAAACTCACAGGAAGTCAATGCCCCAAATTCACAGGGCTTCGCAACATACCATTCTGATCCAGACCTCTGACGATTCAGTCCTGATTGACTATTCCCCGTTGAAGTTCCTCCGTATCAGCTACTGACCTGAAATTAAAATTGTTTATTCACGAATGGTAATTTTAATGCAGTGTTCATGTAGATTTTGAAAAAATATTGTACTGTCACTCATTTACGTGTCATGCTAGTGAGTGACGAATGAACCAAAGAGTTCAAACGTAGTGCTGATGTGATCAATGAAAAATACAATAAGGATATGATTAGCAAATCATGAAGGAGTCAGGTTACTCAACCTTATCGTAATGCGTTTTCAGAATAAACCCTGCCTCAATTAGGTCTTTTAAGGGTTGTATCGTGGTCGGGTTCACGATTCGTGAAACAAAGGATATTTGGCTCAAATTATGATTTGTACCCACCCCTTCTACGTGATGATCTCCGATCCTAAAGTCCAGTTAACTTAGCTCGAGCGCTCGCCTCTTCGAGAGATGTGTTGAACATTGGGAACAACTGGTTAAAGAGTTCACAAGGTGTTTCGGAGTGACAGTTACTCCTTTTTCGTTTCGGTGTCTGTATCTACACGACTTCGTCCTTGTTCGAGGATTTTTATTTTTCATAATCCTTTCTTTTTCATTCTTTTGATTCCCTAATTTTAGGCTGGACTGACTCTTCAGAGTTCTTTTCGATTTTTCTTTTGAAGTCCAGCGGGATGCCCTGATTTTTGCCTAAGTATTTGCTTTCTAGCTTTTTCTTTTTTACTTAGCGGGCTTTCTTATTCCTTTTTTTTCTTCTTTTGGAACGAGTCGTACGACACCGGTTGTCTTGATTGCCCCGAAAGGATTATAACTGTCTCACTCCTGATTGGTGAGGTTTAACCATTATGGTTGATGAGGTACGACCTCTAGGGAGAAGTACGATGTGATTGGTCCTCGAAAGACAACACTCCTCTATAAGACTTGAACGCTCGATCAAGCTAACTGACAACTACCCTGCCCCGGGTTAAGATGTGAGGGTTTAAAAGTCCGAAAAAAAAACTCCTACTTCTCGGCTCGAAGTGGTTAACAAGGGATTCTCTTCCGTATCTCTCCGGTGTTTAGGGGATTTGAAACAATGCCTTGTACGTCATAGGCAAGGTTTTATCTGAAAGCATACGATCATTGGTTATGAGTATTCAGTTTTATCATCCTCCCCCCACTCTTTGCTAATCATAGTGATAAAGTGGAGTAAATAAAATGCAAGTGTCAGTGCAATGCAGTAAATGAGTGACAACGACATAACTAATTCAGAAAAATGCATATTCACTTTATTAATATTACCATTCGAAACATACAATGTTTAACAGCAAGTAGTAACTAACAGAAAAGAAACTACAAATACAAATGGTAAAAAATCTGAGGACTGCCAATGCTGAGGACGTCTGCCTGTCTGGACCACTGGCTTCTGGAAGTAACCCCCTGAATCTGCGAGCTCAGACAGCTGAGAGGTTGTCACGCACAACCAAAACTCCATCTGGAAAGGAAATGCACCCTTTATCGATCAACTGTTGCACTTTCGCCTGAAAAGCTTTGCAGTCTTCAGTTGAATGCCCCGGAGATTCACCATGGTAACCACACTGAGCATGAGGATTGTACCCTGGAGGGTAAGGCTCTGGCACGGTGTCGCTTGCGCGAAAATAAGGTGTCGGCATGACAGAAGAGTCGCCACCTTTCGTTATTTATCCCTCCGAGCGGGAAAGGAAACGATCGGAAAAACCTGACGAAAAAGGGTAAGACAAGGTCATCACAACCATTGTCTGGGTTCGGGAGTCGGTTACGCAAGGGGAAGGTATTAGCACCCCTCACGTCCGTCGTACTCGACGGGATCCTCGCTTGTTTGTTTACTTGGACGGGTTGGTTATAATCTATCTACCTATCAAGGCTGGCTGAAAAAGAAAAGAAAAATGACTCGGCAAAGCGTCGCACTTTATGCCTACGTATTCTCATCAGAGAATGAGAAATCAGAGTCAACGTAGTTCGGCTAACTACGGGTGAAGGTGGAAGGTAGCTCGCTAGGATATCGCATCCTATGCCTACGTACTCTCAACAGGCATGAGAGATCAGAGCTCACGTAGTTCGGGAAACTACGGCTTATTTCTTGAAAAAAGTGTTTTTTATTGTGTTTGCGATTTCAACCGCACTAGAGACTATGACCTGAGAGTGAATGCATCGCATGTCACCCAAAGGGCACCATACTAAACATCCATCCTCAGATGGCTTAAGGCTAGTAACGTACGAAAGAAATCATTCATGATTACTGTATTTTAAACTGCTTCGAGATGAGAAGAGAACAGGCCCAACTAGGAGGGAGACTATCAAGTCCTACTGTTGTCATGCCATGGATTCATCCTATGGTTGAGGTTTGAACAGGGAACTCCTAGATGTTGTCATGCATAGGTTTCAACCTAAAAGTCTATCATCAAATCTTTATCAAAGGAAATGAGAGTCCTAAGGGATCATGTCAATGATACACCAAAACAGACAAAGCACCAGCTTAACAGTAACATGCATGCAATGCAAGTGAGGGAGGAAATGTGTGTGGGGCTTCAGCCTCCACAAGCTCGTCTCGACCTCAAGCCAGTCATGAAATAACAGTAATCATACTGAAAAATAACCAATATGCTATCAAGCAATAAACAGATAAAAGAGATGAAGTGCCATCAGGCAAACAAACCACATTCTTGAGAAAGAATTCATCTACATCTAATCTCTAATCCTAACCCTGAACAAAACTCTAATCAGAAGAAAGCAAAGCCCTAAAGCAAAACCCTACACAAGAGAAATCAATCCCAGTCTCCAAGCTTCAAAACAAGCTTACCAAAGAAAGGGAGCTAAGTAGGCAGACTCATAGTGTCTTCCTCAGGAAAGCACTAGGAGGTGTATACTCAGGAATCATATCCCATGTGGCTCAACCACTGTGATCAGTTTATATTCCTCCTCAGGAGAAATTAAACTCACAAGCAGGCTCCAACATCACTGGATACTTAGGAAATCCTATCTGAACTAGTGGAACTAAGTGAATAGACCCATAGGACCTTCCTCAGGAAAGTACTAGGAGGCTTCCACTTAGGAGTTGTATCCTATGTGGCTCAACAACACGTGATCAGTTTACATTCCTCCTCAGGAGAAATTAAACTCACAAGTTGGCTCCAACATCATTGGATACTTAAGAAATCCTAGATGAACTAAAGGAGCTAAGTGAACAGACCCATAGGACCTTCCTCAGGAAAGTACTAGGAGGCTTCCACTTAGGAATTGTATCCCATGTGGCTCAACAACATGTGATCAGTTTATATTCCTCCTCAGGAGAAATTAAACTCACAAGTTGGCTCCAACATCATTGGATACTTAAGAAAGAGGTGAGAAGAAAGAATGAAAGTTATTCATAGTGCCTTCCTCAGGAAAGTACCATGAACTTCCTTCAAACTTCAGGATCTCAAACCTCACAGACAGGGAATAATCCCCAAGCTCTGGGTCTCTGAGTCTTGATCTTCAATCTTCTCCTTCATCATGCTCTTCAACAAGATCTTCAAAACAAACTAAGCCCCACAACAAATTCCCAAAAATAGACCCCAGAGATAAACAGATAACCACAAAACAGTCAAAACCATCATCCAACTTCAGAAAATACCTGAAAATATTAAAACAAGGGGGAAAATCTAACAATTATTCACAAGGGTCTACAACATCTATCCATAACATCCATACATGCCCCTACCCAAAAATCAAGACAAAACTCTCTAAAGAAAATGAATTATTTCACTTATGCATCCTAAAACCCTAATTATGATACCCTAATGCTAACCTAATTAAACTAATCAAATTTTAATCTAAAAATCAAGAATTAAATCCTATGGGGAACTATGATTCAATATCTAATCACACCAAAAAGAAAGAACTAAAAATCCTAAGGGAAAGCCCTAAAAGAAATTCTACAAAATTGGATACCAAACTAAACATATTAAAAAGCTATTTCAATGAAAAATATACTAAAAATACTAAACTAAAAATAAAATGGAATTTTTATTTTTCTTAATTTTCTAGACAAATTTATGAACATGTGAAAAAAACAATAATTAAAAAAATATTCATTTTTCCATTTTATATGAATTTTTTAATATGCAAGAAAATTAAAGGAAATAAAAAAATAAAAGGAATTAATTAAAGGGGAGGGGGGTGTTAAAAGCAGGGCGCCCTAGTTCATTTTCAGGTGGGCCAGACATGGTGGGGTGTGAAAAGAAAATGGGATAGGCCCATGTGTGCTTCAGAAAAACAAATGAAAAATTAAAAAGAAAATGGACATGAGCACGGTGTAAATAGCAAGGGTTTTCAGGGTTATTCTGAGATGGGCTCGCTGGTGGGGGTGTCAATAGCAATGGGGCCTTAGGCCCAATCTAATTCACTCTGTCTCTCACGCAAGGGGGAAATGAGCAACTGGAGGGTGCATCAGCAGTACGAATCTTGGGCTTAAACGCTGCCCAAACCCTAGCCCAACTAACCAATTAACAAAACCTAATCTCCTTCTATCCCTTAGATCACTGTTCATCTACTCAAACCAAACCCTAGCCGCTTCGTCTGCAACTCCAACTCTCTCTCCCAACTCTCACGAATCACAGACAAACCAACGCTCAATAACCAAACGAACTCACCCTACACTCTCAATCCCTAACTAATTAGCTCATCTTGCATGATAATGGAGAGATGACGAAGGGGCAAACCTGGGTTTACACGACGAAACGATGAAGCCTTGAAGAATCTTCAACGAACTCGCGGCGATCTTGAAGGTTTCTGGAGATTTGCTGGAGATTGGTGATGCGAAAAACCACTCTTAATGATGAACTGCAAGGAGATCTTGATGAGGATCTTAAAGATCTTGGAGTTGACGAATCTTGTAAGGATCTGGTGAACTACTGGGCGACTCGTGGTTGAAGATGGCCGGAACAATCGCTCTTGGTGAGATGATGAAAGTGGAGGCTTTCTGGAAATTCCTTGTGAAGAACAATGAGTGCTTGAAGGGTTTCCTGGGGGAAGATTGAAGAACGGACGAACACGGTTGGTGTTCTTGAGGGAGGTTTGAACGTTCTGGAAAATCGTTCTTGAAGAACGATGAAGATGGATGGCGATCTGGGCGCAGTGATGAATTTTCTGGCGAGTATGAATTCTCCGGCGAGATATTGATGAGGTTGGAGGGAGGAAAGAAGAGGAAGAAGATGAAAATCAGAGACGATCAGAGGGGTTTCTGGGAAATTTCCAGATTCTGGCGAGGTCACCAATTTCCGATGACCGGTACGGTGGATGGGAGTAGGCTGGCCGGCGGCTGCATGGCCGGCGATGATGTGCTCCGGCGAAGTACTGATGGGGACAGGTGGCAGGAGGATGGAGTTAGTGGGGGGCACGTGTGGAGAGAGAGGGAGTTCTGAGTGGTGAGGTGTCAGCATGTGGAAAATTCTGAGGTGTGTTGGTGGGGCCTTCCTGGGTACACGTGTGGCGTGTTTTATAGGTGACAAGTGTCACTGCAAACTCTGGACAAAAATGACAAGAAGATTGGACTAAAAAGTGAAGTGAAAATACCATTGGGCCTCCAAAAATCTGCTTGGGCCCAACGAACTAATGGACAAAAAAAACCCAAAACTGCATTAAAACTAATTCTAATTAATCACTAATCAGACACTAAACCTACTTAATCCTAAAAGCAATTAACTAAATGAAAATTCAATTAACCCTAATTAAAATCTAAACAGAATATTAAATCCTAATTAATCCTAATTACAATTAACTATCCTAACAAATTCAATTAAATCCTAAACAAAAGATTAAATCCTAATTAACCTAAAAATGATTAGAATCTGATTAAACCTATATTAATAAAACTTCTACTAATTTCTATTTAATCTTTAATAACCTCTATATTATTTATTTAAACTATTAAAATTCTATCATCCTAAAACAAAAACTATTAAATCTCTATAAAAACAAACTCTATTTATTAATAAAAGAAGAAAAACTATACTTTCTATATTATCTAAAAACAATTAAAAACTATTTAAAATCTATTATATTCTAAGAAATGATTTAAAAAAACTATTAAACCAATTAAAAATTCTATAAAATTCTAAAAAAGATTCAAACTATTAAAAAATGTTAAAAACCTATTTAAATTCTAAAAACTTATAAAGCTCTAGAAGAAAAAAACTTAAACTATTTAAAAGAGTTTAACAATCCATTTAAATCCTAAAAATGATTAAAAGCCTATTTAAAATCCACAAAGGTCTATTAAACCCTAAAAAATGCAGACAAATGCAAATGACCACCATAAAAGGGCGTGCGACCCGATCAAATCAACCAGTAAATCCCTGGCATCAGAATATCTCGAAAACCATCATGCAGACTGAAAATCCCGAGAAGCGCACAATTTCCCGAAAATACAACCCTGATGATCTGGGCTGGATCTGCCATATCTAGTAAATGAAACCCAAACTGTAACTCTGATATCCTCTGTCTGTGCACACCTATCATGCATCTGATATGCGAACATGAATTTAAACCACGAGCCAGCTAAGAGAACCGGTTGGTCAAATTTTGGGGTGCAACAGCTGCCCCTATTCAAACGGCTTGAACCTGACTGGGTGAGAAGCGAACGGCTCTCAGCCAATCAAGGTGCGAGACGATTGAATACCGGTAAACCCGAAAATTTGCCAACTGCACGAGCACATGATACTCTACGGAGAACAAACCTTCGAACACTGCAACACTAGCTGCTCAACAACTAGCTGGAGAAATATCGATCTGACATCGCCGTCAGTTATCCACGTTAACTTCTTCTGACATTGCCTTCAGACAACCATAACACTCAACATCACCGCTGGAAGACTAAACCTGATATCGCCGTCGAACAATCAAAATACTCCGCATCGCCGCTGGAGAACTACAACACTGAACAACTCTGCCCTGGGGTTCACCCCTGGTAACTGGAACAAAAGGTACACTTGCGTATTTGGAGCTACTCTGCTGGGGATGAGAGACTCAGCCAAGCATACTCTGATCTGGGGTTCACCCTCAGAACCATAACGAACATCCAAATACTACTGCATACTGAGCCCACCGTAGAACATTAAAGATATATGAAACCCTGGCCCCTGGCCACTTCCAGCTTCAGCTGGAAAAGAGCTTTAAGTACTTATGAATATGAATGAAACCCTGGCCCCTGGCCACTCCAGATCCGCTGGAGAATCTTCAAGTTCTTCTGAAGATAGACATCCTTGGCCTTCGAGGATATAAACCTTGCCCGTCGGCGATTCCAGCTTCAGCTAGAAAAGATCTTCAAGTACTTCTGAAGATAGACATCCTTGACCTTCAAGGATGTAAACTTTGCCCGTCGGCAACTCTGCAGGAGGTATTTTCGACTTCAGTCTGAAGAAATGGTCCTTGGCCTTCAAGGATACATGGATCTGCCTTCAGGCAACTCCACCTCTGCTATAGAGTATCCTAGACTTCAGTCAGGGATATACTTCGGCCTTCAGTCCGAAAAAATGAATCCTAGGTCATTCATGACCTTGGGGATAACCTTGCCCTTAGGCACCTTCGCTTCAGCTTGGGAAATCTATGACTTTAGTCAGAGACATGATATCCTGAGCCATTCATGACTCTACGGGGATTCAAACATTTTTGCCTTCAGGCAAACTCCGCTTCAGCTGGAGAAACATCTTCGACTTCAGTCAGAAGAAACACTATTCACTTGATCGCAATCAATCATCACCTTAGGACAACTGGTCTTCAGGCCAACACGGATCATCTTGCATACAAAAATTGGACTTACCAACTTCTGAACTCTGTCTTCAGACACACGTTGATTCATCAACAAGGAAATCTGAATCCACAGGAACCTTCTGATATCGCCTTCAGGCGTTTACGAAGTCAATCTTCAGATTAGACATCACTGTTGGAGCAGACATATCACGCTGCTATTCTCTTGACATCCTGTCAAGTCGTTGCTAAATAAAAGCAAACATGTCGGGTCACCGGACGTAATCACTAGGTTAACAACTCTATCGAGGAGAGAGGAATGAGGGTTCACCCAAACAATCCTGACGACTCACTGGGGAAAAGGAAGAAGGGTTCACCCAAACAACCTTGTAGACTTTGCTGCAGAAAGACGAGAGAGTTCACCCAAACGACTTCAACAACTGCTGGAGAATAACGAAAGAGCTCATTCAGACGATTCCTACCAGCTTTTACTGGGGAGCAAGTACTTCTGTTCGAGAGCACGGTAACCACCTGGTTCATGCTTCATATGCAATGCTGGAACAATGGGCGTAATGCTCCGCGCGAAACGGAATGCTACGCTTTTGAGTAAATGTTATGCAATCATGCAAGGAAATGCCCCAACAAAATAAATGCTGGGAAGAGGAATCATCCACTCGGGGAGAGTAACCATTATGCTGAGGAAGAGCTACCTTTCAAGGGAGCTGCATTTTCTGCCAATCTCAACTGGACTTACACTTGAGGATGACGGGCTCCTCCGGAGAACACAGCATATCAGGCTGATCAACACACTATCCTCTGCCATACTCTGCATGGGGAATGCGATAAATGCCTTGAACGGCTCTCTGGGAAACGACCCTTCTGGGGAACATAGCCGTCAGGCTGCAAGACACTCATGTCATTAAGTCCTCGAACTCACGGGGATAAACAAACTTCTGTTTGCTGGACAATCCCTCAGGATCTGCTTGGGGAAACATTTCATCTACCACTCATGGCTGTGCTCGGCTGGGGATATCAATCTACCTGCCTGCTGCTGGGGAAGTGCCAACCACCTGCTGGGGAAAAGACCTCCACTCCGTTGGGGATTCCAGAAATCATCATGGGCAACTCTTGCTGGAGACGCTACTGGAGGGCTCCAGAGTCATCCTAAGCAAACAACTCGGGAAATTGCGCTGAGGTCTTAAGAATCATCTTAAGCACATGGCCCTGCTGAAGAATTCAAGAATCGTCTTGAACTGAAGACTTCGCTGGGGATCTCAAAAATCATTTTGAGCAAGCGACTGTGGGGATTACACCGGGGTCTTCAAGAATCATCTCAAGAAAGCGACCTCGTTGGGGAGAACGTCAGGAATCATCCTGAGCAACTGATCCTTCGGCCGAACACCTGTAAGACAAGAATGATAATAACCTAGATCATGCGTATGATGCGTATGCTTCGGCGCCATGCCCCACACGGTGGTAATTCTATGCGTTTATGCTAAATGCTATGCAATTATGCACAATGCTATGCAATCCCGTCAGCAAAATAAATGCCGAAGGGGAATTCTCTTTTCAAGGAGAAGGAACTACTCAGGTAGAGGAATCATCCTGCTGAGGAGAAAACTGCACGCCAATATCAGTCGGACTCTGTCTGGGGAATTGATCTTCCGCGGACTGCTGCATGGGAAACAACTTCAGTTGATTACTGCAGAGGAACGAAGCTCCACGAGAACTTGGACCTGCTGATATCAGTCGCGAGAATAAACTGCGTGGCCTCCATGGCTACTTTTCTGGGGATGATAACTCTGTGAGGAAACAATCTTCAGCTGCTCCACACTCCACTGGGGAAAAACCAATCATGATCTGATCAACTTCCAAGGACTCGGCTCTCTTGGACATCTGCAAACTCGGCTGAGGAAGGAGAAGTCATTCTGCTTCGCTGGAGAGGGTGCGACTCTGGGGAAATACAGCATCAACTGCCCCACGCTCTGCTAGGGAACATCCACTCAAGGTCCCAACTGCTTCCAAGGATTCTGCTTTTCTGGGGGTTTGCGGACTCAGTCGGGGAGAGAGAAATCATTCTACTTCAACGGAGAGTACGACTCTGATGAGGAATCTCAATTTCGCCGGGGAAGAAAGAATCATCTGACTTCGGGGGAGAATACAACTCCGCAGAGGAATACCACATCAGTTGTTCTAACACTCTACTGGGGAAGAGGGAATCATCCGGCTTCAGGAGAGAGCATGACTCTGGTGGGGAATCTCAATTCCGCTGGAGACTTCAGTCTGGCACCGTCAGTTGCTGCATATCTCGACGTACTAACAATTTCCTACGACACCTGCACTTGTGACCCGGTGCTGGGGAGACACCTGCTTTGGCGACTGTACTGGGGAAAACACGAGCTTCGGTACCTGAACGCTTCTACGAAATCTGCACTGGTGACCCGGTGCTGGGGGAGAATACGAGCTGCTGCGCGCGACTCAGCTGATGAGGTGACGTTCCTTCAGGATGCGTCTGCTTGGGGAAAAGAATTATCTCTGCCCGGGGAGACATATCAATGCTCACTTTCTTGCGTTCAGATTCTGCGGAGGAGAGACTACTGAACTCTGCTGGAGAAGGAGGACTCGCCCTGCTTTGGGGATATCAATTCTGGTCTGCTGAGGGCAATCTTGACCCTAATCCGATAAGGGATAAACACCATCTCGATCTGCTGCAGTCTCAAACTGTACGGGGGGAACAACCTCAAACCGTACATCTCTGCTGAGAAACAATCCTGGTTCAACAATGTCGACGCAGGGAACACAGGCTACCAATCATGGAACCGAGTAACAGGTTAGGCTGTAGGATAACAACCCAATGCCAGCAAGGCTTCTTCAGAAGGCTCAGGTTTTGGCAGGGTAAGGACACGACTCCCCGACATTCAATTCTTGCTAGGGCGAACAAACTCGTTTGAACAACTTGCCCCAGTACAATTCAACTTGCCCCAATCCGACTTTTGGGAATAATTCATTCTGAACAAAAACAGCTGGCGACAAGACAATTATCAGAAGGCTTGCTCCAATATCTGCACAACAGAAGGATTCATCCTCCACCAATCAACTCTCATCATGGTCGGCTTCAATATCTTTGAAGTAGTTTGCCCCTGAACGAGCGATGAGCGACTCAACATGCTCTGACTGAACTCTGGAGGGATCTGCCCCCAAATTGCAAGAACTCTGGATAACTGCCCCTGATTGGGTCTCGAGAAGATTCACTTTCGATCAACTGCTTCTTGCATAAACTGGCCCATAATCAACTGATGCTCTGGGACTTGTCCGATTCCAAATTCGCCGGAAGTCATTGCCCCAGATTCACAGGGTTCCACAGCACACCATTCTGATCCAGACCTCTGACGACTCAGTCCTGATTGATTATTCCCTGCTGAAGTTCCTTCGTATCAGCTACCAACCTGCAAAAATTGTTTATTCACGAATGGTAATTTTAATGCAATGTTCATGCAAATTTCGAAAAAATGTTGTACTGTCACTCATTTACGTGTCATGCTAGTGAGTGACGAATGAACCAAAGAGTTCAAACGTAGTGCTGATGTAATCAGTGAAAAATACAATAAGGATACGATTAGTAAATCATGAAGGAGTCGGGTTGCTCAACCTTGTCGTAATGCGCTTCCAGAATAAACCTTGCCTCAATTAGGTCTTTTAAGGGTTGTATCGTGGTCGGGTTCACGGTTCGTGAAACAAAGGATATTCGGCTCGAATTATGATTTGTACCCACCCCTTCTACGTGATGATCTCCGATCCTAAAGTCCAGTTAACTTAGCTCGAGCGCTCGCCTCTTCGAGAGGTATGTTGAACATTGGGAACAACTGGTTAAAGAACTCACAAGGTGTTTCGGAGTGACAGTTACTCCTTTTCGTTTTCGGTGTCTGTATCTACACGACTTCGTCCTTGTTTGAGGATTTTTATCTTTTTATATCCTTTCTGTAATACCCCAAATTTTACCCTTATATTTAATCAGTCATTTCGCATAGCATCTCATATGTACATTACTAACCGCTAACCAGTTATGAAGGTGTTTGTTTTGCAGATTTGGTCCCAGGGGTATTTTGGTCATTTTACACAAATTCTACCAATTCCTTGAAGACGGGCTGTTATTAAGTTCTGAGGCGTTTGATACACTATTTTTGAGGCATTTACCTATCACCAGGTCTGATTATATCAAGGTGCCAATTTGACGTGGTCGATATTAAAGTTTGTCGAGCACAACGGGATTTAAGACTTATTGCTCATGGCTTACTCCCGGCACACCTCCGTTAATAAGGCGTGGTTTTACTGGGGTATTATTGGATGGTTGCTCACAGTCTTTGGTCAGTGGAATTCAATTACGAGTAGTGTTATTGGCGATGCTGAAGCTGTTGTGATTACGGTACACATCCGTGTTTGGTTATGAAATGGTTGGTTAGCATTTAAATTGAGTTTTAATCAGATGATGAGTTTGAGATTACGAATGAGACAAGTGCAAATAAGAATACCCTTTGGGAGTGTTTATGTTTTATGACTAGAGTAATGAATTTAAATATTTGTGGATTTATCCACAAGTGTTTGCAATTTATAACTAGAAGTAAACATAAACAATTGCAAGCTTGAATGATCAGGGATAAATGGAAGTTGTTGGGAATTTTTTATTGCATAAGAATGTTATTGTACAAAAGGGTTTGAATCATTTTACATTGAGTTGCCGTAAAATTACAACCACAGAGATTACATTGACTCTAAAAAATCCTAAGTCCTAGAACTTCTAAATGTCCTTCATGATGTCCTTTGAGCTTCTCCGCAAGGTCTCCAATTTCAACCTGCACAAAGAGAAACAAAGCAAAACAGAATAAAATGTTAGAAGATGTTTTTGACACTCTCAGAACAATGTCATCATCGAGTGCCGGGAGGGGCACAACCGAAGCTGCGTCCTACCCCCCGTTACCGGCCCGCGCCGTTGGCGTTAGATCGGATAGTGTCTGTTCTTATCGATACGGGACATCCGAGAGATAGAAGTAATAAAAGAAGCGGGACTGATTCGTTTTGCCGCGATTGGATTTCCAAACTGATACGAGAATAAGGCAACATAGGCAAGTTCTGACTCAAACCCGGATGCCGGCAGGTCTGAGTCACTTTGGTTCCGAAGCTCCCACCCCTGAAAATCCACAAACACATCAATATCAGGTTCAGCATTCAAAACTCAAAATGATTCATAGGTTGCCATAGGCATCAAACTGCAGCAATCCTGAACAAGACAAGAGAATTGAAATGCAAGCCAAACTGCATCAATCTCCAAAACAGAACATCATATGCAAAATGAACTGCACCAAAATAATATATCAGAAGGCAGATTTACGCGCAGAAGCCATAAGAAAATATCTCATAGAAATGCCCAGCAAGATCCAAAGGAAAGGTAACAGCATAGAGCAAGAAGAATGAAGTGTCCACACAAAAATGTATCAAGCTACATAAATCATACCAGAAGGAGCAAGGATAAGCTCACATAATCGCATCAGTTCAGAAAACAAGAACCCAACTCCATTGCACCAAAATTGGATTACAAAGCAAGTCGATTGGAACTCGCTTCGAACAAAAACAACTGGTCAGCATCTGGAAAAAAATCAATAATCAAACTGCATCAGAACAGCACAAATCATATCACGAAATCAAGTGCAATGTGGTTCGAATCAGAATCAACAACACCAAGCTGATGTGTTTAATCACGCCCTCAGAAAACTCATCACTAGGTGGAGACTCGAGCTGCCGGGAGGGAAACAATTAGAATGTCTCCAGCTCCCAACCAAGCGTCGAAAATAAGGACCGATCTCGAAGACAAGCCAAATGAAACAAGCCACAAAACCATATCAGTTCATAAGCCCAGAGCACAACAACTGTCAAAAGTATCACCAGCAGGCTCAGAATGTCATCATTGCCATATACCTTTCCCGACAATTTTGGCTCAACCGAAGCTTCAATATCAAGCCCTCTCTGAAAGAAGAAGAGGAAAAGAATCTGAGCTGCATCAAAGAAGCGAACCAACCAAAAAACGAATCAGTTCGAGATCAAAACATCAAACAAAGATACGAATCCATTAAGGAATCCTGAGAATTAAAATCAAACATCAATCAATCCAATCTGAAGGCAAACCATATCAGAAAAATAGAGAGATTTTGATTTGATAATTAATCCCAAAGCAGATCAAAGCAAATCATTTCAGACTAATAAAATTGAATCAAATCAGGAAATCATATCAGCTCAATCAGGTTCTAAAGGAGGAAACAGAATATCAGATTCATATGATTCAATCTCACCAAAACCCCAATCAGGATTCCAAGAGAAGAAACGAGATCCCAATCGTATCAGAAAGCCCCTATTGGAACTCAATCTGGAAAAACCAAATGATCAAATCAAATCGAATCCCCATTTGCACTCAACCTGAATCAATCAAACAAATCAGTTCAGATTATATTCAATCACAGAGTTCTGAAGATAGAAAGCTCTGAACCAAATCAGAAGAATCATATCAGCTGGAGATCAGAAAGGACCAATCAAACCCTAAAAAGGGAAACATAGTTCAATCAGCATCCAATCATAATCCAATCAGTATCTGAGAAAATCACAACAAAATCAAATAACATCAACACAAAATCGAATCTCAGAGTAACGCAAATCCAAGGCCCATAAGTTAGTTATAAATAGGAGGATACAACCTGATGGAAGGGAGATGGTTGAAACCCTAGACGGAGAGTATCAGAAGCGGCTAAGAATCCACATGCAAAAACCCTAAACGGTGCGAGCTCAGACGAAGCAATCGTCATCATCGCTCCAAGAACCACCAAGCGCGATCAATAATACCCAGAGAGATCACCTTCACCGTTCGCAAAGAACGACGGGCAATCGACTCCGCAGCCTCAGCTTCAACATCATCGGCTAAAACGAATGTAAATCACCGTGTGTTATCTCACATACTTTTATCGTTCATGTTTTGTTTCAGGAGAAGAAGATGCATGTCGATCGCGAGATAGAGGAGGGAAGAAGAAGAAGTAAAACGGCGCCTCAAGGGCATTAGGGTTCTGAGAACCCTAATTGCTTTCCAAAGTTTAATCCAACCGGGTTGGGTCTGGGGTGATGACCGGCCCAACCCCTTATGTTTTGTGTTTTTATTTTATTTATTTTGTTTTTAAAATTATGTTTTTTTATTTTGTTTTAAAATGTTTTCTTAGAATAAAAAATTAAAACTCTTTTTTTAAATATAAAATTAAAACTTTTTTGTAAAAATAAAAATGAAAAACTTTTTTTTTAAATCAAATAAGGAAAAATTTTTTTTTAAAAAAAATACAAAAATAAAACTTTTTTTTTAAACGAGTAAATTATTTTTAAATTAAGTTCTTTTGCAAGCTAACTTTTAATTATTAAGATTTTTAAATAAAACAATAATAAAATATCAAATTTGCATCTTAACTCATTTGATCACCGCCTAGCTCTGCCTACTAACGCCATCTGTTCATTTTGCAGCTCATCACCTTTACCGTTACTTATCTCATTTTATTTCATTACTATATTGTAACTGCTTTTCATATGTAATCTCGCGAACCTAATAATCGCGTTTACTTTTCGCATTTAAATTTCTGCTGATGTATGATTTAAATTTCTGCTGATGTATTGCAATATTTCTGTCACATTATACACTCCGAAGGAATTAGGTCTAGCATTTGACCGCCGTGTCAATAGTCCTCAAACTTCAACCCTTACACCTTTACAAACCCTAATTTTCACAAATGCCTCGCCGCAGGCAAGATCACAATTTTACCCCTAGCATTAGGTCAAAGAGCCGCCGTGCTCATTTTAGGGTTTCCCGCCGTGTAATCCCTAACTTAACCTAATTTAACCCTAATTACAACTTAACAATTCAACGTAGAGATTTGGAGTTCCTACACTCCACGTAAGCGTGTCCTTAAGACATGTTTATTCCCCGTGAGACCTTGACCACAGTCAAGAAGTCTCTAACCTCCCTTTTGAGGGGAACTACGATTACTCTGATTCCACTCCCGTAAGGATACGTAGGCAC
Organism: Lathyrus sativus; assembly: GCA_963859935.3. NCBI lineage: Eukaryota > Viridiplantae > Streptophyta > Magnoliopsida > Fabales > Fabaceae > Lathyrus > Lathyrus sativus. The sequence goes on along the minus strand of OZ012739.1, from coordinate 351,159,951 downwards.
AAGATGCGATGTCTTGCCGAGTAAACTTAGAATTAACCCCTTAGGTTTATTTTCTCACTTTTAATCCTTTGTACATATACCTTAAGCAAATAAATAAAGCAAAATAGTAAACATTTGAACAAAAGGTTCCTGTAGAGTACTACAGAAGTTTAGGATGCTAATACCTTCCCTAAATTTAACCAACCCCCGAACCCTAGGTCTTTCCCCGCATTGTGTTTACGATGCAAAATAGGTTTTCCCTTTTTGACCTTTTCCTTCGGATAAATCAAAGAGCGGTTGTGAACTGAATTGCGATTCAAACTCATTAATAGTTTGTGATCCTATTTCCACCGCAACAGAAAATGGCGACTTCACTGGGGAGTCTTAACTTTTGAGGGTTATCCCTAATTTGTTCATATTTATTACTATTTGTTTTACTATTCATTTGCATGTATATATTGTACTCTGATTTGGGACTGTTCCTTGTGCTGTGAGATAAGTCCTACGCCCGGACTAGTGACATTATTATAGGATGGGGATATATTCGATGAGGCTTATAGGGAGTGAATCCCGACCAAGCTGATTCGAGAATCACCGCTCAGTTGAGACCTTTTCGAAAATGGTTCGGTTGAACGAGTAATCGTGAAAACTTTTTCCATGGTCGATTGGAGTCTGTGATATTGAGGACCGTAGTACCTTTACACCACCTTGGCCTTATTTAGGACGTAGTGCGGGAGCTATGTGGGAGTAATCCTACAATGGTTGCTACGCGATACTACACTCAAAAGAGGTTCTCTTGAGAATATTATTAACCCCTGAGTCAGTCGGAAGGTTGATAATATCCGAAAGATGGGCTGATGACTTTGGGCACTTTGTAGAACCTTGTTCGGCAGGTACAACTAACCTATAGTACACTCCTTTTGGGATGGGTAGACCTTGACTCCGCTCACGTTCCTTTAACCTAGGATTTTGTGTGTTTTCATGCATTGCATTCATAAAGCATCTCATTGCATTGTATTTCATGGAGTTCAAATATCATTTATGGATACCGCGGGATACCAGGAATAAAAAAAATATAAAATGAAAAAAAAAACAAGAAAAAGATCTCTTTGGTACCCCACGACATTCGTAAATGTTGGAATGCCATGAAATCTTCATTTACATCATAGCATCATTTACTTTCTTGCATTGCATGTGTCTTCCATTTTCTCACGTTCGGTTCTCTCGCCTTCCAGTTTCGTCACCCTGAGTTCTCGGCACCAATACAACACCAGAGCTCAAACTCGGAAGAGAATGGAGGATCAGGCAAAAGAGATTGATCGCCTTAGCAATGAACTTGAAGACCTTCGAGGGGGTATGGGGCGTATGATGGAATTGTTACATGTCATGAATGCTAAGATGGATACCCAGCCCACTGTTGTTTCTGAGATTACCGGCGTTACCGTGGACCCTCCACCAAGTGTGACCGTAGCAAGGGACCCACCTTATGGTCTTGCTCCCGGTTTTGTGCCTCCTCAAGCCACTGTTCCAATTAATCAGCCTGTTCAGCAAGCCGTGCCTTTATTTTCTGAAGTTTCTAGGGGGGCTCCTATCTTTGCACCACCTGTTGTACACACTCGTGCGCAACCGTACTTCAATGAGACCGTTTTTGATAATCTTGACGAGAATGTTGAGGGTTATGAAAAACATGATAAGCTTCGTGAGGAAGTAAACACCATCGTCCAGAGATTGAAAAAGGTAGAGGGTGATCAAATTTTTGGGACTGCCGCAAGGGATGTTTGTTTGGTCTCAGGTTTGGTTATTCCCCCGAAGTTCAAAACTCCGAACTTCGATCGTTATGAAGGTGCCACCTGTCCTAAAAGTCATCTGATCATGTATTATCGCAAAATGGCTGCCCATGTTGAGAATGATAAACTGATGATCCATTGCTTCCAAGATAGTTTGAAGGGTGCTTCTTCCAAGTGGTACTTAACTTTGGACCAGTCTCGCATTAAGAGTTTCCAAGATTTATCTGACGCTTTCATCAAACACTACAAGTACAATATGGACTTGGCTCCTGACAGAAGACAGTTGCTGAGTATGTCACAAAAGAATTCTGAGTCATTCAAAGAGTATGCTCAAAGGTGGAGAGAGACTGCTTCGCAGGTAGAACCTCCTTTGACCGAGAAAGAATTAGCTTATTGGTTTGTCGACACGGTCCGTCCAGAATTTTACGAAAGAATGGTGGGTAGTGTGACTTCAAATTTCTCCGACATCGTTGCTGTGGGTGTCAAGATTGAATTGGGTATGAAAAGTGGTAAAATGACAAATAATCATGGTGCTTCTAAGGATCAGCCGAAGAAACCTCCGTATAGCTCCCAGAAAAAGAAAGAGGGTGAGACTAATGCTATATCCTCTGGTAGACCCAGAGAACGCTTTTATCGACATCCGCAAGGTTATGCTCAACCTCAAGGGTACCCAGTCCAATATGCTCAACAACCCTATGTGGCAGCTATTACACCTTCTTTCAATCAACAGGTTCCCATGTATCAACCTATGCAACAACCTCCTGTTTATCCGCCTCCTGTCAACTATCTACAGGCGCCCAACGCTCCTGCTCCTCAATAGCCAAAGAGTCCGGCTCCTCGCCAGAATGTTCCGAATAGAAGAACATATAAGCCTTGTCCGCCGATTCCGATGACTTTCACCGAGTTGTACCCCTCTTTGGTCAAGCAAGGTCTGATCACTACTCGGGCTTTGGGTCCGCCTCCTAATCCTCTACCCGCCAATTACAACGCCGCCGCTCATTGTTTATTTCATGAGGGTGCGCCTGGTCATGATCTGGAGAATTGTTATGCTCTCAAAAATATTGTCAGGGATTTATTGGAAAAGAAGATTTTGTCATTTGAAGATCCTCAACCAAATGTTAAGAAGAACCCTTTTCCTAACCATGAGAGTGTCAATGCCATTAATGCTGATTCGGAGGAAGGTTACGTCCTTGACGTTGAACAGATTAAGACTCCTCTTAAGATATTCCATTCGAAGTTGTTTGGAGCCGGTCTGGTAGATACGTCCCATGCTGCATGTGTAAGTTGTGAAGCCAGTATTAAGGGTTGTGTGTTGGTTCAGAATGATGTTCAGAGGTTGATTGACGAGGGTGTTTTACAAGTGACAAGCCAAGCCAAGGAGGATGAGGTCACTGTGGTTGAGCCTGTCTTCCATCAGCCTGAATCAAAGGGTAAGGTACCAGTGTTTAATCTATCAGGGGCAGGTTCTGCCAATCCCGTGTTCGATATACCAAAATCGTCTATCCCTGAGGTGAATCAGCATAGGCCGATAGTTATTCGAACACCCAGTCCGTTCCCTTTCAGTGATCCTAAAGCTGTGCCTTGGAAATACGACGTGACGATGATTGACAAGGAGTCTGGGAAGGTTATTCCAAATGAAGAGGTTAAGGGCACTGTGACCAATATCGCAGAGGCAAGCAGGATGACTCGCAGTGGCCGTGTGTATACTCCCCATTCCAATGAGGTTCCACCTAAGGAAACCACTAATATCCCAGTGGCCGTCAAAGACAAAGGGAAGGGAGCTGTTACGAATGATGAAGATGCCGAGTTTTTGAGGATCATCAAGAAAAGCGACTATAAAGTTATCGATCAACTTCATCAGACTCCTTCCAAGATTTCGATTTTATCTCTGTTGATGAGTTCACCCGCTCATAGGATGGCCTTGCAGAAGGTTTTACCTCAAGCACATGTGGATCAAGATATCAGCACCAGTCGGTTTGATAGTGTGATTGCCAATTTGACCGCCTGTAACACCCTTAGTTTCAGCAATGAAGAGTTACCGAAGGAGGGTCCGAACCATAATCGTGCTTTACATATATCGGTGAAATGTCAGGAGGACAATTTAGCGAGAGTGCTAGTGGACACCGGGTCTTCTCTGAATGTTCTACCCAAGAGGGTTCTTGATAAGTTGGCTTGTAAAGAGACTGTGTTGAAACCTACTCCTTTGGTCGTCAAGGCTTTCGATGGCTCTCGTCGGTCGGTAATGGGGGAGGTTGAGCTTCCTATCCTGATTGGTCCGCAAGTTTTTAATATCACATTTCAAGTCATGGACATTAATCCCAATTACAGTTGTTTACTTGGAAGGCCGTGGATTCATGCCGCTGGAGCAGTAACCTCAACGTTACATCAGAAGATGAAGTTCGTGATCGATGGAAAGTTGGTTATTATACACGGTGAGGAGGATCTGATGGTCAGTAACCTGTCTTCTTTCCGTTACATCGAGGCCGATGAGAATGCTTTAGAAATCTCCTTTCAAGCACTTGAGATCGCCAATGCTGTTCTGCTAGAAGTCGAAGAGACAGTGGGTCAGGGTAATCCATCTTTCGCATCTCTGAAGAGTACCAAATCAACAATTGACAGGGGCATTCCTGAAGGTTGGGGAGAGGTAATTGATGTCAAGACCAAGACTGATCGCTCTGGGTTGGGTTACAAACCAACTCAGAATGGAGCTGCCACAACTGTCGAAGGGCGTCCGAAGGTTATCCAAGAGGTATTTGTCAGCGGAGGTTTCCAAGTCAATGCCATCAGTAACTGTGAGGAAAATGAAGAGCTGAGCAACCTGGTGTTTAAGGGTGATGCAGTTTTGAACAACTGGGAGGCCGTAGAGATCCCTGTTATTTTTCCCTTGTCGAAGTAATTGTTTTTTAAAGTTTCATTTACATTTTCAAATAAAAATCTGTAGCTCTGCCCAAGGCTATAGGGTCGTTTTTATTGGCCCACCTTTCATTTCTAAAAAGATATTAATAAAAGCATTTTGTTCAATTCCACTTTGGTTCATTTGCGTTTTTCGTTTTCACCTTTAAAAATGAAATTGGCAACCTTTTTCCCCAAATAAAACAAAAAAACAGCATTCCATTTCTTATCTTGCATATCTTTGAGCATCTTAATTAAGTAAGCCTTCCATCATGCAGAGACATCGTAAACCTTGTTGGATCCAATGACTTTACTAACACTCCTGACTAGGATGCACCCATCAATCAAGCTGAGGACGAGGGTGAAGAAGATTTTGAAGTACCCGCTGAACTGACAAGATTGATTGAGTACGAGTACACAGAGCTTCAACCGCATAAAGAGCAGGTGGACTTAATTAATCTCGGTACAGATGAGAACAAGAAAGAGGTCAAGATTGGTGCAATGCTTGGGACAGAGGTTAGGTCGAGGTTGATTGAGTTGTTAAAAGAGTATATTGATGTGTTTGCATGGTCGTATCAAGATATGCTGGGCCTAGACACGGATATTGTTGTTCACAAGTTGCCACTTAAACCAGATTGTCCACCTATCAAGCAAAAGCTTCGAAGAACGAGACCCGACATGGCTTTGAAAATTCGAGACGAGGTTAAAAAGCAGTTGGATGCAGGTTTCTTGGCAGTCACAAAATATCCAGATTGGGTTGCCAACATTGTGCCAGTGCCTAAGAAGGACGGTAAAGTTAGGATGTGTGTGGATTACAGGGACCTGAACAAAGCAAGTCCGAAAGACGACTTCCCTCTGCCACATATTGATACACTTGTAGATAATACAGCCAGTTTTGCGTTGTTTTCATTTATGGATGGTTTCTCTGGCTACAATCAGATCAAGATGGATCCCGATGATCGAGAGAAGACTACCTTCATTACTCCTTGGGGGACCTTCTGCTACAAAGTCATGCCCTTTGGTTTGAAGAACGTTGGGGCAACTTACCAACGCGCTATGACCACTCTTTTTCATGATATGATGCACAAAGAGATCGAGGTGTATGTGGACGATATGATAGCCAAATCTCAGAGTGAAGAGGAGCATCTAGACCATTTGGTGAAGCTGTTTGAACGACTCAGAAAATATCAGTTGAAATTGAATCCTGCTAAATGTACCTTTGGTGTCAGATCTGGAAAATTGCTTGGTTTCATTGTTAGCCAGCGAGGGATTGAGGTGGATCCTGACAAAGTCCGAGCCATTCAAGATATGCCAGCTCCGCGAACCGAGACACAAGTTAGAGGTTTTCTGGGACGTTTGAATTATATTTCCAGGTTTATCTTCAATATGACCGCTACTTGTGAGCCGATATTCAAGTTACTTTGCAAGGGGCAGACAGTTGAGTGGAACCCCGATTGTCAGAAAGCGTTTGAGAAGATTAAGGGTTATCTGCAAGATTCCCCTATTCTGATCCCTCCCGTACCTGGAAGACCGTTGTTTATGTACCTTACCGTTCTTGAGAAGTCTATGGGTTGTGTGCTTGGACAACATGATGAGACTGGGAAAAAGGAACATGCGATTTATTACCTGAGCAAAAAGTTTACCGACTGCGAAAACAGATACTCACCATTGGAGAAAACTTGTTGTGCATTGGCATGGGCCGCTAGGCGCCTTCGGCAATATATGGTCTGTCATACCACATTATTGATTTCTAAAATGGATCCGATCAAGTATATTTTTGAAAAACCTGCTCAAACCGGGAGGCTGGCCCGTTGGCACATGTTGTTATCCGAATATGACATCCAGTATGTACCCCAGAAGGCGATTAAGGGTAGTATTTTATCGGATTATCTTGCAGATCAGCCAGTTGAAGATTATGAACCTCTTAAGTTTGATTTTCCTGATGAGGATATTTTGTTGATTAAGAGAGATTGTGAAGAGCCAGATCCGAGCGAAGGTCCAGAACCAGGTCTTTGGTGGAAGATGATGTTTGATGGTTCCTCGAATTTCAATGGGCATGGTATAGGCGCCGTTTTGATGAACCCAAAGGGTGGATTCACTCCGTTTACAGCCAGGTTGGACTTTGAGTGTACTAATAACGTCGCAGAGTATGAAGCGTGTATCCTCGGCCTCGAAGCAGCAATTCACCTCCGAATCAAACTTCTCAAAGTGAGTGGTGACTCAGCCTTGGTTATCTACCAGGTACAAGGCAAATGGGAAACGAAGAATGAGAAGTTGATCCCTTATAAGGACTACGTTGTTGAGCTGATTAAATATTTCGACGAGATAGAGTTCGAGCATGTTCCTAGATCTGAGAATCACGTTGCTGATGCTTTAGCCATGTTAGCCTCCATGTGGAAAGTTAAATTCGTTAATGAAGCACCTCTTATCCATATTGAGCGCAAAGTTGAGCCCGCTTATTGTCAGGTGGTCGAAGAAGTTGAGGTGGATGAAAAGCCTTGGTTTCATGATATCAAGAACTATCTCGTCAAGCAAGATTATCCCGATGGTGCTACTGGTCTGGACAAGAAAACATTGAGAAGACTGGCGTCCAAATTCTTTATCAGTAATGGTGTGTTATACAAGAGAAATCACGACATGGTCCTGCTCAGATGTGTTGATGAACGGGAAGCGGACATGTTACTGCAGGAAATTCATGAGGGGACCTTCGGAACTCATGCCAATGGTTATGCTATGTCCAAGAAGATGTTAAGGGCTTGGTATTATTGGTTAACCATGGAAGCTGACTGCATCCAATATGCTAGAAAATGCCATAAGTGCCAAATTTATGCTGATAAAATGCATGTACCTCCGTCACCGTTGAATGTTTTGTCTTCGCCATGGCTGTTCTCCATGTGGGGCATTGACATGATTGGGGCAATCGAGCCGAAGGCTTCTAATGGACATCGTTTTATCCTCGTTGCCATTGATTATTTCACCAAGTGGGTAGAGGCTGCCTCCTACACCAACGTGACCAAGCAAGTGGTTGCCCGTTTCATCAGGAAAGAGATCATCTGCCGTTATGGAGTCCCAAGCCGGATAATAACTGACAATGGCACCAATCTGAACAACAAGACTATGAAAGAGCTGTGTGATAGTTTCAAGATCACTCACCACAATTCTTCTCCGTACCGTCCTAAGATGAATGGGGCCGTTGAAGCTGCGAATAAGAATATCAAGAAGATCCTGCAAAAGATGGTTGTGACTTACAAAGATTGGCATGAGATGTTACCGTTTGCTTTGCATGGGTACAGAACCTCAGTAAGAACTTCGACAGGGGCAACACCTTTCTCACTGGTATATGGAATGGACGCCGTGCTCCCCATCGAAGTAGAGATACCTTCTTTAAGAGTGTTGATGGAAGCTGAACTTGAGGAAGCTGAGTGGGTTCAAGACAGACTGGATCAGTTGAATCTCATTGACGAGAAGCGTTTGACAGCCATGTGCCATGGGCAATTATATCAGAAACGGATGAAAAGAGCGTTTGATAAGAAGATCCGTATCCGTGAGTTCCGTCAAGGAGAGCTCGTACTCAAAAAGATCTTACCAGTACATAAAGATATGCGTGGAAAGTGGATGCCCAATTATGAAGGCCCATTTGTTGTAAAGACCGTTTTCTCCGGAGGGTCTCTGATACTTACAACAATGGACGGTGAAGAACTAGCACATCCCGTGAATTCTGATGCAGTCCGAAAATATTATGCCTAAAAACCCGCTAAGTCGAAAACCTGCAAAAGGCGACTTAGGCAAAAGTAAGGGTTGGAAAAAAAGAAATAATAATAAAAAGCTCGCTAAGTTGAAAACCCGAAAGGGCGGCTTAGGCAAAAAAGAGCGTCCCGGTGGATTGAAAACCCGAGAGGGCGGTCCAGGCAAAAGTTAGGGACAAAGGCATTTCATTGCATCAGAGGACACACTTTCCGCATGAGAGCCATGTTTCGTTTCTTTCATCCTTGCCCAAAGCAAGATTCTGGATTAGTCTTAGTTATTAGTGTCAGTAGGTGTCAGTGGATTCAATGTAACCTTTTCCCATGTTGCCAATTTCAAAACATAATCATCTGTGGAGCTATGCCTTCAGCAAGCAACCACCCTTTAATAAAAGATACCACTTTGTTACTCACATCCATTGGTGCATTACTCCTTGTTTTCTATTGTTATGCAAAATGCATTTATTCTTAAAATTTGAAAATGAAAGGTGCATTGTAGATTTTGAAAAAAATTGTTTTTCAAAAAAAAAGTGAAATTGAAATATAATAAATTACTTTGACTAGTGGAAATTTCGGAAGGATCTCTTCACTCCCCGGAAATATCACTATTGCAGAAACACTTTCAAACCGTTGCTCTAACACAGTCCCCAGCGAGACTATAAGCTGACAACTTTTTCTTGGGTAACTCAAAAGTGTCCCTCAAGTTTTCTTCTCCCCACGTGAAGACATGATACTGTGCACTCAAGCAAATTACTTTCTCCCCAGAGAATTCAGAATTTTGAAACCAGATTGGTTCTACCATTGATCTTTCTTACCCATGATTGACGTATTGGTTGCAGAGAATGCAGGGTATCTCCGTCGAGATGTTTATTTCATCTCTTGTCCCGTCTCTAGTCTGTTTCGTCAGCATACGCAGGGGCATAAGCATCACATGCCTACTTCATATACTCATATTCATTACATACTCATTACATACTCATTACATACTCATGGCATACTCATTTCATAACATCCTGCATATTTAACTACATACATAGACATTAACATACATTCATATTAACATATTCATTAACATACGCGTTAGCATGCACAGGTTCATTGTGTCTCTACCATCGGTCGTTACCACCGAGTAACTGGGTTTGTCCATTCTCTCCAAATAGATTGTCAGCCCTAAGCATAAAATACATATGTGTTTCCAGTTTCCCCACAGAGCTCGATCCTCGTGGATGACGGTTACTTCAGCTCTCTTTCCTCGCCAGGATAAGATATCTACCCTTCGAGTTCATTCCCTCGATGGAGTCTTGATTACTAGTCTTCTTTCTAGCTCGATCCTAGATTGAACCTCAGTCTTGTCGGTCGTCAATCCCAACTGGACGTGCATTTATTTTGCACCATCCAAAAATTTTCACCATACCATGGACAGATACGCGACTATCTCGCTCGAGAAGTGTATCACTGTACCCGGACGTGCATTTATTTTGCACTATCTTTCAAGAAAATCAACTACAATCCTTTACAGATACACGCCAGTTCACGCCTGGAAAATCTACCAATACAACACTTTACAATCCTACATGTTACAACAACACTTTACACTTTACATCTTACAGCATCAATATACAACATTTCTCACCTAAGAAGTCGATCCTATCTTCGTTATGACTCGCAGCAAATGGCCATCTCCATGGAGCAGTTGGGCTTCCATTTACCTGTCGTCTTGAAGTATAGGAGGTATGAACCAAATCGTATTCAGGAGAGCACGATCTTGAAGTACGCGGAGGTTTTGAGCGGGATCATATTCAGGAGAGCACGATTCTGAAGCATGAAGAAGTTCATTTATCCTTTAGTAAAAGAAGGAGCGGAGTCATATTCAGGAGAGCACGATTCTGAGTTATGAGGAAGTTCAATTGGCCGTTTTTCAGGAGAGCACGATTCTGAAGAATGAAGAAATTTCAAGAACCGAATCATATTCAGGAGAGCACGATTCTGAGTTATGAGGAAGTTCAATTATCCATTTTCATATTCAGGAGAGCACGATTCTGAAGTATGAAGAATTGCATTCACAAGAAACAACCGAATCATATTCAGGAGAGCACGATTCTGAGTTATGAGGAAGTTCGATTAGCCTTTTCATATTCAGGAGAGCACGATTCTGAAGTATGAAGAGTTTCATTTACACGAAAAAGCCGAGTCATATTCAGGAGAGCACGATTCTGAAGTATGAAGAGTTTCATTTACACGAGAAAGCCGAATCATATTCAGGAGAGCACGATTCTGAGGTATGATGAAGTTCAGTTTAGCCTTTTCATGGTCAAGAGAGCACGATCTTGAAGCATGAAGAAGTTTATTTATCCTTCAGTAAGAGAAGAATCAAAATCGTATTCCAGGCGCCGACCTTAAATGCGAGAAGATTTATATATCAGATAAGCAGCAGCCTCTTTATTTGAGTGCTTATCCATTTTGGCATGTAAGCCCCTTCCAACGATAAGAGACAATTCTCCCGCGAGAAGCTTATCAGGGCATTTCCCATCAAAGTCCATTTATTTTGGCATACGGCCGGTCTTTACCCTGTATATTTGTTACGGAGTTCCGAAAAGTCCGTTTGATCCTGTCACGAGGGATAGTTTACAGAAGCTTGGATGTTATTCTTTGCTCAATGCTCCAGCGTTCTGTAATCGATCTTGTAATCGTACGTGATCCAGTTTTTATCCTTTAGATTCCCCAGTGGAGGCCGTCTCGCAGGTGTCATCTCCATTTGAGAATCTCGTCCCCCAAATGACTATTGGTCGTGTTTGCACCAGTTGACCATCATTTTAGAATTCCCCAGTGTTTGTACTGTGTCTCAGCACGTCGTTTTCCCCAGTGTGTTCTTCTCGTAGCGTCTGTCTCGTAGCGTTTGTCATCTTCATCATTCTAGCATACGCATCATATCATATTCATATCATCTGCATTAAGCGGTCCTCGCTTTGTCCATAGCATCGCATCGTCGCATATAAGGGCAAAATTTTCGGTTATCTATATTTAAATCTCTCCACCACGATTCCTCGAGTCTCTGTCACTCAAATCGTCCGGTGTAGCTATTTAAATAGGGGCAACTGTAATACCCCAAATTTTACCCTTATATTTAATCAGTCATTTCGCATAGCATCTCATATGTACATTACTAACCGCTAACCAGTTATGAAGGTGTTTGTTTTGCAGATTTGGTCCCAGGGGTATTTTGGTCATTTTACACAAATTCTACCAATTCCTTGAAGACGGGCTGTTATTAAGTTCTGAGGCGTTTGATACACTATTTTTGAGGCATTTACCTATCACCAGGTCTGATTATATCAAGGTGCCAATTTGACGTGGTCGATATTAAAGTTTGTCGAGCACAACGAGATTTAAGACTTATTGCTCATGGCTTACTCCCGGCACACCTCCGTTAATAAGGCGTGGTTTTACTGGGGTATTATTGGATGGTTGCTCACAGTCTTTGGTCAGTGGAATTCAATTACGAGTAGTGTTATTGGCGATGCTGAAGCTGTTGTGATTACGGTACACATCCGTGTTTGGTTATGAAATGGTTGGTTAGCATTTAAATTGAGTTTTAATCAGATGATGAGTTTGAGATTACGAATGAGACAAGTGCAAATAAGAATACCCTTTGGGAGTGTTTATGTTTTATGACTAGAGTAATGAATTTAAATATTTGTGGATTTATCCACAAGTGTTTGCAATTTATAACTAGAAGAAAACATAAACAATTGCAAGCTTGAATGATCAGGGATAAATGGAAGTTGTTGGGAATTTTTTAATGCATAAGAATGTTATTGTACAAAAGGGTTTGAATCATTTTACATTGAGTTGCCGTAAAATTACAACCACAGAGATTACATTGACTCTAAAAAATCCTAAGTCCTAGAACTTCTAAATGTCCTTCATGATGTCCTTTGAGCTTCTCCGCAAGGTCTCCAATTTCAACCTGCACAAAGAGAAACAAAGCAAAACAGAATAAAATGTTAGAAGATGTTTTTGACACTCTCAGAACAATGTCATCATCGAGTGCCGGGAGGGGCACAACCGAAGCTGCGTCCTACCCCCCGTTACCGGCCCGCGCCGTTGGCGTTAGATCGGATAGTGTCTGTTCTTATCGATACGGGACATCCGAGAGATAGAAGTAATAAAAGAAGCGGGACTGATTCGTTTTGCCGCGATTGGATTTCCAAACTGATACGAGAATAAGGCAACATAGGCAAGTTCTGACTCAGACCCGGATGCCGGCAGGTCTGAGTCACTTTGGTTCCGAAGCTCCCACCCCTGAAAATCCACAAACACATCAATATCAGGTTCAGCATTCAAAACTCAAAATGATTCATAGGTTGCCATAGGCATCAAACTGCAGCAATCCTGAACAAGACAAGAGAATTGAAATGCAAGCCAAACTGCATCAATCTCCAAAACAGAACATCATATGCAAACTGAACTGCACCAAAATAATATATCAGAAGGCAGATTTACGCGCAGAAGCCATAAGAAAATATCTCATAGAAATGCCCAGCAAGATCCAAAGGAAAGGTAACAGCATAGAGCAAGAAGAATGAAGTGTCCACACAAAAATGTATCAAGCTACATAAATCATACCAGAAGGAGCAAGGATAAGCTCACATAATCGCATCAGTTCAGAAAACAAGAACCCAACTCCATTGCACCAAAATTGGATTACAAAGCAAGTCGATTGGAACTCGCTTCGAACAAAAACAACTGGTCAGCATCTGGAAAAAAATCAATAATCAAACTGCATCAGAACAACACAAATCATATCACGAAATCAAGTGCAATGTGGTTCGAATCAGAATCAACAACACCAAGCTGATGTGTTTAATCACGCCCTCAGAAAACTCATCACTGGGCGGAGACTCGAGCTGTCGGGAGGGAAACAATTAGAATGTCTCCAGCTCCCAACCAAGCGTCGAAAATAAGGACCGATCTCGAAGACAAGCCAAATGAAACAAGCCACAAAACCATATCAGTTCATAAGCCCAGAGCACAACAACTGTCAAAAGTATCACCAGCAGGCTCAGAATGTCATCATTGCCATATACCTTTCCCGACAATTTTGGCTCAACCGAAGCTTCAATATCAAGCCCTCTCTGAAAGAAGAAGAGGAAAAGAATCTGAGTTGCATCAAAGAAGCGAACCAACCAAAAAACGAATCAGTTCGAGATCAAAACATCAAACAGAGATACGAATCCATTAAGGAATCCTGAGAATTAAAATCAAACATCAATCAATCCAATCTGAAGGCGAACCATATCAGAAAAATAGAGAGATTTTGATTTGATAATTAATCCCAAAGCAGATCAAAGCAAATCAGTTCAGACTAATAAAATTGAATCGAATCAGGAAATCATATCAGCTCAATCAGGTTCTAAAGGAGGAAACAGAATATCAGATTCATATGATTCAATCTCACCAAAACCCCAATCAGGATTCCAAGAGAAGAAACGAGATCCCAATCGTATCAGAAAGCCCCTATTGGAACTCAATCTGGAAAAACCAAATGATCAAATCAAATCGAATCCCCATTTGCACTCAACCTGAATCAATCAAACAAATCAGTTCAGATTATATTCAATCACAGAGTTCTGAAGATAGAAAGCTCTGAACCAAATCAGAAGAATCATATCAGCTGGAGATCAGAAAGGACCAATCAAACCCTAAAAAGGGAAACAGAGTTCAATCAGCATCCAATCATAATCCAATCAGTATCTGAGAAAATCACAACAAAATCAAATAACATCAACACAAAATCGAATCTCAGAGTAACGCAAATCCAAGGCCCAGAAGTTAGTTATAAATAGGAGGATACAACCTGATGGAAGGGAGATGGTTGAAACCCTAGACGGAGAGTATCAGAAGCGGCGAAGAATCCACATGCAAAAACCCTAAACGGTGCGAGCTCAGACGAAGCAATCGTCATCATCGCTCCAAGAACCACCAAGCGCGATCAATAATACCCAGAGAGATCACCTTCACCGTTCGCAAAGAACGACGGGCAATCGACTCCGCAGCCTCAGCTTCAACATCATCGGCTAAAACGAATGTAAATCACCGTGTGTTATCTCACATACTTTTATCGTTCATGTTTTGTTTCAGGAGAAGAAGATGCATGTCGATCGCGAGATAGAGGAGGGAAGAAGAAGAAGTAAAACGACGCCTCAAGGGCATTAGGGTTCTGAGAACCCTAATTGCTTTCCAAAGTTTAATCCAACCGGGTTGGGTCTGGGGTGATGACCGGCCCAACCCCTTATGTTTTGTGTTTTTATTTTATTTATTTTGTTTTTAAAATTATGTTTTTTTATTTTGTTTTAAAATGTTTTCTTAAAATAAAAAATTAAAACTCTTTTTTTAAATATAAAATTAAAACTTTTTTGTAAAAATAAAAATGAAAAACTTTTTTTTTAAATCAAATAAGGAAAATTCTTTTTTTTAAAAAAATACAAAAATAAAACTTTTTTTTAAAAGAGTAAATTATTTTTAAATTAAGTTCTTTTGCAAGCTAACTTTTAATTATTAAGATTTTTAAATAAAACAATAATAAAATATCAAATTTGCATCTTAACTCATTTGATCACCGCCTAGCTCTGCCTACTAACGCCATCTGTTCATTTTGCAGCTCATCACCTTTACCGTTACTTATCTCATTTTATTTCATTACTATATTGTAACTGCTTTTCATATGTAATCTCGCGAACCTAATAATCGCGTTTACTTTTCGCATTTAAATTTCTGCTGATGTATGATTTAAATTTCTGCTGATGTATTGCAATATTTCTGTCACATTATACACTCCGAAGGAATTAGGTCTAGCATTTGACCGCCGTGTCAATAGTCCTCAAACCTCAACCCTTACACCTTTACAAACCCTAATTTTCACAAATGCCTCGCCGCAGGCAAGATTACAATTTTACCCCTAGCATTAGGTCAAAGAGCCGCCGTGCTCATTTTAGGGTTTCCCGCCGTGTAATCCCTAACTTAACCTAATTTAACCCTAATTACAACTTAACAATTCAACGTAGAGATTTGGAGTTCCTACACTCCACGTAAGCGTGTCCTTAAGACATGTTTATTCCCCGTGAGACCTTGACCACAGTCAAGAAGTCTCTAACCTCCCTTTTGAGGGGAACTACGATTACTCTGATTCCACTCCCGTAAGGATACGTAGGCACAAGATGCGATGTCTTGCCGAGTAAACTTAGAATTAACCCCTTAGGTTTATTTTCTCACTTTTAATCCTTTGTACATATACCTTAAGCAAATAAATAAAGCAAAATAGTAAACATTTGAACAAAAGGTTCCTGTAGAGTACTACAGAAGTTTAGGATGCTAATACCTTCCCTAAATTTAACCAACCCCCGAACCCTAGGTCTTTCCCCGCATTGTGTTTACGATGCAAAATAGGTTTTCCCTTTTTGACCTTTTCCTTCGGATAAATCAAAGAGCGGTTGTGAACTGAATTGCGATTCAAACTCATTAATAGTTTGTGATCCTATTTCCACCGCAACACTTTCTTTTTCATTCTTCCCTTTTTTGATTCCCTGATTTTTGCCTGGACTGACTCCTTTTGAGTTCTTTTCGATTTTTTCTTTTGAAGTCCAGCGGGATGCCCTGATTTTTGCCTAAGCATTTGCTTTCTAGCTTTCCTTTTTTACTTAGCGGGCTTTCTTATTCCTTTTTTTTTCTTCGGAACAAGTCGTGCGACACTGGCTGTCTGGATTTATCCGAAAGTATTGCAACTGTCTCACTCCTGATTGGTGAGGTTTAACCATGGTGGTTGATGAGGTACGACCTCTGGAGAGGAATATGATGTGATTGGTCCTCGAAAGATAACACTCCTCTATAAGACTTGAACGTTCGGTCAAGCTAACTGACAACTACCCTACCCCGGGTTAAGATGTGAGGGTTAAAAAAGTCCGAAAGAAACTCCTACTCCTCGGCTCGAAGTGGTTAACGAGGGATTCTCTTCCTTATCTCTCCGGTGTTTAGGGATTTGAAACAATGCCTTATGCATCATCGACAAGGTTTTATCTGAAAGCAATACGATCATCGGTTATGAGTACTCAGTTTCATCATCCTCCCTCCGCTCATTGCTAATCATAGTGATAAAGTGGAGTGAATAAAATGCAAGTGTCAGTGCAATGCAGTAAATGAGTGACAACGACATAACTAATTCAGAAAAATGCATAGTCACTTTATTAATATTACCATTCGAAACATACAATGTTTAACAGCAAGTAGTAACTAACAGAAAAGAAACTACAAATGCAAATGGTAAAAAGTCTGAGGACTGCCAATGCTGAGGACGCCTGCCTGTCTGGACCACTGGCTTCTGGAAATAACCCTCTGAATTTGCGAGCTCAAACAGCTGAGAGGTTGTCACGTACAACCAAAACTCCGTATGGAAAGGAAATCCACCCTTGGTCGATCAATTGTTGCACTTTCGTCCGGAAAGCCTTGCAATCTTCAGTTGAATGCCCCGGAGATCCACCATGGTAACCGCACTGAACATGAGGATTGTACCCTGGAGGGTAAGGCTCTGGCACGGGCTTGAGAGCTTTCGGTTCCACCAAGGAATTCTGAATCAACAGTGGAAGAATCTGGCTATACGGCACAGGCACTGGATGGAAAGAAGCATTCCTTTGTTCTAAGTGGTTGCGAGGTATCTTGTGATCCTGGTGTTGGTATTCTTTCCGCCCAGGAGCAAGAGGTCGTCGTTTCTGAATGGCAACGGTCCCTTGTTTAGGCGCTTGCGTCCTTGAACTTGATCCAGGTAGAAACTGCGAGCGAGGCGATTCAGTCACCAAAAGTCGCGGGACATATTCAAGATCTTTCTCAGCTTCAGGCAAAGGAGTGGAATCATTCACCTCTCCTGCAGGGTACGGGATAAACTTTCCCGATGCTCTCATGCCGCCCGGCACAAGCCTAATTGTTCTTGAGTCAATAAGGTCTTGAATCTTATTCTTGAGAGCCTTACATGTTTCAACATGGTGCCCTGGTGCTCCTGAGTGGAAATCACAATGTATGTTGAGATCAACGTCTGGTGACATGTCACCTGGTGGATCCGAGGTCCGAAGCTTGAGAATGCGGTTCTGAACCAACAGTGGCAACAGCTGGGCATAACTCACAGGTATGGGGTCCACAGCTCTATCCAGTAGCTTCTTCTTTTGATTATGACCTTCAGGGTTATTCTGGGATGCCTGGCGCGGCTGCTGACGAGACAGGTCTCGAGTTTCATGCTGTGTAGAGGATCCACGAGGTCCATTTGGCTTCAGCACAGGCGGCACTGACGGCAATGGGGGAAGCACTTTGGTCTCCTCCTTGGGTGCTTGACCACTCTCCTTTTTTAGCATACTTCTCACCACTCCCATGAGAAAGCTCAACTGATTCTGCAGCTGCTGATTCTCTTCTCTGAGTACCTGCTGGTCCAAACGCACTGCCTGTATGTCATTCATGACCTGCCCCAGCTGGCTTTGGATTTTCCCCAGTTCAGCTTGTACCTGCTCCATTAGTCTGAGTTGCTCGATTCTGAGTCAAACCTGCAAACACAAGGGTTAGAAGACAAGCCCCGGCTTCTGTCATGCAAGATGAATTATGCTAATGCCATGGGTGTCTGTACGTTCAGGAGATCACTCCTAATTCTGATGTCAACGTGCCAACATAGTGTCAATGCAATGATAAGACTGAATCCATTCATGGAAGAAAATATCTCATATTGCTCGGGACACCAGAATCAGGGTACGAAACGCACCTGCAGCACAGACACATGCTAATGGAATGCAAACATGAATATGCGAGCTAATGCAAAATGCAGTCATGCAATAATATATCCAGGTAGCTGCTGTGGGGATTCGGTATCAACAGTCACTGATGAGAAGGAAACCCCGGTGTAAAACCACTGATCTGATCTGCTGAGAATAACCATCTGATAGGATCGAGATCAAAATTCTGCTCTGTCACGAGTAAGTGCCTGATAATAAGGACCCGGGATGTATGATCAGAAAACGTCCGCTGATGAAGTCTTCAGACCCCAAATCAAAAATCTGCCCTCTCAAGAACAAATGCAAAGCTGCTGATGAGATCTTCAGACCCCAAAATCTGCTCTATCCGGAACAAACCACTGATGGAAATACTCTGATCAAAACCTGTTCCATCAAGAACAGACAAATCTGCAACTGAGAACTCTGGTACCAACATAACTGATTCACTGTCAAGAAAACCAGGTAGTCTGGAGGTCAAAGTTTCCTGCAATAAACCCATCCCGCTCACAGGTATGGACCTAAACTGACTCAAGGTACGGCATCCTATGCGGTCGTCGGCGTCACAGACTTTCAGGGTTGATGATACGATTTCCAGAAGGAGTGGCATCATCAAATCATGAAGAGGCCTCACTTAGCTGACTTCCAAATGATCGGTCCCCAGAGTCGACAATCCTCACGTCTGGACTCCCCTCAGATCCTCAGGACCGGAAAGGAGCACCTCTGCAAGAATCTCGTCTGAGCGCAGATTTTCGTAGGGAACTGTGCCTGCTCAGCAGACAGGTTCGTCTACTACTTCTCCGCGACTATGTCTAGGTGTATACTCAAGCCCAGGTCCGGCTTCTCACTCATAGTAACATCCCTCTCCCACAGCAGCACAGATAATCATATCAAACTGGAAATAAAAATGCGGGAAATAAAATGCGGGAAGCAAAAATGCGGTAAATAAACGCAACCCAACAAGCAAACATACACGCGCTAGGATTGACTCTCATAGGGAACCGAAGAACCAGAGATTCTGGGTTCGATCCCCAGCAGAGTCGCCAGCTGTCGCTTGCGCGAAAATAAGGTGCCGGCATGACAGAAGAGTCGCCACCTTTCGTTATTTATCCCTCCGAGCGGGAAAGGAAACGATCGGAAAAACCTGACGAAAAAGGGTAAGACAAGGTCATCGCAACCATTGTCTGGGTTCGGGAGTCGGTTACGCAAGGGGAAGGTATTAGCACCCCTCACGTCCGTCGTACTCGACGGGATCCTCGCTTGTTTGTTTACTTGGACGGGTTGGTTATAATCTATCTACCTATCAAGGCTGGCTAAAAAAGAAAAGAAAAATGACTCGGCAAAGCGTCGCACTTTATGCCTACGTATTCTCATCAGAGAATGAGAAATCAGAGTCAACGTAGTTCGGCTAACTACGGGTGAAGGTGGAAGGTAGCTCGCTAGGATATCGCATCCTATGCCTACGTACTCTCAACAGGCGTGAGAGATCAGAGCTCACGTAGTTCGGGAAACTACGGCTTATTTCTTGAAAAAAGTGTTTTTTATTGTGTTTGCGATTTCAACCGCACTAGAGACTATGACCTGAGAGTGAATGCGTCGCATGTCACCCAAAGGGCACCATACTAAACATCCATCCTCAGATGGCTTAAGGCTCGTAACGTACGAAAGAAATCATTCATGATTACTGTATTTTAAACTGCTTCGAGATGAGAAGAGAACAGGCCCAACTAGGAGGGAGACTATCAAGTCCTACTGTTGTCATGCCATGGATTCATCCTATGGTTGAGGTTTGAACAGGGAACTCCTAGATGTTGTCATGCATAGGTTTCAACCTAAAAGTCTATCATCAAATCCTTATCAAAGGAAATGAGAGTCCTAAGGGATCATGTCAATGATACACCAAAATAGACAAAGCACCAGCTTAACAGTAACATGCATGCAATGCAAGTGAGGGAGGAAATGTGTGTGGGGCTTCAGCCTCCACAAGCTCGTCTCGACCTCAAGCCATTCATGAAATAACAGTAATCATACTGAAAAATAACCAATATGCTATCAAGCAATAAACAGATAAAAGAGATGAAGTGCCATCAGGCAAACAAACCACATTCTTGAGAAAGAATTCATCTACATCTAATCTCTAATCCTAACCCTGAACAAAACTCTAATCAGAAGAAAGCAAAGCCCTAAAGCAAAACCCTACACAAGAGAAATCAATCCCAGTCTCCAAGCTTCAAAACAAGCTTACCAAAGAAAGGGAGCTAAGTAGGCAGACTCATAGTGTCTTCCTCAAGAAAGCACTAGGAGGTGTATACTCAGGAATCATATCCCATGTGGCTCAACCACTGTAATCAGTTTATATTCCTCCTCAGGAGAAATTAAACTCACAAGCAGGCTCCAACATCACTGGATACTTAGGAAATCCTATCTGAACTAGTGGAACTAAGTGAATAGACCCATAGGACCTTCCTCAGGAAAGTACTAGGAGGCTTCCACTTAGGAGTTGTATCCTATGTGGCTCAACAACACGTGATCAGTTTACATTCCTCCTCAGGAGAAATTAAACTCACAAGTTGGCTCCAACATCATTGGATACTTAAGAAATCCTAGATGAACTAAGGGAGCTAAGTGAACAGACCCATAGGACCTTCCTCAGGAAAGTACTAGGAGGCTTCCACTTAGGAATTGTATCCCATGTGGCTCAACAACATGTGATCAGTTTATATTCCTCCTCAGGAGAAATTAAACTCACAAGTTGGATCCAACATCATTGGATACTTAAGAAAGAGGTGAGAAGAAAGAATGAAAGTTATTCATAGTGCCTTCCTCAGGAAAGTACCATGAACTTCCTTCAAACTTCAGGATCTCAAACCTCACAGACAGGGAATAATCCCCAAGCTCTGGGTCTCTGAGTCTTGATCTTCAATCTTCTCCTTCATCACGCTCTTCAACAAGATCTTCAAAACAAACTAAGCCCCACAACAAATTCCCAAAAATAGACCCCAGAGATAAACAGATAACCACAGAACAGTCAAAACCATCATCCAACTTCAGAAAATACCTGAAAATATTAAAACAAGGGGGAAAAATCTAACAATTATTCACAAGGGTCTACAACATCTATCCATAACATCCATACATGCCCCTACCCAAAAATCAAGACAAAACTCTCTAAAGAAAATGAATTATTTCACTTATGCATCCTAAAACCCTAATTATGATACCCTAATGCTAACCTAATTAAACTAATCAAATTTTAATCTAAAAATCAAGAATTAAATCCTATGGGGAACTATGATTCAATATCTAATCACACCAAAAAGAAAGAACTAAAAATCCTAAGGGAAAGCCCTAAAAGAAATTATACAAAATTGGATACCAAACTAAACATATTAAAAAGCTATTTCAATGAAAAATATACTAAAAATACTAAACTAAAAATAAAATGGAATTTTTATTTTTCTTAATTTTCTAGACAAATTTATGAACATGTGAAAAAAAACAAGAATTAAAAAAATATTCATTTTTCTATTTTATATGAATTTTTTAATATGCAAGAAAATAAAAGGAAATAAAAAAATAAAAGGAATTAATTAAAGGGGAGGGGGGTGTTAAAAGCAGGGCGCCCTAGTTCATTTTCAGGTGGGCCAGACATGGTGGGGTGTGAAAAGAAAATGGGATAGGCCCATGTGTGCTTCAGAAAAACAAATGAAAAATTAAAAAGAAAATGGACATGAGGACGATGTAAATAGCAAGGGTTTTCAGGGTTATTCTGAGATGGGCTCGCTGGTGGGGGTGTCAATAGCAATGGGGCCTTAGGCCCAATCTAATTCACTCTGTCTCTCACGCAGGGGGGAAATGAGCAACTGGAGGGTGCATCAGCAGTACGAATCTTGGGCTTAAACGCTGCCCAAACCCTAGCCCAACTAACCAATTAACAAAACCTAATCTCCTTCTATCCCTTAGATCACTGCTCATCTACTCAAACCAAACCCTAGCCGCTTCGTCTGCAACTCCAACTCTCTCTCCCAAATCTCACGAATCACACACAAACCAACGCTCAATAACCAAACGAACTCACCCTACACTCTCAATCCCTAACTAATTAGCTCATCTTGCATGATAATGGAGAGATGACGAAGGGGCAAACCTGGGTTTACACGACGAAACGATGAAGCCTTGAAGAATCTTCAACGAACTCGCGGCGATCTTGAAGGTTTCTGGAGATTTGCTGGAGATTGGTGATGCGAAAAACCACTCTTAATGATGAACTGCAAGGAGATCTTGATGAGGATCTTAAAGATCTTGGAGTTGACGAATCTTGTAAGGATCTGGTGAACTACTGGGCGACTCGTGGTTGAAGATGGCCGGAACAATCGCTCTTGGTGAGATGATGAAAATGGAGGCTTTCTGGAAATTCCTTGTGAAGAACAATGAGTGCTTGAAGGGTTTCCTGGGGGAAGATTGAAGAACGGACGAACGCGGTTGGTGTTCTTGAGGGAGGTTTGAACGTTCTGGAAAATCGTTCTTGAAGAACGATGAAGATGGATGGCGATCTGGGCGCATTGATGAATTTTCCGGCGAGTATGAATTCTCCGGCGAGATATTGATGAGGTTGGAGGGAGGAAAGAAGAGGAAGAAGATGAAAATCAGAGACGATCAGAGGGGTTTCTGGGAAATTTCCAGATTCTGGCGAGGTCACCAATTTCCGGTGACCGGTACGGTGGATGGGAGTAGGCTGGCCGACGGCTGCATGGCCGACGATGATGTGCTCCGGCGAAGTACTGATGGGGACAGGTGGCAGGAGGATGGAGTTAGTGGGGGGCACGTGTGGAGAGAGAGGGAGTTCTGAGTGGTGAGGTGTCAGCGTGTGGAAAATTCTGAGGTGTGTTGGTGGGGCCTTCCTGGGTACACGCGTGGCGTGTTTTATAGGTGACAAGTGTCACTGCAAACTCTGGACAAAAATGACAAGAAGATTGGACTAAAAAGTGAAGTGAAAATACCATTGGGCCTCCAAAAATCTGCTTGGGCCCAACGAACTAATGGACAAAAAAAACCCAAAACTGCATTAAAACTAATTCTAATTAATCACTAATCAGACACTAAACCTACTTAATCCTAAAAGCAATTAACTAAATGAAAATTCAATTAACCCTAATTAAAATCTAAACAGAATATGAAATCCTAATTAATCCTAATTACAATTAACTATCCTAACAAATTCAATTAAATCCTAAACAAAAGATTAAATCCTAATTAACCTAAAAATGATTAAAATCTGATTAAACCTATATTAATAAAACTTCTACTAATTTCTATTTAATCTTTAATAACCTCTATATTATTTATTTAAACTATTAAAATTCTATTATCCTAAAACAAAAACTATTAAATCTCTATAAAAACAAACTCTATTTATTAATAAAAGAAGAAAAACTATACTTTCTATATTATCTAAAAACAATTAAAAACTATTTAAAATCTATTATATTCTAAGAAATGATTTAAAAAAACTATTAAACCAATTAAAAATTCTATAAAATTCTAAAAAAGATTCAAACTGTTAAAAAATGTTAAAAACCTATTTAAATTCTAAAAACTTATAAAGCTCTAGAAGAAAAAAAACTTAAACTATTTAAAAGAGTTTAACAATCCATTTAAATCCTAAAAATGATTAAAAGCCTATTTAAAATCCACAAAGGTCTATTAAACCCTAAAAAATGCAGACAAATGCAAATGACCACCATAAAAGGGCGTGCGACCCGATCAAATCAACCAGTAAACCCCTGGCATCAGAATATCTCGAAAACCATCATGCAGACTGAAAATCCCGAGGAGCGCACGATTTCCCGAAAATACAACCCTGATGATCTGGGCTGGATCTGCCATATCTAGTAAATGAAACCCAAACTGTAACTCTGATATCCTATGTCTGTGCACACCTATCATGCATCTGATATGCGAACACGAATTTAAACCACGAGCCAGCTAAGAGAACCGGTTGGTCAAATTTTGGGGTGCAACACACGGGCTTGAGAGCTTTCAGTTCCACTAAAGAATTCTGAATCAACTGTGGAAGAATCTGGCTATACGGCACAGGCACTGGATGGAAAGAAGCATTCCTTCGTTCTAAGTGGTTGCGAGGCCTCTTTTGATTCTGGTGCTGGTATTCTTTCCGCCAAGGAGTAAGAGGTCGTCATTTCTGAATGGCAACGATCCCTTGTTTAGGCGCTTGCGTCCTTGAACTTGATCCAGGTAGAAACTGCGAGCGAGGCGATTCAGTCACCAAAGGTCGCGGGACATATTCAAGATCTTTCTCAGCTTCAGGCAAAGGAGTGGAATCATTCACCTCTCCTGCAGGGTACGGGATAATCTTTCCCGATGCTCTCATGCCGCCTGACACAAGCCTAATTGTCCTTGAGTCAATAAGGTCTTGAATCTTATTCTTGAGAGCCTTACATGTTTCGACATGGTGCCCCGGTGCTCCTGAGTGGAAATCACAATGTGTGCTGAGATCGACGTCTGGTGACACGTCATATGGTGGATCCAAAGTTCGAAGCTTGAGAACACGGTTCTGAACCAACAGTGGCAACAGCTGGGCATAACTCACAGGTATTGGGTCCACAGCTCTATCAAGTAGCTTCTTCTTTTGATTATGACCTTCAGGGTTATTCTGAAATGCCTGGCGCGGCTGCTGACGAGACCGGTCTTGAGCTTCATGCTGTGTAGAGGGTCCATGAGGTCCACTTGGCTTCAGCACAGGTGGCACTGACGGCAATGGAGGAAGCACTTTGGTCTCCACCTCGGATGCTCGATCACTCGCTTTTTTTAGCATACTTCTCACCACTCCCATGAGGAAGCTCAACTGATTCTACAGCTGCTGATTCTCTTCTCTGAGTACTTGCTGGTCCAGGCGCACTGCCTGTATGTCATTCATGACCTGCCCCAACTAGCTTTGGATTTTCTCCAACTCAGCTTGTACCTGCTCCATTGGTCTGAGTTGCTCGATTCTGAATCAAACCTGCAAACACAAGGGTTAGAAAACAAGCCCCGGCTTCTGCCATGCAAGATGAATTATGCTAATGCCATGGGTGTCTGTACGTTTAGGAGATCACCCCTAATTCTGGTGTCAACGTGCCAACATAGTGTCAATGCAGTGATAAGACTGGATCCATTCATGGAAGAAAATATCTCATATTGCTCGGGACACCAGAATCAGGGTACGAAATGCGCCTGCAGCACAGATACCTGCTAATGGAATGCAAAAATGAACATGCGAACTAATGCAAAATGCAGTCATGCAATAATATATCCAGGTAACTGCTGTTGTGGAGATTCTGCATCAACAATCACTGATGAGAAGAAAAAACCCCGGTGTAAGACCACAAATTTGATCTGCCAAAAACAACCGTCTGATAGGACCATATGTACAGGATCATAGTCCTGCTCTGTCAAGAACAAATGTCTGATAATAAGGACCTCAGATGTATGATCAAGAAATATCTGCTGATGAAGTCTTCAGACCCCAAATCAAAAATTTTCCCTATCAAGAACAATCATACAGCCGCTGATGAGATCTTCAGACCCCACTCAAAATCTGCTCTATCAAGAACAAACAACATCTGCTGACGAGATCTTCAGACCCCAAAATCTACTCTATCAAGAACAAACCACTGATGACAATACTCTGATCAAACTTGCTCTATCAAGAACAAACATACACCTGATGATAAGATCCTCTGATCAACACCTGCTATATCAGGAACAGAAAAATCTGCAACTGAGAAACCCTGGTACCAACATAACTGATCCACTGTCAAGAAAACCAGGTGGTCTGAAGGTCAAGGTTTCCTGCAATAAACCCGATCCCACTCACAGGTATGGACCTAAACTGACTCAAGGTACGGCATCCTATGTGTTCATCAGCGTCACAAACTTTCAAGAGGGGTGATACGATACCCAGAAGGTGTGGCATCACCAGCTCATAAAGAGGCCTCACTTAGCTGAATCACAAATGATCGGTCCCCAGAGTCGACAATCCACCAAACTAGCAACCGTCTCAACCCAAAGGGTTGAAAGTGAAGCCAACCGGATGAACCTCGTCTGAGCGTGGATTTCATGAGACACTAGTGCCTGCAAAGCAAGCACGCGCCCACTAATTTCCACTCTAAGTCTATAGTGCACTCAAGCCTGGGTCTGGCTTCTCACTCATCAGAACTCCCATCCCACAACAGCATAAATAATCATATTATACTGAAAATAAAATGCGGGAAATAAAGTGCGAGAAGTAAATTGTGATAAATAAACGCAACCCAACAAGTAAACACACAAGCGGTAGGATTGACTCTCGCAGGGAACCGTGTTCTCCCCAGCAGAGTCGCCAGCTGTCGCTTGCGCGAAAATAAGGTGCCGGCACAACAGAAGAGTCGCCACCTTTCGTTATTTATCCCTCAGAGCGGGAAAGGAAACGATCGGAAAAACCTAACGAAAAAGGGTAAGACAAGG
This sequence comes from Lathyrus sativus, assembly GCA_963859935.3. Lineage (NCBI taxonomy): Eukaryota > Viridiplantae > Streptophyta > Magnoliopsida > Fabales > Fabaceae > Lathyrus > Lathyrus sativus. The sequence goes on along the minus strand of OZ012739.1, from coordinate 351,133,248 downwards.
TCGTCGCAACCATTGTCTGGGTTCGGGAGTCGTTTACGCAAGGGGAAGGTATTAGCACCCCTCACGTCCGTCGTACTCGACGGGATCCTCTCTTGTTGTGTTTACTTGGACGGGTTGGTTTTATTCTATCTACCTATCAAGGCTGGCTGAAAAAGAAAAGAAAAATGACTCGGCAAAGCGTCGCGCTTTATGCCTACGTATTCTCATCAGAGAATGAGAAATCAGAGTCAACGTAGTTCGGCCTACGAAGGGTTATGGGGGAAGGTAGCTCGCCAAGACATCGCCATCTTGTGCCTACGTACTCTCAATAGGCATGACAGATCAGAGCTCACGTAGTTCGAGAAACTACGGTTTATTTCCTGTTTTTCGAAAGAAGTGTTTTTTATTGTGTTTGCGATTTCAACCGTACTAGAGACTATGACCTGAGAGTGAATGCGTCGCATGTCACCCAAAGGGTACCATACTAAACATCCAGACTGTGGAAAAGAAACTCTCCCACAACCCTTTCTCAGATAGCTTAAGGCTCGTAACGTATGAAAGAAATCATTCATGATTACTATATCTTAAACTATTTTGAGGTGAGAAGAGAACAGGCGCAACTAGAAGGGAGACTATCAAGTCCTATTGTTGTCATGCCATGGATTCATCCTATGGTTGAGGTTTGAACAGGGAACTCCTAGAAGTTTTCATGCATAGGTTTCAACCTAAGAGTCTATCATCAAATCCTTATCAAAGGAAATGAGAGTCCTAAGGGATCATGTCAATGATACACCAAAACAGCCAAAGCATCAGCTTAACAGTAAAATGCATGCAATGCAAGTGAGGGAGGAAATATGTGTGGGGCTTCAGCCTCCACAAGCTCGTCTCGACCTCAAGCCAGTCATGAAATAACAGTAATCATACTGAAATATAAACAACATGCTATCAAGCAATAAACAGTAAACTGCAATCATACAGATAAAAGAAATGAAATGCCATCAGGCAAACAAACCACATGGGCAAGGGAGCTGGGCTCTACCGAATACCGGCAAGCAAAGCCACGCAATAACAATACAAGCAGAGGGAGCAACTCAACCTCTAATGCAATCATGCTCCTAGATCCTACTTATTCTAGATGGACTTAGTCTAATGCAACAGACAAATCAAACAAAACACACAATACAGAAAAGAAAACAAAAGAAAGCCTCAGCTCCTCCAGCAGCAACTCAGTCTTCAGACTTCAATCATCAACTGCTTTCTAGGTATCAACCCTACAACATGAGTATCAACTCATCTTCTCCCCTTAAGCTTCAGCTTCTTTGATCAGCTCCACCCTCAGGCTTCACTATCTTCAGGGATCTTCAAGTGTCAACTTGATCTTCATGCTCTTCAAGCTTCAGCTGGAATGGCACTACTCAGGGATTCATCCTCTTCAATACTCTTCAATGAAGTCTTCATCTTCATGCTCAGGCTCTGACAGCTCTCAAGACAAATCAAACAGAGAAAAATCACTACTGGATAAGCTGGGGGATATTGAACTGCTTATTTGATCACCAAAGGTGACCTATAAGGGTTCAATATCAAATGAAGGGTTCCCTCAAAAGTTCTACCTCCTAGGTATAGCACTAATCCCTCCAAAGGAGATAGGTGTATACCTTGGAAGGACTTTGAATCACAGGGAGGAATGGATGTGAAGAATACTATCCATGTTTGAGAAAGAAATTATCTACATCTAAGCTCTCCCTAATCCTAACCCTAAAACAACAAAAAGAAAAGAAGAACAAGCTCCTCAAGCTCCTCCAAGCCTCTTCCAATCTTCTAGTATGCTCCACCACGCTCCACAATGAGATGCCAAGCTCCTCAAACCAAAGGGATACTCCAAAGCAAAGCAAACTAAACAAAACTTGCCCTAAAGGCCACACAAACATTCATTCAATTCAAAAATCAACTAAAAATAGTATATTATTCTATTAAATCCTAATATAAATGCTATGGAACCCTACATAACTACCCTTAAGTCCCATATATTCCCCATAGACTAAATTGCCCTACAAAACCTAAATCTAAAATTGTTATTGACCTATATTAAAGTTTTAAACTAATTCTACACTACTTAGAACTACCTAACTAAAACTACCCTAAAAATTATCACAAAATTATGAAATTAATTCAAGGGGAACCTATACCATTCCTCTAATCATCCTAAAAAGATTGAACTCAAAATCCTAAGGGAACTACCCTAATTAAAATCTACAAATTAGCATACCAACTAAAAGAATTAAAAAAACAATTAAAAGTATAAATGTGCAAAAAATATAAAAATTAAATAAAATGGCTATTTTATGGTTTTATATTTTTCTAGACAGAAAATGGAAAATGGGAAAAAAAGTCTCATTAAAAAATATGCATTTTTCATTTTATTATGAATTTTTAAAGTTTAAAGAACTTTGGAGAAAATTATAATATGAAAATGGATGAGGGGTGCAAGAAGTATGAGTATTAAGTTGATATCATGAACTGGGCCCATACTGGGGGTGCCAAGAGCAAGGCGCGCCCCAGTCCAATGGTAATCAGAAAAACACATAAAATGAAAAGGAAAAAAAGAAAGCAAACGGTGCGAATAGTAGGAAAGTGAAGTTAAAAATCAATTGGGCCTTGGTATGGGGGTGGGAAAAGCAATTCACGCTAAGCCCAGAACTGGTTCATTAAACAAAACGCAGTGTTTTGCTGCTGCCTCTCCCTCCAATTTCGTGCTTTGAACGACAACCCTTGGATGGCTTCTCCAGTCAACAGGTCTTGCATAAATCCAACGGTGATCCCATCATCTTCTTCCTTTGGACACCTAGGGTTTTAGAACCTCCATGAAACACAAACTCCATGCATCAATCTTCCTCACCTTCGTTCTCTCTCATTTCTCCATCAAATGCCACGATCCAAGAACCAAACTTGACTAGAATTTTACGTAGAACACAACCATTCCATTGGATTCCATTGAAACAAACTACATCGTGCAAACCGAACGGTACAACTCCATGAATCCAAATTTTCTTCAGTTTTCAACCATCACAAAACTCAACAATCTTTATATATAATTAATCCTTATGCCATGTTGATTAAAACCAACCAATTATCGTGCATTATAACCTCCTAAATCAATCATTCTAACTCCATCAAGAATTAACCACCATGGAAGAAACCTCACCAATTGGTCTTAAACTCATCCAAATGAATCACCTAATGGTCTCTAATGGTTTCACAACAAAAACTAACCCTAGCCATGCCTAAATCAGAGTGTGGAAGTGATTTTGCTTACCTTGACTCTTGCAATGGTAGGTGTTGAAAAGCTTTGAATCAGGCCTTGTAGATCTTCAATAATGGTCCCTAGGTGATGAACAATCCTCTGCTTGCACAAGATTTCATGGAAATGGCTTGTATCTCAAGATCCAATCCCTTTTGCTCTCTTGCAACTTCACTTGGAAAGCTCTCAATTCTTCATCAATGGGGTTGCAAATCAAGATGAATACACTCAGCAATGATTGTGGAGATGATTTGTGTGGAAAAATGGAAGGGTAATGAAGAGAAAAATGAAGTTTCAATACAATTTGCAAAATGGAGAATTTTGGTTCAATTTCTATTCTCTACCACCATTAACATCAACAATCACCAACCTTGAATCAATGCAATTCATATTCAATATATAGACTGATTTGGAAATGTCTAGAATCATCTAGATCACTCTAGTAGAAACTTGAACTTTCATGAAATGATACTTTGCATTTCCATTCTCACCATGTGATATATCATGACAAAAACCCTTATAACTTGATTAATTAACTTGAATATCTCCTTACATGAGATTTAGGACAATACCCAATGCATATTTCCCTCATTCATTAAGCTTTTCCTTGTTTTGGTTTGGTATGCCATTATGCAAATAACCAAATTACAAAGTAACCCCAAAATTTAAGCCTCAAATCAAAATTTTGGCTGAACCATTTTTCTTAAAATGTCCTTTGGAGTCAAAATGACCTATCATATGACATGGTTAGGGTTTATAGCTTGGATTTTATGATTTTCCATTTCACTTGAATTAACTTATGCCTCATTTTTAGGCCATTTTTATCACTTTTTGCTATGAGCCTTTCCAACATCTCATGACCACCCTACTAGCCTTAAAAAATCATTCTAAGCAACTTTGATGTTGAAGGTTTTTCCATTTGAAGCTTGGAAGTAGGAGATATGGCCATATGCTTGAAATGACCTATAACTTCCAAATGACCAAAATGCCCTTGGCTTGTCAAAGCCATAAGTTGAGTTCTACAAATCCTATCAAGGACTTCTAGTACTCTCTAGAAAGCTAAGAAGATGCTATTCAGCATTCATGTTGACCAAGAGATCATAGGAATAATCCTACTAGGGAAAAAGTTGTGTGCAAGTTGGGTGACTTTCAAGGACCCAGATTCACATACCTCAGATGACCTGTAATTTGTCAAAACCATAACTTGAGCTCTGCAAATCCTATCAAGGACTTCTACCACTCAAATTAAAGCTAAGAACAAGCTCTACAACATTCATGTTGTAGGGAAGATTAGATTACAATCACATCTTAAGCTAAAACTGCCTAGAAGATAGGGATCAAACTAGGGGATTTTACACTGACAATCCTTAGAAACCCTAGCTTAAAACTTCTCAAACTCCTCAATCATGATGAGTTGGTCTAGGAATAATTCTTATAGTATCTCAATACATCATTCCATGATCACATGGCTCTTGGATTAGGTCTCAACCTTCTCCAAATCATTAGTTGACCTAGGGTTGACCCAGTCAAAACCCTAATTCTACCACTCATGATTGAATCTTCTGAATTCTTGCATAATGACCTCTCCGGGCTTCATGATGGCTTTCAAGACATCTCATAAGCTTTCTCAAAGCTTCAAGTCCATTCTTCAAAGTCTCAGAATCATCTGAGGAGCACCCACAACTCTCAAGTTATGAGACACACAACCTTAGTTTCAACCAATTTCTCTGAGGATCTCTTGAACTTTCTGATGAAGGTGTCAACCTTCAAACACTTGATGGGTAAATAAATGTTGGTCAAATTTTGGGGTGCAACAGTAGTGCATGCTCGTTTCTTCGGAAATTGAAGGTCAAGGATAGTATATTGACATACCGCACTTTTATTTAGTGCGATGCTCGTTTCTTCGGAAATGGAAGATCTAGGATAGTACATGGATGACGCGCTTTACATAGTGCATGGTCGTTTCTTCGAAAATGGAAGGTCAAGGATAGTATATTGACATACCGCGCTTTTATTTAGTGCGATGCTCGTTTATTCAGAAATGGAAGATCCAGGATAGTACATGGATGACGGGCTTTACGTAGTGCATGCTCGTTTCTTCAAAAATGGAAGGTCAAGGATAGTATATTGACATACCTCTCTTTTATTTAGTGCGATGCTCGTTTCTTCGGAAATGGAAGGTCAGGGATAGTACATGGATGACGCGCTTTACGTAGTGCTTGCCCGTTTCTTCGGAGATGGAAGGTCAAGGATAATATGTTGATGTGGTCCTGTGGCTCGGTCCCCGCTTATTGTAGTGTATATTTGAAGATTGATTGTTGTTGATATTGAAATCAGGTTCTGTATCGGATGATTGATCAGTTGTTGCCGTGACAACCGGATTCAATTGTCTGGATTTTGTTCCCCAAGCAGTTGGTCCAGTCTATTTCTTCGGTTAGCAAATTTCCTAGTTCTTTGGTATTCAACCTTCTTTTACCGTGATTGTCTGAAAGTCGTTCGCTTTTCATCCAGTCAGGTTCAAGCTGCGTGAATAGGGGCAGCTGTTGCACCCCAAATTTTGCCTAACCTTTTTCTTACATGGCTTTTGTTTCATTGCATTAGCATTGCATTGGTCTAACATTTGCATAGCATAGCATTATTCATTTAGCAGGGGATCAAGTTTGGTTTATATCAAGAGGAGCCTATCTAGAGGTTTTATGCAAGCTTGAGAGGCCAGCAAAGTCATCAGGAAGAGGGTTGTGTTCTTAAGAAGCTTGGTTGCTTGTATGGGGTTCATCTCCAAACTTGGGGAGCCAATTGAAGACCATTAGTGAATTGTAAATTCTTGATCATGGATAGAGTATGGATAGAGCTCATGGAGTGCCTTGAGGGCCATGGTGGATCCCAATCAAGTCATTATGCTAAGTGTGAAGAGCCACAGTTGAAGATGTTACAATTAGGGTTTTCATCTGGTTAACCTTGAGTCAACTGTGCAATTGAAGGAGATTAAGACTCAATTCTAAGTCTTTGTGTTCATGGAAAGTTGTGTTGAGATACATGAGGTGGTATTCCAAGATCAATTCAAGAATAATTCAAAGTGTGAGGAGTTGCTAAATTAGGGTTCTCAGGGTAAAATCCCCTATTTAGTGCCTGACTTCAAGACCACTTATCTCAAGATACAAGTTTCATCTCAATTTTTGGACAACCTGGAACTTGTAGAGCATGATCTTAGCTTTAATTTGAGTACTAGAAGTCCTCCATTGGATTTATAGAACTCAAGTTATGATCCAGACAAGTTACAGGTCATCAGATGAATGTGAAATTTGTCTGCAAAAGTCAACCAACTTCCAAGGAACTTTTGACCTAGAAGGATGTGTCTCCTCCACTTTTGGCTAACATGAAAGTTGTAGGACTTGGTCTTAGATTTACAAATTGTACTAGAAGTCTTCCATCTGATTTGTAGAACTCAAGTTACGAGGTTTACAAGTCAAGGGCATTTTGGAAAAGTGAGATTATAGGTCATTTGGCATTATAGGTCATTTTCACTATCTTGCACATTTCAAATGAAGTTTTGTCTAACACAAAACTTGCTCAAAATGGGATTTTAAGGCTAACCATGTATCCATGAGGCATTGATTTGGCTTAGGGCAAGACTTGGTTTGAAGAAGTTTGACAAAGGGGAAATTAAAAGGCCATTAAGTGGAAAAATTCAAATTTAATCATAAGAGTTCAAACAAATGCATATGAGTACTCATTTTGATCAGAAAAACCATTTGGAACACTTTGGAATTAATGGAATTTCAATTTGAGGCTTATTTCATGGTGTTTCAACTTGTTACTTAATGGATAAGTAACATATTCAATCTTGGCCATAGGATACAAACAAGGGTGAAATCCTGTCCATTCGTTCTCCACAGTTCATAAGCAAGGCATGAGAAGCTTCTTGGAGAAGGAACTAGCTCAGAATCGTGTACACCATGATTGAGTTTTTCAAGCAAAGGTGAAAATTTAGATATCACTGTTTGGGCTTTCCATGGGCCTCTAGAACCTTCCATTCACCTCTATATAAGTTCAGAAAGAGATTAGGATCAAGGTTGGTGATCAGTTGCAGCTAGAACCAGAGATTGAAAGTTGAGTTTCAAGAGCAAAAGTGCAAATCGTGTTTGGAGTTTGAGAGCAGGTTCAAGGCAAATTGAGGTTTCTAATAGCTTTATCATTGATCATTGAAGAAATTTGCACAAGATTGGAGCAAGAATCACACCATAACTGCCTCAATTTTAAGTTATATTCCAGGTTTCTATCTCTCACGATTACTCTGGTTTTATGATGATTTAGCATGATTTGAACTGAGATTAAGCATTAGGAAGATGACTAGATCGTTTTAGGATAATTTTTATGAAGTTTGATGACAATCCAAGGTGTGAACAACTTTCTGTTTGGATTCGAATCAACCTGATCCTTGAGTGTTAGCATGATTTAGATAGCTTAGTTGATCTATGATGAAGAAGGAGAAGATCTATGGCCTTAATTGTGAGATTGGTGATGATCAAGATCTTGGTGTATTTTCTGTTGCCTATTGTGTTTTAAAATCTAGGGAGAATTAGAGGAAACTGATGGTAGATTTGGAATCAGCGTGAAAAATTGAGTGGAATGGTATAAGGTTTGGCCTGAATTGATGACCTATAAGTGGACCTTCACCGGAGAAGACGGTGGCTCAGCCACCGGAACCACCATCTGGTTCGCCTGAGTAATTTCCCTCCCTTTCAGAGTTTGAACGAGAACGATGAAGATGAGCCCTTGGATGAGTGGAAATATTGGACTTAGTCTCCCAATCCAACGCCTGTGTTTTAATCTGAGACTTGACTTTGACTCCCTCAAAACGCCGCGTTTTATTTATGCGCTGGCATCACCTGGTTCCTTGGATGCTTTGACTTAGTCACGGATCTAAAGGCCCTGATTAATTCTTGCATTTTATTTTTCTTATTTGTTTTTTTAATTTCTTTAATTGTTTTTTATCTTGTTTAATTCATATTAAATTGATTAATCATCAGAAAAATAAAATAAAAATATGTGCATGCTCTGGATTTAATTTCTAATTTTTTGACATGCTTAGATTTTATTTTGATGCAATTTCCAATTTAATTGGCATTTTTCTATTTTTTATATTTCATTTAAATTGCATTTTTGGCCTATTTCCTTTCTGATTTTTGTATGATTGATTGGTATAGAATTTAGGCTTGAGATTTGGTTGGCTGCTAGTATAGAGATGCATGATCCCCTAGGATTTATTTCACAATTTTTAGATAACTTTAGGACTGGTTTTGAATTTTGTTCCCTTGACCTTCCATTTTAGGGTTTCCATTTGACACTTTGTGATGTTTGATTTCTCTAGTGCCTTTAAGCATACTTTTAGTCTCTGGTCTTTCTACTATAGATACCTAACACATGTAGGTTCCCTTAGAAATTTTTATAGGATTTTAGAAGTAGTTTTGGTATTTTAAATAGATTTAAAACTTAGGCTAGTTTTAATATGCTTCTAACATGACTTCTCCTTTAGAATGACCTCAATGGTGGCCCATAGCATAAGATAAATTTTCCATGCCTTTTGGGTAGTGCTTTAGACATACAGAGGCCTCTGTTTTCTTGATTGTGGTGTTTGGTTTTGGTGTTTAGACCTCCTTTTAGTAGCTTTCTTGTAGCTTAATCAATTAGGGTTTAGGAAGAGCTTTAGTTTTGGTTTCTCTTTCTTCAAATAAACATGGATTGCCTTGATTACTTTCCATCCTCATCCAATGATTCAAAGTCCCTATGTGGAAGCCTCATCCTTCGTTTAGAAGGATGTGTGGCATATCACAAGAGGTAGAACCTTTGAGGATGTCTATCTTAGATGCATGGTTGAGTGTCATGATGGATTCCCTTGGTTTCCATCATGCTTCCCATCATCATGCAATAATCTTGATGTTAACTCTCTTCTCTTGTGTTGGAGCTTGTTGAAGCTTGAAGATGGAGCTTTCATTTCCTTCTATTGAAGATAGATTAGACTTGAAGTTGATTACAGACTGTGGATTTTGCTTTGCTGTCAGAAGGTTGCTTTGTTGTTGAGCTGCTGGCTTGGTGTTTTGTTTACTGTATTTCTTGGTTGCTTGTCTATATTTGTGTGACTGCTTGGTGTGTTGCATTAGACTAGGCCTCATGTAGATGATTCTAGGCCTAAGAACATCCTAAAGTTTGAGTTTCTCCATTTGCTTGTCTGCATTAGAGGTTGAGTCTGTCTCCCTCTGCTTGACTGTTATTGTTTGGCTTTGCTTGTTGGCTGAAGGTTGAGTCTATCTCCCTTGCCTGTGCTTTGTGTGGCTTTTGCTGGCTTGCTCTAGAAGTTGATTTTGTCTCCTTCTGCTTGTATTGTTGCATTGCATGCATTTTACTTACAGTTATTTCTTTACAGTTTATTTCTTTTGTTGTTGCTTTCCTTTGCCATGTTCCCCCTAGGAACTCTGGCATCTCTTGTTCAAGAGAAGTTATGACAGACATTAGGGTTCTAACCATGCATGATAACATTAGGTAGTTCCCTCCTAACCTCAATCATAGGATCAGCTTTGCATGACAACTTTAGGTTTGGTTTAGTCCCCTTTAGTGCGTCCTTTCTCTTCTCATCTTCGAACAAATCAAAATACAGTAATAAAGGTTAATTGATGTTGTACGCTACGAGCCTTAAGCTACTTGAGAAAGGGTTGTTGGAGAGTTTCTTTTCAACAACTTGGATGTTTATTATGGTACCCTTTGGGTGACATGCGACGCATTCACTCTCAGGTTATAGTCTCTAAAAAACACTTCTTCTAAAAGATAGAAAACAAAGATCAAACATCTTTTTGTCCTCTGGAACCTTTAATCCTTGGAAACCATTTTCATAAGGAGAGTTCTGTTAACACTCGGTTCTACCGCAAACGGTAAATGCCTAAGTCTCCGTCGAGCGAGCTGCATACACCAACTTCTGGAACCGTCTGTTAACCCTACTCGGATAAAAAAGACAAACCCATGTCTCTTGTTATCCCGAACTACATTTGCTCTGATCTTTCGCGCCGTGTGAAAGTACGTAGGCACGAGATGTGATATCTCGGCGAGCAACCTTCCCCTTTTTTCACCCGTAGTTAGGCGAACTACGTTGACTCTGATTTCTAGAACTGTTGTGTTCTGCCGAGTCATTTTCTTTTCTTTTCAGTCCAGACTGTTAGCGTAGATAGATATAACCAAACCGTCAGATAAACACAACAAGCACGGATCCCATCGAGTACGATTGATGTGAGGGGTGCTAATACCTTCCCCTTGCATAACCGACTCCCAAATCTAGACATTGGTTGCGATGACCTTGTCTTATACCTTTTCGTCAGGTTTTTCCGATCGTTTCCTTCCCTTTCTGTGGGATAAATAACGAAAGGCGTCGACTCTTCTGTTTTGCCGAAACCTTATTTTCGCGGTAGTGACAAAGTGCTAAGCAGAAATCAAGTGAGATGGAAGAGATGGGATGGCTGAAATGAGGCTAGGAGGCTAGGGGACTGCAGCTGCCCACTCTCTTTGAAAAGTTTCTCTTTCATGGCTTTAAATGATTATTTTAAAGTTCACTTGCTCCAAGTTGCACAAACCCTCCAGTTCTTCATTTCTTCTGGTGTTTGCTTCATCCAAGCTTCATAATATCAGAAAAGAACAAGATCCAATGGCTGAGGGTAGCCCAAGTTGATGAATTCTGAATTTTGAAAAGTGTTGGATTGGTAATCTCAAGTGTGGCAGCCCTAACTTTCATGGTCCATAACTTTCTGCTCACACATGCTATTAAGGAGTTCTACCAGAATTTAGAAAGCCCTCAAGTAGTTCTATAACTTTCATGTTTTTGAGATCTCCAAATTCTAGATGGAACTAGGTTGAAAAACCCTTCAAAGTTGATAAAAAACAAGCCTATAAGTGAAATTTTTCTAAGTTATTTTTCCTTCTTGAAATGAATTTTGTCATAACTCCAAATCTATGCATTTTTTGATCATGGACCACTTTGAGGCTTTTGTAGGACTTGCCAAGAGCTTTCCAATGAGCTTTGAACCACTTCATTTGGATGTGTGGTTGAGGAGTTATAGTCTTGCCCCTTTCAAAACTCTAATTCCCGACTTTTGCAATTACTTCCTAACCCTTGATCCAATGGTCATGAAACTTTATGGTAAGGTGTAATATGGCATAAGGAACATTTTTGATTCACATCTTGAAGTCAAATTCCTTATGGTTGAAGAGTTGACTTTTCGGTCAAGCGTACGATCAATTGGGGACTACCGAGTCGACCGTTGGGGTTTCGGGTATTCCGAGGACTTGAAACTCTTTGGGTAGACTTTACTAAGCAATAGGAACTTGGTGGACCATGATCCCACCATTGAAACACTTTTTAAATCAAAAGTCAAACTACACTTTTCCTAATCGAAAACCCTAATCGGGTATCTTGAACTGCACTGTTCTCAAATCCTGGGTGACCACCTCAAATTGGATTCATACTTGTCCCAATGTAGAATCCTTGATCTTGTTTATAGTTGAATCAATCCAAAACATTGATTGATCATACCACCGAAGCCTTGATTTTGACGGTACGGAACCCTGATTCATCTGTATCTAATCAAAGATAAACTTGGAATGGGTTAAGGTTAATTAATCAAATGAATATGATCCTACAATGATGATGAGGATCTAAGGGGTCAAAATTTGGGGTGCAACAGATGCCCCTATTTAAATATCTTCACTAGATGATAATGAGAGATGATAACCCTCATAGAATCGCAGTGGAAGGTATTTAAATATAGCAAACCAGAAATTTTGTCCCTTAGATCCGATGGTATATGTTGCTACTGCGAATATCGGCGCCGGCTGAACAGAAGAGTCGCCACCGTGCGTTATTTATCCCAACAGAGGGAAAGGAAACGCTCGAAGTAAACCTCACGCAAAGACGGGAAAGGAATGGTCATCGCAACCAAATCCTGGATTCGAGAGTCGGTTACGCAAGGGGAAGGTATTAGCACCCCTCACGTCCGTCGTACTCGACGAGATCCATGCTTGTTTTCTATCTAAGGGTATGTTACTCTATCTACTCTACAGGTCTGGGTTAAAAAGAAAACAAAATGACTCGGCAAAGTATCGCACCTTATGCCTACGTATTCTCGTCTGGAACGAGAAATCAGAGTCAACGTAGTTCACCTACCTACGGGAAAGGAGGGAAGGTTGCTCGCTAGGATATCGCATCCTATGCGTACGTACTTTCACACAGCAGGAAAGATCAGAGCAAACGTAGTTCGGGCCACGAAAGACACAAGCTTGTCTGAAAGCTTTTTATCTCCTTATGAAAGGGTTTTTTCTGATTAAGAGTCCAAGCGGACAAAAATGACACTTTGATGTTTGTTTTCAGTCTTTTACGCAAGAACTGTTTTTTATGATGTTTGCAATCTCTGACGCACTAGAGACTATGATTTGAGAGTGACTACGTCGTATGTCACCCTAAGGGTAACACACTAAGCAATCAGCTTACTGAAGAGTGACCCCCCAGCAACCTTTCTCAAATAGCTTAAGGCTCGTAGCGTACGACATCGGTTATCCTTATTACTGTGTTTTGAATTGTTCTGAGATAGAAGAGAAAGAAGTCTAAAAAATCCTAGGGTTTGAAAGGGAATCAAAACTACCCTAATGTTATCATGCATGGATTACAACCTAATGTTTGTCATAATTCCATCCTGCACAGAGGAAATCAGAGATCCTAGGGGATAAACGGAAATGAAACAACATATATACAGTAAACAGTAAAATGCATGAGATGCAGCAATACAAGTGAAGCAAGGGAGAAAGCAATAGGCAAGAGGAGACAAGCTCCCCCTCAAACCTAAGGGAAAACCAACAAACAATACAGCAAGGAAAACCACAAACACCGGCTCAGACAGCCACACTAGCTCCCACAGTAAGCATGTTAAACAGCACCAGTTCTGGCAGCTACAGTTGATAAACAACAAAAGGTTGACAACAACAACTTTAGGCAAGATTCCATCTTCACTTTCCAATGGTCTTCAAGCTTCAGATAAGCTCTTATCTCCAATAATCTTCCACTTTAGCAAGCCCTGAGTCACAACCAGTAGGCATCTTCAGTTGGCAGAAAAACCCTAGTCCTCAACAGATATCCAGCTTTGACAGGTACAAGCTTCATCTTCCCCAATCTTCAATGCACTTCATCTTCAATAAACTTCCATCTTCAAGGCAAACACTCACAGGAGAGAATTAGTTGATAGAGGGAGTTGGAATGTTAAGAGGCTTAATGACAACCCAGGGAAATCACTAAGATCTCAACACAGCTAGTGACAGTTATCCTCAAGGTTCTACCCAATCAAAGCATGCTCTACATCCCTCCTAAGGAGAGATGGAACTCTTTTAGGGGACCTTGTGTCATAAGATGGAATAGAGGCACAAGAAGCTCTCTATGTTTGACAGAAGAAATTCGTCTACTCTAAAGCTCTCCCTATATCTCCTATCTCCTAAGTCTTCATCAAGCAACCTTCAAGCACAAGCAACTTCAAGCTTCAAGCATTATTATTTGTTTTCAATCATCCTCAAAGTATTTAGGAAATCCTCAAGCCAAGCCCCAACACCCAAATAAGAGGCCCAAAACTCAACCAACAAAGCCACTTCCCAAGAGGGAAACCCACCAACATCAATCAACTTGCAAAAATCAGATAAAATGGAAATGCTCTTCCTAAAATCCTAGATTAATTTCTAAGGGACCCTAGCTATGTACCCTATACCCCACATGAACCCCAAGGCCTAAATCAATCTAAAAACCCAAGAACTATGTGTGGAAATGCACCTATGTCAAGTTGAAACCTTAATTCTAACACACTTGCTTCACACCTCTCAAAAACAATTAAATTTAAGTCACAAAATTGTGACAAAAATCCAGGGGGAACCTAATGCTATAATCTAACTATATAAAAAAGAATGGCATAAAAAATCAAAGTGAAATGGTCATAATAAATTCAGCAATTAACATGTATCAAATGGAAATGAGATAAAAGCTATTAAAAGTAAAAGTAAACCAAAAATGAGAATGGAGAAATTATGAGAATGGAGAAAAAAACTCCCATATAAAAAGACCTATTTTTGAATTTATTATGAATTTTCTAATATCTTAAAGTAAATGTGTAAAATAAAAGAAATATGATGAAAAATGGAAGACATGTGTGTCAAATAGCAATGCAGATTAGTTCAAATCCAGATATGGGCTCAGAGGGGGGTATGGATAGAAAAGCGCGCTAGGCCCAATATGCAATCAGAAAATAAAATGAAAAATAGAAAGGAAAATAAAAAACTCGTGGTGTGAAAAGCAATGAAACTCAGTGCAATATCACGTGGGCCTCTAACTAGGGGTGTGGATAACAATTATCACTTAAGCCCAATGCCACGTTTTAAATGAAACAGTGCGTATTAGGTAGTCTGAGTCTCTTCACAAATTGAAAACAAATCATGGCCATTGGATCTCATTTTGGGTCAAAGTCTTCCTCATATCCAAGGGTGCTCAGATCGTCTTCTTCCTTTGAACTCTCATGGAGGGAAAAGCCATGGATGAATAGAGTGATCAGCTTCCTCTTCTTCAATTTGCATTCCATCAAATCTCCATCAAAATTCAAAATTAAAAACCCTAACCTGCTTGAAATTTTACACTGAATCTAACCATGGCATCCACAATCATTAAAACCTACTCCTCCTCAAAACACGATAGGAAACTCAGAAATTGGTCAAGGATGGAATCTCACCAAACCTAAAACTGAACAGCCTAATCTCTTCACCATGCTTCACTGATCATTTCTAGCCATCAACTTATGATTATAACACCAAGAACAACAAGATACAAGCATGAACAGAAATTGAGTCACTCACTTAATTGTATCTAAATCAATCCTAAAGCTACCAGAAAGCTCCACATGATCATCTACAATGAATCTAACTAATCAAAACCAATTGAAACTACCTAAACCAAGCTGTGGATTGAAAAGTACCTACCTGCAAAATCTTGATGCACAGAGGTATGAAATCTTCAAATCAAGCTTTGGGAACTTCAATACACCTTTAATGAGCCACAATCTTGCTTCTGTATGCAAAAGAATTGGTTGAGGAGGCTTGGATTATGGAAACCGATTATGAGTTGCAGGTGAGAAAATCCAAGAGCAAGAACACGATTTCTCCACCAATTTGCTTGGAAATTGATCTGGAAATACTCACTAGTATCAATGGAAGCTATAACAATCAAAATCTTGGATTGAAATGGATGAAATGCTTGTAACCGATTCTGAATTGCAACAGAAAAATGTTGATCTCAATCTCTCTTCTCTCCTTCAATTCTCACCAACCAGTGATCTGAATCACTTCATATGCATATATAGAGTGTGAATGAAGACTCTAGAAAGTTCTAGGTTGATCCAATGAGAAAATCACCTTCTCATGTCATGAGATCTCATGTCATGCTATGAACTCACACCAGCTCATGATTTTGGATTGCAATGCACTTGTTTTGAGTTTGAATTCTATCCAAATGAGATATTGGAGGTGTATGGATGGAAAGGAGCCTTGCATTTGCTTGGAAATGAGGTTTTGCAATTGTGCCTTATGGTTCAAGTAACCAATTTACAAAGCAAGTCCTTGAAATAACCCTCAATTCAAAATTGTGGCAATGTCAATGTTCTTAAAATACATTTTACAATCAAATTGGTATGTCATATGACTTGGTTTGGATGTGTAGGTCAAAAACCCTAATTTCCAACTTTGGTTCATTTAAAATATACCTTCATTTTAGGCCATTTTGGTGACTTTGTGAAGCAAGCCATTCCAAGCTTTCATGACCTCTTATCTAGCCTAAAAACATCATTTTGAAAACATCTCATATTGAAAATGTTTCCATTTGAGGAGTGGAAGATGGGGATTTGGACCTATGTTGAAAAATGACCTGTAATTCAACTTTCCCAAAATACCCCATGGATTGCCAAGACCATAGCTTGAGTTCTACAAATCATCTTGAGGAATTCTAGCACTCAAATTAAATCTAATATCAAGATCTACAACTCTTATGTTGGCCAAGAATCCATTTGAAAATTCCTTGATGGGCAAAAGTTGCTTGGAAGTCAAGTGACTTTCACAGATAAATTTCAGTGTCCTCTGATGACCCATAACTTGCAAGAACCATAACTTGAGTTCTACAAATCTTCTTGAAGACTTCTAATACTCAAATTAAAGCTATTGAGAATATCTACAAGTTTCATGTTGACCAAGAATTCATTTCAAACTTGCATTTTGAATTATCCTGCTTGGAAGTTAGGCCTAAATTAGGGTTTTTTTTACACTGAAACCCTAATTTAGTAACTCCTCTTCTTCTTGATTCCTTTTGATTTATCCTCGGCACAACACCACACATATATACTCATATCAATTCATGAATTCCAAATCTTCTAATTAAGCCTTGATGCTCTTCAATCAATCATTTGACCTAGGGTTAACCCAGATGAAACCCTAGTTGACTGCATTCAACTGTAGCCCTTGTAATCACACCAATGACTTGACTTATCTTCAAAATGACCCTCTAGGTCCTCCATGTTGTTTGTACATATTCCATACCCTTAGTCATGACTCACACATTCCTTGATGATCCTCAAACACCCCCAAGATTAGGAGAGAAATCCACTGGTTGACCCTCAAACTTTTTAAAGTTTCAACTCATTCCTTGATTACTTAGATGGTCTTGAACTTGAACAAAACCCCTTGATGGGCCTCTTTCTGATAAAAATGGCACTTGATCCCTTGTTAGATGACTTGTTATGCTATGTTATGCAAATGATTAGACTATGTACATGACTTTTTATGCAAATGACAATGTAATTGAAACATAACCCAGTTGAAATAGGTTGAGCAAATTTTAGGGTGCAACAGCTGCCCCTATTCAAACGGCTTGGACCCGACTGGGTGAAGAGCGAACGACCTTCAAACATTCGAGGCACGAGACGGTTGAATACCAAGAACCCGAAAATTTGCCAACCATACAGATACACTGCGCCGCTGCTTGGGGGACACCATTCATCAATTGAACTTGATTGTTACAGTAACAACTGATCAACCACCTGATATGGATCTGATTTCAACACTAACTGCCTGTGTGGCACTAAACTTGTCAATATAGGAATAATCTGGACGACTTCACTAGGGAAGTACTTCTGTCAACAAACACAACTCTGCCAACGATACAAGAAAAGAGCTCCGCCACCACTACGGGAAATACCACCGCCACTACTACGGGTAATAACACCGCCATCGCTACGGGTAATAACTCCGTCACCACTACGGGAAGATAACACCGCCATCGCTACGGGTAATAATCTGCCATCACTACAGGAAAATAACACCGCCATCGCTACGGGTAATACTCCGTCATCACTACGGGAAAATAACACCGCCATCGCTACGGGTAAACAACACCGCCATCGCTACGGGTAATACTCTGCCATCACTGCAGGAAAATAACACCGCCATCGCTACGGGTAATAATCCGTCATCACTATGGGAACATAACACCGCCATCGCTACGGGTAATACTCTGCCATCACTGCAGGAAAATAACACCGCCATCGCTACGGGTAATACTCCGTCATCACTACGGGAAAATAACACCGCCATCGCTACGGGTAAACAACACCGCCATTGCTACGGGTAATACTCTGCCATCACTGCAGGAAAATAACACCGCCATCGCTACGGGTAATACTCCGTCATCACTACGGGAAAATAACACCGCCATCGCTACGGGTAAACAACACCGCCATCGCTACGGGTAATACTCTCGAATACAGCTCCTCGGCCTATCTTTGCAGTAGCTAACTCCATCAATTAAATGGGTAACACATAATGGTCTAATCTTTCAATCTTTAATGCTGACACGATAATAAATCTGAGAAGGACTCTACTGGGAACTTTCTGAACCCAAACTGCCAGACACCTACTTCGACATAGGCGACCTTTTTCCAAAAACTGATTCTCGAGATCTTTTGATAACGACATAACAACCATCTTGAAGAAATACTCCGCTGGAGGGGTAAGAGAAACTTAAACGAGCAACTCTGTGGGGAATAATGACAAGACGAGCATTATCATCACATGCTGAGATTTTTAATATTTGGTAATTGATCTGAGCAAGAGCTCTCTCCACCTGCAAGGGAAACAGCACCTGAAAACCAAAGGTTAACCAACCTGGCTTATGTTTCACAATGCACATGTTTGACAATGGCGTAATGCTCTGTACAGCACGGATATGCTACGCGTTTTTGGGCAGATGCAAATACCACCATGCTGGGGATGAACAAGTATCATAAAGTCCTCCGGCAAAATAAATGCCGGACATATAAACAATTCTGTCGGGGAGAGATTAAACTTCGATTTCCATTGGGAGGAAAAAATAACACCTGCTGGGGAGAATAACTCCGTTGGGGAAGAATCGAATCTCTTGGGGAAGGTAAACTGACTGAGCAAGAAACGACTCAGCTGGGAAACGGGGAAATCCTTCTGGAGGAAACGATACTGTCTGGGCACAACTTTCAAACTCGGAGCTACCACTCCGCTGGGGATAATCCTCCTGACGAAGGCATGACGACCTGCAGGAAGAAAAAACCATCTTCTATGGGAATAATCTTTCTGAACCAACTATAACTTGGTTAAACACTGCGGGAATCCTCCAAGATGGGGATTGATCGTTCACATACTCGACTCTCTGGGGAGTGCAACCTCCGCAGGGGATACTGATTTTGACTGGCTGGGGATATCCTCTGAGGATAAACTGCGACTAGCTGGGGAAATGGATCTCTTTGGCAAGGGAAAAAATCCTCTCAAATTCTGAAGATTAGGTGCGACCTGCACGGGGATTGGCGTCGCCAAATCAAGTCTTTCACCACGAACCTCCGGCTAGTGGTCACAAAATTTTTTTTTTATCGTCCGCCTTAAATGCGCGAACCCTGCAAAACACAAACGAGACAAGACAAATCTATACAACCAAATCTATTCGGGTTAGTGTCTGTGACATTACTCCAGTCAATTCGAAGTTTTAGCAATTATTGGCAAGGGCCAGCAAAGTTATGCAAGTGCAAGTTTATCAAAAAATCGGCGTTTTCCACATACAAAACAGTAAAGCACAAGTATCAAATGCTGAATAACATGTTTTATTGATTGGGCCTCTGAATAGGCAGAGTTTTGTACATCGGATGCAACTCCTGAAAAGAGGAAGTTACGTACACACACATACATATATGCACAGGAAGCATAAAAAATACAAATACAACTCAAATTTGTACACATGTCGGCAACGTAGGGCAGACGAACATCGTGAGCTGATCCTCCTATGACTCGCATGACTCCGGCACTTTCCCAGTATTCAATTTTCGGAAGAGATTGTGTTGGATAAACGAACCCTCCGGTACTCCCAAACCACTAAGCAATGCAGGTATCAGATTCGGACCGCAGTCATTTGCTTTTTCAATCCCTAACTTTTGCGTGAATCGCCCTTTGCGGGTTTTCAATTCACCGGGATACCCTTTTTTGCCGAAGCCGCCCAATGTAGATTTTTTACTTCGCGTGTGTACATCTTTTCACTTTTATCCCTAACTTTTGCCCGAACCTTTTATTCTGTTTTTGGTTCGCCGGGATACCCCATTTCTGCCTGGACTCTCTTTTTACTGTCCAGCGGGTCACTTTCAAGCAAAGTATTTTTTAACTGCGTCTGAATTTACAGGAGACGAAAAGTCTTCACCATCCATGGTAGATAGTAGCAAGGCTCCTCCAGAGAAGACTTTTCTGACAACGTATGGCCCTTCGTAATTAGGGGTCCACTTGCCCCTGTGGTCTGTTTGTGGCGGGAGAATCCTTTTCAGCACAAGGTCGCTCGTCTGAAAGCTTCGCGGACATATCTTCTTATCGTATGCTTTCTTCATTCGGCTCTGGTACAACCGACCGTATGCGAGAGAAGCTAGCCTCTTCTCATCCATTAAGCTCAGCTGATTCAACCTGTCTTTTACCCATTCTGCCTCATCAAGTTGGACATCTCGTAATACCCTCAGGGAAGGAATCTCAACCTCCAACGGAAACACTGCCTCCATTCCATATACTAATGAAAAAGGGGTTGCCCCGGTTGATGTGCGTACCGTCGTACGATAACCGTGCAAGGCGAAAGGTAGCATCTCGTACCAGTCCTTGTAGGTCACAACCATCTTCTGAACAATCTTCTTTATGTTCTTATTGGCCGCTTCAATAGCGCCATACATCTTGGGTTGATAAGGAGAAGAGTTGTGATGTTCAATCTTAAAATTCTGGCACATCTCTTTCATCATCTTGTTATTCAAATTTGAACCATTGTCGGTGATAATCCGCTCAAGGATTCCATATCTGCAGATAATATCCCGCTTGATAAATCTGGCTACCACTTGCTTGGTGACATTGGCATATGACGCTGCTTCCACCCATTCGGTGAAGTAATCGATTGCCACCAAGATGAACCGGTGCCCATTTGATGTTGTAGGCTCGATCTTTCCAATCATATCAATTCCCCACATCGAGAATGGACATGGTGATGACATCACATTCAGAGGACTTGGGGGTACATGGACCTTGTCCGCATAAATCTGGCATTTATGACACCTCTTTGCAAACTTGAAACAGTTTGTTTCCATAATTAGCCAGTAATAACCTGCCCGCAGCAGTTTTCTCGTCATAGCATGCCCACCAGCATGTGTACCAAATGTACCCTCATGTATCTCTTCCATGAGTAGCTTCGCTTCTTTTTCATCTACGCATCGTAGCAACACCAAGTCGTGGTTTCTCTTGTATAGGACATCGTCCGGGTTCAGGTAGAAATTACCAGCCAATCTCCTGAGAGTCTTCTGATCGCGACTGGATGCCCCAGCCGGATATTCCTTGTTCTTCAGGAAATTCTGGATGTCATAGTACCAGGGTTTATCATCAGATGCTTCGTCAATAGCAAATATGAAGGCAGGTTTGTCAAGCCGAGAGATAACAATCCAGGGAGCCTCGTTCCAGAAGTTAACTTTATACATGGAAGACAAGGTCACCAAGGCGTCAGCCATTTGATTTTCTGCTCGCGGCACATGATGCAATTCCACCTTGTCAAAGAAAGGCAACAATCTCCTTGCATAATTCATATATGGTATCAAATTGGGCTGGCGTGTCTCCCATTCTCCTTTAATCTGGTTCACCACTAGAGCTGAGTCTCCGTATACATCCAGATGTTAGATTCGCAAATCAATGGCTTCTTCAAGACCCATGATGCAAGCCTCATATTCAGCCTCATTATTGGTAACCGAAAAGGTCAATCGGGTAGTAAAGGGGATATGTGACCCCTGAGAAGTAGTAATAATCGCACCTATTCCGCTACCATAGGAATTCACCGCTCCATCAAATATTAACTGCCATTTGGAACCCAATTCTGGTCCTTCGTCCGGCAACGGTTCTTCACAATCTTTCATCTTTAGGTACATGATATCCTCGTCAGGAAAATCAAACCTCATCGGTTGGTAGTCTTCAACAGGCTGCTCTGCAAGGTACTCCGACAAGATGCTACCTTTAATAGCCTTTTGCGAGACATATTGGATGTCATATTCGGTTAACACCATCTGCCATCGGGCAATTCTTCCGGAGAGTGCTTGCTTCTCAAACACGTATTTGATTGGATCCATCTTTGAAATGAGCAGGGTTGTATGATTTAGCATGTATTGCCTCAAACGTTTGGCGGCCCAGGCTAGCGCGCAACATGTTTTTTCGAGCATTGAATATCGAGACTCACAGTCAATAAACTTCTTACTCAAATAGTAGATCGCATGCGCTTTATGCCCAGTCTCGTCGTGTTGACCGAGAATACAACCCATACTTTCCTCAAGAACTGTCAAATACATAATCAATAGTCTCCCGGCCACTGGGGGTATCAAAACAGGAGGTATCAAAACAGGAGGTTCCTGCAAGTATTCTTTTATCTTGTCGAACGCCTTTTGACAATTTTCATTCCAGGTCACCACCTAATCTTTCTTTAAGAGCTTGAATAATGGCTCGCATGTTGCGGTTAAGTGAGATATGAACCGGGCGATATAGTTCAACCTCCCTAAAAACCCTCGCACCTCTTTTTTCGTTTTAGGCATCGGCATTTCCTGTATCGCTTTTATCTTTGCAGGATCAACCTCTATTCCTTTTTCACTCACAATAAACCCCAGCAGTTTACCCGATCTCACCCCAAAGGTGCACTTGTTAGGGTTCAGTCTCAGCCTGAACTTCCTAAGCCTCTTGAATAATTTTAGCATATTCACCAAATGCTCTTCCTCCGTCTAGTATTTGGCAATCATATCTTAAACATATACCTCAATCTCTCTATGCATCATGTCATGAAAGAGAGTCGTCATCGCCCGTTGATATGTTGCCCCAGCATTCTTCAATCCGAAGGGCATCACTTTGTAACAAAATGTTCCCCAGGGAGTAATGAAGGTAGTCTTCTCCATGTCTTCTGGCGCCATTTTGATCTGATTATAGCCCGAGAAGCCATCCATGAAGGAGAATACAGAGAACTGAGCAGTGTTATCAACCAGCACATCGATGTGAGGAAGTGGAAAATCGTCTTTCGGGCTCGCTTTGTTTATGTCACGGTAGTCTACGCACATTTTCACTTTACCGTCTTTCTTTGGCACTGGTACAATATTAGCGACCCATGAGGGATATTTTGTAACAGCTAGGAAACCAGCATCCCACTGTTTCTGAACTTCCTCCTTAATCTTCACAGCCATGTCCGGTCTAGTTCTTCGGAGCTTCTGCTTAACCGGCGGGCATTCTTCTTTTAATGGCAGACGGTGCACAACCATATCCGTATCCAACCCCGGCATGTCCTTGTACGACCAGGAAAAAATATCACTGTACTCTTTGAGCATCTCAACCAACCTCTGCTTAACGTCGCTTTGCAGTGCGGCCCCTATACGGATGTTCCTTTCAACCCCTTCCGACCCCAAATTGATAGTCTCAACGACTTCCTCATGAGGAAGAATGATCCTTTCTTCTTGTTTCAATAACCAGGTCAGCTCTTCTGGTACGTCGCCATCTTCCACAATCTCTTCCTTAGCCTGAAATACCGGGTGCTCGAAGTCGAAATAAGTCACAGGCGGTTCATAGATGTCATCTGAAATAGTAATCCTGCAAAGGAAATGGTTAAATGCTTCAAAACGTGTACAAAGCAAACAACCACATTGCCATTTTATTGTAAAAATAAAAACAGGAAAAACAAGGATCACAATATTTGTATATGAAAAACGCCTTTATTCATGATTAAATAATGTACTGTACATAACCAAAATGGCCCTAAGCAAAATCACTATGCCCTGGGTAGGACACCGGATTATTCAACAATTAAAAAAACAAATCATTACTGTTTAGTTGTCACAGGAACAGTTTCCTGGATAGACCAATTACAAAGCCCTTGTCCTGGCACGCCTGGCTTGATCCATGCGTCCATATCACATTCGCTATCTCCTTCCTCAGAATCGGAAACATCATTGATAGTCTCGAAGCATACTCCATTCTGCGTTATGGTTATCGGCCCTCTGAACTTGGGCGCTCCGGAAGAGGATGCTGATGACGAAGGATGATATCCAAGCCCGAACCTGTCGTTCTTCACGGGAATCTCCAACACCTGACCCCATCCCTTTGTCTCGCCTGCCCGTACTAGAGCTTGAGCCTCTTTATACGATGACACTGCCACATCTGATATCTTGGGTACTGGAGCTTTGTCTTTAATCTTTAGCCCTTCAAATGCTTGACAGGGTGTCTCGTGGATTTCACCGTCGACCTCCACATATCTGAATGAAGACAGATGGCTAACTAGAATATCTTCTTCTCCACAAACAGTGACGACACTATCCCCCACCATATATTTCAACTTTTGGTGCAACGTGGATGTGACTGCCCCGGCAGCATGGATCCATGGGCGTCCCAGGAGACAACTATACGCTGGCTGGATGTCCATTATATAGAATTCAGTTTCAAAAATTTCCGGCCCCACCTGCAATGGCAACGTTATGGATCCGAAAACTGACCTCCGCGTACCATCGAACGCCCTTACCACTAAGTCACTAGGCGTGCAGAGAACCCCCCTGATATCCAACTTCATCATGTCCTTCTTTGGAAGCACATTCAAGGAAGACCCAGTATCCACTAACACATGGGACATGACCGTGCCCCGACATTCTACTGATACATGCAGTGCCATATTATGCTCTCTCCCCCTCGGGGTCAAATCAAAATCCGTAAATCCCAAACTATGGCCTGCATTAACATGCTCCATCACCCCTTATAATTGATTCACAGAAACATCTTGGGGTACAAACGACGTGTCTAGGATCTTCAGCAAAGCGTTCCGATGGGCCTCGGAACATAACAACAATGACAATATCGAGATCTTTGATGGCGTTTGCTGGAGATGCTCAACGATTTTGTAATCACTTTTACGGATGAGTCTCATAAACTCTTCCACATCCTTAAGCGATGTTTCCTTTTCCTTTACCTGCGAGGGGCCACTCTCGTCTACCTTGGCTTTCCCCTTTGCCAATCTTTCTGCCTCTACCTCAGGCAATGTGAAGATTCTCCCACTTCTGGTCATACCTCCTGTTCCGACCACATTATCTACAACCCCAGCTGGTTGTTTATTTACTTCAATTTTCTCACCGTCGCAATAAACCTCCAGCCCGTAAGTCCATGGTACTGCTTTGGTACTTTCAAAAGGAATCGGTCCTGCTTTAGTAATAGTGATCGTCGGCCTTTTGGCGGGAGCCGTTATTGTTATTGTTTTCCTTGGATTTGTCACCATCGCGACATCGTTCAGCTCATCACACAATGCCTCCACCGGCTCTTCCACCGCGGTTCTATCAAACTGCAATGTTCCTTCATTCATTAACGCCTGAATACCTTATTTCAACTCATTACAACCCTCTGACTGTATCCAACAATCCAAGCAAAATTCGTCACACCCCGGGAGTACACCCCCTTTTAACAACCTGCTTTTGATCTCACCCAGTGGTGTCTTCAGCTCATTGACATCCGTCACTAGATTCAAATTCTCCTCGGTCAGGATGGCATTTGCCCCATGATTGGGCATAGACTGTTGTACTATGTTTGGACCCGCCTGCCCAAAATTGATAGCTTTGCTGTCTAACAAGTCTTGGACTTTATGTTTAAACGCATGACAACCTTCAATATCATGTCCGGGCGCCCCGGAGTGGAAATCACAGTGTTTACCAGCATCATAGCCAAACAGAGGATTTCCCGTTAACGGTGCCATGGTCCTTTTCTCCACCAACTTTAACCCTAACAATGTTTGGAGCAGTTCAGCATATGTTGAAAGAGGCGTTTCAAATACTCTCCTTGGCTTGCCCTCTAGGATTCTGCGTTGGGCAGGGTGTTGCCTTTGTTGTTGCTGCTGCGGCTGCTGCTGTTGTTGTGGAAAAGGGATGGTAACACTAGCGACCTGTTGATGCTGAGCGTACTTACTTCGTCCTCTTCCCCGACCTCTGCCACCAAACACGGCATTAGTATCGCCTTGGCGTCTACCACCGAATGCTTTTCTTGTACCTCCGGCGGGGGCAGACTCACCTGCATGGAATCGTCCAACCTTAATACTGTCTTCGACCATCTCACCCATAAGAATCAAATCTGAGAAACTGCTCAACGAAACATTAAACCATTTTTCGTAATATATTCCCGTGAATGTCCCAATGAACATGCTATTCATTTCTCTTTCAGCCAACGGGGGATGTACTCTTGCTGCCATATCGCGCCATCTTTGTGCATACTCTTTAAAGCTTTCCTCTTTCTTCTACGATAATCCTTGCAATTGAACTCGGTTCGGTGCCAGATCACTATTATATTTATAATGCAGGACAAAAGCAGCCGCCAATTGCTTCCAGGTTTTGATCTGAGCGGGCTCCAACCCCATGTACCACTCGAGTGACGGTCCTGACAGGCTGTCTTGAAAGAAATGCATAAGCATTCTTTCGTCATCTGAATACGTGGACATCCTTCGGTAATAAGCGCGGACGTGCACCTTAGGGCATGTGTCCCCCTTATATTTTTCGAACGTGGGAGCTTTGAATTTCAGCGGTACCCTCAGCCCAGGCACCAAGCCCATAGTAGTCATGTCTAATCCGGTGGAATTCTGATTAGCCATACCCTTCATCTATTCTTCAAGCATTTTGATCCTCTGAGTATTGTCAACGGGTCCCTCAAATCCCATGCCTCTCCCAGAAAAGGCGTCCTCTTGACAGTCTTCGCCCCAGTTCACATTTTCATTTCCGTACCCGTTATAACCAGTGTTGCAACTAAACCCTTGATGATTAGTCATGGGACCTCGTCCCCCATTACCATAGCCTTGATTGACCCTAACAGGCCCGAAACCAGTGTTGACAGGAACCAATCCAGCACCATTTCCACCATAACCCTGGTTAGCGTTACCGTAACCGTCGTAGCCGAAACCTGAGCATTGAAGCCGAACTTTCCGCCCTGATTGTCGTACTCAAACCCCTGGTCGTTATAGCCGAATCCATTATTACCAAAACCATTACCGCCATTGAAGTTACCACCGCCCAGACTAGCGTCTCCGAATCCAACATTGTTAACAACAGTCTCATTTCCAATCCCTGCGTTGCCATTGCCAGCGCCAGCGTCATTGTTCACAACCACAACAAGTGGGGTCACCACAGGAGGAACCACAGGCGTAGGGGGACCATCCTCATGAAGAGTTTCTACCTGCACAGAGTTATGGTCATTGTTGTCATTCCCATTAGCCCGCGTCAGCAGCGGCTGTACCAAAGTCTGGAGATTCTCCTGGCCTTTAGCAATACTCTCCATGGCCTGCATGAACAGGTTCAACTTCTCGCGAATTTCCTGCATCTCCACCTTGACTTGATCCATGATTCTCTTGCAGTTGTTTTGGGTTGAGTAGCGGTGAACTCTTTGTTCGTCAATCCTGGAAACCTGCAAACGCGGGAAATAAGATACAGATTCGAGAATACTGGTTATGCAATATGAATGCAGATGCAATTGCATAAATATGCTACAGGTTATATTCCCCCCTGATTCTAGTTTCAGAGAGAAGGCCATGACGACAATGGAGTCCCTATCAAACAAGCACGGAATCGGAAAACCCTCATATATAAACACATGCCAAGAGGCTGAGTACAAGAGTACAACTGAACACAACTGAAGAGACCTCGGCCAACAAGCCTGGCGATGGTCCAAATACAAGTACAAATAACAAAGGCAAGGAAAATATAAATCAGGCCAAATGGCGTGCCCTGACGTCCTCCAATATACTCATCGTCTCCGAGTGCCCTAGCCGGGAAATCAGCTCCTGAATCAGTAAGGCATGCCGCTCGGTAGTGGATCTCAGCTTTTTAGCATCATCCTGGTAGGTTCCTTTGCCAGAACTCTCGTCAAATCTGTATATCTTGGAACCGGCCTTTGCTTCATAACCTCTCGGCTTCTCGTCAATGTCACTTACTCTGAGCTCAGCAGCGCTCCTAAGTGATGTCTCTTCAGCAATCTTTGCGTCTTGGGCTCTAATCTGCGCCTCTAGCGTGGCAATCTGCAGCTTCAGTTCGTCTTCGCGCTCCTTCCGCTTGGTAAGCATGGCATTCCACAAAGCTTCCCACTTGCTGAGACGGGCATAAGCTTTACTTAGGAGTTCCTTCTTGGAAGTAAGCACCTTGCTAACACCGTTTAAGGCTATCCCCACTTTTTCTTTCTTGTTGGTCGCTTCCGTCAGCTCCGATCCTAACCTGTTAATCAATTCAGTCTGTTCCTTCACAGTGAAGGTGGCTTCCTTCTTCTCACGATGCAACTGGAAGATTTCCTTCTCTAACTCCTTATTGGCTTTCTTCAGTTCCTCGTTTTCAGCCAACAATTTGCTATACTTCTCACTCTCTTCTGAAGGAGGTACTTCACTCAACGGAAGATACAAGGGTTCCACAGCAGGGTAAGGCATCAAAGAAGTACCAACTCTCTCGCGGATCCAAGCCAAATAAGGATCATAAGCTCTGTTGTTGCTCTTACCGAGCAAAGCTTTTCCCCTTCTATGGATGTTAGCCCATGCCTGTCTCAATCTGATCAAAACAGCTGCGTCTAATGACCCTGTGAGATACAGAGATTCCTGTATCTCCTTCTCAATAGGAGCGTCTCTTAAAGCGTAACCGAACTGTCGTACCAGCAATGAAGGATTATAGTTGATACAGCCTTTCCGTCCAATCAGGGGAACATTCGGAAAGCCGTTGCAACTATATATAATATCAGTACCAAGCATACTCCGATCAAACCAAATGATATTCTCCGCAGACAGTTCCATCAACCGGAAAGACCAATCCAAAGTATCAACAACATCCACAAAAGGTCCTGTCTTCGGGAGGTGCCCCTGGAACCACCTGTACAAGAGAGGGACTCAGCAGGAAACATTCTTGCCACGACGTTTCTCATTCTTGTAGTGAATGGAATGGTAAACATCGCCCAAGAGAGTAGGAACTGGATTTTTCGAGGCGAGAATCAAGAAGGCGTCTGAGTCGACAAAATCTGGTACATTAGGAAACAAGACAATCCCGTAGATGCAGACAGCTAGAATAGCACTGAAGGCAACCCAGCATCCACTCCTCGCGCACTGCGTAGCCTTCTCAACCAGGACAGACAGGTGGAAACCATAAGCTCCGTTCAGCTTGACCAAACCTCCAGGGAACTCAGAAGCGTCTAAATTGACAATCTCAGTGAGTGTAGCTAACTCAGGCTCCACATCAACATGTACAAAGGGCATCTGGTCTAACACAGGAACTCCCAACATCGCAGAATACTCCTCCAAAGTGGGTGCCAGAATATAGTCAGGAAATAAGAAACATCTCAGTTGCAGTTCATAAAACTGCATCAAAGTATACACCCCAGTCGTCTCAAATGCCGAAGGTCTGTACAACAAGCTAAGCAATCTCCCATAGGATACTCTGAACTCAGCCCTCACTCTCTCATCTGCTAGAGCAACTAAACCCAGCAAGGAACTGATATGTGGCGAATGCAACTGGTAAGCAACTGTCTTCTTTAGGGACTCCATGTCTGGCTAGCAGATATACTAGAATCAGAGGGTAATGATCACCTGCAACATAAATACATGTTAATGAAATGCAATCATGAGAATGCACATGTATATGCAAACAAGGGACCAAGTGCAATGCTGATAGACTGGACTGCTCTGTACTGAAGCCTTAGAACCATCCAATCTTCATCTCAAACCAAACTAACCACTCAAAAGAACCCTGTAACCCCATCTCACTGACAGAGATAAACCAGGTGTTCTGAGGTCAAAGGTTTCCTGCAAACAGACCTACCTACCCCTCACAGGTATGTACTTAACTCGCAGACGAGGTACGACATCCTATGCAGGTTCAACGTCACAGACTTTCAAGAGCGATGATACGATACCCAGAAGGTGTGGCATTATCATCCCTTGAAGCGACCTCACTTAGTTGAATCCCAATTGATAGGTTTCCAGAGTTGACAATCCTCGGGTTAGACAACTTGTCGAGCCCTAAGGGCCAGGCAAGAAGCATCAAAGAGAATCTCGTCTGAGCGTAAATTTCGTGGCTAGCTGGTGCGAGCTAAGCAAGCAGGCTAACCACTACTTTCTACTTCTAAGTCTATGTGCAACCTCAAGCCCAGGTCCGGCTTATCTCTCAACAGATTACCCCCTTCCCACAGCAGCAATAACAGTATAAGGCTGATAATAAAAGACGGAAAGTAAAGACAGAAAAGTAAATCTATACAACACCCCGACGGGAAAACAAGCGCTAGGATTGACTCGCATAGGGGATATTCCAGTCCCCAGCAGAGTCGCCAGCTGTCGCTACTGCGAAAATCGGCGCCGACTGAACAGAAGAGTTGCCACCGTGCGTTATTTATCCCAACAGAGGGAAAGGAAACGCTCGAAGTAAACCTCATGCAAAGACGGGAAAGGAATAGTCATCGCAACCAAATCCTGGATTCGGGAGTCTGTTACGCAAGGGGAAGGTATTAGCACCCCTCACGTCCGTCGTACTCGACGGGATCCATGCTTGTTTTCTATCTAAGGGTATGTTACTCTATCTACTCTACAGGTCTGGGTTAAAAAGAAAACAAAATGACTCGGCAAAGTATCGCACCTTATGCCTACGTATTCTCGTCTGGAACGAGAAATCAGAGTCAACGTAGTTCACCTACCTACGGGAAAGGAGGGAAGGTTGCTCGCTAGGATATCGCATCCTATGCGTACGTACTTTCACACAGCAGGAAAGATCAGAGCAAACGTAGTTCGGGCCACGGAAGACACAAGCTTGTCTGAAAGCTTTTTATCTCCTTATGAAAGGGTTTTTTCTGATTAAGAGTCCAAGCGGACAAAAATGACACTTTGATGTTTGTTTTCAGTCTTTTACGCAAGAACTGTTTTTTATGATGTTTGCAATCTCTGACGCACTAGAGACTATGATTTGAGAGTGACTACGTCGTATGTCACCCTAAGGGTAACACACTAAGCAATCAGCTTACTGAAGAGTGACCCCCCAGCAACCTTTCTCAAATAGCTTAAGGCTCGTAGCGTACGACATCGATTATCCTTATTACTGTGTTTTGAATTGTTCTGAGATAGAAGAGAAAGAAGTCTAAAAAATCCTAGGGTTTGAAAGGGAATCAAAACTACCCTAATGTTATCATGCATGGATTACAACCTAATGTTTGTCATAATTCCCTCCTGCACAGAGGAAATCAGATATCCTAGGGGATAAACGGAAATCAAACAGCATATATACAGTAAACAGTAAAATGCATGAGATGCAGCAATACAAGCGAAGCAAGGGAGAAAGAAATAGGCAAGAGGAGACAAGCTCCCCCTCAAACCTAAGGGAAAACCAACAAACAATACAGCAAGGAAAACCACAAACACCGGCTCAATCAGCCACACTAGCTCCTACAGTAAGCAAGTTAAGCAGCACCAGCTCTGGCAGCTACAGTTGATAAACAACAAAAGGTTGACAGCAACAACTTTAGGCAAGATCCCATCTTCACTTTCCAATGGTCTTCAAGCTTCAGATAAGCTCTTATCTCCAATAATCTTCCACTTTAGCAAGCCCTGAGTCACAACCAGTAGGCATCTTCAGTTGGCAGAAAAACCCTAGTCCTCAACAGATATCCAGCTTTGACAGGTACAAGCTTCATCTTCCCCAATCTTCAATGCACTTCATCTTCAATAAACTTCCATCTTCAAGGCAAACACTCACAGGAGATAATTAGCTGATAGAGGGAGTTGGAATGTTAAGAGGCTTAATGACAAACCAGGGAAATCACTAAGATCTCAACACAGCGAGTGACAGTTATCCTCAAGGTTCTACCCAATCAAAGCATGCTATACATCCCTCCTAAGGAGAGATGGAACTCTTTTAGGGGACCTTGTGTCATAAGATGGAATAGAGGCACAAGAAGCTCTCTATGTTTGACAGAAGAAATCCGTCTACTCTAAAGCTCTCCCTATATCTCCTATCTCCTAAGTCTTCATCAAGCAACCTTCAAGCACAAGCAACTTCAAGCTTCAAGCATTATTATTTTTTTCAATCATCCTAAAAGTCTTTAGGCAATCCTCGAGACAAGCCTCAACACCCAAAGAAGAGGCCCAAAACTCAACCAACAAAGCCACTTCCCAAGAGGGAAACCCACCAACATCAATCAACTTGCAAAAATCAGATAAAATGGAAATGCTCTTCCTAAAATCCTATATTAATTTCTAAGGGACCCTAGCTATGTACCCTATACCCCACATGAACCCCAAGGCCTAAATCAATCTAAAAACCCAAGAACTATGTGTGGAAATGCACCTATGTCAAGTTGAAACCTTAATTCTAGAACACTTGCTTCACACCTCTCAAAAACAATTAAATTTAAGTCACAAAAATGTTACAAAAATCCAGGGGGAACCTAATGCTATAATATAACTATAGAAAAAAGAATGGAATCAAAAATCAAAGTGAAATGGTCATACTAAATTCAGCAAGTAACATGTATCAAATGAAATGAGATAAAAGCTATTAAAAGTAAAAATAAACCAAAAATAGAAAAATGCATTAAATGACATTTTTTATTATTTTATAATTTTCTTGAGACAATTATGAGAATGTAGAAAAAACTCCCATATAAAAAGACCTATTTTTGAATTTATTATGAATTTTCTAAGATCTTAAAGTAAATGTGTAAAATAAAAGAAATATGATGAAAAATGGAAGACATGTGTGTCAAATAGCAATGCAGATTATTTCAAATCTAGATATGGGCTCAGAGGGGGGTATGGATAGAAAAGCGCGCTAGGCCCAATATGCAATCAGAAAATAAAATGAAAAATAGAAAGGAAAATAAAAAACTCGTGGTGTGAAAAGCAATGAAACTCAGTGCAATATCACGTGGGCCTCTAACTAGGGGTGTGGATAACAATTATCACTTAAGCCTAATGCCACGTTTTAAATGAAACGGTGCGTATTAGGTAGTCTGAGTCTCTTCACAAATTGAAAACAAATCATGGCGATTGGATCTCGTTTTGGGTCAAAGTCTTCCTCATATCCAAGGGTGTTCAGATCGTCTTCTTCCTTTGAACTCTCATGGAGGGAAAATCCATGGATGAACAGAGTGATCAGCTTCCTCTTCTTCAATTTGCATTCCATCAAATCTCCATCAAAATTCAAAATTAAAAACCCTAACCTGCTTGAAATTTTACACTGAATCTAACCATGGCATCCACAATCATTGAAGCCTTCTCCTCCTCAAAACACGATAGGAAACTCAGAAATTGGTCAAGGATGGAATCTCAGCAAACCTAAAACTGAATAGCCTAATCTCTTCACCATGCTTCACTGATCATTTCTAGCCATCAACTTATGATTATAACACCAAGAACAACAAGATACAAGCATGAACAGAAATTGAGTCACTCACTTAATTGTATCTAAATCAATCCTAAAGCTACCAGAAAGCTCCACATGATCATCTACAATGAATCTAACTAATCAAAACCAATTGAAACTACCTAAACCAAGTTGTGGATTGAAAAGTACCTACCTGCAAAATCTTGATTCACAGAGGTATGAAATCTTCAAATCAAGCTTTGGGAACTTCAATACACCTTCAATGAGCCACAATCTTGCTTCTGTATGCAAAAGAATTGGTTGAGGAGGCTTGGATTATGGAAACCGATTATGAGTTGCAGGTGAGAAAATCCAAGAGCAAGAACACGATTTCTCCACCAATTTGCTTGGAAATTGATCTGGAAATACTCACTAGTATCAATGGAAGCTATAACAATCAAAATCTTGGATTGAAATGGATGAAATGCTTGTAACCGATTCTGAATTGCAACAGAAAAATGTTGATCTCAATCTCTCTTCTCTCCTTCAATTCTCACCAACCAGTGATCTGAATCACTTCATATGCATATATAGAGTGTGAATGAAGACTCTAGAAAGTTCTAGGTTGATCCAATGAGAAAATCACCTTCTCATGTCATGCTATGAACTCACACAAGCTCATGATTTTGGATTGCAATGCACTTGTTTTGAGTTTGAATTCTCTCCAAATGAGATATTGGAGGTGTATGGATGGAAAGGAGCCTTGCATTTGCTTGGAAATGAGGTTTTGCAATTGTGCCTTATGGTTCAAGTAATCAATTTACAAAGCAAGTCCTTGAAATAACCCTCAATTCAAAATTGTGGCAATGTCAATGTTCTTAAAATGCATTTTACAATCAAATTGGTATGTCATATGGCTTGGTTTGGATGTGTAGGTCAAAAACCCTAATTTCCAACTTTGGTTCATTTAAAATATACCTTCATTTTAGGCCATTTTGGTGACTTTGTGAAGCAAGCCATTCCAAGCTCTCATGACCTCTTATCTAGCCTAAAAACATCATTTTGAACACATCTCATGTTGAACATTTTTCCATTTGAGGAGTGGAAGTTGGAGATTTGGACCTATGTTGAAAAATGACCTGTAATTCAACTTTCCCAAAATACCCCTGGATTGCCAAGATCATAGCTTGAGTTCTAAAAATCATATTGACGACTTCTAGCACTCAAATTAAATCTAAGATCAAGATCTACAACTCTTATGTTGGCCAAGAATCCATTTGAAAATTCCTTGATGGGCAAAAGTTGCTTGGAAGTCAAGTGACTTTCACAGATAAGTTTCAGTGTCCTCTGATGACCCATAACTTGCGAGAACCATAACTTGAGTTCTACAAATCTTCTTGAATACTTCTAATACTCAAATTAAAGCTATTGAGAATCTCTACAAGTTTCATGTTGACCAAGAATTCATTTGAAACTTTCATTTTGAATTATCCTTCTTGGAAGTGAGGCCTAAATTAGGGTTTTTTACACTGAAACCCTAATTTAGTAACTCCTCTTCTTCTTGATTCCTTTTGATTTATCCTTGGCACAACACCACACATATATCCTCATATAAATTCATGAATTCCACATCTTCTAATTAAGCCTTGATGCTCTTCAATCAATCATTTGACCTAGGGTTGACCCAGATGAAAGCCTAGTTGACTGCATTCAACTGTAGCTCTTGTAATCACACCAATGACTTGACTCATCTTCAAAATGACCCTCTAGGTACTCCATGTTGTTTGTACATATTCCATACCCTTAGTCATGACTCACACATTCCTTGATGATCCTCAAACACCCCCAAGATTAGGAGAGAAATCCACTGGTTGACCCTCAAACATTTTAAAGTTTCAACTCATTTCTTGATTACTTGGATGGTCTTGAACTTGAACAAAACCCCTTGATGGGCCCCTTTCTGATAAAGATGGCACTTGATCCCTTGTTAGATGACTTGTTATGCTATGCTATGCAAATGATTAGACTATGTACATGACTTTTTATGCAAATGACAATGTAATTGAAACATAACCCAGTTGAAATAGGTTGAGCAAATTTTAGGATGCAACAGTATACAAAGGACAAGTGTGAAATGCAATGATTTTTTCTAAATGATGCTTTATGATGCTTGAATGCAAGACAAATGCAGACGCGCGAGCAAATATAAAAGAACAGCGATACAACGAGTGACCACTCACGGGGACCCAACACACTGGGGAAATATTCAAAGCGAAGTAAGCAAGATAGTTCAAACATGACTAAAGATGCTGTTCAAGGAAATCTTTCACACAGGGAACACAAATTCCACCAGGGAAGACACACCTTCGCTGGGGAAAGAAGACACAAACCTCACTGGGGATAATCAGATAAGGAAGCCCACCGGGGAAGAAGGAAATTCTTCACTGGGGAAACGAAAGAAAAGAAGACAAACCTCACTGGGGAGGGGACCCACTGAGGAGAACTTTGCTGGGGAACAAATCCACTGAGGAAGCACAACTTCACCGAGGGAAAAGACAGAACGGAGACACGGACCTCACTGGGGATAACCAGATGAGAAATTTCCTATAACGAAGAGTTCAAACGGGATCTTCAGGAAAAGGTTAGAAACAAGACCGGACGCGCCGGGGAAGCTAGTATCCACTAGTTCTCCTAGACTCGACTGGGAAAAGCAAAAGCTTCAATGGGGAAACCGGTGACGACCAGAACAACAAACAGCTTCAAGCGGTGTTAGTTTCCAATAGACTTACTTGGGAGGATGGTGATGACCAATCCATCCAGCGGTTTCCAAGAAGTACTAAATACCACTAGACTTCCTGGGGATAATGGTGACGACCAAATCAAAGTTCCGTTCCCCAAAAGTGCTAAATACCACTAGACTTCCTGGGGATATGGTGACGACCAAATCAAAGTTCCGTTCCCAAAAAGTGCTAAATACCACTAGACTTCCTGGGGATATGGTGACGACCAAATCAAAGTTCCAAATACAATTGGGAATTCCAAAAAATATTGATAAAACAACAGGACTTCAGCTAGGGGAAATGGTAACAACTGACTAATAACGATTAGTTTTCACGCAATGCCAGTAACTACTGGACCTAGCGGGGACTGATGATGACCAAATCAGGATATACCAATAACAATTGATTCTGGATAATGCTAGTAACCACTAGATTTAACTGGAGAAATTGGTAACGACCGAGTCCAAGGAGACCAATAACTATTGGATTTTCAAAAAGTTTGGTAACGACCAGACCAAAGTGATGATAACAATCTGATTTAAGCGATGCCAATAATTATTAGACTTAGGCTAATTGGTGACGACCAAATCAAGTATACCAATAACAACTGGTTCAAGATAATGCTAGTAAACACTAGATTTTCCAAATGATGCTAGTGACCACTTAGACTTAGAAGATTGGTAATAACCGAATCAAAACATACCAATAACGATTAGATTTGAAGGTAATACTAGTAACCACTAGATTCAGAAAGATTGGTAATAACCGAATCAAAAAGGTACCAATAACAACTGTATTTGAAGGCAGCGCCAATAAATATTGGACTTTTAAGGAGCTTTGGTGACGACCAAATCAAGTACCAATGACCATTGGTTTTAGAAGGAAATACTAGTAACCACTAGATTTTTAGCAAAGATTGGTAAAAACCGAATCAAAAGGACTCCAATAACGATTGGTTGGCTTTATAACAGGATCAGTGACAACTGGGTTTGGAAAATTGTTGGTGACGACCAAATCAAGACACCAAACAAAATTGGTTCTGAACAAATGCTAGTGACTACTAGTCTTTCAAAGATTATTGGTGATAACCCAATCAAGGATAAACATTGGTAACAACCGTCCATTTGTGTAAATCAGATACTGCTAGTCACCACCAGGTTCCCAGAGAAGATGGTAATTCCATGATTACTAGTAACCTTGGGGTGTCAACCTCAAAGCGAAGCTTGTTGCAACAGATCAAAGATAAAGGTAATGACCAAAGGATCTCAAAGGCAACGACCAGACAAACAGAGACCAAAACCAAATGCAAACAAATGCGCATGCTGGTATGATGCTGTATGTGAAATGCAGACCGAACCGCATGAAAAAGAAAAGAAAAAGCAAGGCAAACACAGAGGGGACTCATCACGCTGAGTCTCGATTGCTTTAAGTTAGGCGAAACTTTCTTTTTGGTGTAGATAACAATCTTCCCAGATAGAATCTTCATAATCCTGTAGAGGAGAAGTCTTGGCTTAAAAGCAGGAATTGCTGTCGGACGCATCTAGTTTGGTCAAAGGTGACAGCAGGCTTTCACGACTTTGAGAATTGCGTAATGTTATCAGATTACCTCTAGAGTTCTTCAATCGTTTTGTCAAATTGCGCTTTCTTTTTAAAACAAAATTTAAATTTTCAAACACTTTGCTTTCGAGAAATCTTTATTAACAAATAAGTGAAATTGCACAACAAAAACAGAAGATCATAACAATGATTGGCTAAAATCTGATTTCATTGATAGACAAGAACTTTACAAAGGGTAAAGCCTCGGGAACTTTATACATTTGAAAAAATGGCAAATAGAAAAGGTTACAGAATCCCATAATAATCCGGTCCTTTTAACTGTCAGTTCACTTGCTTCGCTGCTTCTGACGAGAATGACAGACGTTGATCTTTCTTCTAACACCTTGCGCAAGACTTTGCCCCGACGTTCGTCAGCTTTCAATCTCTAGACTTCTGTCTTGCTGAAGCGCTGGAATCTCCTTTATAGGTTTCTGCTTTTAGGCATAGTACTTTCTCACTGCATCTGAGTTGATGGGATACTTGAGTTGTTCGCCATCCATGGTCTCAAGAATTAGAGATCCTCCAGAGAAGACATTTTTTACAACGAAGGGGACATCATAATTGGGCATCCACTTGCCGCGCATATCCTTCTGAGTTAGTATCATTCTTCTAAGCACAAGCTCTCCTTCCATATACTCTTTAGGACGAACCTTCTTGTTGAACGCCCTTATCATTCTTTGTTGATAGATCTGACTATGACACATGGCCGTCATTCTTTTCTCATCAATGAGGTTCAATGAGTCAAACCTTTCTTTTATCCATTCGTCTTCCTCAAGCTCGGCTTCCCTCAAGATATTAAAATAAGGTATTTTGACTTCGATGGGCCGCACAACGTCCATCCCATATACTAAGGAAAAAGGAGTTGCCCCTGTTGAAGTTCGCACAGATGTTCGGTATCCATATAAAGAAAATGGTAACATCTCGTGCCAATCCTTGTAGGTTATGACCATCTTCTGCACTATTTTCTTGATATTTTTGTTTGCAGCTTCAACTGCGTCATTCATCTTAGGTCTGTAAGGAGACGAATTGTGATGTTTGATCTTGAAATCATCACAGAGTTCCTTCATCATTTTGTTGTTTTGATTCGACCCATTGTCAGTAATGATTTGGTTAGGAATACCGTATCGACAGCTGATTTCCTTTTTGATGAAGCGAGCAACCACTTGTTTTGTCACATTCACATACGATGCTGCTTCTACCCATTTGGTGAAGTAATCAATTGCAACGAGGATGAAGCGATGGTCGTTGGAAGCTTTTTGCTCTATTGCCCCAATCATTTCTATGCCCCACATTGCAAAGGGCCATGGTGACGTCATCACATTGAGAGGATGTGGAGGGACATGCACCTTGTCGGCATAGACTTGGCATTTATGGCATTTTCGGGCAAAGAGTATGCAGTCCGTCTCCAGAGTTAACTAAAAGTAGCCTGCTCTTAAGATTTTTTAGCCATAGCGTGGCCGTTGGCATGGGTACCGAATGTTCCTTCGTGTAATTCGGTCATTATGAGACTCGCCTCTTTTTCGTCGACACATCGAAGTAGAACCATGTCATGGTTTCTTTTGTACAAGGTACCATTGCTGGTGAAGAATTTAGTCGATAATCTTCGTATGGCTCTTTTGTCAATTATGGATGCGTCAGCTGGATATTCTTGATTTTGAAGGAAGTTTTTAATGTCGTGGAACCACGGTTTCTCATCAGTTTCTTCATCTATTGTCATAACATACGCGGGTACTGTCCTTCTTTCAATGCGAATCAGAGGCGCCTCGTTGACAAACTGGACCTTCCACATTGATGCCATAATGGCCAACGCGTCAGCTATGTGATTTTCCGCTCTTGGTACATGCTTGAAGGTAATTTCATCAAATTATTCAGCCATCTCCAAGATATGAGTTTTGTAAGGGATCAACTTTTCATCCCTGGTTTCCCATTCTCCTTTGAGCTGGTAGATCACCAAAGCAGAATCAACGATCACTTCTAAGATTTTGATGCAAAGATCGATAACAATTTCCAACCCTAAGATGCAGGCTTCATACTCGGCTATGTTGTTCGTACACGAAAAACAAAGTCGGGTTGTGACAGCAGTGTACCCTCCGGTAGGATTTTTCAAAACAACTCCAACACCATGCCCATTCTTGTTTGACGCTCCATCGAACATCATTTCCCAGCGGGATCCAGGCTCGGGACCTTCTTCCGGACCAGGCTCTGGTTTTGTGTGTTGAATATACATCACGTCTTCATCAGGAAACTCAAACTTAAGTGGTTGATAATCTTCCATGGGATGCTCTGCGAGGTGTTCTGACAAGACACTTCCCTTGATAGACTTTTGAGTAACGTACTGAATGTCGTACTCTGATAAGAGCATATGCCATCTGGCCAATCTTCTGATTTGAGCTAGCTTTTCAAAGATGTACTTGATGGGGTCCATCTTAGAAATCATCATTGTGGTGTGACAAATCATATATTGTCTCAGACGCTTGGCGGCCCATGCTAAGGCACAACAGGCTTTTTCCAGGGGAGAGTAACGACTCTTGCAATCGGTGAACTTCTTGCTCAGATAGTAGATTGCGTGTTCCTTCTTTCCTGACTCATCAGTCTGACCTAAGACACAACCCATTGAATCTTCTAGTACTGTCATATACATGAATAAAGGTCTTCCAGGTACAGGAGGAATCAACACCGGAGGTTCTTGTAAATACTGCTTCATTTTCTCAAATGCGGGCTGACAGTTTTTCTTCCATACTACCGTCTAATCTTTTCGTAACAACTTGAAGATCGGCGTGCAAGTAGGAGTTAGATTGGAGATGAATCTGGAGATGTAATTCAAACGTCTGAGAAGGCCTCTGACTTGTTTCT
This sequence comes from Lathyrus sativus, assembly GCA_963859935.3. Lineage (NCBI taxonomy): Eukaryota > Viridiplantae > Streptophyta > Magnoliopsida > Fabales > Fabaceae > Lathyrus > Lathyrus sativus. The sequence goes on along the minus strand of OZ012739.1, from coordinate 351,092,749 downwards.
CTGTTTTAGGAGTGGGCATCTCTTGGATTGCTTTAACTTTGTCGGGGTCTACTTTAATTCCTTGTTAACTAACGATGAAACCAAGTAACTTGCTTGAGCGAACTCCGAAGGTGCATTTTGTTGGATTTAACCTTAGTTGATACTTTTGGAGTCTCTCAAATAACTTCAACAGATGATCCAGATGGTCTTCTTCGCTTTGGGATTTTGCGATCATATCATCCACGTGTACTTCGATTTCTTTGTGCATCATATCATGGAAGAGTGTGACCATGGCCCTCTGATACGTTGCCCCTGCATTCTTCAAACCAAAAGGCATGACCATATAACAATAGGTGCCCCAAGGTGTGATGAAGGTTGTCTTCTCCATGTTGGTTGGATCCATTTTTATCTGATTATAACCAGAAAATCCGTTCATGAATGAGAATACTGTGAAGCTAGCTGTATTATCCACCAAAGTATCAATATGTGGTAGAGGGAAATCGTCCTTCGGACTTGCTTTGTTTAAATCCCTGTAATCGACGCACATCCTGACTTTGCCATCCTTCTTTGGGACTGGTACGATGTTTGCCACCCATTCTGGATATTTGGATACCGCTAAAAAGCCTGCATCAATATGTTTCTTGACTTTGTCTCAGATTTTAAGAGGCATGTCTGGTCTTGATCTGCGAAGTTTTTGTTTGACTGGAGCACATTCTGGCTTCAGGGGGAGCTTGTGCATAACAATGTCGGTATCCAACCCTGGCATGTCTTTGTAAGACCAAGCGAATATGTCGACATAATCTCTGAGGAGTGCTGTCATCCTGCTTTTGATATCGGACCCTAATGATGCCCCAATCTTGACTTCTCTTTTTTCTTTTTCTGATCCCAAGTTGATGACCTCAGTCTGTTCTTTGTATGGCTGGAGATAAACATCTTCGTAGTCAACCATCCTCTTCAAATCTTCTGGGACTTCTAATTCTTCATCATTCTCTTCTTCAGCTTGAAAGACAGATGAACCACTAGTAGAAGGAATCGAAGGATCATAGGATTCGGTGGTGGATGGAGGTATTCTGCATGTTTTTTTTGGGAACAATTAGACACACACACACACAGAGACATGCAAATGAAGGGTTGTTTTTATTATTTTCAAAAGAGATTGCCATTTTTCCTTTTAATAAAAAGAGTGAAAAATGATGTGCAGAAAAATAAACAAGAGTTTTAACAAAAACACTTTTTCATTCATAGATTTTCAAATTGCAAAGTGGCCCAATACAAAATAATTCGCAAGCCTTGGGCAAGACCAGGAATTTTAAAGAAAACACAAAGCTAACAAGCAAAATGAATTACTCTAAAGGTAAAAAGACAGGAATTTCCACAGCCTCCCAGTTGTGCAAAGCTGCTCCCCCTCGAGTTATCAGATGATCTAGATTACAATTTTCATCGTCAACAATGATGGCATTAGTTTGTATTCCGCCACTGGTGAAAATTTCCTTCAAAGACTTCTTCTTCATCGTGCTTTCCTCTGGCTCGTCTCCTAGAGTTGGTTTGTAACCCAACCCTTGTCGATCGTTCTTGGCCCGAGCGTTGACTTCAATGATCTCCCCCCATCCCAATGGGATTCCAACTTTTAGCGCCGCCTTGATACTCTGAACAGAGGTGAAGGATGGACCGCGAGTTATGTCAGATTCGTCGACTAGAACAGTGTGGGCTATTTCTAGCGCTTGAAAGGCTGTCTCAAGGGAATCTTTGTCAGCCTCGATGTATCGAAACGAGGATAAGTTGCTCACCATTAAATCCTCTTCTCCATGAACAATGACCAACTGGTCATCCACAACAAACTTCATCTTCTGATGGAGAGTAGAAGTAACAGCGCCAGCTATGTGTATCTGTTGCACCCCAAAATTTGACCAACATTTATTTTCCCATCAAGTGTTTGAAGGTTGATATCTTCACCAGAAAGTTCAGGAGATCCTCAGGAGAATTGGTTGAAACCAGGGTTGTGTGCTTCATAGCTTGAGAGTTGAGGGAGCTCCTCAGATGATTCTGAGACTGTGAGATTGAACTTGAAGCTTTGAGAAAGTCTATGAGATGTCTTGAAAGCCATCATGGAGCCTAGAGAGGTCATTATGCAAGAATTCAAAAGATTCAGCCATGAGTGGTGAAATTAGGGTTTTGACTGGGGCAACCCTAAGATCAGCTGAAGATTTGGAGAAGGTTGAGACCCAATCCAAGGGCCATGAGATCATGGAATGATGCATAGAGATGTTATAAAGATGATTCCTAGACCAACTCATCATGATTGAGGAGTTTGAGAAGTTTCAAGTTAGGGTTTCTGAGGATTGTCAGTGAAAAAACCCTAATTTGATCCCTATCTTCCAGGAAGTTTTAGCTCAAGATGTGATTGATATCTCATCTTCCCCACAACATGAATGTTGTAGATATTGTTCTTAGCTTTAATTTGAGTGGTAGAAGTCCTTGATAGGAGTTGCAGAGCTCAAGTTATGGTTTTGACAAATTACAGGTCAGCAGAGGTGTGTGAATGTGGGTCCTTGAAAGTCACCCAACTTGCAGACAACTTTTGCCCTAGTAGGATGATTACTATGATTTCTTGGTCAACATGAATGTTGAAGAGAATCTTCTTAGATTTCTATAGAGTACAAGAAGTCCTTGATAGGATGTGTAGAACTCAACTTATGGATTGAGCAAGACAGGGGTATTTTGGTCATTTGGTGATTATAAGTCATTTTAAGCAAAGGCCATATCTCCTATTTCCAAGCCTCAGATGAAAAAACTCAAAACATCAAAGCTGTTCAGAATGGGATTTTAAGCCTAGAAAAGAGGTCATGAGTTATTGAAAGAGCTTGTAGCAAGGATTTTCATGATTGGGTAAAAATGACCTAAAATGGCTTATAAGTTGAAAAGTTGAAATGGAATTTTGGTTTAGGAGATGTACAAATCCAAAATGGGTCATCCAATATGTCATTTTGAATCCAAACATTATTTTAAAAACAATGGTTCAAGTAGAATTTTGATTTGAGGTCTTAAAATGGATGTTACTTTGTAAAATTCATGCTTGCATATTAAGGAACCTTTGAGAAACTTGGCATAAGGCAAGGTTTAGCTTGTTTTTTCACTCATTCAATCCCAATATCTCATGTAAGGAGTTTTTGACACAAGATTGAAAGGTTTAAGGCATGAAAGGAGATAATGCAATATGTCATGACAAGAGAAGTTCCATGACTTTCTAAATGATTCTCAAAGTTTCTAGATGAGTCTAGACTCTTCCATTGGTTTCTATATATTGGTTAGATCACAATGTGGTCAAGGTTGGTGATAATTGATGTTGAATCCATTTTCAAATCTTATTGAATTTTTTTCCATTTTCCCACACTTTCACATTTTGGAAATTCCATTTTTTTTCAATCTTTTTTTCCTCTCACTTTCCATACTTTTTCTCTTCACCAATCAATTACACAACAATTATAGAGATGGTTCATCATTTTTTTTTGAGAGAATTGGAGCAAGAAGAACCTTGTAGTAACATGAAAAAGTGGTGAAAACTCAAATTCCAATTTTCATTTTTTTCATCAATTCAAGACTTGTCAAGGCTTCAAACATATTCACCAAGTATTGTTGAGTGATTCCACATCATTTTCTCAAAGAATTGGTGATCGAGTGAAGCTCCATAAGCCATTTTTCGGAGGTATAAAGAATTCGACATAACTCATGATTTATGAGTCTTTCTTGCATTATTGTTGTTGCATTACATTGCTCTCATCTCCTACATGGATTCTAATACAAAAAAGATGGGTTTTATGACAATTTTTGGTTCTTGAGTTTTTCTTGAGGTGCCATGTTTTGGGAGTTAGAGAGAGTTTCCAGAAAATCTAAGACCATATTTGGATTCCTTGATTTTTTCCCTTCAAGTTTGACTAAAATTTTGTGCGAAACGGATAATTATTGATGGAGTTATGGTGCTTCAAAGTAGCAAAAAACTCATGTTCATGGGGCTACGGGTTACTATTCATAAAGTTGAAAAATTTGATTTGGAGAAGAAGGTGTTAACACCGTCGGATGCATTTCCAAGTCAAGGTTTCTTCCATTCATCCAACGCCTCTCACTGCGCCACGCAATCGGCCACATAAGCCTCATGCCACTTTTATTTATTCATGTTATTTTCTTTTATTTTCCTATTGCCATGTTTCTTTTATTTTTTCTGTTTTATATGCTGACTTCTAAATACCATAAAAAATAGGAAAATTAGTCTTTTTGATCCCCATTTTTTTGTGCTGAATCTTTAAGATGTCTAGGATTTAATAAAACTAGAATTATAATTTTACTATTTTTTGACATTTTCTTTGAAATTTTTACATTTTGGTCGTCATAAAAAGGCCAATGCTGGTGCTATCATTTTGTTGAATTTCTTTGACCTATCAAAACACAATTTAAATGTCAATCCTTTTGCAGGGATCTCATACACACGTTGAGGTATTGTGATATATTTTTTTGTGAATTTTATTGTACCATTTTAATTGGTTTTGGATGCTTTCTTTAACATGCTCCACTTTAATCTTTCCTTTGGTATACATGAGATATCTTGCAATGTTTTCATCTTGTTTGACCATTTATCTTTGGATATTTTTGTGGTATATCTCACCCCTGGTTTTTGGCTTGATGTAGGGCATTGGAGATTTTTATTTGAATTTTTTAGCACCTTTTTCTATTTTTCTTATGTTTTGTATTCGAACTTGTAATTTGGACTTCCGAACGGACTTTATTTTTGTTAAGGCTCCAACGGCCGCTTTGTGTTTGCGTGATGAACGCCGTGGCTTATATTTCTTATTGTAGATAGGTTAGAGGTATTGGAAGACCCTTAGGTGGCTGTTATTTGTATGTGTAGCTTGCCCGATTATCGACTTGTTTGCATGATAGCACGTTGCGATTCCAAATAGTGGATTACGCGTTTCATTCGGAGTTTTCACTCGATTCTTTGCATATGATCACTTGGTATTTTCTTATTCCATCCATGAATGGGCTTGAGGTTGAGATGAACCTTCCTCCCTCCTTTGCATTGCATTTACCATTGCTATATTCATGTTCACTTGTATGCGGTTATTACTTGTATTTCCGTTTCTTCCTTTCGTTTCCTTTCCCGTAGGACTTCCATTCTTCCTTGTTCGAGGGAGGATGTGATAGACATTAGGAGTTAACCCATGCATGATAACATTAGGGTAGATTTTATTCCCTTTTAACCATAGGATTTGTAGAGTGTCATCTCTTCTTCCTTCAAAACAACAGAAAAACATTAATAAAGGTTATAACAGAGATTAATTCATTTCTTCCGTCAAAAGATTTGAACAGACATCAACCTTTTTGCAATAAGAAAACCCTTGTTTAAGGTGAGATTTTTCATAAAAGACACTTGAACAGCTTGTGTCGTACGTAGCCCGAACTACGTTTGCTCTGATCTTCCATGCAGTGTGGAAGTACGTAGGCATAGGATGCGATATCCTAGCGAGCAACCTTCCCCACCTTCACCCGTAGTTAGGCCGAACTACGTTGACTCTGATTTCTCATTCTCTGATGAGAATACGTAGGCATAAAGTATGACGCTTTGCCGAGTCATTTTTCTTTTCTTTTTCAGCCAGCCTTGATAGGTAGATAGATTATAACCAACCCGTCCAAGTAAACAAACAAGCGTGGATCCCGTCGAGTACGACGGACGTGAGGGGTGCTAATACCTTCCCCTTGCGTAACCGACTCCCAAACCCAAACAATGGTTGCGACGACCTTGTCTTACCCTTATTCGTCAGGTTTTTCCGATCATTTCCTTTCCCGCTCTGAGGGATAAATAACGAAAGGTGGCGACTCTTCTGTCATGCCGGCACCTTATTTTCGTGCAAGCGACAGCTGGCGACTCTGCTGGGGACATGCAATGGTTCCCTATGCGAGTCTCGCCTTAGGTTTTTTCCTAGCTGTTTGGGGTCATCCCCAGCAGCTGGCGACTCTGCTGGGGACTCGATAGTTTCCTGGGGATCCAACGTCCCGAAAGCGAGTCAGTTTTGGGACCCAGCGTCCCTTAAGAGAGTCAATCCTACCGCTTGTGTGTTTGCTTGTTGGGTTGCGTTTATTTATCGCGTTTTACTTCTCGCACTTTATTTCCCGCATGTTATTTTCAGTATAATATGATTATTTGTGCTGTTGTGGGATGGGAGTTCTGATGAGTGAGAACCGGACCTGGGCTTGAGTGCACCTAGACTTAGAGTAGAGATTAGTGGGCGCGCACGTGCTTTGCATGTCCTAGTGTCCCGCGAAATCTACACTCAGACGAGGTTCTTCTGGTTGGCCTCCTATCCTGCCCTTTGGGTGGCTCGGGTTGCTGGTTAGTTGGATTGTCGACTCTGGGGACCGATCATTTGGAAGTTGGCTAAGTGAGGCCTCTTCAGGATTTGATGATGCCACTCCTTCTGGGAATCGTATCATCAACCCTGAAAGTCTCTGACGCCGACGACCGCATAGGATGCCGTACCTTGAGTCAGTTTAGGTCCATACCTGTGAGCGGGCTGGGTTTATTGCAGGAAACTTTGACCTTCAGACTACCTGGTTTTCTTGATAGTGAATCAGTTATGTTGGTACCAGAGTTCTCAGTTGCAGATTTGTCTGTTCTTGATGGAACAGGTTTTGATCAGAGTATTGTCGTCAGTGGTTTGTTCTTGATAAGGCAGATTTTGAGTGAGGTCTGAAGATCTCATCAGCAGATGTTATTTGTTCTTGATAGAGCAGATTTTGAGTGGGGTCTGAAGATCTCATCAGCAGATGTTATTTGTTCTTGATAGGGCAGATTTTGAGTGGGGTCTGAAGATCTCATCAGCAGATGTTATTTGTTCTTGATAGGGCAGATTTTGAGCGGGGTCTGAAGATCTCGTCAGCAGCTGTGTGTTTGTTCTTGATAGGGCAGATTTTTGATTTGGGGTCTGAAGACCTCATCAGCAGATATCTCTTGATCATGCACCCGGGGTCCTTATTATCAGACATTTGCTCTCGGCAGAGCAGAATATTGATCTTATATATATGGTCCTGTCAGAGGGTCGTTCTTAGCAGATCAGACCAGTAGTCTTACACTGGGGTTTCCTTCTCATCAGCGACTGTTGATACCGAATCTCCACAGCAGCTACCTGGATATATTATTGCATGCCTGCATTCTGCATTAGTTTGCATGTTCATTTGCATTCCATTAACGTGTGTCTGTGACAGGTGCCGTTTCCTCGATCCAGGACCCCTCGCCTCCTATTGTATTATTGCAGCCTCTCTCAGGAAGACTGTTGCGTACGAGTTCTCGGTCCTTGATGTGTCGAATTTGACTATTGCTAATGCTATGTGTGAGATTGATGTTTCCATGATTGGGCTCGGATTTCTTCTTCTTATTGTCAGCATTGGGACCAAGGCGCTAGGATCGGGGGAAACCTCTCAAGCACGCAGACACACCCATACATCTGCATGATGCATTTCGCATGACATACATTTTGTGGCTTTTCCTAACCTTTAATATTTTCAGAGGTTTTTCAGGTTCACAGGTTCTGAGCTGCTTCCGATCTCCAGGATTGATCAAAGACTCATTCACCGCTACTCAACTCGCGCTAATCAGACAAGGATCATGGACCAGGTGCAGTCAGATGTTCAAGAGCTCCGTGAACGGATGGATCGTTTTATGGAGCTGATGCAGGTAGTCGCTAATGGTCAAGATCAACTTCGTACTTTGGTTCAACCTCTGATCTCCAGGGTTGACAGTAATGGCATACTTCACGGCGGGGCCGTGCCTACTCCTCCTCCAGTGGATGCTCCACAGAATGTTGTTCCTGTTGCCGGGGGCAACGGCAGTGCTAACGGCAATCTGATGACCAATCTCGGACTCAATGCGGCGGGCGTCGGCAATGGTAGTCTGGGAGCCAATGTTAACATAGGGCCGGTTAACTGCAATGCTGGTGTCGGAAATCTGTTGGTGCCTCAACCGTGGCTGGAGGACCATCAGGATGACATATTCTCTCAGAGAGGTGTAGAAGCAGAGTTAAATGCTGAAGCTCGACTCAGGTTCAAAGCGCTGGAGGACAAGATGAGAGACATTGAAAATCAGAACACATTGGGCGTTGATATGTCCAAGCTCGGGTTGATTACTGACTTCAAGGTACCTCATAAGTTCAAGGTGCCTGTCTTTGAGAAGTATAAGGGTACTACTTGCCCCCGCGTCCACCTCCGATCTTATTATAGAAAGATGTCCGCCTATTCTGACGATGAGAAGTTGCTGATGCACTTCTTCCAGGATAGTCTTTCTGGTCCATCACTCGAATGGTATATGGGCCTGGAGCCCGCTACTGTGCGCACCTGGAAAGATCTCGCAGAAGCGTTCGTCCTCCACTATCAATACAATAGCGACTTGGCCCCCAACCGATTTCAGCTTCAGAATCTCTCACAGCGGAACAATGAAAGCTTTAAAGAGTACGCCCAGCGGTGGCGTGAATTGGCTGCTCGGGTTCAACCGCCGATGGTTGAGCGTGAGCTAGTGCAAATATTCGTGGCTACCCTTCCTGGAATCTACTATGAAAAGCTGGTCAGTGGCATGTCTGGAACATTCTCGGCTCTCATCACTATGGGCGAGCATGTCGAGAACGGTATAAAGATTGGAAAAATTCAGGGCGAATCATCCTCAGCTGGAGGAGGTAGTAAGAAACCTTACGCTGGCAAGCGTCGAGAAGGAGATGCCAGTGCTATTACTAACGCTCGGAGAAGGGGCAAGGGCCCTCAACAGCAGATTGCTAGCATAAATATCCCAGCTGCTCCACCGCAGCAGCCGCAGCAGCCCCAGCAGCAGAATCAGCAGGGGTATAGGAAATATCAGAACCGGGCTCCTTTGGCAAATCGTCATTTTGAAACTCCACCCATGTCATATGCGCAGCTTCTGCAAACTTTGCTGCAGCTTCAGCTAGTTCAAAAGAGGACGTTGGCTCCCTTGACAGGGGCACCGCCGCCGGGGTATGACGCCAATGCTACTTGTGATTTCCATACTGGGGCACCAGGTCATACGATTGAGAATTGTAAAGCTTTTAAGCACAAAGTGCAGGACTTGGTGGACGCCAAGGTTATTAACTTTTCTGATAGTGTGCCCAACGTTACCAAAAACCCTATGCCTCATCATAGGGGAGGCGGAGTGAACGCCGTTATCACAGAAGAGAGTGCAGACTTGCTGACTGATGTCAAAGACTTGAGAACGCCGCTTAGTTTTGTCAAGGCTAAGTTGCTGAAGAAGGGCTTCTTTCCTGGATGTGGAGAGTTATGTATGGCTTGTGCTACACTTCCTGATGGGTGTGAGCAGCTGGCAGAAGGTATCCAAAGTCTGATGTCTGAGGGTATTTTGCAGTTCAGCCGGAGCGTTGAAAGTGCATCAGGGGAAGTCGTGCTGAAGCAGGCAGATGAAGTTGCCACCATTACTATTCCTCGTCACCCTATTACTATTTCTGCGCCCCGACCGCCTACTATCACTATTACCAGGGCCGGGCCAATCCCATTCGAGAGCACTAACGCCGTTCCATGGCATTACGGCGCCGAAGTCTATTGCAATGGTCAGAAGATAGTGCTTGAGCCATTCGGATCGACTGTGCAGAATCTTGCCGGAGTCAGTGGCATTACTCGAAGCGGTAGGGTGTTCGCGCCAGCGGAAGTTGCGGCAGAGAAGGTAGTCAGAGCTGATGCTGTGGATAAGGGTAAAGGCAAAGCTGTCGAAGGGGTCCCTTCTGGGGCAGAAAAAGATTTGCTAGTTAAAGATGCTGAAGAATTCATGCGGTTAATCAAGAAGAGCGACTACAAGATTGTAGATCATCTTCATCAGACTCCGTCAAAGATCTCTATTCTTAACTTGTTGCTGTGTTCTGAAGCGCACCGCAACGCGTTACTGAAGGTATTGAACGCTGCCTACGTGCCGCAGGAGATATCAGTAAATCAGTTGGAAGAGGTGGTAGCCCATGTTAATGCTGGTAATGGGCTGGGATTTACAGATCTAGAGCTGACTCCTAAAGGAAGAGACCACAACAGCGCCTTGCACGTCTCAATAGAGTGCAGAGGCACTATCATGTCGCATGTCCTGGTGGATACGGGTTCGTCGCTTAATGTGCTTCCGAATAAGGCATTGATGAAATTGGACACTCGTGGATTGCTTTGCACGCCCAGTGATCTGGTGGTGAAGGCCTTTGATGGAACTAAGCGTCACGTTTTCGGAGAGTTGACCCTACCTATTCAAGTTGGTCCAGAGACGTTCAATACGGTCTTCTATATCATGGACATCATGCCTGCCTACAGTTGCCTCTTAGGTCGGCCATGGATCCATGCTGCTGGTGTCGTGACCTCCACGCTGCATCAAAAGCTTAAATATGCTGTCGGGGGCAGCATAGTAACCGTCTGTGGTGAGGAGGACATTATGGTGAGCCACTTGTCATCCTTTAAGTATGTTGAAATGGATGGCGAAATCCATGAAACTCTCTGCCAAGCATTTGAAACCGTCAAGGTGAAAGAGGTGGCTCCTGTCGTCGTAGAGAAGCAAGAGATGAATCTCTCCTCGTTTAAAGAAGCTCGGGCCGTCGTTGAAGCCGGTTCCACCCCAGGCTGGGGGCATGTTTTGGATATACCAATCAAGCAGGATAAGTTTGGATTGGGGTACTCTCCTGAAGCTGAAGCTTCATCTTCTTCGTCTAGCAGTTCGTCTCGCGGGAAAGGGCCGATCCTATTCACCAAGGGCGGAGTGATTTTCGAAAGCATCAACGCAGCGTCTGAGGACAACGGAGATAGTGATTGTGATCTTGACGCCTGGATTCAACCGAGCAAGCCGGGCGAGCGCCTCAACAATTGGACCATCAAGGAGATTATCCAGCTGACAAGTGAAGAGTAATGATTTGCTTTTTACAATCGTTGTACAACCCTATGTCCTGCCCGGGGCATAGTGGTTTTATTGTCAGGGCCTTGTTGGATTATGTACATGCATTTTGTTAACAAATAAAAGGCGTTTTCTTCGTACTCAAATATTGTGTTCTCTGTTATTCCTGTTTTATGTTTATTTCGAAAAACAGTAAAATGGCAACGAGGTTTGTGCTAACCTGCATATTCTTGCTTTAAACTTAACCCTTGTTATTGCAGGATCCACATAACAGATGACATCGACTCTGGACCCTCTACGGCTCACTACGATTTCGATTGCCCGATCTATCAAGCCGAGGATGAGATTGATGAAGACGAAGACCTTCCGGAAGAGTTGGCCCGCTTGTTGAGACAAGAGGAAAAGGTTATTCTGCCTCATGAAGAGGATATTGAGATCATAAATCTGGGTTCTGAAGAGCTCGTCAGAAATGTCAGAGTAGGGGCAGCGCTGCAGGTTGATGTCAAGCATAGACTGGTCGAGATGCTTCGAGAGTATAGTGACGTCTTTGCTTGGTCATACAAAGATATGCCCGGACTTGACACTGACATCGTGGTTCATCGCTTGCCGTTGCGAGAAGATTGCCCTCCAGTCAAGCAGAAGCTTAGGAGGACGAGACCAGACATGGCTGTAAAAATCAAAAAAGAAGTCCAGAAGCAGTTGGACGCAGGATTTCTAGCCGTTACCACTTACCCTCCGTGGGTCGCCAACATAGTGCCTGTACCGAAGAAGGACGGTAAGGTACGCATGTGCGTCGATTATTGGGATTTGAACAGGGCGAGCCCTAAGGATGATTTCCCGTTGCATCATATCGATGTGTTGGTCGACAACACAGCCCAGTTTTCCGTGTTTTCATTCATGGATGGCTTCTCCGGTTACAATCAGATCAAGATGGCACCGGAGGACATGGAGAAAACGACGTTCATCACCCCCTGGGGAACATTTTGCTATAAGGTAATGCCCTTCGGTCTGAAGAATGCAGGGGCCACTTACCAGCGAGCAATGGTAACTTTGTTTCATGATATGATTCATCATGAGATCGAGGTCTATGTTGATGACATGATTGCAAAGTCCCAAACGGAGGAAGAGCATCTGGTCAACTTATTGAAGCTTTTTGAGAGGCTTAGGAAATTCAGGCTGAGGCTGAATCCTAACAAGTGCACTTTCGGAGTGCGGTCCGGAAAGTTATTGGGGTTTATCGTTAGTGAACGAGGGATTGAAGTTGATCCTGCAAAAATAAAAGCTATCCAAGAAATGCCAGCGCCGAAAACAGAAAAAGAAGTTCGTGGTTTCTTGGGCCGAATAAACTACATTGCAAGGTTTATCTCTCATCTCACGGCCACTTGTGAACCGATGTTCAAGCTTTTAAAGAAAGATCAGGCGATTACTTGGAATGAGGATTGCCAGAAGGCATTCGACAAAATAAAGCAGTATCTTCAAGAACCTCCAATCTTGATGCCCCCAGTGGCTGGACGGCCATTAATCATGTACCTGACGGTTCTGGAGAATAGTATGGGGTGTGTTCTCGGTCAGCACGACGAGATGGGCAGAAAGGAGCATGCCATTTATTATTTGAGTAAAAAGTTCACTGAGTGTGAATCTCGATACTCGATGCTGGAGAAGACGTGTTGTGCATTAGCTTGGGCCGCCAAACGTCTACGACAGTATATGCTCAACCACACCACTATGCTAATTTCGAAGATGGATCCGATCAAGTACGTCTTCGAGAAGCAGGCTCTTTCGGGCAGGATTGCCAGATGGCAAATGGTGTTAACGGAATATGATATTCAGTACGTCTCTCAGAAAGCCATTAAGGGAAGCGTATTGTCTGATTACCTTGCCGAACAGCCAATCGAAGACTACCAGCCGATGAAGTTCGAATTCCCTGACGAGGATATTATGTTTCTCAAAGCAAAGGATTGCGATGAGCCATTGCCCGATGAGGGGCCAGATAGGAAGTCTCAGTGGAAGTTGATATTCGACGGAGCGGTTAATTCCTATGGAAGTGGTATCGGGGCTATCATCACGACTCCTCACGGATCCCACATCCCGTTTACTGCGAGACTGACGTTTCCAGTTACCAACAATGAAGCAGAGTATGAAGCATGTATCATGGGTCTAGAAGAGGCAATTGATTTGAGAATCAAGAATCTAGACGTATATGGTGACTCAGCGCCTGTAATCAATCAGATTAAAGGGGAGTGGGAAACTCGTCAAGCGAATTTAGTGTCGTACATGAATTATGCCAGGAGGCTGCTTCCTCTCTTCGATCGAGTGGAACTTCATCATGTACCCAGGGCTGAAAATCAGATGGCTGATGCCTTAGCCACGTTGGCTTCAATGTATAAGGTCAATTTTTGGAATGAGGCTCCAAGAATTGTGCTTTCGCGTCTTGACAGACCGGCACTTGTCTTTGCAATCGAGGATGCCAATGACGGCAAGCCATGGTTCCACGACATCCAGACCTTCCTTATGACTAAGGAGTATCCTGCGGGTGCGTCTACCCAGGATAAGAAGACTCTGAGGAGGCTATCCGGAAACTTTTATCTCAATCCTGACGGAGTGTTGTATAAGAGAAACCACGATCTTGTGCTACTCAGATGCGTAGATGAGAAAGAGGCGAGTATGCTCATGGAAGAAGTTCATGAGGGCACATTTGGTACGCACGCCGGCGGGCATGCCATGACGAGAAAGATCCTGAGAGCAGGGTATTACTGGCTGACGATGGAGTCGGATTGCTTCAGATTCGCGAAGAAATGTCATAAATGCCAGATTTATGCGGATAAAGTTCATGTGCCGCCGTGCCCATTGAATGTCATGTCCTCCCCTTGGCCGTTCTCCATGTGGGGCATCGACATGATAGGCAAGATCGAGCCCACTGCATCCAATGGTCATCGTTTCATTCTGGTAGCTATCGACTACTTCACCAAATGGGTGGAGGAAGCCTCGTACGCTAACGTGACCAAGCAGGTGGTAGCTAAATTCATAAAGAGAGACATCATCTGTCGCTATGGAATTCCCGAGCGGATCATTACTGATAATGGTTCGAATTTGAATAACAAGATGATGAAGGAGCTGTGCCAGAGCTTCAAGATTGAACATCACAACTCATCTCCTTACCGGCCGAAGATGAATGGCGCCGTCGAAGCCGCCAACAAGAACATCAAGAAGATTGTTCAGAAGATGGTTGTGACGTACAAAGATTGGCACGAGATGCTGCCGTTTTCCTTGCACGGTTATCGTACGACGGTGCGTACGTCGACCGGGGCAAATCCTTTCTCCTTGGTGTACGGTATGGAAGCTGTCCTACCGTTAGAAGTGGAGATTCCTTCTTTGCGAGTTTTGGTTGATGTGAAGCTCGACGAGGCAGAATGGATTACGAATCGCTTGAACCAACTCAGCCTGATGGACGAGAAGAGGTTAGCATCGATTGCATTTGGTCGCCTGTACCAAAGCCGAATGAAGAAAGCTTATGATAAGAAGGTGCGTCCTAGAAGCTTTCAGACGGGTGATCTCGTCCTGAAGAAGATTCTTCCGCCACACTCCAATCACCGGGGCAAGTGGACTCCGAATTACGAAGGGTCGTATGTCGTCAGCAAGGTCTTCTCGGGAGGAGCTTTGTTGTTATCCACGATGGATGGTGAAGATTTTGCATCCCCGGTGAACGCGGACGCAGTTAAAAAATACTTTGCTTGAAAGAGACCCGCTGGACAAAAAAGAAAGAGTCCAGGAAAAAAAGGGGCATCCCGGCGAACCAAAAACAGAATAAAAGGTTCGGGCAAAAATTAGGGATATATTGAAAAAATGTACACCCGCGAAGTCGAAAACCTACACTGGGCGGCTTCGGCAAAAAAGGGTATCCCGGTGAACTGAAAACCCGTAAAGGGCGGTTCACGCAAAAGTTAGGGATTTGAATAAGCAAATGATTGCGTTCCGCGTGTGGGCTTTCATTGTTTAGTGGTTTGGAGGACCTGAGGGACGTTTATCTGAATCAATCTCTTCCGAAGCTGAAGCATCGGAGAAGTATCGAAGTCGAGTGGGTCTTAGAGGGATCAACTCATGGTGTTTGTCTACGCCTCGTTGCCGACATTTGTACATATTGATGTATAGTTATGTTTTATTTTTGCGCGGCTTCCTCATTCCAGGAGCTTGCCTCTGTTGTAAAACATTTATTTACCCATTCAGGGGTCCACCATCAATAAAATGCATATTATTCAGCAATTCTGCTTGCCCATTTAGCATTTATCTGTTTTGTTTGCGAATGAAAACGCCGATGTTTTGATAAAATGCGCATACATAAACTTACGGGCCTAGGCCCATTGATTGTTGAAACAATTAATTACCTGAGTGTTGTCACGAGATAATAACCTTGACAGGCCCCTTTGAGGAGGGTACCGTGTCTGTTTGTTTGTGTTGTTGCAGGTGTAGCGCCTTCCAGAAGATGTGTCGTGCGCATCCCCGAAGCAGGGCGAGCCCTCCTTCTCCAGCAGAGTTCAGTAGTCTCTCCTCCGCAGAATCAGAATCAGAATAGTGAGCATTGATATGTCTCCCCAGACAGAGATGATTCTTTTCCCCGAGTAGACGCATCCTGAAGGAACGTCACCTCATCAGCTGAGTCGCGCGCAGTAGCTCGTATTCTCCCCCAGCACCGGGTCACAAGTGCAGGTTTCGTAGAAGTGTTCGGGTACCGAAGCTCGTGTTTTCCCCAGTAAGGTCGCCAAAGCAGGTGTCTCCCCCGCACCGGGTCACAAGTGCAAGTCTTGTAAGAAGCTGTTCGTATGCCGAAGTATGCAGTAACTGATGGTGCCAGACTGAAGTCTCCAGCGGAATTGAGATTCCCCACCAGAGCCGTATTCTCTCTTGAAGTCGGAGGATTCCCTCTTCCCCAGTAGAGTGTTGGAACAGCTGACGTCGTATTCCCCTGCAGAGTTGTACTCTCCCCCGAAGTCAGATGATTCTTTCTTCCCTAGCAGACATTGAGCAGCTGATGTTGTATTTCCCCCAGAGTCGCACTCTCTCCAGCGAAGCAGAATGATTTCTCCTTCCTCAGCCGAGTTTGCAGATGTCCAAGAGAGCCGAGTCCTTGGAAGTTGGTCAGATCATGATTGGTTTTTCCCCATTGGAGTGTGGAGCAGCTGAAGTTGTTTCCCCACAGAGTTGTTATCCCCAGAAGAATAGCCATGACGGCCGCGCAGTTTATCCTCGCGATTGATATCAGCAGGTCCAAGTTCTCGCAGAGCTTCGTTCCCCGGCAGCAGTTAACTGAAGTTGTTTTCCCTGCAGCAGTCCACGGAAGGTCGATTCCCCAGACAGAGTCCGATTGATATTGGCGTGTCGATGTTCTCCTCAGCAGGATGATTCCTCTATCTGAGTAGTTCTTTCTCCTTGACAGGAGGATTTCCCCCTCGGCATTTATTTTGCCGACGGGATCGCATCATATTGCATGATTGCATGGCATTTAGCATAAACGCATAGCATTCCCACCATGTAGGGCATGGCGCCGAAGCATATGCATCATAAACATGATCTAGGTTATTATCATTCTTGTTTTACAGGTGTTTCACCAAAGGACCAGTTGCTCAGGATGATTCCTGACATTCTCCCCAACAAGGTCGTTTTCTTAGGATGATTCTTAAGACCCCGGTGTAATCTCCACAGTCGCTCGCTCAGGATGATTTTTGGGATCCCCAGCAAAGTCTTCAGTTCAAGATGATTCTTGAATTCCTCAGCAGGGCCGTTTGCTTAAGATGATTCTTAAGACCTCAGCGCAGTTTCCCGAGTTGTTTGCTTAGGATGATTCTTGAGCTCCCCAGTAGCGTATCCAGCAAGAGCGCCCAAGAAGATTCCTGGAATCCCTAGCAGAATAAAGTCTCCAGAAAGGTCAGCAGTTCAGGATGATTCTTGAAGGTACCCGACGGAATTGTTCGTTCAAGATGATTCTTGAAGTCCCTAGCGGCGTGATATGTTTGCCCCAACAGTGACGTCTAATCCGAAGATTGACTTTGTAAACGCCTGAAGGCGATATCAGAAGGTTCCTGTGGATTCAGATTTCCTTGTTGATGAATCAACGTGTGTCTGAAGACGGAGTTCAGAAGTTGGTAGGTCCAATTTTTGTATGCAAGATGATCCGTGTTGGCCTGAAGACCAAGTCAGTTGTCCTGAGGTGATGATTGATTGCGATCAAGTGAATAGTGTTTCTTCTGACTGAAGTCGAAGATGTTTCTCCAGCTGAAGCGGAGTTTGCCTGAAGGCAAAAAAATGTTTGAATCCCCGTAGAGTCATGAATGGCTCAGGATACCATTTCTCTGACTGAAGTCATAGATTTCCCAAGCTGAAGCAAAGGTGCCTAAGGGCAAGGTTATCCCCAAGGTCATGAATGACCTAGGATTCATTTTTTCGGACTGAAGGCCGAAGTATATCCCTGACTGAAGTCACGGATACTCTATAGCAGAGGTGGAGTTGCCTGAAGGCAGATCCATGTATCCTTGAAGGCCAAGGACCATTTCTTTAGACTGAAGTCGAAGATACCTCCTGCAGAGTTGCCATCCTTGAAGGCCAAGGATGCTTATCTTCAGAAGTACTTAAAGATCTTTTCTAGCCGAAGCTGGAAGTGGCCAGGGGCCAGGGTTTCATATAGCTCTGATGTTGCATGTATGTTTGTGTTCGACGGCGAGATCAGATTAGGTTTGTTTGACGGCGAGGTCAGAGTATGTTTGTGTTCGACGGCGAGGTTGAATGTTTTGTTCGACGGCGATGTCAGACTCTTTAAGTCCCCAGCAGAGATGATGTTTGTACGACGACGATGTCGAGTGTCTCTCAGAGTGATGTTTGTGTCCGACGGCGATATCAGATTCAGTTTTCCAGCGGCGATGTTGGGCGTGTCAAGTTGATCCAGTCTTCTGACGGCGATGTTAGGTGATGCAGATCCTTTAGTTCTCCAGCGGCGATGCGGGGTATTTTGTCAGATTTAGTTCTCCAGCGGCGAGACGGGGTGTTTTGGGTGATCGACGGCGATGTCAGATTTAGTTTTCCGGCGGCGATGTTGGATGTTTGTTTCCCCGAGTTATGGTTGTCCCTGACGGTGATGTCAGGTGGTTTGGCCTCCCAGCGGCGATGTTGGGTATATCAGGTGGTTTAGTCTTCCAGCGGCGATGTTGGGTGTTGTGGTTGTCTGAAGGCAATGTCAGAAGAATTTAATGTGGATAATTGACGGCGATGTCAGATTGGTATCTCTCCAGCTGTTGAGCAGATAATGTTGCAGTGTTCCCCGCAGAGTGTCGTGTACTCGTGCAGTTGGCAAATTTTCGGGTTTACCGGTATTCAACCGTCTCGCACCTTGATTGGCTGAGAGTCGTTCGCTTCTCACCCAGTCAGGTTCAAGTCGTTTGAATAGGGGCAGCTGTTGCACCCCAAAATTTGACCAACATTTATTTGCCCATCAAGTGTTTGAAGGTTGATATCTTCACCAGAAAGTTCAGGAGATCCTCAGGAGAATTGGTTGAAACCAGGGTTGTGTGCTTCATAGCTTGAGAGTTGAGGGAGCTCCTCAGATGATTCTGAGACTGTGAGATTGAACTTGAAGCTTTGAGAAAGTCTATGAGATGTCTTGAAAGCCATCATGGAGCCTAGAGAGGTTATTATGCAAGAATTCAGAAGATTCAACCATGAGTGGTGAAATTAGGGTTTTGACTGGGGCAACCCTAAGATCAGCTGAAGATTTGGAGAAGGTTGAGACCCAATCCAAGGGCCATGAGATCATGGAATGATTCATAGAGATGTTATAAAGATGATTCCTAGACCAACTCATCATGATTGAGGAGTTTGAGAAGTTTCAAGTTAGGGTTTCTGAGGATTGTCAGTGAAAAAACCCTAATTTGATCCCTATCTTCCAGGAAGTTTTATCTCAAGATGTGATTGATATCTCATCTTCCCCAAAACATGAATGTTGTAGAGCTTGTTCTTAGCTTTAATTTGAGTGGTAGAAGTCCTTGATAGGAGTTGCAGAGCTCAAGTTATGGTTTTGACAAATTACAGGTCAGCAGAGGTGTGTGAATCTGGGTCCTTGAAAGTCACCCAACTTGCAGACAACGTTTGCCCTAGTAGGATGATTCCTATGATTTCTTGGTAAACATGAATGTTGAAGAGCATCTTCTTAGCTTTCTAGATAGTACTAGAAGTCCTTGATAGGATGTGTAGAACTCAACTTATGGATTGAGCAAGACAGGGGTATTTTGGTCATTTGGTGATTATAGGTCATTTTAAGCAAAGGCCATATCTCCTATTTCCAAGCCTCAGATGAAAAAACTCAAAACATAAAAGTTGTTCAAAATGGGATTTTAAGCCTATAAAAGAGGTCATGAGTTATTGAAAGAGCTTGTAGCAAGGATTTTCATGATTGGGTAAAAATGACCTAAAATGGCTAATAAGTTGAAAAGTTGAAATGAAATTTTGGTTTAGGAGATGTACAAATCCAAAATGGGTCATCCAATATGTCATTTTGAATCCAAACATTATTTTAAAAACAATGGTTCAAGTAGAATTTTGATTTGAGGTCTTAAAATGGATGTTACTTTGTAAAATTCATGCTTGCATATTAAGGAACCTTTGAGAAACTTGGCATAAGGCAAGGTTTAGCTTGTTTTTTCACTCATTCAATCCCAATATCTCATGTAAGGAGTTTTTGACACAAGATTGAAAGGTTTAAGGCATGAAAGGAGATAATGCAATATGTCATGACAAGAGAAGTTCCATGACTTTCTAAATGATTCTCAAAGTTTCTAGATGAGTCTAGACTCTTCCATTGGTTTCTATATATTGGTTAGATCACAATGTGGTCAAGGTTGGTGATAATTGATGTTGAATCCATTTTCAAATCTTATTGAATTTTTTTTCCATTTTTCCCACACTTTTACATTTTGGAAATTCCATTTTTTTTCAATCTTTTTTTCCTCTCACTTTCCATACTTTTTCTCTTCACCAATCAATTACACAACAATTATAGAGATGGTTCATCATTTTTTTTGAGAGAATTGGAGCAAGAAGAACCTTGTAGTAACATGAAAAAGTGGTGAAAACTCAAATTCCAATTTTCATTTTTTTCATCAATTCAAAACTTGTCAAGGCTTCAAACATATTCACCAAGTATTGTTGAGTGATTCCACATCATTTTCTCAAAGAATTGGTGATCGAGTGAAGCTCCATAAGCCATTTTTCGGAGGTATAAAGAATTCGACATAACTCATGATTTATGAGTCTTTCTTGCATTATTGTTGTTGCATTACATTGCTCTCATCTCCTACATGGATTCTAATACAAAAAAGATGGGTTTTATGACAATTTTTGGTTCTTGAGTTTTTCTTGAGGTGCCATGTTTTGGGAGTTAGAGAGAGTTTCAAGAAAATCTAAGACCATATTTGGATTCCTTGATTTTTTCCCTTCAAGTTTGACTAAAATTTTGTGCGAAACGGATAATTATTGATGGAGTTATGGTGCTTCAAAGTAGCAAAAAACTCATGTTCATGGGGCTACGGGTTACTATTCATAAAGTTGAAAAATTTGATTTGGAGAAGAAGGTGTTAACACCGTCGGATGCATTTCCAAGTCAAGGTTTCTTCCATTCATCCAACCCCTCTCACTGCGCCATGCAATCGGCCACATAAGCCTCATGCCACTTTTATTTATTCATGTTATTTTCTTTTATTTTCCTATTGCCATGTTTCTTTTATTTTTTCTATTTTATATGCTGACTTCTAAATACCATAAAAAATAGGAAAATTAGTCTTTTTGATCCCCATTTTTTTGTGCTGAATCTTTAAGATGTCTAGGATTTAATAAAACTGGAATTATAATTTTACCATTTTTTGACATTTTCTTTGGATTTTTTACATTTGGGTCGTCATAAAAAGGCCAATGCTGGTGCTATCATTTTGTTGAATTTCTTTGACCTATCAAAACACAATTTAAATGTCAATCCTTTTGCAGGGATCTCATACACACGTTGAGGTATTGTGATATATTTTTGTGTGAATTTTATTGTACCATTTTAATTGGTTTTGGATGCTTTCTTTAACATGCTCCACTTTAATCTTTCCTTTGGTATACATGAGATATCTTGCAATGTTTTCATCTTGTTTGACCATTTATCTTTGGATATTTTTGTGGTATATCTCACCCCTGGTTTTTGGCTTGATGTAGGGAATTGGAGATTTTTATTTGAATTTTTTAGCACCTTTTTCTATTTTTCTTATGTTTTGTATTCGAACTTGTAATTTAGACTTCCGAACGGACTTTATTTTTGTTAAGGCTCCAACGGCCGCTTTGTGTTTGCGTGATGAACGCCGTGGCTTATATTTCTTATTGTAGATAGGTTAGAGGTATTGGAAGACCCTTAGGTGGCTGTTATTTGTATGTGTAGCTTGCCCGATTATCGACTTGTTTGCATGATAGCACGTTGCGATTCCAAATAGTGGATTACGCGTTTCATTCGGAGTTTTCACTCGATTCTTTGCATATGATCACTTGGTATTTTCTTATTCCATCCATGAATGGGCTTGAGGTTGAGATGAACCTTCCTCCCTCCTTTGCATTGCATTTACCATTGCTATATTCATGTTCACTTGTATGCGGTTATTACTTGTATTTCCGTTTCTTCCTTTCGTTTCCTTTCCCGTAGGACTTCCATTCTTCCTTGTTCGAGGGAGGATGTGATAGACATTAGGAGTTAACCCATGCATGATAACATTAGGGTAGATTTTATTCCCTTTTAACCCTAGGATTTGTAGAGTGTCATCTCTTCTTCCTTCAAAACAACAGAAAAACATTAATAAAGGTTATAACAGAGATTAATTCATTTCTTCCGTCAAAAGATTTGAACAGACATCAACCTTTTTGCAATAAGAAAACCCTTGTTTAAGGTGAGATTTTTCATAAAAGACACTTGAACAGCTTGTGTCGTGCGTAGCCCGAACTACGTTTGCTCTGATCTTCCCTGCAGTGTGGAAGTACGTAGGCATAGGATGCGATATCCTAGCGAGCAACCTTCCCCACCTTCACCCGCAGTTAGGCCGAACTACGTTGACTCTGATTTCTCATTCTCTGATGAGAATACGTAGGCATAAAGTATGACGCTTTGCCGAGTCATTTTTCTTTTCTTTTTCAGCCAGCCTTGATAGGTAGATAGATTATAACCAACCCGTCCAAGTAAACAAACAAGCGTGGATCCCGTCGAGTACGACAGACGTGAGGGGTGCTAATACCTTCCCCTTGCGTAACCGACTCCCGAACCCAGACAATGGTTGCGACGACCTTGTCTTACCCTTATTCGTCAGGTTTTTCCGATCGTTTCCTTTCCCGCTCTGAGGGATAAATAACGAAAGGTGGCGACTCTTCTGTCATGCCGGCACCTTATTTTTGCGCAAGCGACTGTATCCACGGTCTTCCCAGTAAACAACTGTAGACCGGATTGATATCCATCACCTAAAAGGTGACTTCAAAGATTTGCGGTCCGATCATGATAGGAAGATCAACCTCCCCTATCACAGCTCTTCTAGACCCATCAAATGCCTTCACTATGAAAGATGTTGGCCTCATGTTAGCACCTTGGTAAGTCAGCTTGGCTCGTGTTCTTTTCGGCATTACATTGAGCGCGGATCCTGTGTCAACAAGAACCCTGGACAATGTATCTTCTTCACATTTGATCGACACATGCAGAGCACAATTGTGCTTGTGTTTCTTAGCAGTAAGATCATTGTCATCAAAGCTTAGCATGTTACAGGCCGTGATGTTTGCTACAATTGGGTCGAATTGCCACACTGTAATATCTTTGGTAACATGGGCTTGTGTTAAGATTTTGAGCAAAGCCTGGCGATGCGCTGGAGAGCTTAAGAGTAATGCCATGACTGATATCTTAGATGGCGTCTGATTCAGTTGGTCTACCACCCGATAGTCAGTTCTTCTGATGATTCTCAGGAACTCTTCTTCATCATTTTTGAGGCTTTCTTTTCCTTTAACCAAAGGCTCCTTAATGACGACTATCTCTGGAACAGATTTTGGAGGAACAACAGCTTTTGGAACGGGAATCGCTGGCGGAGGGACCACATTATTTGTCCGCGGTTGGTATATGCGACCACTCCGGGTCAGCTTGCTCCCGTCGGCAATGTTAGCTACATTTGCTAGCTTCCTTTCTTTGAAGATTCCTTCACACCATGAATGGTCTTGCTTTGGTGTCACAGCCCTCGGGTGAGGTTTGGATCCTCCCCTTGGTTCAAATCTGGCTTGTCCTCTCCCAAATTTCGGGGGTGCCTCGTCGCGGAACACTGGCCGGACGTTTTTATAGTTGTTGTTGTTATTTCTGAACACAGCTCTTTTGTTGGGCTCTTCTGGCATGTTAAACACAGGTTCAATGACTGCCACATCTACCCCTTTCTTCCTGTAAGCAATCTCTATCATCCCTCGTTCGATCATTGCTCGAATGTCTCTTTTCACAATGTCACAACCTTCTGGGTTCAGCATGCATTGTTCGCAATCTTCATGAGATGTCTTAAGCGCCCATGCTTGAGCAAGACGTTTGTGTAGGTCTGCCAATGGTACCTTGATCTCATCAATAGTAGTAACTGTCTTATCTTCAAACCCTTCCCCTTCTTCAGTAATAACATTTACTCCACCATGGTTTGGTAGAGGGTTATTTTTTTATGTTCGGGTGATTGTCTTCAAAGGACAGAATTCTTTTTTCAATTAATTCTCGGACGAGGTGCTGAAGTGCGAAGCAACCTTCAAGGTCATGGCCCGAAGCGTTCTCATGAAATAAACAGTGAGCATTGGCGTTGTAGTAGAATGGAAGTGGACTAGGTGGAACACACAATTTCCTTGTCTTGACCAAACCTCTTTCTATCAACATGGGGAACAGATCAGTGTAGCTCATCGGAATAGGCTGTATTTTTGGCCGATTCGCCTGATAATTTGCCCTTGGAGCCCTGTTTTGAGGTTGCTGACCTTGCGGCTGACGGTACTGTTGTTGATTGTTAGAATGATATTGTTGCTGATTACTGGAATGATACTGTTGCTGATTACTGGATGCCCCAGGCTGGGGACCTTGCTGCGAAGACTGTTGAAAAACTGGAGTCACAGTTGCTATATATGATGGTGGATGGTATTGCTGGCGATGGTTCCTGGAACTTTGCGCCTTCTTTCCATATGTTACCGCACCTACATCCCCCTCTTTCTTTTTATGAAAACTGTTGGTCGGCTTCTTCGCAACACTAGTGCTTGAATTAGTATTTGGAGTAGCCACTTTCCCACTTTTTAAACCGGCTTCAACCTTGACCCCCACTGCCACGATATCAGAGAAGTTGGTCGTGACACTGCTGATCAGTCGCTCATAGAATTCAGGCCTGACCGTATCTACGAACCAGTTTGCCAATTCCTTTTCAGTAAGGGGTGGCTCCACTGGAGCAGCAGTCCCGCGCCATCTTTGCGCGTATTCCTTGAAGGTTTCAGTGCTCTTTTGTGTCATGCTGAGAAGCTGATGGCGGTCTGGAGCCAAGTCCATGTTGTATTTATATTATTGAATGAAGGCATCTGAAAGATCTTGGAAACCATGGATCTTTGCTTAATCCAAACTGAGATACCATTTAGCCGATGCTCCTTTAAGACTGTCCTGAAAATAGTGTACCAACAGTTTGTCGTTTTCAATATGCGGAGCCATCCGACTGCAGTACATGATCAGGTGTACCTTAGGACAAGTAGTCCCCTCATATTTGTCAAACACTGGCATCTTGAATTTCTGGGGAAATACCAAACCGGACACCAGACATAGGTCTTTGGCGTCAGACCCGAAAACATTGCTTCCTTCGATGGCTCTCATCCTTTTAGCCATAATGTACATCTCTACCCTCAGTTTTTCGTGCTTTTCATCTCCGGCTTCAGAACCGTCAGGTATGTCAAAGATCAGTTCTTGATTGTTGAAGACAGGTCGCACTACAGTTGGTCCACCCGCCTGAGTGAAAATGGGATTCCTAATTGTTGAATCAAACAGTGGATTAAGACTTGAAGATTGTATATTGCTGAATGGTGGCACGAAATCTTGAGACATGCCATAGGGAAATTCTGCAGTGGTAACCGGAGCTACTGTGACTTTGGTCATTGTCGTGGCGACTTCGGAGAGCACCGTAGACTGTGTACCCATCTTTGCCTTGATTATATTGAGAACTTCCATAATCTGGATGACTTCACCCTTGATTCCTTCAATATTGTTGTCCATTTGGTCGAGCCTCTGTTCATTATCTGCCATCTTCTTCTGAGCTCTGGATCGAGTGTTGTATTTGTGAGTATTCAGCATGACTCCTTCTCTCTTTTCTGAACAAGAACAAAGGATGAGCTGCAGAACTCGGACGCAAGACCAATGCAGGATGGGATGCGAATGCAAATGTAAATGCAAATGCACAAACCATTCAAGGAAAAGCAAATTCTTGTTTACAAACAAAAAAGTTGGAACAACATGTAACGACATGCTTAAAAAAGCGTTTTTCATTGATAATTTGAAGTCTATTACAATATATGGCTCTTGCTAAAAAGCAAGACCTTTCTTACAAGAAGTGAAAGTAAATGCAACATAGGATTACAATCCTTTTAAGGAAAACGGGAAATGGTGAGATAATGATCATTCTAACAAGATGATCCTTCTCCTTCTTGGTCTTCAACATGAGCTTGGTCATGGCGGATGATTTCCCACAGGTCTTCATTCTTTCGTTGTGCTTTGATCAAAGCGTATTTCAGCTCTTCCCTGGTCGTGGGGACCTCAGGTTCCATCGTTATCTCATAATCATGAGCATAGAACATGGTCAAAGCTATTTCCTTCGACCAAAGCAAGTACCCTCTGGTAGTCAAACAACTTATGTTCTCCATTGGAGTTACACCCAAGAGGTGAGGATTTCTCTGAGCATATTGAGCACGGGCTTCCAGTTCTGGGTTGCGACCAGTTTCGCAGAAGTAAGGTCTCAGCAATTCCGGCTCGGGCTCTGGCCCGGTTGAATACCCATATTGACACTGGGCAAGAACAGGATTGTAGGTGATGACCCCCTTCGTCCCAATGAGAGGTACATTGGGGAATTCTCCATAACTGGGAATCATGACTAGATTACCAAGGCCGATGTCATACCATGTGATGTCATATTGCCTGAGAGTGATGAGCTTAGAAATCCATGCGCTTTTGTTGGGAAGCCTCCAAAGGATGTGAGTCCTGGGTAGATGAGAGGTAAACCACCTGTCAAGCATTGCGAGGCAGCATGAAAATTGCCCGAGATCGTATAAGATGAAGCGGTGGATGACCACATATGTATCTGCCAGTATCTCGTTTACTGGATTTTTGATGATGAAGAGATGAATTGTCTCCTCACTGGTGAAGTCATAACGACTTGGGAACAAATACAACCCATATATTAGAAATTCCAAAATTGCTTCAAAGATGCCCAGATTTCTATTTTCATAATGATATTCGGCCATCTCCATTAGAGGTCCTGCTTCCATTCCGTACCATCCTCCTTTTTCTCTCATTGGTGGTAAATCCTCTTGCTTGAGATGTAGGGCTTTGGCCAAATCCCTTCTCTTTAGTTTTCCATAAGGAAGTGTTAAAGTCCATGGAATCTTCAGATAGTCAGTGTGTCGCTTTCGCGAAAATAAGGTGCCGACACAACAGAAGAGTCGCCACCTTTCGTTATTTATCCCTCAGAGCGGGAAAGGAAACTATCGGAAAAACCTAACGAAAAAGGGTAAGACAAGGTCATCGCAACCGTTGTCTGGGTTCGGGAGTCGGTTACGCAAGGGGAAGGTATTAGCACCCCTCACGTCCGTCGTACTTGACGGGATCCACGCTTGTTGGTTTACTTGGACGGGTTGGTTTTATTCTATCTACCTATCAAGGCTGGCTGAAAAAGAAAAGAAAAATGACTCGGCAAAGCGTCGCACTTTATGCCTACGTATTCTCATCAGAGAATGAGAAATCAGAGTCAACGTAGTTCGGCCTACAAAGGGTTATGGGGGAAGGTAGCTCG
This sequence comes from Lathyrus sativus, assembly GCA_963859935.3. NCBI lineage: Eukaryota > Viridiplantae > Streptophyta > Magnoliopsida > Fabales > Fabaceae > Lathyrus > Lathyrus sativus. The sequence goes on along the minus strand of OZ012739.1, from coordinate 351,065,767 downwards.
CCAAGACATCGCCATCTTGTGCCTACGTACTCTCAACAGGCATGAGAGATCAGAGCTCACGTAGTTTAGGAAACTACGGTTTATTTCCTGTCTTTTACGAAAGAAGTGTTTTTTATTGTGTTTGCAATTTCAACCGCACTAGAGACTATGACCTAAGAGTGAATGCGTCGCATGTCACCCAAAGGGTACCATACTAAACATCCAGACTGTGGAAAAGAAACTCTCCCACAGTCCTTTCTCAGATAGCTTAAGGCTCGTAACGTACGAAAGAAATCATTCATGATTACTGTATCTTAAACTGTTTTGAGATGAGAAGAGAACAGGCCCAACTAGGAGGGAGACTATCAAGTCCTACTGTTATCATGCCATGCATTCATCCTATAGTTGAGGTTTGAACAGGGAACTCCTAGAAGTTGTCATGCATAGGTTTCAACCTAAAATTCTATCATCAAATCCTTATCCAAGGAAATGAGAGTCCTAAGGGATCATGCCAATGATACAAAACAGACAAAGCATCAGCTTAACAGTAAAATGCATGCAATGCAAGTGAGGGAGGAAATGTGTGTGGGGCTTCAGCCTCCACAAGCTCATCTCAACCTCAAGCCAGAATGAAATAACAACAATCATACTGAAATATAAACAACATTCTATCAAGCAATAAACAGTAAACTGCAATCATACAGATGAGATGAAATGAAATGCCATCAGGCAAACAAACCACATGGGCAAGGGAGCTGAGCTCTACCGAATACCCGCAAGCAAAGCCACACAGTAACAATACAAGCAGAGGGAGCAACTCAACCTCTAGTACAATCATGCTCCTAGATTCTACCTATTCTAGATTTGAACTTATTCTAATGCATCAAACAAGTCAGACAAAACACAGCAATACAGAAAAGGAAAAGAAGAAAGAAGATCAACTCCTCTCTCAACTCCAAGCTTCAGCTCTTCCAATAGCAACTCAGTCTTCAGACTTCAATCACTCTTGACAAACATCAGTTTGCTTTTCCAGGTTTCAACCCTACAACATGAGTTTCAACTCATCTTCTCCCTTAAGCTTCAGCTTCTTGATCAGCTCCACCTTTAGGCTTCACCTAATCTTCAGGGATCTTCAAGTATCAACTTGATCTTAATGCTCTTCAAGCTTCAGCTGGAATGGAAACTTCAAGGATTCATCCTCTTCAATATTCTTCAATGAAGTCTTCATCTTCAAGCTCAGGCTCAACCTCTCTCAAGACAATCAAACCAGAGAAAATCACTTACTGGATAAGTTGGGGGATATTGAACTGCTTATTGATCACCAAAGGTGACCTTTAAGGGTTCAACATCAAAGGAATGGTTCCCTCAAAAGTTCTACCTCCTAGGTACATCACTTATCCCTCCAAAGGAGAGAGGTGTATACCATGGAAGGACTTTGAATCATAGGGAGGAATGGAGGTGAATGATACCATCCATGTTTGAGAAAGAAGTTATCTACATCTAAACTCTTCCTAATCCCTAACCCTAAAACAAAACAAAAAGAAAAAAAGACAAAGCTCTCAAGCTCCTCAATGCATCTTCAAGTCTTCTACTATGCTCCTCAATGCTCCACAATGAGATACCAAGCTTTCCAAGCCCACAAAACAAAGCAACTAAAGCAAACATGCCCTAAAGGCAACACAAACAATCAACCAATACAAAAATCAACCAAAAATAGCATACTATTATATTAAATCCTAATATAATTTCTAATGGATCCTACATACCTACCCTTAATACCCATATATGCCCCATAGTCTAAATTGTCCTAAAAACCCAAAATCTAAAGTTATGATGGACCTATTTTGATGTTTTAACCTAATTCTACACTACCTAATAGCATCTAATCAAAACTATACTAAACATTATCACAAAAATATGGAATTAATCCAGGGGGAACCTAAAACATATATCTAACTACCCTAAAAAGATTGACCTAAAAATCTAAAGGGAGCTACCTAAACTAAAATTTACAAATCAAGGTATCAACTTAAAAGCATTAAAAAGCAATAAAAGAATAAAATATGCAAAAAATATTAAAATGCATGATATAAGAAATATTTTCATTTTATATTTTTCTAGACAAAAATATGAAAAGGGAGAAAAAACTCCCATTAAAAAATATTCATTTTTCAATTTAATATGATTTTCTAAAGATTGAGAAAAAATGGAAATAAAATAAAATGAGAATTATGAACATGGGTGCAGAAAGAAATAATATGCAGTGCAAATCAAACCTGGGCCCAGGTTGGGGGTGCGTATAGAAATACGTTGGGCCCAATATCACAATCAGAAAAACAAATAAAGTCACAAAGAAAAATGGAAAACTGGCGGTGCGAATAGTCAGGAAATCCAGTTATAAAACAATTGGGCCTTATATGGGGTGTGTGGAAAGCAGTCCAATGCACTAAGCCCAGAATGGCGTTAAATGAAACGCCGCGTTTCAACTTGCTGGCTTTCCCTCTCATTTTCGTTTTGAACACAAGCCGTTGGATCATTCTTTGGGTCAATTGGTCAAGCGCGCATCAACGGTGGTGGAGTCGTCTTCAACCTCACGCCCTAGGGTTTCTGAAACTCCATTAGAATACATCTCCCATGCACAGATTTCTACCCCATCGTTCTCCCTCGTTTCTTCATCAATTTACACGATGTAAAAACCAAACTTGATCAGAATTTCACGCTGAACATGACTACGGTCTTAGTTTGCATTGAACAGGTCTCCATCACCCAACCCGAATGTGAAACCATCCTAATCTCAAAATATGATCAATTTTCCACTTCAACCAAACTCAATTTTCTTTACATAAAAATGATCCTCACCTTACACTCATCAAAACCAGATAATAATCTTGCATTGAAATTCAATATACCACTAGTTCTTACTCCATCAAGAATTCGTGTCCATGAATGAAACTTCACCAATTGCTCTTAAACTCATCAAAAATGATCACCTAATTGTCTCTAACAATTCTAAACTGATAATTTAACCTAGCCATGCCTAGATTAGGGTGTAGGAATGATTTTGCATACCTGGCTTCTTGGATTGGTAGTGATGGTAGATCTTCAATTCAGGCCTTGAAACTCCTCAAGAATGATCCCTAGATGATGAATCTTCTTCTGTTTGCAAAGGAATGGATGGAGAGGGCTTGTACTTCAAGATCCAATTTGATTTGCTTCCTTGCAATTTCCAATGGAACACCTTCAAATCTTCATCAATGGAACTCCAACTCAGTATGAACACACTCAGAAATATCTATGGAGATGATTTGTGGAGAAAAAATGGATTGAAATGAAGAAGAATCAAGAGATTGAATATGATTTGCAATGGAGGAATTTGGATGGCTCTCACTCTTCTCTACACCAATTAACACCAACCTTGCATCAATGCAAGTTGCATTCAATATATAGAATGGTTTAGAAACCTCTAGAACCATCTAGGATCTTCCCATGAGAATTTGAAGTTTTCATGCAATGGTATTTTGAACTTTCATTTCTCATAACATGGTATCTCATGCAACAACCCTTGTAATCCTACCATTCTGAATTGAATTTCTCCTTACATGAGATTTATGATAAGATACAATGCATATCTTCCTTGTTTATTAAGCTTTTCCTTGTTTTGGTTTGGTACCTTCATGTGCAAGTAATCAAATTACAAAGCAACCCTATGATGCAAGCCTCAAATTAAAATTGTGGCTGAACCATTGTTCTTAGAATGTCATTTGGAGTCAAAATGACCTATTATATGACATGGTTTGGATTTATAACTTGGATTTTATGATTTTCAACTTCACTTGAATTAACTTATGCCTCATTTTTAGGCCATTTTTATCACTTTTTGATATTCGCCTTTTCAACATCTCATGACCCCCCTACTAGCCTTAAAACATCATTCTAAGCAAGTTTTATGTTGAATATTTTTCCATTTGAAGCTTGGAAGTAGGAGATATGGCCTTATGCTTGAAATGACCTATAACTTCCAAATGACCAAAATGCCCTTGGCTTGTCAAAGCCATAAGTTGAGTTCTACAAATCCTATCAAGGATTTATAGTACTCTCTAGAAAGCTAAGAAGATGCTCTTCAACATTCATGTTGACCAAGAGATCATAGGAATCATCCTACTAGGGAAAAAGTTATCTGCAAGTTGGGTGACTTTCAAGGACCCAGATTCACATACCTCAGATGACCTGTAATTTGTCAAAACCATAACTTGAGCTCCACAAATCCTATCAAGGACTTATACTACTCAAATTAAAGCTAAGAACAAGCTCTACAACATTCATGTTGTGGGGAAGATGAGGTGACAATCACATCTTGAGCTAAAACTGCCTGGAAGATAGGGATCAAACTAGGGGATTTTACACTGTCAATCCTTAGAAACCCTAGCTTAAAACTTCTCAAACTCCTCAATCATGATGAGTTGGTCTAGGAATCATCCTTATAGTATCTCAATACATCATTCCATGATCACATGGCTCTTGGATTAGGTCTCAACCCTCTCCAAATCTCCAGTTGACCTAGGGTTGACCCAGTCAAGCCCTAATTCTACCACTCATGGTTGAAACTTCTGAATTCTTGTACAATGACCTCTCTAGGCTTCATGATGGCTTTCAAGACATCTCATAAGCTTTCTCAAAGCTTCAAGTCCATCCTCGTAGTCTCAGAATCATCTGAGGAGCACCTATAACTCTCAAGTTATGAGACACACAACCTTGGTTTCAACCAATTCCTCTGAGGATCTCTTGAGTTCTCTGATAAAGGTATCAACCTTTGAACACTGCAATAACTCTCTTGACTTTCTTCATAGCATCATACAACTCTTGATGGTTAAATAAATGTTGGTTAAATTTTGGGGTGCAACAGTTGCCCCTATTCAAACGGCTTGAACCTGACTGGGTGAAGAGCGAACGGCTCTTAGCCAATCAGGGTGCGAGACGGTTGAATACCGGTAAACCCAGAAATTTGCCAACTGCTCAACTCTTCGAACACTGGAATAGTAGCTGCACGGCGACTATCTGGAGAAATACTGATATGACATCGTCGTCAGTTATCCACATTAAATTCTTCTGATATTGTCATCAGACAACCAAAACGCCCAACATCGCCGCTGGAGAACTAAATCACCTGACATCGCCGTCAGAAACAAACATACCCAACATCGCCGCTGGAAACAAACAGCCAACATCGCCGTCGGACAACCAAAACACCCAACATCGCCGCTGGAAAACTAAAGAATCTGACAAAAGCACCCAACATCGCCGCTGGAGAACCAAAGGATAATCTGACATCGCCGTCAAACACCCAAAATACCCAACATCGCCGCTGGACAACTAAAGAATCTGACATCGCTGTCATAAACCAAAATACCCAACATCGCCGCTGGAGAACTAAATCATCTGACATCGCCGCCAGAAACAACCGTCCAACCTCACCGCTGGAAAACTAAGCTATCTGACATCGCCACTGGGGAACCAAAATCATCTGGCATCGCCGCAAGAAACAAACAAATATCCAACATCGCCGCTGGAAACAAACATAATCTGACCTCGCCGTCAAGACAAACATCCAACATCGCCGCTGGAAACGAACATAATCTGACCTCGCCGTCAGGGTGAAGAACTTCGGTAGTACATAGTCGATCATGCCATCAGGCATTCAGAGAACACTGTCGGGCATCAGCCGGACTTCAACCATCAGGTTGATCGTGCCATCAGGCATTCAAAGAAACTGTCGGGCATCAGCCGGACTTCAACCATCAGGTTGATCATGCCATCAGGCATTCTGCATTAGCTGAGATAACTGCTTCATTAACACGGTCAGACTTCAATCATGGAGTCTTCAAAGGAGATTTCAACTTCGCCGTCAGAAAACCTGCTGGGGAGGATGCTTCGCCGCTGGGGAATCTAGAGAACTATCAAGCAACTCCACTCCGGGGGTCCAGAAATCATTCTGGAGGAACCAACTCTGCTGAGGACTTCAAGAATCATCTTGAACAAATGACTCCGCTGGGGACTTCAAGAATCATCTTGAACCGATAACCATTCTGAGCATACAGTCTGTTGGGGATTCCAGGAATCATCCCGGGCAACTCTAGCTGGGGACAAACCAATCATGGCTTGGGCAGCTTCCAAGGATTCGGCTCTCTTGAGCCTTCAGGAATCATCCTGGGTAACCTTCACTGGGGGAACCACTGGGGAGCTTAAGAATCATCTTAAGCAGACGGCCTTGCTGAGGAATTCAAGAATCATCTTGAACTGAAGACTTCGTGTGGAATCTCAAGAATCATCTTAAGCAAACGACTTCGTTGGGGAGAATGTCAGGAGTCATCCTGAGCAACTGATCCTTCGGTGGAACACCTGCAAAACAAGAACGGTAATAACCTAGATCATGTTTATCATGCATATGCATCGGCGCCATGCTCCACACGGTGGAAATGCTATGCGTTTATGATAAATGCTATGCAATCATGCACAATGATGCGATCCCGTCAGCAAAATAAATGTCGAAGGGGAATCCTCCTGTTAAGGAGAAAGAACTACTCAGATAGAGGAATCATCCTGCTGAGGAGAACGTGGTCACGCCAATATCAACTGGACTCCGCAGGGGACACAACTTTAGTTGACTGCTGTGGGGAAAACAACTTTAGTTGATTGCTGCAAGGGGACGAAGCTCTACGAGAACCTGAACCTGCTGAAGGAAAACGATGTCAATCGCGGGAGTGAACTGCGTGGCCGTCTCGGCTACTCTTCTGGGGATGATAACTCTGTGGGGAAACAACTTCAGCTGCTCAACACTCCATTGGGGAAAACCAATCATGGTCTGATCAACTTCCAAGGATTCGGCTCTCTTGGGGATCTGCAAACTCGGCTGAGGAAGGAGAAATCATTCTGCTTCGCTGGAGAGTACAACTCTGGGGGGAATACAACATCAGTTGTTCAACGCTCTGCTAAGGGAAAACCAATCATGGTCCCTACTGCTTCCAAGGATTCAGCTCTCTTGGGGATTTGTGGACTCAGTCGGGGAAGGAGAAATCATTCTACTTCACTAGAGAATACGACTCTGATGAGGAATTTCAATTCCGCTGGGGGAGAAGGAATCATACGACTTCGGGGGAGAGTACAACTCTGCAGGGGAATACAACATCAATTGTTCCAACACTCTACTGGGGAAGAGGGAATCATCCGACTTCGGGAGAGAGTACAATGCTGGTGGGGAATCTCAATTCCGCTGGAGACTTCAGTCTGGCACCATCATTTGCTGCATACTTCGGCGTACGAATAGTTTCCTACGAAACCTGCACTTGTGACCCGGTGCTGGGGGAGGATGAGTTCATGCTTCGGCGCGCGAACATTCTTATGAAACTTGCACTTGTGACCCGGTGCTGGGGAAAAGAAATCATGCTTCGGCGCGTGACTCAGCTGAGGAGATGACGTTCCTTCAGGATGCGTCTGCTTGGGGCGAGAATCATCTCTGCATGGGGAGACATATCAATTCTCACTATCTTGCGTTCAGACTCTGCGGGGAGAGGCTACTGAACTCTGCTGGAGAAGGAGGAATCATCCTGCTTCGGGGATGCGCACGGCGCACTGTCTAGGATATGCTACACCTGTAACAACACAAACAAACAGACAAGATACCCTTCTCAAAGGGGCCTATCAAGGTTATTATCTCGTGACAATATTCAAGTAGTTAATTGTTTCAACAATCAATGGCCTAGGCCAGTAAGTTTATGTATGCGCATTTTATCAAAAACATCGGCGTTCTTTTTCGCTAACAAAACAGATAAACGCTAAACAGGCAAACAGAATTGCTGAATAGTATGCATTTTTATTGATAATGAACCCCTGAATGGGTAAAAATGTTTTACAACAGATGCAAGCTCCTGGAATGAGGAAGCCGCGCAAAAATAAAACATATATATACATCAGTATATACAAATGTCGGCAACGAGGTGTAGACGAACACCATGAGTTGATCCCTCTATGACCCACTCGACTTCGATACTTCTCCGACGCTTCAGCTTCGGAAGAAATTGATTCAGATAAACGGCCCTCAGGTCCTCCAAACCACTAAACAATGAAAGTCCACACGCGGAACGCAGTCATTTGCTTATTCAAATCCCTAACTTTTGCGTGAACCGCCCTTTGCGGGTTTTCAGTTCACCGGGATACCCTTTTTTGCCGAAGCCGCCCAGCGTAGGTTTTCGACTTCGCGGGTGTACATTTTTTCCATATATCCCTAATTTTTGCCCGAACCTTTTTATTCTGTTTTTGGTTCGCCGGGATGCCCCTTTTTTGCCTGAACTCTTTCTTTTTTGTCCAGCGGGTCGCTTTCAAGCAAAGTATTTTTTAACTGCGTCCGCGTTCACCGGGGATGCAAAACCTTCACCATCCATCGTGGATAACAACAAAGCTCCTCCCGAGAAGACCTTGCTGACAACATACGGACCTTCGTAATTCGGAGTCCACTTGCCCCGGTGATCGGAGTGTGGCGGAAGAATCTTCTTCAGGACGAGATCACCCGTCTGAAAGCTTCTAGGACGCACCTTCTTATCATAAGCTTTCTTCATTCGGCTTTGGTACAGACGACCAAATGCAATCGATGCTAACCTCTTCTCGTCCATCAGGCTGAGTTGGTTCAAACGATTCGTAATCCATTCTGCCTCGTCGAGTTTCACATCAACCAAAACTCGTAAAGAAGGAATCTCCACTTCTAACGGTAGGACTGCTTCCATACCGTACACCAAGGAGAAAGGAGTTGCCCCGGTCGACGTACGTACCATCGTACGATAACCGTGCAGTGAAAATGGCAGCATCTCGTGCCAATCTTTGTATGTCACAACCATCTTCTGAACAATCTTCTTTATGTTCTTGTTGGCGGCTTCGACGGTGCCATTCATCTTTGGCCGGTAAGGAGATGAGTTGTGGTGCTCGATCTTGAAGCTCTGGCACAGCTCCTTCATCATCTTGTTATTCAAATTCGAACCATTATCAGTAATGATCCGCTCGGGGACTCCGTAACGACAGATGATGTCCCTCTTTATGAATTTAGCTACCACCTGCTTGGTCACATTAGCGTACGAGGCTGCCTCCACCCACTTGGGGAAGTAGTCGATAGCTACCAGAATGAAACGATGACCGTTGGATGCAGTGGGCTCGATCTTGCCTATCATGTCGATGCCCCACATGGAGAACGGCCACGGGGAGGACATGACATTCAACGGGCACGGTGGCACATGAACTTTATCAGCAAAAATCTGGCATTTATGACATCTCTTCGTGAATCTGAAGCAATCCGACTCCATCGTCAGCCAGTAGTATCCTGCTCTCAGGATCTTTCTCTTCATAGCATGCCCGTCGGCGTGCGTACCAAATGTGCCTTCATGGACTTCTTCCATGAGCATACTCGCCTCTTTCTCATCTACACATCTGAGTAGCACGAGATCATGGTTTCTCTTATACAACACTCCATCAGGATTGAGATAAATGTTGCCAGACAGCCTCCGCAGAGTCTTCTTATCCTGGGTTGACGCACCCGCAGGATACTCCTTAGTCATAAGGAAGGTCTGGATGTCATGGAACCATGGCTTGCCGTCAGCGGCATCCTCGATTGCAAAGACAAATGCCGGTCTATCAAGACGAGACAGTACAATTCTTGGAGCCTCATTCCAAAAATTGACTTTATACATTGAAGCCAACGTGGCTAAGGCATCATCCATTTGATTCTCCGCTTTGGGCACATGATGGAGCTCCACTCGATCGAAGAACGGAAGCAGCCTTCTGGCATAATTCATGTACGGCACCAAATTCGATTGACGAGTCTCCCACTCCCCTTTAATTTGGTTGATTACAAGCGTTGAGTCACCATATACGTCTAGATTCTTGATTCTCAAATCAATTCCCTCTTCTAGACCCATGATGCATACTTCGTACTCTGCCTCATTGTTGGTAACTGGAAACGTCAGTCTCGCAGTAAACGGGATATGGGATCTGTGGGGAGTCGTGATGATAGCCCCGATGCCACTTCCATAGGAATTAACCGCCCCATCGAATATCAACTTCCACTGGGATTTCCTATCTGGCCCCTCGTCGGGCAACGACTCATCGCAATCCTTCGCTTTGAGAAACATAATATCCTCGTCAGGGAATTCGAACTTCATCGGCTGGTAATCCTCAATCGGCTGTTCGGCAAGGTAATCAGACAATACGCTTCCCTTGATGGCCTTCTGGGACACGTACTGAATATCATATTCCGTTAACACCATTTGCCACCTGGCAATCCTGCCCGAAAGAGCCTGCTTCTCGAAGACGTACTTGATCGGATCCATCTTCGAAATTAGCATAGTGGTGTGATTGAGCATGTACTGTCGTAGGCGTTTGGCAGCCCAAGCTAGTGCACAACACGTCTTCTCCAGCATCAAGTATCGAGATTCACAGTCAATGAACTTTTTACTCAAGTAGTAAATGGCATGCTCTTTTCTGCCCGTCTCGTCGTGCTGACCGAGAACACACCCCATACTATTCTCCAGAACTGTCAAGTACATGATTAATGGTCGTCCAGCCACTGGGGGTATCAAGATTGGGGGTTCTTGAAGATACTGCTTTATCTTGTCGAATGCCTTCTGGCAATCCTCATTCCAAGTAATCGCCTGATCTTTCTTTAAAAGCTTGAACATCGGTTCACAAGTGGCCGTGAGCTGAGAGATAAACCTTGCAATGTAGTTTATTCGGCCCAAGAAACCACGAACTTCTTTTTCTGTTTTTGGCGCTGCCATTTCTTGAATGGCTTTTATTTTTGCAGGATCAACTTCGATACCTCGTTCACTAACGATAAACCCCAGCAACTTTCCGGACCGCACTCCGAAAGTGCACTTGTTAGGATTCAGCCTCAACCTTAATTTCCTAAGCCTCTCAAAAAGCTTCAATAAGTTGACCAGATGCTCTTCCTCTGTTTGGGACTTTGCAATCATGTCATCAACATAGACCTCGATCTCATGATGAATCATATCATGAAACAAAGTTACCATTGCTCGTTGGTAAGTGGCCCCTGCGTTCTTCAGACTGAAGGGCATTACCTTATAGCTGAATGTTCTCTAGGGGGTGATAAACGTCGTTTTCTCCACGTCCTCCGGTGCCATTTTGATCTGATTGTAATCGGAGAAGCCATCCATGAACGAAAACACGGAGAACTGGGCTGTGTTGTCGACCAACACATCGATATGAGGCAACGGGAAATCATCTTTAGGGCTCGCCCTATTCAAATCCCGATAATCGACGCACATGCGTACCTTACCGTCCTTCTTCGGTACAGGCACTATGTTGGCGACCCACAGAGGGTAAGTGGTGACCGCTAAGAAGCCAGCATCAATCTGTTTCTGCACTTCTTCTTTGATCTTAACGACCATATCTGGTCTCATCCTCCTAAGCTTCTGCTTAACGGGAGGGAAATCTTCTCGCAACGGCAAGCGGTGGACCACGATGTCCGTGTCAAGTCCGGGCATATCTTCGTATGACCAAGCAAAGACGTCACTATACTCTCGAAGCATCTCGACCAATCTCTGCTTGACATTACTCTGCAGCGCATCCCCTATCCTGACATTTCTGACGAGCTCTTCGGAACCCAGATTTACGATCTCAATATCCTCTTCGTGAGGAAGAATAACCTTTTCCTCTTGTTTCAACAAGCGGGCCAACTCTTCAGGAAGGTCTTCGTCTTCATCAATCTCTTCCTCGGCTTGATAGATCGGGCAATCGAAGTCGAAGTGAGCCGTAGAAGGTCCAGAGTCGATGTCATCTGTTATGTGGATCCTGCAATAACAAGGGTTATGTTTAAAACAAGGATATGCAGGTTAGCACAAACCCCATTGCCATTTTACTGTTTTTCAAAACAAATATAAAACAGGAATAACAGAGAACACAATATTTGAATACGAAGAAAACGCCTGTGATTTATTAACAAAATGCATGTACATAATCCAACAAGGCCCTGACAATAAAACCGCTATGCCCCGGGTAGGACATAGGGCTGTACAGTGATTGAAAAAAGTAAATAATTACTCTTCACTTGTCAGCTGGATAATTTCCTTGATGGTCCAATTGTTGAGGCGCTCGCCTGGCTTGCTTGGCTGAATCCAAGATTCGAGATCACAATCGCTATCCCCGCTGTCTTCAGACGCTGCGTTGATGCTTTCGAAGATCACTCCGCCACTGGTAAATAGGATCGGCCCCTTACCCCGAGACGCACTGCTAGACGAAGAGGAAGAAGCTTCAGCTTCAGGAGAATACCCCAATCCAAACTTATCCTGCTTGATCGGTATCTCCAAAATATGCCCCCATCCTGGGGTGGAACCGGCTTCGACGACGGCCCGAGCTTCTTTGAATGAGGAGAGATTCATCTCTGGCTTCTCTGCGACGACAGGAGCTACCTCTTTCACTTTGACGGCTTCAAATTCTTGGCAGAGAGTTTCATGGATTTCGCCATCCATTTCAACATACTTAAAGGACGACAAATGGCTCACCATTATGTCCCCCTCACCACACACGGTTACTATGCTTCCCCCGACAGCATATTTGAGCTTTTGGTGCAACGTGGAAGTCATGGCACCAGCAGCATGGATCCATGGCCGACCTAAGAGGCAACTGTAGGCAGGCATGATGTCCATGATATAAAAGACCGTGTCAAACGTTTCCGGACCAACCTGGATTGGCAGGGTTAACTCCCCGAAAACGTGGCGCTTAGTTCCGTCAAATTCTTTCACCACCAGATCACTGGGTGTGCAAAGCAATCCACGAGTGTCCAACTTCATTAATGCCTTCTTCGGAAGCACATTAAGCGACGAACCCGTGTCCACTAGGACATGTGACATGATTGTGCCTCTGCACTCTATCGAGATGTGCAAGGCGCTGTTGTGATCTCTCCCTTTAAGAGTCAGCTCTAAATCTATGAAACCTAGCCCATTGCCAGCCTTAACATGGGCTACCACCTCTTCTAGCTGATTCACGGATATCTCTTGCGGTACGTAGGCAGCGTTCAATACCTTTAGTAACGCGTTGCGGTGTGCTTCAGAACACAGCAACAGGTTGAGAATAGAAATCTTTGAAGGCGTCTGATGGAGATGATCTACAATCTTGTAGTCGCTCTTCTTGATTAACCGCATAAACTCCTCGGCATCTTTGACAAGAAAATCTTTCTCTACCCCACACGGGGCCTCTTCGAACTTTGCTTTTACCCTTATCAGCAGCATCAGCTTTGACCGCTTTCTCTGCCACGATCTCTGGCGGTGCAAACACTCTTCCGCTACGGGTAATACCACTGATACCTGCGAGATTCTGCACAGTCGACCCATACGGCTCCAGCTCTAACTTATGACCGTTACAATAGACTTCGACGCCATAATGCCACGGAACGAAGTTAGTGCTCTCGAATGGGATCGGCCCAGCTTTGGTAATAGTGATTGTAGGCGGTCGGGGCGCAGAAATAGTAATTGGCCGGCGAGGGATGGTGATGGTGGCGACTTCATCGGCCTGCTTCAACACTACCTCTCCTGATACAATTTCAGCCCTCCGGCTGAACTGCAAAATACCCTCGGTCATCAGACTTTGGATTCCTTCTACCAGTTGCTCACATCCATCAGAATGTGTAGCACAGTCCATACATAACTCTCCGCATCCTGGAAAGAACCCTTTCTTCAACAACTTAGCTTTGACGAAACTAAGCGGCGTCTTTAAGTCTTTGACATCAGTCAACAGATTTGCACTCTCTTCTTCGATAATGGCGTTCACTCCGCCTCCCCTATGATTCAGCATAGGGTTTTTCGTGACATTGGGCACATTGTCGGAGAAGTTGATAATCTTGGCATCTACCAAATCCTGCACCTTGTGCTTAAAGGCTTTGCAGTTCTCGATCGTATGGCCTGGTGCCCCTGTATGGAAATCGCAAGGGGCATTTGCGTCGTACCCTGGTGGAGGTGCCCCTGTCAAGGGAGCCATCGTCCTCTTCTGAACCAACTGAAGCTGAAGCAAAGTCTGCAAGAGTTGCGCATACGACATGGGCGGTGCCTCGAAGTGACAGTTTGTCAAAGATGCCCGATTCTGGTACTTTCTATATCCCTGCTGATTCGGTTGCTGCGGCTGCTGCTACGGAGCTGCTGGGATATTTATATTGGCTATCTGCTGTTGAGGGCCCTTGCCCTTTCTCCGAGCGTTGGTCACAGCGCTCGCGTCTCCTTCTCGTCATTTACCAGCATAAGGTTTCTTTCCGCCTCCTCCAGCTGAGGATGATTCACCTTGAATTTTCCTGATCTTGATACCATTCTCGACGTGCTCGCCCATGGTAATGAGAGCTGAGAACGTCCCAGACATACCGCTGACTAACTTTTCATAGTACAACCCTGGAGGGTAGCCACAAACATCTGCACGAGCTCGCGCTCAACCATCGGCGGTTGAACCCGAGCAGCCAACTCACGCCACCACTGGGCGTACTCCTTAAATCCTTCATTATTCCGCTGCGAAAGGTTCTGGAGCTGGACTCGGTTGGGGGCCAAGTCGCTATTGTACTGATAGTGAAGGACAAACGCTTCAGCGAGATCCTTCCATGAGCGCACGCTAGTGGGCTCTAGACCCATATACCACTCGAGGGATGGCCCAGAAAGACTATCTTGGAAGAAGTGCATCAGCAACTTCTCATCTTCGGAATAGGCAGACATCTTCCTATAGTACGAGCGCAGGTGGACACGAGGGCAAGTGGTGCCCTTATATTTCTCGAAGACAGGCACCTTGAACTTAGGAGGTACCTTGAAATCAGCAATTAACCCCATCTTGGACATATCAACGCCCAAAGTATTCTGATTCTCAATGTCTCTCATTTTATCTTCCAGTGCTTTGAATCTGAGCCGCGCTTCAGCATTCAGCTCCGCTTCTGCACCTCTTTGAGAAAACACATCATCCTGGTGATCCTCAAGCCAAGGTTGAGGCACCAACAGGTTCCCGACGCCAGCATTGCCGTTGACCGGCCCGATGTTGACATTAGCTCCCAGACTACCATTGCCGACGCCCGTCGCATTGAGTCCGATATTGGCCATCACGTTGCCATTAGCACTGCCGTTGCCCCCGGCTGCAGGGACACCATTCTGCGGAGCATCAACTGGTGGAGGAGTAGGCACAGCCCCGCCATGAAGTATGCTGTTACTATCAACCCTGGAGATCAAAGGTTGAACCAAAGTCCGGAGCTGGTCTTGGCCATTAGCGACCACCTGCATCAGTTCCATAAAACGATCCATCCGCTCACGGAGCTCCTAAACATCTGTCTGCACCTGATCCATGATCCTGGTCTGATGAGTTCGAGTTAAATAACAGTGAATTAGTCTCTGATCAATCCTGGAGTCACCGGAAACAGCTTGGAACCTGTAAACCTGAAAAACCTGCAAACACTAAAGGTTAGGAAAAACAACAAAATGTACGCCATGCAAATGTGTTGCACCCCAAAATTTGACCAACAATTATTTATTCATTGAGTATTTGAAAATGGATACCTTCATCAGAAAGTTCAAGAGATCCCCAGAGGAGTGGGTTGAAACCAGGGCTGTGTGCTTCATAGCTTGAGAGTTGTGGGTGTTCCTCAGATGATTCTGAGACCTTGAGAATGAACTTGATGTTTTGAGAAAGCCTATGAGATGTCTTGATAGCCTTCATGAAGCCCAGAGAGGTCATTATGCAAGAATTCAGGAGATTCAACCATGAATGGTAGAATTAGGGTTTTGACTGGGTCAACCCTAGGATAACTGAAGATTTGGAGAAGGTGGAGACCTAATCCAAGGGCCATGAGATCATGGAATGATGCATAGAGGTGTTATAAAGATGATTCCTAGACCAACTCATCATGATTGAGGAGTTTGAGAAGTTTCAAGTCAGGGTTTCCAAGGATTGTCAGTGAAAAAACCCTAATTTGATCCCTATCTTCCAGGCAGTTTTAGCTCAAGATGTGATTGATATCTCATCTTCCCCACAACATGAATGTTGTAGAGCTTGTTCTTAGATTTAATTTGAGTGGTAGAAGTCCTTGATAGGATTTGTGGAACTCAACTTATGGTTTTGACAAATTACAGGTCAGCAGAGGTGTGTGAATCTGGGTCCTTGAAAGTCACCCAACTTGCAGACAACTTTTGCCCTAGTAGGATGATTCCTATGATCTCTTGGTCAACATGAATGTTGAAGTTCATCTTCTTAGCTTTAATTTGAGTGGTATAAGTCCTTGATAGGATTTGTGGAACTCAACTTATGGTTTGAACAAGACAGGGGTATTTTGGTCATTTGTCAGTTATAGGTCATTTTAAGCAAAGGCCATATCTCCTATTTCCAAGCCTCAAATGGAAAAACTCAAAACATAAAAGTTGTTCAAAATGTGATTTTAAGTCTAGAAAGAAGGTTATGAATTGTTGGAGAAGCTCATAGCATGGATTTGCATGATTGGTCAAAAATGAACTAAAAATGGCTTATAAGTTTAAAGAGTTGAATTTGAAAATTGGTTTGGAAGATCTATGAATCCAAAATAGGTCATCCAATATATCATTTTGATTAGAAACATCATTTTGAGAACATTGGTTTAAATAGAATTTTGATTTGAGGCTTTAAAATGGGTGATGCTTTGTTAATTTGAAACTTGCATTATAAGTCATCTTTGGAAATTTCAACACAAGGCAAGGAAAAGCATTGTATTTGCTGATATCTCTCCAATATCTCTTATGATGACATTTTAAGGCCATTTTGCAAGGCTTAATGCATGGTGCATGAGATATTCAAGTTACCATCACATGAGATTTTCAATACTTTCTAGATCTTTCTAGATGAATCCAAGAGCTTCCATTGATCATTATTTAAAGAGTGCATGAGAGTGAATCAAGAGGTTGGTGAATATTGAAGAATTGAGTGGAGAATAGAGAGATTCGAGCTAGGGTTTCAAGGTGCTCCATAGTTGCATTTCAAGATCAAAATCATTGTTACAAGCTTCCTGCTTCAAGAATTGTGCAAACAGAAAGTCTATCACCATTGGAGGATCATTGAGAAGGATTTGCAAGCTTGGAATCGTGCTCAAACATCACACACCATAGCTCTTTGACAGGTCCTTTCTCTTCTCTTTTTCACCATAATTATGCATAGATATAACTTGTTTTAGGTTTAGAATGGTTAGGCTAAGTTAGAGGATGAAATCTTGAGAGTTTAAGGGCATTACATGAAGGTTCGATCCATGGCAGTTTCACTTTCTTGATCTATAACTCACGGATTAGGGCATGGCAATACTAGATATTATGTTTAGGATGATCACCATAAGGAGTAGAACGCATTAGTATAAGTTTGATCAAGCTTTATGAACATGCATGTCAGTGCACAACAATGGTGCCCAATACTTCCAGCTATCGGGTTTGATTGTAGGATGAGATTTATGGAAAACCAATGGCACAGTCTTGTAGAGGGCATTGAGAGGTATGATTTTGCTCTTTGGATCGTGGTGATTGGGTGAGGGACGAGTGAGAACGAGGAGGTAGAACACGCGTGCATGGGAAGCCAAAACCTGCAAACCCTAGATAATTTGGGGACGATGGCTATCCATCATTGGATCCAGGTCAATTGTTGACTCTTTCAACCAATCTAGCGGCCCAGATTGAGTGAAGAAAACGGAGGGAAAATTTGAAAACCAAAACGCAGTCGTTTGGTTAAGTGAGGCGCGTCTGGGCTTACTGAGTCCACTTCTATCTACACCCCACCAAATTCTGGCCCAGTATAAACTAACTAGCGTGTCCTTCTATTTGCACCCCCATCCCCTTTATTTTGTTTTCTTTTATTTTTTATTCTTTTAATATTTTCTTGTTCTTTAAAAATTCATATAAAATAGAGAATTTAATATTTTTCAATTCTTGTTTTTTTCATGTGTTAATAAATTTGTCTAGAAAAATATAGATAAATAAAATGTCCATTTTATTTTCTTTTCATATTTTTAATAGACTTTTCTTTTAAATAGCTTTAAAATAGGATTAATTTGGTATCCAATTTTGTAGAATTTCTTCTAGGGATTTCCCTTAGGATTTTTAATCCATTCTTTTTTGTGTAATTAGATGTTGAATCATAGTTCCCCATAGGATTTAATTCTTGTTTTTTAGATTAAAATTTGATTAGTTTAATTAGGTTAGCCTTAGGATAGTCTAATTAGGGTTTAGGTTGTGCATAGGTGAGGAAACTCATTTTCTTTAGATAGTTTTGTCTTGATTTTTGGGTAGAGACATATGTGGATGTTATGGATAGATATTGTAGACCCTTGTGAATAATTGTTAGATTTTTCCCCCTTGGTTTAGTATTTTTAGGTATTTTCTGAAGTTGCCTAGTGATTTTGTCTGTTCTGTGGTTATCTGTTCATATCTGGGGTTTTGTGTGGGGAATTGGTTGTGGGGCTTGTGTTGTTTTGAAGATCTTGTTGGAGAGCATGATGAAGAGAAGATTGTAGATCAAGACTCAGAGACCCAGAGCTTGGATTATTCCCTGTCTGTGAGGTTTGAGATCCTGAAGTTTGAAAGAAGTTCATGGTACTTTCCTGAGGAAGGCACTATGAATGACTTTCATTCTTTCTTCTCACCTCTTTCTTAAGTATCCAATGATGTTGGAGCCAACTTGTGAGTTTAATTTCTCCTGAGGAGGAATGTAAACTGATCACATGTTGTTGAGCCACATGGGATACAATTCCTAAGTGGAAGCCTCCTAGTACTTTCCTGAGGAAGGTCCTATGGGTCTATTCACTTAGTTCCGTTAGTTTATCTAGGATTTCTCAAGTATCCAATGATGTTGGAGCCAACTTGTGAGTTTAATTTCTCCTGAGGAGGAATGTAAACTGATCACAGTTGTTGAGCCACATAGGATACAACTCCTAAGTGGAAGCCTCCTAGTACTTTCCTGAGGAAGGTCCTATGAGTCTATTCACTTAGTTCCACTAGTTCAGATAGGATTTCCTAAATATCCAGTGATGTTGGAGCCTGCTTGTGAGTTTAATTTCTCCTGAGGAGGAATGTAAACTGATCATAGTGGTTGAGCCACATAGGATATGACTCCTGAGTATACACCTCCTAGTGCTTTCCTGAGGAAGACACTATGAGTCTGCTTACTTAGCTCCCTTTCTTTGGTAAGCTTGTTCTGAAGCTTGAAGACTGGGATTGATTTCTTTTGGTTAGGTTTTGCTTTAGGGCTTTGCTTAGATTTGATCAGGATTCTGTGTTAGGGTTAGGATTAGAGAGTAGATTCTTTCTTTCTCAAGCATGTTTTGTTTGCCTGATGGTACTTCATTTCTTTTATCTGTATATTGCTTGATAGCATGTTGTTTATTTTCAGTATGATTACTGTTATTTCATGACTGGCTTGAGGTCGAGACGAGCTTGTGGAGGCTGAAGCCCCACACACATTTCCTCCCTCACTTGCATTGCATGCATTTTACTGTTAAAGCTGATGCTTTTGTCTGTTTTGGTGTATCATTGACATGATCCCTTAGGACTCTCATTTCCTCTGATGAGGATTTGATGATAGACTTTTAGGTTGAAACCTATGCATGACAACATCTAGGAGTTCCCTGTTCAAACCTCGACCATAGGATGAATCCATGGCATGATAACAGTAGGACTTGATAGTCTCCCTCCTAGTTGGGCCTGTTCTCTTCTCATCTCGAAGCAGTTTAAAATACAGTAATCACGAATGATTTCTTTCGTACGTTACGAGCCTTAAGCTATCTGAGAAAGGACGCGTTCCCTCCCAGGTCATAGTCTCTAGTGCGATTGAGATCGCAAACACAATAAAAAACACTTCTTCCAGGAGATAACCCGTAGTTAGCCGAACTACGTTTGCTCTGATCTTTCATACCAGATGAAAGTACGTAGGCATAGGATGCAACGTCCTAGCGAGCAACCCTTCACCTGTAGTTAGCCGAACTACGTTGACTCTGATTTCTCGTTCCAGACGGGAATACGTAGGCATAAAGCGCGACGCTTTGCCGAGTCATTTTTCTTTTCTTTTTCAGCCAGCCTTGATAGGTAGATAGATTATAACCAACCCGTCCAAGTAAACAAACAAGCGAGGATCCCGTCGAGTACGACGGACGTGAGGGGTGCTAATACCTTCCCCTTGCGTAACCGACTCCCGAACCCAGACAATGGTTGCGATGACCTTGTCTTACCCTTATTCGTCAGGTTTTTCCGATCGTTTCCTTTCCCGCTCTGAGGGATAACTAACGAAAGGTGGCGACTCTTCTGTCATGCCGGCACCTTATTTTCGCGCAAGCGACAAAATGCTTCATGCAGATGCATGCGTGTGTCTGTGTGTTTGGGAGATCTCCCCCGATCCTAGTGCCTGAGTGCCAGTGCTGATGATAATAATAAGAAGAAGAAGCCGAAGTCCAATCATGGGAACATCAATCTCATATATAAAGGAAAGTCTATCAAGGCAGTACATAGCATCAGCGAGTACAAGACAAATCAACAGCGTGACCTCAGCCAACAAGCCTTGTGATGGTCAGCATACAACAAAGATCAAAACAAAAGGAATACAACTAGTCAAGTACGGCCACGGGCGCGATACTCTGCTAATAACTCCTTCGTCTCTAGATGATCTGGAAAAGTGAGCAACCCCTCGACGAGTAGTTCCCTCTGCACAATGGTATACTGAAGTCCTTCGATCGAACCTTCCCATGCTCCTTCGCCGAAGCAATCTTCTAATTTCTGCTTCTTAGACTCAAACTTCAGCTCGCGCTCCTTCAGGTTGGCAAGGGCTTTGTTGAGTTGGCCTTCGGCGGCGTATCTGCGGGCGGTTTCTTCATCAAACCTCTGCTCACTGTCCTTCACCTCGGCTTCCAGCTTGGAGATCTGCAGCATCAGCTTATCCTCCCGCTCTTTCCTGGTGGCCAGGGAAGCCTTCCAGTGCTGGTCGAACTTGGATATCCTCCGATATGCCTCGTCCAAATGCTGCTTCTTCGTAGCTAATACGTCATTGACAGCCCTGAAGTCTTGACCCATGCGTTCACGCTCGGCTATCTGCTTCGTCAGGTCTGTACCTAGCTGGTTCACCAACTCTGTCTGCTTTTTGAAAGCATGAACGGCCTCGTTCCTCTCACTTCGAAGTTGAGCTAACTCCTTCTCCAGTTTTGTGTTCGCCCGCTTCAATTCATCCCGCTCAGCTAATACCTGGTTATGCTGATGAATGGGCACAGTAGTAGGCTCTTCGATTATTGGAGAACTTTCTTGCTTGACCTGGGGAAATGGCATCCCTATAGCATTGAGACACAAAATGGCAAGCATAAGCATTTTAACTCAAAACTCATGATAATGGTATAGCAAAAAGTAAGGCAAGTATCACAACTGTGAACAAAAGTTAAACTAGATCCATACATGACCTAGGGGGAGGGGGATCCTATGAAACAACTTACAAGTTATTCAAACATGACCAATAAACAAAGATTGACAAATCTAGGGCAAGCACACCAATATTTCAATGTTTGGAATCCTTAAGGCTAATATTGGATAAAGTCTTCAAAACAAGTTGTACACAACATCAAAGCTCAATATTGGTAAAATATCAACAACACATCATTCATGAATGAAATAATTTAACAAAAGCAAATATCATAGCCATAAAACATGAGTTCTTGACAGAGAAGCAATATGGGACAGCATGACTATACTTTCACAACAAGAATCTCAAAATGGTAAAACATGGCAATGTATGAATAAGAAAGGGGTGTGAGCATTACATACCTCTTGTAGACTTTCTTGAACAAGCTAAAAATCTAAGAAACCCAGAGATCTTCTTCCTTGGCAAAGATTTGGAGCTTTCTTCTTCTTGAAGCAACAAACTATCTTTCAAGACAGTTAGATTTATGAACCTCCCAGCTGGTTTTTGCGAGTTTGGAGTGTTTAGGTGGTAGGAAAGGCCTTAAGTAAAGACTTGGCCTTCAAAGTGCATGAAAGTCAACATATTAAAGTATGAAGGTTGACTTTTGGGAGAATGAAGCTTTTGGGTGGTTTGAGTGTATGAACACCTTCTACACAATGTTTTTGGATTGTGTAAATGGTTTTGAGTGGCTTGGGAGTGGTGGAAATGAGTTTGGGCAGAGTTTTGCTTGAGACAGTTTTTTAGTGAAAACTTGGAGTTTTTGAAAAATGAAGCTTTTAAGAAAATGGTGGAGAGTTGAGAGCTGTGATTTCTCTTGGTTTTTAAGAGTGCTCTGGTGTGGTTAAAATCATAGAGAATGCCTCTATTTATAGGGAGAGCAAGGGTGAGGGCAGCCTTGGCTTTTCCACATTTTGGAGGGAGATTATGAAGTTTTGAAATGAATCTTGCCAAGATCTTTGTGGCAGCTCTACATATCAGCTCCATGGGCAAGTGCTGAGCAGAAATCAAGTGAGATGGGAGAGATGGGATGGCTGAAATGAGGCTAAGAGGCTAGGGGACTGCAGCTGCCCACTCTCTTTGAAAAGTTTCTCTTTCATGGCTTTAAATGATTATTTTAATGTCCACTTGCTCCAAGTTGCACAAACCCTCCAATTCTTCATTTCTTCTGGTGTTTGCATCATCCAAGCTTCATAATATCAGAAAAGAACAAGATCCAATGGCTGAGTGTAGCCCAAGTTGATGAATTCTGAATTTTGAAAAGTGTTGGATTGGTAATCTCAAGTGTGGCAGCCCTAACTTTCATGGTCCATAACTTTCTGCTCACACATGCTATTGAGGAGTTCTACCACAATTTATAAAGCCCTCAAGTAGTTCTATAACTTTCATGTTTTTGAGATTTCCAAATTCTAGATTGAACTAGGTTGAAAAACCCTTCAAAGTTGTTAAAAAAACAAGCCTAAAAGTGAAATTTTTCTAAGTTAGTTTCCCTTCTTGAAATGAATTTTGTCATAACTCCAAATCTATGCATTCTTTGATCATGGACCACTTTGAGGCTTTTTTAGGACTTTTCAAGAGCTTTCGAATGAGCTTTGAACCACTTCATTTGGATATGTGGTTGAGGAGTTATGGTCTTGCCCCTTTCAAAACCCTAATTCCCGACTTTTGCAATTACTTCCTAACCCTTGATCCAATGGTCATGAAATTTTATGGGAAGGTGTAATGTGACATAAGGAACATTTTTGATTCACATCTTGAAGTCAAATTCCTTATGGTTGAAGAGTTGACTTTTCGGTCAAGCGTACGATCAATTGGGGACTACCGAGTCGACCGTTGGGGTTCCGGTTATTCTGAGGACATGAAACTCTTTGGATAGACTTTACTAAGCCATAGGAACTTGGTGGACCATGATCCCACCATTGAAACACTTTTTAAATCAAAAGTCAAACTACAGTTGACTTTTCCTGATCGAAAACCCTAATCGGGTATCTTGAACTACACTGTTCTCAAATCCTGGGTGACCACCTCAAATTGGATTCATACTTGACCCAATGTAGAATCCTTGATCTTGTTTATAGTTGAATCAATCCAAAACATTGATTGATCAGACCACCGAAGCCTTGATTTTGACGGTACAGAATCCTGATTCATCTGTATCTAATCAAAGATAAACTTGGAATGGGTTAAGGTTAATTAATCAAATGAATATGATCCTACAATGATGATGAGGATCTAAGGGGTCAAAATTTGGGGTGCAACAGAGACCAAGGCAAACCTACAGGATTGTCAACTCAGAGCTGATGCTAAGAGGAGTAGAGTGGAAAACCGCTATGGAGAAGGTGTTTGTGGGGATGTTGCCGAGGATCTCCAGGATACTATTAGGCAGAGGGATCTGCTGATCCAGGGCCTGCTCACTGTTGCGGTGAAAATCGTGATACCAAGCTATTGATTAACTTGAATCTTTAATTCTTAAATTACAACCGGACTTTAATTTATCCAAAGGAAAGGTCTAAAGAAAGAAAGAACCTTTTGCGCGATGTAACAACAACGCTAAGAGATTCGGGGATCGGGGGTTGGTTATGCATAGGGTAGGTATTTCACATCCTAAACATCTGTAGTACTCTACAGGAACCTTTTGTTTATTTGCATGCTAAGTTGGGTAAATGTTTGCTAAGGTTTGGGTTGGGTAAAGGGTGTAGGATGAAACCTAAAGATAGTTTCTAAGCTTGCTCGCAAAGACATCACGTCCTCTGCCTACGTATCCTAACTAGGATAGAATCAGAGCAATCGTAGTTCACCTCACTAGGGTTGAATAACACTTGATTATGATCAAGGTTCAAAGGGGAACAAACATTACAATGTTTGTATAGAGTTTTACAAAACTCTCTAGATCTATGTTATAACACTCAAGAGAGGAGTAAGTAATCATTGCTATGATTCTTACATAGAGTTTACAAACTCTATCCTAGGGTTCTAGTTGAAGTACAGTCCTAGTGAAGGTGGGTCTTTTAGACTTAAGGCAAAGTCTAAGGCTTATACTAATGTTCAAGATGACTTCATAAAGTCAAGGAAGGGTAATGAGCTATCCAATGACACAAGGGTCAAGGGAGAGAATTTTCCTTTGGAAGGGGAGAGAGAGAGAGAGAGACAACTTGGATGAGAACTAAAAAGTTCCATCACTTGGGGAATAAGTACTTAACAAAGTAAATAAGCAAGATGGAATAAGACAAGTAAGTATGCAAATTACAATAAGCATATACTTCAAATGATATCAGGGGTTACAACCAATAAATCATCTTAACAAAGATTGAGGGCCTATCTTGACAAATATTGGAACATGATGAAGGTAATTACCACATAAACAAATCACAATTTGAAGATAGGCAAGTTACAAATTCAAAACATAGCAAATGTAACAACAATGCATAGATGATAATCAAACACCGTTAAATCAGTTTAAACCTCATAATTTAGGAGGGATGAATGAGACAAGATTAGGGTGACAACCAAAGAGGGTACCCTAACATGTTAACTAACAAGGGGAATAAACATCTCACAAGAAATTCAATCATGCTCAGAGGAATTCAACTGTAAGTCAGATCACTAATCACAATAAATGAAGAATTTTCCATATGAACAAAGTATATCACAATTTATGATAACAAGTAATATTTTCATATCATATAAAAGTAGACACTATAACAAGCACAATGCAAAAAGAATGAGCAAAAAAGGATGAAAAATGAAAGAGTTGTGATCATTTGAAATTTCATGAATTAAATGCACAAAACAATATTAACAAATAAAATTAAAAGAGAATGCAAGGGGTGGGAATTGAACCCACGCCCTCCAGCTTGCACATGTGCTTGCAAGGAAAAAGAAAAAAGGCCAAAAGGGTTGATCCTCCTCAAGGATCGAACCCAGGTCTAGGCGTTGCAAGGCGTGTTTATGGGCAAAGTTTCTACCACTGGGGTGGCTATACATCCGTTGATATAGCCACCCCCATAAATACATATGGCTTGGTGTGTTAATTTTCTGGGCACAAAAAAAAAACCAAGAACAAGGCAATGAAGCTGGTTTGCATTTTGATCCACAACTATATCAATACTTCATGGAATCAAATGAAACTTTAGTCAAACTTGACTGATTTTGAACAAGGAATAAGATGGTGCAATTAGAATTTTGAAAATGTGCCTTGAAATAAAAACACGATAGGTAATTGCAATTTTGATGAAAAATGCATTTATGAAGCAAAAGGTTAGACCAATCATGCTATGGTTAGGGAAAAGGCTCAAACACAATTCAAATGTCCTACATATCATGTTCATGCATCCAATCAGACTGTCTATGAGTTAAAGATCCAACTGCTATGTAAAACTGAAGTGAAAATCAAGACATGGCAAGTGAGGTAGTGAGTTTGTGAAACAGGTCAAATTAGAGTGAAGGAACCTCATGTACATCCTCAAAACATCACATAGGGTGTGTCTAAACCTTAAAATTGTTTACAAACAACATGGATTTGAAAACCATATAGCAACTGCTCAAATATTCAATAAAGTGCACACTTTGGATCCAAAATGATAGGGGACAGTTTGAGGTCAGAAAAGAGTCATACACAAGTTTCAAATGGGATAACAAATGAGTTTACCTTTTAAGGTTACCATGAAATGCATACAACAAGAAAATGACCAACAAAATGCAATTTCAAACATGATGAAACCAAGCTGTTATGACAGGGAAATGAGGCAAACAGAAATAATGGATTCATGAACATACAAGTTTCATGGGCTATTAGAGGTCCAATGCTATGTGAATTACCCTAAAACTAATTAAGCCACAAAAAGTGAAGTGTGTGCCCTAGTGGTTTTCAAAACAGCTGCAGCAGTAGGGCATAAACATGGTTCAATTGTGAATTAAAGGTTTCATGTTGACAAACATCACACGCACACATTATAAATGCAGGGAGGAATGAGTTACAACTCAGAAATCTAAACATATTGCAAGCAATCATGGTTTTGGCATAGTCATGGTAAAGATTGGCTCAGAGATGCAATTTGATAGGGAAATAAGAAAGTAACCAGTCATTGATTAAACCAACCATCAACACACATTAGGAACAAGCATATAAGTGAGTTACAACTCAATATTAGGCATAATTATAAGCACACAAGAATTTTGGTATATTCATGGTAATTTGGCTTAAAAGGAGCAGTTTGAGGGTGAAATAAAAAAGTAGGTGCACATAGATCAATTCAAGCATCCACACACCCTAGAATCATGGATACAAATGAGTTACAACTCAAAACATAGGCATATACACACAAAACAACAAATTGGCATGACCAAGGCACATTCTAGCATAAAAATGCAATTGGAAGTGGAGATTGGGAAATTGTGAAATCAGGCATGAATAGACCAAATAAATAAGTAAACACATCATTATCATGATAAAGAATATGTCTTAACTCACAAAACAAACATAGGATTGCTGAAATGAAAAATGGCATGTTATGGTGAAAAGTGAAAAATCTGTCTTGGCAAGACTTGTGGCAACAGGTGGTTTTTTAAAGCAGTGAGTTTTAAGCTAAGAAAATAACATACACACATCATAAATATGTCAAGGAAAATGATCATTCACTGAAACCAAGTTCATAACAGTTGGAGCTAAAATTTGATGTGTTGTTGAAATGGGAAACAATTTTGATGCATTGGTATAGCAGCAGGTGGCTTTTTTTCAAATGGTGAGGTTTAAGTGGAAACAAAAGTCATACACACATCACAAATATGCCAGGAAATAAGATTATGCTTAGGAACCAAGTCAAAGCAGCACCAAACAGAAAATGACATTTTGAATCCTATGAGTATGCAAACAAACAACTTCACAATATGCAATAGGCAGTTTCATGACAGTTGGGGTATCTTGGTATCATACACATGTTTTAAATAGATAAGGTAATAAAATTATGCACATGGATCATGTAGACATGGATTGAAATAGAATGTAGTATGCTTGGTATCAAGGTATTTTAAAAAATGCAAATGAGGCATGATAAGGCAGTTGGAATCATTTGGAGAGATTTGAGCACAAAAGCACCATACACATTCTCAAAATAGGTAAACAAATGAGTCTCTAATCATAAAGTCAAGCAAAAATGCTCCAAGCCAAAAATGACATGTTGAACCAAATTGGACAGCAAAATCAAACAAATCTCACAACAGCCCCAATGACTAAACTTCATACTTCTCATATTTCCAACAACACAAACATCATGAACAAAATCAAACATTACCCAAAGACTTGGGATACAAAAGATAGCAAGCATAACAACTCAAAACTCAATTCATGATAAAGGTAGGCAAGATGATACCAAAGTAACATAATAGCCAAAACAAGAGCCACATTGATTCAAACATGATCAAGGGCAGGGGGACCCTATGAGCAACTTATAAGTCACCCAAATCTCACTATTGACCTAAAACTAACAAGCCTAGGGCATGTTCATCAATATTTCCATATTGGCTCCTAAAACTACCACAATGACCAAAACCTTACTAGCAAGTCTAAACATGGTATCAAGACACAAACTTACAATCTAACATCCATACATCATTTACAAATGACAATGTATTTGACAAAACAAGCCTTATGATCACAAAAATAGGATTCTTGACAAAGAATCATAATAGGGCAGCCATGTAACATTTTCACACCAATCACCATAAAATGACAATACATGACAATGTATGACTTAGAGATAGTTAGGACATCACATACCTCTTGTTGACCAGCCTTGAACAACCTAAAAAGCTTAGAAACCCAAAGGTGCTCCTTCTTTTGCAATGATATGAGACTTGCTTCCTCTTGAAGCAACAAAACCAAACATTAGAACAGGTGGAGTTAATGGATTTCCAGCTGGTTTTTAATGCCTTAGACAGTTATAATATGATGTATGGGAAATGTGTGGATGGTTAGATCAACAAGAAAAAGCCTAGACCAAGATTTGGCAAGTTTTGAGGGTTGTGGTCAAACTTTCTTAGTGTGAAAGTTGACTTTTAGCAAATTGATATTTTTTTGAAGGTTTAAAGGTATGGACACCTTCTATATGATATTTAAAGATTGTATTGATGCTTTTTAGAGGGTTGGAAGGGATGGAACTGGTCTTGAGCAGAGTTTTGCTCAAGACAGGTTTTTGGTGGAAATGGAAGTTTTGAAGATTTTAGGATTCTTGATGAATGAGAGGAGAGTGAGAGTTGTGGTTTTCTAAGATTGCTCTGGTGTCCTTTGAACACATAGAGGAGGCCTCTATTTATAACCAAGCAAGAGTGAGGGCAGCCTTGGTCATTTACCATTTTTGGAGGGAGTCTTGGAAGAAAATCTTTCCAATTCTAGTGGCAGCCATCTTCACATCAGTTCCAAGGCTCAATGCATAAGAAAACCAGCTGATATGAAGGAGTGAGGTGACTTGAAATGAAGCTAGAGAGGTAGGGAGCTGCAGCTGCCACATCCTTGGGGAAAAGTTTCTCTTTCCTCCCTTTTATGATTATTTTAATATCAACTTGCTATCAACTTGCAATGCTCATCAAACCAACCTATCTTCTGGTTTTCTCCTCATCCACACCTCACATTATCAGTTTGAATTACAATCCAAGGGTGGAGAATGACTCAAGTTGTGAAAATTCAGTATTGAGAAATTTTGACAAAGTGGTTCCAAGTGTGACAGACCCAACTTTTATGGTGCATAACTTCCTGCTCAAACATGCTATTGAGGAGTTCTACCATAATTTGGAAAGCCCTTAAGTAGCTCTACAACTTTTATGTTTTGTAAATTTTCAAATTCTTGATGGAACTAGGTTGAAAACCCCTTCAAAGTTTCTGAAAAAACCACTTACAAGTATTAAATAACTTAGAAATTTTCTAAGTTATTTCCCCTTCAAAAATGAATTTTGTTATAACTCCAATTATATGCATTTTTTGATCATGGACCACTCTGAGGCTTTTGTAGGATTTGTCAAGAGCTTTCTAATGAGCTTTGAACCACTTCAATTGGATGTGTGGTTGAGGAGTTATGGTCTTGCCCCTTTCGAAACCCTAATTCCCGATTTTTGCAATTACTTCTCAACCCTTAATCCAATTGTCATGAAATTTTATGGGGAGGTGTAATATGACATAAGGAACATTTTTGATTCACACCTTGAAGTCAAATTCCTTATTGTTGAAGAGTTGACTTTTCGGTCAACCGTTCGATCGATCGGTGTCTACCGAGTCGCCTGTTGGTGATCCGGACATCCTGAGGACTTGAAACTATTTGGATGGACTTTAATAAGCCATAGGAACTTAATGGACCAAAATACCACCATTGAAATACTCTTTAAAACAAAAGTCAAACTACAGTTGACTTTTCCTGATCGAAAACCCTAATCGGGTATCTCAAATTGCACTGTTCTCAATTCCCGGGTGACCACCTCGAATTGAATTCATAATTGACCTAATGTAGTATCCTTTATCTTTTTTGAAATTGAATCAATCCAAAACATTGATTGATCAAACCATCGAAGCCTTGATTTTGACGGTACGGAACCCCGATTCATCTGCATCTTGATAAAGATAAACTTGAAATGGGTTAAGGTTAGTTAATCAAATGAATATGATCCTAAAATGATGATGAGGATCTAAGGGGTCAAAATTTAGGGTGCAACACTCACCCAGCCTGATCATCCCACTACAAAGAAGTTATTAGAGGATTTCCGTGCCCGTAGCATCACTTGATTTCTTTGTATTTCTTTGTACCTTTTATGCATTGATATGCTGACCATCACCAGGCTTGTTGGTTGGGGTCACAATTGTTGCTTCAGTTGTATATGATTACAGTTGTACGCTGCCCGCGCGGGTTTTTCAGATATATATATATGAGGATTTCTTTCCATGATTGGATGTTGGACTTTATTTGTCTTGGAAACTAAGATCGGGGGGGGGGGGGGAATCTCCCTAAGGCACAGACACATGTTTGCATTTGCATGAATCATTTGAATAACAGGTACCACGAGCTGTTTTTCTAACCCCTTGTGTTTACAGGTTATTTCAGGATTGAACGAAGGCAGATCCACCGGTATTCTACCAGAGCAAATCAAGTCAGAGTAATGGAACAGGTTCAGACTGACATTCAAGAGCTCAGGGAGAGGATGGATCGTTTTATGGATCTCATGCAAGTGGTCGCTAATGGCCAAGACTAGCTCAGAACTCTGGTGTAACCTCTGATTGCACGCGTCGACAGCAACGACGTGCTACACGGTGGGAATGTGGTGAACCCTCCGCTTGTTGAGACCCCTCATGCTAACATCCCTGTGACCAGAGGGAATGGAAGTGGCAATGGTAATGTTGTTACTAATGTTGGAGCTAATGGGAATACGACTGGAGCCAGAAATGGAAACTTTGAGGCCAATGGTAATGCTGGTATAGGCAATGGCAATACTGGAGGAACGGGTAATGCTGGGAACGCTGGTGCTGGTAATCTGTATGGTCTTGATGTTGCTGGGTTTGCTCAGGGTAATAGCCATCAACCATGGCAAGAGGATCGTCAAGAGGACTTATTCTCAATGAAAGGAGCTGAGGGTGAACTGAATTCTGAAGTCCTCTTAAGGTTAAAAGCACTCGAAGACAAGATGAAGAGTTTTGAGAACTTGAATACCATGGGCGTTGACATGACCAAGCTGGGACTGATCTCAGATTTCAAGGTGCCTCCCAAGTTTAAGGTACCCGACTTCGTGAAGTATAAGGGCAACACTTGCCCCCGTGTCCATCTGAGGTCATATTATCCAAAGACGTCTGCATATTCTGAAGATGAGAAGTTGCTGATGCACTTCTTCCAGGACAGCCTGTCCGGCCCCTCGTTGGTGTGGAATATGGGTTTGGAACCCACAAGTGTACGTACGTGGAAAGACCTTGCTGAAGCATTCGTACGCCACTATCAGTACAACAGCGATCTGGCTCCCAACCGGGTTCAGCTACAAAATTTGTCTCAAAAGAACAACGAAGGATTTAAAGAATACGCCCAGAGGTGGTGTGAACTGGCAGCGAGAGTTCATCCACCGATGGTTGAGAGAGAACTTGTTGAGATGTTCGTAGCTACTCTTCCAGGAGTTTATTATGAGAAGCTTGTCAATGGTATGTCGGGAAGCTTCTCCGATCTCATCATCACAGGAGAACATGTAGAGAATGGCATCAAACTCGGAAAGATTCAGGGTATAGATGTATCCTCAGCTGGAGGGGGAAAGAAACCTTACAGTGGTAAGAGACGTGAAGGTGAGGTGAGCTCAGTGTCTAATGCTCGGGGAAAAGGAAAAGGCCAGCGCCAGCAGGTTGCTAGCATTACTATTCCTGCTGTCCAGCAACCTCAGCAGCAGCAGCAACAAAACCAGCAAGGGTACCGGAGGTACCAGAATAAAGCACCATTGTCAAGTCGTCATCTTGAAACCCCACCTATGTCATACGCTCAGCTTTTACAGACATTGCTTCAGTTATAGCTAGTTCAGAAGAGAACTTTGGCTCCCTTGACAGGGACACCTCCACCGGGCTACGATGCGAATGCGAGATGTGAATTTCATTCGGGGGCACTTGGCCACTCGATTGACAATTGTAAGGCATTCAAGCACAAAGTGCAAGATATGGTTGACGCCAAGATAATCAACTTTTCCGATAATGCTCCGAATGTTACAAAGAACCCTATGCCTAACCATGGGGGAGATGGGGTTAGCGCCATCATCGAAGAGGAAGATTCGGACTTATTGACTGATGTTAAAGACCTGAAAACACCACTTGGTTTCGTTAAAGCCAAGTTGATGAAGAAAGGTATTTTCCTGAGCTGTGGAAAGTTGTGTATGGATTGTGCGAATCGTTCAGATGGTTGTGATCAGTTGGTGGCAGGGATCCAGAGTTTGATGAACAAAGGAATTCTGCAGTTTATTCGGAAGGCTGAGAACAGATCAGGGGAAGTAATGTTGAAGCAGAAGGATGAGGTTACCACTATCACCATCCCTCGTAAAACAATTACCATTTATGCATCGAGGCCACCTAAGATCACCATATAGAAGGCTGGGCCTATACCATTTGAGAGCACTAATGATGTTCCATGGCACTATGGGGTAGATGTCTATTGCAATGGACAGAAATTGGAGTTGGAGCCATCCAGGCCATCTGTTGACAACCTAGTGGGGACTGGGGGAATAACGTGTAGCGGAAGAGTGTTTACTCCACCGGAGATTGTGGTTGACAAAACTGACAAAGTTGAGAAGACTGACAGAGGTAAAAGTAAGGTCATTGAAGAAACCTCCCGTGAGGAAGGAAAAGACCTGCTCGTGAAAAACGCCGAAGAATTTATGAGACTAATCAAGAAAAGTGATTATAAGATAGTTGATCACCTTCATCAGACGCCGTCTAAGATCTCTATTCTGAATTTGTTGCTGTGTTCCGAGGCACATCGCAACGCTCTGCTGAAGGATCTGAATGCAACATATGTACCGCAAGAGATCTCCGTCAACCAGCTAGAGGGAGTGTTTACTCATGTGAATGCTGGTAACGGATTAGGGTTTACTGACCTAGAGCTGACGCCGAAAGGAAGGAACCATAATAGCGCCTTGCATATCTCTATAGAATGTCGAGGAACGGTCATGTCCCATGTGCTGGTGGACACGGGATCATCTCTGAACGTTCTCCCTAAGAAAGCTCTGATGAGGTTGGATACGAGAGGGCTGATATGTACACCTAGTGATCTGGTGGTAAAAGCTTTCGATGGGACTAAGTGGACCGTCTTTGGAGAGGTAACTCTACCCATTCAGGTTGGGCCTGAGACCTTTCACGCGGTCTTCTATATCATGGATATCATGCCAGCCTATAGCTTCCTGTTGGGCCGGCCTTGGATCCATTCTGCGGGCACAGTGACTTCCATATTGCACCAGAAGCTGAAGTATGCTGTGGGTGGCAGCATCGTGATCGTCTGTGCTGAAGAGGATATAATGGTGAGCCATTTGTCATCTTTTAAATATGTCGAGGTGGATGGCGAGATCCACGAAACTTTGTGTCAGGCGTTTGAGACCGTTAAAGTCAAGGATGCGACTCTAGTGATGATCGAGAAACCTGAGATGAATCTCTCTTCCTTCAAGGAAGCTCGAGCTATTGTTTAAGCTGGCTCTGCCCCAGGATGGGGGCAAGTTCTGGAAATCCCTAACAAGCAGGATAAGTTCGGGTTAAGGTATTCTTCTTCTGCTGATGCTTCATCCTCTCACAGTGCGTCGTGCGTCAAAGGGTCGATTCAGTTCACAAAAGGTGGGGTGATATTTGAGAATGTCAACACCGTGTCTGAAGACGAAGAAGATAGTGACTGTGACCTGGACTCCTGGATTCAGCCGTGCAAACCAGGCCAGAGCCTCAACAACTGGTCCGTCCAGGATATCGTCCAAGTGACGTGTAAAGAGTAATGCTTTGTCTTTTTCCAATTATTGTACAACCTTATGCTCTACCCGGGGCATAACGATTTTTATTGTCAGGGCCTTGATTGCTTATGTGTATACATATTATCAATAAATCAAAGGGCGTTTTCTTTGCATTCAAATTTTGTGATCTCTGTTATTCCTGTTTTACTTTTGTTTTGAAAAACAATAAAATGGCAATACGGTTTGTGCTAACCTGCATATCCTCTGCTTAAGCTTAACCCTTGTTATTGCAGGATTCATACTACAGATGACATCGACTCTGAACCTTCTATGACTCACTTCGACTTTGATTTCCCGATATATAAAGCTGAAGAAGAGATTGATGAAGATGAATACCTTCCGGAAGAGTTGGCCCGTTTGTTGAAACAAGAAGATAAGATCATTCTGCCTCACGAGGAAGAGATTGAGATTGTTAATCTGGATTCTGAGGAACTTGTCAGAAATGTTAGGATAGGGGCTGCGTTACAGAGTGATGTTAAGCAAAGACTGGTCGAGATGCTTCGAGAGTATAGTAACATCTTTGCTTGGTCGTATGAAGATATGCCCGGACTCGACACTGACATAGTGGTTCATCATCTACCACTGCGAGAAGATTGTCCTTCAGTTAAGCAGAAGCTTAGAAGGACACGACCATATATGGCCGTTAAGATCAAAGAAGAAGTACAAAAGCAGCTAGATGCTGGCTTTTTAGCGGTCACTACTTACCCTTCGTGGGTCGCCAACATCGTACCTGTACCGAAGAAGGATGGTAAGGTGCGGATGTGCGTTGATTATCGGGATTTGAATAAGGCGAGCCCTAAAGGTGATTTCCCGCTCCCTCATATTGACGTGTTGGTCGACAATACAACTCAATTTTCCGTGTTTTTGTTCATGTATGGCTTCTTCGGCTATAACCAAATCAAGATGGCGCCGGACGACATCGAGAAAACCACGTTTTTTACACCTTGGGGGACGTTCTGCTACAAGGTAATTCCCTTCGTTCTAAAGAACACAGGGGCCACTTACCAGCGGGCGATGGTCACTTTGTTTCATGACATGATTCACCATGAGATTGAAGTCTATGTTGATGACATGATTGCGAAGTCTCAAACGGAGGAGGGACATCTGGTCAATTTGCTGAAGCTTTTTGAGAGGCTTAGGAAGTTCAGGTTGAGGCTGAATCCTAACAAATGTACTTTCGGAGTACGGTCTGGAAAACTACTAGGGTTTATTGTGAGTGAAAAAGGCATAGAGGTTGATCCTGCTAAGATAAAAGCAATATAAGATATGCCAGCGCCAAAGACTGAAAAAGAAGTTCGTGGTTTCCTGGGCAGAATAAACTACATTGTAAGGTTTATATCTCAGCTCACGGCCACGTGTGGACCGATGTTCAAATTATTGAAAAAAGATCAGGAGATTATCTAGAACGAGGATTTCCAGAAGGCATTTGACAAGATAAAACAGTATGTGCAGGAACCTCCAATTTTGATACCCCCAGTGGCCGGAAGACCCTTAATCATGTACTTGACAGTTCTTGAGAATAGCATGGGTTGCGTTCTCGGCCAGCACGATGAGACTGGCAGAAAGGAGCATGCCATTTATTACTTGAGTAAAAAGTTTACAGATTGTGAGTCTCGTTACTCAATGCTGGAGAAAACATGTTGTGCACTCGCGTGGGCTGCCAAATGTTTACGACAGTATATGCTCAATCACACAACCATGCTAATTTCGAAGATGGATCCAATCAAGTACGTCTTCGAGAAGCAAGCGCTTTCAGGCAGGATTGCCAGGTGGCAAATGGTGTTAACGGAGTATGATATTCAATATGTTTCCTAGAATGCCATTAAGGGAAGTGTTTTATCTGAATACCTTGCCGAACAGCCTATCAAAGATTATCAGCCGATGAAATTTGAATTCCCTGACGAGGATATCATTTTTCTCAAAGTGAAAGATTGTGATGAACCGTTGCCCGACGAGGGGCCAGATAGGAAGTCCCAGTGGAAATGGATATTTGACGGTGCCGTTAATTCCTACAGAAGTGGTATTGGGGCAATCATTACGACTCCCCAGGGATCCCACATCCCGTTCACTGCCAGATTGACTTTTCCGGTCACCAACAATGAAGCGGAATACGAGGCATGCATCATGGGTTTAGAAGAAGCTATTGATTTGAGAATCAAGAACCTGGATGTATACGGTGACTCGACACTCGTTGTTAATCAGATTAAAGGGGAGTGGGAGACTCGTCAGTCGAATTTGGTCCCATAATGAATTATGCCAGAAGTCTGCTTCCGTTCTTCGATCGAGTGGAACTCCATCATATGCCCAGAGCTCAAAATTAGATGGCTGATGCCTTAGCCACGTTGGCTTCGATGTACAAAGTCAATTTTTGGAATGAAGCCCCAAGAATTTTCATTTCCCGTCTTGATAGACCTGCACTCATCTTTGCAATTGAGGAAGCCTCCGATGGCAAGCCATGGTTCCACGATATCCATACTTTCCTTATGACTAAGGAGTATCCCGCGGGAGCGTCAACCCAGGATAAGAAGACTCTGAGGAGGCTGTCTAGAAATTTCTATCTCAATCCTGACGGAGTTCTGTATAAGAGAAATCATGATCTCGTGCTACTCAGATATGTGGGCGAAAAAGAAGCTAGTTTGCTTATGGAGGAAGTCCATGAAGGCACATTTGGTACGCACGCCGACGGACATGCTATGACGCGGAAAATCTTACGAGCAGGTTACTACTGGCTGACGATGAAGTCTGATTGTTTCAAATTTGCGAAGAGATTTCATAAATGCCAGATTTATGCTGATAAAATTCATGTGCCGCCGTGCCCGCTGAATGTCATGTCATCCCCGTGGTCGTTCTCCATGTGGGGCATTGATATGATAAGTAAGGTCGAGCCCACTGCACCTAACAGTCACTGCTTCATTTTGGTAGCCATCGACTACTTCACCAAGTGGGTGGAGGCAGCCTCGTACGCTAACGTGACCAAGCAGGTGGTGGCTAGATTCATAAAGAAGGATATCATCTGTCGATACGGAGTTCCCGAGCGGATCATTACTGACAATGGTTCGAATCTAAACAACAAGATGATGAAGGAGTTATGCCAGAACTTCAAGATTGAACATCACAACTCATCACTTTATCGGCCGAAGATGAATGGTGCGGTTGAAGCGGCCAACAAGAACATTAAAAAGATAGTACAAAAGATGGTTGTGACCTACAAAGATTGGCATGAGATGTTGCCATTTGCATTGCACGATTATCGTACGACGGTACGCACATCAATCGGGGAAACTATTTTCTCACTAGTGTATGGTATGGAGGTTGTCCTACCGTTGGAAGTTGAGATTATTTCTTTGCGAGTTCTGGTTGACGTGAAACTCGATGAGGCAGAATGGATTAAGAACCGATTGAACCAACTCAGCCTGATGGATGAGAAGAGATTAGCATCAATTGCATATGGTCGTCTATACCAGAGCCGAATGAAGAAAGCTTATGATAAGAAGGTGCGTCCTAGAAGCTTTCAGACGGGTGATCTCGTCCTGAAGAAAATTCTTCCACCATATTCCGATCACAGGGGCAAGTCGACTCCTAACTACGAAGGTCCGTATGTCGTCAGCAAGGTCTTCTCCAGAGGAGCCTTGTTGTTATCCACGATGGATGGCGAAGATTTTGCATCCCCTGTGAACGCGGACGCAGTTAAAAAATACTTTGTTTAAAATGACCCGCTGGAAAGAAAAAGAATATCCAGGCAAAAATGGGGCATCCCGACGAACCATAAAAAAGGAGAAAGGTTTGGGTAAAAATTAGGGATATAAATGAAAAATGTACACCCGCAAGTCAAAAACCTGAAAGGGAGGCTTTGGGAAAAAAGGGTATCCCGGTAAATCGAAAACCCGAAAGGGCGGTTCAGGCAAAAGTTAGGGATTAAAAAAAAGCAAATGACTGTGTTCCACGTGTGAACTTTCATTGTTTGGTGGTTTGGGAAGATCTGAGGGCCGTTTATCCAAATAAATCTCTTATGAAGATGAAGCGCTAGAGAAGTATCGAAGTCGAGTGGGTCATAGAGGGATCAACTCATGGTGTTCATCTACACCATATTGCCGACATTTGTGTATACTGATGTATATTTATGTTTATACTTGCGCAACTTCCTCATTTCAGGAGCTTGCATCTGTTGTAAAACATTTTGCCCATTCAGGGGCTCGTATCAATAAACATATATTATTCAGTATTTTTGTTTGTTTGTTAGCTTTTATCTATTTTGTTTGCGAAAAAGAACGCCCGATGTTTTTGATAAAATACGCATACATAAACTTGCTGGCCTAGGCCGATAATTGTTGAAGCATTGTATTACCTGAACAGTGTCACAGGATGATAACCTTGATAGGTCCCTTTGGGAAGGGTATCTTGTTTGTTTGTTCATTTTGTTGCAGGGACGTCACCCTCCAGGCAGTACGCCAGATGTTTTCCAAGCAGGATGA
The DNA here is from genome assembly GCA_963859935.3 of Lathyrus sativus. Lineage (NCBI taxonomy): Eukaryota > Viridiplantae > Streptophyta > Magnoliopsida > Fabales > Fabaceae > Lathyrus > Lathyrus sativus. Next base: position 351,027,380 of record OZ012739.1, on the reverse strand, counting down.
TTCCTTCTTCCCCCAGCGAGTTCAGTTGTGTTTCCCCACGGAGTCTGAACATGGGACTGTGAGCATTGATGTGTCTCCCCGAGAAGAGATAGATTCTCCCCAACCAGGTGTATCCTAAGAAGGATCATCATTTCCCCAGCTGATTCATGCGCAGAGGTGTATACTCATTCCCAGCAGTGGGTCAATGTGCAGTTTTCTCGTAGAAGACTATTCACAAGTGTTCAGCTCTCGATAGCTCAGACTGAAGTCTCCAACAGAGTTGAAATCCCCCACAGAGTTGTATTCTCCCTGGAAGGTAGGGGTATTCCAGCATCTGGTTTCATATCCTCAGCCGAGTTTGTAGTTCCCCAAGAGAGTCGAGTCCTTGGAAGCTGTTCAGGGCATTATTGGTCTTCCCCAGGAGAGTATTGAACAACTGTTGCTATACTCCCCCATCGGAGTCCGTATCTCCAGGAAGATTCTAGCTGCAAAGGCCGTGCAGTTTATTTCTGCGATTGACATTGTTTCCTCAGCAGTTTGAGGTCTGTATACTCAGCTGAGCAAGTACAGGTTCTCGTAGAACTTTGTTCCCCTGCAGAAAGTCGTCTGAAGTTCGTTTCCCCAGGTTAAGTCCAATTGAGATTGGTGTGACTTCTTCTCCTCGGCAGGATGACTCCTCCTCCCCATCAGAATGGTTCTTTCTCCTTGACAGGAGGATTTCTCCTTAGCATTTAGTTTACTGATCCGGTCGTATCATTTTGCATGATTGCATAGCATCTACACTAAACGTGTAGCATTTCCACCAGGTGGAGCATTACGACATTGTCAAACATATGCATGTGAAACATGAGTTAGGCTGTTACCGTTCTTGTTTTGCAGGTGTTTCTCAGCGAAGTTGTTTGCTCAAGATGATTCATGAAGTCCCCAGCGAAGTTGTTTGTCCAGGATAATTCTTGAGTTCCTCAGCAGAGTTGTTTGTCCAGGATGATTCTTGAAGTCCCCAACGAAGTTGTTTGTCCAGGATGATTCTTAAATTCCTCAGCAGAGTTGTTTGTCCAGGATGATTCTTGAAGTCCCCAGCGAAGTTGTTTGTTCAGGATGATTCTTGAATTCGTCAGCAGAGTTTATTCGGTCAGAATGATTCTGAAATCCCCGAAGCAGAGTTACTTGATAGTTCCAATGACCTACACTGAGTTGTACCCATCCTTAGTACAACAAGGGTTGATTATGACTCGACCCTTGGAACCACCATCAGACACCTCATCTCCTTATTATAATCCTAATGCTCGTTGTTTATTTCATGAGGGTTCCGCTGGACATGATTTAGAAGGATGACTTTCTCTGAAACATCTTGTCAGAGAACTTATGGAAAAGAAAATCTTGTCTTTTGATGATGTGCAACCCAATTTTAAGAACAACCTGTTGCCGAATCATGGGGGAGTTCATGCCATAGAAGAGGCATCAGATGAATGGATAATCTGTGATGCATCAGAGATCAAAACTCCATTGCAATCTCTTCATGAAACAGTATTAAAGGAAGGTCTGATTGAAGATGTCCATCCTGATTGCGAAGAATGTTCTGTTAATCCCGGAGGATGTTGTGTGGTTCAGAGAAATGTGCAAAATTGATTGATGATGAATTTCTGCAAGTATGTAGCAAGTTGAAAAGGGGGGAAGTTTTGGTGGTTGATCCCGTTTTCAACTTACCAAAGAACAATGAAAAGGTCCCCGTGTTTAATGTGCCCGATTCTAGATCAGTGATTCCGGTCTTCAGAAGTATTAAACCTGTTTTCAATGTCTCTAAGCCTGCTACATCAGCAATTGGTCAAACCAGACTGATTATAATTCAAAAGCCGAGTCCTTTCCGTTTTGAGAGTACAAAGGCTGTCCCTTGGAGGTATGATATGACGGTGATTGATCAAGGATCAGGAAAAGTCATTCAGAATGAAGAAGCAAAGGTTAATCAAGTAGAGGTGACAAATATTGCAGGAACTAGCAAAATGATCCACAGTGGTCGGATCTACCAACCTAAATAACGGTGGTCCCCCAAAAAGAGGCTATTCCTGTTACGCCTACCAAAGATAAAGTGCCACCAAGTGAAGAAGACGTGAAATTTATGAGAATTTTTCGAAAGAGTGATTACAAAGTCGTCGATCAACTTCATTAAACCCCTTCAAAAATCTCAATCTTGTCTCTCCTAACGAATTATCCTGCTCATAGGGAAGCCTTGCAGAAAGTGTTAACACAGGCGCATGTGACGAAATATATAACAATTGGTCAATTTGATTCTATGATCTCCAACATTACTGCTTGCAATACCTTAAGCTTTGGTGTTGCACCCCAAAATTTGTCTAACCTTTTGCTTTACTTAGCTTGTGTTTCATTACATTCATATTAGCATTATCATCTGCATTGCATTGACATGTGTGCAGGAGATCAAGAGGTATGACTACCAATCAAGGGCTACACAAGGTTATGAAGCTAGCTAAGAGGTTTATTCAAGTGTTCGAGGGTTGATATCCTCATCAAAGAAGTTAAAGATCTTCATAGAGAGTGGTTAAAGCCAAGTGTGTACATCTCCTAACTTGAGAGTTGTGGGAGGTCCTCAGATGATTTTGAGCCCATGGGGGTTGGACTTGAGCATTGAGAGAGCTCATAAGGAGTATTGAAGAGCATTTTGAAGCCTAGACAGGTCATTATGCAAAGGATAAGGAGCTACTACCAAGATTGGTAAAACTAGGGTTTCATCGGGTCAACCCTGAGTCAACTGATGATTTGAAGAAGGTTGAGACCTAATTCCAAGGCCATGCGATCATGGATTGATGTATTAAGATGTCCAAGGGATGATTCCAAGACTATCTCATCATGAATCAAGAGAGTGAGGAGTTCCTAGGCTAGGGTTGCTATGCTTGACTGTGTAAAATCCCCTAGTTTAGTGCCTAACTTCAAGACCACATAACTCAAGATGTGATTTTCATCTCACCTTGACCCCAACATGATTGTTGTATAGCATTATCATAGCTTTAATATGTGAAATTGGAGCTTGAAAGTCAACCAACTTCCATGCAACGTTTGACCCAGAAGAAAGCTTCTAATCAACTTCACGTGAACATGAATGTTCTTCCTTATTCTCTTAGCTTTCTAGAAAGTACTAGAAGTCCGTGATTGAATTTGTAGAACTCAAGTTATGAGCTTTACAAGATAAGGGTATTTTGGGAATTTGGAATTATAGGTCATTTTGGATTATGGGTCCATTTCTCTATCTTGCATGCCTCAAATGGAAATTTTTTCAACTTAAAAGTTGCTCAAAATGGCATTTTATACTCAGCCAAGCATCAAGGGTTCATTGAAATGGCCTAGAGTGAAGATTGTGTGAAGAAAATTTGAAAAAGGACATTTTAAAAGGCAGTAAAATGAGAAAATTGTGAAATAATTCAAAATGGTTCAAAATGTGCAAGTAGGTACAAATTTTGACTGCAAGAGGAATTTGGATAGGATTGGCAACTTCAGAACTTTGGTTTGAGTCATAATTCATGGACATTTCAAAGGTTACTTGGAATTGAAGTAACACCACCAATATACACCATAGGATCAAATTAAGCATTCAATCTGATCCATCCATGCTCAAAGAGTGTTATGCAAGATATTTGGATGAGAATGGAAGCTGCTAGAAGCAAAAATACACGACTGTCATGGAAGAATTTGGAGGAAAAACCAGAAAACTGAAATGGGTTGTCTGGGCTTCCAATGGGCCTAAAAAGTATCCAAACCTTATCTATATAAACCCTAGATAAAGTTCAGATCAGGTTGGTTGGCATTTGAAGGGAAGACAGTTGGAGACAGTTGGAGTTGTGGAGCTTTCAAGAAAGAATCGAATTTGGAGTTTGAGGAAGAATCAAGAAGCATTGAGCATTCAGATTGGTTTAGGATCATTCAATGAAGAAATTTGCAGCATTTGAAGCAAAGCTGAGCACTCAAGAACACCTCAATTAGAGCTTCTGAACAGGTTTTTGTTTCTCAAAATTCCTCTTAATTTATGCACGTATTAGATGAATTTGGCATGTGGTTAGGTTAGTCATGAACCCTAGATGGGTTTAGGTATGATTTGGTAAGGTTTTGAGAAGCTTCTTGATGATGAGTGAATTGTTCAGAGGCACGGTTAGGCTTGAATCTTGAAGGATTTCAAGATTTGATTATAGATGATTGATCAGGGAGAAGAGTAGAGTAGATTAATGGCATTAATTTGAAGTTTGGTGATGATGATCTTGAGTGCACCATTTATGTTTCTGTTCGTATTTGCTTGTATCTTGAGAGATAGGAAAAATGGAGAGTAGCATGGTGTTCCTCGTGAGAAAATGAGTAGATATGGATAATTTCATAAGGTTTGGTGGTGTCTGATGACCTAACCACCGTGAACCCGCCGGAGAAGACGACCGGAGTCTTCTCCGGCCACCTTGGATTTCCCCCCTCTCTTTGTTCAGTTCAAAAGGTAGAAGATGAGTGGTGCACCGTTGGATGATTCTGACTTGAGAGACTTGGTAAGAAGATCTAATGCATGTGGTTGAGCCTTAGAAATTGTTGACTTGGACCGCTGATGTGGCACACTAATAGACCTTGGATTGGCATACTTTTGGCTTGGACGATCCAGATTAGGACGTAGGGTGAACCCTAGTCAACCAGCCACACCTGAACAATTCTGAAACGCAGTGTTTCGTTTAAGTAGCCTGAAGGCTACGTGGCGCATCTCTCCCCCCTTGGATTAGCTGACCTGACATTAGATCTAGTGGTTGTGACCTTTTGTTCTTTTCTGAATTTCTTTATTGTTTTTCTATTTTCTTTTAATTCATTTTGTCATATAAAATGCATAAAAAATAGTTTTATTGATCAGAAAAATATGAGAAAAATTGTGGATGATTCCTATCTTGTTTCTGATTCTTGTATGGCATTTGTTTTCATTTTTGGATGATTTTCCATTTATTTGGCATTTTTCTATTTTTATTACATGTTTAAAAATGTTCAAAATGACTAGTTTACTTGCTGATTTTTGTACCACTTCATGCTTTGGAATTTGGTGCTAAAATTTTGTATGCTTGTTATAGACTCCTTGATAGGATTGTGTGATTTTTATTGTATTTTTTAGATTAATCTAAGTTTGAGTTTGAGATAGGTTTTAGGACTTCCCCCTTTATGGATTCCTTTTAGTACACATTGAGATGTAGGAATTGTTTAGACCCCTTAGATTTAGGTTTTGATCCTGAATTTTCTCCTATGATTCCCTAACCCATGTAGGACCATCTAGGATTTTCCTTAGCATTTTTAGAAGTGATCTTCTATTATTTCCCCATTTTACAAGTTGATTATGGTTTAGGTGACCCTAACTAGGATAACTTCATAGATTAGTCTTTTAAGTGAGCATTAGATAACTCTAAGTTTCAAATCCTTTCTTGATAGAATAGAACTTAGGTAGATACCTCATTAGAACATTGATTAGGCCTTGATAGAGCTTTTGAATCTCCCTAGTTTAGGTGATCCTTGTAGCTAGTTATTAGTTTATTAGAAGTTGATGTAGTGCCTTCTTTCCCTTATGTGATTTCTTCCCTGGGCTTTGCCCTATCCTTTTTCTCCAAGTCTTGAAGAGGAACCCTCCTGGGAGAGCCTAATCCTTCCTTTGGTTGGATTCTGTGCATTCTTCAGGAGGTTGAGCCTTGAATTGACATTCATCAGTATAGTACATTCCTTTGGTTTGTACTATATTTCTCCTTCAAGTCTTGATGAGGAGCCCTCTTGGGAAATCCTAATCCTTCCTTTGGTTGGATTCTGTGCATTCCTCAGGAGGTTGAGCCTTGGATTGACATTCTGGGCATGTTATATTCCATTGGTTTATATACTGTCATCCATCTCCAAGTCCCTTTCTTAGGATCCCTCTTGGGAGAGCCTAATCGTTCCCTTGGTTGGATTCTGTGCATTCCTCAATAGGTTGAGCCTGAGATGGACATTCTGTGTTGATACACTTTAACCAGACACCTTAGCTTGATATCTAGGACTAATATCCGGTCTTTTCTGTCCTATTGACATAGGATCCCTCTCGGGAGAGCCTAATCCTTCCCTTAGTTGGATTTTATGCATTCCTCAGGAGGTTGAGCCCATGATTGACTCTTGTGTTGATACACATCCAACCTGATGTAGCCTGGGATGACTTCCCTGTTGCTCATCTTGGTTTCATTTCCCTTCCTTGTTTGACATTGCTTGATGCATTAGAATAGGTTCATGTTTAGTGTAGGTGCATGACTGCATTGAGAGGTTGAGTGGGTCTCCCTCTGCTTGCTCGCATTAAGGGTTGAGGTGATCCTCCCCTTGCTTGTGTGTTGTTTTTCTTTTTATATGATGTGTTTGCATTGAAAGGTTGAGCTGAGCTCCCTTTGCTTGTCTGTTTTTTATTGTTTTCTTTGCTTGATTGCTTAGAGGTTGGTTGAGTCTCCCTCTGCTTGTATTGCTGCATCGCATTTGCATCTTTATTGGCTTTGCTGTTTTATTTGCTTAATGATTTTTGTAGTTATTTTCTGTTTCCCATTGACATGATCCCCTAGGACTCTCACTTCCTTTGATAAGGAAGTGATGATAGACTTTTAGGTTGAAACCTATGCATGATAACGTTTAGGAGTTCCCCATTTCAAACCTCAACCATAGGATGAATCCTTGGCATGACAACATTAGGGCTTGATAGTTTCCCCGTAGAGTTTGTTCTCTTCTCTCTCCAAAATGACAGTAAAAAACGTAATAAAGGCAAGTTAGTACAAGCGCGTTACGAGCCTTAAGCCACTTGGGAAATGATAATTGAGCGGTCTCCTCTCAATCGTCTAGAGTGTTTAGTATACGTCCTTTGGACAATATGCGGTGCATTCGTTCCCAAGTCATGGTCTCTAGAGTTGTACGGACTACAAACAACCATAAAAAACACTTCTTCCATAAAAGACAGAAAATAAACTTCAAACCCTTTTTGCCCCGTGGGCCCATAACTCAAGGAAATGTTTTCTAGAAAAGAGTGCCGTTAACTCCCAGTTCTACCGCAAACAGTAACGCACGAGTCTCTGATGCGCAAGCTGCATACACCAAACTGCTGGAACTGTTTGTTAACCCTACTCGGAAAAACAGATGAATCTGAACCCCCGTAATTCGTGTTATCCCGAACTACGTAAGCTCTGATCTTTCATATCTATTGAGAGTACGTAGGCACAATACTGACGTATTGGCGAGCCACCTTCCCCCATCCGTTACCCGTAGTTAGCCGAACTACGTTGACTCTGATTTCTCGCTCTCTGACGAGAATATGTAGGCACGAAGCGCAATGCTTTACCGAGTCAGTTTTCTTTTCTTTTTGGACCAGCCTTAATAGGTAGATAGTTAAACCAACCCGTCAGATAAACACAACAGGCATGGATCCCATCGAGTATGATGGACGTGAGGCGTGCTAATACCTTCCCATTGCGTAACCGACTCCCGAACCCAGACAAGGTTGCGATTACCTTGTCTTATACCTTTTCGTCAGGTTTTTCCGATTGTTTCCTTTCCCTTTTTGTGGGATAAATAACGAAAGGTGGCGACTCTTTTGTTTTGCCGGCACCTTATTTTCGCAGTAGCGACATTCGGCAATGAGGAGTTGCCAAGGGAAGGATGTAATCACAATCGTGTGTTACACGTGTCTATTAGATGTCAGGAAGACGCTTTGGCTCGAGTCTTGGTAGATATCGATTCTTTTATAAATGTGTTGCCCAAAAGGAAACTTACCAAACTAGAGTACAAAGGGGCAGAGATACGGCCAACAACGTTGATTGTTAAGGCTTTTGATGGTTCAAGGAGGACTGTTGTTGGAGAGGTAGAGTTTTCAGTTATGATAGGTCCCCATGTATTCAACATCACATTTCAAGTGATGGATATCAATCCAACTTATAGGTGCTTATTAGGACGACCATCGATTCACGCAGCGGTGCAGTGACTTCTACTTTACATCAGAAGATGAAATCTATTGTGGATGATAAATTGGTAATTTTGCATGGTGAAGAAGACTTGATAGTGTCGCTATCGTGAAAATAAGGTTCCAGCAAAACAGAAGAGTCGCCACCTTTTGTTATTTATCCCTCCGAACGGGAAAGGAAACGATTGGAAAAACCTGACGAAAAGGTATAAGACAAGGTCATCGCAACCATGTCTGGGTTCGGGAGCCGGTTACACAAGGGGAAGGTATTAGCACCCCTCACATCGATCGTACTCGATGGGATCCACGCTTGTTGTGTTTATCTGACGGGTTTATTCAACTATCTACCTATCAAGGCTGGTCTGAAAAGAAAAGAAAATTGACTCGGCAAAGCGTCGCGCTTTATGCCTACGTATTCTCATCAGAGAATGAGAAATCAGAGTCAACGTAGTTCGGCTAACTACGGGTTACAGGGAAGGTGGCTCGCCAATACGTCAGTATTGTCCCTACATACTCTCAATAGATATGAGAGATCAAAGCTTACGTAGTTCGGGATAATACGGATTACGGGGATTCAGATTCATCTGTTTTTCCGAGTAGGGTTAACAAACAGTTCCAGCAGTTTAGTGTATGCATCTTGCTCGTCAGAGACTCGTGCGTTACCGTTTGCTGTAGAACTGAGAGTTAATGACACTCTTTTCTTCAGAAAAGCTTTCCTTTGAATTACGGGCCCACGGGGCAAAGAGGTTTGAAGTTTGTTTTCTGTCTTTTACGGAAGAACTGTTTTTTATGGATGTTTGCAACTAACATCGCACTAGAGACTATGACATAGGAGTGAATGTGTCGCATGTCACCCAAAGGGTACCATACTAAACATCCTGATTATTGGAAGGAAACCCTCCAACAATCATTTCCTAAGTAGCTTAAGGCTCGTAACGTACAACATCAGTTAACCTTTATTACTGTATTTTGATTTGTTTGAAGAGAGAAGAGAGAACGGACACAACTAAGGGGAAACTATCAAGTCCTAACAGTTGTCATGCTAAGAATTCATCCTATGGTTGAGGTTTGAAACAGGGAACTCCTAGAAGTTATCATGCATAGGTTTCAACCTAAACTTCTAATCATCACTTCCTTATCAAAGGAAGTGAGAATCCTAGGGGATCATGTCAACAAGGATACAGACAACAGATAAAGCATCAGCTAAACATCAGCAAAACAGGTAAACAGAAGAAAAGAGTAAAGGTGCACATGCAATGCAGCAATACAAGCAGAGGGAGACTCACTCAACCTCTTGAGCAATCAAGCAAAAACAGCACACAACACAGGCAAGGGAGGCAGACTCAACCTTCAGCCAACAAGCAAAGCCAAACAGTAACAGACAAGCAGAGGGAGACAGACTCAACCTCTTATGCAAAAAAGCAAAGGGAGGCAAGCTCTATGTTTCAATGCACTTAGACCTAGTACCAACTACATGAAAGCATATTCTAATGCAACACACCAGAGAAACAGTCATACAAATATAGTCAAACAACAAGAACAGCTGCGCAGCATAACAATACTTCAGCAGCAAAGCAACCCAACAGTCTGTCTTTTAGTCCAAGTCATCCATCAGGAGAAAAAGGGAATGAGAACTCCGTCTTCAAGCTTCAACTGGCTCCAACAAGAGAGGATGTGAATCAACACAAAGATCATTGCATGATGACGGGAAGCAAGAGGAAAACCAATGGAATCTCTCAAGGCACTCAACCACTCATCTGAGATTGGTATCCTCAGAGGTTTTACCTTTTGTGGTAGGCCTTTAGTCCTTCCAAATGAGGGACTAGGCTCCCACAAGGAACCTTGTATCATAGGATAGGAAATGGATTGCAAATCAAAGCAAACCACATTTATACAAAAGGAAGCAAATCCTAAAGCTCTAAAAACCTTAATCCTACAAGCCCTAAAAGAAACTTTCTAAAGGGAACTAAAACACCAAATCAAACCTTGAGATTCAATATACAAAGGCTTCTACATGTCTACTAAACCATCAGAAAAGGTTTGGAAACTTATCATGAACTAAAGGTTGTTGCTACCGTGAAAATAAGGTTTCGGCAAAACAGAAGAGTCGCCACCTTTCGTTATTTATCCCTCGGAACGGGAAAGGAAACGATCGGAAAAACCTGACGAAAAGGTATAAGACAAGGTCATCACAACCAATGTCTGGATTCGGGAGTCGGTTACGCAAGGGGAAGGTATTAGCACCCCTCACGTCCATCGTACTCAATGGGATCCACGCTTGTTGTGTTTATCTGACGGGTTTATTCAACTATCTACCTATCAAGGATGGTCTGAAAAGAAAAGAAAATGACTCGGCAAAGCATCACGCTTTATGCCTACGTATTCTCATCAGAGAATGAGAAATCAGAGTCAACGTAGTTAGACTAACTAGGGGTTACGGACGGGGGGAAGGTGGCTCGCCAATACATCAGTATTGTGCCTACGTACTCTCAACAGATATGAGAGATCAGAGCTTACGTAGTTCGGGATAATACGGATTACGGGGGGTCAGATTCATCTGTTTTTTCGAGTAGGGTTAACAAACAATTCCAGCAGTTTGGTGTACGCAGCTCAACCCTTGGAGACTTAGGCGTTACCGTTTGCGGTAGAACTGAGAGTTAACGACACTCTTTTCTTCAGAAAAGCTTCCTTTAAATTATGGGTCCACGGGGCAAAAAGGTTTGAAGTTTGTCTTCTGTCTTTTACGGAAGAACTGTTTTTTATGGTTGTCTGTAGTTTGTACAGCACTAGAGACTATGACTTGAGAACGAATGCGTCGCATATCGTCCAAAGGACGTATACTAAACATTCTAGACGATTGAGAGGAGGCCGCTCAATTATCATTACCCAAGTAGCTTAAGGCTCGTATCGCGCTTATACTAACTTATCTTTATTATGTTTTTTACGGTTATTTGAGATGAGAAGAGAACGAACTCTATGGGGAGACTATCAAGTCCTAAGGTTATCATGCCAAGGATTCATCCTACGGTTGAGGTTTGAAACAGGGAACTCCTAGAAGTTGTCATACATAGGTTTCAACCTAAAATTCTAATCATCACTTCCTTATCAAAGGAAGTGAGATTCCTAGGGGATCATGCCAGGGTATATAGAAACAGACAAAGCATCAGCTTAAACAGTACACAGATATACAGTAAAGATGCACATGCTATGCAGCAATACAAGTAGAGGGAGACTCACTCAACCTCTTAGCAATCAAGCAAAGCCAATCAATAACAGACAAGCAGAGGGAGCTCACTCAACCTCTATCACCTCAACCCTTAATGCAAACAAGCAGAGGGAGACCCACTCAACCTCTAAGCAGTCATGCTCCAAGCTTAAAAATCTAAACATGGACTTATTCTAATGCATCAAGCAATTCAAACAAGGGAGAGAAACCATAATGAGTGACAGGGAAGTCATCCCAAGCTACATCAGGTTGGAGGTATATCAATACCAGAGTCCATCATGGGCTCAACCTCTTGAGGAATGCACAGAATCCAACCAAAGGAAGGATTAGGCTCTCCCAAGAGGGATCCTATGTCAATAGGACAGAAAAGACTGGGTATTAGTCCTAGATATCAATCTAAGGGTAACTGATTGTAGTGTATCAACACAGAATGTTCATCTCAGGCTCAACCTGTTGAGGAATGCACAGAATCCAACCAAAGGAGGATTAGGCTCTCCCAAGAGGGATCCTAAGAAAAGGACTTTGAGATGGATGACAGTGTATAAACCAAGGGAATATACCATGCCAAGAATGTCAATCCAAGGCTCAACCTCCTGAGGAATGCACAGAATCCAACCAAAGGAAGGATTAGGCTCTCCCAGGAGGGCTCCTCATCAAGACTTGAAGGATAAAGATAGTATAAACCAAAGAAATGTACTATACTGGGGAATGTCAATTCGAGGCTCAATCTCCTGAGGAATGCACAAAATCCAACCAAAGGAAGGACTAGGCTCTCCCAAGAGGGATCCTATGTCAATAGGATAGCAAAGACTGGGTATTAGTCGTAGATATCAATCTAAGGGTAACTGATTGTAGTGTATCAACACAGAATGTCCATTTTGGGCTCAACCTGTTGAGGAATGCACATAATCCAACCAAAGGAAGGATTAGGCTCTCCCAAGAGGGATCCTAAGAAAAGGACTTTGAGATGGATGACAATGTATAAACCAAGGGAATATACCATGCCAAGAATGTCAATCCAAGGCTCAACCTCCTGAGGAATGCACAGAATCCAACCAAAGGAAGGATTGGGCTCTCCCAGGAGGGCTCCTCATCAAGACTTGAAGGATAAAGATAGTACAAACCAAAGGAATGTACTATACTGGGGAATGTCAATTCAAGGCTCAACCTCCTGAGGAATGCACAGAATCCAACCAAGGGAAGGATTAGGCTCTCCCAGGAGGGATCCTCTTCAATACTTGAATAAAGAATGTAGAGCAAAGCCCAAGGAGGAGATCACATAGGGGACAGAAGGAAACACAACACTCCAGAGAAACCCTACAAGCTAGCTACAAGGTTCACGTAAGCTATGGGCATCAAAAGCTCTATCAAGGCTATGTCAAAGTTCTAAAGAGATCTCTACCTACTTACCAATCTATCAAGAAAGGACTACATTATTTAGAATCATCTAATGGCTATTTACATGGTTAATCTATGAAACTTTCTAAGTTAAGATCACCTAAACTAAAGTTAATTTGTAAAATAGGGAACTAAATGAAAATCAATCCTAAAAATTCTAGGGAAAATACCATATTATCTTACATGTATCAACATTCCATGGTAGAAAAATCAGGGGTTAAACCTAAGTCAAAAGGCTCAAATTAAACCTAAACTTCAAGGGTACACTAAAGGGATTCAACAAAGAACACTCCTAAACAACTACCCTAAAACCTTATTTAAAATCATCTAAAAATCATAACAAAAATTACATAAAATCATCAACATGTATAAAGCAACAATCAAAAGGAATGAAAAGTTTATCTCATGCTAAAAGTCATCAATGAAATCAATCAAAAGGAAAGGCTATGTTATGAACATGTTAAGACTAGCCTAAGTATTAATTCAATCTAAAATATCAAAACTAATTCTAAAATCCTAGGAAATTTTCTAAGGGAACCTAAGCATGTTAGGTATATATAGTAGAAAAACCAGAGCCTAAAACTATGCTTAAAGGCACTAAAGAAATCACACACCAAAAGTGGTCAAAAGGGAAATCAAGTGGGGAAACCTCTAAAGATCTAGTTCAAAACAGAACCTAAAGCTACCTAAAAAGTACCCTAAAAATTTCTGGGAGTTCCTTAATATGTCTATAACAAACCAGCAAAGAATTAAGTCCAAGTTCTATACCAAACTCCAGAACAAAAATCGGCAAGAAACTATGCAGTTTTTGACATTTTATTATCCAACTAAAGGAGAAAAACGAAATCAAATTGAAAATTAAACGAAACTAAAATCCAATTAAGCACAAAGATCATAGACATGATAAGGATCATCCACGAATTTTCTCATATTTTTCTAAGCATTCTTGCTATTTTATATAAATTAAAATCAAACAGCACACAAAATAGAATTTTAATGCCATTAAATTAAAACAACAATCAAATGGTTAAATTAAATCGGAAAACCAACCTACGGATCAGAGTTTTGATCCGGTGATCAACAATTAAAATCAAACAGCACACAAAATAGAATTTTAATGCCATTAAATTAAAACAACAATCAAATGGTTAAATTAAATCGGAAAACCAACCTATGGATCGGAGCTTTGATCCGGTGATCGTTGATCAAGTGAATTTGCAAAGATCCGAACAAGATTAGACGGAAAACTTCAAGATCCACAATAATTCTTGCAAGAAGATGAAGATCGAACACTTCGAATCTGAATTGCTCCGAATAAGTGCTTCCAACTTACGCTCCAATATCCAACTTCAATTTGCACGAAAATTGATTACGAAACTTGATCCGATAATAATGATGAGTGGAGGTTTATGCTCAAGATTCCATTGATTTCAATGAAAAATCCATGGATCCGATGACAAGGAGCTATGGATGAGGGTTTGGAGAATGAAGAAATTGAGAGAGTGAGAGAATTCTTGAAAATGAAAAATGAAAATTGTGAGGAGTTTTTCTTTTTGGTTTGGAGTAGATCACTTAAGTACTCCTTAGGCTTGGATCCCAAGGTAAGGTTTGGACTTTGGCTTGTGAAAATTGGTTTGGAGCTTAATGGTATGGTTTTGGATGTGTAGCTTATTCATGAAGTCACAAATTGGAACACCATGAACCAAGCCCCAAATGAAAATTCTAATAATGCCAAAGTGTGTAGAACTTATTCTCCAATCAAAATGAGCACAAATTTGGCTTGAAATCATTCAATTATCAATTGTTTTGAATTTTTCCCTTTTAATTCATTAAAATGGTCTTTTTGTGAAATTTCTTCAATCAATGCTTGTTCTAATCCATATCAATGGACTCTTGATACTTGGCTAAGCTAAAAAAATCATTTTGAGAAAATTTTATGTTGACAAAACTCCATTTGAAGCTTGCAAGATAGTGAAATTGACCTATAATTCAAAATGACATGTAATGTCCAAATACCCGAAATACCCTTGACTTGTCAAAGCCATAACCTGAGTTCTACAAATCCAATCATGGACTTCTAGTACTCTTTGGAAAGCTAAGAGAATAAGGAACAACATTCATGTTGACCAAAAGTTCATAGGAATCATCCTTCTAGGGAAAAAGTGTCATGCAAGTTGGGTAACTTTCAAGCTCCAAATTCACATGCCTCAAATAACTTGTAACTTGTCTGGCTCATAACTTGAGTTCTATAAACCCTATCAAGGACTTCTAGTACTCAAATTAAAGCTAAGATCATGCCCTACAAAAATCATGTTGGGGTCAAGATGAGATGAAGATCATATCTTGAGTTAGATGGCCTGGCAGTCAGGGGTCAAGCTAGGGGATTTTACACTGTCAAGTCTTAGAAACCCTAGCATGAAACTTCTCAAACTCTTCAATCATGATGAGTTAACATTGGAATCATCCTTATAACATCTCAATGTATCAATCCATGATCACATGGCTCTTGAATTAAGTTTCAACCTTCTTCAAATCCTCAGTTGACTTAGGGTTGACCCAGTCAAACCCTAGCTGCACCAATCATGGTTGAGACTTCTTAATCTTGCACAATGACCTGTCTAGGCCTCAAAGTGATCTTCAACACTTCTCATGAGCTCTATCAAGACCACATGTCCATCTTCATGGCCTCGGAATCATCTGATGGCTTTCCACAACTCTCAAGTTAGGAGACCTACACACTTGGCTTCAATCACTCTCTCTGAGGATCTTTTAACTTCTCTGACAAGGATATCAACCCTTGAACATCTGAATAACCTTCTTAGCTAGCCTCACAGTCTTATATAGCTCTTGATTGGTAATCATACCTCTTGATCTCCTGCATACATGTCAATGACATGCAAATGATAATGCTAATGTGAATGAAATGAAACATAAGCTAGGTAAAGAAATGCTGGGAAAATTTTGGGGTGCAACAAAGGTCACTTTAGAAGTTCATCTATGGGAAGTTTTATGCTAGAATCAACCTAAACACATCCTAGATGTAAAATCAAACTAAAATAGTAAATCAATTACTAAAAATCTACAAATTTCCTAAGGGATCCTAAATGTATTAAGAACCTATGGTAAAAAATCCAGAGCTTAAGTCAAGGTTTAAGGGCCCTAAAGAAATTCTAAACCACAAGGTGCCAAAGGAATGTTCAAGTGGGGTTGGCTCTAATAACCTAATCCAAAACAGAACTTAGAATCATCTAAAAATCACTACAAAAATCACACAACATCATCAACATGTCTATAAACAGCCAGCCAAAAATCAAGATCAAAATCAAAATCATGAATGAGTAATAAAATCAGCAAGCAACAAACATAAAATGTCAAATTAAAGGAAATCAATAAAATGGAAAAATAGCAAATAAATTGGAAATTGCTCAAAAATAAAATCCAAGGGCATCAAAAAATCAGAAATTAAATCAGGAACATTCTCATATTTTTTTTATATTTTTCTGATCATTAATCAAATTAATATGAATTTTAGAAGATAAAATCAATTAAAGAAAACCAAAAATGAATTAAAGAATTAAAAAGCAACAGAAAATATGAGAGCCATTAGATGGGAATACTAGTCAATCAATCCAACAGCTGCGCGCGTGCCAGCACATTAAGTAAAACGGTGCGCTTTGCTGTGTGGCAAAGTGCTTTTTAGTTGACTAATCCCTATGGTATAGTCTAATCATAACCGTCCAACAGAAAAGTATTCATATCCTGCGCTCCTAGTTAAGCCACCTCACCAAACCCTAATTCCATTAAACATGGTCCATCAAATGTTGAGACTCAGTCAACAAGTCCAATTAAATCCAACGCCTCATCTTCATCTTCCTCGTTTGAACCTGGCATATGGGGGAACTTCACTCACGGTGGCCGGAGAAGAGCCCCACCTTCTTCTCCGGCGAGCACAACAAGCTCTGCAACTAACTCTCACCAAACTCCAAGAAAATTATACCATTCTCCTCGTCTCCTCACACTGAGCACAAAAACAACCTCCATTTTTATTAATTCACCAAGAATCTCCAAACACGAAGATGAACAGAAAATCACTCACTTCCATAATTGTCACGAAACTCAAAATTGTTTACACAGAAATGATCCTCACTCTTCTGAAATCAAGAATCACTCATCAATTCATGTTAACACTCAAGAATCCTCTAGATTCGAATCCAAACAGAAATTGCATCACCTCATGAATCATCACCAAAGTTCTCAATTATGATCCTAAAATGATCTAAGTCATCACTATACCCTAACCACATGCCAATTTCAATCTAAACATGCCTGAATCAAGCGCAATAGTGAAAAGTAAAAACCTGGAAAAAAGCTTCAAATTGGAGCAGTTGCAGGTTGATTCTTGGCTTCAAAACGTGCAGAAACCTTCAATCAATGATCCTGGTGCTAACTGTATCTACAATTCCTCTTGAAACCTTCTAGATTGCAAAACCCAATTTGGAGTTAGAAGCTTTGATCTCTAACTGCCACAACTGAATCTTCAACCAATTTCTTCCAAAAAAATGATCTGAATGTGATTGTGAACTTAAATAGAATTGATTTGGATCTTAACATGGCCCAATCATGGCCCAATTCTCTTGATCCAAAATTTAAATTCCTTCCAAAATGCAACAATGGAACTCGTGCCTTCAGGCTCTGTTTCAGCTTGAACTTCACCCATATTCCTTGCTTGACATCCCTTGAATGTGAATGGACCATATTGAGGGCTTGAATGGATCCAATGGCCAAGATTTGTTATGTGACTTCATCATGAAGTAATCCACTCAATGTCCATGAAATGAGCCTCAAATCAAAAATGTAAAATTGTCAATCTGTCCAAAATACCGTTTCCAATCAAAATATGCACAAACTTGTGAAGTTTGGCACAAGAATGAATTATTTTGAATTTTTCTTTCATTAATGCCTTTTAATGATCTTTTCTCCAAATTTCTGCATACTTTTCCATGTTCAATCCATATCAATGGTTGCTTGGGTCATGGTTGGACTAAACATATCATTTTGAACAACTTTCAAGTTGAACAATTCTTCATTTGAGGTGCCTAAGATAGTGAAATGGACCCATAGTTCAAAATGACCTATAATTCCAAATACCCAAAATACCCTTGACTTGTCAAAGCCATAACTTGAGTTCTACAAATCCAATCATGGAATTCTAGTACTCTCTAGAAAGCTAAGAGGATAAGGAACAACATTCATGTTAACCAAAAGTTCATAGGAATCATACTTCTAGGGCAAAAATTTCATGCAAGTTGGGTGACTTTCAAGCTCCAAATTCATATGCCTCAGATGACATGTAACTTGTCTGGCTCATAACTTGAGGTCTATAAACCCTATCAAGGACTTCTAGTACTCAAATTAAAGCTAAGACCATGCTCTACAGCAATCATGTTAGGGTCAAGGTGAGGTAAAAATCACATCTTGAGTTATGTGGTCTTGAAGTTAGGCACTAAACTAGGGGATTTTACACTGTCAAGCATAGCAACCCTAGCCTAGCAACTTCTCACACTCTTGATCCGTGATATGTTGACCTTGGAATCATCCCTAGGACATCTCAGCACATCAATCCATGATCACATGGCTCTTGAATTAGGTATCCACCTTCTTCAAATCACCAATTAACTTAGGGTTGACCAGATGAAACCCTAGTTGTACCAATCTTGGGCATAACTTCTTATCCTTTGCATAATGACCTATCTAGGATTCAAAATGAACTTCAACACCTCTCATGAGCTCTCTCAAGACCTCAAGTCCAACTCTATGGCTTCAACATCATCACATGACTTCCCGCAACTCTCAAGTTAGGAGATATGCACACTTGGCCTCAACCCTCTCTTTGAGGATCTTTTAACTTCTCTGATAAGGATATCAACCCTTGAACACTTGAATAAAACTCTTAGCTAGCTTCATAGCCTTGTGTAGCCCTTGATTGGTAGTCATACCTCTTGATCTCCTGCATACATGTCAATGAAATGCAAATGATAATGCTAATATGAATGCAATGAAACACAAGCTAGGTAAAGAAAGGTTGGGCAAATTTTGGGGTGCAACAGATAGTGAGTAACTTATCGTCATTTAGGTACATTGAAGTAGATGAAGATGCGCTAGAAACTTCTTTTCAAGCGCTCGAGATAGCCAATGATGTGTTGATAGAAGAAGCAATAGTTGAAAGTGGTCCATCTTTTGTGTCTGCTCAAAGCATGAGGTCTACACTGAAAGAGGGTACTCTTGTAGTTTGGGGAGAGGTCATCAAAGTGGAAGCCAGATTGGATCGCCAAGGGTTGGGTTACAAACCAACTCATGATGGGACATTAACTTCAGTCTAAGGACGCTCGAAGACCATTCAAGATGTGTTTATCAGTGGGGTTCCCAAATCAACGCTGTTGAGGAGGATTTTGAAGAAGAAAATGTTGATCACCTGGTGTATCATTGTGAAGCTGCCTTGGACAACTGGGAAGCTGTTGAGATTCCTGTTATCATTCCTATGCTGAAGTAATTTATTTTTGTTCTTTTTTGTTGTTGTTTTCAAACTTTCGTAGCCGTGCCCAAGGCTATAGGATTATTTTGTAGGGTCGCATGCTTTCAAAGTTATTATGATTAATGAAGACGTTTTGTTAAACTCCTCATTTTGTTTCATTTACCGTTTTTGCTTTTACTTTTAAAGAAAATGGCAATCTTTTAAGAAAAAACCAAAATATTTCTTTCTTTTCCTTTTGCACCTGTCTATGTGTGTTTTAATAATTAAGCCATTCCAAACATGCAGAGAAACTCCAAAACCCGTTGAATCTAATGACTTTGTTTTCCCTCCTGACTTTGACTCACCCATATACCAAGCTGAAGATGAGGATGAAGATTTTGAGATTCTGGATGAACTGGCAAAGATGGCATAATATAAGTACATAGAGCTTCAACCTCACCAAGAGAAAGTGGTTGTTGTTAATCTCGGTACTGAAGAAGACAAGAAGGAAGTCAGAATTGGGACAACTCCTGGGGTAGAAATCTAGCAGCGACTGGTGAAGCTTTTAGAAGAATGTGTTGATGTATTTGCTTGGTCATACCAGGATATGCCCGGTATTGATACTGACATAGTAGTTTACAAGTTACCGCTTCGACTAGAATGCCTGTCTGTCAAACAAAAGCTCCGAAGGACCAGGCCTGACATGGCTCTCAAGATTCAGGATGAGGTCAAAAAGCATATTGATGCAGGTTGCTTAGCAGTGTCCAAATATCCAGAATGGGTAGTCAATATTGTACCCATGCCAAAGAAAGCTGGAAAATTCAGAATGTGCATTGATTATAGGGATTTGAAGAAGGCTAGTCTGAAGGATGATTTACCTTTTCCACATATTGATACTTTGGTAGACAATACAACTCATTTTGCAGCATTCTCATTTATGGATGGTTTTTCTAGCTACACCAAATAAAGATGGACCCAGATGATATGGAAAAACTACTTTTATTACTCCTTGGGGGACTTATTGTTATAAAGTCATGCCTTTTGGTTTGAAGAATGCTGGTGCCACTTATCAAAGAACTATGGTTGCATTGTTCCATGAAATGATGCACAAGGAGATAGAAGTGTATGTCGATGACATGATCGCCAAATCTCAGAGTGAAGAAGACCATATAGATCATCTTTTTAAGTTGTTTGAGAGACTTAGGAAATATCGGTTAAGGTTGAATCCTGCCAGGTGCACTTTTGGAGTGAGATTTGAGAAGTTGTTCGGCCTCATTATTAGTAAACAAAGGATTGAAGTGGATCCTGACAAGGTTCGAGTCAGCTCTTGCATATCATTAATCATTTGCATCATGACATATCATATGCATCTAGCATGCCTCTGGATATTTGGTCGTTATCTTTTGTCGTGTTTGTTAATCCCAGCTTGGTGCCAGCGTCTTGTTTTTTAAGTCCATTTGTCGCGGGCATCCTCTGTCTTGTCAGGTCTTTGGTTTTCACCAATGTCTCTACCTCAATTGTTACTTTCTCTCTTTTGTGGATCTTGGCTCGTCACTTGTGTTTCTTTGAAGTCTAGTTGTTACTAGCACCTTCAGTCGGCTCTACTTGGTATTGATATTGCCTGTTTGGTCATTTACCAATAATTCTCTTTAAGGTCTAGTCATTACTAGAAATCTCCGTTAAAGTCCAATGGTAATTGGCATTCTCTGAAAGTCCAGTAGTGACTGGCATTGTTTAAAGTCCAATTGTAATTGGCATTCTCTAAAAGTCCAGTAGTGACTGACTTTGTTGAAAGTCCAATGGTAATTGGCATTCTCTGAAATTCCAGTAGTGATTGGCATTATTTAAAGTCCAATGATAATTGGCATTCTCTGAAAGTCCAGCAGTGACTAGCTTTGTTGAAAGTCCAATGGTAATTGGCATTCTATGAAAGTTCAGTAGCGACTGACATTGTTGAAAGTCCAATGGTAATTGGCATTCTTTTAAAAGTACAGTAGTGACTAACATTGTTGAAATTCCAATGGTAATTGATAGTTCTTGAAAGTCCAATGGTGATTGGCATCGCTTAAGGTCCAGTGGTGACTTGCATGGTTTAAAGTCCAATGGTAATTGGCATCTTTTTTATTAAAAAAAATGCCCATTGGTTGTTATAGTATGACTGTTGATTGTCACTAATGTTCCCCACGAAGTCCAGATCTTATGGGAAGTTTTCTAAGTCCAACTCACTTGGCACATTTCAGTTTTAGCCTTATCTTTTTTTTTCCTGTCGTTTCTTGAAGATCCCGTTTGAACTCTTCGCTTTAAGGAAAATCTTTGGTTTTGTCTGATCCCTCGTTAGGAGATCATTTTCGATTTTGTTGTTACTCGGAAGAAATAAACTCTTTGTTCAACTTTTCTCCAGTGGAGACCGCTTGTCTGGTTCTATCTCCAGTGGAGAATTTTCCTCTAGGATATCATTTTGTTCATGTCTGAACCCGTGTTTGATCGCTTTAGATTTCCTCGGTTTATTTCTGTTTCCCCAGTGTGTTTGTCTTTCCCTAGTGAGTGGTTACTCATGGTGTTAACTCTATCCCTATTTGCTTTCGTTGCCGTCTGCATTCTTTGCATTTAGTATCTCATCATTTTCATCATACTAGAGTTCATTGCATGCCAGCATTGCATAGTTCTCTTTTGTCCCTAGCATAACATGTCATTGCATCTAAGGGAAAAAATTTCGGTTATCTGTATTTAAATACCTTCCACCATGATTTCATTAGGATTTTTATCACTCATGTCATCTGGTGAGGATATTTAAACAGGGGCGACTGTCATACCTCCAATTTTACCCTCAGATTCTTTGATCTTTGCATGAGCATTTTAGGTTAATCATCCTTGCATAACTAACCAAATCATCAAGCCTTGTGGTTTTTTGTTTATTTTGTGGAATTAGGGTTTTTATACTAGAAAGGGAAAGCTATAATTAATCAAAATTTTAATGTTGGATCAATCAAGCAAGTCCTCACATCTTTCAAAGTCCCTAAGATGCCTTATGATTCAATACATTTCATTTCAAGGGTTTTTCTAAGTGAATGGGAGAAATTTTGAATTCATCTGATTAAAAAGCCAACTGAGGCTCCAAAAAGTCAACCTTTGAGCTTTTGGCCAACCATGAACATTTCAAGCCATATTCCATGATCTCATGTGTTTAGGTCAAGAAAAATCAGGGAGGAACAATAAAATCAAGAGAGTTGAAAAATTAGGGTTGTGATGAAATTTTCTAAGTATGGAAATCAAGATTTTTAGTCATCTTGCAAGATCCATATCTCATTCATCCTTGAGCCAAATGGAGCAAACTTGCTATTAAATTAAAGAGGACATCATGTACTACAAATTTAAAGAAGGAAAGATGTCCAAACGATTCATAGGCTTCAAGTTATGAAGGCTTAAAGTTAAGGAAAACTAGATTTTGGAAGTTTGTACTTAGAAATTTTTCTAAGTATAGAATTTCAGCATGTAGGGTGAATTTTTAAGGCATTCTTTCATCATGATCCAAATCTCATCTAAATTTCCTTCAAACATGAAAGTTGTAGAGCATTCTCCAAGCTTTCTTGTGAGTACTAGAACTCTCTCATTGGATCAAGCAATCTCAAGTTATGGTGCTTCAAAAATAGTGTCATAAAGTTGTCAACTTCCATAACATAGAACTTTTCTAAAGTTCCTTTGTGACATATTTGGGGGCATGATTTCAATCTTCTTTTTCTCAATCATCCAAGCATTATTTCAAGGTGATTCAAACTTGAAATTTG